>CM055959.1:86317803-87721947 GCA_029490685.1 Schizonepeta tenuifolia
CGAGACAATTGTGCATTCTGTAAAATCATCTGCTGCTGCAGATGCCCAAACTGAGACCCATCTCTCCACGGAAAGAAGCAAAATCCTGCTGAAAAGCTTGGAAATTATAAGGAACAGAGCTAGGAGGAATAGAAGTAGGAGGGACAAAGGCGGAAGGCTGAGAAGCATGCTCAATCCGACGGGGAGATTCATCCTCACTCCCAACTACGGTGTCAGCATTATTGTCCCCGTCAGACCTAACATCAGAAGGCACGGGGGTAATGGGTCGAGGCACACGAGTGCCGGCAATCTCGACGTCACGATGACGTTTCACTGCTGGGCGCGCCTCGTAGGGAAGAAAAGTTACCAGATCACTAATAAGATGCCCGTGCTTCAATTCAGTAAAACTTAAATACTTGCTTTTCAGAAGAGTCCGAGTTGGAGGCGGGAAATCCGCAGGAACGACTTTAAAATGAGAAGCCAGAGCAGTGGCCAGATAAGGCAAATCAGCTCGATATGTAGATGTATGAACAATATTCTACAAAGTGGCAAAAATAAAAGGGGCCGGACAAATTTTCCGCTTCTTGACAGCACAATCAAGTAAATAAAGCTCCAACGTATGCACCTTATTAGCCTCATCACGGCCCTTAACATTATAGACAATAAATTTGTGTAAAATACACAAGACCGGATCACGAATTAAACCACTCGGCAAACCACTTGTATCCCAATTATTACACCCAGTCAATTCACTCCAAGCTGTAGATTGGTCAAATGAATCAGGAAGAGCTAATTCACCAGAAGACTTGCGAAAACCAAAAACTTTGTGCATAGCAGAATACCCAGCACGATAGTTGGTACCCAACAACCGGAATGTAATACCAGTAAGATTATCCTCAAATTCCATGGTGGCAAGAAATTCCAAACACAATGGAGAAAACGAATGCCATTCAGTATGAGCATACTTGTACAACCCTAACACCTTAAGATACTTATCCAATTGCTCCCGAACCCCCAACGAATCCATTACTTCCCAATCAATAAAACGCGGTAATGTAACAGATCGGCGTTTGAGACGAAGATATAGTTTACCTTTGGGGACTGAGTAAATAGGAAAAATGGCCTGATACGTCGGTGAAATGTCCTGAGGTGCATCAGTATCCATAGCTTCTGTCTCTGCAATACGTGGAACAGAGCTACTGGCCTCTCCCGTATTCCTCGTACGCTTTGTACGTGCCATAGAAGGTGGATAAGCCGCACGGTGGATGCTCGTCCAGAATTTAGGCAAAAGGTTGACGGTCGCTCGGTGTGAAGTGAGCGGAATAGAAAAGCGAACGCTCGCCGGAGAGGTAGCGCGAGAGCAGCGCTCGTCGGAGCAGAAGAGGTAGATGCACACCCGAATAGAATGAGAGTCGTCAGGCGCTTGCCGGAGAATCGAGGAAGATGAGCGCTCGCCGAGTACTGTCGAGTGCTGTCGAGCAAGGGAAACCGCCGACGGAGGAAACAAGAGCGACGATAAGGGCCCGCCAGCCTGGAGTGAGGCAACTGAGTCGGCGGTCGCCGGGTATGAGGTGAGAATGGGATTGGGCGGTCGCCGGATATGTGAAAGCCAAGGTCAGCGCTCGCCGGTAATGAACGAGCAGAAGGGCCGAAGGGACGAGGCTCGCGTGAGGAAAACGATGGGCGCTCGCCGGAGAAGAAAGTGGAGGCAGAGGCGACGCTCGCCGGAAGATGCTGGACGCTAGCCGAAATAGAAGGAACGGCGTGACGGAGCGGAGGGTCACCGGCCTAAAGAGAGAGCCCACGCTTGCTGAAAGCAGGTGGCCGACGGAATAGACGGCGGAACGGAGTGGAGGCTCACCGGCCTAAGTAGCAATGGAAAACGGCAAGGAGGCGATGAGAGTGAGACAACTCTTGGAAGTGTGGCGGCTGAACTAAAAATTAGGGCAAGAGAATTTATAGGAAGTGGCTTGGACGCTCGTCCACGGTGAAGGATCGCCGCACAAGGAACCCAAGGGGAGCCCGACGCTCGTCGACTTTGGTCGAGCGTCGCACCACACTCTCTTAAATGGAAACAAGGCCGCACGAGTTGTGCCGGGCACTGCCCGTCACGGGCGATCGTCGCACCCCCCTCTCTGAAAAGTCCGGAACATTGGAAAACAAGCCATGTCGGCGGTCGCCAGAGCGAGCGATCGTCACCCCTGCGCCACGGAGTTTTATATATTATATATATATATATATATACAGTGGGTTGCCTCCCACGAAGCGCTTGTTTAACGTCGTTAGCTCGACATACAAAAATGAAACTTCATTCCGAATCCACGACCAAACTGACTCCACTTCCTTCACAATATATTCTCCTTCGTGGTGGTTTTACTCGATGACCGTTGGCTTGGAAAGACTCTTGAGTCTGCTCGTTGAGCAAACGGACAGCTCCAAAGGGTAAAACTTCTTCAATAAGGTACGGACCGGTCCACTGGGACTTCAACTTGCCTGGAAACAATTTCAACCTTGAGTTGAACAAAAGAACCTTCATCCCGGGCTTCAACTCCTTGGACAGAATCCGACTATCATGCAACCTTTTCACTCGATCCTTGTAAATCGTGGCATTGTCATATGCCTCATTCCGGAGCTCTTCCAACTCGGATTTGCAACATTCTTTGCTTCCCTGCGGCCTCAAGATCGAAATTTGTTGCCCGGATTGCCCAATACGCCTTGTGCTCGACTTCAACAGGCAAGTGACAATTCTTTCCATACAAACGGTACGGACTCATCCCCAAAATGCTCTTGTACGCCGTACGGTACGCCCAAAGTGCATCATTGAGCTTTGAAGACCAATCTTTACGAGACGGCTGCACAGTCTTCTCTAAAATTCCCTTGATTTGTCGGTTGCTAGTCTCTGCTTGGCCCGATGTTTGGGGTGATAGGGAGTAGCCACCTTATGTGTTATTCCATTCTTCTTCATAAGCTTCTCAAAAGCTTGTTGCAAAAATGCTTCCCTCCATCACTTATTATTGCCTTAGGAAATCCGAACCGACAAAGGATATTTTCCTGTACAAACCTTAGCACAACATGAGAGTCACAAGTCCTAGTGGGGATTGCCTCAACCCACTTGGACACATAATCAAAGCTAAGAGAATGTATTCATAGCCAAAGGATTTGGGAAACGGTCCCATGAAATCGATGCCCCACACATCGAAAATCTCAACAACAAGTATATTATTAAGGGGCATCTCATTCCTACGACCGATGGACCCTACCCTTTGGCAACGATCACAGGCAAGATAAAAAGCATGTGCATCCTTAAATAATGAGGGCCAGAATAAACCTGATTGGAGCACCTTGTGTGCCGTTTTCTGTCCTCCAAAGTGCCTCCACAATGTGTCTCATGGCAAAACTGGAGCACCTTACTTGCTCATCATCGGCACACACCTTCGGATCACATCATCCTTACCAATCTTGAATAGGTAAGGGTCTTCCCAAAAGTATTGCCTGCACACAGATAGAAAACGCTTCCTTTCTTGGGAAGTAAGGTCAGGTCTCAATTCATCACAAGCAAGATAATTGACAATGTCAGCATACCAAGGAACAATTCCTGCACTCAAAGCTTGCTCAAAAGGAAACGACTCAAGCAAATTATCACAAATCATAGGCGAGGAAGATTATCAAGACGAGATAGTGGTCAGCTACTGCATTCTCACTACCTTTCCTATCACGAATCTCTAATCAAATTCTTGTAATAAAAGCACCCAACGAATAGTCTTGGCTTAGCCTGAGATTTGGTCAACAATCGCAAGCAGCGTGATCACTATGAATGATGACCTTAGACCCTATATGTATGCACGAAACTTATCTAATGCAAACACAAACAAACATCTCTTTTTCTGTAGTGGTATAGTTTACTTGAGCAGAAGTAAGAGTCAGACTCGCATAATAAATGACACGAAGCATTTTATCAATACGTTGACCCAAAACAGCACCAACAGCAGAATTAGATGCATCACACATAATTCAAAGGTTCTGACCAAATAGGACCAATAACCACAGGTGCAGCAGTACTCAACTTCTCCTTAAGCAAATTAAAAGCATGAAGGCAAGCATCATCAAAAATAAAGGCACGTCTTGAGAAAGCAAACGACATAGAGGTTGACTGATTTTAGAAAAATCCTTAATGAAACGCCGATAAAACCGGCATGACCAAGAAACTCCTAATTCCTTTGACATCACGAGGTGGGGCAATCTTTCAATCACATCCACTTAGCTTTGTCGACCTCTACACCCCTCTTAGAGACTATATGGCCTACACATTCCCCCACCATAAAATGACTCTTTTCCCAACTAAGAGTCAAACCACTCTCAACACACCTCTCTAAGACCCGTTCAATTTTTCTAAGACAATCATTAAAAGATGATCCAAACACAGAGAAGTCATCCATGAAGATCTCAACAAAATCATTAAGCATCTCAGAAAATATGGACATCATACATCTTTGAAAGGTACCTGGTGCGTTGCAGAGTCCGAACGGCATCCTCTTGCAGGCATATGTGCCAAAGGGGCACGTGAAGGCTGTCTTAGCTTGATCCTCGGGTGCAATCGCAATCTGATAGTAGCCAGACAGTCCATCTAGGAAACAGTAGAACTCATGTCCCGCCAATCTGTCGAGCATCTGATCAATAAAGGGCAATGGGAAGTGATCCTTCTTGGTGGCCGCATTAAGTTTCCTGAAGTCTATGCACATCCGCCACCTGTAACAGGTCTCATAGGCACCAACTCCTCATTATCATTCAAGACCACTGTGATTCCCCTTTCTTTCGAAACCACGTGCACGGGGCTGAGCCATTCACTGTCAGCAATGGAAAGATGATCCCCTCGGCCAACTGCTTGTAGATCTCCTTCCTCACAACCTCCATTAATACAGGATTCAATGCCTTTGGCCATCCCTCTTCGGAGTAGCTCCTTCTACCAAGTTTATCCGGTGCATACATGTTGCAGGGCTGATCCCCTTAATATCGGACAAACACCATCCAAAAGCGGCCTTGAATTTTGTGAGCACCTCGACCAATGCTTCTTCTTCGGCTGCCTTGAGCTCGCAGAGATTATGACAGGCTTCTTTCTTCCTTTTCAAGGAACACATACTTCAAGTTAGCCGGCAGGTCCTTGAGCTCAAGCTCGATCTCTTCTCTTCTTTAGGAGCCTCTACTATCAATGGCTCATCAACAGGTAGATTGGTTGGCAACAAGGCTTCCATAGCTGCTTCCTCTCTGAGTCGCTCCTCCAAGTCGGCTGAGCCTTCAAACACCTCCTCAATCTGCTGCTCTTCCATAAAACACGCTTCGGCAAGTGTGTCGATAGCATCAATGTAAGAGCAATTATCCATGCTGTTGGCCGACGGAATCCCCTTATTGGCTCGGACATCGTATGAGACTGACTCACCCAAGACTGACATCTTGATTATGCCATTTTTGACGTCAATGAGAGTATTAGTTGTGGCCATAAATGGCCTTCCCATAACAGAGTGTGCTCTCGTCCATCTTCCTTGACATCTCCAATTTCTAGAACCACAAAATCCACCGGCACGATGAGTTTCCCCACTCGAACCAAACATCTTCAATAACTCCTCGAGGATGACGAACCGACCTATCTGCCAATTGCAAGCACATCCGTGTCGGCTTCAACTCTCCAATTCCAACTGTTTGAAAACTGAGTAGGGCATAAGATTGATCCCTGCTCCTAAATCCAGCATTCCAGAAGCTTCCTTTCCATTCCCCATAGCTATTTTAATCACGAAGCTCCCAGGATCTCGTTGCTTTTGGGGTAGAGATTGCTGCATAATTGAGTTAGCACTTTCGGATACTAGAACTTGTTCGGGCTCATCAAACTTCCTCTTCTTGGATGCTAACTCCTTGAAAAACTTCACATAGGCAGGCACGTTTTGATCACATCGAGCAGAGGCAAATTCACATTCACCTTGGATAGCATCTTATAAAAGTCAGAAAACTGCTGGTCCTGCTTCTCATTCCGCAATCTGCTAGGGAAAGGCACTGGCGGGCGTAAGGCTTTTCAGCCTTATGTAGTCGGATGTCTGATTGCTCTTCCTCGACTCTAGGCTGCACTACCTCTGATGGTGTGTCGCCCACCTTATTATCCACCGTCCTTCCACTTCTCAAAACGGTGACAGCTGAAGCTTGATGTGGCTGTTGACCTTGGCTGGGGATTTTTCCAATCTGTTGCTGCTGCTGCATCTGGTTCACAGTACCAGAAACTTGTCCCACAGCCGTCTCAAGACGCTTGATGGTTGCATCTTGAGCTTCTCTCGCCTGCCTGCTTTCTTGCATGAATGCATTGAGATTATCTTCAAACTGGTTCTTTGGAGCAGGTGGTGGCGATGGGCGCTGAAATTGTGATGGTCCCTGCTGGAACTGGCTTGGCTGAGCTGGAGTCTGCCACTGAGAGTTAAAATTTTGCTGCTGCTGCGGATACCACTGATATTGCTGCTGTGGGTACCACTGTTGCTGACTAGAAAACTGATTAAATTTTGGGAAGGATACTGAGCGAACTGCTGTGGAGGACGACGATTTTGAAAATTTCCTCCATATCCCTGGCCTTGGTTCTGATTCCGCCATCCAGCGGTAGGCTGATTCTGCCATCCCGAGTTTTTGTCGCTGATTCTGATTAGACCCTTGGCCCTGATCAAACTGCTGTCGAGGAGGGAACCCTGTGCCGCATACACTTCTGCGCCTCCTTCATAAGTCAATTCCCCATTCTCTAACACTCCTCAGGATTATGTCCCAGCTCTCCAAAATGCCACAGGGTTCAGATGATTTCACGTCTAACGGGCTCCGATCGAGGTGGAGAAGCTGCAGATTTATTCATTTTCAATTCTTGCAACTCCCTCATCATCCCTGCGAGCTGTTTCTGTAACTCATAATTCGGTGCCACTGCACTAGCATCAACTCTTCTTCCACGGATCGACTTCTGTTGTGAGCTATCTGCTAAAGTCTGAAAGATCTGGTTGAGTTCCGTGGGAGTCTTCTTGGCGATGTTTCCCCCTGTAGTGCTATCCACCATGAACTGAGTAGTCGTAAGTAGTCCATCATAAAAGAATTGGCTGATCATAATCGAGGACAACTGATGATGTGGGCACTGTCGAAGGAGCTCTTGAAATCTCTCCCAAGCCTCGTGGAAAGGCTCATCGATTCCTTGCGTGAAATTCATAATGAGTACGAATCTCCTGTGTTTGTGATTTGGGTAAAATTTCAGCATAAATTTTTCACAAGCATCCTTCCAAGAGTCTATAGAATTGGACGGTAGCGATAGAAGCCCCCCGAGCCGATCCTTCAATGTGTAAGGCAGACACTTGAGCCTCAATTGATCCTCTGTAAGGTCCGAGAGAGGAAAAGTTTGCAATCGAACAAATTACGAACAAATTGGAGTGCATCTTCATTGGGCATACCGTGGAAGGTTGGAAGCATGCTAGAGTAGTTATGCTTCAAATCATAGTTCCTGACCCCAGTAGGAAGGACAATGGCCGACGTCGTGGCCTCAATAACAGGTCGAGAGTATTCTCCCATGAGCTGGTTTTCCTCGGTTGCCATTTCTTTGGAAATTCAACTGAAACTCTTCCTCGGAATCACCAAATAAATTCCCAAACAAAGCGTCTTCTTCAACTTTGTTAGGAAGCGGTTCGGTTACCTCCCTTGCTTGTTCCAGAACTGCGCTTCTCTGTGTATGTTGTCAATATACGTTGCTAAAGGTTGATTCTGACTTCTGCGACCTGCATACACAACACTAACAAACAGATTAAACGCACCGGAGGGAGAAAAATAACCAAACAAAATTAAAAATAAAATTGCAACACAAAAATATCTAAAGCCTTCCCCGGCAACGGCGCCAAATTTGTTCAACCTAATTAATCTAGATTAGATAAGTTAACCCGAATATTGTCTCTCAAGGAAGGCTTAACACGGCGTTAGTTGTATTACGAAAAGAACAGAAAATAAAAAGAAAGCAATAAAGATTGATTAAAGTTTGATGTTCTAACTCTAATTAATTAAAAGACAAATTAATCTAGGCAGAATTAAAAACCCTAGTTCTAAGAACAAAATAAACCATAAACATAATTTAGATGCAAAGAAAGAACTCACGATGATTAATTCGTAGTAGAAGTCTGTCACAAAATCCGTACGAATTGAAAGCGATAAACCTATCTAGAACTAGAAAGAACATGAAGTAAAGAAAAACTGGAAAAGTAATATTGGAGCGGTTTCTGTGGCGGAAGGGAAAAAGAAACAAGAGTAAAAAAAACGTAACTAAAGGAAATAATTCCGAATCCTATTTATAAGCAAAATTCTCGCCGCCTCAACACGGGCGATCGCCCAACATGGGCGATCGTTCAACACCGCAATTTCATGCAGACACGGACGAGCGCCGAGGTCCGACGATTGTTGGAGGTCCCTCTCTGAAGTTTTCTCGTCCACATGCAAGAATGTTGGACGAGCGTCGGCTTTGAGCGGTCGTCCAAGGTTACTCTCTGAAGATCACTCAGCCCCCAAAAATCGCATGTCGGACGAACGCTGAACTCGGACGATCGTCGGGGTCTCTCTTCTTCAAGCTGGCGATCGCCGAATGGTGGACGAGCGTCCAAGGGTGTTCTCTAAAAACACTCGCTCCTTGATGCCATCAGTTGGGCGATCGCCCAACATAACCTCTGTGCCGGGCGAACGTTGAACATACACTTTGGAATTTCATAGCACATGTCTCTCATAATCATTAACCTGCGACGAAACCTCCATTTTCCACACGAAACTCGAACCGAAACATTAATGCATCCTAAATGTAAAAACAAAACGAACCAAATTGAAAATCAAACGAAATGCACTAAATAAACCATACTAAAAACAACCAAAAACAGGCGAAACAGAGGTCTTTGGTGGCTTAACATGCTCTCTAGAGCTGAGCTCGAGGTGTGAAGGGATACTAACTTCTCATTAGCAACCTTCAGCTCCATTTGCAACTGAGAGATGTACTCAGCCTGAGTCCTGGTCATGTTGATCAAGTGGATGACCTGACTGTTGGTTGACAGAGCAACTTCTTCATAGAGTCTGTGGTTTTCCTCCACAAGCTTCTCTATGTCATGATCCCTCATGATTAGCTCGTTGCTCATGTTGTCATACTCAGCTTGTTGTTCCTTGCACTATGTAACTTGCCTGATGCACAATCTACTCAGGTGTTCGATCTCATCCCATGATGGCTCTATGTATTCGTCAAAAATTCTCCTGTACATTAGTTAAAGAAGAAGCAATTTGAGAGGGAAGGAAAGAAGAGTTTACCTCATCAGTTGACTCTTACGGCAATGCCATGAAGCACTGGTCTTTTCCTGCTCAACTTGATGGCAAGTCAGTTTCTTCTCCTTCTGACTCCGTGAATACGTTGTTGTCGTCGACGTTATCCTCAACGATCATGGCATTGGTCTTCTCCTTAGCCTTTCCACGGAGGGCTTCTTTCTCCTTCATGGAGATATCAGGACAGTTGGCTTTGAAGTGTCCTGGCTTCCCGCATTCAAAGCATCCTTCATTTTGATTCCTTGAAGAGGGTTCAGTTGAGCTTTGCTTGCTCCTGTTGATCCTTCTATACTTCTCGATCTTGGAGTTCATCTCCTTGAGTTTTTTGGTTATTCCGTCGACCTTCTTCTGAAGTTCGGACCTGCTCGGGTGATCCCTGCCTGAGTTAACGGACCGTGAGGGTCTGACGAACTTGGATCTACCCGATTCAGCTCGAAGTGCCACTAGCTTAGGAGCTGAGCTCAGCTCGGTCTGTTCTAGTTTCTGAAGCTTGCTTTACCTCAGTCGGAGGATATCATACTCATTCACCTTGAGCATG
Organism: Schizonepeta tenuifolia; assembly: GCA_029490685.1. Lineage (NCBI taxonomy): Eukaryota > Viridiplantae > Streptophyta > Magnoliopsida > Lamiales > Lamiaceae > Schizonepeta > Schizonepeta tenuifolia. The sequence goes on from CM055959.1 coordinate 86,327,663, forward strand.
GAGAACATCTTCTCAGTTGTCATCGAACTGAGGTCACTCCGATTTTGATGGACGACTCTGTAGATCGCCCATAACGCGGAGAGAACTTTCAAATTCATCTCACACTGAGAGTATTTGCCCTTCATAATACTCTCAATGTCCATTAAGACCTCTGTGAATCTTAGCTCCATCTTGTCGATGTACTCCCTGGTTAGCTGAGAGAAGTTCTCGTACTTTTGACAAGCTAAGGTAAACTTGTTCTCCTTTATCTCATCAGAGCCTTCACAGAGTACAGCTAAGGCTTCCCACGTATCTTTTTTGTGTGGAGCAATTGATAATCTTCTGCAGGTAGGCTTTGCCAACGGTAGAAGATGACACTCTTTGCTATGACATCTAGCTGTGCGATGTCTCTTTCTTCTTTGGTGTACTATTCCTAAGCTTTTTGTTCGACCTTCATTATCATCTCTCCTTCTCCTGGAGTGGTTGAAGGGCCCAGTATGACTGAGTCACTTGGATGGGACCATTTTCAATAGTCTCCCACATCCTGAGATGCCTGACAGTCAGTGTCATCTTCGGGCGAAACTTCCACGTGGGATAATCATCTACGGAGAACTCCGGTAAGCTTCCTAGCAACTTCGAATTCATGTTTCCTGCACATCACAAGCGACAAACAAGAAAATATGCAGTAAAATGCATTAAAGGTTTTCAGAAAAGATCTGGTGTATGGGGGAGGGGGAATACACCTGTAGCAATTTTCATTTTGCTTTTGAAAATCTTTTCACTGAGTTATTGCTCAGGTCAGTTTGCTCAACAACTGGGAAAGTCAGTTGGAGCAGCTCTACAACTGAGTTGGTCAGTTGGAGCGAATCACACAGTTGAGTGCACAGCTGACTTCTTTGACTGAGGGTCAGCTATGTATTCCAACTGAGATGTTAAACAATTTAGCGTATGCGAAAATTGGTGAAAATTAAGCTCGTTACTTAAACTGAAACTTTTGTAAAAATGGGGAAGGTCAAGTTCCCAAAGATAGTGCAGTTTGTATGCAAGTCAGTTGGTTAGGAAACTGAATATAAAATATTGAATGTAAATACTAAAAGTAAAGAACACAATATTTTAACGTGGTTCAGAGATTAACCTCTTACATCCACGACTTCCTTTTTTTGGAAGTAATCTACTAGATAAGCTTAAACGTGCTTATCAGACGCTCCACTTGGTTTTCGGGTACCAAGCAAACCTAACTGGTTCAATTATGGGTTCGAACAAGACCTTACAGCACTTTTTCGAGCAAGTGCACAGCCTCTTCTTAGATTCCGAGTTCAAGGGACCTAGTCTTGGATTCCGGGTTCCAAGGGACCTGGTCTTTGATTACAGGTTCAAAGGGACCTAGTGACTTTGATTCTGGGTTCAAAGTCGGATCTAAGGTTTGGGGCCAACTAAGAAACTTTCTACACTGAGAGAAGTGGAGGCTTCGTCCTAAGGTTTTAGACTCGATCTTTTGGGAAAGAGTCCAGTCAGACACAATATAAGTAAGAACCTATATTCTAGACTCGATTAAGAAGGGGCTTTTTGAGAGGCTAGATGGAAGAACAAAAGAAGGTTTGGACACTCGACTTCTACTAATCATCAACTGAGGTCTTCTTGCTTGGAGAGAGAAGTGGTCTGCTTCTGCTATTTCACTCTTGATTTTGTCTCTCTTGGCACTTCTGCGTGCTTGTGTCTGCCCACGAGCTTTGATGTGGAGACCTCTATTTATAGAGGGAGATCTAACTAGCCGTTGGAAAGAGCCGTTTGATCTCTACCAAAAGCATGACACTCCACCTGCTTTTCTGAAAACTTTCCTTAAATGGTAACTGTGACCTTTCACTTTATGCACGTCGTTGTTGTCGGCCCATTTATAGTAAGTTCTCTAGCTGACTTGTGCTTCCAAGTAGATTTGAATCTGGACTGCAACTCTTCTGCCTCCAACGTCTTCAAAGTCTTCTTTTCTTAGCTTTGCGACTTCTGACTTCGACAGAACTTCTCTTTACGCTTCAGCTGCATTGGTTGGTTGAAGAGTCAACTGAGCTGCTATCCAATTGAGTCCGTGCTTCAGCTGAGGTTGAGGTCTCAACTGAGTTTAGGTCTCAGCTTAGTTTGGGTCTCAGCTGAGTTTTTAACGAACTTCCTTCTTCAGTTCGCCTGTCTTATTCTGCTTGAAACCTGTAAAGATAAAATCCTTACGCTCAAACAGTGAACTCTATCTAAGTTCAGACTGAAGGCATTCATCTACTCGGTTGGAGTCAGTTGGGGTTTTGGCATCATTCGAGACTTTTTACTAATTTTTTTCACAACAGGTATACACATACATATGGATAGGATCAATTCGATTGTTCATCAAGGTTTTTTAAATTTTTTTTGTTGCCAATTTCTGTGTTTTCCGGTTATAAAAACCATCACAATTCTACCTTCTCAAGTTTGATTCTAATTTATCCTTATCCTTATCAGTTAAGAGCACTCTCAATTTTGGGGCTATAAGGATAAATTAGTAAATTCTCTATTTATTTACTTATTATTTTAATTAAGGGGTTATAATGAGAGATACAGGAACTGTATTTCAAAAATAGCATTAATAAAGGTATCTTCTGTTGAAATTTGAATTCGATAATGTGTTGTAAAGATACACAACATTTGGTTGAGACACAAATGGTTCGGATAAGGCAACTGCTCGTGCGATTGCCCATACCAACATGCACTCTGACAATTAGGGGCAATTGCATGCACGATATGCACATACCGTGCGGTCAGAGGCAGTTTGATTTTGTTATGACCGAATGGACACCTTGGTTTATTAGGCGTTTACTAAATAAGATAGGATTGACTATTTTTATCCCATGATTCCTTCAATCCCACATGTATAGTTCCAAATATGAACAATGATCATGTGTTTATGAGATATCCTTGAATTTAATCCTTAAAAGTAAACGTTTGATTAACCTATATTATTTTTATCTATCCGACTTATCCCGCTTAGTAAACGCCCCTCAAAGAGACATGTCCATTTTGAACCATTGCACCCCTCTTCGAATAATAGCCATAATTAGACTATAAAGATGTACCCATATGATAGATTTCATGCACTCATTGTGAAACCATTCCCACTCTAAAATTGAACATATAGTTCGAGGCATTTATAATAGCATATAGTTCGAGTCCTATGAAAGCAATACTCTGTCCAGAATATGAGTAGTTCGTCAAACATCGACACGTAGTACAACGTCTCGAGTTCACCCCGAGCCATTGTATCTTGAAAGCTATTGGGAAAATTAGTAAAGTTTTTGATTCATATCAAAATCCAACTGACCTCAACCGAGTAGATGAAAGCTATCAGTCTAATGTTAGATAGGCTCACTGTTTGAGCGTATGAATTTTTGTTTTTACAGGTTTCAAAGCAAAAGAAGTCATCCAGACTGAAGAAGGCAGTTCGAACTGAACTTGGTCAGTTGGACCACAACTCAACTAAGTCCACAACTGAGCCATGCAGTAAGGCATGAAGAGAAGTTAGTGATCAAGTCAGACGTCACAAAGCTGAGAAGAGAAGACTTCGAAGATGTTGAAGACATCAAAGTTAAAGTTAAAGTTCAAGTCTACCTGGAAGCACAAGATAATTAGAAAACTTACTATAAATGGACCGACCATAGAGACGTTGCAAAAAGCGAAGGTCGCAAGTTTCCATTTTAGGAAAGTTTGCAGAGAAGCATGTGGAGTGCTATACTTTTGGCAGAGATCAAACGCCTCTTTCCAACGGCTAGTTCAATCTCTCTCTCTAAATAAAGGTCTCCCCATCGCGAGCAAGGATGAGTTTCTGTCAAATAACCAGTTGAAGTAGAGTAACAAGTCATCCTCCTGCTCTTCCCATTCTAGCTTCTCAAAAAGCCCTTTCTTTGATCGAGTCTAGATTTAGGTTCTTACATATTTTCTAAGCAGACTCTCTCTCCCAAAAGATCGAGTCTCTCAGCCTTAGGAAAAAGCCTCCACTTCTCATAGTGTAGAAGGCTTCATAGTTGGAAAATCCCCCAACCCCAAAACCTCAGGTCTGTCTTTGAACCCAGAATCAAAGACACCAGGTCCCTTAGAACCCGTAATCTAAAACTAGGTCCCTTAAAATTCACAATCTAAGACTAGGTTGTACATTTGCCCGTAAAAGTGTTGTAAGGTCTTTTCGAACCCGTAATCGAATTGGTTAGGTTGCTTGGTACCCGCAAACTAAGTGGAACGTTTGATAAGCACGCCTAAGCTTATCTAGTGGATTACTTTCCCGAAAAGATGTAGGAGGTCAATCTCTGAACCACGTAAAAATACTGTGTCGCTTATTTCAGTATTTACATTTGAGTATTTGTATTTCAGTTACCTAACCAACTGACCCTGCACACAAACTGCATCTTTTCATACTACACTAAATTTTGGGAATTTGACCTTCCCTGTTTTCATAAAGGTTTCAGTTTAAGTAACGAGCTTTAATTTCCACCAACTTCCGCATAGCTTAAAACTTTGAAACCTAAGTTAGGCAACTCAGCTGAAACCTCAGCTGCGCACCTAACTATGCGATCAGCTCCAACTGTCTTTCTCAGTTGTTGAGCGAACTGACCTAAACAGTTTACTCAGTAATTTGAATTAGAGTTTTCAAAAACTCTACTGGTGTATTCCCTCCCCCATACACTAGTTACTCGTTACCGGGACCATCATAGGTAATTATTGTAGACCACGTTCACCTATAACAGAATAATATATATTGTATTACAGAAATAGTGTCCAACTCTAGTCTCGATCCGTTTCTATCTTTTCATTTTTGTACACATATTTAGTAACATCTCTTTCTTCTCATTTATCTCTCTCCATTCAGGCATTGCTCATAGAATTTAATCAATTATACTACTAGATGTAGTTAGAACATAATGCTAAGGAATCAAACCTGGATCAGGATGGAACAAGATAATGATTGTTATAATTTCTCACCATTTTAGACAATTGATCAGTCAAATTACGAGATTAGAGAAGAAAGACTCAAAGTTCAACATATATCTGAATTGGGAACTCTAAAAAGGGTAAAGAAGAGGATAAGAATAGAATATCGCTTCACTATTAAAAAAACATACTCATTCCCTCCGTAATAAATGTGGTTCGGAAAATGACACATATTTTAAAAAATAAGAGTGGATGAGAGTGAGTGATAGAAATATTGTAAGTGGAGAATGGGTTAGTGTCCTTTTAACTGTAAAAAGAGAATACAAATCTATACATCTATTACATATTATAAAAGAACGAATTCTTACAAAAATTGATTTGCCTAATATATCCTTCTTATTAAATTTATTTAAAGGATAAAATTGTAAATTTATATTAAACATTACGAAGATATCCAAAAAATAATTAATGAAAACAATAGATTAAGTGAAGCTTAAGAATCCTAATAATAATAGAATTATATCTGTAGATGAAAAGACAAGGAATCAGAAAAACAAAATAATTATGTATGTTAGAATTATATTTGTAGATGAAAAGACTCTTTATCCACGATATCGTTGTCACTTTTTCCATTTAGGTATATTTACGATATAATTGTACTTCTATTTATAGTAACTGGAAAGGATGAGGGAGTATATATTACCAAATACAAACTCATATTTATGAATTTTGAAAAATCTTTTGAATTTTTTGGTGTATCTTCTCTTTTTGAACTTTGATGATTATAGGAATCTAATTTGATATTTGCAAATGCTAACTCGTACGTATTTGTGATCAATTTATTTCTCAATAGAATTACTTAGCTCTTCGTGCTCACCTTTTGAGTCAATTTTAGGCCATCCAAAGAGGGGGTCGATTGCTAAGATCGATCCCCAGCTCGACACCACCACATTTTGTCCCGGTGGGTCTATAAACGGTGTTGAGAGTGGTGTCATTTTATCGACACCGCTCTCGACCTCATTTTGTCAAACAACACGTACACGTGGCGTAGCAGCATTGGTCCGATTTTAATTTTTTTTTAGAAATTAAAAAAAAATTATAATAGTTTTTTTTTTCAATTCTTTATCTATAAATACCCTTTCAATACATTCATCCTTCACACCAAATCCATTCTACACCTCATAAATTATACTCTTCACCTCAAAAATTCCACTCTTCTCTTCCGCCAAAAAAAAATGAGTTTTAGGGGTTCGTTTTTTCAATTTAGATGAGGACGAGGAGCAACGTCAAAGAGATATCGAGTTAGGTTGATGAGCCATGCAGCTTTACCAACAAGCATACGGTGATGATTCGTCGGATGATGAGCCGGAGATGAGGATGTACGTGCTCCGGAATCGTGAGGAGGCCGAACAATGCCTCAGACGCGATTATTTTGATGAAAATCCTATACAGGGTGAAGCTGTCTTCCGTCGACGGTTTCAAATGAGCAAAATGTTGTTCCTGAGGATAGCTGAAAATTTGAAGGCTATGGAGCATTATTTTCAACAACTCCTGGATGCGACCGGAAGATTGGGGTTTCACTCATGGGTGAAGTGCACCGTTGCTCTAAGGCAACTCGCTAACGGTGGAGCGGTCGATCACTACGACGAATATCTGCAAGTTGGACCGACAACGGCCAATGAAATCCTCAAGACATTCTGTTGGGCCATCAGATCTGCTTTCGGCAGCTACTATTTGAGGAGGCCAAACGCCGCTGACATCGTCAGGCTCACAGAGTTGCATTAGAGGACACACGACTTTCCCGGTATGCTTGGAAGTATCGACTGCATGCACTGGGCATGGAAGAATTGTCCATCGTCTTAGAGAGGAATGTACACAACTGGACGAAAGGGTTATCCGACGTTCATCCTTGAAGCTATCGCCTCCTAAGATTTGTGAATTTGGCATGCTTTTTTCAGTATCGTCGGCTCCAACAACGACATCAGTGTGCTCAATCAGTCCCCCATCTTCAGGGACGTCCTCAATGGGAGAGCACTGTCAGTAGTCTTCAAAGTAAATGGTCGCGAGCACCACATGGGCTACTATCTCGCCTACGGCATCTATCTGAGGTGGGCCTCTTTCGTGAAGATGCTCCCTGCGCCAACAGATCCGAAGAGACAACGATTCGCTCGGATGCAAGAAGCTGCTCGTAAAGACGTTGAAAGGGCTTTCGGTGTCCTCCAAGCTCGTTGGGCACTGATAAAGGGCCCCTGCTCGCTTGTGGTTTCGAGAATATTTATGTGACGTCATGTATGTTTACATCATTTTACATAACATGATCATTGAAGATGAAGGACCTACACCAACTCCATTCAATACTGAATCGAGCGCACGGGGCGATAGAAACGTGAACACGGCACCAGTCAATCAAGGTAATCCAGTGCCACTCAACGCATATATTGAGAGACAAGCTCGGCTACAGGATGCGCGTGCCCACGGACCGTCTTATTGATGATATGATTGAAGAAATTTGGACACGTTTCGGTCCTCCCAACTAGTAGTTCTTGTATTTTTTTAATTTCTTAATTATTGTATCTTTTTTCCTTTAATTATTGTATGTTCTTTTATTTTAATTCAATAAAATTGTCGTTTTTAAATTTTCTATTTAATTAAGTATTTTTATTATTTATTTATTACAAATACAAAAAAATAACAAAATAAACTTATTCAATCATTGTCAATGATTATTGACCCGAGGTCTATATATCAACCTCATTATCGAATATTCTACCTGAGTTTATCCAATTATTGGAATCCTACCAAAATCAAACCTCATTATCGAATTTTCTAAAACACAGCCGTTGTGCATTACCAAATTTGAGCCAATAAACACAATGCATTACATTAACTTTTCGATATAATTGATTATATATGTAGACCTAATTAAATATTGCAAATATATATATATGAATGAAATACATTTCCAATTCAATTATCCAAATTGAGCTTCTAATTTTAGTCTTCCAAAAAATTAATGCCTCTTTTTTTTGTTAAATTTGAGTTTGAGGTCAATCTCAATTAATTTAAGACTTTTAAGTAGGACTTATAGTGATAATTTTCTAATGGAAAATGAAAAGAACTCTATATCTTCCTCCAAGTCACATGGGGCTGTTGAAGCTTTTTAATAAAGGAGGGATTAATTAATTAAAGGGTAGAATTGGTTTATTAGTTTAGAACGAAGATCAATATACAAATAATTAAAAATCTAAAACGACTAACATAATGAATAGGAGGGAGTAGTATAGATGTCACAAAATATTGATGAAAATCTAAAATGAGAATAAAACTACTCCATAACAAACTTAGGTTAGTTGCCGGCAATCAGATTCAAGCTTCTTAGTGTGGCTCTATTGTTCAGGTTACAATGGAAATTGTCATAACACAATTGTTTTGGTGCATCGACTATACACCTATTTTTTGTTCTATTATAGCATATTATCTTTAACTTTTCAACCAACATTATTTACACTCCCGGATTACTGTTCATCACGCGCATGAACAGTAACCGCGCACACGCGGTACTGTTCACGGCACTGTTCACTTTTTTTTTTTTTTTTTTTAAATTTCCTTTTTCCTGTTTTTTTTATATCCTGTTTTTTTTTTCTGTTTTTTTATTTCCATATTTCTTTTTTTTTATTTTCCTTTTTTCCCACTTTTTTTTTAATTTTTCAGTTTTGTTTGTTTTTTTTTCCAGATTTTTTTTCTTTTTTTTTTGTTATTTTCCACATTTTCTTTATTTTTATTTCATCTTCTTTTTTTTCAATATTGTCGTGACGAAATGTAATGATTGTGAAACATGACGTTTCTTAATGAAAAAGTTTACCTTTTCCAACAACAATAATTACTTTAACGTTGGATTAAAAAGTAGAACTTGTTGTATTAAAAAATAGACATTGTCGTGACAAAATGTAATGATTGTGAAACTTTACGATTCTTAGTGAAAAAATTTACTTTTTCCAACGATAATTATTACTCTAACGTTCGACTAAAAGTAGAACTTGTCGTAATTAAAAAAAGATATATATATATATATATATGAACAGTACCCCACACGTGGGTGATGAACAGTAACCGGCGGGTATTGTGTGTTGAATAGTCAAACATGGTGTGCTATAATAGAATAAAAAGTGATTATATACTATACAACCGACTCATCAAAACACACCTCTTGTGAGAAATGGTTCATGTTCAAATTACTACTGGATTTGGCTCTTTTGTTTGGTTTGGTTTTACAAGCATGAATGAAGTTAGAATAGCTAACTATTAATTCCCACAACCCCCAAATTCAAAACCAAAGAAAGACCGACACAAATTACTTTCAAGGATTCCAATTTACATAGACATTTAATATTGCTAAGGAATAAAAATCATCCCCGTCGCAATATATTATTCTCAGTTTCTTGACATTTGGAATTCTATTAAGCACATCTTCATCACTCTTGAAATTCTTTACTCCCTTAAGCAACTCTAGATTCTCCATTACCAAACACATGTCGCTGGTCGCTCCTAGGATTTGGGAGGCACAAACACTTCCTAAACTAAGGCATTTTACAAAAAACTTATGAAGTATGCACAGACCATAAAAGATAATGAGTATGTGATATAGATTGCAAGACATCAACAACTTTTTGCTTATTCTATCTTCCCATCTGCACACAAACATAACAATATTAATGCAGTTAAAAATAACAGTAACAAACTCCCCCTTTTTGCCTTTCTTTTGTCACAAAAAGATAATAAACATAGACCATGTCCCCTGCATTTGCTCCACTAAATAAATAACTCCCCATCAGATGCAGTAGGTAGCTAACAAATGTATAGCAGATCAGCACCAATGATCAATCCAAAATATTCAAATTACATAACACAAAATGCAGTCTGCTAACTCTTTCTCATATCAGCATAGTTTACTCCATCTAACAAAATGTAGAGAGAACCTTAGATGTAATACAAGATGTTTGACTTCACGTTTGATTCATTCCAAGTTATAATGAGCATAAAATTGACAAATCAAATTAGGGACAAAAATAGTTGGATTCTTTGTGTTTCATTGCAAAGAAGTCTCAGATCAAAATCGCATATATATATTAAAAACAAAGTCGTAATACATAATAAATTAAAACACACCACCTGTTCAATTGCTTGTCTAATAACATTCCCAAATTTATCAAAGACTCAAACGCAGAAAAACCAAAACAAAAAGAAAGGCGTCAAAAGGCAAGCTTGTCAGTTCTCAATGTCACAACACTTACATATATAACATATACTACTACTTACCTTTATCAAACTCTGCTTATAATAACCTTTACATGAGGGGAAGCTCTCCGCATGCTCACCACCTTCTCTAAAGCCAAAATATAATCCTCAGGATAAGCTTCATGCATCCGTTCCCTGGTATAAGCTTCGTGGATTCGTAATCGAATAACCAACTTTTCAAGCGCACAAGCATTTTCCAACAAAATTTCTATGACTACAAATATTGAGGCATCCCGCGCATCCCAAGTAATCACAATTGTCTTAAGTTGGACCAGAGAGAGACTAAGACTCGGGAAGATTGTATTAGGCGCCAATGAGTAACATTCATAGCTAATATAACTATGCTGCAAGGTTTGGTTAAACAGCTGTATAAGCAATTTATTTTTGGAGATAATCAAATATAACAATACTTGATGTAATTAAAACACCAATAAAAAAAGAATTAAAATATGTTAATTTAACTGAGAGTGTCTAACTAATCATCCTACAACATAAGCAGTACGGTTTGAAACACGAAGTAGTTGGATCAGTGATAAGTAGATCAGTTGCATAATTAAGTAAAGAAACTAACTGATATACCTCATCCTGTTCAAAGACTAGCATCTCCAGCTTTGGAAAGAGTACAAAATTTTCTTTCATCATCTCATCAACAAGAAACTGCAGGTAAATGATGACATTGGATTAATTGAATACTATGTTGCAAAAGATAAAATAAATCATCGAAATTTCACATAGTCTAATAGTAGAACGGTAATAACTAGTATTTATTTGAAATTCCAAAATAATTAGAGAGAGTAAGCGAACCTCAACGGACCACCAATTAGTAAATGTGAGCTTTTGAACATGAGAGAGGCTTAGAAAAGCTGGTCTGAACATTTCCTCACGCATTATGTAGCGTGCAGGATCATCTAATATATAACAATATTGGTTTTCCAGACTCAGACTCGCATTAGTCAAGGAAGGGACATTTAACAAATACTTTGTGTACCATGCACCTGAAATTTCCAAACTCTCCAGATTAGGTGCCCAAATACTCACAACTAAGGCATCTCCTTCAAATTTAGCAACAACGTCTACACACTTGTCTACACACATGTCGATCTTGAGCATCTTCAAACTAGTTGATCGGATATTTAAGTTTTCATTAATTTCCAACACCAGCAACTTCAACTCTTCCAACAGGGGAGCACCAGAAAGAATTCGATTCATGGCATCATCACTCAAGTAATGTATACACTCAATTTCTAAACTCCTGAGTTGATTCCACTGCACATTCTGCTCAATTTTACGATCACAGTAAAAAAGGGATAATTTAGTAATGGAGGAGCAGAAATTCAAAGCCTGAGGGGCGCAGTATTCAGGATCCAAAACAGAATCCAATTCTACAAATAGGTTTTCCACTTGTTTCTCGATCGGAACAAGCAGCCACCAATCACGAAAATAACTAGAATTTCCGCAGTAACGTATACTGAATTTGAGAATCTTGTCACCCTTCCATTTCGCAAGAGCCCCGTCGATAAAGCTTGGATACCCACCACCACAGAAATCAAGGCAGGGGACGGTGGTCCAGAGATCTTTCCACCGTTTCTAAAGAATAGTTGTCCTAACAACATCTGTCATTGTCAAAAATGAAAGAATCAAAAGGATTAACGAGTCGGGTAACTCACTGAGTCGATCTGATTCTGATTCTGCAGTTCGGTAATCTCCACGGTTCTTTTTCGAAAAGCGCGATTCGTCCATTGTTTGATTAATCGAACTAGCACACTCAACCGATAAAATGTCGCCGTGAGAATCGCAGCGGCGGAATTGGAGAGACTGAGAGTGAGAGAGACTATGGGAGAAGAAGATCAATGTATAATCTTTATGGGCTTTTCTTAATTTGGTAAGGCCATCCATGAAATGATTGGGCTGATGTGCAGTAACCAGGTTTCATTAAATTTGGGCCACAACTATCGGCCCTAATTTTTAAGCGGACGACTCTTCTTCTCTGTGTCGGTACGGCGCGGTCAACACTCATTATTATATTTATTTTTTAATTGATTAATCGTTATTTACTAGTATCATAATTACAGATTGCAACAAGGTGTGCCTACTAGGCTACTAGGACTGATATCATTATTTTGTGAGTGTGAAATATTATTTTTGAATTGTGTGTTGTAAATGAATTTATTGTAGGCAAATTTATTATTGTGATTATTAAACAAAACGAGTCTGAATTCAAAGCAATTATGCAGTATGCTCAAGCTCAACTCAACTTTAATGCTCTCTTTTTCTTTTTTTTAGCAACTTTATTTCTCAATTTGGAAACAACATATATAAGAATAAGACTTTAGCTTATTCGAATGAAATCTACCATAAGTAAAGAACCATACCATAGGTTGGTTTGTTAACACATAGTTGCTTTATCCTATCTCACAAATTAAATTGGGCCCCACAATTTATTTTATGAAACAATTAATACAAAAAAGTAGCCTTTTTGTATTAATTTGGAAATAGGATAAAAGAAAAAACTTTACTAGTTACGTGAAAAATTCTATATCCCAAAATTTATGTCATTTTTGTCATTTTATTCTTCAACTTCAAGTATAACGTCTTCATAAATACAACTACATTACCTTTGGCAAAATTCAAAATGTCGACTACAATGTACAAAAATGAATTTTACCCACACTTTCCTTTTTCGATTATTGTATGTGGTCATGTTATCCACTTTATATCATATTTCTTACAAATGTATAAGAGATGTGATATAAAGTGGATGATAAGAGATGTAGTGCTTGTAATTTCAGCCATCATTTGTGATTATTTGACAATTCAATAATTGTTTTTCTAATTATTTTTTATGAATCATATAGCGATTAAGTAGTGTAGTAAATTCACTCGAAAAATTGTGAATCGTCATTAAACTAACCTATATGACGTTCCCGCTTGATATCAATGAAATCCCGCTCGAGAAATAGTAAATCCCCCTCGAGCGGGATTTGTCATTTCTCGAGCAGGATTTCATTAATATAGAGCGGGAAATGACAAAAAAGTTGATCAATGTACAGAATGATAGCTTACTGGTGCATGGCATGAATTACTTACGCGTGCAAACATGAGACCTAGCTAAAACTGATCTAATTGCATGTACAAATAAATTGACCACATGAAAAATGTACAATTTTTACCTGAAATGCAGAAAAAATTCAGGCCATCGGTTTAGTTAAGCTCCATATATTTCACCATTCACCAATCTCTTTTATACACCCTCAAGAAACAACAAAAATCACTTAGTAAAATTCATCACATTCGAATAAGGGCAACAATCTTTTACAACAACATCAATTGAGGTATTTTTCCAACATTGTAATTTTACTCTCATATCCACATGATTTTATGTTACGTAATAAATTAGGATGAGCGACTATTTATTATTCGAAACATTGAAATTAATATGAATGACATATAAATTACATTTTAAGACTAGATTCTATTCGGAACATTGAAATTTATTAATTCCCGCTCGGTGTTTACTATTTCACGCTTGAGTAAGTGAAATCCCGCTTGAGCGTGATTTTAATAATGGCGAGAGGGATTTGATGTATTAGGACTAAAAATAATTCTGCTAATTCATTTATACAATTTCCCGCTTGAGTATAGCTATATCCCGCTCTTGTTGTGTAATCTCGCTCGAGCGAGATTTAATTTTGCCGAAAGGGATTTCGTATTTTAGAACTAAAAATAATTCTACTCATTCTTATATGCTATATCCCACTCGGAAGATATAATTTCCCGCTCGGGTTGTGAAATCCCGTTCGAGCGGGAAATTTGATCATTTGGCGAGCGGGATTTGTTAGTTTGTATTGTAAATATTTTTATTAATTGTTATATGTTTCTACTTTTGTGTAGATGGATCACTATTTCACTATCAAATACGAAGGAAAATGGTCCGATTGTATGTAATTGGACGGATATGAAATGGTTTCTATCGAACGAAATCTCATCAACTTGAGATTCACCATCGATTGTTTGTTGAGAGCAAATTTGATGAGCACACAGTACGAGTTGCATTATCTGTTGAAGTCTCCTAGAGGACGCACTATAAAGTGCTCATTAAGCCCCGGTGATGAATTTCATCAGTTGTGCGCGACGGAGCCAGAACTAACTATGTATGTGACTCACCAATACACGGACGTATACGTTCCTGCTTTTGAAGAACCGCGACTGTCTTCATTCAGAATACGAGTTTGGTGGCGATTATTATGAAGAAATGGATCGTATCCAAAGACAGATGCTTTCCTCCATTTGTATTGATGATGCATACCCCACTGGGGGTAATTACGGATCGACATCCACACATTATTTCAAATCCACTCGACTCAAGTTCCAGCACAAGCAAATGGTACTGATGATGATGAAGAAGCAAATGGTGCTCACGATGTTGAAGACGCAAATGGTTCTGATGATAATGATTGATGAGTCCATATTTTGAGTCTATTTTGTGTCTGTTTTAGGTAGTTTAGTGACACGCACCCGTCGTACAGTATGATCAAAATACTTGTGTATACCCCAGACGGACAGTACACGCTCCTATGCCCACAACCAGACTGGCTAGTCTTAGCAGTAAGCTAGGTCGATCCCACGGAGAGTGATGAACTACTTTACTCTTCAGGTGCACAAGTTTTGTTGTCACGATTCAATCCTGTTTTATCTGCATAAATTAAACTTGGAAACAATCAAATATAAAAAGGGGTAAGATTTGGGGTAGGTCATGATTATCATTGATATGTGTATTCGGTCATGGGCATACTGAAGATCCGTCCATATTTTGCATAAACTCAAGGCGTGGCCCAAAGATATTGGGGCGTTTCAAGAGTTTATACTCCACACTTGGGATGGTTGAATCCCTTGTGGTCACTTGGTCCGAAGGTCACGCTTCACCCCAATCACTAGGCCGTGCTCACTCCTCTACAGATATAGTCATACCCGATCTCTCCAAGTATAACCCTCACCAACCTTCTCTTCCAAGCTTCCCGGCTCCGCACCTACAGAGTAGACATAACTCGCGGGATATACATTTCCGGTAACGCGTCCAACCGGTCATCAATATATCTACGATGCGTGAGGTAAGTCCCTTGGTCAATAACCATGGCTTGATGCCTCGTCACAGTTGATGGGTAATTATTAGAGAAGCCCAAGACTGAGGAAGGACGCAGTATCCCCTTGCCCGTTCCTCGCCATCCAGATCTACAACACCATTGAAGGCGCTGCTCAGCTACTCGGTCATGGGCATTCTGAACATTGTTGTATGTCATGCCCTGGCCTTTGCTTGGCATGGTACAACTCTAACCGAACGGGGATCACCCGCTGGGTCAGGACTGCATCATGAATTCTGTTCAGATCTCTCCGGAATCACTGGATCCAACCGAAGGCACAAATGCCTCTCAAATATTTCACATATCAACACTTAATCATTTCTCCCACCTAAAGCTCACCAAAGGGGACTACTCACACATATTGAAATGCATATTAACGAAAGTAAGTAAATACATGAATAACATAAAATACGAAGTATTGAAATTAATATAATACCTAAGGCAAACTGTCTTGGATATGTTCTTCACAACGGAATTAAAAATGAAAGCTGGTAAATTGTTTGGTTCGGAAAATGTAAATGAACTGAAAGTAAAAGTGTATCTTGAGTGGAGTGCTATAGAATATTAGGGGTAACCAACGTTTTGCCAGCCACACTTGCTGGACTTTTATAGATGAGACTGTAGCCATCAATATTCTCCTCCGGTAGATCATATCAGCATGATTGATTGCTTCCATATTTAGCTCGATCTTGATTTATCCTCGATTGATCAGATTGATAATTGGCAATCACCGATTGATTGATTGAGGGTGATTAACTGGCTTCCATATCCTTCTTCACACATATGCTCAGCAGCTAGCGCTGATCTCGGTAATGGTCATACGGGTTGCATGCATTGGTTAGCCTCACACCAGGGTACTGTTCTTCTCCTGGGGGAATCAGATTCATGCAATGGATTGAAACTGCTCCAATACTGCTCGTTCTGACCATCTTTTCTCTGTATGCCTCGAAATGAGCTTTCTTCTACGAACAACTGCTTTCCTCCCTATACAGACACTACAGACACAAAAAGATAGGAAAATAGGGCCAAATGGCCCAAAAGTCAAAGACGCATCATTTAGATCGAGTCTTTGTTTGTGTTTTGTTTACTTTTAGTTTCTAGGAGGATATATATTGGGTAGTTGGTGGTCTGTTTCCTGGCAGGTGGATTCTGGGAAAAATAGGGATGCAAAGCTGCATTTATGGAAAGCAGGCAGGGCAGGACGAAGTTGGTCAAGATGGCAGAGTGCTTGGGGCAACTGGTGCGATGTTTCTCTTCTAGGTCTAAAAGGATAAGGAAAAGATGATCTAACTTAAACATCTTTCCTTATCCGACTAGAATTAGGATCCGGAAGAGATCTCTTGAAGATAGATGTGACATTCCATGTTGGGGTCATGCTAATTAAGTAATTACTTGCATTCCAAGGTAGCTCGTGGATTCCTACCATGTTAAGGATCGGGGGCCAAAACCCTAGCGCTCGCCTATAAATATTTGAAGCCTAGCTGCTATGAAGGGCGCCGTCTTTTATGCTTTTATCCTTTGTTTACTTTGAGAGATTGATGGTCCCGAAACGAGTTATCGGTGTATGGGGAGGGGGGGGGGGAATACACCAGTTAGGATTTTTCAACTTTCGAAAAACTTAACACTTGAAAACAACTTCAACTGAGTAAAAGGACTCAGGTGGGATCTCACAGCTGAGTAAGCAAACTCAGCTGGAAGAGCGGTGCTGTGCGGAATGTGGTGGAAAATAAACTCGTTAAAAACAACTCACGCAAACCAGCTCGGTTGGTCAAGAACCAAAACAGCTCGGTTGAAAAAGTGCAAAAGAGGTTTGAATGCTGGTTAGTTCGGTCAGTTAGAAATGCAATAAGGACTGAATAAAAATAAACACGACACACAAGATTTACGTGGTTCGGAGATAACTCCTACGTCCACGGGGAGATGTGAGTCCACACACCTCAGTCCAAGTTCTTCTGGACAGGACCACTCAGCTTACGCGGGCTGAGTAACCGTTACAGTTTAGTTTTCGGGCACTAAACAGCCTAAGTCAAGTTTACGGGTACTTGATGACCTGACTACTCAATTACAGGAAGAGTAAGGTCCTAACACACTTTTTAGGGTGTGAGAAAGGGTAGGATTTCCAACTACAGCTCGATCAAGAATGAGAGCTGGATCTAAGGCTTGAACGAATAAACACTCAACCTAAGATGAAAAACAGTTTCGAATTCTAGGAACCCTCAGCTACTAATGTTCTCTCAAATTGGAACTCTCAACTGCTGATGCTCTTAGATGATGATTTTGCAGATTTGCTTTGATTTCTCTCGAGAAAGCTTTTGAATTTTTAGTCGTCTATGTGTCTATCTGCATCTCTGCTTCTCGAATGAGAGGATGCCTCTATTTATAGGCGGAGAGAATCAACTAGCCGTTGGAGGTGCAGTTGATCTCTGATCGGTTGAAAGCGATGGCTTGTCTCTCATCTCTGCAGACTTTCCCGATATGGCATCTGTGCTCCTTTGCTTTCCATCTGAGACAGCCTTGTGTTGGGCCAGATGGGGTAATGACTGAACGGTCAAACCCTCATGTGACTTCCTTTTGAAATTCAAATCTTTGACAGTCAACTTCGGTTTGTCGGTTGAAAGTCTTGACCTTCATCTGAGTGATCTTCAGCTGATGTTCCGATCTGTCGAGTTCTCAGCTGACTTTGAACTTCAAAACAGTTGAACTCCTTGTTCAGATTCTATAACTGAGGTTCTGAAACTGAACCCTCAGTTGTCTTCCACTTCTTTACTCAGTTGGATTTGAACCCTCAGATGATTTCTTTTTCATCTGATGTTCTCTTCCTTTCAACTGTTTCTCATTTGATGAACGCTCAGTTGGTTTCCTTCAACTGATGTTCTGAAGACTTCCCCTTGTTTACATCTGAACAAATGAACTCTCAGTTGTCTTTCTTCACAACTGATGTTCTGTCTGAGTGACGCCTTGTTGCCATCTTCAGCTGGAGACCTGTAAAGATAAAAACTTAACTTTGCTCAAACAGCGAGCCTAAATTCTAACATTAGGTACTGGCAACATCTACTCGGTTGGGGTCAGCCGGTTTTGGAATTCATCAAAACTTATACTAATAAATTTCCCAACAGAGATTATGAGGAAAAGAACTAGTTCTACGGGCAACGTTTTATTTGTGTTTATTCATATTATTTCCGATCAGCACTTTTGGCCGGAATTATTTTCTCTTTACGTACTACGTAAGTTTTAATATAGTTCTTATTATGAATTCCTCAATTTATTGTGTTTGCATATTTAAAATCATGTCTAGCTAAATTTCTATACTTGATTTGGGAAAGACAGTTAAGTGAATTCCAAAGCTTGAGAGGTCTAAATTGTGCTTAAGAGTTGCATGCATGTGTTCCCAATATGTTGATGTATTTATTCCAATATGGTGTAATACGATTAAGAGGTTAATAGGCCGTTAATCACTTAAGACATATTAGATCACTAATCAATTGAGAAGTAGGAGTGTTTTCCATAACTTATCTTAGTTAAGATCAATTGACATTAAAGGAAGGTGTCTACCCAATTAGGCAAGGCGTGATAATTCCTTGTTGGGCCTTTCTAGTAATTAATGCTCCTTGGGCAAGAAACTGAACGATGACTCCTACAGAGGTATTGCCCAAGGTAAGGATCTAGCGGTGCGTTGCCAACTAAGTAAGGATAGGTCAGGGAAGGGTTTGTTGAGAGAGTGACGAGTAAAAAGGGATCTCGACATTCAATTCCTAAAACCAACGATGCATGCATATGATAAATATATTTGCACCATTGACCAAGCTAGAGTTTTCACTTAACAATGTCTTTTTCCAGATCAAGTTGTTTTTATTATTGATCAAGTTCTCTATTTCTTTTCAGTGTTTATTTAGTTTACGTATTGGGTAAGAGAGCCTCGGTGACCAAAATACCAAAACCATTCTTTCTTGTTAGGTGGAGGAGGAATCAAGAGATAATAACGATCAACTCCTTGTGGATCGATCCTGTACTTACTTATTAACTATATAGCTGTGAGGATAGGCTACAAATTCATTTTGAGAGTGCGAACGACAGCTTTCTCAATGATTATGTGCTGGAAACCGACAATGATGCGTCGGAAGAAGGCTTTTGAGTCCTATTCCTCTTCTTAGTGGCTCTAATGGCACGTTATCACGTGCTTCCTCTTTCTCTTCCTCTTCCTCATCCTCTGCCGGTCTTTGTGAAATAGGGACTGCATTGTTCGACGTCGCCACCTCACCTAGACGAGCCTCAAAACTCTGTCCGATCGCCTAAACGAATAAAATAAATATCAATATCGTACGTAGAAGATAAAAATAGTTAAATTTTTTATGTAATATCATAAATAGTTACCGTACCAGGAGCGGACCACAATGCATCGAAGTTGCGATCAAGCTCGTGCATTGAATGCCGAGATGGATCATGAATTAAAGTACCGTACTCATTGAACATTGCACTCGACGATCCAAGCTCGTGCATGGAATGATGAGCTGGACAATGCGGCTACAAAAACTATTCTGCCGGTAAGGAATGACGAGCTGGACAACGATCTTCCTCAGTGTCATGTGCATGCTGATGCACGGGGGGCCGGTCTATCTCTACCAGTGCCTGGTGGTGCGGCTCTCGCACGGAGGTGCGGTGTGGTGTCTGCATAGGCATGGACAATGGGGTGGGATGATGTGCAGGGGAGCTACGTGTAGATCCACATCGGGCTTACTCAAACAAGCCCTCAATCCAAGATTTGATTTTTGGCAACAGTCTCTGCTCCATTTTCTCTACCGTACGAGCCTCTGATTTCTCAATCTCTGCTCGAATCCAAGTTGATCACTCTTTCCTAGGACGTGATCGACCCCACCACTGGAGGATGAAGATCCTCTCTGATGAGTACGCTTTCTCTTGTCTCGACGGGGAGGTGGCTGTCTCTGTCGACCTTGCTCTCTCTGGTGAAACTTCCTCATCAGCAGCATCATCAATAACTATAGCCTCACGTGCCTGGGGGGAGGGGGAACTGTTTCCTTTCACGTAACGGATTGCGCGGCACTGCAAAGTCCACTGTCAGTGCATTTGGATACTGAGTGGATTGAAAATAAAAATTCAGGACTTCAGCATCATCCGGACCGAAACTGTTGAATCAACCAGCCTACAGTAAATAAAATATTATCAAACACAAATATAATTATAAAAATAATTCTGAAAAATTATTCAATCAATAAATTAAAATATACCTCTAGAGAAAATAATGGCTCAAGCTCTATTCCACTTCTACTCTTGAACTTCCATCTAATGCATCCGGGTCATGCATTCTGGTTTTCAAGGACAACAACTGAAGCGGCTAATCTGACATCACTTCCAGCGACCAAGCGTGGAAAGCCCACACTTCACCATAGAAGTGGTACTTGGGCGTACGCTTGATATTGTCGACATAGTGCTTCAAATTCAAGTAGGTGTAGGTGCTCCAAGGAAACCAAGAAAACGCATCCAGATCGTCCACCAACTTCCACACCCAATCAGCAACATACTTCTTCGATTCTACACCAAGCAGCAACATATACAACACTAACATGTGCGCGATAGTGAGGTATATATCACCAGTTTAAATTGTGGCACGTGCCTTGCAAAATCGATCAAGTAGGTCCGACTCACTAATTTGCATGTTGCTACAAAAGCGCCAATACACTTGCACATCCCGTATATCGTGGTTGTCTAAAGGTCAAAAATCAGACGATCAGAATGACAATCCGGTAACAAGCAGATACTCCGGAAAAGAAAAACGACTGTTTGCCCCGTTGATGTTAAACCACATGTTGTGCCCTTCACCGAATGGATAATAAATCTCCAGTAATAATACGTGATGCACGCCCATAGCGTACTTCTGCCCCCGCTGCCAGTAAGTAAAGTGGCCAAAGCACCCTGCAAGCCACTTCTCGAGGAGATCTTGTCCCCCAACCTTCAATAACATCGACACGACGTCTTCTAAAATGTTGTGCCTGTAGGCCGTGCTAACTGACGACTTACGATTAATCGTATCGGGCCTCTTGAACGTAATCTGAAATAATAAATTTGCAACCATTCAAAATTAATATCAAAATATTTCGCAAATCCTAAATATTCGAGTAAACAATATATTTTAAAAGACAAAATTATATTCACACAATTCACACTATTTTTCACTTAAAAAATATAATTCCCGCTCGCAATTAATAAATCCCGGTCGAGCAGGATATTGAGCCACACGTCACCAAGTCGAGCCGGATATATTGCACAAAACATTTAAAAAAATTGAAATACTCAAATAACAAAATCCCGTTCAGTTTAGCTATATCCCGCTTGAGTGGGATTATGCTATCATGATTTTACTGAGCGAAATCTCAAAAAATTAACTTGAAAAAATTTAAGGGAAAAATTTTGAGCAAATTACACATTCAAAAAATAAAACAGTATCGAAATCCAAGTTATTAGTATTAATTAATCACCAAACAATCGAAACATCTACAAATCACCAATTTAGAGATTTAGGGCAGGTTATACACTATTAGAACTAATTAATAGGGAGAACAAACTATTTTCCGCTCAAGCGGGATTAAGTGGACACTAGAATTTCTCGAGTGGGATTTAATATAATTAACGTTTATAAATTAAGCGAAAAAATTATGAACAAATTCCACATTCAAAAAATTCAACATTATCAAATTCCAAGTTATTAGTATTAATTAATCACCAAACAATCAAAAAATCAACAATTAAGCAATTTAGGGATCATGGGCAAGTAAATACACTATTATCATTAATTAATAGGGACAATAACCTATTTCCCGCTCGATTATGAAATATCCCTAACGACGCCAAGTTTGCCGTCAAGAACTCAGGCGTGCCAAAATACAATTTATAAGTCCTGATGTCCACCACTAATTACAACTAGGGTAAGTATTCAGGATCGAACCCAAGGGAGGTAGGCTGATGACCTCGGTGTCACTGGATAATAGTTTGGTTTTGGTTTGGAACACTCTTAACATCAACAAGAAGCAAAGACTGAAATAAAACACGAAAGATATCAAATAGAAAGGGTATGATTGAGTTGATCTTGACTTGGTTCAGTGTATATGTATGTGTATAGGATCCCAAGCCCTCGAATAGCCACTGCGTGAGCCCGTCTCTCGATTATAGGGTCTCGACACTTACGCCCCTATACTCTCACCATGTCACGCACATGAGCATCTCAATCCCAACACTTTCTCTCTGTATTGAGCCCTCCAAGTTGCCTAAAGAGCCCTCCTTGTTGTCCACAGAATCAGCTCGTATCTGGAAAAGTCACCAATTGAGCCCTCTACGTCAGCAGCTTTTAGATCTAGAAGGCCCGAGATGGCTGGAAGCATGACTTTCGTCATACACCACTCTCCAGCTCTTGCAACACGACCAGTGGTGAGGGGAACCCCTACACCTTTGTCCAGTTATGTTAGGGATTTTGTCTTTGCCACTTCTTCGTTGGCCACCGTAGGAATTGTAGAGACTCCACCACTTTGGAATCTAGCCCAGCGCGTCGCGAACGACCTCAGCAGATCTCCGATGAGCTTCCAACCTCACCTCTCACACTCAATACACACACCTCACCTCATCTCAACCAACTCAAGCAAATGAAACATAGCTAGACATGGAAATAAAAGAAATACCAAAGCAAGAGATAAAAGAAACCATACTTAACATAAAATTGAAAATGATTGTTTGCTTCATAAAGAACTCGACAAAAATCCTAAAAGGGTGGTTGTGTATTAGTATAGAAACTTAAACTTAGTTGCAGAGAGTAATGGAGAAACAGTGTGATGGCTTGAATGCCCTAGCCGATAGAGGTGGTGATCAATGTATAGTGCGACTGCCTTTTGTGGTAGTTGGAGTTTTTGCCTTTCAAATCCGCCGCCTAAGAGGGTTTGGAGTCTGACATGTTCCTTGGCAGGTGAGAGTTCAATTTCATTCCTTTGTCCTTGCTCTTCTCTTATTGGTCGTCCCTTCTGCTGCTGCTGAAGGTTGCCATTGGAGATGTTGTGGTCCTTGTTAGAGTTTTCTTTCCATTTTCGGCAAAGAGTTGACTTCAGCATACAGAGTCTTCATGCCTTTGTTGTTTATCGTCGTGATCATGACCCAGGTCCTTGTGACCATTTGCTTCTCTTCCACTTCGTGCCCCAAACAAGCTTCTTTGTGCCCATTTTGCAGAATTGTCGAGCCCTGCAAGCCAGTGTGCCCTCCCAGACACAAATATACCCAAAACAAAGAGAAAAAGACTCTAACTAGACCTCTACTGACACTGAAAAGAGCATGGAAACAGGGCTCGTCATGCCCACACACTTTAATACATACTTTTCCTCAAGTATATGGTCAGACTTACGCTTAGAAAAGACATAAAATATAAATGAAAGCAGACACAAACAAGATCAGCATGAAACAAAAAACAAAGACACAAAACATGTTCACTCATCAAGGCTATTAGACAAGTCAAAATTAGGCATGCATCATGTGATTCACTCCCTCACATCACCTCTCGTGAATGCATGGTTTACTGTTTACACTCACAACATTCCTAATCTTGCCCATGCTATAGGCTTGTCTACTAGCTCATAATTCTCCATTTATTAAGACTAGGGTATTTTCAGATTATCAAAAAGACTTAGCAGGTTATAATGGGGCTTTAGGTGGGTAGGATCATTTAGGAACTGACAAAGGTCATTATAGGTTGAATTGAGGCCTCCAAGATCTTGCTCCCTCTTAGACTCTTTGCATTAAGGGCCTTAGCACATCACCACTTCTTTTTGTTTCTTTCTTTTCTTTTTCCCCCCTCTTTGTCCATTCACCCTTCATAAAGATTTTAGGATTTCTTTATGTTAGGCTCTAAGATGGTTTTTCCTTTCTGACCCTTATACCTCCTTTATTCTCTATTTAGTTATATTTAAGCCTAATATGGTGACCATGAAATCTTTGGGCTTTTTATCAGATTAATTCAAAGAATTATGAGGCTCAAAATGGGCTAACAAGGGGTATCTTGCTAAGGGTAGACATTTTTGGTTAAGTTGGCTCATAGAAAGAAGTGCCTAAATCATTTAATCAATAACCTCCTTAGTCACAAAATTTCAAAGAGCCAAACATACAAGTTCTAGTAGAATCCTAGATGAGACGTTGAAAAATCACGCAAGAAAGAAATGATGCAATGATCATAATATAGCATGCAAAGCTCAATAACTCACATGTAATACTCACACACCCATTCAATAACTCACTTTGCTTGCAACATAACCTGGCTTCCTGCCTTTTGTTGAACTCCTTTAAGGCACGAAGGATCTCCTTGAGCATATGGTTGTTAGCACCAGGGACTGCCTCCACCTCCTGGATGCGGTTGAGGATTTCCTGGCCCATCGCAACGCCATTGGGCCCTCCACAACAACCTCATTGTTCTCAGGGAAGGCAAACTTGTAGACCCCTCATTCTCCAACATCAATGTCTTGCATCCTTTGTAGGCAACCAATATCCAGCAGCTCCTTAGGGACGAGTACCATGATGGTCTTCTCCTCTAATGGAGTGCTGTCGTCACACACTTCGTACAAATAATAATTATAAACACTTCTTGTCCAATAAGGTAGTAGTCAGCGGCAAGCGGGATCGTACCCAAGGGACCTGGTGTAATCTGCTCTTCCGATGTTGCTCAACAAAAGGGTTTTGGTCACGAAGTATCTTAATAACCTGTACTCAACAAATAACAATATCAAATAAAAAAAGAGTTTGGATTGGATTTCGAATCCATGATCCTAATTACTCTTTACTCGTTCATTGGTGCAAAGATATTCAATTAACTGATTTTATCACTTGGTTTAAGGCAAAGATTAGCTAACATCCTAAGGTCACGAAGTCACGATGCTAACACACTCAACCTATGTCTAATCAATTTTACAGATCTTGACTAGAAGGCAAGATCTTCTCTCTTGATCAGCAACGTCACGAAGACACTTCAGTAACGATGCTGCCCAACAGGCATTAAGAATAAACAGACCCAAGATAGCCAAGAGGTAGGTCAATACCGACTGCTCTCCAACTTCCTTTACCTTCTTGGGCACGAAAGACACTCTCGTGTTAATCCCAATTTCTGTTAATGACTTAATCTCAATATCTAGATGGTGATCAATCAACTTCAATATCAATTAAGTCTAGAATTAATCCTAAGTGTTTCGGGAACAAAATCAATTAATGAACTAACACAATTAGACCTCACGAGTTTGAACGAGTAATTTAGAATCACTTCATCTACATCCAACCCAAACAATAAACTTAGCTAGACATAATAGTAAATAAGAACGCAAAGCAAATAAAGAAAAACATACTTAGCACAAATCTGGAAACGGGTTGCTACCCAAAAGCGTAGTCAGCAACTAGGGTCTTGGCTTCACGCCAACAACTAAACTTAAAGCAGTAAAATACGAAATAAAAGTAAATTGCCCGTAGGACTTGTTTCTTCCTCCCTTTCTCTCAATCTAGAATGCAGAACAAATAATAAAATCAACGTCCAATACACAATGGAGTCGGCCATATATATAGGCGATGGAAATTAGGGTTTAGGGAAGTTTCCTTGTTGATGAAGGTCTCTTCCATGCAAATCTCATCTGCCCTCTCTCTTCATGCATGCACGATACTTCTTTCCTTGCGTGGTGGATATATCCTTTGATTAGGCTTGGCTAGGATAAGGAAAGAAAGATCCAATCCTTATCCTCTTCCTTGATGGAAAGGAATTTTGCTGCTACTGCTGGTCCGACTCGCATCCTGCTCTTCATCGTCTGCATCCTGAATTGCCTCTAGTCTTGACCAAGATCCTGGCTCCTCTTATACTCTATCTGTTGGTTTAAGGATATGAGGAGGTGCTTCCTGACTTGTAGATTTGATATTCTGATGTTGCCCAGCTACAAGCTTCCAAACCCTATGCCCATTCGCATCGTATCGCCATCTCAACAACAAATTTTCCATCGGATTTGCCCATCATCCCCCTATTCTTCCCAGCATATTATCTCTCGACTTGCGTGTCCTCCCATACACATATTGACTCTATAAAGACTAAAAATACAAGAAAACACAAGAAAAGATGGACACAAATATGGGTTCATCACACCCACACACTTGAATTACACTTGCCCTCAAGTGTATGGTTGCAACTTGCCCAAGACTCAAACACAGAAAAGAAAAAACAGAAAACACAGACTTAAAAGATCAGCTCATCAACATGTCAGTCAAAACAAGATATATAAACAGATATTGCCATCAAACTGGTCAAGATAGAGTTATTGGGCAACATGGATATCCTTACCAGCACTCATCTCTCAAGTGTATAAGGTTAAGTATATACGCTTTTGACCAACATCAACAAGGTTTTTCCATAGGCTTGCCTGCCCTCTACATCTCTACTCCTTTGAACAAAATCAAACTACTTATCCTTAGGTCTTAAGCGGGTTGTAATGTGGCTTAAGGCAAAAAGGTAGGGAGATTTAGGAACTAGCTAAGTCAAGAACTAGGTTCTCGAGCAACAGACTGCCCTTGATTCCTTCTCATCTAGCACACTTATTCTTCTCTAGACTTACTTTTTTTCTTTCTTCTTATTTATTATTTTTTTATTTTTATTTTTTTTAACGAACCCCAACACCTCCAATATAGGTGATATTGCCCAGTATGTGCTACCCAACATTTCCTTTCATCCTTCATTCTTCATTCTTCTTGACCTGAGTTCTTGACTGGGACGGCTTAATATTCAGGCTTCTATAAGTGATTAGAAAGAATTTACATCAAGCTCAAGGGGGCTAGTCAAAGGATAAATATCAAGGTAGGGAATTTTTAGGCTATGGGCTTCTTTGAACAACAATTGCCTAATTCATCTAAGTAGTTCAACTAAGTTACACGAAGCTTTAATTAAGAGATGCAAGCAAGTTCTAGATCAACACATGTTAACTGATCATTATCACACAAGAAAGAATAATGCTGCATATGTACATAGCATTTTAAAAGCTCAAATCGAGTTAATGCCCAATATCTCATTCCGTCCTACCTATTTACATATGGCATCATCCATAAACCTATTCTAACTTTCATGCTAACATGCTGATCAATAACACAAACACACTTTAAAAACACAAACTGACACCCCAACACCCACACACTTTGCCTAAGGCAAAGTGGATAAAATGTTGGGCAACAAAAAAAAAAAAAAAAATGACTCAACAAATACAACCGAGAAGGCAATAAGGTCTTCACCACACAATTTGCTAGGCAAATTGTGGGTGAAGACAGTAAAATCGCCCTCTCGAACAACAAGACACTTTACAAAATAAAACACAAAACAAGACTCAACAATAAAACATAAAAACGAAAAATAAAAACCTACACTAACAAAAAGGGGAGGAACACAAATCAAAGAGAAGATTCAGGTGGATACCTAAATCCTTGGTGTGCAAAGAATGTCAGCTGGGCATCCCTAATCTCAGTCAACAACCTCTCTACATTGGCCAGTCTGGTCTCGATCCCGGTGTTGGGTAGCACCACTGCGCTGGTGCTTGCCTCCTTCTTCTTGCCCAAGGGTGGTAGCCTGATGGATTTTGGTTTATCGTGCTCAACAAACACGTATCTGCCATTCCTTAACTCAATGTCATTCATCTTCTTCAAGGCAGCTTCACCCAGCTTGCTGACCACCATCACCGGCTTCCGTTTCAGCTCACCGTAGACCCCGACTCCATGCGCAAAGGCTGTCACAACATGGCCACAAGTGCATCCCAGAGATTGCTTCGCTAGAACCGTCTTGAGCTGCTCACCAAGGAACGCCGCAATGTTGACCCTTGTCTTGGGGTGCATACACCACAGTAAATACCGCTCCTTGTTGCTCAAGTTGTTGCCACTATCGCTCTTGCCATACAAGTTGTAGGCCAGGATGCGATGGCAAAGTCTGAGGGCGTTAGTCTTCAGCTCGGTTCCCTTGTTGTTGGCCCCATAGTACGGCATTCCATTCCCGATCTCCTTCCACTGCTCCTCGTAAGCCATATCTCCTGGGGGTGGCACCTTAGTCTTGGCCTCCATGAACTCCTTCTTGGCCAAGTCTCTCAAACTCACCATTCCCAGAATTTGATTAAGGGCACTAACTTGAAAATCATACTTCTCGCCCAACAGCGAGAAGGAGATCATGCTTATCCCATTCTCTGGATCACTTGTTATTGCCGCCGTGCTGTACACCTCCTTAACCTGCTCCTCCTAGACCTCCACAGGCCACTCCAAAAACTTGCTCCAACCTATTCCTTCAAATAGCTTCCTAACTTCCTGGGCAACACCCAGGTTCTCATAGAGTTTGAAGTCGAGAACCCTGAGCGCAGTTACCTTCCACTCTCTGGGCTTCCTACACATCATCACTGTAGGACCCCTCCTCTTCTTCCTGCTCTTTCCACTTGCTGGGGTAGACTGCTCATCATCCCCTTCCTCCTCAACATCGTCTCCTTCATCCTTTTATTCACTGACAGCCGTTCTCTTCAAAATCGACGGCTGAAAAGACCCGGCGTTCGAAGCAGCAGACTTGTGCTTCTTCACCGGCGTTCCCTCGCCACCGTGAGGGTGTTTCTTAGCCGCCTTGGCTTCCTTCTTCTTCGCCGGACTTTCCTTGGCCTTGGTCTTCGCCTCAACCAATGCCTCCGCTGCCAGCGTCGCCGCTACTGCATCAATGGCTTCGTTCACATCATCGTTGTCGACTTCTCCCTCATAACCTTTCTCTTCTTCTTCATCCTCGCCGTCGTGTTCCTCCTTCTCTGCTTCTTCCTCTAACTCCTCTTGTTCGAAAACCTGCTTCGATTGCGTCTCCTCCTCCTGCTGCTTCTCCGCCTCTTCCATCAGGCTAGGGTTTTCGTCGCTCATCAGAAGCGTGGCGTCGACAGGCGGACTCTTGGGCACGATGGTTCCAATTGAGATTTCTGGGTGTTGGTTGGCAGAAGGGTTGGCGGGTTCCATGGGTAGTTTTCTCTTGGTGGTGATTTTGGGCTTTGTGGTGGTGGTAGTGGGGTGTTCGGTGGTGAGGTCGATGTTGGTTCCGGTAGGGATCTTGTTGAGTTTGTTTTTGGGACGAGTAGACACCATTGTAGGAAATTTGGGAGTTTTGATGGAGAGAGAAGAGAGAAGATGAGAGGTTGCAGACTTGAATTTGAAATCGGGTAGTGGGGGTATAGACGTGGTAGGGTGGTTTTAAAGGGCGCGTAGTTTTAGAGGTACAATAACCGCCTTAATCGTTGTTGACCAACAACTTAGCTCTTGCCCAAAATTCTTGCTCCACTCCCACAGCTCCTTCCCTTTGAGTGGATCCTGATCTACAATCTGCATCTTGCTCAACATCTCTTGCACACTTAAAAACACAAATACACTCTGGAACAAACTTTCCCTTATGGTTAGACTGGATCATAAAATGCTTTAAAATAAAATACTTAAAACATAAACTAGCTAAACTACACTAATTGTTTTGGATTTTTCAGATTTATGATTTTTTTAGATTTTCATACGTTTACGAAAATAAAGAATAAAAGAGAAAAGAAATAACGAGAAATTAAAAACTAACCAGGTTACCTCCTGGACAGCGCCCCGTTTAAGGTCTTGGGCACGACACCCCCCCTCTTTAGAAGTCAGAGGTCCTCCTCGACAGGAAACCCAGATGGTTCCTCCTCAACAAACTGTTCTTGCCCAAGATAGGCCTTCAAGCGCTGGCCATTAACTTTAAAAATCTTCCCGTTCTTGGGATCCTTGATCTCAACAGCTCCATTTGGGAATTGAACTTGTACTTCATAAGGTCCTGCCCACTTGGTCGAGAGCTTCCCTGAAGATAGCCTAAACCGAGTTTGATAGAGCAGCACTTGTTGCCCAAAATGGAACTCCTTTTCTTTAATCAAAAGGTCGTGGGTCTTCTTCATCCTTTCCTTGTATAGATCGGCATTATCATAGGCTTGGAGTCTGATCTCGTCGAGTTGTTGGATCTCGAGCTTCCTTGATTCACCTGCTTCATTCCAGTCGAGGTTAAGTTGGGCAACAACCCAATGTGCTCGATGTTCCAGCTCCACGGGCAAGTGACATCTCTTGCCATAAACCATGCGATAAGGAGACATGCCAAAAGGTGTTTTGAAAGCAGTCCTATACGCCCACAAGGCATCATCCAAGCGCATACTCCAATCCTTCCGTATTGTACCCACAGTCTTCCTCAAGATCGTCTTGATTATGCTATTGGACAACTCCGCTTGTCCATTGGCTTGTAGGTGGTAAGCTGTTGATACGCGATGAGTAACTCCATATTTCTTGAACAAGGCGGTCACCGTCGCGTTGCAAAAATAAGAACCTTGATCACTAATGATAGCTCGAGGTACACCAAACCTATTAAAAATTTGAGTTCTTAAAAAATGAGAAACCACCTTTGAATCATCCTTGTATGAAGCACGAGCCTCTACCCACTTCGAGACATAATCCACCGCCAATATGATGTACTTGTTGCCTTTGGAACTCGGCAATGGTCCCATAAAATCCATCCCCCGTATATTGAACACTTCCACGGGCAAGATCGGGATCATGGGCATCTCGTTCCTTCTTGTGATGTTGCCTTCCCTTTGGCACTTCTCGCACATCTTGACCCACTCGTAACATTCTTTAAACAATGTTGGCCAATAAAAGCCACACTCCAAAATCTTTCTTGCAGTACGTTGGTGTCCAAAGTGTCCTCCACACTCCTTGTTGTGGCAATGCTCAAGAATGCTTCTTTGCTCTTTATCTTCGACACACCTCCTTATTATCTTATCCGCACATTCCCTCCATAAATATGGTTCGTCTCAAATATAGAAACGACTCTCATGTTTAAGCTTGTTCTTCTGATAACGCTCAAGATTTGAGGGAATTTCTCCAGTCATCAAGTAATTCACGATATCAGCATACCATAGTTCATCTTGGGCAAGACTCAGATGCTCGTCGGGAAAGGTCTCCTTGATCGGCACCCTATCGTCTAGCTGGAGGATTCGACTTAGGTGGTCGGCAACTTGATTTTGGGCACCACTCTTGTCCTTGATCTCTATGTCAAATTCCTGCAACAAAAGAATCCATCTAATCAATCTTGGCTTAGACTCCTTCTTGCTCAATAAGTACTTCAGCGCCGTGTGGTCCGTGTACACTATGGTCTTGTCTCCAAGCAAATAAGATCTAAACTTCTCAAAGGCAAAGACAATGGCCAACAACTCCTTCTCCGTGGTGACATAGTTACATTGGGCTGGGTTCAACGTCTTGGATGCGTAATAGATAACATAGCTCTCCTTTCCGCGCTTTTGCCCAAGAACTGCTCCTACGGCATAACCACTGGCATCACACATTAGCTCAAAAGGCATCCCCCAATCCGGAGGTTGGATGATGGGGGCAGTGATCAAGTTCTCCTTCAAGGCATGAAACGCCTTCTTACAATCCTCATCGAACTCCCATGGTACTTCATTTTGAAGTAATCTCGTCATTGGTTGGGCGATCTTGGCAAAGTCTTTGACAAATCTTCTATAGAATCCAGCATGCCCAAGGAATCCTCTTAACTCCTTCACCGATCTTGGGTAGGGCAACTTGGCAATAATGTCGATCTTGGCCTTATCCATCTCAATGCCTTTTCCTGAGATGACATGCCCCAAAACGATTCCTTCTTTTACCATGAAATGGCATTTCTCATAGTTCAACACAAGGCTCTTCTCAACACATCTCTTCAAGACTCGATCCAGGTTGTTGAGGCATGATTCAAAGGTCTTGCCGTAGACAGTAAAGTCGTCCATGAAGACTTCGATACACTCTTCAAGAAGGTCCGAAAAAATTTGCATCATACACCTTTGGAATATCCCTGGGGCATTGCATAATCCGAACGGCATCCTCCTATATGCAAAAGTGCCAAACGGGCACGTGAATATGGTCTTGCCTTGATCCTCGTCAGCAACCCAGATCTGCATGTAACCAGAATAACGTCAAGAAAGCAGTAGTAGTCATTACCGGCTAACCTCTCAAGCATCTCGTCGATAAAGGGCAAAGGAAAATGATCCTTCCTCGTCTTTTGGTTGAGCTTTCGGTAGTCTATTCACACTCGCCATCCGGTTTGCAGTCTCGTGGCCACCATCTCGTTCTTGTCGTTCTCAACAACTTGAATTCCTGACTTCTTGGGCACCACGTGCACAGGGCTCACCCACCGGCTGTCAGACACGGGGTAGATGATCCCTAAGTCGAGAAGCTTGAGTATCTCTTTCATTACCACTTCTTTCATGGCTGGATTCAATCTCCTTTGTGGATCTCGTACGGGGGCAGCATCCTCCTCAAGCAAAATGTGATGAACACAGTCTAAAGGGTCAATGCCCTTGATGTCAGCCAACGTCCACCCTAATGCCTCCTTGTACTTGCTCAGCACCTCGCCAACTCTGACCTCCTCCATGCTTGATAACTCTGATGATATGATCACGGGCAATGTCTCGTTCTTGCCAAGATATATGTACTTTAGGTGCTTGGGCAAAGGTTTCAACTCCAATGTAGGGGCTTTTTGTAAGGATGGCATCAACCTGTCCTCCGGTTTCAACTCAGGGATGTTGAGTGGCTCAAGCCCCTGAGGCTGCATGTTGCCCGGAATCCTTGCATAACTGTATTCTTCCACATCTGCTGGTTCTTCGTTCTGGGCAAGATCCTCTTTATTTTGCAAGCTGGCATCCTCCTCAAGAACTGTTTGTTGCCAAAATTCCTCTACTAACTCTTCAGTCTCATCATGGGGTAACTCCTCAAGTTCTTCATCAAACTCATCAAGGGGTTCTTGGTTCCCTAAATTCTGGTCCTCATCTTCATCCGTGGAATAGTCCACGTCGGTGGAATCAAAACTATGTCCATGGACTGATTCTTCCCAAAAGTCTTCTTCATTCTCGTACTCATCTCCTTCGTAGAATTGCATCAGAGCACCTTCATCTTCATTATCCTCATGCTGATTAGGATCCTAGTCAAGATCCTGAACTAGGTTGAATTCCGCCTGGATTGCATCTTCATTGTCTTCTACGAAACAACTTAAGCTATTCAATGTCTCCACTTGCTTTCCATATGCACTGAGGGTGTTGAGGTGTTCCAGGGCATAATCTTGATTTGCCTATAAGCATCGAACTCTACTACTTCTCCTGCTACTTGGACTGTCAACTTCCTCATATCGCAATCAATCTTGGTACATGCTGTCCTCAAGAATGGCCTCCCGAGCAAGATCACTGGATTCTTGATTGCTTTCTTTCCCATATCAAGAACATAGAAGTCGGCTGGGAACAGAAGATCTCCCACTTTGACCAACACATCCTCCAACACTCCATCCGGGTAGACTGTGGATAAATCTGCTTATTGGATGGCAACACGTGTAGGAGAAAGAGGTCCAAATCTCATCTCGTCGAACATGGCTCTTGGCATCACATTTATCGAAGCTCCAAGATCAAGCATCGCCTTGAGTATTGACGTAGTACCAATCGTGCATGGGATAGCGAACATGCCAGGATCTCACTTCTTGGTCGGGATCTGGGAATTTATTAGGGCTGACACATTCTCCACATGAAAACGGGCATTATCTGGGTACTTAGTCTTCTTTAAGCACATTTCTCGCAAAAAATTTGCACACTTTGGCATAGATTGTAATGCCATCAACAACGGTAGGTTGATCTCCACCTTCTTGAACACCTCCATCATGTCCTCCAACTCCCTCTGATCACGATCGCGGGCAAAACGTCTTGGATATGGGATCTTGGCCTTAGTAGTGCGAGGAACAGTTCTCTTGGCCAAAGCCTCTGCTTCTTTCTCAGCCTTCAAAGATTCCAGCATCACGTCATCTTTGTCAAATCCCAGCTTAGATCTCTCCATCTTCACGTAATCAAACAAGGCTTCATCCTCCTTATTATCAAAGACTGGGTTCTTGTTGGCCTTTATCTCTTCTTCACGCTTTGCCTTCAACTCCTCGTAGATGTCATTGATATCTCCTGAACTCATTTTAGTTTTCTCTACTCGAGCTGGTTCCTTAGGTTGGGTCCTGGGCAACATCTCTGGAAAATTCTTCCCACTGCGCAACGTTACAGCATTGACTTGCTCCTTGTTGACCTCTACCTGGGCAGGAAGTCTTCCTGGCTTGTCTTCTACCAACCTTAACAAGATTTGGTTGATATGAGTCAATTGCGCTTGAAGGTTGTTGGATTGTCCTCGACTTTCTAGTTGGAAGTTCTCGAAGTCTCTCCTCAGCCTTTGGTTCTTGTTGGTAAACCTATCAATGGTCTCCTTCATGAACTCTGACTTTGCTGGTTCTCGATGTGGAGGTACATAATTATTTGGCTGTTGAGGCTGAGGTGGAGGCACGTATTGCTGCTGAACAGGCTGCTGCGGTTGTTGGTGGGCAGGAGGCATTTGATAGTGGTTGTTGCCATACCTCAGGTTCTCGTGCTGATTCTGCCTATAGCCGTAGTTGTTGCCATAGGTGTTGTTATTGCCATACTGAAACCTTTGTTGCCCATCGCCTTGCTAGTTCTGACCTATTGCCTTTACCTCTTCTCCTTCTTCCACAAACCAACTGGGGCATTCTGAGGTGACATGTGATGTTGTCTGGCATACTTCACATCTCTTCACAGCTGTCTGGACTTCCTTGCCATCTACCTTCTTCTTCAAATCCTCCATTTGGCCAGACATCTTGGTCATGAAGTCTTTCATGGTGCTGACCAAGTTGTCTTGGTTCCCTTTGCTGCCTTCATACCCCCCTCTTGGGATATCATCTTCATCTTGTGATTGTTCAGCCATTGCGGCTATTTTCTTGAACACTTCAGATGGTAGTTGATCGACTATGGCTCCTCCACATGCTGCAATTATATACTTCCTCTCTGATGCCCTTAATCCCTTCAAGAAATATTCAATCAAATCAATATCCTCAATCCGATATTGAGGACATCTTGGCAACAACTTCTTGAATCTTTCATAATAGTCATATAACGACTCATTCCCCCCCATCTTGATCGATGAAATAGCATTCCTCTCACTTTGTATCCAGCCAACGGGTATGTATTTGTCAAGAAAGGCCACCTGCATCTTGCTCCACGTATCAATGCTTCCCTCTGGTAAGGTGTAAAGCCACTCACGTGCCCCGTCAAGAAGTGAGAACGGGAACGTAAGCAACCTTACGCAGTCAGGAAAGGTATCTTGGGCAGCATCTTGGTTCCTCATAACTTCAGCATCGTTCCTAACAACTTGTCTATCCCCATTGTTCCTGGTAGTAGTGGCATTGTTCCTTACTGTGCTAATCGCCATTTCAAAGTTTTGAAGATGAGTTTGGGGGTCTTCTCCAGGATGGTCACTGAACTTGGGCAGTATG
Organism: Schizonepeta tenuifolia; assembly: GCA_029490685.1. Lineage (NCBI taxonomy): Eukaryota > Viridiplantae > Streptophyta > Magnoliopsida > Lamiales > Lamiaceae > Schizonepeta > Schizonepeta tenuifolia. Next base: position 86,363,429 of record CM055959.1, read on the forward strand.
TGTATCAGCGAGTGCTTGAGCTCCCAATTGCCACTGATGGTGGGCAACTAGATACTAGATGGTCGGATTCCCTTGTTGTCAGGGAACATGATCTGACGGATGGTTCTCTCCGGTGTTCCTGCCATGATTGTTAATGTTTTTGCTTCTGAACTGGATGTTGACTTCTCACTGTCTGTACTGGCTGTTGAGCAAGATTCGACTTCTTGCTTAGTATCCTGCTCGTCTGTCAAGCTCTGCGACTCTGAAGGTTCGTTGATGCCTTCCTCCAGATCTCTCTTCTTCTTGCATTGTTCTGCTCGATTTCTACTAGCTATCACCTCCGGGCAAGCACTGTGATCTTATGGATCTCCATCACTTCGTAGAAGTGGCTTGGGCATAAAACGTGCTCAACACAAGTTAAAAGAACAAACTAGCTTAAAACCAAGTCCCCGGCAATAGCGCCAATTTGACAGAACGCTGTCGTCACACACTTCGTACAAATAATATTTATAAACACCTCTTGCCCAACAAGGTAGTAGTCAGCGGGAAGCGGGATCATACCCAAGGGACCTGGTGTAATCTGCTCTTCCGATGTTGCTCAACATAAGGGTTTTGGTCACAAAGTATCTTAATAACCTCTACTCAACAAATAACAATATCAAATAACAAAAGAGTTTGGATTGGGTTTCGAATTCATGATCCTAATTACTCTTTACTCGTTCATTGGTGCAAAGAAATTCAATTAACTGATTTTATCACTTTGTTTAAGGCAAAGATTAGTTAACATCCTAAGGTCACGAAGTCACGATGCTAACACACTCAACCTATGTCTAATCAATTTTACAGATCTTGACCAGAAGGCAAGATCTCCTTTCTTGATCAGCAACATCACGAAGACACTTCAGTAACGATGCTGCCCAACAGGCATTAAGAATAAACAGACCCAAGACATCCAAGAGGTAGGTCAATACCGACTGCTCTCCAACACCCTTTACCTTCTTGGGCACGAAAGACACTCTCGTGTTAATCCCAATTTCTGTTAATGACTTAATCTCAATATCTAAATGGTGATCAATCAACTTCAATATCAATTAAATCTAGAATTAATCCTAAGTGTTTCGGGAACAAAATCAATTAAAGAACTAACACAATTTGACCTCACGAGTTTGAACGAGTAATTTAGAATCACTTCATCTACATCCAACCCAAACAATAAACTTAGCTAGACATAATAGTAAATAAAAACACAAAGCAAATAAAGAAAAACATACTTAGCATAAATCTGGAAACGGGTTACTACCCAAAAGCGTAGTCAGCAACTAGGGTCTTGGCTTCACGCCAACAACTAAACTTAAAGCAATAAAATACGAAATAAAAGTAAATTGCCCGTAGGACTTGTTTCTTTCTCCCTTTCTCTCAACCTAGAATGCAGAACTAATAATAAAATCAACGTCCAATACACAATGGAGTCGGCCATATATATAGGCGATGGAAATTAGGGTTTAGGGAAGTTTCCTTGTTGATGAAGGTCTCTTCCATGCAAATCTCATCCGCCCTCTCTCTTCATGCATGCACGATACTTTTTTCCTTGCGTGGTGGATATATCCTTTGATTAGGCTTGGCTAGGATAAGGAAAGAAAGATCCAATCCTTATCCTCTTCCTTGAAGGAAAAGAATTCTGCTGCTACTGCTGGTCCGACTCGCATCTTGCCCTTCATCGTCTGCATCCTAAATTGCCTCCGATCTTGACCAAGATCCTGGATCCTCCGAGTACTCTATCTGTTGGCTTAAGGATATGGGGAGGTGTTTCCTGACTTGTAGATTGGATATTCTGATGTTGCCCAGCTACAAGCTTCCAGCCCTATGCCCATTCGCATTGTATTGCTATCTTAACAATAGATTTTCCATCGAATTTGCCCAGCATCCACCTTTTCTTTCCTGCACATTATCTCTCGACTTGCGTGTCCTCCCAGACACATATGGACTCGATAAAGACTAAAAACACAACAAAAACATAAGAAAAGATGGACACAAATATGGGTTCATCACACCAACACACTTGAATTACACTTGCCCTCAAGTGTATGGTTGCAACTTGCCCAAGACTCAAACACAGAAAAGACAAAACAGAAAACACAGACTCAAAAGATCAGCTCATCAACATGTCAGTCAAAACAGGATATATAAACAGATATTGCTACCAAACAGGTCAAGATAGAGTTATTGGGCAACATGGATATCCTTACCAGCACTCATCTCTCAAGTGTATAAGGTTAAGTGTATACGCTTTTGACCAACATCAACAAGGTTTTTCCATAGGCTTGCCTGCCCTCTACATCTCTACTTCTTTGAACAAAATCAAACTACTTATCCTTAGGTGTTAAGCGGGTTGTAATAGGGCTTAAGGCATAAAGGTAGGGAGATTTAGGAACTGGCTAAGTCAAGAACTAGGTTCTCGAGCAACAGACTACCCTTGATTCCTTCTCATCTAGCACACTTATTCTTCTCTGGACTTACTTTTTTTCTTTTTTCTTTTTTCTTATTTATTATTATTTTATTATTTTTTTATTTTTATTTTTTTTAACGAACCTCAACACCTCCAACATAGGTGATATTGCCCAGTATATGCTTCCCAACATTTCCTTTCATCCCTCGTTCTTCTAGACCTGAGTTCTTGAGTTGGACGGCTTAATATTCAGGCTTCTATAAGTGATTAGAAAGAATTTACATCAAGCTCAAGAGGGCTAGTCAAAGGATAAATGTCAAAGTAGGGAATTTTTAGGCTATGGACTTCTTTGGACAACAATTGCCTAATTCTTCTAAGTTACACGAAGCTTTAATTCAGAGATGCAGGCAAGTTCTAGATCAACACATGTTAACTGATCATTATCACACAAGAAAGAATAATACTGCATATGTATATAGCATTTTAAAAGCTCAAATCCTCATAGTTAATGCCCAATATCTCATTCCGTCCTACCTATTTACATATGGCATCATCCATAAACCTATTCTAACTTTCATGCTAACATGCTGATCAATAACACAAACACACTTTAAAAACACAAACTGACACCCCAACACCCACACACTTTGCCTTACGCAAAGTGGGTAAAATGTTGGGCAACAAAAAAACAAACAAAAAAAATAAAAAATAAAAACTGACTCAACAAATACAACTTAGAAGGCAATAAGGTCTTCACCACACAATTTGCTGGGCAAATTGTGGGTGAAGACGGTAAAATCGCCCTCTCAAACAACAAGACACTTTACAAAATAAAACACAAAACAAGACTCAACAATAAAACAAAAAAACGAAAAATAAAAACCTACACTAACAAAAAGGGGAGGAACACAAATCAAAGAGAAGATTCAGGTGTATACCTGAATCCTTGGTGTGCAAAGAATGCCAGCTGGGCATCCTTGATCTCGGTCAACAACCTCTCCACATTGGCCAGTCTGGTCTCGATCCCGGTGTTGGGCAGCACCGCTGCGCTGGTGCTTGCCTCCTCTTTCTTGCCCAAGGGTGGTAGCCTGGTGGATTTTGGTTTATCGTGCTCAACAAACACGTATCTGCCATTCCTTATCTCAATGTCGTTCATCTTCTTCAAGACAGCTTCTCCCAGCTTGCTGACCACCATCACCGGCTTCCCTTTCAGCTCACTGTAGACCCCGACTCCATGCGCAAAGGCTGTCACAACATGGCCACAAGTGCATCCCAAAGATTGCTTCGCTAGAACCGTCTTGAGCTGCTCACCAAGGAACGCCGCAAAGTTGACCCTGGTCTTGGTGTGCATACACCACAGTAAATACCACTCCTTGTTGCTCAAGCTGTTGCCACTATCGCTCTTTCCATACAAGTTGTAGGCCAGGATGTGATGGCAAAGTCTGAGGGCGTGAGTCTTCAGCTTGGTTCCCTTGTAGTTGGCCCCATAGTACGGCGTTCTAATCCCGATCTCTTTCCACTGCTCCTCGTAAGCCACATCTCCTAGGAGTGGCACCTTAGTCTTGGCCTCCATGAGCTCCTTCTTGGCCAAGTCTCTCAAACTAGGCAAAGGTGTAGGGGTTCCCCTCACCTCCGGTCGTGTTGCAGGCGCTAGAGAGTGGTGTATGCCGCAAGCCATGCTTCTAACCATCTTGAACCTTCTAGATCCTGTTGGGAAAATTATAAAGGTTTCGAAAGATGTCTAAAACCCAACTAACCCTAACCGAGTAGATGATTACCTTTAGTCTGTTTAGCGTAAGGATTTTATCTTTACAAGAGTTAAGCAGAAGAAGTCAGCCGGACTAGAGAATGATGTTCGTGAAGAACTCAGTTGAGGCTCAAACTCAGCTAAGGTCCAGACTCAGCTAAGGGATCACACTCTATTGAGACTCAAGGTCAGCTAGGACATCAACCCGAACTGAAGTACGAACTCAGTTGGAAAGCGACTCAGTTGACTTATAACTGAACCATACAACTCAAGACATACAGTTGGTGTGAAGAGAAGTTGTGATGACGGAGGAGCTATAGTCCAGTTCGTAAATCTACTCGGGAGCACAAGTCAGTTGGAAAACTTACCATAAATAGGCCGACAATAGCGACGTGCAAAAAGCGTGGTCGTAGGCACTGTTTCTGAAAAGTTACCAGTAAAGAACGTGGAGTGCCATACTTTTGGCAGAGGTCAAACAGCTCTTTCCAACAGTTGTATTTGACTTTTCCTCTATAAATAAAGGTCTCTACAACAATGCTAAAATGAGGGTTTTCGATATAGGTAGAGAAAAAGCACTCCAGAGTGCCGAGAGACAACACAAAGAGTGAAGCAGTGCAAGCAGCTTTTCACCTCTCTCTCTCTCCAAGCAAGTTGATGGCTAAGAAGGAGTAGAGTGATTTCTCTCCTCTTCTCCTAGCCTCTCAGAAGGTTTCCTTCCTGATTGAGGCTAGCGACCAAGTCCTTGCTTATTTTGTATCTCCTCAGGACTCTGTCTCAACGACATTGAGTTCTTAGCCTTGGCTTGAAATCTCCACTCCCCTAAAGTGTAGCAGGCTTCTTTGTTGGATTCTCTCCCCAAAATCCAAACCCAGGTTGTTTGGAACCCATAATCCAAGCAGTGGTCGCTTGAAACCAGTAATCCAATATCAGGTCACTTGAAACCCGTAATCCAAGCAGTGCTCCCTAGGAACCAGTAATCCAATACCAGACTGAACACTTGCCCGGAAAAGTGTTAAGGGGTGTTGTTCGAACCCGGAATCGAAGTAGTTAGGTTTGCTTGGAACCTGGAATCCAACTGTGCATTTGGTGAAGCATGCGTAAGCTTACCTAGTGGATCGCTTCCCCGAAAAGGAAGTCATGGACGTAGAAGGTCGATGTCCGAACCACATTAAAATATTGTATGATTTACTTTCTGTATCTTTCATTCAGTATTTTAATTTATGTACCTAACCTACTAACATTACATATGCTCTGAACTAATTTAGGAGTTTTACCCTCCCCTTTCACTAAGGTTTTAGTTTATGTAACGAGCTTATCTCTCACCATCTTCCGCATTGCATAACTGTTTAAAACCTTAGTTGGTGCAAGCAGCTGATATTCAGGTATAGGAGTCAGCTGAGCTACCAACTGTGTGATTGGCTCCAACTGGGCAACTCAGTTGTAGAGCTACTCCAACTGTCTTTTCCAGTTGTGAGTAAACTGACCTGAGCAGTATACCTCAGTGAAAAGACGTTAAGCAAAATAAAAATTGCTACTGGTGTATCCTCCCCCCCCCCGCAATACACCAGTTACTTGTTACCAGGATCATCAAGTGGTATCAGAGCAGTGGTTCAAAAGACTGATGTTTCTGATTCACAAGGTGTGAGTCGAGTATTTCTGTCAATAGTCATTTGTACAGATCTTTATCTTTTCTGAAATTGTTAAGACATTCTACTGCATATCTTTTTATTTGTCTCTTATGGTGTGCAAGAAAGATGAACCTGACAATGTTAGGGAGCTTGCTGGAGTTCTCCGTGGATGATTATCCTTCATGGAGATTTCACCATAAAATGGTTCTGACTGCCAGACAACAGGATGTGGAAAACCATTGAAATGGTCCCATTCCAGTGACTCAGTCAGTGCTGGTGACTCCCATCGCTCCAGGGGAAGGAGAGATAATGAAGGAGGAACCTAAAGGCGTCCACTAGTACACCAAGGAAGAAAGAGACATCACGCAGCTAGATGACATCGCCAAGAGCGTCATCTCTTCCACATTCAACAAAGCCTACTTGCTGAAGATTATCAATTCCCTTACGGCAAAAGATATGTGGGAGTCCTTAGCTGCACTCTGTGAGGGCTCTGACAAAATTAAGGAGAACAAGTTCACCTTAGCTTGTTAGAAGTTCGAGAACTTCTCTCAGCTTTTCGGGGAATCCATCGACAAGATGGAGCTGAGATTCATAGAGGTCCTAATGAACATTGAGAGTATTCAGAAAAAAAAATACTCTCAACGAGAGATAAGTCTCAAGGTTCTCTCTGCGCTAGGCAAAGACTGGACAGTCTATAAAGTTGTCCACCAAACTCGGAGTGACCTCAGTTAGTTTTCAACTGAGAAGCTGTTCTCCATACTCAGAGAAAATGAGTATGATATCCTCCGACTGAAGCCTTGCAAGCTTCAGGAATCAGAACAGACCGAGTAAGGCTCAGCTGCCAAGACCATGGTGCTTCGAGCTGAATCGGGTTGGTCCAAGTTCGCCCAACCCTCACGGTCCGCTGTCTCCTTAGCTAGGGATCGATTGAGCAGGTCAGACTTCGAGAAGAAGGTCAAAGAGCAGACCAATCAACTCGATGAGATGAACTACAAAATGGACAAGCAAGGGAGGATCAGCCGGAGCAGGCGGCACTCAACTGATTCATCCTCAAAGATTCAAATTAAATGGTGCTTTGCATGTGGAAAGCTAGGACACTTCAGTGGCAGCTGTCCTGACCTCTCCATGAAGGAGAAGGAAGCCCTCCAAAGAATAGCCTAGGAGAAATCTAAGGCTATGATCATTGAAGAAGACATCGAGGATACTGATGTGTTCTCAGAGTTAGAAAGAGAAGAAATTAACTCTTCATCCAGTCTAGCTAGAATAGAGTTGTGCTTCATGGCCATGCCTGAAGAGTCAACTGAAGAAAACCTGGATAAAGTGAGGAAGAGAAGAGCCGCCGAATTCGTCAGGGTGTTAGACAGCGGATGCTCCAGACATATGACACTCCAGAGGAATCTTCTCAAAGACATCAAGCTTTGAGAAGGATGTATAGTAACCTTTGGTGATGACTCTCAAGGCAAAACTTAAGGATCCGGTACATTCAAAAATCAGCTTGTGTCCATAAGAAATGCGTCATTGGTAGACGGATTGAAGCATAACTTGTTCTCCATTGGCTAACTGTGCGATAATGGTTTTTCTGTGAAGTTTGATGCACGGGGGTGCAGGGTGAAAGACGTCAAGACCAAGAATGTTCTTCTATTTGGTAGACTATTTTCATCAGGTGGAGTCTATTACACTGACTGGCCGAGTAGTTTGCCAGAAACATGCCTTGTATCCAAGAGCAGCTCTGAAACTAACTGGCTATAGCATAAATGACTCAACCACCTCAACTTCAAAACCATGAACACACTAGCTCACCAACAGCATGCAGTTGGAATACCGGACTTGAAATTCAGTCCGACGTACCACTGCAGTGCCTATCTGCTCAAAAAGTTAGCTAGAACATCATTCCGTCTCAAAGTGTCGCCATCAATGGATCGAGTTCTACAACTAATCCATATGGAGTTGTTCGGTCCGGTCACCCCTGAGAGCCTTAATAGAAATAAATACACTCTTGTAGTTACCAATGACTACTCGAGGTACACATGGGTAATCTTCATGGCACACAAGAATGAGACGAGAGAAGAGTTGCCTAAACTGATGCATACACTTGCAAATCAGCAAGAAAAATCTATCATCACCATCAAATCTGATCGTGGAACTGAGTTCCTCAATGACTCTATCATCGAGTATTATGAGAAGAAAGGCATAACTCACCAGACCTCATCTTCAAGGACTCCACAACATAATGGAGTAGCTGAAAGGAGAAATCGAACGCTGAAGGATGCAATAACTTGCATGCTCACCAGCTCAGCTCTACCAAAAAGATTTTGGGCAGAAGCGGTCAACACAGCGTGCTACACGCAAAACCGATCCAACCTCATGAAATGGCAAGGAAAGACTCCATACGAGCTGTGGAGAAACAGGAAGCCGTGTGTTTGGTTCTAAGTGTTATATCCACAACAATGGAAAGGCTCAGTTGAAAACCTTTGAGCCGAAAGCTGTCAAAAGCATATTCTTAGGATATGCTGCGAAGTCTAAAGCTTACAGATTTTTAATAACAGCTCCAAAATTGTGGAAATAACACCTCATGTGTTGTTTGATGAATATGCTTTTGAGTGCAGGAAATAAGCAAACTGGTAGATAGTTGAAGGAAGTGCACCGGCCCAGCTAGCTGAGACAAGATCTCAAGATCAAAGATTGAAGAATCTAGCAGAGCAAATTATTTGGTTAGCTGAAGTCGAAGAAGTGTACTCTTCTGACGACGAAGCTAAAGATCTCGCCTCAAGTCAAGGGGGAACTTCAGAGCCAACTGACCAAGTGCTAACTGCAGCTGAAGCTCAGTCAAGTGACACAACTGAGCAGCCATCAGGTCAAGGACATCCCAGTCCAAGATCAGCCAGCTCCCATGTTCATTCTTCATCTCCAACTGAGGATGGAACTGTACCAGAAGTAAGATTGCCAAGATCGACGCCTCTTACTTCTCCAAGACTGAACTATTCCATCACGATGTTCGATTAGCCAAGTGAGCCAGGAAGCAAAACATTGGTATGAAGACCACGTTAATGATCCCGTGATAGGAAATCTGCAGGACGGCATCCGGACCAGACGTTCAGCTCAAGTTGATGCGCCTCTTACCTCAGTTTATGTTCCTACTCAGTCAGGAACCTCAGCTGATGATGAATAAACTTTGGAAGCACAGTATGCTGACGAGCTCAGGATACTAGGAAAGCTGGAACATGCAGGAGATTTAAGCTTGATCGCATGTTTTGTGGCAGATGTGCCAGAACCCAAAAACATCTTGGAAGCTTTGAGATGTATCCACTAGACACAAGCCATGCAAAAAAAGATCAACGGGTTTCTTAGAAACTCTGTTTGGGAACTTTTTGAAAGACCTGAGGGGGTCAAGGTTATTGGGATGAAGTGGATCTTCAAAAATAAGTGTGACGCCATTAGGTGTGTTGTGAGAAACAAGGCTAGACTGGTAGCTTAAGGTTACTGCCAATAGGAAGGAATTGACTTCGAGGATTCCTTCGCTCCATTTGCTTGTCTGGAAGAAATTCGGATTTTCCTAGCCTACGCCGCTCACCACAATTTCAAAGTTTATCAAATGGACGTGAAATGTGCGTTTCTCAATGGCGACATCAAAGAAGATGTTTATGTAGCTCAACCTCCTGGTTTTGAAACTAGTGATGGCAGAGTCTACAAGCTGAAGAAAGCCATATACGGACTGAAACAGGCTCTGCACGCATGGTATGAAACCTTGTGTGGCTTTCTACTCGAATCATGGTTCATTTAAGGTTCAGTCGACAAGACTCTTTTCACCATCAAAGTTGGAGGAGACATCGTGGTGGTGCAAATCTACGTCGACGACATCATCTTCGGATCCAAATCCGAAGATCTGTGCAAGAGGTTCTTCTATCTCATGAAGGAAAAATTTGAAATGTCCATGATGGGAGAGATGAATTATTTTCTTGGACTGCAGGAAAAGTAGTCACCAGAAGGAATTTTCATCAATAAGTCCAAGTACACAAAGGTGTGTTCTCCAAATTTGGACTGACCTCTAGCCGGACCACGAAGATCCCAATGAATATAAATTAAAAGATCGACCTAGGCTAAGAAGGGAAGCTCGTCGACGCCAAGATGTACAGAGGGATCATCAGGTCGTTGATGTATCTAACTGTTAGTCAACCAGACATCTCCTACGCAGTTGGATTTTGTGCAAGATTTTAGGTTGAGCCTAGGAAAACTTACTCGCACGCACCAAAGAATATCATCAAGTACCTCAAGGGATCAGTCCATATGGGACTGTGGTACCCAACTAATGATAACAGTGAACTGACTGGCTATTCATACGCAGACCTAGCCGGAGACAGAGTTGATATGCGATCAAACTCTAGATACTGTCAGTTCCTAGGAAGTAAGTTAGTTTCCTGGTTCTCAAAGAAACAAGTTTGCATCAGCACCTCCACAACTGAATCGGATTATATGGCAACTGGAAGCTGTTGTATGCAAGTTATCTGGCTGAAGCAGCAGCTGAGAGACTACAAAGTGGATTCTGGCCTGGTACCCATCTTCTGTGATAGATCGAGTGCTTAGCCATCACGGTGAACCCAGTTCACCACTCCAGGACCAAGCACATCGACATTTGGCATCACTTCATACGTGATCGTGTCGAGAAGAAGGATGTCATTGTTGAGAAAATTCACACTGACATTCAGAGAGTTGATATCTTCATAAAGCCGTTGGTGGAAGCTTGATTCAAGATGTTGTGTCAACTCCTTGGATTGCTCAACCCGATTGAAGAAGAAGCCATGAAGATGGAGATCATAAGTTGAGGGAGAATCTCAACTTGAGGGGGAACTGAGCGATCTCGCCTTCCCATCTAGTTCAGCTGAGTGATGGAGTCAAACCTCCACTGAACTGATGATTTGAGTCAGTTGAGAGCTAGCTGAGTGAAAGTGTCAGTCGAGGTCAACGCCAACTAAGTAACGCTATGTTGACCTATTTTTTTTCATTAAGGAAGTTGTTTTGAATTTAATTCAAGCATTTGTTACAAGTCATTCGCATTGAATTAAGCCAAGCGGTCACCTCCCTGAAAAGCTGGTCTAGTCCCTTAGACAATGCTTGTAGATCGCGATTGGGCTGACATAGCATCACCTACTCTCTTCACGTGCACGTGTGTTCATCACTGCCTTCTGATGGGTTCCATCACCGTCATTCCTGGAGCAACTTTTTCTGAAATGGCACATTTAAATATGTCGTTTATCTAGAAGAAACAACACTAGTTGATCTGATCCATTGATTTGAATCTCAACTCCCCTATAAATTGGGGGCTTTGCAATTCATTTTGCATATCATCCAGGATACGTATCTCAACTACTCCGATATTTTCTGCCTCTCTCTCATGAATTTTTTGCTCTGTGGTTTCTCTCTTGCTAAGGTTTATCTTCCTCTTTAGAAAAACTTACCAGATCGAGAATATGTCTTCCCACTTTGCAAATCAGGCCTTTCCTTCCGCCAGCCCTAAATCTGTGAAACAATTGATTCAGCAAGAACATTATGTACGTGGCTACATGAGACGCAGACACCTCAAAGGACGACTGATGATGTGGGTGCTTTGTGGCATCAGCCCGCTAATGTAGCTCCCTGAAGTGTTCTTCTAATTGCACATCAGGTTGAAAATCTGCAATCCCACGTCACCTGGATAGGTTCTCCATAACCTATCCGTCAGATCGTCTGTACAGCCTCCGACATTCCTTCCTTAGACTACTTTTTGCAAAGGTTTCGCTTATTCGCAAGATAGTCTGAGTCGAGTAGTTTTCCTCTGATGGGAAAGAACACATTGATTCCCGCTCCTCGGCTAATCAAGTCTGGAATGTCTCCTGCGAATCCCTCTCTCTCCTTAACTTTTTGCTGATGCCAAAAAGGGGGAAGAAGTGAAAAAGGCACTGGTTAGTTGTTTCTCAGACTATTCACTTCAGTTTGATGTGAAAATCCGGTGACCTTTCGTATAGGATAAAAGCCTAGAGGCCGAAGAAGAAAGCTGACAAGGGCTCAGTTGCCTCCTTCTGTTCAAGGAAGGCTTTTCAAGCAATTGACATCAGCTACCAAGGCTATTGAAGGAAAGGCTGATAAGGTCATAAAAAGGGATGACCTCTCTAGCCTTGGGGTGAAAGAAGATAAAGACCCTCCCTTAAGGAAGTGGAGGACTCGAAGACAAAGACCTAGAGTAGATTAGAAGTTTGGACTGTAGTTTCAGTTGTAACTGTAATCCTCCCCAATTTGTTATCAGTTGTAACAAGTTGCTTGTATAAAAAGGTCTTCGGTAGTTGACCTCACTTATTTTGTTGTCCAAGTTCGAGATCAGTATTTTTCTATTTTTTTTTTGTGCTCACAGTTTCCTTTTAAAAACTAAATTCGAGTCTATCTTTTAGTCTTGCTGGTATCAACTAGTGGTATCTGTTAGGAAAGGATGGTGATGTCAGTTAGGGGTTTTAACATCATTAAAAAGAGGAAAATTGATGGGAAAATTATAAAGGATTTTAAAAATGCCTAAAACACAACTGACCCTGACCAAGTAGATGATCGCCTTTAGTCTGTTTAGCTAGAGCTCACTTTTTGACCATAGGGATTTTATCTTTACAAGAGTCAAGCAGAAGAAGTTAGCCGGACTAGAAAAGGAAGTTCGTGAAGAACTCAATTGAGGCTCAAACTCAGCTGAGGTCCAGACTCAGCTGAGGGATCACACTCAGTTGATACTAAAGGTCAGTTAGGACATCAACCCCAACTGAAGTACGGACTCAGTTGGACAGCAGCTCAGTTGACTTACAACTGAACCACGCAACTGAAGGCATACAATTGGTGTGAAGAGAAGTTGTGATGACGGAGGAGCTGCAGTCCAGTTCATAAATCTACTCGGGAGCACAAGTTAGCTAGAAAACTTTCCATAAATGGGCCGATAACAGCGACATGCAAAAATCATGGTCGTAGGCACTCTTTCTGAAAAGTTACCAGTAAAGAACGTGGAGTGTCATACTTTTAGCAGAGGTTAAACGCCTCTTTCCAGCAGTTGTCTTTGACTTTTCCTCTATAAATAGAGGTCTCCACAATAAGGCTAAAATGAGGGTTTTGAGACAAGTAGAGAAAAAGCATTCCAGAGTGCCGAGAGATAACACAAAGAGTGAAGCAGCGTAAGCAGTTTTTCACCTCTCTCTCTCTCTCCAAGCAAGTTGACTTGCGAAGAAGGAGTAGAGTGATTTCTCTCCTCTTCTCCTAGCTTCTCAGAAGGTTTCTGATAGGGATAAAAATATCCAGGTCTTTAAGAGACCTGAGTACCTCATGCAGTTGTTGAGAGTACTCAGCTAGAGAAGTGACATAATGATGGAGTCGAGGTCTCCCGGAGAGATCTCCCTTCAGAGATCTACCTGGAAGTCTCCTGGCAGAGATCTGCCCTGAGGTCTCCCCTTACAACTCTTCTTCAGTTGTATGCCTGACGAACAAAGACACTTTAATTAATGCTCGTAAGGTACAGTCAGAAGGTACATCGTGTCTCAGCCAATAGGGTGATAGCGCATGTAAAGGTAAAGGTAAAAGGTGGAGCAGCGACTCAGCTTCACTCTCAAGGAAACTCACGAGTATATATTGTAAAATCCAACACACATAAACACAATTTTTCAGACTTATTTCCTGTTACATTCACTTCCTAAAGAAAGAAACCGAGAATACTAACTTAAGCTTCGGAGGTGGTTCGCCAGGAAACATCCCCGGCCCTCCTTTTTCTTGCAGAGCTGCGAGAGAGCATTACAGCTGAAGACGATTCTGACCACCGGAAAAGGAAGAGAAGTGTGGTCTTGGTAGGTGCTGGTGTTCGCTCATCTCTCTGTTCTGATTTTGTATAATGTACTTTTTCTGGTTACATTATCTGGCGCCGTCTGTGGGAATTGAAAAATTTCATCAAAATCTCATCCTAAATTCTTTTTACGCATTTTTCTTTCAATGATGTCGGTTTAAAGCTTAAACTCGGAAGAGAAAGAAGGAGCATCAAGAAAATGGGTCTGAATATTTTAGTTAATTCGCGTTTATCCTTTTGGAATAACTCTCACTCTTTTTAAAGGAAGGGCTAGTAGGTTTCGAGACCTTCGTGTTTTGAATCTCTTTTCAGATTTTGGTGGAATCTTTTAGAAATTCACTAACCTTTCACGTTCTTTAAAAAAAAAACTCTCTAGTTCGCAATCTGGTAAGGAGTTATGAGTAGCATAGCAGGACAAACGGAATTATCGGCTATTTGAAGAATGGCTTGAAAATAGATAATTCCCAGAGAAAGAACCTTGAAAACCTTCTTAGCATGAAGGAGTGAAATTAAAAGAAACGTGGGACCCTCAGAGCAGGTCTCACACAATCCCAACAGAGCTTGGGGAAGTGGGTGAAGAAAGGGAATATGTTGAATCGTATTCCTTGAGTTCCTTAAATGCCTGGCGAGACTTGATAATGGTCTTGGGAAAGGGTAGTGTTGAACACTTGTTATGCCCTTGATGATATGCCTTGATTGGGTACTGATAGTTGAAAACCTCGAAATGCAGATTCAGTCATGGAAAGTATATCAGTCCGAGATCGAGAATCCCCACCTGAAGGAGTGGTGCGTGACGACAGCTCATCGGAGGAACGTACTGAGGAAGAGAATCAGAATACTTTGAAAGTAGCTCCACCAAAGATAACGACGCCCAGAAGGAGGGGGCTTCTAAGTTGACTAGTCCTCAGAAAGCAGGAGGTCGTAAGAGTTCAGAGGTCACGAGAGAGGAACCTCAAGTACCTGTGCAGTAGAGTGTCACCTATGCGGTGTCTATGGATCAACTCAGTGCTATGGTGAAGCAAGTTGTATCCAAAGCTTTGGCTCCCTTAGAGGGCTAAAGTAAGAGATCTGGCCACACAGCAAAGGAAAAAGCCAAGAAGGTACGAACGGATCTTGTAAGATCCTGACCATGACGAGATACCAATGAGATGGTTCAAACCTCGTTAATATGAAAATAAATGTTCATGATCTGAATATTCTTATTTTCCTTGACAGCGAGAACTTGTGGACGAAGGTCAGTATGAAAGCGATGGGTATGAGAGCCCTCAAACTGAATCAGAAAATGGTCAGTGAATAAATAGAGAAAGTAGATATTAGCGACACTTCTAAAGTAGCTCACTCGCTAATAAAATCATGATTACTTATTTTGCAATAAAATTTGCAGAGGACGAGGCACGGATTGTGAGACCTCAAGATGAGGGAGCTGCTGCTGAGATCGCAACCCCCAAACAGCAATTAAAAGATCTCCAGCGGAAGGCCTCTTCGCCTAAGAAATCTTCTAAGAAGCCTGTTAAAACCAGTAACAGCCAATCTCCTTTCTCAAGGGACATCAGAGAAGACCAGTTACCTTCGAATTTCAAAACACTAACATTGGAGTACGACGGTTCCACAGATCCATATGAGCATATGATGAGATTTGAAAATGGTGCAATGTTGCATCAGTACACAGAAGGAGTTAAGTGCAGAGTTTTCCTTACGACTCTATCGAAGGTAGCTCAATAATGGTTCTCTCAATTACCTCCCAACAGTATAAGTTCATTCCTCGAGTTCAAGTCCATGTTTCTCCACCAATTTGCTAGTGTGAGGAGGCACATAAAGACTTCCTCCTCACTCATGGCATTGAGGCAAGGACCCTCAGAGAGCTTGCGAGAGTATGTGACTCGCTTGAACGCTGAGGTGTTGCAAGTTCCTCTAGCTTCAGATGATGTGAAGGTGCAGGCGCTCATATAAGGGTTAGCACCGGGCTTATTCTTTAATTCGCTGAACAAGAGAGCTCCCCTATTCTTCGAGGAGTTGCTGCAGAGAGCTGAAAAATATGTCAACCTCGAGGAAGCTCAAGAGGCTAGAAAGATACAAGAATAATCCCCTGTTCCCAAAAGGGAGACCTCGGAGAAAAGGTCATCTTCAGCATCAAGAGCTGAAAAGGATAAAGGAGGGCAGAAGCCCAAGAGAGCTCCGGAAAGATTTGACCAGTATACTCCTCTCAATGCATCTTTGATGGAGGTCATGGAAGCTGCTTCCAGGTCTCCTCACTTCAGGTTTCCAAGTACTTATAAGGAAGCTCCACGCAACCCGCGATCTGAGTTGTACTGCAAGTATCACAATGATTATGGTCATGACACGAACTCTTGTAGGCACCTGATAGATGCTATTGAGCGACTGCTGAAAAATGATGATACCTTACTCCAATTTGTCAAAAAAGAAAGAGAGAAAAGTTATAAAAGAAAAGAGCCGGAGCAGAAGAAACCTGATCAAAGGGAAAGAACTCTCCCAAGGCGAGAGGATCCTCCCCCGAAAAGGGGAAACATCAACATGATTATGGGAGGAAATATCAACGGAGACTCAGGTCGAGCTCGTAAAGCCTATGTGAGAGCTGCTAAAGCTCAGGTGAACAAAGAGGTCCAGGAGTTAGTAGAGACAATGGGCATGGAGATTGATGTGGTAGACTCATTCCCAGGAGAAGAGACAAATCCAAAGGCGTGTGTAAGCTTTGGTCCCAATGACTTGATGAGCGCGACGCCCTATAACGATGCACTGGTGATTAGTGCTGAAGTGGCCAACTGGCGAGTGGCACGGATCTTTGTGGACACCGGAAGTGCGGTAAATGTGCTCTTTTGGGATTGTTTCTAGAAGATGAAGATTAATGTTGATTTGATGCCAGTGAACACGACATTATATGGTTTCGCTGGAGGCGAAATACAGCCCAAAGGGGAGGTGACCCTTCAGGTAACACTTGGGAGCGGTGAGACCTCGAACACTCGGATGGTAAAGTTCCTAGTAGTGGATACACCTTCAGCATATAACATAATATTGGGAAGACCTGCTCTAAATGATTTTCAGGTGGTGGTCTCCACCTACCACATGAAAATGAAATTTTCAGCTCTTAAAGAGGGGTTGGTAGGTGAGGTCTCAGGTGATCAAGAAGTATCGAAAGAGTCTTACGTAAGATCCATAAAGCATGCTAAGCAAAGGGTGAAAGGAACCTCAGTGGCAGAACGCCCACTAGTGAGCAAAAATGCAAAGGTGAAAGGTATAGAGGAAGACCTAGAGCCAAGAATACAACCAGTGGAAGAGGAGTTGATGATGGTGGAACTGTTCCCGGGAAAAATGGGTTTCACCACGAAGATTGGGAAGCAAATGACCGAAGAATAGAGAGAAGAAGTAATTCGGTGTTTACGAAAGAATGCGGACCTGTTTGCATTTAGCCCGAAGGATATGAAGGGGGTAGACCCATCTGTAGTGCTGCATCATTTAAATGTAGACCCTAAAGTGAAGCTGGTAAGGCAGAAAAAGAGATCCTTTGGCCCAGAAAAGGAAAAAGTAATTAAGGAGGAGATCAGATGGCTGTTAGACGCTGGTCACATTGTTAGAATTCAGTACTCTGTCAAACGCAGTGATGGTAGCTAAGAGCAATGGCAGCTGGCGAGTGTGCATAGATTTCAGGGACCTGAATAAAGCGTGCCCAAAAGATCATTACCCATTGCCCTGTATCGACCAATTAGTCGATTCGACTTCAGGATGTGAGTTATTATCTATGTTGGATGCTTACCAGGGGTACCACCAGATACAGCTAGCCCCTGAGGATGTGGTCAAAACAGCTTTTGTAACCATATGCGGCACGTTCGCGTACGTGAGGATGCCTTTTGGCCTAAAGAATGCGGGAGCTACCTATCAAATAATGATGGACGCAATATTTGAAGAGCAGATAGAAAAGATTTCGGAGGTTTACATGGACAATATCCTTGTGAAAAGTGTGAAGGCAGAATATCATGCCAGAGACCTGGAGGAGGTCATGACTATGCTAAGAAAGTATGATTTGCGATTAAACCCAGCAAAATGCACGTTTGGTGTTAAGTCAGGAAATTTTTTGGGATATATGGTAACTCCAAGAGGAATCGAAGTGAATCAGGATAAGGTTCGAGCTGTACTGGAAATGGTTGCCCCTACTAGTATAAGGGAGGTACAGCGACTAAACGGAAGAATCACCGTGCTCAGTCGGTTCATATCCATTTCAGCAGAAAAAAGCTTTCCGTTCTTCAAGGTGTTGAAGAAAGCTAGTAAATTCGAATGGGATGAGAGCTGTCAGAAGGCATTTGAGGAGCTGAAAGCTCCTCTGGCAAGTCTGTCGGTACTAACCAAACCAACCTTAGGAGAAACCCTGTACCTATACATATCTGTTGGAGACCATTCCCTAAGTGCAGTTCTCATAAGGGAGGAGGGCTCTACGCAGAAGCTCATTTATTACATCAGCCTTACAAGGAGCTGAGTATAGATACTCCAATGTGGAGAGAGCTGCTTTGGCTGTGATGACAACAGCGAGGAGGTTGAGGATGTACTTTCTTGCTCACAAAGTGGTGGTGAGAACTAATTTCCCCTTTAAGCAAGTGCTAAGCAGACCAGATCTCTCAGGGAGAATGGTGAAATGGAGCGTGAAACTGGGGGAGTACGATGTAGAATTTGAGCCGCGTACAGCTATCAAAGCACAGGCCTTGGTTTACTTTATCACAGAAACTACTCAACCTACGCAATGGCCTGAGTGGAAAGTTTTCGTTGATGGGTCAGTGACGATTGAAGGGTGTGGAGCCGGAATTGTCATAATAACGCCGGACCAGAGTGAGCTTAGTGACGCATTGAAATTCGAATTCAGACTTTCTAATAATGAAGCTGAGTATGAAGCGTCCGTTAGGGGACTGGAGATGGTAGCTGAGTTGGGCGCTCAAAGTGTCGTCATTCACTCTAACTCCCAGTTGGTAATTCAACAGGTCTTAGGAAATTATGAGATCAAAGAAGAAAGAATGGTCAGGTATGTCGAGCAGATCAGAGATCTGAGTAAAAGTTTCCAGCACCTGAAGATAGAGCAGATACCTCGAGACCTCAATGCACAGGCAGACCTCCTGGCTAAGCTAGCCAGCTTGCTGAATGGGTTGGTATCTGAGAAAGTGACATTGCTAAAAATGGCGGGCAGCCGAATAGAAAAGAGTATTCATGAGATAGAAGAAAAAAATGATTGGAGAGTGCCTGTTTTACATTTCTTGAAAACGGGGGAACAGTTAGAAGGAGAAAGAGCTGAAAAAAAGAAAATCTACGCCAAGTATTGTCTGATTGGAGGACACTTATTCAGGAGGGCTTACTCACAGCCATTACTGAGATGTGTGACAGAGGCGGAAGGTCTGCGGATAATCAAGGAAGTGCATCAGGGAATAGCAGAATGTCATAAGGGTTCCGAGACCTGATCCGGCGAGTGCTGAGAGCTGGGTACTATTGGCCTTCTTTGAAGAAGGATGCTGAGGTCTTCGTAAGAAGGTGTCCCAGTTGCCAGAAGCACGGGCCGCTGATTCATAGGCCTGCTCAAGAGCTAGGGGTTCAGTATGCAGAATGTCCGTTCGACAAATGCGGCATAGATCTAGTTGGCAAGCTTCCCATGGCAGCAGGAAAGAAATGTCACACCATTGTAGCGGTGGATTATTTCAGTAAGTGGGTAGAGGCAGAGCCTTTATCTTCAGTAACAGAGGAGAGCATCATAAAGTTCATATGGAAGAATATTTGCTGCAGATATGGCCTGCCCAGAGTGCTGTTATCGGACAATGGTACACAATTCTTTGGAAAAAGAACACAAGCTTGGTGCAAAGCTAGAGGAATTGAACAGAGGTTCGCTGCTGTTGCTCACCCAGAGACCTGTGGGCAAGTGGAAGTCACCAATCGGACCATAGTGAATGGTATCAAAGCGAGGCTAGAGAAAGAGAGGTCTCAGTGGGTGGAAGACTTGAGCTCGGTGTTGTGGGCGTATAGAACTGGACAGAAAATAGCTACAGGGCAGTCTCCTTTCTGTTTGGTATATGGCACTGACACTGTCATGTCAATGGAGGTAAAGATTCCGACACACAGAATCCTGGCCTACAATGAGGACCTGAATAGAGACCTGAGAGCTGATAGCTTAGATCTGATTGATGAGGTGTGTGAAGAGGCACATCAGCGAGCTCTGGCTTACAAGGCTCGCATAAAGGCAGCTTATGATGTGAAAGTGAAGACCAGAGGTTTCAAGAGGGAGATCTGGTGCTCAAGAGAGCTGATGCGATGCATCCGATGAGAAAGTTTGAGCTGAATTGGGAAGGACCTTTTGTGGTAACCAAAGTACTCCCTAGTGGGGCATATGAGCTCACGAGCCATGAGGGATACGTGGAACCAAGACCATGGAACATTAGTAACCTGAAAAAGTACTATGTTTAGAAACATGCTATGGAAAATTTTTTGTCTTAATGGGAGGGGATCTACGTGCCAGGTCTCATGCCCATCTTTTTTGATAGGATACTTGCTTGGCTAGACAAGTATTCCTGTAATGGAACGAAGAGAACTTGTCGTGAGTAAATAAAGGCTGAGAAGTTGTTCCTTTATTTTTGTCTTTGTTTATGTTTTGTTATGAAATAAGGAACGACATTACAGAGCCAAGATAAGGCAGTAAACGCGATACCTAGTAAGATGAAGTAAAGTATTTACTCTAAATGGTTTAACAAAAAGATGAAACCATCTAGAGTAGGGGGAGTAGGGGTGTACCTTACACCCCTAAGGAGGTCCCGTAATACCTCATGAAAATGCAAGAAATTTGAAAAATAAAAGAAGGAAGAAATGCGTAGACAAGCAAGAACATGATAATAAAATAGACACAGTAGATTAAGCTGCTAAGTAAGGAGTGCAGCACTAACGGAATAGGCAAAAGCAGATAAATTGTTCAGTGCTGAAATACAAAATAAATTGTCTGATACGAAAGCAAAATAAGAGCATTGTTCAAAATATAAACTACACAACAGTTAAGCCAGGAAATTGGCAGCATCATCATCAGGATCAGCCCCCGCAACATCAGCAGACTCACCCCCAGGAACATTCTCCAGCCTTCCTAGTCCATCACCAAGGACTTGCGAGGTCCCACCAGTTGAAGGTGCATCTGAAAAAAGGAGATGGGAAATGGATTAATGGAAAAAATGGAAAGTTATAACGGCAAACACAAAAATAGGCATGTAAGAGCAGAGTAGGGTGTAAGATACCTGATATCTTAGCAGCCTGAATGAAGCCTTTTGGGAAGAAATCATAAATGGGCTCAGGCGGATCAGAGAATGCCACTTGCAAATCGCAAGGAGCGGTGAGAGCCTCGAAGGCTTTCTGCATGACGGGAAGCCACCAAGTTGTTCCTAGAGGAGCAGAGGGATCACCCTTGAATGAGGGAGGTGGAGGAAGATGTTTCACTATCGGATCTACCTTTATAGGCTCCTTGAAACCCAAGCTGTGAGCCTTGGCTAACACAGTCATCCCACACCTCTTCGCTAGGAGGGCGATATCTTGGCGGATAGCCAGCAGGTACTCAGGTGAGGCTCGGAAAGATTCCAAGAGACCTTGATGGAGGATTTGCAGTGCTCGCTGGCCTAGAGAAGTCCGGAGGATGTAGCTGCGGCAATAGTGAACCCCTTCCGTATAACCTGATTGATAAGAAAGGTTGGCAGCATGAAGAAGGCTCTTGGTCCTTTTAAGTTCCTTGCTAACTTGAGACAGATGATGACTGAGCTCGACATTGACGTTGCTGAGGGAGGCATTCTCCTCGGATAAAGTGAACATCTTCTCTTGAGACATGAGCAGTTCTTGATTCTTCCTTTTTAAATCGTCATTGGCTAGGGAAAGCCTGCTGCTGGTATCCAAGATGTCTTGATTCTGGTGCTGCAGGTCCTCATTCGCCCTGGTTAACTCCTGCAACTGCACTTGACTAGCCACTAGCGCCTCTCTCAGCTTCCCCATCTCTTTCTCTTGAGCAGCACCTTGGAGTTGCAGTAGTCGACCGTGAGAACTGATTAGCTATAAAAAAAGGCATTAGACATGTAAAAGTAATAATATGATAATGTTTAGAATGAATGTTTTCTGAAAACGAAAACATGATAACAACAATACCTTCACCAAGTCTTGAGCGCTTTCCTCCTGGAGTTGATGCAGAGAGGGAGGGCTAGACTCAGCCTCCTCCTCTGAAAGGGGAATAGCTCGCAGTAGGGAAAGGCACTCAGAAGGAGGTAACTTGCGAAGGGAGCTGGAGGTTTGACCTCTGAAAGCATAACCCGATGAATCAGCACCCTTAGGTGGGGAACCACTGAGAAGAAGGGTATGTTTAGACTTCTTGGTGATGCCGGTAGGAGGTCGGGGGAAAGGAGGCCTCTTAAGGCTGGTAGAGGTGTCCACTTTAGCTTTTTCCTTTTGGTATGAGGAGGAAAGCCTACCAGAAGTAACTTTATCCTTGCCAAGATCCTGAGGGAGTGCACCCGAGCTGAATGATTTAATGGTTGTAGGCTTGATGAGGGTTCCTGAGGCTACAGAGTGGGCTGATAGCGATTGTGCGAATGCTACAGCAGACAAGGAGGTTTCATTGGTGGGATGTGAGATATCTTAAGCCTGAGATTCCAGGCGAGCTTGCTCCTCCAACAGAATGGCAAAATCAAAGTCTTTGTCATCAGGAAGTTTCACATCTTGAATCCAGCTTGTTTCTGCGTCAAGTAGGGTGCGAAGGATAAAATGCATGTTAGGAAGACTCGAGAAACAAAAAAGGAAAAGATAAAAAGACAGTTGAAACCCACCCTCGATGGAAAAAGAATGATCTCCTCGAGGGGATAATTCGAAGAAGGAAAGCACGCTAGAGTCAGATAGCAATGAATTGAATGGAAAGGGGTAAGCCGCTCCTTAAATTTGAGTTAACTTTGCTAACACCTTGAGAGTAATAGGAGGGATATCCTTAACAGCCGGACGAGGCTGCTTCAGGTGAAGGGTTTGCCATAGGGGATAGGTGAAAGGCCAGCGACCCTATTTAGGAGTGACGATGAAATACTTGTCTCTCCACTCTTTCCCCGCCGTGCGAGGAACACACAAGTATTGGGCAGGGCCCTTGGGTCTAGTGCTAGCATAATAGAACGCACCAGTGGGCTTCACATCATAAACAGTTTGGAATAGAGTGGGAGTTGGGACACCCCCATTTCCACGAAGCAAAATGAAGAAAGTCAATAGGATTTTGACGAAAGAGGGGTGAAATTGGTTGGGCCATAAATTGTGCAGATCACAAACTTGAGTCACGAAGTCAGGGAGGGGAAACCTTAAACCTGCATCTATTTGGTGATACCAAAAAGCCACCGAGGGATAATCCAATAGATGAGGACGGTCATATGGTTCTGGCATGCTAATATTAAACAACTCATCACAGTTCAACAACGACTTTACTAATGCTAATTCTACAGGAGTTAGGGAGGATTCACCTGCTATAGCATTTGGAGCCATAATAGGAGGAGCAGAAATCTTCGGAGATGAAGAGGTCTCAACAGAAGGAAATGATGAATCCACCTCTTTGATCCCCTGGCCAGATGAGGGCGAACCCTCAGTCAGGTTGATGACTTCTTCAGGGTTGGAAGGAGGTGCCGGACTTGAGGGATTCCTAGTGGCTATTCATCGGGAGCGATCGGCAGAAGGTTTCTTTCTCTTGACTTGAGTGTGAGAGGATGTATTTGACTGAGAGTCTTCATGTGAGGAGAGATGAGGCTGGGAATCAGATGCGTGAAATGCCGGTTGATCGGAAATGGTATTCTCTGCGGAAGGAGAGGGAGTTCGCGCCATAAGAGAATTACAGTAAAATGGAGAAGAGTGCAAAGGTAAAAGAAGATAAGGATGAAGACCCCAATATAAAAGAGAGAAGGGGACGGTTGAAATAAAGTAGGAGAAGTTGCAGAGTTTCCCTATTTTTACTCAATAAAGTAGGAGAAGTTGCAGAGTTGCCCTGAGGTCTCCCCTTAGAACTCTTCTTCAGTTGTATGCCTGACGAACAAAGACACTTTAATTAATGCTCGTAAGGTACAGTCAGAAGGTACATCGTGCCTCAGCCAATAGGGTGATAACACATGTAAAGGTAAAGGTAAAAGGTGGAGCAGTGACTCAGCTTCACTCTCAAGGAAACTCACGAGTATATATTGTAAAATCCAACACACATAAACACAATTTTTTCAGACTTATTTCCTGTTACATTCACTTCCTAAAGAAAGAAACCCAGAATACTAACTTAAGCTTCGGAGGTGGTTCGCCGGAAAACATCCCCGACCCTTCTTTTTCTTGCAAAGCTGTGAGAGAGCATTACAGCTGAAGACGATTATGACCACCGGAAAAGGAAGAGAAGTGTGGTCTTGGTACGTGCTGGTGTTCGCTCATCTCTCTGTTCTAATTTTGTATAATGTACTTTTTCTGGTTACATTAGTTTCCTTTCTGATTGAGGCTAGCGACCAAGTCCTTGCTTGTTTTGTATCCCCTCATGACTCTGTCTCAATGAGATTGAGTTCTTAGCTTTGGGTTGAAGCCTCCACTCCCCT
Source organism: Schizonepeta tenuifolia (assembly GCA_029490685.1). Taxonomy (NCBI): domain Eukaryota; kingdom Viridiplantae; phylum Streptophyta; class Magnoliopsida; order Lamiales; family Lamiaceae; genus Schizonepeta; species Schizonepeta tenuifolia. The sequence continues at coordinate 86,387,655 of CM055959.1, forward strand.
AAAGTGTAGCAGGCTTCTTTGTTGGATTCTTCCCCCAAAAATCCAAACCCAGGTTGCTTGGAACCCGTAATCCAAGCAGTAGACCCTTGGAACTAGTAATCCAATATCAGGTCACTTGGAACCCGTAATCCAAGCAGTGCTCCCTTGGAACCAATAATCCAATACCAGGTTGAACACTTGCCCGGAAAAGTGTGAAGCGGTCTTGTTCGAAACCAGAATCAAACTGGTTAGGTTTCCTTGGAACCCGGAATCGAAGCGCGCGTAAGCTTACCTAGTGGATCGCTTCCCTGAAAATGAAGTCATGGACGTAGGAGGTCGATCTTCGAACCACATTAAAATATTGTGTACTTTACTTTCTGTATCTTTCATTCAATATTTTAATTTCTGTACCTAACCTGCGCTAACATTACATATGCTCTGCACTAATTTGGGATTTTAACCCTCTTTTTCACTAAGGTTTCTTCATTGCATAACTGTTTAAAACCTCAGTTGGTGCAAGCAGCTGATCTTCAGGCATAGGAGTCAGCTGAGTTACCGGCTGTGTGATTGGCTCTAACTGGGCAACTCAGTTGTAGAGCTACTCCAACTGTCTCTTTGAGTTGTGAGTAAACTGACCTAAGCAATATACCTCAGTGAAAAGACGTTAAGCGAAACGAAAATCACTAATTGTGTGTCCTCTCCCCTCCCCCCAATACACCAGTTACTCATTACTAGGACCATTAGATCCAAAGGCTGCTATCGTAGATGGCTCAATTGGTGACTTTTCCAGATGCGAGCTAATTCTGTGGACAGTAAGGTGGGCTCCCGAGGTTACTTGGAGAGCTCGATACTAATAAGAAGTGCTGGGGTCGAGATGCTCACGTGCGTGACATGGTGATGTAAAGGGGCGTGAGTGCCGAGACCCTATAACCAAGAGACGTACCCACGCAGTGACTATTTGAGGGCCTGGGATTCAACAATGCACACACGCACATCGAATTAAGTCAAGACCTACTTAAGCATCCCCTCTATATTTGATTTATTTCGTGTTTTATTTCAGTCTTGCTTCTAGTTTATGTTGAGAGTAATCCAAACCAAAATCCAACTCCTGTCCAGTGACACCGAGGTCATCAAAGTCTACCTCTCTTAGGTTTGATCCTAAATACTTACCCTAACTGTGCTTAGTAGTGGGCATCAGGAAATATAAATAGTATTTTGACGCGTCCGGATTCTCGACGACAAATCTGGCGCCGTTAATTACTACTGGGGTTTATTTACTCTAAAAAAAAGAAAAACAATTTTTATATATTATTACCTATTAGACTTATAGATCTAGACGAGAAACATGGAGATCTCGAAAGAGGACATCCAGGTCTAAAAGAAAAGAACCCAACTGACGACGAGATGGGAGACAATCGTCAAGAAGAGCCTGCACGCACGATGAGGTAGATGGTGTTCCCCACCAACCTCAACCTGTGACCAATGGGCATAAGGTTGCCTGAGCCTATCAGAAATTGGGAGCTGGCACACTTTCATAGAAATACTCCCAAAGTTCAGCGCCATATCTAGTGAGGACCCTCAGAGACATCTACAAGACTTCGAGATGGCGGTCTCGACGGTCCGTATGGAGGGCAACACGGGAGAATTCATTCGGCTAGTGTCTTTATTCTTTGGAGGAAGGGAATGTGACGACGTGAGCACAACTTCAACAAATTTGTTGGAGAGATACTTCTCAGTTGCACGTATTATGGCTATGAGAAAGGCCATCATAAGCATCAAAATGGGCACTGGGGGTCCTTCTATGACTATTGGAAAAGATACAAGAAGTTGATAACAAAGTGCTCATAACACAACATTTCCAGTCATGATTTGGTGCAGAATTTCGTAGGAGGTTTGAGGGCCACTGAGAAGTCCTTTATCAATGAGACGGATTCTTGCCCCATACTCTTTGTGGAGGATTTTAATGCACTAATGCAAGTAGAAAACAACAATAATCAGCAAATGAGGTTTGAGCCAAACAATCAATACTACAATCCTACCTGGAAATATCATGAGAATCTGAGATGGGAACCCAACCCTGGGAATCAAGGGAACCAGCAAGGGCATCAACAACAATATCAACAGCCTCCAAACCAGAACAAAGGGCCTTCTATAACCGATGTTGTAAACACATTGGGGGCTAATTTCACTAAGGAACAGGAGGAGAAATGCCAAATTCAAGCAAGAAACAAAGAATACCCTCCAAAACCTACAAAATCAAGTGGGCCAAATGTTGAATGCCATGGCTAGGATGGAGAAGAGACAGGGTGAACTCCCCCCTCAAGTAGAGATACCTCAGAAGGCTCAACTCAATGTCATTGCTTTGCGAAGTGGGAAGCCACTTCCTAAGAAGGTCTTGATGCTAGTGACAGAGACCACGATGGAAGCTGACGAGGGCACAACAACGAAAGGCAAAAAAGGAAAGGAACCAGTCGAAGAAAATCTAGTGGAAAAGGAAGTCGAGGTCGAGAAGCCATATATCAGGCCCCCGACACCTATCATACAGGATCCCTTCCCACATCCATTGGCTAAAGGAAATAAGGAGGAGGAATTGATGGAAATGTTCAACATATTCAAGAAGGTGGAAATTAACCTACCCCTCCTCACTGCACTACAGACCATACCTCGTTGTGCCAAGTTCCTGAAGGATTTGTGCAAAGAAAGTGAGGATTCAAGACAATGCAAGGATCATGGTAGGGGGAATGTGTCCGCAATAATTCAAAGGAAAATGCCACAGAAATGCAGAGATCCGGGGATTTTTGTAATCCTATGTGTGATTGGCAACACAAGGATAGATAAGGCGATGCTGGATCTGGGCGCTTCAAACAATGTCATGCCCTTATCAATGTACAACGAGATGAATATTGAGGCAATGAAGGCCACAAGGGTAGTGATCCAGTTGGCTGACAGATCAGTGGTATACCCGGAGGGCATTATGGAAGATGTATTGATCAGAGTAGGGGATCTTATCTTCCCTACTGATTTTTATGTCTTAGATATGGGGAACAATGAGATCAAATCCAGGGGATTACTGCTAGGAAGACCCTTTATGAGGACAACAAGGACCAACATCGATTGCCACTTAGGAAAGTTAACTTATGAATTCGATGGTGAGAAGGTGTAGTTTAATGTCTACAAGGGCACGAAGGGTGCCATTGGGACTGAGGATCTGGAAGTGGTAGATTATATAGAGCACATAGTAGCACCTCAAGAGCTCCACGTGACACTGATGAGCATGCTAAACATCTCCACGATCAAACAAAAAGGCTTATTCTAATGGTGAAAGAGGTTTTGAGGACAGAGATCATGAGATTAACAGAATTGAGCATCATAAAACCTGTTTCAGAAGGGGAATGACTCAATACAGTGCTCATGGTTCCCACCACTTCTAATGAACAGGCCATGAAGAATGAAAGAGATATGTTGGTTTACAATAATCTCACGAATGGATGGCGAGTATGTGTGAATTACAAAAGGGAAAGGGAGAAGATTAGCAGGCCAAGCATCTCGATGAATCTCATTGAAAATTTTCTGAATTGGTTGAGAAAAGAATTTGATCAAATGATGGAAGTAAAGTGGTTTGAACGAGGGCAATAAGTGCTATTCCATCAACCGAAATTCAACCTGTGGAGGTGCAAAGTGACTACAAAAAAAAAGGATCCAAATGAGGTTGTGGTCCACTATCAAAGCAATGCTGTTGAGATCAAGAATTTAAAGTCAGGGAAGTTGTTTATGACAAACAGCCAAAGATTGACGAGGGCAAGAATTTGAAGATCACGACGAAATAGTTGGTGCCCTCCTCACTACTCAGCCCTGCAACCTTATATGAAGAAGGAGGAAGTCAAGCCTACGACTATAACTAAAGGTGCTCACTAGGAGACAACCTGGTAAGAATTTTGTCTTCTTGTTTATTTTCCTTTTGAGTGAGTTTGTTGTGCTAACTTAGATTGTAGAGGGTTTTGTTTTGTTTTTTATTGTCTGGTCTCTGTGTAGGTAGGAGGGCACCGCTATCATTTCGGAGGGCACTGCTATCATTTCGGAGGGCATGGAGATGTGGCTGAGAGATCGAGGGGATTTAGGAATCATCTAGTGATGTGGATTTTATTAGCAATAAATAAATAAAAATTCCTAAATATCTATCTGCATAACCCTTCGTCTCCCCCATATTCAAAATTCAAAACCCTCACCCCCAATTTTTCAGTAACCCACCACCCCACTCTCTCTCAACCACCACAAACCTCTACCTTAACCCTCTTCCTCACCCTCCACAACCATCACAAAACTCTCATCCTCATGCTCGACCACGAAGAGAAGAATGCCACCTCCCACATGCTCGAACTAGGAGGAGAAAATCCCTCAAACGGAGGAGGCAGAAAAGTTGATGAAGTCCCTATCAAAGCAAAAGGGGACAAAGAGGAAGCTCGATAATAAGGAGCCCACTCCATTACAAGAGGAAAAGGGAGAAGAAACTGGGTTGGAGGATGAAAAAGACGAAGGGGATGAGTCTACGGAGAAAACCATCGATGACATTATCGATGAGTTCGCATCGGATGAAAAGAAGAAGAAGGAGGAGTCGGTCCATGAGGAAAAGGCTTCCATGGCCTCTGAAGATCTGGTGAAGTCGTCGAAGCCGTCCAAGGTGAAGACTGCGGCCAAGAAGAGAAAGACCAGGAGCACGCCGACAACCCCTTCCTCCTCCGAACCCCCACGAAGAGATATGAGGATAGGACCTCCACCTATCAAGAGAGTCCTGGTGCCCAAAACCGTGGATGTCAAATCCATGGAGCAGTTAGGGGTATGGAAGGACATGGAGCGCTACTTCAAGAACATAGGATGGAGCCCCTTCCTGACTTGGAGGGAGAAGGTGTATGGAGATTTGACGAGGGAATTTGTGAGGACCATGATGATGAAGACTCCGACTTCTGTGGGGTTGGCGACTGCATATTTGTACTTCGAGATCAAGGGGAAGAAAATGAGTTTGTCGGTGAATGAGATAAACTAGGCTGTAAAGATGGCGGATGTGTGGGATTTGCAACAAGAGGAGTATAAGAATGCGGTGAGGAAGATACCGGATCAGACTGTGCATGATGTGCAAGAGAAGTGGAGGATGTTGGAGAAGACCCCGGAGTTCAAGAGTAGGTATTCCAAGGGGCACGAATTGAAGAGTGATGCCCTCCGTCTTTGCCATAGAGTGATAGACTACAATTTCTATAGGAAGGATAATGTCAGCAACTCCATCACTTAGAAGGAGTTGTATATGTTGTGGTGCATGGAGACCAAGCGGAAGGTCAACTTTGGATCCCTGGTGATCACGCAGCTCCAAGAGATAAACAAGACCACCATGAGCAAGATAATGCTCGGCCAATTCATCACTTAATTTGCCAAGAGCATACGCCTGGTAAATGAGGAGAAGATGGATTTGGGATGCTTGCAGAGGATGTAAGACATCGAAGTTGGAAAAGGAAGGGTGTACAAGTTAACCTATCCCGATATCAAGGAAGTTGATGTGGAGGGCCCGATGACTGCTGCAATGGGCCAGGAGATACTAAACTGCATCCAAGAGGTGGAAGCTGTTGTCGGAGCCCTTAACCACATCCTCAAAGAGATCCTCCGTGCCCTCAAGGAGTTCAATGAGAGGCAGGAAGCCATGTACCTTGAGGAGCAGCCTGCTCCCTAGTTTGTGTCCTCCCATTTTTAATTTTTAGTAGTTAGGTTTGTTTTTCTTTTTGTTGAGTCTGTATATATGTTTGAGTCTATTGGATTCCACCACTTTGCTTGCAGCAAAGTGTGTGGGTATGTTGGTTTGTGTGTTGTTTTGTTTGTTTTGATCAGCATGAACTTATTTCTTTTTGTTTCCTTCTTTGTGTATTTTTGGTGTTCATTCTATGGGCTTAGATGATAGGGACGATGAATGGGTATGTAGCATAAACCTGTGAGATTTTGGACTTTGCATGCTATATCATGATCTATGCAACATTCTTTCTTGTTTGAATATGTATTCTCATCTAGGATTCTACTAGAATTTGTCTACTGGCTCTTAATAATCTTATAACTATGGGTGTTGATGATTAGATGATATAAACACTTCTTTCTATAAGCCTACTTAGCCAAAACATTCCCTCCCTGAAAAATATATCCCTTGTTAGCCCAGTTTGAGCCAAAATAATTCATTTGAATTAATTTGATAAAAAGCCAAGAGATGTAATGGTCATTATAATAGGCTTAGAGATCACTGGAAGAAAAACAAAAGGGATTTATGAGCTAAAAAAGAAGAAAAATCACCTTAGAGCTTTAAGCAAAGAAATCCTAAAATTCTTATGAGAGTGGTTGCTTATAAAAAGGGGGGATAGAAAGGAAAAGAAGAAAAGAAAGAAATAAAAGAGAAGCAGAAGGTGTGCTAAGGCCCGATGCAAAGAGTCTAGTGGGGAGAAAGATCCTGAAGGCCTCCATGAAGCCTATATTGACCTTTGCCAGTACCTAAATAATCTCACCTCCCTAAAGCCCCATTACAACCTGCTAAGTCCTATTGATAATCTGAAAACGCTCTAGTCTTTAAAGAATGAAGAGTTATGAGCCAGTAGACAAGAGAATAGCACGGCCAAGATTGAGAAGACCATGCATACACGAGAGGCGCTGTGAGGGAGTGAATCTCATGTTGCATACCTAATTTTGACCTATTTATTGGCTTTGATGAATGAACATGTTGTTATGTCTTAGTTTTTCCTTTTCATGTTGATCTAGTTTCTCCCATCTCAAGTACTTGAGATGCTCCATTTAAGATATCTCGCTTTATCTCAGTCTCCCACATCAGCCATATCTCATCTTATCAACCTTCAAACTTAATCATTCTTCCGGCCTCTCTTATTCTTCCAAACTTTTAACAATGGAAAAGAAATCGGAGTGTCGGTAAAAATGCATCTAGTTTCTCTTTGCCCTGGAAATTTAGAGGATGCTTCAGTTAAGGCATCTTATCCTCGATGATATCTATATGCTACCTGATCGCCCAAATGGATTAGATATTCCTCTACAAAAACTCCAAACTCTTTACTACATCAAAAATCTTGTATGGAATGAAAAGATCCTTCAAATGATTCCAAACGTGAGAAGATTCGGACTTGTGTATCAAATCAATAAAGAGTTTCACCTCCATCTCTTGAAGCATCTGCATCGACTTGAAAAGTTGGAAATATATGCATTTCCAATTTACGGTGTCTCTTGGATGGGGCCGGGGTGTAAACCTGATTTCCCTACCATATTGAAAAAATTGAGCTTGGTGTGTGGGGCTTATCCTTGGGGAGATATGTCTATTATTGGTTCGTTACCTAATCTACAAACGCTTAAACTACGAGGTGATGCTTGCTATGGTGAAACATGGTGTTGGATTCGAGTTGTTAGCTCTAATGGTGTTGGCATATTTATGTAGAAGCAAGATTGACTGAAGTGTGTTAAGTTATGCGAAAACAGAAATTGGTTTCTGTGCTTCAATCTGAGCTAGTTTGATGTGAAACTGAATGGAATAGATCTGAAAGATTCTTTCCATATTTATGCAGATTTTGCGGAGATCTTTTCCTTATCCATATACAACGCGGAAAAGATATTATATTGCAGATATATCTACTTGTTCCACAAGGCATATCTTCAAAGGAAGTTTCCTTATCGTGGTGGATAACATAGCTAGGGTTTCTCAAAACCTATATATACATCTACACCAAGACATATTGAAGGTGGCCGTCGCAGCTATTATTATTGTTCATAGCTTATACTATTTCGTGAGAGTATATTCTTGAGAGTGTTCTTTTCATATTTAAACACTTTGTAAGGGGGTTGGTTGTCGGGTTGTGACTCGAACTTAGATTGTGAGAGTACGTCTCGAATAATCGTTGATTCACGTTAGATCGGAAAGGGTGTGAATGAAAGGGTATCATAAGGTAGAAGACCTTTATGAGCAAGAGTCTCTGTAACTACAACTTTCGTAGTGGATTGATTCTCTCTTGGGCATGGCCCCCCAGATGTAGGTTGATTAACCGAATCGGGTTACCATTCTGTGTGTCATTTACTTAGCTCAGTCATTATATTCTATGTTATATTTCATGCTAACTTTTGTTGTGACAAAATCAATTTATATGCATAAATTGCTCGATTAGATTTTTCACATGGGAAACTGGTGATGATGAATTTCCTCAGTTGAGATGTTTGCTAATTGACAAATCGCGTCTCCGGCACTAGATAAGTAAGAGAATCCATTTCCCAAGACTCAAATTCCTAGTGCTTCATTCTTGTTCAGATTTAAGGGAGATTCCAAAAAGTATTGGAGAAATTCCGACAATTGAACTGATTGAAGTTGGTTCTAGTAATGAGTCTCTTGTGAAGTCGGCCAAGCAAATAATCAAGGATCAACAGAGCTATGGAAATTATACTCTTCATGTGCATGTCATGATAGAGGTTAGAGTTCGACTGATCATTGAATAATATCAATGTCTTATTTGAGCCATATAAATAACTTGTGTTAGTCAATCGTCTTTGTTAAGTTGTATAATGTCTCATATGACATCATAAGCACAATAGAAGATCAGAAATTTTCAATATGGCATGTCATACACCATACTATTTCATTATCTTATGCAATTATATTTTGGTTTGTTTTTTTTAAAACCAATAATTGAATTTTATTATATTTTCATTGTAGATATCACTGCGACGGAAAAGGTTTAGGCCTTAGTGGAGAATTCAAGGTTTTGCCTAGAAGATTTGGATTTGGATGTGGAAATCACATTTGTTGTCGTCATCCACGCGTCCTCAACAGCTGTCACTATCAAGTCCTCCACCACCGTTGCTGCCACCTTCTTCACTTCCCGTTAAACATCTCACGCTTGCTTAAATCAAAGAAAAACGTGAGCGTGGGTTATGCTATAATTGTGATCAAAAGTGGTCTGCCTCTCATCGATTCCGCAGTAAGTTCTTCCTTCTTTTGGGTTCGGACAAAGACGGCAATTCAGATCTTGAAATTCCATCGCCGGAGGAGGTGGGTGATGACACAAAGGTGGGAGACATCTCCAGTTTAAATTCTTTTTTCTAGTTCCACGAGCCCTCGTTCTCTTCATCTCTCTGGTACGGTGAACAACAACAATATACGTGCTCTTGTGGATAGTGGGAGCACACATAATTTCATTCGGCCCTCTCTCGTAAAGCTTTGCGTCTGCCTTTGCAAGAAATTCCATCGTTTCGTGTTTTATTAGGCAATGGTGATTTTTTTATTTGTACACATATCTGCCCGGTCATGCCCCTCGTCATTCAGGGCCATTCATTTAAGATCGATTTACATGTTTTGGCTATCGGTGGTCCAGACGTTGTATTAGGGATTCAATTGCTTCAAGGCTTAGGAGCAGTCACACATGATTATGCTCGTCAAGAGATGACTTTTGTGCACTGAGGCTAACAAGTGACTTTGCATGGAGATGCACCGCCGGCGACGCCGCTTATCACTTTTGCCCAGCTTCAAGCCATGATTTCTGCTGATTCGGTGGACCAGGTTTTTGAAATTTGGATTAGGCCCATTTGTGCAGACGAGCCCTCCTCCTTGTTTTCTTTGGAGCCCAATCCGACTCGTGGAGTTGGGTCAGGCCTAATTATTAATTGGGAGAATGTGGCCAGCCCAATTGAATTACAACCCCTATTGCACCAATTTGCACATATGTTCCATGAACCCACAGGTCTTCCTCCTCACCGTGCTATCGATCACCAGATTCATTTGCTACCCAACATTGCTCCGATAAACGTTAGGCCGTACCGCTATCCGCAGTTCCAAAAGTTAGAGATGGCCAAGTTGGTGGCCGAGATGCTCAAGCAAGGAACGATTCGCCCTAGCCGGATCCCATTTTCATTGCCGGTGCTACTCGTGCCCAAGAAAGATGGCACCTATCGTTTTTGTGTGGACTACAGAGCTCTTAATGCAGTCACGGTACGCGACCATTTCCCTATTCCAACCATTGATGAATTGTTTGATGATCTTGGCGCTGCCTGAGTGTTCACGAAACTGGATCTCCGTTCTGGTTATCACCAAATTCGAGTCCACGGCAAGGATATACATAAGATGACTTTCCACACTGCTGACGGCCACTTCGAGTTTATTGTGATGTCTTTCGACCTATGCAACGCATCCTCCACATTTCAAGCGGTAATGAATCAAATTTTCGTGGACCATCTACATAAATTTGTAGTGGTGTTTTTCGACGATATACTGGTCTATAGCTCTGACTTGGAATCTCATATTTCACATCTTCGTACTGTTTTTGAGTGTCTTTCTAATAATCATTATTATTTGAAGCTGTCAAATGTGTATTTGGGCAACATGTTGATTATTTGGGCCATATTATCACGAATGGGGTAGTCAAGCCGGATCCAGCTAAGATTGACGCTATGATTACATGGCCTTCTCTGCCCTCACTCTGTCAACTTCACACCTTCTTGGGCCTTACCAGATACTACCGGCGTTTTATCAAAGGATACGCTGCTATCACGACACCGTTGACGAACTTACTAAAGAAAAATGCATTCGTGTGGAATCCTGACGCTCAAGCTTCTTTTGAGCTCCTCAAGGAGTCCATGACCACGACTCCGGTGCTCCACCTTCCAAACTTGGCACTCGACTTTGTAGTCGAAACTGATGCATCTAACGTTGGGATCGGGGCAGTCCTCATACAAGAAGACCACCCTCTTGCCTTCTTTAGCAAGAAACTAGGTCGTCACCTTCAAGCAGCTTCTATCTACGTGAAGGAGTTATACGCCATAACAGAGGCAGTTCGGAAGTGGCGCCAATATCTCTTGGGGCGATTTTTCATTGTGCGCACCGATCATAAAAGTATTAAAGAGTAGATTCAACAAGTAATTCAGACGCCGGAGCAGCAACACTATGTGAGCAAGCTGTTGGGCTATCACTTCCGCATTGAATATCGGATGGGGGCTTCTAACCGAGCAGCCGATGCCCTGTCTAGGTTGCCCGAAGAACCCACTGTTGCCGATCAACAGCTCCTTTCTCTCACAGTGGCTAGTAAGCCCGTATCAGAACTCCTAGACATCATTCGTCAAGAAAATACCACTCAACCAGATTTGGAGGCTCTCCATGCCAAATTCCGTGACCATAAATTGTCACCGGAATACTCAGTTCATAATGGAATTCTATTTTTTCGTCACAGGTATTACATCAATATTTCTTCCTCTCTCATTCATCAGTTTCTACATGAAGCTCATGCTACTCTTACTGTTGGTCATGATGGTGTGAAGCGCACGCTCATTCGGCTGTCCACTACCTTCCATTGGCCTAAAATGCACAGCTCTGTTGCGTATTTTGTCTCTACGTGCCTGACGTGCCAACAAACGAAATACTCTACGCAGCCACCGGCTAGGTTGTTGCAACCTTTTCCAGTCCATAATTGAGTTTGGGATGAACTCACCATGGGTTTCATTACTGGGTTGCCGCTTATGCGTCATATTCAGTGATCTTGGTAGTGGTTGATCGCCTCACTAAATCTGCCCATTTTGGACCTCTGCCAACACAATTCACCGCTGCTACAGTAGTTGCTCTTTTTATGGATATGGTAGTCAAGTATCATGGTTTTCCGTCGTCAATTATTTCGGATCGTGATCCCATTTTCTTGAGTAAATTTTGGAATCAATTGTTCGCACTCTTAGGTACTAAACTGCACCATAGCACCGCTTACCACTCCCAAACTGACAGCCAAACGGAGGTGGTGAATCGCAGCATCGTACAATATCTTCGAGCTTTCTCTCATGATAAGCCAATTACTTGGCTGTAGTACTTAAGCTGGGAAGAATACTCCTACAATGCAACATATTGTGACAACATTTGAATGACGCCGTTTCAAGCACTGTATGGTCGGCTTCCACCTAATATTCCTTCATAAGTTTTGGGCTCCTCTAAAACTCAAGCTATTGAAGATTTACTAATCGAGAGAGATGAACTTCTCACACAACTCAAGGCTACTCTCAGCCACGCCCAGCATCGTATGAAACAAAAAGGAGATCGTTATTGCCGTGAACTGGAATTCGAGATTGGGGATAAAGTCATGGTCAAATTACAACCTTATCGGCAAACATCAGTTGTCGGGTGGGCTCCTCCAAAAATGGCGCGTCGATATTATGGCCCCTTCACGATCTCGGAGAAAATTGGAGTTGTGGCTTACCGCCTAGAGTTGCCACCTACTAGCCGCATCCACCCAGTTTTCCACGTCTCCACCTTGAAGCCTTTTAAAGGAGATGGCTCTGAGTTGATTTGCCAATTGCCGCCGGACTCAATACATACTCAACCAATGATTACTCCCTTAGCTATCTGAACTGCGCGCCGTATACTCTCTAATGGTAAAGTACGTCACCAACTGCTTGTTCAATGGTCGGGAGAACCCTCGGAGAATTCGACGTGGGAGGATCTTGAAGAATTTTAGTGTGATACCCCGAGTTTCTTTTATACCTTTAGAGAGCGTCTAATTAACCGAATAAGTTCAAAGATGAGAATTTAGGAGTAAACTTTTTCTTTTCTAATCGATGAGTTTTGAATAAAACGTTTAAATTGCCTTGTGAATCTTGTGTGAATTTATCTGTTCTATTTATCTGAGATGATGATGATGTGATATGCTTGTTGAGTTGTTTATATGAAAATGAGTATGAATTTAAATTCCGGAAAAATCCCGAGAAGTTTGTTGATTGAGAAAACATATCGTTAATCGCCGAGGAATATGTTTACGCCAACGAGACTAGAATAGAATTGAATTAGAACCTTCGAACCTAGAATTTCTTTTAAGATCACTGAGATAGGGTAAGAACTTATCCGAGAATTGAGAAGAGAAATGAGGCATTAGTCTTGACAAGGATTAATAAACGGATTAATAAGCCGATTAAATTCTTTTAAGAATTAAAGGACTAAAATGATCGAAGCCTTTAATCTTTTAATTTGAGACGTGAAATAGGATTGGGATGAGTTAGTGTCAAAAGTGAAACGAGAAGAGGTTAGACCCGTTAAGAAAACAAAACGGAATTAATACGAATCATTTTACCCGGAAAACCTTTACGACCGGATAATTAATACCCGTAACGACACGACGACGACACGTGTCACCCACCTCTCTCCCTCTCTCGCCACCTCACATCTCCTCTCCCATCATCCCTCAATTTCCAAGACTAACACACCATGATGATGTCTTATGCATGGATTACTTAAAGTGTACATGCAAGTTAAAATCACATCACCTATCAAGTCTTGTCTTTTACAACTTCCAACAAGTATACCTTATTCCCTTTGTTGGATTTGAATTTTATTCATCTAAGACAAGTAGGAAGACAAAAATTCATTCATCACACTCCATCTCTCTCTCTCTCCATTTCGATCTCTCTCTCTAGCAAGAAAAGAAAAACAATCTCTCAAACTCTCCCAAGTTCTCTCTCTCTCTCGGCAATATCTCTCTCTCCCTCATACTTGATTTTTCTTCACATGCAACCATGGATTCAAGATCTCCATCCATGAAAATGAAGTAGAAGTTATCAATCTCCATCCATTTCATCCATATTTTTCAAAGAAAGGTAAGAATCTTCCAAGTTCTTGAAGTTGAAATCAAGAATTATCCAACACTTTTCTTTATTTTGATTCCTAAAACCTATGGATGATTAATCCCATATTATTTCTTTTTCTTTGAGGATTCAAGAAGACATCCTTCTTACTTTCAAGTTCAAACTTTGAAGCTACCATTTCCATCCATTTCAATTCCAAGAGCCAAGAGAAGGATTCCCATTTAATTAAGTATGAAATTCATTTGATTAGTTGTAAAAATGTATGTCTATAAGTCCTAAAGGAAAGATCTATGCATGCATGTTATTTAATTTATGTTTAGGCAAACTTATGATATGCATGTGCTAATCGAGTGAGAAGAATTCGTTAGGAGAATCGAGCTTTAGATATTAATCGGTGAGATAAGAGAAGAAAAAGAAATTAAAACCCTAAAACTAAAATGAATACCGAAAATTATAAGAAAAATAGGAAAAATGTGAATCTTTGAGTTATTGTTATTTTGATGCTTGATTTGTTATTTTTATCATGTTAGTAATGAGATTATTTGCATGAAAAATTGATAAATAAAATGCACAAAATGTGTATGTGTGTGCCGTGACTTTTGAGAAAAAAATAAAGGTTTTATTTTGTTAATTTTGTTGATGAATTGAGTATTGTTTTGATCAATGGAAGGATTGTATGTTATGTTAATATGATTATACATGTGTTTAAGTTAAGAAAATAAGTTGGCATGTTGAAGTTTTGAAAGAAATTAATTGTAGAAATAATAAAAAAAGGATTGAATGTTTAAGTATGTATTAGTGATTAATTTGAATATGGAATAGAGATAGAAGTATTGATAAAAAGACTTAAAATTGAAAAGCTTTTAATTAAATAGAAGATGAAAAGATGTATGAAAAGATTTATTAATTAAATGTCTTACATTAAAATTTAAAGACTTGAAATTTTACTAAAAATACAACAAAAGATCTTTTATAATGTGATTAATAGAGTGAGTTAATTCATAAAAATATGTATCAAAAGATAAAGAAATTATTTAGTAAGAAATAGCTTAAGTTAAAGACAAATAAAGAAGAAATTATTAAAGAAATAAACAAAATAGAGAAAACCGAGTTTAAGAAGAATTAATCGATAAGAAGTAAAAAGAAAATTAAATCGAGTAAAGAAAAAGATGCTAAACGAGTTAAGATAGATACTCGTATAAGTTGATCGAGAAAATGAGAATAAAATAAGATGTCAAGAATTAAATGGAAGGAAGATTAATTGAATAATTAATTGAATGCATTGTTTCTAACCAGACGAATAAAAAAGTAAATACGAGATAATAATTAGATGAACAATAGTCGAGATAAGAAATGAAGATTGAATTAAAGAAGAATAAGAAAATCCTAATTTTATAAGAGTTAATAATAATTAAGGAGAAATTTTGTTAATTGAATAAAAGTTATAAAATACCTTATAAGACAACGGATGTAAAACAAGCATTGTCCATATAAGTAAGAAAAATAGAATGAATAGTTTGAGCCTTCATAAAAAGAAATGCATAATCGAGTTAGATTTTAAGGTCCAAATGGAATGCATGTTAATGTGTCTTGAAGTATGTTTGATTTATTTGAATTCATTATATGTTTGAATAAATGTTTAAATGCATGATAGTATTATAATGTGAAAGATGATTGAACTTGTATGCAAGATGATTGATTGTTAAATTGGGTCAAGTTAAAATGATGTTTGAGTTATTAAAATGTTGAGAAATTTTCTTTAAAGTTATTTTATTGAGCTATGATGTTTTGAGATGAATTTGTTAAGTTGATTAATAACTAGATTGCTTTAGAATGTCTTCCCCTTTACGAGTGCGTGTGAAAAGATCGGAAAGAATAAGGCGTGTGTGCGATTGGTTACGTGATTTGGAATTGCCCAAAAATCCTTCTTTGGAATGCAGAAATGAGTATGTAGTAGAATTCGTAATATGTTCGATAATTTGTTTAGTGTGCTTATGCGTTTAAAATTCGTATAGGATGGACAATGTCGATTGGATGCAAGAGTATTTGCACGCGAGAATGGAAAATAACGAATATTTAGCAGAATTCTTAGCACGATACCATACGATTTGGGGAAAAGTTCAATATATGGACGTAGGACCGCTAGAAAGCATGATGCACCTAATTCAAGCTCTACCAGTAGAATGGAAGGACTGGGCAGCATCTCTTGTCCCTCGATTTCTAGGCTACCGTTACTTCGACCGAACCCTTTACGGCGACGTAAATACTTTTATCTCCGCGATTTCAGCTCGTTTTATGTCCTATGGTGCTCCTCCGCCCGAACCTTATGAAAATGATACTCCAAGCTTGTTGAATGACTTTGTTCGTAATCCTTCACCAATTCCTCCAAGTGGAACTGTTTCTCTCCACATCAATTCGCCACCACGAACTAATTTTCAACCTCAGAATCCTCTCACAGATTACCCAATTGTAAGTGGTGTGCTTTTAACTTAATTTTCTTGATTCCTTTGTTTTTCTGACTTATCAACATTGCAGCCGAATGGATGTGATGAAAATTCTTCTTCAAATGAGAACCAAATAGCTGCTTATATGAATCATCCGCAAGCAACCTTTTTGAGCCATCCTAGAGCAGAATCCTCTAGCCAAACCCGCTCAAGCGACGACAAAGCAAATGGAAGCGAGCCAGTTGATGCAGCGACTGTAGGAACCGGATATCTTCAGACTCTACCTAACAATGTTTTTCCTACCCAGCCATGGATCGAATCTGAGCTAGCTGCGATGAATTATACCCTGGAAGATTGCGAAGAAGCCTTGAGAGAAGCCGAGCGCGAGTGTTTCGCCATAGAGGATGATAATGTCGAGGAAGATGATGAGCGTTTTGAAGGACAAATGCATGAAGAGGAAGAAGAAGAGGAGGAAGAAGACCCGGAAGAAGATGAGGAAATTATAGAGCACTACGGAGTGGATCCCGAAGCAGAACAATATGATGATAACGGACCAAGTGAAGATGACTCCTATGTGTAGGAATGTTCCAAGAAAGTTGTCGATTTCAATCGTTTTTAATTCGAGTGTGTTGAGAGTTGAACTCTTTTATTTTTCTTTTAGTTGTGTTGTAACCTATGATGAAGACTATCATAATTTGACTAGGAAAAAGGGAAATGTTTTCCAAAGTAAATTCCCTAAGTGTTATAAGTCCTAGAGAAAGCCGATGTTAAGCGTTTGGAAGTTAAAACATTTAGTTCTTTGAATTGAAATTGAATTTTCTGAGTTACTGAATCAAATTGAGTATTTGAATATGAAGTGATGATATTTGCTCTGTGATTATGCTTGATTGTTTCAAGAACCTATGATGATGATATGAATATATGATGATATGAGTATGTGACGATTATTAGAAACTGAATGAGATGCATGAATATATGAGAAATTGAAGTAATGAATTATTTGAGAAAGCTTTAATTTGTTGTTAAATATCTAAGTACCGATCGAGAATCGTGTTCCTCCCAAAAGAGAAATGTGTTCAGAATCGAGAAAGGTTCCTTGTAAGCTAAAAATCTAGAGTGGTTAAAGTTTTTCCCTTGTTTTAATCTTTAGAATGCCGCCAAGACGTAGAAATGTCAGGATTCCCGAAGATAATGCAGAAGGGCAGCATGACCCTACTCCGCCCCCTCAAAACGAAAGATGAGTCGAAGAGTTGTTTCTCCGACAAAATCCCCCGACGTTCGACGGTAAAGGCAGTCCGGCTGATGCCGAAGACTGGATTCGTTCTTTAGAGCGAATTTTTCGTTTCCTTCGTTGTTCCAATCGCGAGCGTTTGGAATGCATGGCGTATCAGCTTAAAGGAACAGCCGATTATTGGTGGGAAGCAATGCATAGGATGTACTCTCCCGAAGAACGCGAAGAGTTGTCATGGGATCAGTTTAAAGAAGCGTTGTACGAAAAGTTTGTGCCAAGAAGTTACCGTAAGCAGAAATCCAATGAGTTTACCAATCTGAAGCAAGGAAAAAGATCTGTAGCCGAGTACGACTGGGAATTTTGCGAGTTAGCCCGTTTTGCACCCGATATGGTCGACACCGATGAGAAGATGTGCGAGTTGTTTAGAGCAGGACTTAGGCAAGATATTCGAGTAGTTCTCGCCAGCCAAAGTGGTTTGACGTACGCTGAAGCTTTAAACCGAGCTTTAGATATGGAGTTGGCAATGCAACCGGAAAAAGGATCGCAACCCCCAGCGAATCCCCAACCCCAGAACCAGATGATCACAACCACGTCTGCTCAACAACCCCAGTATGGCCAATATGGAAAGAGGAAAGGGAAGTGGAATAGTGGAAACCAACCAACCAAGAAGCAGTGGCAAGGAAAGAGCTAACCGCAGCCACAGAAGGGAAAAGCACCGCAAACGAACCGAGGCAACCTACCCATCGGACCTTTAGGATTCCCTCCCTGTGCGAAATGCGGAAAGATGCATCAAGGCGTTTGTAAGAGTGGAAGCAACGTTTGCTACACTTGTGGTCAACCTGGTCATTTCTCGAACCAGTGCCCAAGTAAGCAACAAGGATTTAGAAGCGGAAGACCAAACTAGTTCCAGCCATCGCAAATGAAAGCTATCGAGGCAGCTCCTCTGCAGAAGTTTGTTCCACGTCAACGTAAGCCGCCGCAGCCAAGGCAGCAACCTCCTCAGCAAGAACCGCCGCTTTTTCAAAGAACGTACGCGATTGAGCAGAAGCCGCAGGAGAAGGAGAAAGGAAATCTGGCAGGTATGGGAAAGCTTAACAACATACCTATTATTGTTTTGTTCGATACCGGAGCTTCGCATTCGTTTATATCTAGTATCTGCGTAGAGAACCTAGAGCTAAAAGTAGAAGAATCGAATCAGATGCTTAGTGTCACAACCCCTTTAGGAAAGTCTGCGTTAGTTTCGCATGTTTGCTCGAATCTAGAATTTGAAGTCGGAAATCGTAAGTTAGTCGCGAAATCCCTGAATATAATCCAGATGCGTGACGTCGATATAATCCTAGGAATGGATTGGCTAACCGAGAATTTTGCAACGATTCGATGCAATTTGAGGCAGATATCGTTTAAATCCCCTGGAGAGGAATCAACCATAGATTTTGGATGGAAAAGAGAGTAAAGAAGAGCGTGCCGATAATTTCAGCCATGAAAGCGCAGAGATTGATGCGGAAGAAAGGAACCCAAGCGTACCTAGTCAATCTGAATAAGGACGAAAATCACGAGTTAAGTATCGACGATGTTCCAGTCGTAAGAGAATTCAAGGATGTGTTTCCTGAAGTGTTACCAGGTTTACCCCCTGATCGTCAGCTAGAGTTTTCAATCGATTTAGAACCCGGATCAGCCCCGATATCCAAGGCACCGTATAGAATGGCCCCAAAGGAACTTCAAGAGTTGAAGATCCAACTGCAAGAATTGTTGGACTTAGGCTACATTCGACCGAGTGTATCGCCTTGGGGTGCTCCGATTTTGTTCGTTAAGAAGAAAGACGGTAGTTTAAGGATGTGCATAGACTACCGAGAGTTAAACAAGATTACGTTGAAGAACAAATATCCTTTGCCAAGGATAGATGATTTGTTTGACCAGCTAAAAGGAGCCGGTGTTTTCTCCAAGATTGACTTAAGGTCTGGATATCACCAACTGAAGATCAAGCAAGAAGATATTCCGAAGACTGCTTTTAGAACGAGATATGGACATTACGAATTCATAGTAATGCCATTTGGATTAACAAATGCCCCGGCAGTGTTCATGGATATGATGAATAGAGTTTTTCACGAATATTTGGACAAATTCGTGATTGTCTTTATAGATGACATTTTGGTGTATTCAAGAAGTGAAGCTGAGTATGAAGAGCATTCAAGGATCGTGTTAGAAACGCTTAGAACGGAAAAGCTGTATGCCAAATTCAGTAAGTGCGAATTTTGGTTGAAGGCAGTGAATTTCTTAGGACATGTAGTTTCGTCCGAAGGCATCCAAGTGGATATGGAGAAGGTGAAAGCTGTGCAAGATTGGAAGTCCCCGACGTCAGTACATGAAATCCATAGTTTTCTTGGTTTAGCAGGATACTACCGGAGATTCATTGAAGGATTTTCTAAGATCGCGAAGCCGATGACGAGCCTGTTAAAGAAAGAAACGAAGTTCACATGGACGGAAGAGTGTGAGAAAAGTTTTCAAGAACTCAAGACGAGATTAACGACAGCCCCAGTTCTAGCCCTACCCGAGCCAGATAAAGATTATGTTGTTTATACCGACGCATCTGCTCAAGGACTAGGATGTGTACTAATGCAAAATGGAAAAGTGATTGCATATGCTTCCAGGCAGCTCAAACCTCACGAAGAGAAGTATCCAACCCACGACCTGGAATTAGCAGCCGTCGTTCATGCTTTGAAGATATGGCGACATTACCTTTATGGAGCGAAGTGTGAAATATTCTCAGATCACAAAAGCCTGAAGTACTTCTTCGAGCAGAAGGAATTAAACATGAGACAAAGGAGATGGCTTGAGCTAGTAAAAGACTACGATTGCAAGATATCTTACCATTCCGGTAAAGCGAACGTAGTAGCCGACGCGTTAAGTAGGAAGAGAAGGAAGGAAAAGTCGGACAGGATCGAGTTAGGATTTCTTTTAACCGATGAAGTCGATCTGATCGAAGAGTTTGCAAAAATGAAGATTGAAGTAATCGTACCACCAGCGACAGTAGATCAAGTAATTGCTACCTTAGTAGTGATGCCTGACTTAAGGACCCGTATCGTAGAAGGCCAAAGAAGAGACGAAGAATTAGAAAAGCTACGAAGGAAGGTGAGAAGTGGAGAAGTTAAAGATTTTGCAGAATCAAGCGATAATGCGTTGTTGTATCAAGGAAGAATTTGCGTACCTAATGATGACAAGGTGAAGAACGAAATAATGAGTGAAGCTCATGAAACACCATATACAGCTCATCCCGGCAGCACGAAGATGTACCAAGACCTAAAGAACCAGTTTTGGTGGAATGGAATGAAGACGGATGTGGCAGTATTCGTTGAAAGATGTTTAGCTTGCCAGCAAGTGAAGTCCTTACATCAAAGACCGTATGGACCTCTGCAACCGTTACCCGTCCCAGAGTGGAAGTGGGATGGAATCACAATGGATTTTGTGACAGGATTGCCAAGATCAAGAAGAGGAAATACAGTAGTATGGGTAATCGTGGATAGGTTGACGAAGTCTGCTCATTTCATACTTATTCCACATACCTATGGATCAGCCAAGTTAGCCGAGATCTACATCAAAGAAATTGTGAAATTGCACGGAGTTCCGAAGACGATTACCTCTGATAGAGACTCGAAGTTCACCGCCCGTTTTTGGGAAAGTTTCCACAAAGAGTTGGGAACCCAATTGCAGTTCAGCACTGCTTACCACCCTCAAACCGATGGTCAGTTCGAGCGAACGATCCAAATTCTCGAAGATATGTTGAGAGCCGTCTTGTTAGATAAAGGAGTCGAGTGGGAAAAAGTTTTACCTCTTGTTGAGTTCGCATACAACAATAGCTATCAGAATACGATAGGAATGGCCCCGTATGAAGCTCTTTACGGAAAGAAATGTAGATCGCCGTTGTATTGGAATGAAGTCGGTGAAAGGAAAGTGTTAGGGCAAGAAGCGATTGAGGAAATGATAGAATTTGTACGTCAGATCCGTGAGAAGATTAAGGAAGCTCAGAGTCGACAGAAGTCGTATGCCAATAATCGAAGATCCAAGATAGAGTTTGAGGAGGGAAATAAAGTGTTTTTGAAAGTATCCCCCTCGAAAGGAGTTTATCGTTTTGGAGTTAAAGGAAAGCTTAAACCTCGTTTTATAGGACCGTACGAAATCCTTGAGAGGATTGGATCCGTATCGTATCATTTAGCGTTACCGCCTAGTTTCGGAAGTTCGCATAACGTGTTTCACGTATCGCAGTTGAGAAAATACGTCTTCGATCCGAAGCATGTAATACGTCGAGAAGATGTTGAAATGAAGCCCGATCTAAGCTACGAGGAGAAATCCGAAGAGATTTTAGATTATAAAGTCTAGCAGCTTAGAACGAAATCGATTCCCTTAGTGAAAGTCAAGTGGTGTTATCACGATCTTGAAGAAGCCACTTGGGAGCTCGAAGAAAAGATGAAAGCAAAGTACCCTGAGTTATTTTCTTAAGGTCAGTAAATTTCGGGACGAAATTTTTTTTTAAGAGGGTGAGGATGTGATACCCCGAGTTTTTTTTATACCTTTAGAGAGCGTCTAATTAACCGAGTAAGTTCAAAGATGAGAATTTAGGAGTAAAATTTTTCTTTTTTAATCGATGAGTTTTGAATAAAACGTTTAAATTGCCTTGTGAATCTTGTGTGAATTTATCTGTTCTATTTATCTGAGATGATGATGATGTGATATGCTTGTTGAGTTGTTTATATGAAAATGAGTATGAATTTAAATTCCGGAAAAATCTCGAGAAGTTTGTTGATTGAGAAAACATATCGTTAATCGCCGAGGAATATGTTTACGCCAACGAGACTAGAATAGAATTGAATTAGAACCTTCGAACCTAGAATTTCTTTTAAGATCAATGAGATAGGGTAAGAACTTATCCGAGAATTGAGAAGAGAAATGAGGCATTAGTCTTGACAAGGATTAATAAACGGATTAATAAGCCGATTAAATTCTTTTAAGAATTAAAGGACTAAAATGATCGAAACCTTTAATCTTTTAATTTGAGACGTGAAATAGGATTGGGATGAGTTAGTGTCAAAAGTGAAACGAGAAGAGGTTAGACCCGTTAAGAAAACAAAACGGAATTAATACGAATCATTTTACCCGGAAAACCTTTACGACCGGGTAATTAATACCCGTAACGACACGACGACGACACGTGTCACCCACCTCTCTCCCTCTCTCGCCACCTCACATCTCCTCTCCCATCATCCCTCAATTTCCAAGACTAACACACCATGATGATGTCTTATGCATGGATTACTTAAAGTGTACATGCAAGTTAAAATCACATCACCTATCAAGTCTTGTCTTTTACAACTTCCAACAAGTATACCTTTTTCCCTTTGTTGGATTTGAATTTTATTCATCTAAGACAAGTAGGAAGACAACAATTCATTCATCACACTCCATCTCTCTCTCTCTCCATTTCTATCTCTCTCTCTAGCAAGAAAAGAAAAACAATCTCTCAAACTCTCCCAAGTTCTCTCTCCCTCTCGGCAATATCTCTCTCTCCCTCATACTTGATTTTTCTTCACATGCAACCATGGATTCAAGATCTCCATCCATGAAAATGAAGTAGAAGTTATCAATCTCCATCCATTTCATCCATATTTTTCAAAGAAAGGTAAGAATCTTCCAAGTTCTTGAAGTTGAAATCAAGAATTATCCAACACTTTTCTTTATTTTGATTCCTAAAACCTATGGATGATTAATCCCATATTATTTCTTTTTCTTTGAGGATTCAAGAAGACATCCTTCTTCCTTTCAAGTTCAAGCTTTGAAGCTACCATTTCCATCCATTTCAATTCCAAGAGCCAAGAGAAGGATTCTCATTTAATTAAGTATGAAATTCATTTGATTAGTTGTAAAAATGTATGTCTATAAGTCCTAAAGGAAAGATCTATGTATGCATGTTATTTAATTTATGTTTAGGCAAACTTAGGATATGCATGTGCTAATCGAGTGAGAAGAATTCGTTAGGAGAATCGAGCTTTAGATATTAATCGGTGAGATAAGAGAAGAAAAAGAAATTAAAACCCTAAAACTAAAATGAATACCGAAAATTATAAGAAAAATAGGAAAAATGTGAATCTTTGAGTTATTGTTATTTTGATGCTTGATTTGTTATTTTTATCATGTTAGTAATGAGATTATTTGCATGAAAAATTGATAAATAAAATGCACAAAATGTGTATGTGTGTGCCGTGACTTTTGAGAAAAAAATAAAGGTTTTATTTTGTTAATTTTGTTGATGAATTGAGTATTGTTTTGATCAATGGAAGGATTGTATGTTATGTTAATATGATTATACATGTGTTTAAGTTAAGAAAATAAGTTGGCATGTTGAAGTTTTGAAAGAAATTAATTGTAGAAATAATAAAAAAAGGATTGAATGTTTAAGTATGTATTAGTGATTAATTTGAATATGGAATAGAGATAGAAGTATTGATAAAAAGACTTAAAATTGAAAAGCTTTTAATTAAATAGAAGATGAAAAGATGTATGAAAAGATTTATTAATTAAATGTCTTACATTAAAATTTAAAGACTTGAAATTTTACTAAAAATACAACAAAAGATCTTTTATAATGTGATTAATAGAGTGAGTTAATTCATAAAAATATGTATCAAAAGATAAAGAAATTATTTAGTAAAAAATAGCTTAAGTTAAATACAAATAAAGAAGAAATTATTAAAGAAATAAACAAAATAGAGAAAACCGAGTTTAAGAAGAATTAATCGATAAGAAGTAAAAAGAAAATTAAATCGAGTAAAGAAAAAGATGCTAGACGAGTTAAGATAGATACTCGTATAAGTTGATCGAGAAAATGAGAATAAAATAAGATGTCAAGAATTAAATGAAAGGAAGATTAATTGAATAATTAATTGAATACATTGTTTCTAATCAGACGAATAAAAAAGTAAAACCGAGATAATAATTAGACGAACAATAGTCGAGATAAGAAATGAAGATTGAATTAAAGAAGAATAAGAAAATCCTAATTTTATAAGAGTTAATAATAATTAAGGAGAAATTTTGTTAATTGAATAAAAGTTATAAAATACCTTATAAGACAACGGATGTAAAACAAGCATTGTCCATATAAGTAAGAAAAATAGAATGAATAGTTTGAGCCTTCATAAAAAGAAATGCATAATCGAGTTAGATTTTAAGGTCCAAATGGAATGCATGTTAATGTGTCTTGAAGTATGTTTGATTTATTTGAATTCATTATATGTTTGAATAAATGTTTAAATGCATGATAGTATTATAATGTGAAAGATGATTGAACTTGTATGCAAGATGATTGATTGTTAAATTGGGAATGAACTAAAAGTCTTTGAAAGAAAGCTCAAATAATAGAGTGGTAACAATGAAGTTATTAATTAGAACGAGAAAAGTATACGATGTTGAGTAGTAAAGTTAACCAATTCGAGTAGAGTTAATAATTTAAAGACGAGAACGCGAGATCTTTTAGAAAAGATAGAGCGAAGAGAGAGACGACTCAAATAGAAGTCCGTCAGTTAAAGTCCAACGCCTTTGTGTCCGTCTTTCATATATCTTATCTATCGATATCGAACTGTGAAGGATCGAGCCGGACGGATCGTTAAACGAGGACAAATAGCCCTAGACCACCTAGCTAGTTCTTTGGAAGTCAGGTGGGCTTTTCTGAACCAAAACTATCGATGAAAAGTAGTTATGCTATTGAATATTATGTTATGATTTCCAAATATGATTGACTTGTCATTTTATTGAAGTTAGTATGTGTTATCATCTATTTATATGAAGATGTGATTATCCTGTGAAAGCAGGAACCCACGTGTGGTATATGTTGAGGTGACTGTGAGCCTTGCTTCGGTTAGGCCGGTCACAGTGTTTGAGAAGGAGGCCTACTTCTCGGCACAATGAAGTTATTTGTGATAGATGATACATGCTTTTATATTATGTTATTTGACTGCGCAATCTGTTTTTAAAGAAAAATGTTTTGACATGCAAAAGTAAAACCGTTTTTAAAACTGCTTATATACTTGTGATGTTTGGCAAGGCAAAATCAATTAATATAGCTTTAAGAAGCATCTTTATTCAAATGTTTTGGCTTGTGTTCACTGAGTACGAAGTACTCAGCCCTGTGTGTGTTTCTAAACATGCAGGTTGACTGGATGGCGATGGCATGGATACTTGGTGGTGTGGTTTGGTTTTGTTGGTTAAGTTTAGTAGAATTTCGGACTGGCATTTGTACGTCTTCATACGTGCAAGTGTTGGGAGTTGATGCCAATTTCCGCTGCAATCTTTTTGATCTAATGTCTGTTGATGCCAGTACTCTAATATTCATGTTTCTGATTCCGAGCGTTGTGCTCGAAGACTTTGAATGCTTGTTGAATTCATAATCTTTTAACTTTTAATCCCGAGCGATGGGCTCGTAACTTGATTTGTTGTTGAACATGATCCCTTATCTTGATATATATATATTCGTATGTTTTCCCCTTTTATTGGAATTCCTTTCCCATCAGCATGAATTACTTGTCTGAATTCCTGTCAAAGTTGAAGTTAAGATGCTCGGTTATTAATTCATTATGCTTTTGAAAAACCAAATTCGATTGTCTTATATTCCATCTTTGTTTTCCCCGAGCACGTTCCTTTTATTTGAGTTAGTTGTTAGTTGTTTAGGTTTGTTGTTATTCGTAAGTCGCACCTCGAGAGTCGGGGCTGACATTCAGCGTGATTTTCCCGAGTTTCACCTTGAGGACAAGGTGATTTCAGAAGCGGTGGGGAATGATACGCATGATCCAGTAATTCCAAATGATGCTACTAGTTCAGGCCCAATCAACAAAGATGAAGGCCTACGTCACACAAGGCCCAAACGTGCAAATAAAGTTCCCAACAAGCTCAAGGATTATACTGTGGGGAAGTAAAATATCTGCTTGTTTCAAAGGTTGTTAGAGAGATAGGTCCAACTGTTGTTTTTGTTTGCTAGCTTAACAGAAGGCATGCGTGCCATTAAATAGATGTAAACCCTAGTTGCATGTTATGAGAAATGAAAAACCATGTTGCTTATCTTTTATCTCTGTCTTCTTTCCTGTTTTGGAGTTAGAGTTCACTCGAAGAACTCAAATCTGATCTTGACTGTATCACTTTGCCATTTCTTTTTTCTGTTTAAATTCTTTTTTAGTTTTTCATTTTTCTTATTTTCAGTTTTTTTTAAGATCCTTTTTTATTTTTTTAATGGGAAAAGTATCATATACAACCCTAACATATCAACCTCGATTATTTTTACATCCCTAAGGAAAGGGTTGGGGCTGCTAGAACCCCAACGTATAAAAATAGGGGCAAATAACCCTTTACATCTAACGCCAATCTAACACCGTCAGGAATTTTTTTTTTCTCATTTCCTTTTACTATGACATTTTATCAAACACTTCTTCAAGTATTTCACCTTCTCATTCATGTTTCCGGAGGAGCCTTCTCCGACGGAAGACGAACATAACTTGTTGCTTCTCAGCCTCATGACCACCATTTGATAAGGAAGGTGATTGGTCAATGAATTTGTGATCATCTCTTTCGGCCCCAATTAGAGTCTGACAAGAGTAGGATTTTCCACAAAGCAAATGAAGTTCTTGAATCGTTGGTTTGCTTCTCTTCCTCTCTCACAATCACTAACGATTCTCTTATTTTCTTCTTGTTGCTCCTCTTTTTTCAAGTTTTGATAACTCGTTTCTAAACCAGTCCTCTCCCTCGTGCAAATTCCGTAAATCAGCCTCTTAACATTACCGCCGTATCACCTAAATCTTTTTTCTGGCGCCACAAAATTTTGCTGTATTTCATCTTTAGCCGGAGAATGCTCCTCCGGCGGTATGAATGTGAAGGTGAAACACTTGAAGAAAAGGTGTTTGACAAAATATCCCACTGAAAAGAAAGAGACAAATTTTGAAATAGTCATAATGACCATTAAAATATAAATTTTGATCCACCTTCTTCAAAAATATAAATTTTGGCCATTTTTTTCAATTTGGGACAAAAATACCCTTAATGAAATACGGAGCGGGTCGGGTCTGACGCGGGCGAGCGCGGGTCGGTTCGGGCCGAGTATGAGGCATTTGGTACATCTGGTACAAATTTAGTCTTATTAGTACCAATTGTTCTAGTACATCTGGTACACATTTAGCCTAATTAGTGCCAATTGTTCCAGATTTTGTATAATTGGGACGAATTGTTGAATTAGTTTCAAATGTTTCAAGTTATGACATGGTACTCTTGGGACAAATATTCCAATTATTCCAAGTTATACTGCTCCTACTTTGCGGCTCCGCCTTCGCTCCAATTACTAATATAAAGATAATCGTCGGGCAACAATTTAGATTTTTCAGCTCGCTCCGAGGCCTGCGGCTCCCTTCACTCAAATCTTAAAAAGAAGAAGCGGCAAACAAAAAATTGAAGAGGCATACAAAAAAGAAGAGGCAAACAAAAAACGAAGAGGCAAACAAAAATTGGAAAATAAAAAAAAATCTGGAAAATAAAAAAAAACAGAAAAAAAGAAAAAAAATCTGGAAAATGAAAAAAATACAAAAAGAAAAGAAAAAATTAGAAAATAAAAAAGAAAAGAAATATGAAAAATAAAAAAACCAGAAAAAATTGGAAAAAAAAAGAAAAGAAATCTAGAAAAAAAAAACAAAAAAATAAGAAAAAAAAATACTTGGAAAGGGAAACAAGTATCAATAAAATGGGTCAAGTAGTGATGGATCAAAAATAGAAGAGGAAAAGAGGTATTTAGGTCCTAAGTTCAAAAAATTGCCATAATTTATATTTACGAAGAGAGTGGACCAAATTTTTTTTATTTTAATGTTCATTATGGCTATATCACATGATATTCTCGAAAAGAAATGAGAATAAAATAAATTCCTGACGGCATTAGAGAAGTATTAGATGAGAGGAGTTATTTGCCCCCTACTATTTACACGTTGGGGTTCTAGAAGCCCCAACAATTTATTTACTCAAGTAATTATTGTCATGATGAAAAGTAATTATTGAAATGAAAAAAATGTAATGTTTCAAAAATATTACTTTTCTTTCCGACAATTGTTATTTTTATTCACGAGAACTTGTACTTTTAATTATTTGATAAAGTAATTTTTGTCGTAATGAAAAGTAATTATCGACATGAACAAACTTAATGTTTCAAAAATATTATTTTTGTTCACGGCAACGTTTATTTTTATTCACGATAATTTGTACTTTTATTTGGTTAAGTAATTAATGTTGTAATGAAAAAAAAATCATTGATTTAAAGAAAAGTAATGTTTCAAACTTATTACTTTTCTTCACAATAAATGTTATTTTTATTTAAGAGAACATATTATTTCGTCAAGTAATTATTAACATAAAATAAAAATAAAAGAAAAGATTAAAAAAATCAGGTAATTAATCAAAAATTTAAGACACAAAAAAAGGAAAACAAAATATAAAGTGAAAATAACAAAAAGAAGGAAAGAAAAATAAAAGAAAAAAAAGGGAAAGAAAAAACGTAAACTAAAAACGAAAAACAGAAAGCAACATAAAACAAAAAAGAAAATGAAATCTTGCTTCTATAGTATAAAAGAAATAAAACTGAATAGACAAATAAATTCCCTCCATGTTAAGAAGTAAAGAAAGTTGTGTTAGTTTAGTGGTAAATTGCTCCACTTAGCTCTATAGAAATGCACACAAGTTCGGCCCTAACATTAATGATCAGTTTATTTAGTGTTTTTAGTATAATATTTTATGTTATTTTAAATCTAGTTGAATATATCAATTTGGATTAGATCAATGCATGTGCATTCTTTAACATGTTATATACTACCTCCGGTGCTCAAGTCTTTTCCTAAGAGAAAGTGACACGGATATTAAGGAAAAAGTTAATGAGTTGGTTGTTAGGGGAGAAAAAGTGATTAAATTTATTGTGAGTGGAGAAAGGGTCTCACATTAAGGATAGTGATATATTAATTAATTGAGATAGTAGTGGGCCATATGTGGTATTTTAGGTAAATAAATTGATAAAGTAAGGGTAAGAGATAATAATTTGTTGTAGGACAATTTCCAAAAATGGTTAGGAAAAAACTTGAAGACTATTCCAAAAATGAAAAATAGGAAGAAATTTGGGGACCGGAAGTAGTATTAGATATACTCCCTCCGTCCAAATTTACTTGCCATATATGGGCGCTGGCACGGAGTTTAAGGAATACTGAAAAAGTGTAGTTGGTGGAGGAAAAAAGACTTTGAGGGGTAGTGGGATAATGTGCAATTAGTTTCTTAATTTTTTTATTAACAAAAGTAAGAGAGAGAGAGAAGGGTTGTGTGTAAAGAATAGTAATAATTTCAATAATCATTTCGCGAACAGAACACCAATTCATTTGCATAATCATTTCAATAACAGGATGGAAGCCCGCCGCAGTCAGACGAAAGTCGCCGATGACTCACTCAAGGCGTCCGACAACTCAATTAAGGCATCCGACGACCTCCCCCTACCCCTCTACCTCAACAACTCTGTCTTGTTTACTCTTTTCTTCTCCGACGTTTACGGATGATGAAGACGAGATTAACGATCTGATGGTCAAGGAGGATTCACAAAATATCCCTAGCGCCGCCTCTCCTCAATTCGATAATCTTAAAATTGCCTCATTCAAACCCGCAGCTGTGAAGAATGAGGTCGCCGACAAGGAAATTGTGAATTCCGTCGTGGAGGGAAAGATGCCCTCCTACGCCCTAGAATCGAAGCTGGGAGACTGTCGGCGCGCCGCCGCCATCCGTCGCGAAGCATTGCAGCGAATTGTCCAATCTGGAAGGCCAAATCGTGAATTGCCTCTTGCCACCGCCGATCTCTTCCCTCCGAAGAAGATCGATGTAATCTGCCGCCGCTGCAGCGGCGCCGGCCCAACCACCACAACTCCGGCGGCGCATCCTCCTTCTCCTCCTCCTTCTCCTCTCTCTCTCTATCTCTGCATTCATCTTCTTCAATGCTAGTGGTGGTTGTTGTGGTTGCTATTGGAGGTGGTTCTAGTGGTTGCTATCGGGGGTGGAGGTTGAGGTTGCAGAGTTGGAGGGGTGGTGGTAGCGACGGTAAGAAGAAGGGTGGGAGGGAGAGAGACAGACGTAAAATGGGAGAGGAGAGAGAGTGATATACTTTGAAATAATTGGGTTATTTAATTTGTTAATTAAAATGGTAATAGGTTAATTGTGGCAAAGGATAGTAATAAAGCAAAAATAATAAGGGTATATAGGTCAAATTATCAAAATAGGTAGAGTGAACACTTTTTTTAGGCCAAATGGGACAAGTAAATTTGGACTGAAGGAGTAGAACTTTGAGATTTCTCTATTTAAATAATATTATTAAGTCATGAGTTGGCAACACTCTGTCAGAATGTGACATCAAGATTAAATAATTTTGTATGTTTAGATCCATCTTTCTAGGCCTATTTTATCATGTAGTTGAAAACAGAAATTCAAGAACTTGCAAAGAAATGTTGACTTTCCATCCATTTCTACTCGTAATTATATCAGCTTATTCTCATTATATTTTCTCAAGAAATGGCTATGGGATGTCGATTTACTCAAATTCAATCGTTGATCACCTTCACCAATTAGATCATTCAACAAAAGTTGTAGATCTAATTATCCTTTATCGATTATCTTGATTGTTCAATAAATATGCAATACACACATAACACATACATAAAATAAAAAATTTACGAATACACATTATTCTCATTTCACTTATTAAATAGGTTGCCTCAAGCACATCCGATTGCGACAAGAGAAACCGCTCTCCGAATTGCGACCCCGGGGCGTTCACTCATGTCTAATTCTCTACAATCATGGGGCAATTTCCAATCAAATTTTTGGACAAGATTTGCCAAAGCGAACTCATTAGTAGCCATGGCAAACGCCGTCGCCGGACACCCTCTTCTTCCGGCTCCGAACGGGATCAACTCGAAATCCATACCCTTATAATCTACGGAAGAATTCAAGAATCTTTCGGGATGAAACTTCTCCGGTTCATCCCAAGAGGCAGGGTCTCTTCCAATCGCCCAAGCATTTATCATCACCATTGTTCCTGCTGGAATGGAGTACCCCATTATTTTTACATCTTCTCTTGCAACTCGAGGCACAAGCAATGGAATTGGAGTGTGGAGACGTAGAGTTTCCTTCATCACAGCTTTCAGATAATGCATTTTTTCTATGTCATCTTCCGTTACTTTGTGCTTGGCTGCGACGACTTCTCTCACTTCATTTTGCAACCTTTTGAGGATTAATGGGTGTCGTAAGAGTTCCGTCATCGCCCATTCCAACACTGTAGATGTTGTGTCTGTACCAGCAGCAAATACATCCTATAAAATATACGACACACATATCATTCTCAATTCTCAAATAAGTGTTTCTTGCCCTAAAAATCGTATACATTGGTGGAGCCAGTAAAGAGAAGGGTGAGCCCCACATAATTAATTTTTACTCTATACAATCATCAAATTATCAACGGTTTAATGTGAATTGTTATGCAAAAGTCTCCGTAGCCAAATTAAATTGTATGAAAATTCTGAATTTAGAAAAAATGAAAAAAAAAAATAGCCTGATTTTGTTTTTAATGTTTGATTTTAAAATAAGTTTTTATTCAGGGATAGAAAGAGTATGTACTTACCAAGATTATCCCTTTGACGCTATCTCTTTCGATGTCATTATTCCGGTAAATCTCAAGCAAAATATCAAGAAAATTCTCTCCGGCCTGCTCATCCGGCGAATTTTCGAGGCGCTCACAAATCACACCCTCTAAAAATTCATCCATCTCTTTAGCAACCCTATCAACTCGTTTATCAAAACCGTTAACTCGGCTAATCCACCACAAACTCGGAACAAAATCTCCAACGCTAATAGTTCCCAAAACCTCCAAAAACTCTCTCAAAATCCCAAGAAACTTCTCTCCATCTTCACCACCTCCATACTTTTTCCCAATAGCTGATCTACAAACAACATCATTCATCAACTGAGTAAACATTTGGCTCAAATTCACTTTCGCTGAAGAAGATTCCCGAATCTTCTTCATCAGATGCTCCGTTTCTTCCTCCCTAACGGAACGGAAAGACTGAACCCGTTTGCCGCTGAGCAGCTGCAGCACGCAGATGCTCTTCAGCCGCCGCCAGTACTCGCCGTAGGGTGCTACCGACACGTCCTTGTTGTCGTAGAGAAGCCGCCGGTTGACGCTGGAGTCCGGCCGGTCGGCGAAGGCGAGATCATGAGTTTTCATGATCTTGGCGGCGGCGGCGGCCGAAGAGACGATCAGCGTCGGCACGGAGCCGAAGCGGAGGAGCATGACGGGGCCATGTTTCTTGGCCATGGAGTGGAGATTGTGGTGAGGCAACGAGCCTAGCTGATGGAGATTGCCGATAATCGGCAGCCGTCGCGGCGACGGCGGCGAGTTCTTGGTTTTTGCGGAGTTTGAGAGCCATTTTGTGATGGAGATGAGGAGGAATAGAGAGATTAGAGCTTGGAATACGAAGGGATGTGATGGAATTTCATCCATTTTTTGTCGTAGAGAAAAAAATGTGGGCATCGTTTCTTTGTTATATTGTGTTGTAATCTATCTACTAAAAGGGGGAAAGTCAAACAAAATCTTTCTCGTTACGTATTTCACCAAAAGAGTATCCATCCATTCACGTCACGGCACTGGTGCAACTAGACAAAAATCACGATGGGGCTATTTTTTTTTTCTCTTTTCGAATTTTAAAATTTCCATGCAACTGGTGGAACTTTTATAAACTATACAAAACCTTCAGTGCTTTGGTGCACGGGACGGGTTGACCCGCGAGTTTCGACCCGCCCGCACCAAATCTGCAAGTTTAAAAAAAAAAGAAAACAAAAAAAAGGCGGTATTAATATATAATACTATAATATTAGCAGTAATCAATTAACAAATAATTTGCTTTATACAAGGTGCCAATTATAAATAATTACTGTTAGTAGTCTATTAAAATAAATGCTAGTCTAGTGGCTAGCGCCTCTTTCTCTTTCCCATTTTCGTTTTTTTTTCCTTTTTCCTTATTTCATTTTCGCTTTTTTTCCTGTTTTTGTTTTTTTTCATTTTTAGTTTTCTTTTTAATTTTATTAGTTTTCCATTTTTTTCAGGTTTTTCCACATTTTATTTATTTTTAGTTTTCCTTTTTTATAGTTTTCCTTCTTTTCTTTTTCATTTTCAGTTTTTTTGTACTTTTTTATATTTTTAACAATTAACATTTTTTTTTCGTTTTTTTGTTTTTTCTTTTACCTATTTCATATTTCCATTCTCATTTTTCCTTTTCCTTCTTCGATTTTCTTTACACTTTCTTTTTTCTTTTTCAATTCTTTATTAGTTTTTGAAATAAAAAAAGTAATGTTTCAAAAATATTACTTTCATTCACGACAATGTTTACTTATGTTCACGAAATAGTATACTTTTATTTATTTGACCAAGTAATTATTGTGGTAATGAAAAGTAATCATTGATATGAGGAAAAGTAATTTCAAAAATATTACTTTTCTTAATGACAATGTATACTTTTATTCATGACAAATTGTGCTTTTAGTTATTTGATAAATTAAATATTGTTGTGATGAAAAATAATCATTGACATGAGGAAAAGTAATTTCAAAAATATTACTTTTCTTAACGACAATGTATACTTTTATTCATGACAAATTGTGCTTTTAGTTATTTGATAAATTAAATATTGTTGTGATGAAAAGTAATAATTGACAGGAAGAAATGTAATATTTCAGAAATATTACTTTAATTCATGACAATGTACTTTTAATTATTTACTCAAGTAATTATTTTCGTGATGAAAAAGTAATCATTGACATGAAGAAAGGTAATATTTCATAAATATTACTTTTTTCATGACAATGTTTACTTTTGTTCACGATAACGTTTACTTATAATAATTCGATCAAGTAATTATCGTCATAATCAAAAGTAATCATTGATATAAATAAATCTAATATTTCAAAAATATTACTTTTATTCACGACAACCTTTGCTTTTGTTCACGACAACTTATACTCTTAATTATTTAGTCAAGTAGTTATTGTCGTAAGAAAAATAATTATTAATACGATGAAGAAAAGTAATATTTCAAAAATATTACATTCTTTCACAACAATGTTTATTTTTCTTCACGAGAACATGTACTTTTAGTTATTTGATCAAATAATTATTGTCGTATGAAAAAAATATTATTGACAATAAGAAAAGTAATGTTTAAAAAAAATCTTTTTCTTCACGACAAATATTATTTTTATTCACGAGAACTTGTAGAATACAAATGTAAATTTTAATTAGTGAAAAAGAAAAAAAATATATAATTGATAAATCTAGGGTTTGCAAAAGTAGTTGGAAGTAATAATGATGCGATGACACAAAGATTTACGTGGTTCGATCAATGTGATCTACGTCCACGGGAGAGAATATCTTGTCTTTATTGCTTGAGAGTACAATGAGTATTTGAACATATTTACACCCCTAACCTAACATCTATATATAGGCCTTGAATTGAGCCCTAATCCTACTAGGATTCCTCATACATATCTGAATTTCCTTCATAATAGGATTCCTTCTTCTCCAAGGTAAGGTTTCGTTAGTTAGTCTTCAAGGCAGCTAGTAATTCGTCTGGGCCGAGCTCAATGTACAGGCCCAATTAGGTTGGGCCTCGGATCAGGCCCAAGATGAGGCCAGTCCTATCACATCCCCCCCCCCCCCCCCAAAAGAGAGGAAAGAAGACATGAGAGGTACAGTCGGTCGAAGTTCCGAGTTGAACAATCGCGCAAGTCAGCTTTGTCACGGCCTAATTCAGCAGGCTCATCAGCCGAGCTCGAGTTGCATGTGGCTAAATTTCAAGTTAAGCTATTTGAGTGGTCTCATTCGGATCCGGGTCCAGATGCAGTTGGATTCGAATGGAGGGAAAGTTTGGGGGCTTTTTGAAAATATTTTCGAGCGGCGGTTCAGATACCGAAAAAGCTGCCACGTTCACACGTGTGTGACGTTCAGCGGCGGGATTCAAGTATTCATTACGGGACTCCATACGACACTTCATTTCTCATTCACTATTACAGCAAAAGGATTCGTTTCCAGAAAATCTGCTTCTCCCCCAATTTTCGCTCCAGAGATTTCCGACGAGCCGTACCGCCGTGCCGCCGGTTTCACGCTTGGTCTTTTGTTACATCTGCGAACCATTCGTCCGACCGTCTATCTCAATTAACAAGTAAGTATGGCTTCCCATTCTCGCGACTCTCAATCTAGTAGCGATAGCGAATGTCCTCCGGCCGATTCTGCCGACGGAAGGGTTAATTTTAGAATTTTTTCATTAGGATCCCCCACCCCTACTGTTGAGGCTCTAGTTGTTCCCCGCCGCGTGGAGGGGAAGGTAGCCGAATATTCTTCAATCCTAGGCGAGTCTAGGATAAAATTTCTTGCCCAGTCCTATAATTTCCCCCCAGACGTTGAACTTATAGAACCTCGTCCGGAGGATAGGGCGTGCTCGCCCCCTATGGGGTTTGTCACGATTTACAAGGACAGCCTGCCCTCCGGCCTTCGTCTACCCTTTCCTGCGCCTTTTGCCGAGCTTCAAAAGAGGCTTGGTTTAGCCTTGGGGCAGATAACACCGAACGTTTTTAGGCAGTTTGCCGACCTAGGCGTAGCGACCATCCGCCACAATTACCCACTATCTGCCGAGCTCATCCACGAGCTCTTCGCCTTCAAAGCATCTGCGGGCTGGTACTATGCCACTGCTCGTACTGAGTTTAAAGGGAGAACTCAGAACAAGGTGGAGAAATGACATAGGAAATTCTTTTTTTGTCGGCATGATACCGTAGTCGACCTGATGTGGAGGTTGGGCAAGCCTCGCGCTTGGGTGACAGACGAGGTGGATGAGGGTTTGGAGAGTATTGCGAGGGCGATAGCGAGTTGTGGCCCGTTCGAGGAGAGCTACAACGAAGACTCGCTAGCTGAAGCGGGGTTAAGCCTGTTTGAGCCCCAAAGTATGGTGGATCCCGCAACGGGTGAGGCCCCGCTAGTGCTGTTAGGATTGTTTTGTTTGTTGATCCGTTGCCTAACCCCTTTACTTTCCTTGCATTTGCAGTGAAGTTCGGGAAGATACATGGAGCCGATGCCAAGGCCGCGTCTCGCGGGGGCAAGAGGCCGAGGTCGTCAGGACGATCTGCGTCGTCTGACCAGGGCCAGCTCGGAGGATCCTCCGACTTGGGTCGGCGAACCGAGGTGACAGGGCCTGCTGCAACGAATGTTCTCTCTCCTTCTGGCAGTCCCCCTCTTAAAAAATCTAAGGTCGGCGTGGAGATTGTCGACATCTCGGGTAGGGAGGCGAGCCCGGTTGCTCCTTCAGCCCGACTGGATTTGCCTTTTCCCGAGGTGAAGATTTATTGTTTTCGTTAGCTTTCTGTAATTCTTGCTTATGTGTAGCTAATTGCATTCCTTCTCGCATGGCATTGATATGTTCATGGGATGGCTAAAGAGTGGCGTCGGGGAGATGTCAGCGAGGCACGAGGACGAAAAAAGCCAGTACTCCGAGAAGCTGATGTCGACCACGGCCAAGCTGAAGAAGGCTGAGGGGGAGTTGGCCAAGTCCCGGGAGGAGGTGAAGACCATCAAGGCCGAGCTGGCCGCTCAGCTCGCGAAGGCCGAGACGGAGGCCGAGAAAGCTCAGAAAAAGTTTGAGGCTGAGCTGAGTGCTGCCAAGGACAGGGAGGCCAG
Organism: Schizonepeta tenuifolia; assembly: GCA_029490685.1. Lineage (NCBI taxonomy): Eukaryota > Viridiplantae > Streptophyta > Magnoliopsida > Lamiales > Lamiaceae > Schizonepeta > Schizonepeta tenuifolia. The sequence goes on from CM055959.1 coordinate 86,424,736, forward strand.
ACTGGCAGCCAGTCAAGGCGAGATCCTGCGGGCCTATACAAAGAGGCTTCTGTTGTCGGAGAGTTTCTCCGGCCTAGCCAATGAGTTGGCTGGGCTTATCAATGGAAACTACGCTCTGAGTGCTCTGGAGGAGGCCGCCAGGGACTTCCCTGACCTGGACGCTTCCAAATATGGCTACGAGCGCTTAGAGGATGAGGCTCTCCCTTTCCAGTATGCCAGAGTGATCCGACGTCACCTCGGCCAGCTTCATGTTTTGGACGACCTCGCCAGCTCGTCCGTGCTCCTATCTACCGAGCAAATTGCTGCCTGCTCGACAGATCGGGATCCCACCCTCGATGCAGCCTTCGATTCTCTTCCCGATGAGGAAGAAGACAAGGAGGAAGAGGAGCGCGAGGCCGCGGCTGATGAAGAGGACCCCAAGAATGCTGGCGCTGATGGTTCTTCCCAGGATCTCCACTCTGGGCAGCCACCTCTTCAAAACAAGGAGGTCGACAATCCTTAGTTTTGTTTTTTCTTTTGTATATATGTAATCTTGTACCCAGACCTTTTTGAATAAACGAATTTTGCATTGCCTTCTATGTGTAGACTTTGGGTTCTCATGATATACTTTCTTTATACAAGCAAATGAGTCTTCTTTCTCAAGATCTGTCTGAGCAACGATCCCTAGCTCAGCTATGGATGGAGAGATATCGCCGAGCTGAGGCACTTTTTGATAAAAAGTGCGCTATGTTGAAGTTAAAAGAATCCGAGCTCGAGGAATGGCAGGGGAAGTTTCAGTCCCTCTGCGTGGAGGCTGAGGTCAAGCAGCTCGCTGGTCAAGAGAACGCCGATTTACTTCAGGCCAAGCTTCTTCAGGCGGAGGAAGAGTTGGAAGTTGCCCGAGGTAGAGCTGGGCGTGTGCTAGAGGACCATGAGAAGATCGTCGAGGAGCATGCTGAGTATGAAGATATCATCCGTCGCAATGGCGGTATTACCATATCCGATGCGGAACTGAAGACGAAGGAACTGTTGGAACAGTATCTCGATTTGAAAGCAGCATGCAGCCCCGAGTCTTGGGAGCTTCAAGGGGCTCGTGAGATGCTCAAAGAAAGCGCGAACATGTATAAATGCGTGCTATCCCGTCGTCCGAAACTTCATGCGTTTCTGTCCAATAGTGCGGATGCGTCTGCTACGTCGTCTTCTCGGACTATGCCTGCTCGCGAGGCGAGAGCTGCTTCTCGGGGACGTCAGGCCGGACCGAGCCGAGGTGGCTGGGCTGCGGGGCGGAGTTCGGCTAAGTCGCGAGGTCGGAGTTTTTCCTCTGGAAGAAATAGAGGTCGGGGACGAGGTCGAATTTCCATTGACGACCTTCTGGGATCTACGTCATTCGAAGAGCAATGGCTCAACTTTAGTAGGCCAAATCCCCCTCCGTAGATTAGCTCGGTTCTTCCTGTAATTTATGTACATACAATGTTGTAATTAGTCAAAAATAAAGTAATATATATTGTGTTTGTTTTTTTTTTTTTTTTTTTTTGAACTTCTTGTTCTTCGGGAATAATGCTTCCTTGGTTTGTCCTTGCTTTGCTTTATGGAGGGAGTCGAACTCGGACCTCTCTGTGTGACAAGGGAACCATGGTTCAGACCTCGTAGTATGATTCTCCCAGGGGAACTTGGTTCCGACCCCAGTTGAGAATTTTTTTTTTATCCTTGATGAGGGAGTTTGACTCGGACCTCGTGAGATCTTCCTTTTTGGAGGGAGGCGAGCTCGGACCTCAAAAAGGGTTTCCTTTGCGCATTTCTTATGATATAATTACCCCATGTCGGGTAATCACTGACCTCGGAAGGGAACTTTAGTTCGTCCTTATGAGGGGATTTTGTTTTATGGATACTTCGTATAAGCAAACTAAAAGACATGAGAGTATGCAAGACGAAAAGAAACTTTATTAAAGGAAGAAAGACCAAAACAAAAAAAAGGTTTTGACGAGCTCGTTAAAAAAAAAACAAAACATTAAGACTCGAAAAGAAAGAAAAAAAGACAAGAAAAAAACTTAAGACTCTATATGCAAGACTTGCTGCTTATACGAAGAATCTCTTTAGGTGGGCGATGTGCCACGTTCTGGGTATCAGCTCGCCCGAAAGGTAGGCGATTTTGTAGGCTCCTTTGCCGAGAACTTCGTGTACTCTATAGGGCCCTTCCCACGTGGCTTCAAGTTTGCCGAGCTTCTCCGAATGGCTTATTTCATTGTTTCTAAGCACAAGATCACCGACCTGGAACTGTTGGGGTTTGACCCTTTGGTTGTGATATCGGGTCATCTGTTTCTTGTACCGAGCTTCTTTTATGCTGGCTAGTTCCCGCTTTTCCTCGAGTAAGTCCAGGTCGGTTCGGCGTTGCTCTTCATTGGCTTCAGCTGAGAAATTGATGGTGCGCGGGCTCAGTGCCCCGATCTCTACGGGTATGACTACTTCTGACCCGTATACTAAACGGTACGGGGTTTCTCCCGTTGAAGTTCTGGGTGTAGTCCTGTATGACCATAGGACGTTTTGGAGGTTGTAGATCCATTTCGTTTTGTCCTTCTCTAGGCGGGTTTTGAGTCCGTTCACTATTTTCCTGTTGGTGACCTCGGCCTGGCCATTAGTTTGAGGTCGGTGGACCGAGGTGAAATTTTGCTGGATATTGAGTCCTTCACAAAATTCTCGGAATTCTCTGCTCGTAAATTGCATCCCGTTGTCTGAGATGAGGACTCTTGGAACTCCAAACCGGCACACGATGTTCTTCCAAACGAAGTCGACGGCTTTCTCACTTATGACTTTTGTGGAAGGTTCGGCTTCGATCCACTTGGTAAAGTAGTCGACTGCGACTATTAGAAACCGTTTTTGTTTTGGGGCCGGGTAGAAGGGTCCCATGAGGTCAATGCCCCACTCCACAAATGGCCACGGGCTCTGTATAGTAGAGAGGTCGGTCTGGGGTACCCTCGTCACCTTGGCATGCAGCTGGCATTTCATGCATTTTTTTACGAATTCTTCCGCATCTTTTGCCATTGTTGGCCAATAGTACCCCCACCACATGATTTTCTGTGCTAGCATCCGAGCTCCGATGTGACTTCCGCATGATCCAGTGTGCACTTCATTTAGTGCGTAGTCCGCTTCCCTTGGTCCCACATACTTTAGGAGAGGCTGTAAATATGACTTTTGATAAAGGATTCCTCCTTCGAGGACGTACTGCGTGGATCTAGCTAGGATTTTTCTGGCTTCCGCCTTGTCCTCGGGAATTTCCCCGCTCTCCAAATATCTTTTTAGAGGGGTCATCGGGTCGTCCTCTTCGATTGCATTGACTTCCGCCTCTTCTATACTTCGATTCCGGACTTCTTCTACTAGAGTTGAGCTAGTTGTGGAGTTCGCCAGCTTACTTAGCTCGTCAACTCGGGTATTTTGGCTTCGGGGAATGCGAACTATTCTGAAGAACTGGAAGGATTGTTCTAGGAGCTTGACCTTCTCCAGGTATTTCTTTAGCTTCTCACTCTTCGCTTCGTACTTTCCTAGCACGTGGTTGACCACGACTTGGGAATCACAGTGGACTTGGATAGCTCGTACCTGGAGGGTTTGGGCGAGACGTAGTCCGGCAATAAGAGCTTCATATTCCGCTTCGTTGTTCGTAGTGGGAAACTCGAATCGCAGCGAGTATGTCAACTCCTTTTTTTTCCGGGCTGATTAGGAGTATGCCAGCTCCGCTTCCTTTCTTCCCCGAGGCTCCATCCACGTACATCTCCCAGCGGTTTGGGGGTGTCTTCTCTGGGATTTCTTGGAGTTCGGTTTTGGCTCCAGACTTTTTTGGCTCATCGATGACATTGTATTGAGCTTCTGCGAGGAAGTCTGCCAAAGCTTGCCCTTTTATAGCTCGGCGGGGACCGAATGATATGGAGTGCTCTCCGAGCTCGATTGCCCATTTCGCGATCCTTCCTGAAGCTTCCGGCTTAGTGAGGACTTGCCGGAGTGGTAGGTCGGTCAAAACTTGTATTGGGTGAGCTTGGAAATAAGGTTTTAGGCGCCGAGCTGCATTTACTAGGGCTAGAGCGACCTTCTCGAGAGGTTAATACCTTGTCTCTGGGTCTTTTAGGACTCTGCTGACGAAGTACACAGGTAGCTGTCGATCTCCTTCATCTCGGACCAACACCGCGCTTATTGCTTCCTCCGATGCTGCGAGGTATAGGGAGAGGGATTCTTCCTTTTTGGGGACTGACAAAGTTGGTAAGTCACTTAGGTGGCGCTTGAGCTCCTCAAAGGCTAGCTCATGCTCTGGTCCCCATCCAAATTCCGGTGCCTTCTTAAGAATTTTGAAGAACGGAAGTTGTTTCTCGGCAGCTTTTGAGATGAAACGGCTTAGTGCGGTTATGCAGCCTGTCAACCTATGCACGTCGCGAATAGTTCGGGGTACTTTCATTTCCTGCACGGCTCTGATTTTCAACGGGTTGGCTTTGAGACCTTCTGGCGAGATCCAGCACTTGGGGTTCAGCTTGAGGTTCGCCTGCCTTAGCACGTTGAGCGTCGCTCGGAGGTCGTCCACTGCTGAAGCTTTTTCCTTGCTTTTAACGACAATGTCGTCTACATATACTTCGACAATCTTGCCAATGTGATCTCGAAAGAGGAAGTCGACCATTCGTTGGTAAGTCGCTCCGGCATTCTTTAACCCAAAGGGCATGTATTTGAATGCGAAGACACCGAAGCTCGTGGCAAAAGCTGTCATGATCGTATCTCCCTCATCCATTAGAACTTGATAGTACCCCTTGTAGAGGTCAAGAAAGTTGAATACCTCGTGTCCCACTAAGGATTCAATCTTCTCGTTGATGTTGGGGAGAGGGTAGCAGTCCTTTGGGCAAGCTTTATTGAGGTCGGTATAATCCACACACATCCTCCATTCCCCTCCTCCTGCTTTCTTGACTACCACCGGGTTAGATAGCCAAATTGGGTATTTGACCTCGAATAGGAGCCCCGCCTTCAACCATTGCTGCACCTCATCGTAGATCACCTGATTTCGTTCGGCAGCGAATGTTCTCCTCTTCTGCTTAACCGGGGTGGAGCTCGGGTCGATGTTGAGTTTGTGCGTAATGATATCCAATGATACCCCCGTCATGTCCGTTGGCGACCAAGCAAAGACGTCTTGATATTCCCTAAGGAGCTGGATTACCTGCAGGCGGGTCTGGGGTCCCCCTGCAAAGCCGACCTTGACAACTTTTGCAGGGTCTACTTTGGATAAAGGAACCTGTTCCGCCGAGGTGTCTGAGATCGACGTCGTCTCTTCCAACTCCTTGGGATACTTTGATTGCTATGCTTGCGGTTGACCTCGAAGAGCAACTTGCATGCACTCCTTGGCCTTTTTCTAGTCGCCTCGGACAGTTAGGATTCCGCCCAAGGTCGGGATCTTCAGTAACAAGTGATATGGCGAGATGATGGCTCTGACTGCATTCAGCCAATCCCGACCTAATATGATGTTGTAGGGGGAGTTCGCTTTGACCACGTAGAAGTGGATTAGTTTGTTGACGCTGGTTGGCGGGCTGCCAATGGCGACGTCAAGCGTGATTATCCCTTCAGGTCGCGTCTCATGTTGTGTAAAGCTCTTGAGGGACAGGGGTGCGGAGTTAACCCGGGCTGGGTCGAGTCCCATCCTATCCAAGCAATGTTGGAAGATGATACTGACGCTGGCCCCACCATCAACAAATACGCGGTGGACCATCTTATTGGCTACTCCGACCTGTATCACCAGTGCGTCATTATGGGGCGTAGCTGTAGGTACAAGATCATCCTCGGAGAATGTGACGGTTTCGCTTTTCTTGAACCTCTTTTTTGTCTGCTCCTCTTCCGACAGAATTGGTGGTCTGCGGGCTTCTGACCTCAGCTTAGTTTTTGTCACACCTGGGGGCAGCCCGGAGATGGTTGAAACCACCCCGTCGTATTGTGGGGCATCATACTGAGGGTCATCATCCTCCTCGTCGTGATCGACCTTAGCTCGCTTATTGCCTGGAGCACAGCGACCCTGTCCTCCTTTCCTTTTTCCTTTTCTGCTTTTCCTCCCCCCAGCTTTGTATTTCTTTAGAGCTCCTTCCTGGGCCAACCTGTCTATCTGTTCCGCGAAGTCGCGGCAGTCTTCCGTGTGATGTCCATGGTCGTCATGGAAGGAGCAGTGCTTATTTTTATCTCGGGGTTTGGACCCTGACATAGGACGTGGTTTGGTGAACCAGTCCTCATGAAGCGCGAAGATCTCCGCATTTATTTTCACAAAAGGAGGTCGTTGAGGTTGCTCTGGTCCCATCCGAGGTCCGAGCCGGGACTGGATAGGTCCTGGTCCGAGTCGGGATTGGATGAGTCCTCGCTGAAGACGTTCGTGAGCACTTCTCCGATCACGATCATTGTGACCTCGCTCCACTTCAGTCCTCTTCTTCTCGGTTTCTTCTCGCTTCAACCGGTCCGCATCTTGGCCATCCGCGAACTGGTATACAATCCTCCACATCTCCTGAGCCGTCTCGGGCTTCTGTTTAGCAAGCTCCTGGTTCAGGGACCCAGGAGCGACCCCATTTCGAAAAGCCGAGATGAGGAAAACGTCGTCGATTTTATCGACTTTCAAGCTTTCTTGCATAAATCGGGAGGCGTACTCCCTTATAGTCTCTTTATCCTTTTGCTTTACTGACAGAAGATAGGCCGTGTCTCGGCGAGCCTGGACCTTCATAAGGAATCTTTGTTTAAAGATTCCTTCGAGGTAGGCCCAGGACCCTATACTGCCAGTCGGCAGGCCGTCAAACCAAGCTCGGGCGTAGTCGACCAGCATCTCGGGGAACAGCTTGCACATATGTTCTTCTTTAAGGCCCCGGTTGTGCATGCTGTACTTGAAACGCGTTAGAAAATTGAGGGGGTCATCCAACCCATTGTAGGGTGGTATGTTGGGCAACTTGTATGCCGCAGGGAGCTTGGCGTCAAGCAGTTCATCGGTGAACGGGCTCACAAGTCGGGTTGGTCCCCTTTCACATCGGTGTCGATGTTCCTGGGGGCTGAGACTCCTGGAATAGCTCGGACTTCGGCGCCTGTTGGGGCTCCGATGTCGATAAATCTAGGGTTTGCAAAAGTAGTTGGAAGTAATAATGATGCAATGACACAAAGATTTACGTGGTTCGATTAATGTGATCTACGTCCACGGGAGAGAATATCTTGTCTTTATTGCTTGAGAGTACAATGAGTATTTGAACATATTTACACCCCTAACCTAACATCTATATATAGGCCTTGAATTGAGCCCTAATCCTACTACGATTCCTCATACATATCCGAATTTCCTTCATAATAGGATTCCTTCTTCTCCAAGGTAAGGTTTCGTTAGTTAGTCTTCAAGGCAGCTAGTAATTCGTCTGGGCCGAGCTCAATATACAGGCCCAATTAGGTTGGGCCTCGGATCAGGCCCAAGATGAGGCCGGTCCTATCACGACGTCACCTCGGCCAGCTTCCTATTTTGGACGACCTCGCCAGCTCGTCCGTGCTCCTATCTGCCGAGCAGATTGCTGCCTGCTCGACAGATCTGGACCCCACCCTCGACGCAGCCTTCGATTCTCTTCCCGACGAGGAAGAAGACAAGGAGGAAGAGGAGCGCGAGGCCGCAGCTGATGAAGAGGACCCCAAGAATGCTGGCGTTGATGGTTCTTCTCAGGATCTCCACTCTGGGCAGCCACCTCTTCAAAACAAGGAGGTCGACGATCCTTAGTTTTGTTTTTTCTTTTGTATATATGTAATCTTGTACCCAGACCTTTTTGAATAAACGAATTTTGCATTGCCTTCTGTGTGTAGACTTTGGGTTCTCGTGATATACTTTCTTTATACAAGCAAATGAGTCTTCTTTCTCAAGATCTGTCTGAGCAACGATCCCTAGCTCAGCCATGGATGGAGAGATGTCGCCGAGCTGAGGCACTTTTTGATAAAAAGTGCGTTATGTTGAAGTTAAAAGAATCCGAGCTCGGGGAATGGCAGGGGAAGTTTGAGTCCCTCTGCGTGGAGGCTGAGGTCAAGCAGCTCGCTGGTCAAGAGAACGCCGATTTACTTCAGGCCAAGCTTCTTCAGGCGGAGGAAGAGTTGGAAGTTGCCCAAGGTAGAGCTGGGCGTGTGCTGGAGGACCATGAGAAGATCATCGAGGAGCATGCTGAGTATGAAGATATCATCCGTTGCAATGGCGGTATTACCATATCCGAGGCGGAACTGAAGACGAAGGAACTGTTGGAACAGTATCTCGATTTGAAAGCAGCATGCGGCCCCGAGTCTTGGGAGCTTCAAGGGGCTCATGAGATGCTCAAAGAAATACGTGGGACCCCTTATATTCATCCATTCATATTTATCTAAATTCTCAAATTTTTGAATTTTTAAATGTAAAATAATAGATTTTAAATATCTATACTAAAATCTTGTGTCCCACGTCGGTTTCTCAATGAAACTTCACCTATTGAAAAACCTATAAATACCTAGAAATAATGTGTATTTTCTCATCTTTTGCTCCACTAGTTTTATTTGACCAATTTATTTATTAATTGGCCGAATAAATAACTATATTTTATAGTTTAATTTAATTTAATTTGGTGAATTTATTAATTGACCAAATAGATAATTATTTTTTGTAGGAGTTTTATTTGGCCAATTTATTTATTAATCGGCCGAATAAATAACTGCTATATTTTTATAGTTTAAGTTATTTTATTTTGATCAATTTATTAGTTGGCCGAATAGATAATTATTTTTATTAAGGAATCAATTTATTAGTTGACAGAATAAATGGTTCCAAAATAGTTTGGATAATTTATTGGTTGACCGAATAAAATTTGGAAATAGTCTAATATTTTTTTGTTTAATTTGATAAAAAAATAAGTAATTTCTAATTTGTCAATTAATTAGGTAGACGGGCCAATTCCCATCGTACCTCAACTCGGGATCCCACGTGACACATTTTCATTCTTTATTCTTATTAATTTTAAAATTTTCATTTTTTTCATTTTTTTCATGTATTTTCTAAAATCGAGAATCGTCATAAATTGTGCATTTATAAATCAAAATCGTGGTCAAGGGGTCAATTCTAACCTGGAACCGTGGCGGTAGACGAGCCAATTCCCAACCGACACTCGAGAAATTTTTCATTTTTGCTTTTTTTCATGTATTTTCTAAAATCTATAATCGTCATCCATGAAATAATTTTTACGTTATTTGTAATTGGGTTTCCAACTTTGCATAATTTATAATTTTAATTAATGAATATTACTACGATTAAGGACGATAATGAATAGTACAATCATTATTTTTATTAATTTTTTGGAGCTATATAAATTGTAAGTAAATTTTATAAATTACGTACTTATACATCATCATTATATTACTAAAAGGAAAACGATTCTTACTTTGAAAAAATCCTACGTGGCACCCCTTTTATTCCTCCATTCATATTTATCTAAATTCTCAAATTTTTTGAATTTTTAAATGTAAAATAATAGATTTTAAATATTTATACTAAAATCTTGTGTCCCACGTCGGCTTCTCAATGACACTTCACCTATTGAAAAACCTATAAATACCTAGAATCAATATGTATTTTCTCATCTTTTGCTCCACTAGTTTTATTTGGCCAATTTATTTATTAATCGGCCGAATAAATAACTATATTTTATAGTTTAATTTAATTTAATTTGGTTAATCTATTAATTGGCCGAATAGATAATTATTTTTTGTAGGAATTTTATTTGGTCAATTTATTTATTAATCGGACGAATAAATAACTGCTATACTTTTATAATTTAAATTATTTTATTTTGATCAATTTATTAATTGGTCAAATAGATAATTATTTTTATTAGAGAAACAATTTATTAGTTGATAGAAAAAATAGTTCCAAAATAGTTTGGATAATTTATTGGTTGACCGAATTAAATTTGGAAATAGTCTAATTTTTTTTTATTTAATTTGATAAAAAAATAAGTAATTTCTAATTTGTCAATTAATTAGGTAGACGAGCCAATTTCCATCTGTCGGGTACCTCAACTCGGGATCCAACGTGACACATTTTCATTCTTTATTCTTATTAATTTTAAAATTTTCATTTTATTCATTTTTTTCATGTATTTTCTAAAATCTAGAATCGTCAAATTATACATTTATAAATTAAAATCGTGGTCAACGGGTCAATTCTGACCTGAAACCGTGGCGGTAGGCAAGCCAATTCCCAACCGACACTCGAGAATTTTTTTTTTCATTTTTTGCTTTTTTTCCATATATTTTCTAAAATCTATAATCGTCATCCATGAAATAATTTTTACGTTATTTGTAGTTGGGTTTCCAACTTTGCATAATTTATAATTTTAATTAACGAATATTACTATACGATTAAGGATGATTAACGATAGTACAATCATTATTTTTCTGAAAATTTTGGATCTATATAAATTCTAAATAAATTTTATAAATTACGCATTTATAAATCACAGTCGTGGTCAACAGGTCAGTTCCGATGCAGAATTGTGGCGGTAGACTAATATACGGATTTTTTTTAGAAAGGAACACAAATGACTAATTTTTTAATCGGATTTTAAACAAGTACGAGTATATAAATTTCAAATAAGTTTGAATAATCCTAAACAGATCATCTCAAATTATTTTATTAATCGTCTCTGTTGGAAAACGTAGAATATGTAGGACAATTGGCAGAAAAATTACTAACGATTTATCAACGAGTCAATTCCGACCAAGAATCAAGAATCGTGCGCGTAGATGGGTCAATTCACTACTTGCGGGACAACTTTTTTTTTTTAATATATATAATTTTGAACTCATAAAATTAAGGATATTCATGGTCAACTTTTATCTTATATCATTGACTAAATAATTTTATGAATCACAATCATTTCACATAAAGTTTTGTAAAAAGGAAAAACTACCAAGTACATAGTGAAATAATTGTTGAAGTTCTATTCTCAGTTAAAAAAGTTATTCTCGAAACTGATAAAAAAGAAAACGAATGTCGTCATTTATTTTCTATGAATATATTTGGAAGATGATTATTTATATAATACTACAATTTATAATTAAATTTTTATTTATTAAATATTGTGGAATATTTTTGGAATATAGTTATATATATAATTAAATATTAATTTCAGGTAAAAAGAAAACAAATGTCATCATTAATTTTTTTGTGAATATATTTGGAAGAATTTAAAATCAATATTGTAGTCAATAGGCCGGTTCCAGGTTGGAACCGTCGGGGCAGACGAAACGGTGGTTTAACCATTTTTTTTATCTTAATCTTGTGTTAAATTCATAATGTGGGGCATTTAGGGCCACTTTCATCTTATAGACAATCTTAACATCTATATTATTATTCACTATCTATATATTTCTTGTTCTTCTCTCTCTCTCTCTCTCTCTACCCGCTCCTTCTCTTGCCTCTTGTTCTTAATAAAAAGCTAAAAAATTCAGTTTAAGAGTCGCTTTCCTTTTAGAGAGAAATATATTTTTGCCCACATCGGTTTTGTAGAAGAATAGAGCTTTAACAATTATCAAAAGTAATGAGAATATATTAATTATAATTTTTAACAAACATAACTATATGGGTTTGAGACGTAAACATGTGGTAAAATTACTTTTTAATTGAATTTGAGATGTGTTCAAGAGATATAAATTATAAACGAGTTTAGTAGATTGCATAATCGAATTATTTAACGTTAAAATAATTAACAAATAATATATTTTTTAATCTATCACATATTAATACTATTTAATAATTTTATTAATTTTTACAATTTCCCGTCTATTTTCGACGATTATACGCTAGTTGTAGTATATTAAAAAATGATAACAAGAAAAAGAAAAAAAATAAAAGAATAGATAAAAATTAAGACATTAATTAAAAACTGAAACCCAAAAAAAATAAAACAGAAACGAAAAACAATAAGTGAAACAAATAGAAAGAAAAGGAAACAAAATAAATAAATAAATAAAAATGGAATGCTTATGTAATCAGTATGTATGATGGGGATTCGAAACACAAAGAAAAAATAAAAATGGAATGCTATGATGGGGATTCGAAACACAAATAAAAATAAAAAAGTAATGCTTATGTATATGATGGGCAGTCGAACCCTGGCCTACGAAGTAAGAGGCAAGAACCTCAACCACCAGGCTACCAACCAATATATTCTCTCCGTCCTGTTCAACTTATCTCATTTTATCATTTTGAACGTCCCGTTCAACTTGTCACATTTCCTTTTAAGAAAATAATAAAAAAATCACTTTATTCACTTTATATCACTTCAAAACCAATTTATATCACTTTATGTCACTTCAAAAACACTTTATATCACTTTATCAATTAAAAAATACTTTATATAGCTTTATTCACTACACTAAACACAATATTTATCATGTAATATTTTTATTCTTAGTCTCCGTACCGATCCCAAATAGAACAAGTTTAACGGGACGGAAATATTATATGTTGTTATATAAGAAACAGTAATATATATGAATTGAGTGCACCAATGCACACAAAACCACCCCTATAAATTAGTAGAGTAATACACAAAAATGTTAATAATTTAATAATTATATGAAATAAAAAATAAAATAGAAATTATTTGGGTCACACCCCTCCTCTTTACTCCCCTCTGCCAAGTTATTTGTGTAAATTGAATGAATATATACATATGAAAACACTTCGTACAGTGAGTCGTACTGTGCTGTTGGCCGTGATTATGGAGTAAATAAGGAGATTATGAATATTTAAGAAAATTAAGATAAATAAAATTAATTAATTTTAATTGAATTTTTTTTTATAATGTCAGCTAAAATTTAGCACTGACTAGAGTTTATTGTTAAATATATTTATAATATATTACACACTGATTGAAATATGTTAAAACCTCAATTAATACTATTAAATATTGATTAATTAAAAATTGTACAGTACACTGCCCGCACCAGAAAACATCTCATATCGTTCAAGTAGGGATGGATCGGTACGGTATGCCGAAAATTTTTGATCATACCGTATACCATACCGAAACTTTCGGTATAGAAAAAATCATACAGTTACCATGCCGTACCTTTCGGTATACCGCTTTTCGGCATACCGAAAATTTCGGTATAGAAAAAATCATACCGTTACCATACTGTTTGTCGGTATACCGTATCCTCGTTCGGTATACCAAAATTAAATAATATCCCAAAATTAAATAATATATCAAAAATCAAATAATTAACATAAATTTAGGTATTAATTTAGTTTTATTTATAAATTGTAATAATTATAATGTATTTTATATATATTATGCGATATATTTTAACGACATTTCGGTATATACCATCAATTTACGGTATGTACCGTTTCGGTATATAACGATGTTTCGCTATATACCGACTTTTTGGTATATACCGAATCTTTGGTATGATACGGTATACCGTCGGTATAAGAAAAGTTGTATTGTTATTGGACCAAAATTATTCGGTACGGTATCATACCGTATTAAAACTTACGGTATATTGATATTTTCGGTAGATTTTCGATACAATAACGTTCGGTATAGCAGATTTAGTATTTCTGTCCACCCCTACGTATAAGGTAGTATTTGGATAACACGTCTTTTTTTTCTTTTCTTTTTTTTTTTTGAGGAATTTCGATTTATAAACGAGACGTGTACTCATATTAAAAACCACTGTGACTACTGCAAAAAATTTGACCACACACATCTTGACCCAACTAATTTTTACATTCATGAATTCATGACATATATACATACAATACAAATACAAAAATACACACACATAAAGACAACCACGACCACACACGCCAATTTATAATTAATATGTCTAGCGGTTCAATTCTTTCGTCTACATTGATGAAATATATAATGGCGAAACAGAATACGAAAATGGAATATTGTAAAAAATGTGAAGATTATTGTAAAACAGACGTTTAACTTTTTGAAATTTGAAATAAGGATTTAAAAAGCAATAATAAGAAGAAATATTTAGGTGATCATGAATGGTTGACAAGAGACCAAGAATGCTTATGGCCGCGGTCAATTTTGTTTGTTGTTTTTTTTAGCGGTCAATTTAACTTGTTTGTTAAAAATTACAAAAGAATTAGTCTTGTTTGATTCGTTATTTAAGGGAGACTTTTATGAGCCACTTTCTTGTGCAACGCGTCACAAACTGTGAGAAGAATGCATGCGCACGAGTGCCTCACATACGTGGTGCGTGTTATGTACGTGCCCGATATTTTGTTTTTTTCGAACTTTTTGTAATTAATAAAGTGTGGTGCATTTCATTTCACGTTGTGATGCATCTCACTACACATGACGATGCATCTTATTATATATGGTAGTGCATCTTAAAATGCATGGTGATGTATCTAAAAAATATAGTGAAAAAAAATATTCATAAATTTTAAAAATTATGCATTTCAATACACTTAATGGTGCATCTCATTATACAGTGCATCTCATTACACGTTGTGGTGCATATCATTTGAGTGTAAAAAAAAAATGTCGGAGAGTCAATGAGTTGATCGAGTTGACCTGGGCCTGATTCAGTCTCACCTCACCCAAGAATTTGCCTTTTCCATATTATATTTTAAATGTGAGGCCCTCGACCCTCCTCATCAACGTGAAACGTGAGACTAAAAAAATTACTCCCTCCGTCTCGGGATTAATGGTCCGTTTCATCTCGACACGAAGATTAAGGAAAATGAAATTAGGGATGAAAATGTGGTGTCTCACATATTTCAAGTAATTTTATACTCCATCCGTCTACGAAATGGTTGCCACATTGTGGACGACATGGGTTTTAAGTAAGCTGTGGCCCGGTGGGTAGTAGTGGATAATAGTGGCCTAGTGGGTATTATTATAAGTGGAGTAAAGGTATCACAATAAATGTGAGTGGAGTAATGAAAAATATAAGGTTAAATATAATTAATTATGTGGGCCTTACACCTATAAATGGAAATGACAATCATTTCGTGGACGGACTTAAATGACAAAAGTGACAACCATTTCGTGGACGGAAGGAATAGAATATTTTTTTTTAAGTAAGAGTAGAATATTTATTTTTTGTTAATAAAGTAGTTTATAGGCTCATAAAATACTTTATAGGTCCAATAAAATGGTTTTATGTAAAATGTAGGAAGTAAGAGAGTGAATAGTTTGGAGGGAAGGTAATGATGTTCAATGATTAAAATATTTAATTAGGTTCTAATTTGGTTCAGAAAAGGAAATAAATCATCAGTAATATGATACCCAGAAAAGAAAAACAGACCAAAAATAATGGGATAGAGGGAGTAACGATTTCTGCTCAAAAAAGAAATAAATTGTTGTTTTAACTAAAACAATAAATGATTTATGCTCAAAAAAAATAAATGATGTTTCTCCAAATCTTCCAAATTGCTTATTTACCATAAATATGCTTATTGTATATAAAAATTTGACTTTTTATTAAGTTAAAAAAAAAAAGACGGTTGTCGACGGCAAAATGGAATTTGGAATTTATTAACATTCTTTTTTACTATTAATAATCTTGCGGGTACTGAAATCATTAAAAGAACACCCAGCTTTTTATTGGGCATTGAACGAAGATGACAATAAATCTTTAATTGACAAATGTTTCTATGCACCACTTGTATAGTATACATGTACTATTCCGATTTTTTATAAGTCTTTAAATTCTTTTTAATTGAGTTTATATGTATTGTGTGCTTTTGTGTGATAAAATTTCCGAGAAAAAAAATTTATCGTGAAATTACTAAAATGCCCATTAAGTGCCTTTACGTGATTTTTCTCGTTTCGGTTATCCGAATCGATTGTGTGATGAATTGATTGAGCATGATTATATGAGTTTGAGTTTGAGTTCGAATTTCGGAAAATTCTGAGGAGTCTCGTTTTTAAATGAATAGTAACATTTCTCGAGTTTCACTGTTCATCAAGTTTTTCCGAACATCGTCTAATTAGTGTCTTTTGAGTCTAAAAGTTATTTTAGAAGCTTTGAGATATGATTGAGAGTCTTCAGAGATCGTCTCAGAGAAATTCAAGTTGAAGGTCCAGAAAACCCTAATATGAATAGTGAATTTCGACTTTTATTTGTTGCTCGAAATTTTAGTTTGAAAGCTGGATTTTTGGATTCCTTGATTTATTTGGTGAAGTTCAAGACGAAGTAGAGAGTTTTCCGACGTCGAGAAAGAGTCGTGGTGAGTTTTAAGTCGTTTGGGAGTTTAATGAAAAAGTAGGGTTAAATTGCAGCGGATAACTTTTTCTTCCGACAAAATTTATATCGTGTTTTTTATCACCGGGTGCAACTAATTCCTAATAAAAATTATCCTACTCTCACTCTCAACTCACTCTCTCTCACGCTTTCCCTCTCTCTCGATCAACTCTCTCTCTCTCTCTCTCTCTCTCTCTCTCTCCATTCTCTCTCTTCTCTCTCCCCCCTCTCTAGCCGACGTCTCTCTCTCTCTCGGTAGCCATACACACACAATCACACACACAAAAACCTCCATAGGAGCTTGAAGATGAAGGTCTAGAGTTGCGTGGAAATCAAGCTTCGATCACTCTATTACCGATTCTAGTAAGGTATTTGCAATCCTTGAGTTCTTGTGATCAATCCTTGCTAAAATCTCCCTCTCCTCTCCTCTCTCTTTCGATCGGCTCCCATGAGCCTTGAAGAGGAGTGTGGTTTTGATATTCTTGAGCTTGATTCTTTAATCTTTGCATGAATTTATGCATGAAAATGAGAGTTAAATTCTTGATCATCCAAGACTATGAATACCGAAAATTTCCTTGAGATTTAGGGGTTTTCATATCTTCCATTTGCTAGTATTTTTTATGATAGATTTGTGTTCTAGGAATGTATTTAAGAGTTTCTATGTGATTGATTGAAAGTGAAAAATTGTGATATATATATATATATATATATATATAGGAAGAGGATCATGTGAGAATGCTTTTTTATATGAGAAATGAGGATAAATCTGAACACTTGATTTTTGTTGATTAATGGCTCAAATTTAACAATGCATTACGTTATACTAATTTATGCATTACAATGTTTATGCATTAAGTTAGTGCAATTTATGCAATAGAATGTGTATGCATTTTATTTCTGCAATATATGCATTACCGATATGATAAAAATGCATTAAAATATATCATTCTCACGTTCTCACATAAGATATATTCTCACCAGATCCCTACCCTATATATATATATATATATGTGTGTGTATGTGTGTGTGTGTGTGTGTGTGTGTGTGTGTGTGTGTGTGTGTGTATACCGAAAATTTTGAGTATTTTAGGAATTTTCATGTTAATGTTCTTAACTTGAATTTGATGATGGAAATGAGCTCTAAAAATTAATCTAAGAACCCTTATTAAATCGATTTAATGAGAAGAAATTTCATCTCTATTTTGATGAAGAAAATAGATGGAATTGAGTATAAAATTTGGAGTTTATGTTGTATTGTTCTTAAAGATGGATTTATGATGATTTTGGATGATATGAATGCATGAAAATGAAGAAATGAAAGAGTATTAATTTCCCCTAATTATGTGTAACTAGTGTGTAACCCGTCGAAATTCGACGAGATTACTTAACATTATAATACATTATTTAAAAAATATAATTAAATAATTTATTTAAAGTTATAGTACAACGATAAATCACTTAGTAAATTGTTACATATACAATGATAATAATTCAAGGGAAAAGAAATGGAGCGTATTCAATTTCTCAATAATCAATGGGAACCACTTTCTTTTATAATTATATAAGTATAAATTTAAAAAAATTAGTTTTATATCAAAGTGACAATATTGCGACAGTTTATTAAAAGAGTGTTACACTACTATATCAAATTATATTACAAATTAAGAAGGGGTAATATTACTCTATTTATTGTACCCATATTGTCAACTAAAATCACCAAATTTATATTTGTCTCAAACTCAACACAATTTTTATATCTGTACCATCCCAAATCTATGAATGTCAATGGGTTATGTATACCCATCAAACATCAAACTTGAACCCGTTTAGATTTTGTTTATACGTACTCGTCTTATATCTAACGAAAATTGAGTTGACTACCCGAACCGTCTCAAACTCGTTGGGTAATACCCTTTAATTACTAGCTAAGAATAAAAAAAATACTATAAAATCAACAATAAATAGTATCCTAATTATTGAAAAATTATATAAAACTTTATTAGAATAAATATCAAAACAAATACCAACTAACGAAATATCTACAATCGTGTCATATAATCGATATATCTGGTGTAGTGTTCAAATAAGATTACAATATTATTTATAAATTGAATTCATTCATTGTTATGCCTACCCAAACCTGGAAGAAACTTTGGAGTATCTTACCTATGTGACCTATATAAACTGAGCGGGTGAAGTATTATATGCTTGTTTGTCTCGTATTATAATTGTCATTTCCAGAAACAAATTTTAAAAATATTAGAAGTTATTTTTAATGGCAATTCATGGCAAGTGAAAATGACAATAACAAAATCAATTCCCTAATCATACAATACAATCTACAAAAGAGAAACTAAACTACTCATACATTTTAATAAACATTTCAAATCCTTCGACTTAGACTTTTCGTTGCTCACATCTTTAATAGTTATTGTCTATTTCGAAATGGCTCCCTAATCCAAGAAAAAATAAAATCACCACCATCACCTAGGAATGACAATGGGTCGAGTAACCACTCGTTAAACATTGCGCAAACCAAAACCCATTATAATTTTCTCAACTCTTATCAGTGCCAAGCCTCATTAAAAAATAACTTTTAAACTCATCAGAAACCTGTTAGATAATATCCACTAATTTTCGGATAAAAACTCAAATAGTAAAACATGGATATCAATATTAAATAGTAAAAAAAAATAACAATTATAATAATGAGGTAATCCATCCATATAGCATGTTTGACTAGGTTGACTACAATAGTTGTCAAGGAACTTAATATGGTTAAATTGTAGCAAAAAATGTGTTTTTTGGACAAAAATACCCCTTTTTTTCACTTTTTCTCTTTTTCTCTCTCTATCTCTTCTTTATCTCTTTTTCCTCTATTCTTTCTTCTCCTCCATCTCATTTTTTTTCTCCTGCTACTTTTCTTCTTCATTTTTTTTGCTACTCTTCTTCCCATCGCTGCCGTCGCCTCTCCCGTCGCTGCCGCCGCCGCCCTCGAGCTGCCCCTCTCTCTCTCGCTGTTCATCTCTCTACCGCCGCCCTCGAGCTGCCTTTCTCTCTCTCGCTGTTCATCTCTCTACCGCAGCCCTCGAGCTGCCGCTTTCTCGCTCTCGCTGTTCATCTCTCTAATCGCCGCCGCCTCTTTGCTGTCGCCCCTCCCGTCGCCGCCGTTGAGGTGTTTTGTCGCTACCGCCGTCGATTAGTTGTAGCTTTTCGTCACCGTCGCTGCCGTTGATTGTTGTTGATTGACAATATTTTTCGATTTTGAATTTCATTGAAGGAGCTTGTTCGGTTGCATATTGGTATGTTGTTTTTATATGTTGCGATTTGTTGTTTTCGTAAGTGTTTTATTACTAGTTTTGCATTTCGTAACGAAAAGATTTGTTACAATTTTGCTTTGTTATTATGATTTTATTTTGGTGTTACGACTTGTTTTTTTGGTGACAGCTTTATTATGTAATTCGTATATAGTGTTGCGAATTATGAATTTCATAACTAACTTTGCATTTTCATAAGTTTATTTGAAGTTACGAAATTAGAATTTCGTAACATGTTTGTGGCTATTTGAAGGTTTAGAAATTGAATTTTTGAAGTACACATGTTACGAATTTGACAATTCACAACATAATATATGAATTTCGTATATAGTGTGGTGTTACGAAATCATAAATTGGTAATAGAGAAACAAGACACATTTGATTCGAAATATTAAATTCGTAACATGGAATCATGACAAATTGATACGAATTCATAAGATTGTAACATGGAATTATGACAAAGTGATACGAAATCATAAATTCGTAACAGAGAAACAACGCATATTCATACGAAATGTAAAATTCGTAACATGGAATCATGACAGACTGATACGAATTCATAAGATCGTAACATGGAATTATGACAAAGTGATATGAAATTATAAATTCGTAACAGAGAAACAAGGCATATTGATACGAAATGTAAAATTCGTAATAGAGAAACAAGATACGAAATGTAAAATTCGTAATATGGAACTGATACGAAATGATAAAATCTTAACAGAAAGTCAAGGCATAGTGATACGAAATGACAAAATCGTAACATGGAATCAATACATACAGAAACGAAATGCCAAAATCGTAACAGGAAGTCAAGGCATAGTGATACGAAATGCCAAAATCGTAATTTGTTATGTTACGAATTTATTAATTTCGTAATACGAAATCAACAATTGATGATAATGTTGTTACGAATTGTATGAATTCGTAATGTCTTATGTTACGAATGTATGAAATTCGTAACACAAAATTAAAGATTGTTTTTGTGTTACGATTTGTTGTTTTTGTAACTGATTTATTACTTTTTGATGATTTCGTAATTAAACGATTTGTTACGATTTTGTTTTGATGTTACGACTTGTTTGTTTTCGTAATTGCTTTATCATGTAGCGTGGTGTTACGAAATCATAAATTGGTAATAGAGAAACAAGACACATTTGATTCGAAATATTGAATTCGTAATATGGAATCATGATAAATTTGTCACAGCCCCAAATCTTTAAGGACGGCAAAGCCGGAGTGCGACCAGGGGTTGGATTAAAAAAGCGGGGAAGAAGGGGGATAAATGAATAAACAAACACACAAACAACTAAATAACAACTGATATCTATGAACCAACTTCATTAAATGAAAGAGAGTCGATCTCAAAGGATCGTTCGACAGAATTTTTCTCCAAAACAAACTAAGTTTAAAGTATGCAACTTAGACCAAAGAGTTTATACATCAAAAAGGAATATGGTTCGCAGCGGAAAAACGTAGAACTCAAAACAACTGTTCTTCTTTCCTAACACGACCCCTTTACTCAACCTCCTCCGCTTCCGTCTCTCAACCTGCACATTTTAAAAATAACATGCAGGGCTAAGTACATAAAGCACTTAGTGGGCACAATGCCGAAAACATATCATAATAATATTGATTATCAGGCATCTCAACAAGTAGCGCATCGGGGTTTTTCATCAAAGGCCCATGCCTACTAAAACATTTTATCTTTTCACAATACATGGCTTGCGCAAGCACTTTTCAGATGTTACGCTCAATTTGCCCAACTTCTATTTCAACGCCGGGGAAGAGTTAACTTCTTCCGCGAACGTTCAACTCACCGCGGCATAGCTACCCTTCAACAGGGTACCACACACTCCGGCTACCGTGTACACTTAACTCTGGAAAACCCCGTACGGTTAACTCAGAGCCCGATCGATTTAGTTAATTCCATTTGATCAACTCAGAAAGGCACAAACGAACTCACATAAAACAAATCATTTCATGCCTCGATAATCATTTCAAATCACAGTTATCAAAGCTGTAAACAAAAGGTTTTCGAGCATTGCTCATTTTGTTTTTATATAGAAAGCCCACCTCAACCGTTTACAGAACAAACTTTTAACCTTCGGTCTTCCGTCCTGTCTTCAACTCCGACCTCCTCCTTTTATCGCAAATTAATCAACTTTAGTAAATGGTCGTGTCAATAAAAGAAGAGGAACTTGAATTCGGTTTAAGTCTTTTAGGCCTTTGCACGCTTAACTAGATACTTTTGATTAATCAAGGAACGAGACTCGAATACGTCTCGATCGGAACTAACTCGGATCCTTTCTCGACACTTAGGTCAGTAACTAATGAGAGTCGATAACTTATAACGACTTGAAAGTTCAAAAGGAATCAAGTTGAAAAGAATTCAACTTAAGAAATTAGGTTTTAGAAATTTCCTGCACAAGGCAGTAGTTCTGGAGCTTTCCCAGAATAGAGAGTTTCGAAACAGGGGACTTTCCCTGTACCAAAAGAAAGTTACGGAAGTCTAGTTTACTCTCCAATTTACGGATCTCGATTTCGTTAAGCGAGCTAAGAGTTATGACAGTTTCCGTAAAAGGTCGCAGAACTGCCCGAACTAACCCTAGGGCTCGATAAAACTCGACGTAATATTTCTCTATGTTCGATAAATGCTACGCCACTTTATACTCACGAAATTTTACTTATACGGCAGTCAACATACTTAGTCATTAGTCGAGAATACTTCATCTTTTCCCGTTTAATAATACTACAACACATTTCTCGTTGTTTTACTAGTCGATTTCTAAACAAATTTTATTTCATTTCCAACTTAATCAATTAACTTATAACTTAATTCATTTCACATCCTTATCATTATCTAACTCTTATACACATTACTACTCATTAACTAATTAAATTAAATTAAGAATTAACCTTTTACACTTAATATTAATCAATTAATTCATTAAATAAAATTCTAATTTTCATGAATAAAAATATTATTATTTTTATTTAATTTAATTTAATATTATTATAATATTATAATATTATTTAATATTTTATTTTATTAAAATTATTATTATTATTATAATTATTTTTAATTAATTTCGAATTTAATTAATTAATTAATTTAATAATTAATTAATTTATTTTATCATTAATTTTAATCATATTCAAATCTTCATGTTCTTGGCTAAGAACACCAAGAACACCTAAAACACACACTAAAATCCTATGAGCTAATTTCCATTGATTTTGATGTATAATTCATTTATTTCATCCATTTCTCGATTTCACACCTTATAATTAATCATCAATTTAACTAGTACTAAGTTATAACATAATCTAACATCATAAATTAAAAACATAAAATCAAACCCTAATCCTACTTAATTTTCGGTGTTCATCATTATTCAAGGGGGTTTGATTTCTATTCGATTATTAACCATAGAAATCCAATTCTATGCATAAATATCCAATTAATTAAACTTAGAACATCATCAAAAAAAAAAAATCAATAAGGGTTGCAATTTCGAAATTTACTTAGAATCAAAGAAAATGAATTTTGTTCGGTTGGAATTGAAGAGAAAGCTCTTACCTTAACAAATATGCAATCAGAATTGAAATCGATCGGCTAACGAACAAGTTATGGAACTTGAGAACTTGAAGAAACTTCAACAATGGTGAGAGGATGGTGGCTGGTTTGGAGAAGAAATGAAGGAGAAAAAATAGGGTAGAGGTGATATTTATAGTAAAAGTAAGTACGTTTAAGTTAGTAAATATCTAGATATTAACTTTAAATCTAATTTTTCCGGATCTAACACTGTAAACTAAAAACGAACAATTACTTTATTAGACGGATACATTTTTGTCAAAAATGGATACTACCATTAGTTCTGGAATATTTTACTTAGTCGGAAAGGATAATTCGTTTTCCGAAATCCGATAAAAAGTCGGGACTTCACAGTCCAAAATTCGTCCGAAAAAATAATTAAAATTGATTTTTCCTAACTTACTCGTATCGTGAAAATAGTGAATGTAAAGTTCGACGCCTTTTCGATCTGAGTTTTCTAACGAAAAAGTTTTCGTACGCGGAAATCCTAATACAGTAGTCGTTTAACCGACTTCTGGAATTTATTTTTAAAAACGGATTTCACCGTTGGTCTTAGAATTGAAATTCATTATTTTAGGCGTGCAAAGCCATATTTAATTATTAAATTTTTATTTTATGACGGTAGAGAAATCCGGGGTATTACATCCTACCCCTCTAACGAAAAATTTCGTCCCGAAATTTGCTTATCTTCTTTAAACTGTTCGGGGTACTTCTTCCTTAACTCTTCTTCAAGTTCTCATGTGGCTTCTTCTTGCTCGTGGTGATCTTATAACAGTTTTACTAATCGTATCGACTTACCTCTTAACTTCCGCATTCTCCGATCCGAGATCGATGGTGGTCCATTTTCATAATTTATAACTTAAATCGGAATGAAGAACTACGTCTTGCCGATGAATCACGCGTTTAGAATCGAACACGTACTTTCTCAATGAGATACACAAATATAGTAAACATTCCATAGACTTGGCGACACGGCCAATCTATACACATAGAATTATTTCTTCGAGATATCTATTAATCATATATAGCTTTGTCAAAACTTATACTTGACACGATTTTATTCAAATTATCCTTAGAAGGATAATCATGAGGAAAATCTTGTCCTCATTCTCTAAGTTTAAGTCGGACTCAAGAACAACGTCTTGTTGGTTAATTTCGTGCTTAGGGTCAAAGACATACTTTAGCAATTGCGATACGTGGGAAACGTTATGGACACTATCCAGACTTGGCGGTAAAGCCAATCTATAAGCAACAGGTCCTATCCTCTCCAAAATCTTATAAGGACCTATAAATCTGGGTTTAAGCTTACCATTCTCACCAAATCTAATGATTCCTTTAGACTGGAAAATCTTAAGGAAAATCTTATCTCCGATTTCAAAACTTAAATCTGATCGATGCACATCGGTATAGGACTTTTTTCTACTCTAGGCTTCTTTCATTCAGACTCGAATGTGTCGAATGATCTCAACCATCTCGTTGATTGTATCTGGTTCTAAACTTTTCCTTTCACCTATTTCTTCCCAGTAAAGTGGTGACCTATACTTTCATCCGTATAATGCCTCGTAAGGCGCCATTCCTATGGTGGCTTGGTAACTGTTGTTGTATGCGATTTCGACCAACGGTAAGAGATTATCTTGGTTTGCACTTTGGTCTAATATTATTGTTCTCAACATATCTACGAGTATTCGAATCGTTCTCTCGAATTCTCCATCCGTTTGGAGGGGCGAGAAACGGTACTAAAATTAAGTCCAATACCTAATCCCTTCTGTATAGAGATCCAAAATCTCAAAGTAAGTTTGGCATTTCTATCAAACGCTATTGATGTTGGTATTTCGTGCAGACGTACAATCTCACAGATACATATCTGCGCTAGCCTTAAATCTTGACACATTTTCGTACTTCCTTGGTGTGCTGTATATGATGTATCGTGAGCCTTACTTATGATATCGTTTCTTAATTCGTCGTTATTAGGGATACAAAGCCTTATCTTAAATATGATCGCATTATCTGGTGCTTCGGGATAATCGTCCGGTTTATCCGTTCTTATCTTAAGTCGAAGCTTTTCGATTGACTCGTCCTTTCTCTGGGCACTAATGATTCGCTCTCGTAAGTCTGGGGTATTTACGAGTACGACTATTTGGCTTGTTATCGTCTCAGGGGTATCGAGTACTTCTAAGTCCATTTTCTCGAACTCTCGTACAAGAGTTTCTTTTTCGACAAAGAGACATCCTAAATTGGTTGGAGTCTTTCGATTTAACGCGTCTGCTACCACGTTTGCCTTTACGGGGTGATAGTTAATTCCACCATCATAATCCTTTACTAATTCGAGCCATCTTCTTCGCCTCATATTCAATTCCTTTTTACTCGAAAAGAAAATATTTCAAACTCTTGTGATTCGTAAAAGTCTCAACCCTTACACCATAGAGGTGATATTTCCAAATTTTCACGCATGCACAACGGCTGCTAATTCTAAATCGTGGGTTGGATAATTGACTTCATGGGATCTATGTTGTCGTGAAGCGTAGGCTATCACCTTTTCTCCTTGCATCGAAACACATCCTAATCCTTTTTTTTGACACGTTAGTATATACTATGTATTCCCTATTTGCTTTCGGAAGGCTAAGACTGGTGCGCTGGTCAACTTTTCCTTAAGCTTCTAAATTTATTTCGCACTCATCAGTCCACTTGCACTTGTTTTCCCTTTCCGGAGTAGGTGCATCATCGATCTAATAATTTGTAGAAAATCTTTAAATAAAACGTGTATAATAGCCGACTAAACCTAAGAAACTCCTAATCTCGTTTGGATTCGTTGGCGATTTCCAATCGCGTAATGCCTCTACAATGGCAGGATCCATTGTGATACCTTCCGCTGATACTATATGTCCAAGAAACATCACTTCCTTCAACCAAAACTCGCACTTACTGAACTTGGCATAATGTTTCTTGGCTCTAAGCGTTTCTAACACTATTCTTAAGTGTTCCTCGTGTTCCTTCTCAATTTTGGAGTAAATGAGAATGCCGTCGATGAATACTAAGACGAATTTATCTAAGTATGGGTGGAAGTTTCTATTCATGAGATCCATGAATACTGCGGGGCATTTGTCAAACCAATTGGCATAACTAGGAATTCGTGATGGCCATATCTGATTTAGGAAGCTGTCTTAGGTATATCTTTAGGTTTTAAATTTTAACTAATGGTATCCAAACCTTAAGTCTATCTCCGAAAATATACCTGTTGCTTTGAGTTTATCGAATAGGTCTTCTATCCCTGGCAAAGGATATTTATTCTTGAGGGTGATCTCGCTCAACTCTCGACAGTCTATGCATATCCTCATAGAACCATCCTTTTTCCTAATGAACAAAACAGGTGCTCCTTATGGTGAAACGCTTGGTCTAACGAAACCAAAATCTAACAACTCTTGCAGTTGGATCATAAGTTCTTCTGGCTCTTCGGCGATATGCTCCATACAGAATGGCGCAGTTAATAGATAATCAATCCATCCCATGGATTATATCTACGTCAAAAATTTTCATTTCGTACAGATTGCTCACTATGATCTCAAAAAGATCCTAAGTCAAATTCTTTACTCGAGCAAAACTAAGGAAGTGTCGATAATCTCTCCTAAGACGTGGTTATTCGCATTTCGTGATTAGCGCGCTCTGGTTGTACTTCTGTAGTGTTAACAGGCTCTAGAAATAAACGAATGTAAAGCTCTGGTATGAAGCAAAATTTATGATAGGGTACTTAAGAAATTCGTCCTAAACCTACCGAATTTCCTTTGCCCTTATTGCGTACTTCTTGCCTAATCATGAATGCCCTGACACTATGTTGCTGTTGATACTGCTGCTGCCACTGTGCGTGAATTACCCTCAAAGGTTGAGGCTGACCATACTGGTTCTGTCCTACCGCTTGTAACGGTTTCGGGCAATCCTTCTTAATGTGTCCCTTCTGTCCATAGTTAAAGCAAACACCAGAGTTTGCTTGACAGACACCGCAGTGTATCCTATTATACTTAGGACAGGTAGGAACTGTAATCCTTTCTCAATTATTCCCTTGTACCTTCTGTCGTGACTGGTTGTTCCCTTGCCATGGCTTCTTGCCATTATCGTTATGGAAATGGTCTCGATTCTAAGTCTGGGTTGGGGCTGGTGCGGGTGTTATGTCTTTCTTATTATTAGGCACTACTGCCTCCATTTCTAGGGCTCGCCATAGTATCTTCGTGTAGCTCAGTCTTCCATGACTGGCTAATACTATACCTATCTCATGCTTAAGTCTCCCACGGAACTTCCTTGCGATTCTTTTTCTCGGTATCTACCTGAGCAGGTGCATACCTTGACAACTCACAGAACTTTGCGTCGTATTCTGTGACCGTCATCCTTCCTTGTTTCAAGTTGTAAAACTTAGCTTCTTTCTGCGCTCTATAAGTCTTAAGTACGTATTAATCGTATAATGCCTTCTTGAATTCGTCCCATGTAAAACGAGCTAATTGCTCCGTTGGTATAATCTTTTGCCTAGCCTCTCACCAGTAGCCAGCTGGTCCGGAGAGCTGGAATGCGACACATAACAGTTGTTCCTCATCCTAACATCTAAGGAATTTTAAGATTTTTCACTATGGATCGCACCTAAATCTCAGCGTCGTTTGGGTTACTGGTTCCATTAAAAAAATGGGTGGGTTTCGTTTGAGGAAAAGATCCTTGATATCATGACGGGGTGGTGGTGGAGATAGTGGTGGTGTAGGTGGAGGGGTTTTATGACGTTCTTGCTCTTCTTCCCTTCCATTCTGAGCTTGACGTCTACCACGTCCCCTAGGCCTACCGGGCCCTCTTCGGTTGTTTGCTACTCTCGGCGGCATTATGAAACTATAAAAACGAGAATTCTTATTAGCATCTTTGCCTTAAACCTTTACTTTAAAGTTTCTTCCAACTTTACGCAAGTTTTACGGAAGGAAAAATCGATAACGGTATAGATACGGTTTCTATGGACCTCTTTCAACTTCACACGTTAAATAAGTGCAACCGACTACTCATGGTATGAAACAAACGTTCACTGGATCATAACTCACTCACGGTCTATATATATACAAATCGAATGTGTACTGTTTTGCCTCCAACGAGGACTTATACCAAAACTAGACTTCGGCTAGTCTGAATTAGGTTAACTGTCTATCTACGTATAGAACGCTCCTACCGGATGCATTCCGGTACCTATACAAGGTACTAGAACCGAAATAATTCGTAAGATATCATATTCGTGGAAGTACTACCAAAAAGAAGTATACTGATCCGATCTATAAACAAGAACATCTTAAAACTACTAACGCTTTTATGATCGACTACTCACGAAGCTGCAGTCGAGTCCTCACTGCCTTTCAAAACAGAAACCTCCTCAGGATCCTTCATAGAATCCTCCTTTGAGTCTGCTCCAAAAACTGACGCAAGTATTTGGTGAACCTCTGTCGCAGTGCTGTCCATTGGCACTAGAGGTGGTGGCGGTGGTACTTTTGGAACGATCTTTTTTAAGTGCAGAACTAAGTTGGCAAAACTGGTTGATGTAGTCCATTTCTTAGGAGAAAAATAGGTGTTTATAGTGCGAACCAAGCACGTACGCCTCTGGGAACGGGACCCCTAATGGTCCTGCCTCAAACGGTTCCCTAACTCTGGTCCAATACCGAGCTAAGTCTGACGTCGATCTTACCTCCTTAACAAGCAAGGCTGACTCTTGGGAGAAATTTGTCGAGTGGAAATAGTACAGGTGGTAACTCTAGCAACTTAGCAGACACTGGGTCCATGTCGGAGAGTGACTTTGGTTCTGGATCATTCGGAATGTAGCGGTAAGGGTAATGGGGTAGTATAGAAATAAATACAATGCTTTGACTCTGTAGGTATTATGTCTGGATTGCTAAAGCGAATCCTTCAAAGTCTCCTGCGAGTTCTACATCGTCTCTCATTAAAGTGAGATAGTACCAGGCAGTGTCGTTCACCTATCCTTGCCATACATCGGTAGTCGCTCGATAAGGTTTTTCATAGTTTTCCGTTCATCAACAGAATACCAAGCGAGGTAATAGTGCGAAGTGAAGTTACCGACAAGCCGTCCTATGTTATGGTCTGGGTTGTCCGTGTAGGTATAGTACTCATGTACAATCTACCCTACGATAGAACGCTCTCTTAGAGATACAGTTGTCCGTGGTCCAACACGTCTAACAGTCATTCTAGAAGGTTCGAAGAAAACATGGAGCAGCGACTGGTAGGATATTAACACCTCTTAAGAAATTTCCTAATTTATAAAATAGAATAATACCATATTCCATTGTGACATCTTAGTTTCCTATCGGAATGATCTCACATCCATACTTAACCTCTTAATCACCTTACAAAGATTTAGCTTATCTTAAGCATTTAGAAATTTTAGGAAATTGCACTCAAACAAAGAAAATTTCCAAGATTTTCTTTCCAATCTTTAACTTAGACTTCTTGCTTTCCCTCAAGAAAACTCCTAACCGATAAAAACATATCGTTCTCATCATTAGAAAATATTTTTGATGCCACATTAAAGTGGAAACCGTATTAATATAACTCTTCTCGACACTTGTATCTCGTACTTATCGTGTCGTTCGATTGCTAATTGAAATAAATTCCAAAAAGAACGGAATAATAGTTGGAGAATAAATTTAGAACACAAGTTCTAGTCATTGTGGGAATCGAATGATCGTTGGAAATTAACTAAAATTTGTATTCGAATCTTAACAATTAAAACAGATCTCTTCTTGAAGTTCTAATGAGGCGAACTCCAACTGAAAAACGACTTCGTTCATGTCACCTATGCATATGTGACATTCGTCTTTAAAAGTCCTTCTCGTTTCACGATCTCCTTTCGAAATCATTTGGAACCAACGCTTCTTAAAACGTCTATGTTCTCAAGGAATCTTAGAGCAATAGTCTAAGTTCTCATAGAATCGGGAGGAGCCTTAGAGCAACGGTCTAAGTTCTCATTTCAAAATACTTTTCAAAATAAAGAAATTATAACTCAAATAATTTCACGTAATTTACCAAGTAAAGTACTCATATTTTCATTTAATTCACACTTGGCATACTTGATTCACAAATCAATCACATACTGTGTTCCACAATTCTTTCCATGAAATCTATTCATACTCACAAACCCTTTTTTTTTCTTTCCTTGCTCGGTTGAGTCGACGAAGCGGGAGGTTGAGTGATTACTTATACTATTAGACTTAGTGATACGACCTAAGACTTAGTGATACGACCTAACTTACTTGAAATGAAAAGACTCAAGTGTAGAGCATACGCAAATGCTCTATCACACTACTTGAAGGAAGACTTGTATACAGAGTAGAAACGATTGCTCTGATACCACTCTGTCACAGCCCCAAATCCCGAAGGACGGCAAAGCTGGGGTGCGACCAGGGGTTGGATTAAAGAAGCAGGGAAGAAGGGGGTTAACTGAATAAACAAACACATAAACAACTAAATAACAACTGATATCTATGAACCAACTTCATTAAATGAAAGAGAGTCGATCTCAAAGGATCGTTCGACAGAATTTTTCTCCAAAACAAACTAAGTTTAAAGTATGCAACTTAGACCAAAGAGTTTATACATCAAAAAGGAATATGGTTCGCAGCAGAAAAACGTAGAACTCAAAACAACTGTTCTTCTTTCCTAACACGACCCCTTTACTCAACCTCCTCCGCTTCCGTCTCTCAACCTGCACATTTTAAAAATAACATGCAGGGCTAAGTACATAAAGCACTTAGTGGGCACAATGCCGAAAACATATCATAATAATATTGATTATCAGGCATCTCAACAAGTAGCGCATCGGGGTTTTTCATTAAAGGCCCGTGCCTACTAAAACATTTTATCTTTTCACAATACATGGCTTGCGCAAGCACTTTTCAGATGTTACGTTCAATTTGCCCAACTTCTGTTTCAACGCCGGGGAAGAGTTAACTTCTTCCGCGACGTTCAACTCACCGCGGCATGGCTACCCCTCAACAGGGTACCACACACTCCGGCTACCGTGTACACTTAACTCTGGAAAACCCCGTACGGTTAACTCAGAGCCCGATCGATTTAGTTAATCCCATTTGATCAACTCAGAAAGGCACAAACGAACTCACATAAAACAAATCATTTCATGCCTCGATAATCATTTCAAATTACAGTTATCAAAGCTGTAAACAAAAGGTTTTCGAGCATTGCTCATTTTATTTTTATATAGAAAGCCCACCTCAACCGTTTACAGAACAAACTTTTAACCTTCGGTCTTCCGTCCTGTCTTCAACTCCGACCTCCTCCTTTTATCGCAAATTAATCAACTTTAGTAAATGGTCGTGTCGATAAAAGAAAAGGAACTTGAATTCGGTTTAAGTCTTTTAGGCCTTTGCACGCTTAACTAGATACTTTTGATTAATCAAGGAACGAGACTCGAATACGTCTCGATCGGAACTAACTCGGATCCTTTCTCGACACTTAGGTCAGTAACTAATGAGAGTCGATAACTTATAACGACTTGAAAGTTCAAAAGGAATCAAGTTGAAAAGAATTCAACTTAAGAAATTAGGTTTTAGAAATTTCCTGCACAAGGCAGTAGTTCTGGAGCTTTCCCAGAACAGAGACTTTCGAAACAGGGGACTTGCCCTGTACTAAAAGAAAGCTACGGAAGTCTAGTTTACTCTCCAATTTACGGATCTTGATTTCGTTAAGCGAGTTAGGAGTTATGACAGTTTCCGTAAAAGGTCGCAGAACTGCCCGAACTAACCCTAGGGCTCGATAAAACTCGACGTAATATTTCTCTATGTTCGATAAATGCTACGCCACTTTATACTCACGAAATTTTACTTATATGGCAGTCAACATACTTAGTCATTAGTCGAGAATACTTCATCTTTTCCCGTTTAATAATACTACAACACATTTCTCGTTGTTTTACTAGTCGATTTCTAAACAAATTTTATTTCATTTCCAACTTAATCAATTAACTTATAACTTAATTCATTTCATATCCTTATCATTATCTAACTCTTATACACATTACTACTCATTAACTAATTAAATTCAATTAAGAATTAACCTTTTACACTTAATATTAATAAATTAATTCATTAAATAAAATTCCAATTTTCATGAATAAAAATATTATTATTTTTATTTAATTTAATTTAATAATATTATAATATTATAATTTTTTTTAATATTTTATTTTATTAAAATTATTATTATTATTTTATTTTTAATTAATTTCGAACTTAATTAATTAATTAATTTATTTTATCATTAATTTTAATCATATTCAAATCTTCATGTTCTTGGCCAAGAACACCAAGAACACCAAGAACACCTAGAACACACACTAAAATCCTATGAGCTAATTTCCATTGATTTTTATGTATAATTCATTTATTTCATCCATTTCTCGATTTCACACCTTATAATTAATCATCAATTTAACTAGTACTAAGTTATAACATAATCTAACATCATAAATTAAAAACATAAAATCAAACCCTAATCCTACTAAATTTTCGGTGTTCATCATTATTCAAGGGGGTTTGATTTCTATTCGATTATTAACCATAGAAATCCAATTCTATGCATAAATATCCAATTAATTAAACTTAGAACATCATAAAAAAAAATAAATTCAATAAGGGCTGCAATTTCAAAATTTACTTAGAATCAAAGGAAATGAATTTTGTTCGGTTGGAATTGAAGAGAAAGCTCTTACCTTAACAAATATGCAATCGGAATTGAAATCGATCGGCTAACGAACAATTTATGGAACTTGAGAGCTTGAAGAAACTTCAACAATGGTGAGAGGATGGTGGCTGGTTTGGAGAAGAAATGAAGGAGAAAAAATAGGGTAGAGGTGATATTTATAGTAAAAGTAAGTAGGTTTAAGTTAGTAAATATCTAGATATTAACTTTAAATCTAATTTTTCCGGATCTAACACTGTAAACTAAAAACGAACAATTACTTTATTAGACGGACACATTTTTGTCAAAAATGGATACTACCATTAGTTCTGGAATATTTTACTTAGTCGGAAAGGATAATTCGTTTTCCGAAATCCGATAAAAAGTCGGGACTTCACAGTCCAAAATTCGTCCGGAAAAATAATTAAAACTGATTTTTCCTAACTTACTCGTATCGTGAAAATAGTGAATGTAAAGTTCGACGCCTTTTCGATCTGAGTTTTCTAACGAAAAAGTTTTCGTACGCGGAAATCCTAATACAGTAGTCGTTTAACCGACTTCTGGAATTTATTTTTAAAAATGGATTTCACCGTTGGTCTTAGAATTGAAATTCATTATTTTAGGCGTGCGAAGCCATATTTAATTATTAAATTTTTATTTTATGACGGAAGAGAAATCCGGTGTATTACAAAATTGATACATATTCATAAGATCGTAACATGAAATTATGACAAAGTGATACGAAATCATAAATTCGTAACAGAGAAACAAGGCATATTGATACGAAATGTAAAATTCGTAACATGGAACTGATACGAAATTCCAAAATCTTAACAGGAAGTCAAGGCATAGTGATACGAAATGCCAAAATCGTAACATGGAATCAAGGCATATAGAAACGAAATGCCAAAATCTTAACAGGAAGTCAAGACAAAATGATACGAATTCATTGCTGATTGCTTCAACGTCCGGATAGATTTGTTGCCGAAGTATTCAAACACAGACCTAATATCGTTCACTGTGCACTCTCCACCGGTTAGCATGATCTGGTAGTACTTGACTGCAAGATTCTTTCTCTTGAATGTCCATTCGATCTACAATAAACAAACAATTAAACCAATTCAGTAATTCAGAACATGTAACACATGTTACGAAATTATAATTTCGTAACTTCAAATAAACTTATGAAAATGCAAAGTTAGTTAACACTATATACGAAAGAGGTAATCCATTCATATAGCCACTTTGACTAGGTTGACCACAAATAGTTGTCAATGAACTTAAATTGTAGCCAAAAATGTGTTTTTGGGACCAAAATACCCCTTCTTTTCACTTTTTCTCTTTTTCTCTCTCAACTTTATCTCTTTTCCTCTTTCTCTTTCTTCTCTTTTATTCTTCTCTCTTTTTTTCTCCTGCTATCATCGTTATTTTATCTCCTGCTACTTTTCTTCTTCATTTTTATTTCTTCTTTTCTTTCCGTCGCCGCCGTCGTCCCTGACCTGGAGCTGAACTGATCGTCGTCGCCGTCATCCCTCCCGTCATCGTCGTCGCCCCTCTCGTCGCCGCCACGGCCGACCTCGAGCTGCCGCTCTCTCTCTCTCATTGTTCATCTCTCTCGCCGCCGCCTCTCTGCTGTCGCCGCCGCCTCTCCCCTCCCGTTGCCGTCGTCGTCGATTTGTTGTAGCTTTTGTATTTGAGTTGTAGCTTTTTAAGTTTGATTGATAGATTGGTTGCTGAGGCTTTTAAGATCTGTGTTTTGGTTGATAGATTTCTCTCCCGCTGGGTTTTGTTGTGTTTTTTCTGTATTTTGCGATTTTGTTACGATACAAAATCATAAATTCATAACAGAGAAAGAAGACATATTGATACGAAATGTCAAATTCATAACATGGAACTAAATGTCAAAATCGGAACATGAAATTATGATAAAGTGATACGAAATCATAAATTCGTAACAGAGAAACAAGGCATATTGATACGAAATGTAAAATTCGTAACAGAGAAACAAGATACGAAATGTAAAATTCATAATATGGAACTGATACGAAATGATAAAATTTTAACATAAAGTCAAGGCATAGTGATACAAAATGACAAAATCGCAACATGGAATTAAGGCATAGTAATACGAAATGACAAAATCTTTACACAGAATCAAGGCATAGTAATACGAATGTTGAATTTTTGAAGTATACATGTTACGAATTTCACAATTCGCAACATATTATACGAATTTCGTATATAATGTTGCGAATTATGAATTTCGTAACTAACTTTGCATTTTCATAAGTTTATTTGAAGTTACGAAAGTAGAATTTCGTAACATGTGTTACATGTTTGTGGCTATTTGAAGGTTTAGAAACTGAAACTTTTTAAGTATACATGTTACGAATTTCACAATTCGCAACATAAAATATGAATTGCGAATTGTGAAATTCGTAACTAACTATGCATTTTTATAAGTTTATTTGAAGTTACGAAAGTCGAATTTCGTAACATGTTATGTTATGAATCATGTAGTGTGGTGTTACGATTTTGTAATTGTTAAGATTTGATTAATATGTTACGAATTTAGCGTTTCGTACAATTTAGTGTGTTACGATTCTTTAATTTCGTAACGAAACGAATGTTTACGAATTTTTTGGTCACGATTTACTTATTTCGTAACAGAATGAGTTTTTACAATTTTGGTTTTGTGTTATGATTTGTTCATTTCATAACACCGTAACAAATTTAAATCTTACTCCTTTTATGCAGATGATTCCATCGTGCTTAATTATGAATTTCGCAACGGAGTAACACATAAAAAATTAAACTTCCTACAAACATTGATACGAAATATGAAATTCGTAACAAGAGATCATGACACGATTGAAACGAAAAGTTGAATTTGTAAACATGAAATTATGACAAAGTGATACGAAATCGTAAATTCGTAACATGGAAATATGACAAAATGATACTGTAAATTCGTAACATTGAATTATGACATGATTGATACGAAATTGTGATTTTGTAACATAAAATCGTAACATGAAATCATAATAATGTGATACGAAAGCATTAATTCGTAACAATGAATTATGACTGTGATACGAATTCATTGCTGATTGCTTCGATGTCCGGATAGATTTGTTGCCGAAGGATTCAAACACAGACCTAATATCGTTCACTGTGCACTCACCACCGGTTAGCATTATCCGGTGGTGCTTGGAGGCAAGATTCTTCCGCTTGAATATTCATTCGATCTGTAATAAACAAACAATTAAATCAATTCAGTATTTCAGAACATGTAACACATGTTATGAAATTATAATTTCGTAACTTCACATAAACATATGAAAATGCAAAGTTAGTTACGAATTTCACAATTCGCAACATCATATACTTAACAATTTCAGTTTCGAAACCTTCAAATAGCCACAAATATGTTACGAAATTGTAAATTCGTAACTTCAAATTAACGAATCAAAATGCACAGTTAGTTACAACACTATATACGAAATTCGTATATTTTTGTTGCAAACTGTGAAATTCGCTACATCATATACTTAACAAATAGACACAAACATGTAATGAAATTGTAATTTCGTAACATGTTATAACCAAAATTCCAAAAACGTGATACGAAAATATGAATTAACAACAGATTATTTAATACAAAATTCGTATATTTTATTGCGATATTGTCACACCCCAACTCCCGAGATGCGACTTATGAACAAGAACACAACCTAACCAACTAACAATCAACTCAAATACGGGAACATGCTCGGGGAAAACATCAATAAAACGCAGCAGCATTCGAATAAGGCTTTCGAGACATAATGAAGCAATAACCGAGTATTTCAAAATCACATTTCAACAAGGATATGATAAGTTTTTCAAGTTAACGAGAATAAGAATTCAACAAGCATTTAAAACCATCGAGCACATCGCTCGGAATAACAAAAACACAATTATCAAGTATCAGAGTATATATTTCAACAGACATCATTCAAAGAGTTGCAGCGGAAACTTGACTCAAAACCCACATTCACACGTATGGAGACGTGCAAATGCCAGTCCGACATCCGACTCGACTCAACCAAAAATACCACACCACCAAGCGTCCATGCCATCACCATCCTGTCAACCTGCACGTTTAGAAATACACGCAGGGCTGAGTACTTCGTACTCAGTGAACACAAGCCAAAACATTTGGAAAAAAATGCTCTTAAAAGCTATATCAATTGAACTTGCCTTGCCGAAACATCACAAGTACTTAAGCAACTTAAAACAGTTTTACTTGTGCATGCGAAAACATTTTCTTTTAAATAGACTGCGTAGTCAAAACATAACATATATCAATAGTATGCATCATCTGTCATAATTTCACTCACTGTGCCGAGAAGTAGGCCTCCTTCTCAAACATAGTGACCGGCCTAGCCGAAGCAAGGCTCACAGTCACCTCAACATTCAACATACCACACGTGGGTTTCCTGTCTTTCACAGGATAATAATCTCAAGCAAACAGATGATAACACATACCAACTCAATAAAATGGCAAGTCAATTGCATTTAAAATCATATAATAATACTCAATAGCATAATAACTTTCATCGATAGTTTTGGTTTAGAAAAGCCCACCTGACTTCCGAAGATTCTAGCTAGGCGGTTTTAAGGGCTATTCGTCCTCGCTTAACGTTCCGTCCGGCTTGATCCTTCACAGTTTGACATCGATAAGAAAATAAGGTACTACGCAAGATGGATAAAAGGCGTTGGACTCGACTGAAGGACTTCTACTTGAGTCGTTTCTCTCTACGCTTTATCTTTTCTAAAAGATCTCGCATTCTCGTCTTTAAACCATTAACTCTACTCGATGATTGGTTAATATTACTAACCAATGTCTTAGTACTTCACGCTTTAATTAAGAAACATCGTCTATCTACATTCTATTACTCGAGCTTTCTTTTAAAGATTTAATCAATTTTCGATTCAATTAACAACTCAATAGCTCAGTTATTCTTGCATACAAAACAACTCAGTAATTCATCACGTCATCAAATTATATCACTTATCCAAACATTTAAGTCAATTGCATAACAATTCCCAATAAATCAAATACATTGTTTCAATCCTCAATCACATTTCAAGATACATTAATATTTATTCAATTTGTATTTTAAAACTTAATTCAATTATCCATTTCTTTTCATAAAACTCAAACAATATAATTTATCTTTTCTCGGCTTATAAACAACGCTTTTCCAAATTCGTTATCTTATGAAGCATATTATAAACTTTTACTCAATTAATAAAATTTCTCTATAATTTTTATTAATCACTTATGAAATAGGAATTTCTTTTTCATTTCTAATTCAATTCTCATTTCTTAACTCGACTATTATCTTTCCAATTATTAACTCGGCAATTCTCTTCGGTTTATTCTCAATCTACATGGTTTGAAAAATAACTTAATTAATTAACTTTAATTAATTTCTTTCAAAATTATTATTCGAATTTTATTCTAATAACTTCTTCATTAAATTATACGAGTATTTAACTTAACTCGTTTAACATTTTTTTTCTCGACTCGATTAAATCTTCTTTTCATTTCCTTATTATTTTATTCTTTTTAACTCGATTTTCTCGACTCTTATTTATTTAATTAATAAATTCCTTTTCTTCTTTGTTCTTAACTTAAGACCAATTTCTTAATTAACATTTTTCTTTTATTTTTCAATTAGTTTTTATAAAAACTAGTTTATCTTATTAATTTAATTACAAAATTTATTTTTGATTTAATTTAATAAAAATTCAAATCTTCAAGTCTTATTTCAAGAATATTTACTAGATATATTTTTCTATACATTCTTCTACTCTTAACATCTTAAAGCTTTTAAACTCCATTCTTTTGATACAAAATATCTTATTTCCATCTAGAATTCAAACTAATATTTTAACACACATTATATCATCAAAATCATCAAATCTTCTAAATCATCAATAACTATTTTCTTTAAAAACTTCACATGCAATTTGTTTTTCTTATACTTAACAACATACAAGATTAAATCAACATATCATATAATAATTTCATGATCAAAACATCACTTAAATCATCAACAAAATCAACAAAATAATTTCCCCTTTTTCTTTCAAAACTCATGGCATTCACACATAATTTGGGGCAATCGGTTTTTCAATTTTTCAAGCATATAATCCCATTCTCAACATGATAAAAATCATAAATCAAGCATCAAAATAACAATAACTCAAGAAATTCACATTTTCCTATTTTTCTCTATAATTTTCGGTATTAGCAAAATTTTAGGGTTTTTAATTTCTTTTTCTTCTCTTAATTCATCGATTAAATCCTAGTGTTCGATTCTCCCATCGATTTCTTCTCACTCGATCTTCACATCGATAACCTAAGTTTGCCTAAACATAAAATAAATACCATGCATGCGTGTTTTCTTTCTTTTAGGGCTTAGAGATATACATATATTCAATTAATCAAATGAATTAACATACTTTGAAAATTAAAATATGATCTCCTCTTGTTGGCTTCTTGGGATCGAATTGAAGGGGGATTGGGGCTTCAAACTTTAGCTTGGATGTATGGAAGAACTCCTCTTGAATCCTCAACAAAAAGATAAAGAATAATTAATCATCCATTTAGGGCTTCAAAGCCGAAAACTACAAGAAAATAAGGATGATTATTGAATTTTAATACTCAAGAACTTGATGAATTTATACCTTTTTCTTGAAGGTATAGATGAACTAGATGGAGGATGATGATCTTCACTTAATCTCCATGGATTTTGAGCTTGGATGCTAAGCTTGCATGGAAGAAAATTCAAGTGTGTGAGTGATGTGTGTGTGTATTGCCGAGAGGGAGAGAGTAGGGAGAGTTTTTCTTCTTGTTTTCTTGAGGGATTTTGAAAGTGAGATAGACAATGAAGGAATTTTCTTTTATATGGAGAGAGAGAGAGAGGTAGAATGCATGCATTTGATGTCCAACAAGAAGAATAAAGAATGATGACAATTAGTGTTGGAACTTGTTTTGATTAAAAGATTGATGTGATGGCATTTGCGTGCAATCTTTTACTAAGATTTTGGTAAGACATCATGATTAAAGCTATGTTGTAGGTTGGAGAGAGATTAGGGAGAGAGATATGGTGAGGTGGCAGTGAGAGGGAGAGAGATGAGCGACACTTGTCTCGTTGTTTCGTTACGGGTGTTAATTACCCGGTCGTAAAGGTTTTCCAGATAAAAAGGTCCGTATTATTCCATTTATGCTAAAACGGGTCTAATCTCTCTTCGTCTCGTTTCCAACACTAAAACATCTCAAACCTAATTCACATCTCATTTAAAAGATTAACGATTCCGATCGTCTAATTCTTTTAGATCTCAATTAAGAAATTAGTCAGCTTATTAATCCGCTTATTAATCCTTTAAAGATTAAACCTCGTAACTCTTCTCAAATTATCTCGGTTAAACTCCTATCTTATCTCAATGACCTTAGAAGAAATTCTAGGTTCAAAGATTTTAATAAAAATCTATTCTAAGTTCATCGGCGCATAGAAATTTCTCGGTTATCAACATCATTCTCTTTCAATCAAAAATCTTCGGAGTTTTTTTGAAAATCATACTCGTACTCATTCTCATACAACAAACTCAATAAATACATCACATTATCATTTCAAGAAATAGAACAGATAATCTCACGTAAAAACACATAAGGGCATTTTAGTCATTTTAGTCATTTCTATTTATTTAGAAAAGAAAATTTTTATTCCTCAAATCTCGTCATTTAAACTTACTCGGTTAATTAATACGCTCTCTATAGAAGCTCGGGGTATTACAGATATTCTTAAAAAATTTAGTTTCGGAACCTTCAAATAGTCCCAAATGTGTTGCGAAATTGTAATTTCGTAACGTCAAATAAACGAATGAAAATGCACAGGTAGTTACGAATTTCACAATTCGCTACACTATATACGAAATTTGTATATTTTTGTTGCGAACTGTGAAATTTGCAACATTATATACTTAACAAATAGACACAAACATGTAACGAAATTGTAATTTCGTAACATGTTATAACTAAAATTCCAAAAACATGATACGAAAAATATGAACTAACAACAGATTATTCAATACGAAATTCGTATATTTTGTTGCGAATTGTTAAATTCGCAACATTATATTCTTAAAAATTTTAGTTTCGGAACCTTCAAATTGTCCCAAACGTGTTGCGAAATTGTAATTTCGTAACGTTAAATAAACGAATGAAAATGCACATGTAGTTATGAATTTCACAATTCGCTACACTATATACGAATTGTGTTACGAATTGTGAAATTCGCAACATTATACACCTAAAAATTTCAGATTCAAAACATTCAAAGAGCCTCAAACATGTTGCGAAATTGTAATTTTGTAACTCAAAATTAACGAATCAAAATGCACAGTTAGTTACGAATTTCACAATTTGTAACACTATATACGAAATTCGTATATGATGTTGCGAATTGTAAAATTCGTAACATGTATTCGAAACATTCAAACTGTCATAAACATGTTACGAAATTGTAATTTCGTAACATGCTATTACCAAAATTCCAGCAAACATGTTACGAATTTCAGATCTGAACAGATCTGGAAAAAATTGTAAAACACCCCAATACATCCAAATCAACCGAAAATCACCCCAAATATACCACGAATCACCAGGAATCATATGAACACCTGTAAATCATCAAAAACAAATACGAAAATAGCATTATTTTCGGCTAGATCTAAGATTTCTGCTGTGGAATGAAATGAAATGAAACGAAATGGGTGGCTTCTTCTTCTCCGCCGGTTTGGGTGCCTTCTTCTTCAAAAACTAGGGTTTCTTCCTCGATCTCACTGTTGGAAGCCATATGTGTATTAGATGGAGGCGGTGGCATGACGGCGGAAATGGATGTGGCGACGACGGAGGATAATCGACGGTGGGGAAGGAAAATGGTGGGGAAGGAAATGGTGGAGGAGACGGTAGGAGAAAATGGTGGAGGAGGAGGTAGGGTTTTCTGTGAATGACGTGAAATGGGGGAGAAAAATGGTGGGAGAGAAAATGGGTGGGAGAAGTTTTAGAGAGAGAAAAAAAACTGTCGTGAAATGAAATGGGTGAGAGAAAATAATGAAATGGTGTATAAACTTCCACCCTATAGTATGGGTATAATTGTTCAAAAGTCATGAATTTGGCTATAATTTTACCATATTATGTTCCTTAACAACTATTGTAATTTAAAGGGGGATTTTGCTATATCACTCCTTCACTCTTTATTTAATACACGATATCCAGTTTATGGAATGAAGACACAAATGTAGCATTTATTAAAATTATTAAACGCAATTTACTTGTTAGTTATAAAAATTTATTTTAAAAATAAAATCTTGAATTTCTAATTAAATTAAAAAAAAATTGTTGTGTGATTCTCTCGTCTTCGTTTACTACTCCCTCCGTCCACAATAAGTGTGGTCCGATTTCATCGTGAACGAAGGAAGTATTTGGTAACTACGATGATATCTATGTTGATATTTACATAATCA
The DNA here is from genome assembly GCA_029490685.1 of Schizonepeta tenuifolia. Classification (NCBI taxonomy): domain Eukaryota; kingdom Viridiplantae; phylum Streptophyta; class Magnoliopsida; order Lamiales; family Lamiaceae; genus Schizonepeta; species Schizonepeta tenuifolia. Next base: position 86,467,185 of record CM055959.1, read on the forward strand.
ATAACTCTGTCCTCACACACTGTGTCCGGACATATGCGGTTGAATCAGAAAAAATTAATTTTCGAATTGACCCATAATTAGTGTTACTAATTTCCCTCTGATCGATTTAGGCTCCAAATTAATGAAGTTTGACGCTAATAAAATCGATCCCACGCAGACCCCCTCCCAAATTCCACTCCTATCCACACCCGACTCCTATACTTTTGAAAAAAAAAAGAAAAAAAAAACGTAAAGAAGGGCAAACAAAGGACATGAAAAATATGTGGTGAATTTCATAATTGAATAAGGCAAATTCATGTGTGAGTGACAAACATCCATTTTGTAGCAACTAAACATGTTTTTATATCACTAATTGCATTGCTCTACCTCTAAATGTGATATGTTTTGGATGGATGTTGATATTTTGGATTGGTTTCACGTTTGGTGGAGTTTGTGCATGTGTGTAGGTCAAGCAAGGGATGCTAAGCTGTAATGAAAGGGCCGTAGAAGAGCGAAGTTGAAGAAACGGGACGGAAAAGTGGAAAACCAAGCGAAGAGGAGAGGAAATTCAGAACCGGCGCCCCAAAGACCAAAATCAGCGGTTCAGGGGTGAACCGCCGGGTAGACCGCCGAAAATGGAGGTATAACATTCCAAGAAGAAAGTGGAAATCGACGGTCGGACCGGTGCCTGGGACCCAGACCGCCGATTTCGGGCCCTGGACTGCCGGTTTTCACCCTCCGGACCGCTGATTTTGCACTTTTGTCCCAAAATGGACAATTTTGCCCTTTTAGCAATTTTAACACCTTCTAGCACTTTTTCCTTCCTATAAATACTAGGGGTCAGCCCCAAAACGTGTATGCTTCCATCCCTAGCTTAGATTCTCATTCAAATAGTTTCCAATTAGGGTTTTAAACACTTTTAATCATTGTATTAGTGGATTAAGGTTGGATTTGATGATTTTATTGAAGATATTCTCCATTAGGGTTCTTAGTATCTCTTTTATGCATTTGATTATTTTTTCTATTGCTATTTCTCTTATTATGTCTAGCTAAATTTCTTTAGTTGGTTTTAGGGAGCTTGTGAGACTCAATTGATGGTGAATTTTGATTATTGATGTTATTTTTGCCCTCTAATTTGCGGTTCATGCTTCTTGGTACTTGTTTTTCATGTTAGAATAGGTGGCCTCTATTTTAGCATGCATAGTGTTCGTAAAAATGCTTAATCGGTTTTTATGATCATTGAATTCAAGTTTGCATGATATGTTTGATTAAGGATCCTAGCGGAAGTTAATCAATGCATGGAAGGCTATAAATCTTGAGAGCTTTTGGGAGTCAACACCTTGTCTTGAGTCTTAATCGAGATAGATGAGTAGTTGATCAACTTACATGTTCTTGTCGAGAGAGAGAGTGTGCATATGTGAGTGTTTCCTTCACTATAATTAGATTAAATGGTTGAATGGATCGATAGTTGATTTCCCCATCATTTTGAGTCAAGCAAGGTTCCTAGAACCAACCCTTTTCTATATTGTTCTATTTACTTGTTAGTTGCTTATTTTCTCTTAATTGCTATTTCTTATCAATTTCTTATTTCTTTTAATTTTAAAATCTTATAAGTATCTATGATCTAAGAGCTTGAATAGTAGGAAGATGCATGAATTTCGTTTTCACATAAATTCGTCACAATAGTCCTTGTGGATACGATACTCGATCCCTATTGCCTACAATAACCCGATCAAAGTGCGGATAAATTGCTTAGAGAATTAGGAGATCACTTTTTGACACCGTTGCCGGGGACTATTAAGAATTTATAATGTTAATGATATTTGCATTGAGAGTACTAGTTCAAGCATTATTTGTTTTAAATTGTCTTGTGAATCTTAGTGTGTTTTTGGTTGGTTTGTGTAGGTGAATTGGTGCATGATCACAAGGAAAAAGGGAGGCGAAATCATTCCTTTAGACTTGGAGATTGAAGTCACTCATAAGCGGGCTAGCCGAGAATGAAGAAAGAAGGCAATGGTGCACCAAAGGCCGAATAATATGGCCGACTTGGAGCGTCAAATGCAAGAACTCTGTCGTAAAATGAATGAGCAACAAGCTCAAAGGGATAGAGCACCACCGCCTCCAATCAACTAAATGTTTGAGCCTCAAGTGAATATATTTCAAGATGGAGGTTGGGGCAATTGGTGCAACGCCAGCAACTTTGAGCTAAAACCGGGATTGATTAATATGGTTCAAGCGGAGTTATTTGGAGGAGGGTTTAATGAAGATGCAAATGCTCATTTGAGTGCTTTTTTGGACGTGTGTGAAACTATCAAGATCCAAGGGGTCTCAAATGACGTCATTCGATTGAGACTCTTCGCATTTTCTCTACGGGACAAGGCTAAAGCTTGGTACAAGACCCTCGATCGTTCGGAGATAACCACTTGGGAGCAATTGTGTCGACTTTTCCTAGCCAAGTACTTTCCGCCTTCACGTGCTCAAAAGCTTATTTCGGACATCTCCCATTTCTCTCAATCGGGGGATGAATCAATCTATGAAGCTTGGGAGAGATACAAGGATATGTTGAGGCGATGTCCTCAACATGGATTTTCAAAGGAGCAACAAATCTTGAACTTTTATCGAAGGCTTACTAATCATACACGGGAGGTCGTGAATGCCACCGCCGGTGGAGGCTTGACTAACCGTCCTTATGAAGAAGCGATCCGAATTTTGGAGGAAATGGCGGCCAATAGTTGCCATTGACCTCAAGAGAGGAGTTCTTCCAAGAAAGTTGCCTCCATTTCGGACGAGAGATATGATGATCTTCTCGAGCAATTCACCATGCTCAAGAGGGATTATGAGGCTGCAAGAAAGGGAAAGTTGGATGTGAAGATGGTGTCTCAACCGATGCATCAAGGAGGTGAAGAGTATTCACAATTTGAGGATGCTAATTATGTGAATCAACGGGGGTATAGCAACTACAACCGTTCGAGTTATCCTCAAGGAAATCAAGCCTATAATCATAATTATAGGAATCTAAATTTATCGTACTCTAATCCGAACAATGCTATCCATCCACCACATGGATTCTCGGCAATGAGCCAAAGAAGCCTATGCCGACCATGGAAGAAATAATGCAACAACTTCTCCAAAACCAAAATGCTTTCATGAGTGCAACGGGGCAAAAGGTTACAAGTTTGGAAGGAACCATCACGGCTTTGACTAAACAAATGAAGATGTTTGAAGGGCAAGTGAGTCAAATGTCTAATCAAGCGGCTTCTCAACATAAGCCGAGGCAATTTCCAAGCAATACGGAGGTCAATCGAAGAATCAATGCAATGTTATTCATTTGAGAAGTGGAACTACTACTACTTACAAGACCTATCCGGAGTTGGAAGATCGAGATGAAGTGGTTAATGAAGAGTCGGAAGTGGAGGAGCCCGTTCCTCAATTGGAGAAGCCTCAAGTTCCAAAGGAAGTACCTTCTAAAGTTGTTCCTTCCATTCCTTCTCCTTCATTGCCAAGTAAAGATGTGGTTGCCAAAGCTCCTTACCCTCAAAGGCTTGCTAAGGCAAGAGGTGATGAGAAGCTTGCCAAATTCATTGAAATGTTCAAAAATGTTGAAATTAATATACCATTGCTTGATGCTTTGAGAGACATGCCGGGCTATGCAAAGTTCTTGAAAGAGGTCGTGTCAAGGAAGATGAAGCTTGGTAAATTTGAAACCATCAACTTGTCGGAAGAGTGTAGTGCCGTCTTGCAACGGAAGTTACCTTTGAAGCAAAAGGACCCCGGGAGTTTTGTGATCGCTTGTGTTATTGGAGGTCAAACTTTTGAGAGAGTCTTGTATGATTTGGGTGCTAGTATTAATCTCATGCCCCTTTCAATATTCAAGAGGTTGGAGATTGGAGAATTGAAGCCTACTACTATTGCCTTGCAAATGGCCGATCGTTCTATCTCTTATCCTAGAGGAATTGTCAAAGACGTGCTTATTAAGGTGGAGGAATTCATATTTCCTGCGGATTTTATGGTCCTTGACATACCCGAAGACGACAATACTCCACTTATTCTTGGCCGACCGTTCTTGGCAACCGAAAAGGGCATTGATCGATGTTCAAGATGGTGAGTTGACCTTTCGTTACAATGTTGAGAAGATGACTATCTCAATTTATGAAGCCATGAAGAAGCCACAAGAATTGGAGCTTGAAGAGTGTAATTTCATTGACTCTTATTCATCTTATTCTCAAGATTCTTTGGAGCATTGTATTGTGGATTCTATTTATTCTTATTCGGAATTGCATGAGGTGTGTAATGAGTTGTTGGAGTCTATTGCTTTTATGGATGCAAATCAAGGCATTCCTTTGGAGAATTTGGGATATCTAGATCTTTATACACCTATTGAAGGAGGAGTGCCGGAAGGAATACCAAAGTCAAGTTCTCCACTGACTTTGGAATTGAAGCCCTTGCCCGACCACCTCAAGTATGCCTTTTTGGGTAAGGATGAAACTTTTCCGGTCATTGTGTCTTCATTTCTAAATGATGAGGAGTTGGATAAGTTGTTGAGGGTATTGAGGAAGTATAAGTCTTCCATTGGATGGTCTATAGCCAATATTAAGGGAATTAGCCCTTCTATTTGCATACACCGAATCTTATTGGAGGATGATGCAAAGCCAAAGGTTCAACCTCAACGTTGTTTGAATCCGGTAATGCAAGAGGTCGTGAGGAAGGATGTCTTGAAGTTATTTGATGTTGGAATCATCTATGTTGTCACAGCCCCAATCCCGAGGGACGACAAAGCTGAGGTGCGACTAGGAGTTGGATTAAAGAAGCGGGGAAGAAGGGGGATGAATAAGAATAAACGAATGAACAGACATTAATAACAGAGTAAGCTACTATGAACAGGACTTCGTTATATAATAAAGGAGTTGACCTCGAAGGATCGCTCGACAAGGATGTTCTTGGAAGAAACTAAGTTAAAGTATGAATTTAGACTCAAAAGAATATATACATTAACACAAAAAGAGTTTGGAGTTTGGCAGCGGAAAAACGTAGAAACTTAGACTCTGATCTTTTTTCCTAAAACCATTCTACTCAACATCAACCACCGCCGCTCCCGTCGATCAACCTGCACATTTTATAAAACATATGCAGGGCTAAGTACAAAAGCACTTAGTGGGCACATTGCCAAAAACATATCATAAGTATAGAAAAATCAGGCATCTTGACAAATAGCACATCGGGATTTTTCAACAAATACTCGAGCCTACTAAACATTTTCTTTCACTTTCATAATATAGCTTGATCAAGCATTTTTCTGATAGATGATACGTTCAACTTGCCCAATTCTGTTTCAATGCCCGGGAAAAGTTAACTTCTTCCGCGCACGTTCTATTCACCGTGGCTGGCTACCCCTCAACAGAGTACCACACACACCGGCTACCGTGTACACTAACCCTGGAAAGTCCCTTTTGACTAACTCAGAGTCCGATCGACTTAATTGGCGAACCAATTCAGAATGGCACAAAAGAACTCACATAAAACAAATATTTTCATGCCCTGATTATCACTTTGAAACACAATTATCAAAGCAATAAATAAAGATTTTCGAGCATCGCTCGTTTTATTTCGTATATAGAAAAGCCCACCTTACTGATTACAGAACTACTATTTGAGCTTCCGTCCTATCCTCGGTGCTGACTTCCTCTTTTTATCGTAAATAAACAAACTTAAGCAACTTGAACATAACGATAAAAGAAACAGGAAATCGAAACCGGTTTTAGTCTTTTAGGTTTTTGCACTTTACTACATTATTTTGATTAACTAATAAACGAGACTTCGATCAATTCTCATCTACAAACTGACTCGGCTCATTACTCGACACTTAGGTCAGTAGATAATGGATGTCGATAACTTATAACGACTTAAAAGTTCACAAGGAACGAAGTTGAAAAGGATTCAACTTAAGAAATTTAGTTTTGGAAACTTTCTGCACAATACAGAGGATCTGGAGTTCGCACAGAACAGAGAACTTAAAAACAGGAGATGTAATTTATACCAAAAGAAAGCCATGGGTGTTTAGTTTACACTTCAATTTACGGAACTTGATTTCGTTAAACGAGCTAAAAGTTATGACAGTTTCCGTACAACGTCGCAAAACAGTCCGCGCGAAACCCTAATGCTCGACAAAACTCGACGTACGATTCCCTAGGTTCGATCAATGCTATTCCACTTTTATTTTCACGAAAATTTCATCTCAATACAGTCTACATGAAATATCCCTTAATCGGGTTCACATTCACGTCTTTTGATTAAACAAACGACGAGCATTTCCTCGTCATTTTCAACTAACCAATTACTATACCAAATCAAATTTCAAATTCAATTCCTATTTCATTTTCATTTATCAACTTCTCGTTTCTTAACTATAACTCATAACATTTCGTATCTCGGATTGAAATGTCGTCAACTACACTATTGTTCGTTTATCAATAACAATCATAATCATCAAAATGGATTTCCTTATTCGACTTTTCTATCGGCTTTTAATCTCGATTCTCCGTCTCTTATTAAAAATCAAATCTTCTTAGAATTCGTTCAAACTTTACGGTTACGATCATTAACTAACAAGATTATCATAGGTTCGAATCACACACCTAAATCATTATTCATGCTCGACTTATCGACGATTGCTCGTCTCTTACTAAAAATCTTACGTTCTCCATTTTTGTTCAAATTTTACAACAATCATCATCTATCAAGCATTACTAATATGCAAACCATATTCTCATATCATTAACGAGCTTCAACTTATCGATGGATTTCCGTCTCTTATGTTTTTCAATTTATTTTTAGAAAAATTTCAAATAAATATATATTCATCTACATACATACTACATCTCATTTCCATTAACAAATCATGCATATCATACATACTACATCTCATTTCCATTAACAAATCATGCATATCATACATACTACATCTCATTTCCATTAACAAATCATGCATATCATATCATCTTCTTCATCAAATCCTCACTTGTTCTTCTCTTACATTTTGATTTTTATTTTTAGAAAATTCTAGATTAATTCATATAGTCATCTAACAACATGTAGAACAAGAATCCATCAAACAATCATCAAGAAAATCGAGCTACGAAAAACCCCTAAATCCTTAGAAATTTTCGGTAATGACATAGAGATTAGGAGGGATGATTTCTTTGATTTCAATCCATAAAAACCTAATCCTAAGCATATTATAACATGAATTAATCAAAAGTTCAACATGCTTCTTTATCCTCTTAATTTCGAAAAAAAATGAAGAAGATGGAATCAAGCTTTTGTTCGGTTTATATCGTAGACGATGTTCTTACCTTACGAAATATGAAGTCGGATATGAAATCGATCGGTGGATGAGAGACTTGTGTTCTTGAGAAGAGCTTGGAGATGAAGTTTTAATGGAGGAATTTGAGAGAGAATGGGGAGAGAAAGAAGAAGAAGTGGCGGCAATGGGAGAGAGGGAGAAGAGAGGATGACTCATGTTATTCCATTCCATAAAGGTGTAAAAATCAAACAATTAAGGAGGTGACTCACTAAGGTGCGTTTGATTGCGAATTATTTGACGGAAATATCTCATTTCCGGGTCTCAAACGACGTTATAAAAGTCGAGAAATAATTTCTTAGGTGGTTACGTATTCGACGTGATGGTCCCGATACGAGTTCTGGTGTATGGGGGCGGGGGGGGGGGGGGGGAGAATACACCAGATAAAACTTTTAAAAGCAACCCTCTAAAAATAACACAAACGAGTAATGGAACTCAGTTGAAATCACAACCGAGTAAGAAACACTCGGTTGGAAGTGATGTGCTGTACGAAAAGTGGTGGAAATAAACTCGTAAAAATTAACTCACGCTTTTATGCACGGTTGGTAAAAAACCAACACAGTTGAGAAAGCTAAGATGCAGTTTTATGCTGGTTAGATGGTCAGTTGAATATGCAAGAAATAACTGAAAAATAAATACAAGCACACAGAGATTTACGTGGTTCGGAGAAACCTCCTACGTCCACGGGGAGTTGTGAGACCACACAACTCAGTCCAAGTTCTTCTGGACAAACCACACAGCTTACGCGGGCTGTGCAACCGTTAAGGATAAGTTTGCGGGTACTTATCAACCTTACAGTTTAGTTTTCAGGTACTAAACAACCTATCTACTCAATTCCGGGAAGAGTAGGGTCCTAACACTCCTTTTGAGAGAAAGTGTGAAAAAGGTTGGTTCCAACTAAAAGCTCGAACACGAAGTGAGCTATGATCTAACACTCTACAAACTCTCACTAAGTGATGTTCTCAAGGTTCGATCTAAAGACACAGAAACTAACTCTAGAACTCTCAACAAGTGATGTTCTAAGAGATTGAATGTAGTTCAGCTCGTGAAGAATTTTGCTCTTTCTTTCGCTCTCTGGTTTCTTCTCGCGTGTGTGTCTTATATTCTTCTCTGTGAATGAAGGCCTCTATTTATAGGCGGAGAGAGTCAACTAGCCGTTGGAAGAGCTGTTGATCTCTGTTCTTTGAAAGCGATGGCTTGTCTCTCATTTCTGCAGACTTTCCGGATTTGGCAACTGCGTACTTCTGCTTTCCATCTGAGACAGCCTTGTGTTGGGCCAAATGAGGTAATGACAGAGAGTCAAACCTTCACGTGACTTCCTTATTTGAAATTCAAATCTTAACATCAGACTTCCAACAAAGAGTGGTAGGTTAAGATTTTTGATCTTCAACTAACTTGATCTTCAGCTGATGTTCTATCTGAGAGCTGAAAGTTGAACTCTCAGCTGACTTGATCTTCAACTTCGTGCTGTTGATCTTCAACTAACTTGATCTTCAACTTCATGCTGTTGATCTTCTAGGTTGAGTTCTACAACTGATGTTCTGAAACTGAACGCTCAGTTGTCTTCCTTGTATCTTCTCCCTTTTTGAATTCTCATGGAATGAACGCTCAGTTGTTTTTCTCACAACTGATGTTCTATCTCTTGAGTGTAACTTCCCCCTTTATCAATGCTTGAACTGATGAACGCTCAGTTGTCTTCCTCACAACTGATGTTCTATCCGAGTGAAGCCTTGTTGCCGTCTTCAGCTGGAGTCCTGTAAAGATAAAATCTTAACAATGCTCAAACAACGAGCCTAACTACTAACATTAGGATCTGGCAACATCTACTCGGTTGGGGTCAGTTGGTTTTGGAATCAATCAAAACTTTTTACTTAAATTTCCAACAATTTCCCCCTTTTTGATGATGCCAAAACCCTTACTCTCTTACAGATCAAGACTCTAAGACTTTAAAACCCTTATACAATTCTTACATATCCAAAATCTCAGCTGAAATTGTAGACAATCTATAAGATTGAAACATCAAAGGGTTAGCACAGTTATAACATGGTATTGAAATAACTTTGCGATTCAGAGCTTGGACAACTAGAGATTGTACGTCAAGTTGAATCGGATAACTGATGAAAGTTTTCATTACAACTGATGGTTACAAAGTAAGCACAAAAGATCAAAAATTACATCAGTTGCTCAAAAACTAACTGAGCTAAAATTGTAGCCCATACTTACTAAAAATCCTAACAAAAATTTCTCTCTTCGCAGCTGACTCCTTGGAAATGTCCACTCCATTCTTCTTGCAAACCTGCCTTGCTTCGGCTGCAATCTTCGTGCGGTTCGGGTTGCGAGAATCTGGGAGGAAGGGAGGCCGATAAGTAACCTTCTAGGGAACTGGAACTGTGTTCAAGTCCAGGTTGGCTCCAATCATAGCCCGCCTGAACTGGCTGAACATGCCGGGATCCCCTGAGTGCAACTCGGTCAGCGCTTCCTTGAACGCTTTCCTCGAATCATCAGTTACGTAAACCTTCCTATAGTAGAAGTCATTCACGAACTCCTGCTTGAACAGCTCCCATTCTTCATTCCATTCGGTCGGCATCCACTTGTCAACATGCCTAAACTGACTCTCGACCTTGGACTTTGCTGGCAACCTTTGTTGCTTCAATCGAGCTTCCGCCTTTGATTGATGTTTGTTGATGCAGCGTCGGCTGCGGGAGGCAACGTTGCGGTCCAAGTTCTGGGTCACATTCTTCAGCTCTTCTTCGAACTGGTTCACCCTCCTCGCCTGGCTGGCGGCGAACTTCCTGATCCAGCTTGGGTTCATATAGTCTTTTTCTTCAACGTCCATAGCCTTAGCAGCTGCAATGCACTCTTCAGTTTTGATACCGTCGAGTTCTGAATCCAGCTCGGCTGCGATCTCGGCTATGGAGCTGTAAGAAACTCCGAACTTTTCTGCCTGCTCCAAGTCTTTTGACATTTGAGCTCCACCGACTTCGGTTGACTTGGGAGCAGCAGACTTCCTCTGACCAGACCTCCTCTTCAGTTGAGATTTTGCCTGAGCTGGCGTCTCTCCTTCGGCTTCGGTCTCTTCTTCTTCCTGCACCACAACATCCGCCTCCTTCTCTTCCCCCTTTTTGGCATCAGCAACAAGGCTTGCTACTGAACCATCCAGAGAGGTGAGTTGTTGCTCGGCAAGTTGAAGGCGGTTGAAGAGTTCATCGACCACGCACTCGAGCTCCACCTTCTTCGCCAATGCAGAGTCCTGGCGCTCTTGTTCGGCTTTCTTCAAGGTAGAGAGGTTCTTGATGACCTCAGTTTGAAAAGCCACGAACTCAGCCCATCGCGACTCGAAGCGAGACTCCCATTCAGCATCTTGGGTTTGCTGGGACTTGGCGAGATTGGAGTCGGCCAAGGATTTGAAGACGTTCAGCTCAGACTTCAATCCCAACAGAGTGGACTTCAGCTCCGACATTTCTTGACTGGTGGAGGAGGAGAATTCTTCCAGCTTGGTCTTCATTGCAACATTCTCCTCCACCAGTTGCTGGTTCTTCACTTCTTGTGCTGCCAACACCTTCAACTGATCTTCTTTATGTTGTTGGAGGTTGGCAAGCAACTCAGTTCTCAACTGGTTGACCCTCTCAGCTACCAGCTCACATATTTCTTCAGATGTGGGAGCATGCTGATCAGCTGAAGGGGCATCTTCAATCAAAGCTGGTGGGTCAACTGTGACCATGGCTTGTCGGTTTGCCAAGTACAGTTGCAGCTTTTCTTCTTCCTCCTTTGCTGCGGCGGCGGCTGCATCCAGATCCTCAAGGAAGTCAGCAGACTTGATCAGCATGCTGTCGAGAAAGTCAATGCACTCCTGTCCAGCTGCCTCCCTGGTGTCTGTCCCTTCAGCTCGGCTCTGGTCCAGCCGACGAGTGAGCAGAGCAATCCTGTTGTTGTAAGCCACCTCCAGGTTGGAGTAATTGAAGTAGGCTCGGATGCGGGACTCGTCCGACTTCAGCCTGTCCCAGCTCTGCACCCTGATCATGTCTTCCTTTACGTACCAATGACTGAAGATCAGGTGGAACTGGTACAATAGCTCGGTTCCCAGAGTGGCGAAGACTGGCATGTTGCGAGCTTCAGGGAACATGCCCAACAACTTCTGGAAGCAGTAGGCCACCCTGCCCTCGTGCTCCAGCGCAACTGCCTGAAGATCATCTTCTTCATTTATTGGGAAAGGGGAAAGATCATATGGCAAAGGTTCAAAAGGTTCATCGTTGTTGGCCAAAGAGTCGGTCGCAACATCGGCATCGAGCTGGGAGCTTCGAATATTGGATTCGGTTGGGAGGGGAGTTTCAATTGTTTTCTCAACATTGCCGAAGGAACGGTCACAATGTTGGCATCGAGCAGGGTGCTCGGAACATTTGGTTGTGAAAGGGTTGAAAGAGCAAGAGGCTCTGGGGGCGGTACGGCATCAGCTCCTGCCGTGGGGGAGGTGGGAACGTCTTCAACATCCTCAGATGAGGAAGAAGCATATGATGTCAAATCTGTCTCCATTCCGTCAGCCTTGTCAGCTCCGGTGGCTTGAGGAACGATCTCGAAAGTGGCAGCCTCAGCTGAGCGGCTCGACTCAGATGGCTCCTCAGCAGGTGCCGACTCAACCAGTGCCTCCTCCTCAGCTGGAGCTTGCTCCTCAGCTGGCTCCTCAGCTGGTACCTCAACTGGCTCCTCAGCTGACTCATCAGCTGGCACCTCAGTTGGCTCATCAGCTGGCACATCAGCTGGCTTCTTAACCGACTTCTTGAACCGTACCCTCAGCTTTTTCTGGGCAGGCTCCTCAGCTGTTTCCTTCTCCGACTCAGCTCGTCGGCGTGCAGCTTTGGACTTGGCGGGGCGAGCGACAGCTGGTTCCCCCTCAGCTGTAGACTCAGCATACTTCCCAGTCTCCTTCTTCTCCTTCGGAGTGTACACACTCCTGAGCACCTCCTGTGCCTTCTTAGCTGTTGGGAACAGCAGCAACTTCTTGACCGACGTCTCCTCAGAGTCATTCCAGACCATGTTGCGATCCTTGGTCACGAGCAAGATCAGGGCTGAGATCTTGCAGCCGAAGTTGAGCATCCCTTTCACACTCAACAGCTTCTCTCTAGACTCGGTTGTTGTCTCGGAGATCTTCGACTTCTCCACCATCAACTGGTTCAGGAAGTATTGAAACCAGTTGATCTAGTGTTGGTGCTCAAAAGCCACCAACTGCTTCAATTTGGGTCGGCTGATGTCGCCGAATGCACCACTGTAACCGAACACCACCTTAGAAACAACATCGAACAACAGGCGATGTTCTGGCTTCAGCTTCGTCCTCTGCATGTTGCTCCTCAACCTCTCCGGCTCGATCAGAGCATTCTGCAGAAACTCATCCGCCTACTCGTCAGTTATGTTCTCCAGAAATTCTGTGGCGGTGTGGTTGACGGGGATGATGTAGCGAAGGGCATCGGAAACATCGATTGGGAAGGTGACACGGCGAATGGTCCTAGCCGGAACATCTTGTTGCCGACAGGAGACTTCCGTAGACACTCCTTCTGTGCTGTCAAGGGGGGCATTCAGGTTGACGTAGAACTCCCCGACTTGTCGCATGAGCAAGTGGGAGGGGCAAAGCTTGGCCCATTCGAGGAGGCCATTCTCTCTGAGTATATTGGCGAGGGGAGCCAACACCGGTGACTCCAGATCTTTATCGGAAAGTATTTGCTCGAAGTGGATCTTCAACACCAACATGTCGAAAGATTCTTCATATGAGGTAGGGACAAGGGAAGATCCAGATGAAGCCATTTTCTTGCTTTTGGGTGCCATTTATGATCACTGCAAAAGGAATATATATAGGAAAGGAAGGAAAAAACTTTTGCAGAAAATAGTTAGACAATGTCTGAGAAGACGATGAACAGTTATAGAAGATAGACACGAATGAGGAAGGTAAGAAATCACTTCCTGATTTTCCGCTATATATAGGTTTTTGACTCGGTAGAGATCGACGACTGGGGTTAAATGGTGCGAATCCATCAACGGCTGAGATCACGCGACTGTTGACTATCTTTGACTTGACGTCATGCACCGAGTTCTAACCTGCGCGTGAGAAGGTGTACAATTTTCGTGTCAGCCCAGTCGCACTATAAAGTAGGCTATGGATGTTCAGCCGTACTTTACATTTAATGCGACATGATGGCTATTTTAATGTAACTGACTAGCTCAGGAATGTTTGAATTTATTTCAAACATTCTCATTTCAGAACATAACACCTTCAGCCATAAATGTTACCTGCCAGCTGATGTCGGAATCAGCTGTGTTCTCTTGTTGCGGCATACCATCAGCTGTCTCGAGTTCGTCTGTTTAGCTGACGTTTGATCCAATGTTGCAGCATACCATCAGCTGACTCGAGTTCGTCTGTTCAACTGACGTCTGATGTCTTCGGTTGGCGATCTGCATCTGAGATTCCCCCTTCATTTGAGCTTCCCCCTCAGATGGATATCTGTCTCTTCACCTCAGCTGGTTCCTCATCAGGTGGATCTAACAATCCAAGTAGATCACATAGCATCTTGAACCGTGCTTCGACTAGAGGTTTGGTGAAGATATCAGCTCTCTGAATCTCGGTTGGAATTTTCTCCATGGAAACGTCCTTCTTCTCAATATGGTCTCGGATGAAATGATGTCGGATGTCGATGTGCTTCGTCCGAGAGTGACGAACAGGATTCAAAGAGATAACAATGGCACTGGAGCTATCGCAATGAATGAGAACCTGTCCAGTTGTAACTTCATAGTCTCTCAACTGTTGCTTAAGCCACAACACTTGCATGCAGCAGCTACCGGCAGCCATATACTCTGACTCGGTTGTAGAAGTGGCAACACATGCTTGTTTCTTGGAGAACCACGAAACTAGCTTGCTTCCCATGAACTGACAATGTCCAGATGTGGACTTCCTGTCCAACCGATCTCCGGCTAGATCTGCATCTGAGTATCCAGTCAGTTGGATGTTGTCGTCGGTTGGATACCACAACCCAACATTTACAGTTCCCTTCAGATACTTGATGATGTTCTTTGCTGCTAACATGTGAGCTTCCCTCGGTTGAACTTGGAACCGAGCACACACTCCAACCGCGTAAGATATATCTGGTCAACTGGCGGTTAGATAGAGCAAAGAACTGATGATCCCTCTATACTTACTGGCATCTACGAGCTTTCCCTCAGTTCCAGGTTCAATTTTCCAGTTAGTATTCATCGGGATCCTTGTTGTCTTACTTGTCTGCAATTCGAACTTGGTGATGAGCTCCTTAGTATACTTGGACTGATTGATAAATATCCCTTCTGGTGACTGCTTCACTTGAAGTCCAAGAAAGTAGTTCATCTCGCCCATCCTCGACATCTCGAACTTCTCCTTCATGAGATTTGAAAATTTTTCACACAGTTCCTCCAACTTAGAACTGAATATGATGTCGTCGACGTAGATTTGCACAACAAGTATATCTTCTCCAACTTTGATGGTGAACAGGGTTTTGTCAACTGATCCTCGTTTGAACCCCGAGTTCAGAAGAAAACCACAAAGAGTGTCATACCAAGCCCTGGGTGCTTGTTTCAAACCATAGATTGCTTTCTTCAACTTGTACACTCTTCCATCTCTAGTTTCAAAACCGGGAGGCTGTTCAACATATACATCTTCCTTGATATCACCGTTGAGGAAGGCACACTTCACATCCATCTGATAGACCTTGAACTTGTGAAATGCAGCATAGGCTAGAAAGATTCGGATGGCTTCTAGCCTTGCAACCGGCGTGAAGGAGTCCTCGAAATTGATTCCTTCTTGTTGGCAATATACCTGAGCTACCAACCTTGCCTTATTCCTCACGATGAATCCAATGGCGTCTCTTTTGTTTTTGAAAATCCATTTTAATCCAATGACTTTGACACCATTTGGTCTTTCTACCAACTCCCATACACAGTTGCGTAGAAATTCATTCAGTTCTTCTTGCATGGCTGTTGTCCAATGAACACAGTTGAGAGCTTCCACAACATTCTTTGGTTCTGGTACATCAGCTACAAAGCAAGAAATCATGGCAACATCTCCAGCTTGCTCGAACTCCTCAAGAACTGCCAACTCCTCAGCATATTAGGAATAAGTGTTGGAGTCTTCCTCAGTTGAATCTTGAGCCGCAACTCTGCTCCTTGTACGCACACCTTCGGTTGGATCTCCGATGATGTTGTCTGTGGGATGATCTTCATACCATCTTCTGTTGCGTCTTCCTTCTTCTTCCAACTGTGGCTGTTCCGTGATCTGAGCTGTGGGAGATGCTGGACTCTTCTGAGCTGGTGATTTATCATTTGTTGAGTCTGGATCCTCAACATTGATAGCATTTCGAACCGGGCTTGGTTGGGCTTCGGATGCTGATGCAGTTGGAGAGGCATTAGCTGGAGTTCCCCCTTGAGATGAGCTGGGGTCCTCGCATTCATCTTCAGAGGAGTATGGATCATCATCCTCGGTTGCCCAAACCAATGGTTCAACTAGATTCTTTTCCCTTAGCGCTTGCGATCTAGTGAGAGCAGGTGGAACTTGTGGATCAGCCTGTTGTCCTTTAGCCTGTTCCCTGCACTTAAAGGTAGATTCAACAAAACTAACATGAGGTGTTATCTCCACAACACGAGAGCTGTTGTTGAAAACTCTATAAGCCTTGATTCGAGCGGCATATCCAAGAAATATGTCTTTCGAAGCCTTGGCATCAAAAGTTTTCAACTGAGTCTTCCCATTGTTGTGAATATAACACTTAGAACCAAAAACGCGAAAATATGAAATATCTGGCTTCCTGTGTCTCCATAGCTCGTATGGTGTCTTTCCCAACCGCTTGCTTAGAAGAGACCGGTTCTGGGTGTAGCATGCTGTGTTGATGGCCTCAGCCCAAAATCTCTTTAGTAGAGCTGAGCTTGTCAACATGGATGTAGCTGCATCTTTCAGTGTTCGGTTTCTTCGCTCAGCTACTCCATTCTGTTGCGGAGTACGCGCAGCTGATGTCTGATGTGTAATTCCATGCTTCTCGCAGTACTCGATGATGGTTTCATTTAGAAACTCGGTTCCACGATCTGATCGGATGGAGATAATTTTCATCTCTTGTTGGTTCGATATCCGATCCATCAGCTTGGGTAGCTCATCTCGAGTCTCACTCTTGTAGCGCATGAAAATGGTCCACGTGTATCTGGAATAATCATCAGTGCACTGCAGATATATGTTGTTGAAAACACTCGGTTTGGTATGCCTCTTGCATGTTCTTGTCTGGCAAGTCGGTTTATAGTCTTGAAGTTCAGATGGTTGAGCCTTTTGTGCCACAGCCAGCTCACATCTGAGCTGCTCTTTGATAACAAACAGGTGTCAGGAAGACTGCTGTTCCAGTCAGCATAGTAGACATTTCCGGTTGGCGATCGATTTCCCAACAATATGACCTGCTTTGATCCGACATTTTTAACCCTGCAACCCTGTGCATCAAACTTGACAGAGAAACCATTATCACAGAATTGGCTGATGGAGAGCAAGTTATGCTTCAATCCATCAACATAAAAAACATTTGAAATTGAAACATGATTGGTTTCAAGGGTACCGTAACCTCTGGTGTAACCTTTTAAGTTGTCACCAAAAGTAACTGATGGACCTTCTTTCTCCACGAAACTTCCAAGCAAATCCTCAGATTTGTCATGTGTTTCGAGCATCTACTATCCATCACCCACATTGTTGTTGATGCTTTATTCTTCCTCATTTATTTCTCCTGTACCTGCAAAGAGAAACTCACTTAGGTCCCCAATTTTAGTTGGGTCCTGGATGGTTAGAACCAGTTCCCTCTGGAACTGTGCAACGCTTTTCCCTGTATACTCGGATGGATTTATCATTCCAGATCACTTTTCCTTCATCATCAACTATAACAACACCTCGGTTATCCTTAGGCTTGTTGTTAGTAGTGATGTTCTGTTTCTTGGGAGGAGTTGGATTTCTCCCATTCTGAGCTTTCGGAGGAGAGACTTTCCCCCTATTTTGATGGCGATTCTTATCCTGTTGAATTTGTCTGTGAGGTCGGACGCCTTGTTGGAATCTTTGTGGCTGATTCTGATTCCAACTCCCTGAGTGTTGTCTATAGCTGTTCATGCCCAGTTGGTGGTTCATATTGTGGCATGAATATCTCCAGCAGTTCGACCCGTTCCTTATTGGTTGACTCGGTTGGAACCTTTGGTTGAACTGATGATGGAACCGTTATTGATTCAGATGATTGAGCCCTTACCGGTTCTGCGGTCGATTCCATTCTTTCTGATGTTACTCTGAGGTTGATGCAGAGGTCGGTTCTGATTCTTAGTTCGGTTGCGATTATGTCTTCGACGCCTCTGATTCCTCTTCTGACTTTTGGGACATTCCTCCTCGGTTGATGTCCCAACCGATGGAACATTCTGTCCTCCATCTACTACTCCTTTTCCCTTCTCAGTTGTGGTTCTCTTGGTCGGTTGAGCTTGCTGAGAAGTGGAAGTTGGATTGCTTTGGGGTGACTCAGGTTCAACCGTGTTAGGTTCGACAACCTTGACTTCTACAGCTTTGATGAAGGTCGCTGGAGGGATTCCAGTATCCTTGATCACATCATAACCGAGTCCTGAAACGTCATCTATCTGTCGGCTGTAACTGATAAGATTCTTAATGATCTTGGATGACTGATATAGCTTAATTAAGTTGTCCTTCTCAGTTTGCAACTCCTTGAGGAGGACAGTTATCTGCTCGGTTTGTCCATCTGACTTCTTTATCAGCTGGTCGATCTGAGTCTCTTGATTTTTCAACTGATCATGTTGCTCCTTGATCTGCTTTGTCAACTCCTCATCAGTTGGAGCATTAGTTCGGCTGACTGCATTCAGTTGACTCTTGAGATTCTCAATCTCCTTTGTTTGACTCTTGATCAGATCGTCCTTCACGGTTAAGGATTCTTCAAGTTTTGAGAACTGTTCTTGAAGACTCTTAAACTCAACCGATTGCTGATGAAGTTCCTCACTGAGTTCTTGAAAGTCACTCCGGGAGGGTTCCAACTCTTCATCCAGTGATTCCTGCATGTTAGAAATATTGGAAGAATTTAACTTAGCAGGATTAGAGTGTACCTCAGTATCATCTTGATCTGTTCCAAGTGCCATGATGCATTGATCCTGACTGATGGCGTTGTTGGTGGAAGTCAGCTCATCTTCATCTTCAGTGTCAGTGAAGATGTCCATGTCATCAGCTGCTTTCTGCAACTATGGCCTTGTTCTTTCCAGCTTGCTTGGCCCTCAACGCTTCTCTCTCTTTCTTCGAGAGGTCTGGACAGTCTGCTTTGAAATGTCCTTCCTTGCCGCATTCAAAGCAACCGTTGTTCACAGGCTTTGAATTATCTCGAGTTCGGTTGGACTTGTAGAATCTCTTGTATTTTCCGAACCGAGTGTCCATGTCGGCTAGTTTCTTTGACAGGGCGGCAATGTTCTGCTGTAGTTCCTCTCTGCTTGGCTCCTTAGCAGTTTTGTCCGCAGATCTTGTTGGCCTCGATGTTCTCGATTTGGAGTAGTCAGCTCGAAGTGCAACTGACTTTGAGGCTGAACCAACATCCTCAAGTTGACTCGTCTGAACTGAGGACTGAGATTTTCGTCGGTTCACCTTGTACTCATTTCCCTTTAGTATTGAGAACAGTCTTTCCGTTCCCATCTCACCCAGGTCAGCTCGGCTCTCGTGGATATTAGTGAAGGTATCCCACTCAGCCGGTAGAGCTTGTAACACTTTGAGATTGATTTCTCTCAAGGTGTATTTTCCTCTTCGGATGGACTGGATTCTTCTGATGATGTCCATAAACCAGAGCTCTAGCTGATCAATTGTTTCATTAGTTCTCAGACAAAAGTTGTCGAAGTCTTGGCATGCATGTGAGAACTTGTTCTCCTTTGTCTCGTCGCTTCCTTCACTCAGCGATGCCAAAATATCCCACATCTCTTTGGCAGTCTCACACTCCTCTATCCAAGGCAGATAATCTTGTCCAACTGTGGACATGATCGTGCTCTGAGCCCAGATGTCCAACTGGCTCACCTTGGCTTCCTCTGGAGTGTAGTCTTCCGGCTGCTTCTCCACAAACTCCACAACTGTATCCCCATCGTTGGGATTTGTAGGAATGCGAGTGATTCTCTCTTTGATGGTGATCAGTCCGGACGAGAGTACTTGTTGCATCCTATGATGCTTCGACAGTAAGATCTTCTTCATCCGTGTCCTCCAGGATGTATAATTTACTACCGAGAACATGACCACGATCTTATACTTGACATCCATCTGCACACAACAACAGAAGAAATATGCAAGCAAATATGCATTAGCGTGATAAAAAGATCTGTTCATTTGACCACTAAAGAAAACACTTCGAATTCACACCTTGTGAAACAGAGTCAGCAGTCTTTTGAACCACTACTCTGATACCACTTGATGGTCCCGATACGAGTTCTGGTGTATGGGGGCGGAATACACCAGATAAAACTTTTTAAAACAACCCCCTAAAAATAACACAAATGAGTAATGGAACTCAGTTGAAATCACAACCGAGTAAGAAACACTCGGTTGGAAGTGATGTGCTGTGCGGAAAGTGGTGGAAATAAACTCGTAAAAATTAACTCACGCTTTTATGCACGATTGGTCAAAAACCAAGACAGTTTAGAAAGCTAAGATGCAGTTTGTATGCTGGTTAGATGGTCAGTTGAGTATGCAAGAAATAACTGAAAAATAAATACTAGCACACAGAGATTTACGTGGTTCGGAGAAACCTCCTACGTCCACGGGGAGTTGTGAGACCACACAACTCAGTCCAAGTTCTTCTGGACAAACCACACAGCTTACGCGGGTTGTGCAACCGTTAAGGATAAGTTTGTGGGTACTTATTAACCTTACAGTTTAGTTTTCGGGTACTAAACAACCTATCTACTCAATTCCGGGAAGAGTAGGGTCCTAACACTTCTTTTGAGAGGAAGTGTGAAAAAGGTTGGTTCCAACTAAAAGCTCGAACACGAAGTGAGCTATGATCTAACACTCTACAAACTCTCACTAAGTGATGTTCTCAAGGTTCGATCTAAAGACACAGAAACTAACTCTAGAACTCTCAACAAGTGATGTTCTAAGAGATTGAATGCAGTTCAGCTCGTGAAGAATTTTGCTCTTTCTTTCGCTCTCTGGTTTCTTCTCGCGTGTGTGTCTTATATTCTTCTCTGTGAATGAAGGCCTCTATTTATAGGCGGAGAGAGTCAACTAGCCGTTGGAAGAGCTATTGATCTCTGTTCTTTGAAAGCGATGGCTTGTCTCTCATTTCTGCAGACTTTCCGGATTTGGCAACTGCGTGCTTCTGCTTTCCATCTGAGACAGCCTTGTGTTGGGCCAAATGAGGTAATGACAGAGAGTCAAACCTTCACGTGACTTCCTTATTTGAAATTCAAATCTTAACATCAGACTTCCAACAAGGAGTGGTCGGTTAAGATTTTCGATCTTCAACTAACTTGATCTTCAGCTGATGTTCTATCTGAGAGCTGAAAGTTGAACTCTCAGCTGACTTCAACTTCATGCTGTTGATCTTCTGGGTTGAGTTCTACAACTGATGTTCTGAAACTGAACGCTCAGTTGTCTTCCTTGTATCTTCTCCCTTTTTGAATTCTCATGGAATGAACGCTCAGTTGTTTTCCTCACAACTGATGTTCTATCTCTTGAGTGTAACTTCCCCCTTTATCAATGCTTCAATTGATGAACGCTCAGTTGTCTTCCTCACAACTGATGTTCTACCCGAGTGAAGCCTTGTTGCCGTCTTCAGCTGGAGTCCTGTAAAGATAAAATCTTAACAATGCTCAAATAGCGAGCCTAACTACTAACATTAGGATCTGGCAACATCTACTCGGTTGGGGTCAGTTTGTTTTGGAATCAATCAAAACTTTTTACTTAAATTTCCCAACACGACGAAATCTAATTCGTCCGTTAGATTAGAAATAAATCACGTACTCGGAAAACCTAATTCATTTTTCAAAATCCGAATAAAAGTCGGGATTAGACAGTCTAAAATTCGCCCTGAAAAATCATAAAAACTGACTTTTTCCGGTGAACTCGTATCGAAGAAAAAGTGAATGTAAATTCTGACGGTTTTTCAATCTGAGTTTTCGGACGAAAATTCTATCGGACGCGAAAACCCTAATACAGTAGTCGTTCGACCGACTTCTAGAATTTATTTTCTGAAACGGATTTCACCGTGAATCTTAGAATCAAAAATCCTTAACTTAGGCATGCAAAGCCTTAATTAATAATCAATTTTTTTTATTTTTCGTCGGAAGAAAATATCCGGCTATTACATGTTGGACCATCATAATTTCATTAACCATATAAGACTAAGCCCATTTCATATTTCTTTTTATTAACTTATACTCGGTTTTCAGCCTTATACACACTCACATATCATCTATAGCAACCATATGATTATGAAGAACACACATTCCTAAGTCATGCTCTTCCTAAAATGCATATAATCAAGTATAACTTCACAACAAGCATCAAAACCACACAAAATCATACTTGCCATCACTACACTATGAAACCACATAAACATCATCTTCTTCACACCAAGACCAAAGGTTCCACTATTTTCTTTCCCTAAACATGCTTCTAAGATATTGAAAAGAAGGAAGAAATAAGAGAAACGAGGGTTTAGCCTTTATACCTTGCCTTCTTCTCCTCCTTTCTTTCTTACTCAGTTCTCTCACTCTCTTTCTCCTTCCTCCCTCACGGCTGCTCCTCCCTCTCTTTCTTTCTGCCCAGTTCTCCAACCCTAGTTGGTGGTGGTGGTGGTTCCGGTGGTGATGGATGGTGGTAGATGGTGGTAGAGGAAGAAGGGGTTAGGTTTTGAGGAAAAGATGATTTTTTGCAGAGATGGTGAAGAGTTTCATCTGCAACTCTTTTTTTTTGTTTTAACGTAAATGAAGGGGAGGGGGAATCTGTAGGCAACTAGGAATTATTACATCTAATTCATTCTGATTGGAGTTTACGGGAGGTGATTTTGGGAGAAGGAAAAAACGTAATGATTATGCTTAGATATAATCTGCTCCAAATCTTTTCCCTTTTTCTCTCCTTAACCGTTTTTTTTTTCTTTCCTCTCTCCTCTTAATCCCTTTTCTTTTTCTTTATTACTAATACTAATTCTCCCTTTTAATTAAATAAATTAAAACTCCCTAACACATAATTTATACACACGCACACACCTACACTTACGGCGCACACACACCTAATTTTACGCGCACACACATCTCACTTACATATATATATATATATATATATATATATATATATATATATATAATATTATTATATTATATGATTTCCTTTTATATAACATATCTATTTTCGTTTCATAATACGACATTCGTTCATCCGATCAAAGTTTCGATCGAGCATATACGTAGAACTAATTATTTCGGTTTTAACGAGACCAATATCCATATTATTCTATAAATTAATTCTTTTTACAAAATTAAACAAACAAATGCTTCATATTTATATTATATATATATAATTCATCTTTTGATTAATTATATCTAATTAATGACATTAATGCATAGGCAATAATAATATCGACATATTTCACTTGAATAATAAAATATGAATGCTCGTGCTATGCAATGCATATGATGTAATAAAAAAAATTATGATTTGGACGTATAAAATTTGTCGGGAATAAGTGACCGTTCTATTATCCGATTAATTGTATATACATTTCTATATACTTAAAATGGATTTTTTAGGCTCGAATTTTTGGAGTTCTACATCCTACCCTCCATAAAATAATTTCGTCCTTGAAATTACATACCTTTAACGGGTAAGTCGGGGTAGAGTTCTTTCATCTTGGATTCTAGCTCCCATGTAGCTTCTTCTTGTCCGTGGCGCATCCACTGGACCATAACTAAAGGGATTTGCTTATTTCTAAGCACTTGAACTTTCCTATCGAGGATACATTTAGGTCCTTCTTCATAGCTTAAATATGGGATAAGATCGAGGTCGCCGTATCGGATAATGTGCTTTGGATCATATACATATTTTCTCAGTTGAGAAACATGGAAAACATTGTGCACATTTTCTAGACTTGGAGGTAAGGTAAGCTTATAGGCGACTTCCCCTATTCTTTCCAGAATTTCGAAGGGTCCTATGAATCTAGGACGCAATTTACCCCTCTTGCTAAAGCGAACCACACCCTTAGTAGGTGATACTTTAAGAAAAACCTTGTCTCCAACTTGGAAACTTAGCTCAGTCCGGCGCTCGTCTACGTATGACTTCTGTCGATCTTTGGCTTCTTTGACCCTCACACGAATTTTCTCAATAATTTTGATCATCTCTTGGACTAATTCTGTTCCTAACATCTTTCTTTCACCAATCTCATCCCAATGAAGAGGTGATCGACATTTCCTACCATAAAGAGCTTCATAAGGTGCCATTTCGATGGTTGCTTGGTAACTGTTGTTGTAGGCGAACTCGACTAGTGGCATATACTCCTCCCATTGACCTCCTTGGTCGAAGGTTACCGTTCGCAACATGTCCTCTAAGGTTTTGATGGTCCCGATACGAGTTCTGGTGTATGGGGGGGGGGGGGGAATACACCAGATAGGAAATTTTAAAACAACTCTCGAAAATATCTCAACCGAGTAAAAAGACTCAGCTGGATTCACAACCGAGTACGAGAACTCAGTTGGAAAAGTGGTGTTGTGCGGAATGTGGTGGTTAAAAACTAACTCGTATAAAAACAACTCACGCTCAGATGCAAGGTCGGTCAATAACCAAGTCAGTTGATATTCAAAGATGCAGTTTTGTATGCTGGTCAGTTGGTTAGTTGAATATGCAATAAGAAATAACTGAACTGAAAACACAAGCACACAAGGGATTTACGTAGTTAAGAGAGAACTCCTACGTCCACGGGGAGTTGTGAGTCCACACAACTCAGTCCAAGTTCTTCTGGGCAAAATCCACAAAGCTTACGCGGGCTTTGCAACCGTTAAGATAAGTTTACGAGTACTTATCAACCTTACAGATAAGTTTACGGGTACTTATCAACCTATCTACTCAATTCCGGGAAGAGTAGGGTCCTAACAACCTTTTTAAGGGTATGTGTGAAGGGTGGGTTTTTCCAACTACTAGCTCGAACAAGAAAGTGAGCTAAGATCTAACACTCTATGAACTCTCAACTAGTGATGTTCTCAAGGTTGGATCAAAAACACCAAGACAGAATCTAACACTCTAGGAACTCTCAACTAGTGATGTTCTTAGAGATTGATTTTGGTTTAGCTCGTTTGCGATATGAACTCTCAACTGGTGATGTTCACTCGTCTATCTGCTCTCGCTCTTTCTTCTGTCTTCTAAGTCTTGGTGACAGAGCGCTGTCGTCACACACTTCGCACAAATAATATTTATAACACCTCTTGCCCAACAAGGTAGTAGTCAGCAGCAAGCGGGATCGTACCTAAGGGACCTGGTGTAATCTGTTCTTCAGATGTTGCTCAACAAAAGGGTTTTGGTCACGAAGTATCTTAATAACCTGTACTCAACAAATAACATTATCAAATAACAAAAGAGTTTGGATTGGGTTTCGAATCCATAATCATAATTACTCTTCACTCGTTCATCGGTGCAAGGATATTCAATTAACTAATTTTATCACTTGGTTTAAGGAAAAGATTAGCTAACACCCTAAGGTCACGAAGTCACGATGCTAACGCACTTAACCTATGTCTAATCAATTTTACAGATCTTGACAGAAGGCAAGATCTCCTCTCTTGATCAGCAAAGTCACGAAGACACTTCAATAACGATGCTGCCTAATAGGCATTAAGAATAAATAGACCCAAGACAGCCAAGAAGTAGGTCAATACCGACTGCTCTCCAACAGCTTTTACCTTCTTGGGCACGAAAGACACTCTCGTGTTGATCCCAATTTCTGTTAATGACTTAATCTCAATATCTAGATGGTGATCAATCAACTTCAATATCAATTAAGTCTAGAATTAATCCTAAGTGTTTCGAGAACAAAATCAATTAACGAACTAACACAATTAGACCTCACAAGTTTGAACGAGTAACTTAGAATCGCTTTATCTACATCCAACCCAAATAATAAACTTAGCTAGACATAATATTAAATAAGAACACAAAGCAAATAAAGAAAAGCATACTTAGCATAAATTTGGAAAGGGGTTGCTGCCCAAAAGCGTAGTCAGCAACCAGGGTCTTGGCTTCACGCCAACAACTAACTTAAAGCAGTAAAATACGAAATTAAAGTAAATTGCCCTTAGGACTTGTTTCTTCCTCACTTTCTCTCAACCTAGAATGCAGAACTATTCTAAACTACTGAATTCGAAGAGCTCCTTTACATGATAGAGTCGGCCATATATATAGGCGATGAGATTTTAGGGTTTAGGGAAGTTTCCTTGTTGAATAAGGATTCCTTGTTGAATAAGGATTCTTCCCATGCATATCATAACCTCCGCCTCTCTCTCTTTCCTTCGCATGCACGTTCCTTCTTTCCTTGTGTGGTAGATTTATTCCATGATTTGGCTCGGCTAGGATAAGGAAGGAAACATCCGATCCTTATCCTCTTCCTTGAAGGAAAAGAAATCTGCTGCTGCTGCTCGACTCTCATCTTGCCCTTCATCGTCTGCATCCGGCTTTGCTTCCGGTGTTGACCACGATCCTGGTTCCTCCGAGTACTCTGTCTGTTGGCCTTTAAGGATATGGGGAGGTACTTCCTGACTTGTAGAAAGGATGTTTCGATGTTTCCCAGCTACAAGCTTCCAGCCCTATGCCCATTCGCATCGTATCGCCGTCTCAACAACAGATTTTCCATCGGATTTTCCCAGCATCCACCTGTTCTTCCCCTGCACACTATCTCTCGACTTGCGTGTCCTCCCAGACACATAATGACTCGATAAAGACTAAAAACACAAGAAAGAAACAAGAAAAGATGGACACAAATATGGGTTCATCACACCCACACACTTGAATTACACTTGCCCTCAAGTGTATGGCTGCGACATTGCCCAAGACTCGAACACAGAAAAGACAAAACAGAAAATACAGACTCAAAATAAATCAGCATCTCACATGTCAGTCAAAACAGAATATGTAACAGATATTACCATCAAACAAGTCAAGATAGAGTTATCGGGCAACAAGGACATCCTTACCAGCACTCATCTCTCAAGTGTATAAGGTTAAGTGTTTACGCTCTTGACCATCATCAACAAAGTTTTTCCATAGGCTTACCTGCCCTCTACATCTCTACTTCTTCGAACAAATTCAAACTACTTATCCTTAGGTCTTCATTGGGTTGTAATGTGGCTCATGACAAAAGGTAGGATAATATGGAAACTGGCTAAGTCAAGAACTAGGTTCTCGAGCAACACATTACCCTTGATTCCTTACTCCTCTTTATTTAGCACACTTATTCTGGGCTTCTTATATATTTTCTTTTCTCTTTTTTTTTTTTTTTTTTTTTTTTTTTTTTTTTTTTTTTAACCCAACACCTCTATCTTAGGTGATTCTGCCCACTATGTGCTACCCAACATTTCCTTTCATCCCTCGTTCTTCTAGACCTGAGTTCTTAACCGGGACGGCTAAAATTCAGGCTTCTATAAGTGAATAGAAAGAATACGATCCAAGCTCAATGGGGCTAATCAAAGGATAAATGTTATGGTAGGAAATTTTTAGGCCATGGCTTTTGAACAAAAATTGCCTAATTCATCTAAGTAGTTCTACTAAGTTACTTGAAGTTTTAATTAAGAGATACAGGTAAGTTCTAGATCAACACGTGTCAACTGATCATTATCACACAAGAAAGAATGATGCTGCATATGTATATAGCATTTCAAAAGCTCAAATTCTCACAGTTAATGCCCAAGAACTCATTCCGTCCTACCTATTCACATACGGCATTATCCATCTATCATATCCATTCTAACCTATCATGCTTACATGCTGATCAACAACTAACACAACAATTAAAACACAAACTTGACACTCCCTACATCCACACACTTTGCTTCTGGCAGAGTGGGTGCAATGTTGGGCAAGAACACTAAGCAAAACAGAAACTGACTCGACACTACTTATAAACAGACTGAGAAGGGAGCCTTAAGGTCTTCACCACACAATTTGCTGGGCAAATTGTGGGTGAAGTCAATTAGTTCGCCCTCTCAACCAACAAGACATAACACAAAATAAAAACAAAACTACAACTATAAAACACAAAGAATGCCAGCTGGGCATCTCTGATCTCGGTCAACAACCTCTCCACATTGGCCAGCCTGGTCTCGATCTCAATGTTGGGCAGCACCGCTGCACTGGTGCTTGCCTCCTCCTTCTTGCCTACTGGTGGTCGCCTGCTAGATGCTGGTTTGGAATGATCAACAAACATATATCTGCCATTTCTGATCTCGATGTCATTCATCTTTCTCAAGGCAGTTTCTCCCAACATGTTGACTGGCATCTTCGGCTTCCCCTTCAGATCACCATAGACCCCGACTCCATTCACGAAGGCTGTCACAAAGTGGCCACAAGTGCATCCCAACGCCTGTTTTGCCAACACGGTCTTGAGCTGCTCACCAAGGGACGCCGCAAAATTGACTTTGGTTTTGGTGTGCATACACCACAGTAGATATCGCTCCTTGTTGCTCAGGCTGTTGCCACTATCACTCTTGCTATATAAGTTGTAGGCAAGGATGCGGTAGGAAAGTCTCAGGGCAGGCGTTCTTAGCTCAGTACCCTTGTTGTTGTCTCCATAGTAGGGCGTCCCATTGCTGATCTCCTTCCACTGCTCCTCATAAACCACATCTCCTGGGGATGGCACCTTGGTCCTGGCCTCCATGAACTCCTTCCTGGCCAAATCTCGCAGACTCACCATCTTGAGAATCTGATTGAGGGCACTGACTTGAATCTCATACTTCTCGCCCAACAGCGAGAAGGAAATCATGCTCACCCAGGGTCACTTGTTATTGCCGCCGTGCTATAAACTTCCTTGACTTGCTCCTCATAGACCTCCACAGGCCACTCCAAAAACTTACTCCAGCCAATCCCCTTGAACAACTCCCTTACTTCCTGGGTAACACCCAAGTTCTCGTAGAATTTGAAGTCGAGAACTCGAGGTGCAGTCACCTTCCACTCTTTGGGCTTGTTATACGTCATCACCGTGGGCCCCTTCCTCTTCTTTCTGCTCTTAGCACTTGCTGGGGTAGAATGCTCATCATCCCCTTCCTCCTCAAGATCGTTTCCTTCTTCTTGCTCATTGACAGCCGTTCCCTTCGAAATCGACGGCTGAAAGGACCCGGCGTCCGAAGTAGCAGACTTGTGCTTCTTCGCCGGCGTCCCCTCGCCATCATGAGGGCGTTTCTTAGCCACCTTGGCTTCCTTCTTCTTCTCCGGACTTTCCTTTGCCTTGGTCTTTGCCTCCACCAACGCCTCCGCTGCCAGCGTCGCCGCCACTGCGTCAATGGCTTCATTCACATCATCGTTGTCGCCTTCTCCCTCATCACCTCTTTCTTCTTTTTCATTCTCGCCGTCGTGTTCCTCCTCCTCTGCTTCTTCCTCTAACTCCTCTTGCTCAGAAACCTGCTTCGATTGCGTCTCCTCCTCCTGTTGCTTCTCCGCCTCTTCCATCAGGCTAAGGTTTTCGTTGCTCATCAGAA
Organism: Schizonepeta tenuifolia; assembly: GCA_029490685.1. Lineage (NCBI taxonomy): Eukaryota > Viridiplantae > Streptophyta > Magnoliopsida > Lamiales > Lamiaceae > Schizonepeta > Schizonepeta tenuifolia. The sequence continues at coordinate 86,496,235 of CM055959.1, forward strand.
GCGTGGCGTCGACCGGCGGACTCTTGGATACGGTAGTTCCGATCGAAATTTTTGGGTGTTGGTCGGCAGAAGGGTTGGCGGGTTCCATGGGTAGTTTCCTCTTGGTGATTATTTTGGGCTTTGTGGTAGTGGTTTTGGGTTTGGCGGTGGTGGTAGTGGGTTTAGTGGTGGTGGTAGTGGGGTGTTCGATGGTGAGGTCGATATTGGTTTCGGCAGGGATCTTGTTGAATTTGTTTTTGGGGCGAGTAGACACCATTGTAGGGAATTCGGGAGTTTTGATGGAGAGAGAAGAGAGAAGATGAGAAGTTGCAGACTTGAATTTGAAATCGAGTAGTGGGGGTATAGACGTGGTAGGGTGGTTTTAAAGGGCGCGTAGTTTTAGGGGTACAGTAACCGCCTCAATCGTTGTTGACCAAAAACTTAGCTCTTGCCCAGAATCCATGCTCTACTTCCACAGCTCTTTCCCTTAGAGTGGATCCTGATCTACAACCTGCATCTTGCTCAACATTTCCTGCACACTTAGAAACACAAATACACTCCGGAACAAACTTCCCTTTATGGTTAGAATCGATCATAAAATGCTTTAAAATAAAATACTTAAACATAAACTAGCTAAACTACACTAATTTTTTTGGATTTTCATGATTTTATGAATTTTTTTGGATTTTAATATTTTTACGAAAATAAGATAATTAAATAAAAACACAAAATTAAACTAAAAATAAAATGAATAAAATACTAATCAGGTTGCCTCCTGGACAGTGCCCCATTTAAGGTCTTGGGCACGACACCCCCCTCTTTAGAAGTCAGAGGTCCTCCTCGACAGGAAACCCAGATGGTTCCCCCTCAACAAACTGTTCTTGCCCAAGATAGGCCTTCAAGCGCCGGCCATTAACTTTGAAAATCTTCCCGTTCTTGAGATCCTTGATCTCAACAGCTCCATTAGGGAATTGAGCTTGCACTTCATAGGGTCCTGCCCACTTGGTCGAAAGCTTCCCCGATGAAAGCCTAAATCTTGTTTGATAGAGCAGCACATGTTGCCCAAAATGGAACTCCTTTTCCTTGATCAAGAGGTCATGGGTCTTCTTCATCCGTTCCTTGTAGAGACCGGCATTGTCATATGCTTGGAGTCTGATCTCGTCGAGTTCCAGTCGAGGTTAAGTTGGGGAACAGCCCAATGCGCACGATGTTCCAGTTCCACGGGCAAGTGACATCTCTTGCCATAGACCATGCGATAAGGGGACATGCCAAAAGGTGTTTTGAAGGCAGTCCTATATGCCCACAAGGCATCATCCTAGCGTATACTCCAATCCTTCCTTGTTGTGCCCACAGTCTTCCTCAAGATCGTCTTTATTATTCGATTAGACAACTCCGCTTGTCCATTGGCTTGTGGATGGTAGGCTGTTGACACACGATGGGTAACTCCATACTTCTTGAACAAGGCAGTCACCGTGGCGTTGCAAAAATGAGTCCCTTGATCACTGATTATAGCTCGAGGAACGCCAAACCTATTGAAAATTTGAGTTCTCAAGAAATTAGAAACCACCTTCGAATCATCCTTGTATGAAGCACGAGCCTCCACCCACTTCGAGACATAATCCACTGCTAATATGATGTACTTGTTGCCTTTGGAACTTGGCAATGGTCCCATAAAATCCATGCCCCATATATCGAAAACTTCCACGGGCAAGATCGGGATCATGGGCATCTCGTTCCTTCTCGTGATGTTGCCTTCCTTTTGGCACTTCTCGCACATCTTGACCCACTCGTAACAGTCTTTAAACAATGTTGGCCAATAAAAACCACACTCCAAAATTTTCCTTGCAGTACGTTGGTGCCCAAAGTGTCCTCCACACTCCTCGTTGTGACAATGCTCAAGAATGCTTCGTTGCTCTTTATCCTCGACACACCTTCTTATTATCTTATCCGCACATTCCCTCTATAAGTATGGCTCATCCCATAGGTAGAAACGACTCTCATGTTTCAGCTTGTTTCTTTGATAACGCCCAAGATCGGAGGGAATTTCTCCAGTCACCAAGTAGTTCACGATGTCTGCATACCATGGTTCATCTTGGGCAAGACTCAGATGCTCGTCGGGAAAGGTCTCCTTGATCGGTATCCCATCGTCTGGCTGGAGGATTCGACTTAGGTGGTCGGCAACTTGATTCTGGGCACCACTCTTGTCCTTGATCTCTATGTCAAATTCCTGCAATAAAAGAATCCATCTAATCAATCTTGGCTTGGACTCCTTCTTGCTCACCAAGTACTTTAACGCTGCGTGGTCGGTGTACACTATGGTCTTGCCTCCTAATAAATATGATCTGAACTTCTCAAAGGCGAAGACGATGGCCAACAACTCCTTCTCCGTGGTGGCATAGTTGCATTGGGCAAGATTCAATGTCTTGGATGCATAGTAAATAACATAACTCTCCTTTCCTCGTTTCTGCCCAAGAACTGCTCCTACGGCATAACCACTGGCATCACACATTAACTCGAAAGGCATTCCCCAATCCGGAGGTTGGATGATGGGGGCTGTGATCAAGTTCTCCTTCAAGGCATGGAACGCCTTCTTGCAATCTTCGTTAAACTCCCATGGTACTTCATGTTGAAGTAGTCTCGTCATTGGTTGGGGGATCTTGGCAAAGTCCTTGACAAATCTTCGATAGAATCCAGCATGCCCAAGGAATCCTCTTAACTCCTTCACGGATCTTGGGTAAGGCAATTTGGCAATAATGTCGATCTTGGCCTTATCCACCTCAATACCTTTTCCCGATATGACATGCCCCAAAACTATTCCTTCCTTGACCATGAAATGGCATTTCTCGTAGTTGAACACTAGGCTCTTCTCAACGCATCTCTTCAATTCTCAATCCAGGTTGTTGAGGCATGTGTCGAAGGTCTTGTCGTAGACAGTAAAGTCGTCCATGAAGACTTTGATGCACTCTTCAAGAAGGTCTGAAAAAATGTGCATCATACACCTTTGGAATGTCCCTGGAGCGTTGCATAACCCGAACGGCATCCTTCTATATGCAAAAGTGCCAAACGGGCACGTGAATGTGGTCTTGCCTTGATACTCGTCAGCAACCCAGATCACTTCTTTCAAGGCTGGATTCAATCTCCTTTTTGTGGATCTCGTACGGGGGTAGCATCTTCCTCGACCAAGATATGATGAACACCGTCCAAAGGGTTAATGCCCTTGATGTCGGCCAATGTCCATCCTATGGCCTCCTTGTACTTGCTCAGCACCTCACCAACTCTAATCTCCTCCATGCTCGATAACTCTGATAATATGACCACGAGCAAGGTCTCGTTCTTGCCAAGATAAATGTATTTCAGGTGCTTGGGCAAGGGCTTCAGTTCCAATGTAGGTGCTTTTTGCAATGATGGCACCAACCTGTCCTCTGGTTTTAGTTCAAGGATATTGAGTGGTTCAAATCCCTGAGGCTGGATGTTGCCCGGAATCCTGGCGTTACTGCATTCCTCTGCATCTACTGGTTCTTCGTTTTGGGCAAGATCCTCTTCTGTTTGCAAGCTGGCATCCTCCTCAAGAACTGTTTGTTGCCAAAATTCCTCTACTAACTCCTCGGTCTCATCATGGGGTAACTCCTCAAGTTCCTCATCAAACTCATCAAGGGGTTTTTGTTCCCCTACATCCTGATCTCCATCATCTCCATGGATGTTTTCAAACACGTAATTCTCCAACTCTTCGTCCGTGGAGTAGTACTCATCGTTAGAGTCGAAGCTATTTCCATGAACTGACTCTTCCCAAAAATCTTTCTCACTTTCGTACTCATCTCCTTCGTAGAATTGGATCAGAGCACCATCTTCCTCATTATCCTCATGCTGATCAAGATCCTGGTCAAGATCCTGAACTAGGTTGAATTCCGCCTGGATTGCATCTTCATTGTCTTCTACGAAACAACTTAAGCTATTCAAAGTCTCCACTTGCTTTCCACATGCACTGAGAGTGTTAAGGTGTTCCAGGGCATCATCTTGATTTTGCCTTTAAGCATCGAACTCTACTACTTCTCCTGCTACTTGGACTGTCAACTTCCCAGTATTGCAATCAATCTTGGTACATGCTGTCCTCAAGAATGGCCTCCCGAGCAAGATCACTGGGTTCTTGATTGTTTCCTTTCCCATGTCAAGAACACAGAAGTCGGCTGGGAATAGAAGATCCCCCACCTTGACCAACACATCCTCCAACACTCCATCCGGGTAGACTGTGGATAAATCTGCTAATTGGATGGCAACACGTGTAGGAGAAAGAGGTCCAAAACTCATCTCGTCAAACATGGCTCTTGGCATCACATTTATCGAAGCTCCAAGATCAAGCATCGCCCTGGGTATTGACGTAGTACCAATCGTGCATGGAATAGCGAACATGCCTGGATCCCTTTTCTTGGTCGGGATATGGGAATTCATTAGGGCTGACACATTCTCCACATGAAAACGAGCATTATCTGGGTACTTTGTCTTCTTTTGGCACATCTCTCGCAAAATTTTTGCACATTTAGGCATAGATTGCAATGCCATCAACAATGGTAGGTTGATCTCCACCTTCTTGAACACCTCCATCATGTCCTCCAACTCCCTCTGATCACGATCGCAGGCAAAACGTCTGGGATATGGGATTTTGGCCTTGGTAGTGCAACGAACGATCCTCTTGGCCAAAGCCTCTGCTTCTTTTTCAGCCTGCAAAGATTCCAGCATCACGTCATCTTTGTCAAATCCCAGCTTAGATCTCTCCATTTTTACGTAATCAAACAAGGCTTCATCCTCCTCATTATCAAAGACTGGGTTCTTGTTGGCCTTTATCCCTTCTTCACGCTTTGCCTTCAACTCCTCATAGATGTCATTGATATCTCCTGAACTCATTTTAGTTTCCTCTACTCGAGCTGGTTCCTTAGGTTGGGTCCTGGGCAACATCTCTGGCAAATTCTTCCCACTACGCAACGTTACAGCATTGACTTGCTCCTTGTTGACCTCTACCTGGGCAGGAAGTCTGCCTGGCTTGTCTTCTACCAACCTTGACAAGATTTGGTTGATATGAGTCAGTTGAGCTTGAAGGTTGTTGGACTGTCCTCGACTTTCTAGTTGGAAGTTCTCGAAGTCTCTCCTCAGCCTTTGGTTCTCGTTGGTAAACCTTTCAATGGTCTCCTTCATGAATTCCGTCTTCGCTAGTTCTCGATGTGGAGGTACATAATTATTTTGATGTTGAGGTTGTTTTTGAGGTGGAGGTACATATTGCTGTTGTTGCCCAACAGGCTGTTGCGGTTGTTGGTGGGCAGGAGGCATTTGATAATGGTTGTTGCCATACCTCAGGTTCGCGTTCTGATTCTGCCTATAACCATAGTTATTGCCATAGTTATTGTTATTGCCATAGTGGAACCTTTGTTGCCCACCGCCTTACTGGTTCTGACCAATTGCCTTCACCTCTTCTCCTTCTTCCACGAACCAACTGGGACATTCTGAGGTGACATGTGATGTTGCCTGGCATACTTCACATCTCTTCACAGCTCTTTGAACTTCCTTGCCATTGACCTGCTTCTTCAAATCCTCCATCTTGGTCATGAAGTCTTTCATGGTGCTGACCAAGTTGTCTTGGTTGCCCTTGCTGCCTTCGTACCCCCCTCTTGGGATATCATCTTCATCTCGGGATTGCTCAGCCATGACAGCTATCTTCTTGAACACTTCAGATGGTAGTTGATCGACTATGGCTCCTCCACACGCTGCAATGATGTATTTTCTCTCTGATGCCCTTAATCCCTTCAAGAAATATTCGATCAAATCGATATCCTGAATCCGATGTTGAGGACATCTTGCCAACAACTTCTTGAACCTTTCATAGTAGTCATATAATGACTCACTTCCCCCCATCTTGATCGATGAAATAGCATTTCTTCCACTTTGTATCCGGCCAACGGGTATGTATTTGTCAAGAAAGGCCTGCTGCATCTTGCTCTACGTATCAATGCTTCCCTCTAGCAAGGTGTAAAGCCACTCATGTGCCCCGTCAAGAAGTGAGAACGAGAACGTGAGCAACCTTACGTAGTCAGGAAAGGTCTCTTGGGCAGCATCTTGGTTCCTCATCACTTCAGCATCGTTCCTAACAACTTGTCCTTGTCTATCCCCATTGTTCCTGGTAGTAGTAGCGGCATTGTTCCTTACTGTGCTAATCGCCATCTCAAAGTTTTGAAGATGAGTTTGGGGGTCTTCTCCAGGATGGTCACTGAGTTTGAGTGTTTGAGCTCCCAATTGCCACTGATGGTGGGCAACTGGATACTTGATGGTCGGATTCCCTTATTGTTAGGGAACATGATCTGACGGATGGTTCTCTGATTGTTGATGTTTTTGCTTCTGAACTGGATGTTGACTTCTCACTGTCTGAACTGGCTGTTGAGCAAGATTCGACTTCTTGCTCAGTATCCTGATTGTCTGTCAAGCTCTGCGACTCTGAAGGTTCGTTGACGCTTTCCTCCAGATCTCTCTTCTTCTTGCGTTGTTCTGCTCGATTTCTCCTAGCTATCACTTCCGGGCAAGCACCGTGATCTTGTGGATCTTCGTCAATTCGTAGAGGTGGCTTGGGCATAAACCGTGCTCACACACAAGCTAGAAGAACAAACTAGCTTAAAACCAAGTCCCCGGCAACGGCGCCAATTTGACGAAGCGCTGTCGTCACACACTTCGCACAAATAATATTTATAACACCTCTTGCCCAACAAGGTAGTAGTCAGTGGCAAGCGGGATCGTACCCAAGGGACCTGGTGTAATCTGTTCTTCAGATGTTGCTCAACAAAAGGGTTTTGGTTACGAAGTATCTTAATAACCTGTACTCAACAAATAATAATATCAAATAACAAAAGAGTTTGGATTGAGTTTCGAATCCATGATCATAATTACTCTTCACTCGTTTATTGGTGTAAGGATATTCAATTAACTAATTTTATCACTTGGTTTAAGGAAAAGATTAGCTAACACCCTAAGGTCACGAAGTCACGATGCTAACGCACTTAACCTATGTCTAATCAATTTTACAGATCTTGACCAGAAGGCAAGATCTCCTCTCTTGATCAGCAAAGTCACGAAGACACTTCAGTAACGATGCTGCCCAACAGGCATTAAGAATAAATATACCCAAGACAGCCAAGAAGTAGGTCAATACCGACTGCTCTCCAACAGCTTGTACCTTCTTGGGCACGAAAGACACTCTCGTGTTGATCCCAATTTCTGTTAATGACTTAATCTCAATATCTAGATGGTGATCAATCAACTTCAATATCAATTAAGTCTAGAATTAATCCTAAGTGTTTCGAGAACAAAGTCAATTAACAAACTAACACAATTAGACCTCACAAGTTTGAACGAGTAACTTAGAATCACTTCATCTACATCCAACCCAAACAATAAACTTAGCTAGACATAATATTAAATAAGAACACAAAGCAAATAAAGAAAAGCATACTTAGCATAAATCTGGAAAGGGGTTGCTGCCCAAAAGCGTAGTCAGCAACCAGGGTCTTGGCTTCACGCCAACAACTAACTTAAAGCAGTAAAATATGAAATTAAAGTAAATTGCCCTTAGGACATGTTTCTTCCTCACTTTCTCTCAACCTAGAATGCAGAACTATTCTAAACTACTGAATTCGAAGAGCTCTTTTACATGATATTGTCGGCCATATATATAGGCAATGAGATTCTAGGGTTTAGGGAAGTTTCCTTGTTGAATAAGGATTCCTTGTTGAATAAGGATTCTTCCCATGCATATCATAACCTCCGCCTCTCTCTCTTTCCTTCGCATGCACGTTCCTTCTTTCCTTGTGTGGTAGATTTATTCCATGATTTGGCTCGGCTAGGATAAGGAAGGAAACATCCGATCCTTATCCTCTTCCTTGAAGGAAAAGAAATCTGCTGCTGCTGCTCGACTCTTATCTTGCCCTTCATCGTCTGCATCCTGCTTTGCTTCCGGTGTTGACCACGATCCTGGTTCGTCCGAGTACTCTGTCTGTTGGCCTTTAAGGATATGGGGAGGTACTTCCTAACTTGTAGAAAGGATATTTCGATGTTGCCTAGCTACAAGCTTCCAGCCCTATGCCCATTCGCATCGTATCGCCATCTCAACAACAGATTTTCCATCAGATTTGCCCAGCATCCACCTGTTCTTCCCCTGCACACTATCTCTCGACTTGCGTGTCCTCCCAAACACATAATGACTCGATAAAGACTAAAAACACAAGAAAGAAACAAGAAAAGATGGACACAAATATGGGTTCATCACTTGGTGAATGAATGAGTGCATCTATTTATAGGCGGAGAGAATCAACTAGCCGTTAAAGGAGCCGTTGATCTCTATTCTTTGAAAGCGATGGCTTGTCTCTCATCTCTGCAGAATTTCCAGATTTGGCAACTGTGAACTTCTGCTTTCCATCTAAGACAACCTTTTGTTGGGCCAAATGAGGTAATGACAGATAGTCAAACCTTCACGTGACTTCCTTATTTGAAATTTAACCTTTGACTCTCAACTTTGGTTAGTCGGTTGAGTCATTTGATCTCCATCTGATTGGTCTTCAGCTGATGTTCTATCTGATCGCTATCTTCATCTGACATTCTGTCTGGAGCAGAACAGTTGAACCCTCAGCTACCTTGAACTTCATGTTGTCGATCTGATCGGTTCAAGTCCTTCAACTGATGTTCTGTATCTTGAACGCTCAGTTGTCTTTCTGATGTTCTGAATCTTGAACGCTCAGTTGTCTTTCTAATTTTCTGAATCTGATCAGTTGGCTCGAACGCTCAGATGACTTTCTTCCATCTGATGTTCTCTTACATCTTCCTTCTTGAACGCTCAGTTGTCGTTCTTGCAACTGATGTTCTGTTACATACTTCCCCCTTTAAACTCTCAGTTGTCTTTCTTATAACTGATGTTCTATCCGAGTGAAGCCTTGTTGCCGTCTTCAGCTGGAGTCCTGTAAAGATAAAATCGCAACATTGCTCAAACAGCGAGCCTAAAAGCTAACATTAGGATCTGACAACATCTACTCGGTTGGGGTCAGTTGGTTTTGGAATCAATCAAAACTTTAATAAATTTCCCAATAATTTCCCCCTTTTTGATGATGCCAAAACCCTTACAAAACCCTTACAAATCAAACTGATTTAAATCCTACTGACCTATCTTAAATATCAGCTGAAATTCTAGATAGTCTATAAGATTAAAACATCAAAGGGTTAGCACAGTTATAACATGGTATTGAAATAATTTTGCGATTCAGAGCTTGGACAACGAGATATTGTACGTCAAGTTGAATCGTATAACTGAAGAAAGTTTTCATTACAACTGATGGTTACATAATTATGCACAAAAAGTCAAAATACATTAGTTGCTCAAAAACTTTAACTTGGCTAATATTTCAGCCCATACTTCCCAAAAATTCTAACAAAGATTTCTCTTTTCGCCTCTGACTCCTTCGAGATGTCAACCCCATGCTCTCGACAAACTTGTCTTGCCTCAGCTGCTATCTTCTGACGGTTGGGGTTTCTTGAGTCCGGGAGGAATGGAGGAAGATACGTGACCTTCTGAGGGACGGGGACGGCGTTCATATCCAGTTTTGCATCTATTATTGCTCGCCTGAACTAGCTGAACATGCCCGGATCCCCAGAGTGTAGCTCGGTCAGTGCTTCTTTGAAAGCTTTCCTCGGATCCTCAGTTGTGAAGACTTTTCTGTAGTAGAAGTCATTCACAAACTCCTGCTTGAATGACTCTCAGTCTTCATTCCACTCGGCTGGCATCCACTTATCCACATGCCTGAACCGACTTTGGAGATTAATCTTCCCTGGCAGCCTCTGTTGTTTCAGCCTTGCCTCAGCCTTTACTTGATGTTTTTCAATTCGGCGACGGCTGCGGGAGGCAATGTTCCTGTCCAGGTTGTTGGTGATCTTGGTCAGCTCTTCTTCAAATTGGTTGACTCTTTTAGCTTGGCTGGCAGCAAACTTCTTAATCCAGCTAGGATTCATGTAGTCCTTCTCAGCAACATCCATAGCCTTGCTCGGCTTTCGCCAGTTCAGAGTCAAGGCGCTCTTGCTCGGCTTTCTTCAGTGTAGCGAGTGTCTCAATGACTTCGATTTGGAAAGCGACAAACTCAACCCATCGTGACTCTGTTGGGATTTGGTGAGGTTGGAATCAGATATGGACTTGAACACGTTCAGATCAGATTTGATTCCATGAACGGTTGTCCTCAGTGCGTTGACGTCTTGGCTGGTGGATGATGAGAATTCGTCCAACTTTATCTTCAGTGAAACATTCTCTTCTTGCAGCTTCTTGTGTTTCTCTTCCTGTGCTTCCAACATCCTCAGCTGATCTTCTTTGTTGTGCTGGAGGTTGGCAAACATCTCCTTCCTTAGCTGGTTGACCCTCTCAGCTATCAGCTCGCAAATTTCTTCAGTTGAGGGTGCTGGCTGATCAGCTGGAGCGGGTTGGTCAGATGTATTCGGCTGTTCAACAGTGACCATGGCTTGGCGGTTGGCCATGTACTGTTGAAGCTTCTCTTCTTCCTTCTTGGCTGCTGCGGCGGCTGCGTCCAGGTCATCGATGAACTCAGCCGACTTGACAAGCATGTTGTCAAGGAAGGCAACACAGACTTGTTCAACCGTCTCCCTTGTATCTCTGCCCTCTGCCTTGCTGAGGTCCATACAACGCGTCAGCAGTGCCACCTTGTTGTTGTAGGCAACCTCAAGGTTGGTGTAGATGAAGTAATCCCTGATGCGCGACTCATCGGCTTTGAGCTGGTCCCCACTGTGTATGCGGATGGTGTCTTTCTTGACATACCAGTGGCTAAAGATTATGTTGAACTGATACAGCAGCTCAGTTCCGAGAGTGGCAAAAATCGGCATGTCGCGCGCTTCTGGGAACATCCCAATCAATTTCTGAAAGCAGTAGGCCAGCTTGCCTTCATGCTCCTGTGCGACAGCCTGACGATCAGCTTTGTCATCGATGGGGGAGGGAGAGAGATTTTCATATGGCATTGGTTTAATGGTTTCTTCAACGTTGGCCAAAGAAGTGGTCTCAATGTTGGCATCGAGCGGGGAGCTCGGATTATCGGACTGTGTGGGGATGGGGGTATCAATAGGTTCCTCAACATTGGCCGAAGAGATGGTCTCAATGTTGGCATCGAGCGAAGAGCTCGGAATTTCTGGCTGTTGATCGGTTGGGAGGATCTCTTGTTCGGGCTATACGGCATCAGCTCCTGCTGTGGGGGAGGTTGGAATATTTTTTAGTTCCTCAGATGAGGAAGAGGCATCCGAGGATATGGTTGGCTCGTCCTCCGATTCGGTCTCCATTTCTTCCATCACATCTTTGTGAGGAACAACCTCGAAGGCAGCCGCATCAACTGAGTGACTTGACTCAGACGGCTCCTCAGCTGGTGTCTCCTCAACCGGTGCCTCCTCAGCTGGAGCCTCCTCAGCTGGAACATCCTTAGCTGGAACCTCCTCAGCTGGCCTGGCAACTGACTTCTTCTTGATGTGCAGCCTCATCTTCTTCTTGGCTGGCTCATCAGCTTTTTCCTGCTCCGACTCAGCTCTTTGTCGACGTACAGCTGTTGATTTTGATTTGCGGGCGGCAGCTGGGGGCAGCTCCTCAGCTGTGTCTTTTTCCTCAGTTGTCTTCCCAGCTTCCCTCTTCTCTTTAGGAGTATAGACACTCCTGATCACATCCTGAGCCTTCTTAGCTGTTGGAAACAACATCAGCTTCTTCACTGGGGTCTCTTCACTATTTTCCTAGACCATGTTGTGATCCTTTGTGGCGAAAAGGATCAGGGCAGAAATTTTACAACCAAAGTTAAGAGTTCCCTTTACACTCAACAACTTCTCTCCAGACTCGGTTGTGGTTTCAGAAATCTTCTGCCTCTCCAGAATCAACTGGTGTTCAAAATAACTGAACCAGTTGATGTCATGCTTGTGTTTGTGCTCCAAAGCAATCAACTGCTTGAGCTTCGGTCGGCTGATATCGCCAAACGCACCGCTGTATCCAAAAATGACCTTGGATACAACATCGAATAGAAGTTGATGTTCTGGCTTCAATTTGGTTCGCTGCATATTGCTCTTCAATTTTTCTGGAGTAATGAGAGCACTCTCCAGAAACTCATCGGCTTCCGCATCGATGATGTTGTCGATGGTGTCTGTGGCGGTAAGGTTCGGCGGAATGACTTGGCGTAGAAAGTCAGAAACTTGAATGGGGACGGTGACACGGCGAATCATTCTGGCAGGAACGTCGTGTTGTCGGCAAGAAATTTCTGTAACGAGCCTGTTTCTGCTGTCGATGGGCAATTTCAGATTTAAGAAGAACTCTCCGACTTGACGTCTGAGAAGATGGGAGGGGAAGAGCGTCGCCCAGTCTAGAAGGCCGTTCTCGCTGAGAGTTTCGGCGAGGGGAGACAATACTGGTGATTCCAGTTCATCCTCTGATAGAATCTGCTCGAAGTGGATCTTGGAGAGCAGCATGTCGAACGATTCTTCATATGAAGTAGGGACCAGGGAAGGTCCAGAGGATGCCATCTTCTTTCCTTTTGGTGCCATTTTTGTAATGCCGTGAGGTTTATATAAGAAGAGATGAAAAACTTTGCAGAAAATGGTGAGACAAAATTAGAGACGATGATGAACAATTACTGCAGATAAACACAAATGAAGAAGGTAAGAGATCACTTCCTGATTTTCCACCTTTTATAGGTTAGTAGCTCGGTTGAAATCGACGGCTAGGGTTGAATGGCGCGAATCCATCAACGGCTGAGATCACGCGATTGTTAACTAGCTTTGACTAACGTTGAATTCCGAGTTCCAATAGTCGTGCGTGAGAAGGTGAACTAGTTTATGTCAGCCCAGTCGCACTATAAAGTAGGGCCATTGATGTTCAGCCGTACTTTACATTAAATGCGCTATGATGGCTATTTTAGTCTAACTGACATGCTCAGGAATGTTTGAATTTATTTCAAATATTCTCATTTAAGACATAAACACCTTCAGCCATAAATGTTACCTGCAAGCTGATGTCGGAATCAGCTGTGTAATACCTCCCAGCTGATGTCGGGATCAGCTGTGTTCCAATGTTGCGGCATACTATCAGCTGACCCGAGTTCGTCTGTTCAGCTGACGTCTGATGTCTTCGGTTGGCGATCCGCATCTGAGATTCTCCCTTCATCTGAGGTTCCCCCTCAGATGGATATGGATATTTATCTCTTCACCTCAGCTGGTTCCTCATCTGATGGATCCAACAATCCAAGTAGATCACATAACATCTTGAACCGCGCTTCGGCTAGAGGTTTGGTGAAGATATCAACTCTCTGAATCTCAGTTGGAATTTTCTCCATAGATACATCCTTATTCTCAATATGATCTCGGATGAAATGATGTCGTATGTCAATATGCTTTGTCCGAGAATGGTGAACAGGATTCAAAGATATAACAATGGCACTTGAGCTATCACAATGAATAGGGACCTGTCCAGTTGCTACTTTATAATCTCTCAGCTGTTGCTTGAGCCACAACACTTGCATGCAACAGCTACCGGCAGCCATGTACTCTGATTCGGTTGTAGAAGTGGCAACACATGCTTGTTTCTTGGAGAACCATGAGACTAACTTGCTTCCCATGAACAGAAATGTCCAGATGTGGATTTCCTGTCCAACCGATCTCTAGCTAGATCTGCATCTGAGTATCCGGTCAGTTGGATATTGTCGTCAGTTGGATACCACAACCCAACATTAACAGTACCCTTCAGATACTTGATGATGTTCTTTGTTGCCAACATGTGTGCTAGCCTCGGCTGAACTTGGAACCGAGCACACACTCCAACCGCGTAAGATATGTCTGGCCGACTGGCGGTTAGATATAGCAAAGAACCGATAATCCATCTATACTTACTGGCATCCACGGGTTTTCCCTCAGTTCCGGGTTCAATCTTCCAGTTAGTATTCATCGGGATCCTTGGGGTTTTACTTGACTGCAAACCGAACTTTGTGATAAGCTCCTTTGTATATTTGGACTGATTGATAAAAATTCCTTTTGATGACTCCTTCACCTGTAGCCCAAGAAAATAATTCATCTCGTCCATCATCAACATCTCGAATTTCTCCTTCATGAGAGTTGAAAATTTCTCGCACAGCTCCTCCGACTTTGAACCGAATATGATGTCGTCAACATAGATTTGCACAACAAGTATGTCTTCTCCAACCTTTATGGTGAACAGTTTTTTGTCAACTGACCCTCGTTTGAACCCCGAGTTCAAAAGAAAACCACAAAGAGTGTCATACCAAGCCCTAGGTGCTTGCTTCAATCCATAGATTGCTTTCTTCAACATATACACTCTTCCATCTCCAGTCTCAAAACCTGGAGGTTGTTCAACATAAACGTCTTCCTTAATGTCACCGTTGAGGAAGGCACACTTCACATCCATCTGATAAACCTTGAACTTGTGAAATGCGGCATAGGCTAGAAATATCCGGATGGCTTCCAACCTTGCAACTGGCGCGAAGGAGTCCTCGAAATCGATTCCTTCTTGTTGGCAATATCCCTGAGCTACCAACCTTGCCTTATTCCTCACGATGAATCCAATGGCGTCTCTCTTGTTCTTGAAAATCCACTTTAATCCAATGACTTTGACACCATTTGGTCTTTCTACCAACTCCCATACACAGTTGCGTAGAAATTCATTAAGCTCTTCTTGCATAGCTGTTGTCCAGTGAACACAGATGAGAGCTTCCAATACATTCTTCGGTTCTGGCACATCAGATATGAAACATGAGATCATGGCAACATCTCCAGCTTGTTCGAACTCCTCAAGAACTGCCAACTCCTCAGTAAATTGAGTATAAGTGTTGGAATCTTCCTCGGTTGAATCTGGATTTGCAACTCTGCTCCTTGTACGCACACCTTCGGTTGGATCTCCAATGATGTTGTCCTTGGAGTGATCTTCGTACCATCTCTTGTTGCATCTTCCTTCTTCTTCCAACAGTGGTTGTTCCGTGATTTCAACTGATGGAATAACCTGAGCTGTGGGAGATGCTGGGATCTTCTGAGCTGGTGATTTATCAGTTGTGAAGTCTGGATCCTCAATATTTTGAATCGGGCTCGGTTGGGCTTCGGATGCTGATGCAGTTGGAGTGACATCAGCTGAAGTTCCCCCTTGAGATGAGCTGGGGTCCTCACATTCATCTTCAGAGGAACAAGGATCATCATCCTCAGTTGTCCATACCAATGGTTCAGCTAGATTCTTTTGCCTTAGAATCTGCGATCTGGTGAGAACTGGTGGAACATATGGATCAGCTTGTTGTCCTTTAGCCTGTTCCCTGCACTCAAAAGTAGATTCATCAAAACTAACATGAGGTGTTATCTCAACAACACGAGAGTTGTTGTTGAAAACTCTATACGCTTTGATCCGAGCGGCATATCCGAGAAATATGCCTTTCGAAGCCTTGGCGTCAAAAGTTTTCAACTGAGTCTTCCCATTGTTGTGAATATAACACTTAGAACCAAAAATGCGAAAATATGAAATATCAGGCTTCCTACGTCTCCATAGCTCATATGGAGTCTTTCCCAACCGCTTGGTTAGAAGAGACCGGTTTTGGGTGTAGCAGGCTGTGTTGATTGCCTCAGCCCAAAATCTCTTTGGCAGAGCTGGACTTGTCAACATGGATGCAGCCGTATCCTTCAGTGTTCGGTTCCTTCGCTCGGCTACTCCATTTTGTTGTGGAGTACGCGCAGCTGATGTTTGATGAGTAATTCCGTACTTCTCGCAGTACTCAATGATGGTTTCATTTAGAAACTCGGTCCCGCGATCTGATCAGATAGAAATGATTTTCATCTCTTGTTGGTTCGATATCCGATCCATTAGTTTGGGTAGCTCATCTCGGGTTTCACTCTTGTGTCACATGAAAATGGTCCACGTGTACCTAGAAAAATCATCAGTAACAACAAGGGTATACTCGTTACCATTCATGCTTTTTGGTGTAACTGGCCCGAAGAGATCCATATGGATCAGCTGCAATACTCGGTCGGTTGAGGGAGTTGTTTTCAACCGGAAGGAGGATCTAGCGAGCTTTCCCAACTGACATGCACTGCAGATATGTGTTGTTGAAAACACTCGGTTTGGAATGCCCTTTGCATGTTCCTGTCTCGCAAGTCGGTTCATTGTCTTGAAATTCAGATGGTTGAGCCTTTTGTGCCACAGCCAGCTCACATCTGAACTGCTCTTTGATAACAGACAGGTGTCAGGAGGACTACTGTTCCAATCTGCATAGTAGACATTCTCGGTTGGGGATCGATTTCCCAACAATATGACCTGCCTTGTTCCGACATTTTTAACCCTGCAGCCCTGTGCATCAAACTTGACAGAGAAACCATTATCACAGAATTGGCTGATGGAGAGCAAGTTATGCTTCAATCCATCAACATATGAAACATTTGAAATCAACACGTGATTGGTTTCAAGGGTACCGTAACCTCTGGTGTGACCTTTTGAGTTGTCACCAAAGGTAACCGATGGTCCTTCTTTCTCCACGAAACTCCCAACAAAATCCTTCAGATTTGTCATGTGTTTCGAGCATCCACTATCCATCACCCACCTGGTGTGTGATGCTTTATTCTTCCTCAGCTGTTTCTCCTGCTCCTGCACAGAGAAACTCGCTTAGGTCCCCAATTTTAGTTGGGTCCTGGAGGGTTAGAACCAGTTCCCCCTTGAACTATGAGTCGCTTTTCCCTGTACACTCGGATAGATTTATCATTCCAAATCACTTTTCCTTCTCCATCAACTATAACAACACCTCGGTTATCCTTAGGCTTGTTGTTATTGTTAATGTTCTGTTTCTTGGGAGGAGATGGATTTCTCCCATTGTGAGCTTTAGGAGAAGAGGCATTCCCCTTGTTTTGATGGCGATTCTTATCCTGTTAGTTTTGTCGATGAGGTCGGACGCCATGTTGGAATCTTTGTGGCTGAGTCTGATTCCTTGGTCCTGACTGTCGACGACAGCTATTCATGCTCGGATGTTGATTCAATTTGTAGCATGAAAAACCGCAGCTGTTGGTATCGTTCCACATCGGTTGATTCTGATGGAACCTCTGGTTGATCTGTTGATGGAACCGATGTTGATTCAAATGGTTGAATCCTTGTCGATTCTGTGGTCGGTTCAGGGGTCGGCTCTGAGGTTGGTTCAGAGGTCAGTTTTGAAGTCGGTTCTGATTGTATCTCCGACGCCTTTGGTTCCTCTTCTGAGACTTGGAACATTCCCCCTCGGTTGATGTCCCAACCGATGGAATGTTCAGTTCTCCATCCACCGCTCCTTTCCCTTTCTCAATTGAAGTTTCCTTAGTCGGTTGAGCTCGCTGAGAAGTGGAGGTTGGATTAATTTGGGGAGTTGCAGACTCAACTGTGTCAGGTTTGGCAACCGTGACATCCACACCCTTGACAAAGGTTGCGGGTGGCATTCCCGTATCCTTGACTGTGTCGTAACCGAGTCCTGACACGTCATCCATCTGTCGTCTGTAACTGATGAGATTCTCGATGATCTTGGATGACTGATATAGCTTGATCAGGTTGTCTTTCTCAGTTTGTAGATCTTTGAGAAGAACAACTATATACTCGGATTGTGCGTCAGACATTTTCGTTAGCTGGTCGATCTGTGCCTCTTGCTTGCTCAACTATTCATGCTGCTCCTTGATCTGCTCCTTCAACTCCTCATCGGTTGGAGCATTAGTTTGGTTGGCCGCATTCAGTTGACTTTTGAGATTATCAATCTCTTCAGTTTGACTCTTAATCAGATCGTCCTTTTTGGTTAAGGATTCTTCAAGTTTGGCGAACTGTTCTTGAAGACTCTTAAACTCAACTGAATGCTGTTGTACTTCCTCATTGAGTGCTAGGAAGTCATCCCATGAGAGTTCCAACTCTTCATCTAGTGTTTCCTGCATGTTAGAGATATTGGAAGAATTTAAATTAGCAGGACTAGAATGTACCTCAGCATCGTCCTGGTCGGTTCCAAATGTCATGAGACATTGATCCTGACCGATAGCATTGTTGGTGGAAGTCAGCTCGTCCTCATCTTCAGTGTCGGTGAAGATGTCCATGTCATCAGCTGCTTCTTCTGCAACCATGGCCTTGTTCTTTCCAGTTTGCTTGGCCCTCAACGCTTCTCTTTCTTTCTTCGAAAGGTCTGGACAATCAGCTTTGAAATGTCCCTCCTTGCCGCATTCAAAGCAACCGTTGTTTACAGGCTTTGAGTTATCTCGAGTTCGGTTGGATTTGTAGAACCTCTTGTATTTTCCGAACCGAGCATCCATGTCAGCTAGCTTCTTTGACATGGCGGCAATACTTTGTTGCAGCTCTTCTCTACTTGGCTCTTTCCAAGCTGTATCCGCAGATCGTGTTGGCCTTGATGTTCGCAGCTTGGAGTAGTTAGCTCGAAGTGCGACTGTCTTTGTGGCTGAACCAACATCCTCATGTCGACTCGTTTGAACCGAGGACTGAGATGATCTTCGTCGGTTCACCTTGTATTCATTTCCTTTCAGGATTGAGAACAGCCTTTCTGTTCCCATCTCTCCAAGGTCAGCTCGGCTCTCATGGATGTTGGTGAAGGTGTCCCACTCAGCTGGTAGAGCTTGTAATACCTTGAGGTTGATTTCTCTCAAAGTATATTTCCCTCGTCGGATGGACTGAATCCTTCGGATGATATCCATGAACCGAAGTTCCAGCTGATCAGTGGTTTCATCAGCTCGTAGATAGAAGTTGTCGAAGTCTTGACATGCATGGGAGAATTTGCTCTCCTTGGTTTCATCACTCCCTTCGCTAAGAGATGCTAAAATATCCCTCATCTCCTTATCGGTGTCGCACTCTTCTATCCAAGGAAGATAGTCTTGTCCAACTATGGACATGATAGTGCTCTGAGCCCAGATATCCAGCTGGCTCACTTTAGCTTCCTCTGGAGTGAAGTCTTCTGGCTTCTTCTCCACTAATTCCTCAGTTGCATCCCCATCATTGGGATTTGTAGGAGTGCGAGTGACTTTCTCTCTAATGATGATCGGTCCAGATGTAAGTACTTGTTGCATTCTATGATGCTTTGACAATAGAATCTTCTTCATTCGAGTTCTCCAGGATGTATAGTTCACAACCGAGAACATGACCACGATCTTGTCTTTAACATCCATCTGCACACACAAACAAAAAACAACAAATGCAAGCAGATATGCACTAGCATGAAAAAGATCTGTTCAGTTGACCACTGAAGAAAACACCTCGAATTCACACCTCGTGAAACAGAGACAGCAGTCTTTTGAACCACTGCTCTGATACCACTTGATGGTCCCGATACGAGTTCTAGTGTATTGGGGGGGAATACACCAGATAGGAAATTTTAAAACAACTCTCAAAAATATCTCAACCGAGTAAAAAGACTCAGCTGGATTCACAACCGAGTACGAGAACTCAGTTGGAAAAGTGGTGTTGTGCCAAATGTGGTGGATAAAAACTAACTCGTATAAAAACAACTCACGCTCAGATGCAAGGTCGGTCAATAACCAAGTCAGTTGATATGCAAAGATGCAGTTTTGTATGCTGGTTAGTTGGTCAGTTGAATATGCAATAAGAAATAACTGAACTGAAAACACAAGCACACAAGGGATTTACGTGGTTCGGAGAGAACTCCTACATCCACGGGGAGTTGTGAGTCCACACAACTCAGTCCATGTTCTTCTGGACAAAAACCACAAAACTTACGCGGGCTTTGCAGCCGTTAAGATAAGTTTACGGGTACTTATCAACCTTACAGATAAGTTTACGGGTACTTATCAACCTATCTACTCAATTCTGGGAAGAGTAGGGTCCTAACAACCTTTTTAAGGGTATGTGTGAAGGGTGGGTTTTCCCAACTACTAGCTCGAACAAGAAAGTGAGCTAGGATCTAACACTCTATGAACTCTCAACTAGTGATGTTCTCAAGGTTGGATCAAAAACACCAAGACAGAATCTAACACTCTAGGAACTCTCAACTAGTGATGTTTTTAGAGATTGATTTCGGTTTAGCTCGTTTGCGATATGAACTCTCAACTGGTGATGTTCACTCGTCTATCTGCTCTCGCTCTTTCTTCTGTCTTCTAAGTCTTGGTGAATGAATGAGTGCCTCCATTTATAGGCGGAGAGAATCAACTAGCCGTTGGAGGAGCCGTTGATCTCTGTTTCTTGAAAGCGATGGCTTGTCTCTCATCTCTGCAAACTTTCCGGATTTGGCAACTGTGAACTTCTGCTTTCCATCTGAGACAACCTTGTGTTGGGCTAAATGAGGTAATGACAGATAGTCAAACCTTCACGTGACTTCCTTATTTGAAATTCAACCTTTGACTCTCAACTTTGGTTAGTCGGTTGAGTTATTTGATCTTCATCTGATTGGTCTTCAGCTGATGTTCTATCTGATCGCTATCTTCATCTGACATTCTATCTGGAGCGGAACAGTTGAACTCTCAGCTGCCTTGAACTTCATGCTGTCGATCTGATCGGTTCGAGTCCTTCAACTGATGTTCTGTATCTTGAACGCTCAGTTGTCTTTCTGATGTTCTGAATCTTGAACGCTCAGTTATCTTTCTGATGTTCTGAATCTTGAACGCTCAGTTGTCTTTCTGATGTTCTGAATCTGATCAGTTAGCTTGAACGCTCAGATGACTTTCTTCCATCTGATGTTCTCTTACATCTTCCTTCTTGAACGCTCAGTTGTCTTTTTTGCAACTATTGTTCTGTTACATACTTCCCCCTTTAAACTCTCAGTTGTCTTTCTTACAACTGATGTTCTATCCGAGTAAAGCCTTGTTGCCGTCTTCAGCTGGAGTCCTGTAAAGATAAAATCTCAAAATTGCTCAAACAGCGAGCCCAAAAGCTAACATTAGGATCTGGCAACATCTACTCGGTTGGGGTCAGTTGGTTTTGGAATCAATCAAACTTTAATAAATTTCCCAACAGGTTTGAATAGTTCTTTCAGACTGTCCATCGGTCTGGTGGTGATATGCGGTGCTAAAATGCAAACAAGTTCCCATAGCATTTTGTAAGCTCATCCAAAACTTCGATGTAAATCTCGTGTCTCTATCTGAGATGATCATGGCTGGTACGCCATGCAACCGTACTATCTCCTTGACGTACAGTCTAGCTAAACGACCTAGGTTCCATGTCATTTGTACTGGTAGGAAGTAAGTAGATTTGGTCAGTCTATCGACGATAACCCAAATTGCAGTGTTTCCATGGCTTGATCGGGGTAAGCCTACTACAAAATCCATCGTGACGCATTCCTATTTCCATTCTAGTAGCTCTAAAGGTTGTAGAGTTCCATAGGGTCGTTGGTGCAGAGCTTTAACTTGTTGGCATGCTAAGCATCTCTCAACATATGCAGCTATATCTCTCTTCATGCCTTTCCACCAGAAGTAATGTTTCAAATCTCGATACATTTTGGTACCGCCCGGGTGGGCAGTATAAGGTGTATTGTGGGCTTCACTCATGATTTCTTCTCTTAAGCCAGTATCATCGGGTACACATACTCTTCCTTTGAATGTCAGAGCATTCTCCGGTGCTTTCTTATATTCAGACTTGTCATCCTTTCTTGCCTTCAAGCGCATTTTCTCTAGAAACTCACATTGACGTTGAGAACTTATGATCCGATCACGAAGGTTAGGTTTTTCCATAACAGCAGCTATACAGCTTTGGGTTGTCTCAGGAGGGCAAACCTCCTCTATTCTCAACTGCTCTAAATTTCTCACGAGTTCTTTTTCTTCGGTCAACAATGATCCTAGCTTCGATTGAGGTTTTTGACTCAAGGCATCGGCAACAACGTTGGCCTTTCCAGGGTGATAACTAATCGTGATGTCGTAGTCCTTGACTAGCTCAAGCCATCTTCTTTGTCTCATGTTAAGTTTCTTTTGCTCGAAGAAATATTTCAAACTTTCATGGTCAGTGAATATCTCGCACTTGGCTCCATAGAGATGGTGTCTCCATATTTTCAATGCGTGCACAACTGCTGTTAGCTCTAAATCATGTGTTGGGTAGTTCACCTCATGTGGTCTTAGTTGACGTGATGCATACGCCACTACCCTTCGTCTTTGCATCAGGACGCATCCTAAGCCCAATTTTGACGCATCCGTGTACACGATGTACCCTTTATTTCCTTCTGGTATGGTGAGAATTGGCGCTGTCGTTAACTTCTTCTTCAACTCTTGGAAACTGGCCTCACATTCAGGAGTCCATTTGAAAGCGATATCTTTCTTCAGTAGTTGCGTCATTGGTTTGGCTATCTTAGAAAAGCCTTTGATAAATCGCCTATAGTATCCAGCCATTCCTAAAAAGCTACGGACTTCTGTTACAATAGTTGGAGCTTTCCAATTGTTCACAACTTCGACTTTTGCAGGGTCGACTTTCAATCCTTCGGCTGAAATCACATGGCCTAAGAAGATTACTTGGTCAAGCCAAAATTCACACTTGGTAAACTTGGCATAGAGTCATTCTGATCTTAAAGTTTCCATCACTATTCTCAGGTGTTCTTCATGCTGCTTGTTATCCTTCGAATAGATGAGTATGTCATCTATGAACACTAACACGAAATTGTCTAAGTATGGGTGAAACACTCGGTTCATCAAATCCATGAATACGGCTGGCGTGTTGGTTAGGCCAAACGGCATCACTACAAACCTGTAGTGACCTTATCTGGTTCGAAAAGCTATCTTTGGAATATCATCTTCCCTGATTTTCCACTGATGATATCCAGATCTCAGATCTATCTTTGAAAAGACAGATGCTCCCTTGAGTTGATCGAATAGATCATCGATTCTTGGCAACGGGTATCTATTCTTGATAGTCAACTTGTTCAATTCCCTGTAATCGATACACATGAGAAGTAATCCATCCTTGTTTTTGACGAAGAGAACTGGTGCTCCCCAAGGCGAAACACTGGGTCTAATGAATCCAAGATTTAATAATTCTTGTAGTTTCACTTTTAACTCTTGAAGTTCCTTTGGTGCCATCCGGTACGATGCTTTGGATATTGGTGCTGCTCTAAATTCCACTTGTCTATTAGGTGGTAGACCGGGTAAGTCTTCTGGAAATACATTGGGGTATTCTCTCACTATCGACACTTTCTCGGTTTTCGTCTTGACTTCTGTGTCGCCTTCCACACTAACTAAGAAAGCTTGGCAGTTTCCTTTTCTCATCATCTGGACTCTTGCTCCATAGAATCTTGACGTCCAGCTCCGACTCTTGCTCCATAGAATCTTGTCTCTTCTTTTCTGGAAGGTTGAAAGGAAATTTCTCGGTCTTGACGTTGAATCGTCGCACTATTGGCCGAAAGCCAATTCATTCCCAATATGATATCGAAAACAAACTGATGTGGCTAAAAACACACATCATGTAAAATCAGAACAAATGAGTAAATGAAGCTTAACACTCACCTATA
Source organism: Schizonepeta tenuifolia (assembly GCA_029490685.1). Lineage (NCBI taxonomy): Eukaryota > Viridiplantae > Streptophyta > Magnoliopsida > Lamiales > Lamiaceae > Schizonepeta > Schizonepeta tenuifolia. Next base: position 86,519,688 of record CM055959.1, read on the forward strand.
ACACAGTCCTTTTCCGCTCCGGATGGTCAGAATCGTCTTCTATGGAGGAGTCCTAGCATGGCTCTGCAAGAAAAGGAGGGTCGGGGAGGTTTCCCGGCGAACCACCTCCGAAGATTAAGTCAGTATTTTGGATTTTCTGATATAGGTGAATGTAACAGGAAAATGAGTTTTTGTTAATGGTGAAAATCTGTGTTTGTGTGTGTGTTGCCCTTTCTAATATATACTCGTGAGTTTCTTGAGAGTGAAGTTGTGTTGTTACCAACCCCTTTTACTTTGATCTTTACACGTTCTGTCCTCCCGTTGGTTATGGCCTGATCGTACCCTCTGACAGTACCAGGCGGGTATTAATTAAAGTGCTTTTATCTGTCAAGTATCCGACTGAGGGAGAGCCCTGAACGAGGGGCCTCGAGGCAGATCTCTGATGAGGTTCTGACGAAAGGCCTTCAATCAGGTCTCTAAGAGGAATTCTTCATGAGAGACCTCGACTCCTGTTATTACGTTGGTTTCTTAACTGAATATTCGTTACAGCTATAGAGAATGCTTAGGTCCCTCAGAGACCTGGATATTTTTGTCACTATCATCTACTCCCCCCTACTCTAAATTTCGGGAGGTCTACTCTTGAGAAATACAGAGTAGCTTAACTCGCACAGCCGTTGTGGCGTGCAATTCCTTTCAGCAGTTCGATTTTCTCTCACGAAGACCTGCCCATTTCAAATTTTTAAATCAGGTCTGCTTTGACCATTATTTTATTCGAGCGAAAAAGTGGGAGAGACTCTGCAACTTCCCTTACTTTATTCAACCGTACCATTCTCTTTCTTATCATTGGGGTTTAACTATTATCTTCTTTCACCTTAACCATTTCTTTCGAATTTTTACTGTAATTCCCCATGGCGCAAACTCCTTCCCGCTCAGAGAAATACACCACCTCCGATCAACGTGAACCCCCAGTGTCCGACACTCAACTACAACCTCCCTTACATGAGATGAGGATTCTTAATCAGACGCATCCACTCATACTCAAGTAAAAAGGAAACAACCTTCTGCTCGCCGCTCCCGTCGAATAGCTATCAGGAGTCCTTCTAATCCGGCATTTTTTTCTAATCCGAACGAAGTCATCAATCTAACCGAGGGTTCCCCTCCCCCGGATCAGGGAATCAAAGGGATGGATTCATCGGTCCCGTTTGCTGAGACTTCTTCTTCTTTGAAGATTTCTGCTCTTCCCACTGTGACTGCAAACACTATAGCAGGTGAATCCTCCCTAACTCCTGTAGAATTAGCGTTGGTAAAGTCGATGTTAAACTGTGATGAGTTTGTTCGATGTTAGCATGCCTGAATCACATGACCGCCCCCATCTGATAGATTATCCTTCAGTAGCATTTTGGTACCACCAAGTAGAGTCAGGTTTAAGATTTCCTCTCCCTGATTTCGTAACCCAAGTTTGTGACTTGTATAATCTGTGGCCCAACCAATTTCATCCTTCCTTTGTCAAAATTTTGTTGACTTTCTTTATCCTGCTTCGTGGTAATGGGGGTGTCCCTACCCCTTCTCTTTTTCAAACTGTGTACGATGTTAAAGCCAATGGAGCCTTTTACTACGCCATTGCTAGGCCCAGAGGTCCTACTCAATATATATGTGTGCCCCGTTCAGCGGGAAAAGAGTGGAGAGACAAGTATTTCATTGTTACTCCTAAGCAGGGTCGTTGGCCCTTTGCTTATCCTTTATGGCAAACACTTCGTCTGAAGCACCTCCGTCCTGCTATTACGAGTATCGCACCCATTACTCTTCAGGTGTTATCAAAGCTATCTCAGAGGGCACGGCTCGCCCCCTTCCCATTCAATTCTCTACTATCTGACCCTAGTGTGCTTTCTTTCTTTGGGCTGGCACCTCGAGAAGATTATTCCTTTTCCATGGAGGGTGGGTTCCAACTGTCCTTTCATCTTTTCTTTTTTTGTTTCTCAAGCCTCCCTAACATGCATTTCATTCTTCGCACCCTACTTGGTGTAGGGACAAGCTAGATTCATGACGTGAAGCTTCCTAACGATGAAGATTTTGACTTTGCCATTTTACTGGAGGAGCAAGCTCGTCTGGAATCTCAGGCCCATGATGTCTCACACTCCACCAATCATGCTTCCTCGTCTGCTGCAGCACCTGCACAGCCACAATCAGCTCCCCCCACTGCTTCGGGGGCCATTATCAAGCCTACAACCACTAAGTCATTCAATGCAGGTATCCTTCCTCAGAACCTCGGCAAGGACAAGGCTGCTCCCAATGTACCTCATTCCACTTCTCTCAAGGAAAAAACCAAAGGGGACACATCCGCTAATCTCAAGAGGCCTCTTTTCTCGCGGCCTCCCACTAGTGCTACCAAGAAATCTAAGCATACTCCCCTTCTCAGCGGTTCTCCTCCCAAGGGCACTGACTCGACAGGTTACGCTTTTAAAGGCCAGACTTCCAGCTCTCTTCGCAAGTTGTCTCCTTCTGCGTGCCTCTCCTTACTGAAGGCCATTCCTCTCTCGGAGGAAGAGGCGGAAGATACCTGATAGTGACAAAAATATCTAGATCTCCAGGAAGACCTGAGCACGCGACCTGAACACCTAGTTGAACACCTGACGGACAAGGACACTTTAATTAATGTTCATCCGGTACGGTCAGAGAGTACGATGATGCTATAGCTAATAAGATGATAGAACGTGTAAAGATCAAGGAAAAAGGGGTGTTGGCAGTAGTACAACTTCACCCTCAAGAAAACTCACGGGTATATATATATTAAAAAACACGATACACATACACACATTACTCTAAATCTTACTCTCTATTCCATTAAACTTGCTCAGAGAGAAAAAACCCAGAACGCTAACTTAATCTTCGGAGGTGGTTCGCCGGGAAACCTTTCCGGCCCTCCTTTTCTTGCAGAGCCGCGCTCGGATTCTTCTACGAAGGACGATTCTCACCACTTGTAGCGGAGAAGAACTGTGGTATAGGTGAGTACTGGTTTTTGGTCATTCATTTTTTCTGATTTTACATGGTGTGCTTTTCTAGCCGCATCATCTGGCGCTGTCTGTGGGAACGGAATTTTGCTTTAGAATTTCGTTCCAAACTCTTTTTTCTGTGTCCTTTTTTCAACGACGTCGAGTTTTGAGCTTAAGCTTGAGAGGAAAAGAAAAGTATTAAGAAACTGGGTCTGAGCATTTTAGTCGATTTACGCTTCTATTTTCAAAAACTTCTGCTATTTATCAAGAAATGGTTTGAGCGATTTTGGGCATTCCTGTATTTCAAACCTCTTTGTGAATCTTGGTGTAGTCTCTTAAACTTGCTTATTTCTGGTATTTTCGTGAAATTCTACATTTCATGGTACGGTATAGAGCCGTTGGTGGAGTAAAAGATAAATAGAATCCCCTGTTGGGCGGAAGAGTGGTTAAAGATAGATTATTCCAAGAAGTAAAATTTGGAAATCCTCATGAACCGAGGAGCCAGAATTGGCAAAAACATAAAGATTTCAGAGTAAGTCTTACGTAGTCCCCACGGAGATGGTGAACGAGTGCGTAGGGAAGGGGGATATGATGCATCATATTCCTTGAATTCCTTGAAATTTACCTTTTGAGACCTGATGATGGTCCTTTGAAAAGGGTAGTGTAGACCTGATGATGGTCCTTTGAAAAGGGTAGTGTATACCTGATAATGGTCCTTCTGAGACCTGATGATGGTCCTAATGCTGTCTTTTGGCTGATAAGTTGAAAATTTTGAAATATAGATTCAGCATGAAAGATATGTCGGTCCGAGATCTGGAGTCCCCACCAGAAGGAGTGGTGCGTGATGGCAGCTCTTCGGAGGAACGTACTGAGGAGGAAAAATTAAAACGTGCTGAAGGAAGCTCTACTAAAGATAACTACGCCTCAGAAGGAAGGGGCCTGCAAGTCGACTAGCCCTCAGAAAGTAGGAGGTCGCAAAGGTTCGGAGGTTACGAGAGATGAACCTCAGATGCCCGCACAGCAGGGTGTTACCTATGCAGTATCCATGGATCAGCTCAATGCTATGGTAAAGCAAGTTGTATCCCAGGCCCTGGCTCTGCTGGAGAATCAAACTAAGAAGTTTGGCAGCACAGCAAGAGGTAAAGCCAAGAAGGGAGAACCTGTGGAGGAAGGTCAGTATGAAAGTAACGGGTATGAGAGCCCTCAAACTGAATCAGAAAATGAGGACGAAGCACGGATCACAAAACGCCAAGATGAGTGAGCTGCCGCTGAGATTGCCTCCCTCAAACAGCAACTGAAAGACCTCCAGCGCAAGGTTCTCTTGCCTAAGAAATCTCCTAAGAAGCCTGTTAAAGCCAGTAACAGCCAGTCTCCTTTCTCGAGGGACATTAGAGAGGATCAGTTACCTCCAAATTTCAAGACATTGACGTTGGAATATGATGGTTCCACAGACCCATATGAACACATTATGAGGTTTGAGAATGGGCAATGCTCTATCAGTATACGGAGGGGGTGAAGTGCAGGGTTTTCCTTACAACCTTGTCGAAGATAGCTCAGCAGTGGTTTTCCCAGCTACCCCCTAACAGAATAAGTTCATTTAATGAGTTCAAGTCCATATTCTTGCATCAGTTTGCTTGTGCACGAAGGCATGTTAAGACCTCATCCTTGCTCATGGCTTTAAGGCAGAAACCCTCTGAGAGTTTGCGTCAATATGTTGGACGCTTTAACGCTGAAGCATTGCAAGTGCCCCTAGCTTCTGATGATATGAAGGTGCAAGCGTTGATACAGGGCTTAGCCCCAAGGCCGTTCTATGATTCATTGAACAAAAAATCTCCGTTGTATTTTGAGGAGTTACAGCAGAGAGCTGACAAGTATGTTAATTTGGAAGAGGCCTAAGAAGCTAGGAGAGCTAAAGAGGAGTCACTTAAGCCCAAACAAGAGACCTCAGAAAGGAGGTCATCCTCAGCAGCGAGAGTTGAGAAGGACAGAGGGGGGCAAAGGCCCAAAAGAGCTCCTGAGAGGTTTGATCAATATACGCCCCTTAACGCATCTTTGGTGGAGGTCATGGAAGCAGCCGCCAGGTCTCCTCATTTCAAGTACCCCAGCAATTATAAAGAAGCTCCGTGTAACCCATGATCTGAATTATATTGCAAGTACCATAATGATTATGGGCATGACACGAACTCTTATAGACACTTGAAAGATGCTATTGAGCGGCTGCTGAAGAAGGACGACACCTTACTCCAGTTTGTTAAGAAGGAAAGAGAGAAAGGCTACAAGAGGAAAGAGCTGGAGTAGAAGAAGCCCGATCAGAAGGAGAGAACTCCTCCAAGGCGAGAGGATCCTCCCCCAAAAAGAGGAAATATTAATATGATTATGGGGGGGGATATTAATGGGGATTCAGGTCGAGCTCGCAAAGCTCATGTAAGGGCTGCGAAAGCTCAAATGAGCAAAGAGGTCCAGGAGGTAGCTGGAACAATGGGCATGGAGATTGATGTAGTAGATTCATTCCCGGGAGAAGAAACGAGCCCAAAGGTGAGTGTGAGTTTTAGCCCCAAGGACCTGGTCAGCATGACACCCCATAATGATGCATTGGTGATTAGTGCTGAAGTTGCTAACTGGAGGGTAGCCCGGATCTTTGTAGATACAGGAAGCGCGGTGAATGTGCTTTTTTGGGATTGCTTCCAGAGGATGAAAATTAATGCTGATTTAATGCCAGTAAACACAACGTTGTACGGTTTTGCTGGAGGTGAAATACAGCCTAAAGGGGAGGTGACTCTTCAGGTAACACTGGGTAGTGGTGATACCTCAAACACTCGGATGGTGAAGTTTCTAGTAGTAGATACACCTTCGGCATACAACATAATATTGGAAAGACCTGCTCTAAACGATTTCCAGGTGGTGGTCTCCACCTACCATATGAAAATGAAGTTCCCAGCTTTTAAGGAAGGGTTGGTAGATGAGGTCTCGGGTGACCAAGAAGTATCAAAAGAGTCTTATGTAAAGTCCATAAAGCATGCTAAACAAAAGGTGAAAGGAGCCTCAGCAGCAGAACGCCCACTGCAAGATAAAAACGCGAAGGTAAAAGATGTAGACGAAGACCTAGAGCCAAGAATGCAGCCGGTGGAAGAGGATTTGATGATGGTAGAACTGTTACCGGGAAAAACGGGATTTACCACGAAGATGGGGAGGCAAATGACCGAAGAACAAAGAGAGGCGATAATCCGATGCTTGTGAAAGAATGCGGATCTATTCGCATTTAGCCCGGAGGACATGAAAGGGGTAGACCCATTGGTAGCCCTACATCATCTTAATGTAGATCCTAGAGTGAAGCCAGTAAGGCAGAAGAAGAGGTCCTTCAGACCAGAAAAGGAAAAAGTGATCAGAGAAGAGATCAAGCGTCAGTTAGACGCTGGTCATATCGTTAAAATTCAATACTCCGAGTGGCTGTCAAATGCGGTGATGGTAGCCAGGAGCAATGGCAGCTGGCGGATGTGTATAGATTTCAGCGACCTGAATAAGGCCTGCCCGAAAGATCATTACCCGCTGCCTTGCATTGATCAGCTAGTTGATTCAATGTCGGGATGTGAGTTGCTGTCTATGCTTGATGCTTACCAGGGCTATCATCAGATACAGCTGGCCCCTAAGGATGTGATCAAAACGGCCTTTGTAACTGTGTGTGGTACGTTTGCGTACGTGAGAATGCCTTTTGGCTTGAAAAATGCCGGAACTAATCAAAGAATGATGGATGCAATATTTGAAGACCAGATAGGGAAAATCCTGGAGGTGTACGTAGATGACATTCTCGTAAAAAGCGTGAGAGCAGAGCACCATGCCAGAGACCTAGAGGAAGTCTTGACAGTTGTGAGAAAGTATGATTTACGGTTGAATCCAACAAAGTGCACATTCGAATTTAGGTCAGGAAAGTTCCTGGGATATATGGTGACTCCGAGAGGAATTGAAGTGAATCAGGAGAAAGTACGAGCTGTACTAGAAATGGCTACTCCTACCAATGTAAGGGAGGTACATCGACTGAATGGAAGAATCACTGCGCTTAGTCGATTCATATCTACTTCGGCGGAGAAAAGTTTTCCGTTTTTCAAGGTGTTGAAGAAAGCCAATAAATTCGAATGGGATGAGAGCTGTCAGAAAGCATTTGAGGAATTGAAAGCTCATCTGGCAAGTCTGCCAGTGTTAACCAAGCCTACCCCAGATGAAACTATGTACCTTTACATATCTGTTGGGGATCATTCCTTAAGTGCAGTCCTCATAAAGGAAGAGGGCTCTATTCAGAAGCCCATTTATTATATCAGTAAGGCCTTGCAGGGGGCTGAATATAGGTATTCGAATGTTGAGAGAGCTGCTTTGGCTCACAAGGTGGTAGTGAGGACGGCAACGAAGCGTCTAAGATTGTATTTTTTAGCTCACAAGGTGGTAGTGAGGACTAATTTCCCCTTTAAGCAGGTATTGAGCAAGCCAGATCTCTCAGGAAGAATGGTGAAATGGAGTGTGGAGCTGGGGGAGTATGATGTGGAATTTGAGCCACGTGCGGCTGTCAAAGCGCAAGCCCTGGCGGATTTTATCCAAGAAACCACCCGGCCCATGCAATGGCCAGAGTGGAAAGTCTTCGTCGATGGATCAGTGACGGTTGAAGGATGCGGTGTCGGAATTGTCATTGTAACACCAGATCAGAGTGAACTTAGTTTTGCGTTGAAATTTGAGTACAGAGTTTCCAATAATGAGGCTGAGTATGAAGCATTTGTCAGAGGGCTGGAGATGGTAGCTGAGTTGGGAGCTCAGAGGGTCGTCATTCACTCTGACTCACAGTTGGTGGTCCAACAGGTCTCAGGAAGTTATGAGATCAAAGAAGATAGGATGATAAGGTATGTGAAGCAGGTCGGAAACCTGAGTAAGCAGTTTCAGCACTTGAGGGTAGAACAGATACCTCGAGACCTCAATGCACAGGCAGATCGCCTCGCTAAGCTGGCCAACTCTCTGAACAGATTGGTTCCTGAAAAAGTGACATTGCTAAAAATGGCCAGCAGTTGGGTAGAAAAAAACGTTCATGAGATAGAAGAAAAAAGCGATTGGAGAGCACCTATTTTACATTTCTTGAAAACAGGGGAATTGCTAGATGGGGAGAGAGCTGGAAAAAGGAAAATCTATGCTAAGTACTGTCTGATTGGAGGGCAATTGTTCAGAAGGGCTCATTCACAGCCACTACTGAGATGTGTAGCTGAGGCAGAAGGTCTACGGATAATTAAGGAGGCGCATCAAGGAATAGCAGGATGTCACACGGGGTTCCGAGACCTGATCCGGAGAGTGCTGAGAGCTGGGTACTATTGGCCTTCTCTGAAGAAGGATGCTGAGATCTTCGTAAGAAGGTGTGCCAGATGCCAGAAGCATGGGCCGCTGATTCACAGGCCTGCTGAAGAGATGGGAGTCCAGTATGCAGAATGTCCATTGGACAAATGGGGCATAGATCTAGTTGGCAAGCTTCTCATGGCAGCGGGAAAGAAATGCCACATCATTGTAGCAGTGGATTATTTTAGCAAATAGGTAGAGGCAGAGCCTTTATCTTCAATAACAAAGGAAAGTATCATAAAGTTCATATGGAAGAATATTTGCTGCAGGTATGGCCTGCCCAGAGTGCTGGTTTCCGATAATGGAACGCAATTCTTTGGAAAAAGGACTCAGGCTTGGTGTAAAGCCAGGGGAATCGAGCAGAGGTTCGCTGCTGTTGCTCACCCAGAGGCCTGTGGGCAAGTTGAAGTCATCAATCGGACCATAGTGAATGGCATCAAGGCAAGGCTAGAAACAGAGAGGTCTCAATGGGTGGAGGAGCTGAGCTCAGTGTTATGGGCATATAGAACCGGACAGAAAACGGCTACAGGGCAGTCTCCTTTCTATTTGGTATACAGTGCCGATGCTATTATGCCAATGGAGGTGAAGATTCGAACACATAGAGTCCTGTCCTACAATGAGAACCTGAATGGGGAGCTGAGAGCTAATAGCTTAGATCTGATCGATGAGGTACGTGAAGAGGCGCATCAACGAGCTCTGGCTTGTAAAGCTCGCATAAAAGCGGCATACGATGTGAAAGTAAAGACAAGGAGATTTCAAGAGGGACACCTGGTGCTCAAGAGAGCTGACGCCATGCATTCGGTGAGGAAGTTTGAGCCAAATTGGGAAGGACCATTTATGGTAACCAAGGTGCTCCCTGGCGGAGCGTATGAGCTCACGAGCCATGAAGGGTACATGGATCCAAGACCATGGAATGTAAGTAATTTGAAGAAGTACTATGTTTAGAAACATGCTACGGGAAATTTTGTCTTATATAGGAAAAGGTCTACGTGCCAAGCTTTATGCCCATTTTCTTTTTTGATAGGATACTTGCTTAGCTAGACAAGTATCCCTGTAATGGCACGAAGAGAACTTGTCGTAAATAAATAAAGGCTGAGAAGTTGTTTTCTTTAATTTTCGTCTTTGTTTACATATTGCCGTGTTATGATAACTGAAAATTATAAGACCAGGACAGGGCAGTAAACATGATATTAGGAAAAATGAGACATTTACTCTAAATGGTTTGACAAAAGGTAAAACCATCTAGAGTAGGGGGAGTAGGGGTGTACCTTACACCCCTAAGGGGGCCCTACAATACCCCATGAAAATGCAAATGAAAATGCAAACGAAAGAAATATGCAGAATAAGTGATAACACAATAATAGACATAGTGGATTAAGCTGCTAAGTAGAGAATGCAGCACTAGTAAGACAAACAAAAGTACTGAAATTGTTCAAACGCCAAAGAGCAAAAGAAATTGTTTAGTACAGAAGCGGATAGAAATATTGTTTGAAACATGAACTACATGATAACTAAGCCAGGAAATTGGTGGTATCATCAGCAGGGTCAACCTCAGCAACATCAGCGGGCTCATCCTCAGGAACATCTTCCAGCTGTCCACTCCCAATGGCTTGCGAGGTCCCACCAGATGAGGGCACATCTGAAGAAAGGATATGAAAAATGGATTAGCCAAGGAAGTGGGGCATTATAATGGCAAACACAGGATCAGTATATGAGGACACGGGATACCTGATATCTTGCCAGGGTGAAGGGAGTCCTTGGGGAAGAAATCATATATGGGCTCAGGCGGATCAGAGAAGACCGCTTGTAAGTCGCATGGTGCTGTGAGAGCCTCAAAAGCCTTCTGCATAATAGGAAGCCACCAAGCAGTCCCCAGAGGGGTAAAGGTATCACCCTTGAAAGAGGGAGGTGGAGGGAGATGTTTCACTATCGGATCGACCTCTATGGTTTTTTTGAAACCCAGGTTGTGAGCCTTGGCTAGCACAGTCATGCCGCACCTCTTTGCCAAAAAGGCAATGTATTTGCGGATAGCCAGCAAATATTCAGGGGATGCCTAGAAAGACTCCAGGAGACCCTGGTGAAGAATCTGCAGCACTTGCTGGCCCAGAGAGGTCCGAAGTATGTGGCCGCGACAGTAGTGAACCCCTTCAGTGTAACCCGACTGATAAGAGAGGCTGGCGGCATGGAGAAGATCTTTGGTCCCCTCAACCTCCTTGCTGACCTGGGATAAGTGGAGACTGAGCTCGGCATTGACATTGCTGAGAGAGGCATTTTCTTCGGATAAGGCAGACATTTTCTCTTGGGACATGAGTAGCTCATGGTTCTTCCTCTTTAAATCATAATTGGCCAAAGAGAGCCTGTTGCTGGTGTCCAGGATATCCCGGTTATGATGTTGCAGGTCCTCGTTCACTTGAGTCAATTCCTGTAGCTGCACCTGACTGGCCACCAGTGCCTCCCTTAGCTTTTCCATCTCCTTCTCTTGGGCAGCATCTTGAAATTGTAGCAGTCGGCCATGGGTACTGAACATCTGCAATGGTGCGAAAGGAAGAAAAGGGAGGCATTAGATATATGACAATAAGGATGTGACAGTACTTAATGATGAGCATTAGCTGGAAATGAGAGCATAGTAACAGTAACACCTGCACCAGGTTTTGAGCACTTTCCTCCTGCAGTTGGCGCAGAGTGGGAGGCGTATCCTCAGTGATGCATCCAAAAATACACATCATGAAAAAGTCAGAACACATGAATAGGTGAAGAAAGACTTTAACTTGTTCGACAGCTCTTCTTCGCTCCAACGGTCAGAATCGTCTTCTCTGGAGGAACCCCGACGTAACTCTGCAAGAAAAGGAGGGCCGGGGAGTTTTCCCGGCGAACCACCTCCGAAGATTAAGTCAGTGTTCTGAGCTCCTTTTGAGAGATGAATGTAACAGGAAAAGTGGGTCTGAAGAATTATGTTTGTGTGTGTTGGATTTTTCAATATATACCCGTGTTTTCTTGTGAATGAAGTTGTATAGCTATCAGCTCCTTTTTTGCCTTTTACTTTACACGTTCCACTGTTCTATTGGCCATAATATGACTGTACTTTCTGACAGTACCGCATAGTTATTAATTACGGTGCTGCGAGCTCGACAGATCTTTGCCCGATAGAGAGCCCTAAGCGAGGGACCTCAGGCAGATATCTGACTAGATTTGAATGAGAGACCTCCCAACAGATCTCTGGGCTGAAATCCTTAGGAGAGATCTCAGCTCCCTTTATATGATCAGATCCTGGACATAACATTTCAGAAAGGTTTTATGCGATATTCAGGTCTCCACGAGAACTGGATATTTTTGTCACTATCATCTACTCCCCCTTACTCTGCATTTCGGAGGGTCTTCTTTTGAGAAATTCAGAGTAAAAGTCTTAATACAACTTACGCCGCAGAGGCCCACCTTTAAGGGCCTGGTCTTTCTTTGTAAGCACTTAATCACTTCAATTTTTCAAATCAGGTCTCTGAGGGCCATTATTTTATTAAATGACAAATTGGGGGGAAAACTCTGCAACTTCCCTACTTTATTCAACCGTTCTCTTTCTCTCTCTCATATCAGGGTTTTACCTTTATCCTCTTTTACTTTAGTCATTTCTTCCATTTTTTTACCACAATCTTCATCATGGCGCAAACTTCTTCCCATTCTGAGGAACATACCACCTCCGACCAACACGGGCTTCGGGGGTCTAACATTCAGCCTCCACCCTCTTCACCTGAAGATTCTCAATCAAATACATCCGCTCGCACTCAAGCTAGAAAGAAGAAGGTTGGTGCTCGCCGTTCTCAGCGAATAGCTGTTCAAATCCCTTCCAACGCGGCTCCCCCCTCTAATGTAGATGAAGTTATTATCTTGACCGAGGATTCACCCTCTTCTGGTCAGGGGGTTAAAGAGACAGACTTCTCTCTTCCTTCAGCGGGCATTTCTGCGCCCCCAGTTATAGCTCCGGACGCTATATCAGGTGAATCCTCTCTAACTCCTACAGAACTAGCATTAATGAAGTCGATGTTAAACTGTGATGAGCTATTTGACATTAGTATGCCAGAAGAGCATGACCGTCCCCAGCTTTTAGAATATCCCTCGGTAGCATTTTGGTACCAGCAGGTAGAGTCAGGCTTAAGGTTTCCCCTTCCCAACTTTGTGACTCAAGTTTGTGACTTGTATGGCTTGTGGCCCAATCAGTTTCATCCTTCCTTTGTCAAAATTTTGTTGACCTTCTTCATTCTACTTCGTGGTAATGGGGGAGTCCCGACCCCTTCTCTTTTTCAAACGGTATACGATGTGAAACCCCATGGTGCCTTTTATTATGCTAGTGCTAGGCCCAAAGGTCCCGCTCGGTATATCTGTGTACCCCATACAACGGGCAAAGAGTGGAAGGATAAATACTTCATTGTCACTCCCAAGCAGGGTTATTGGCCTTTTGTTTATCCCTAATGGCACACACTTCGCTTGAAGCAACCCCGTCCTGCTGTTACAAGTATCTCCGATATTAACCTCAAAGTGTTATCACTGTTGTCTCAAAGGGCACAGCTCGAGCCTTTCCCATTCAATTCCTTCTTGACTAATCCTAGTGTTCTTTCCTTCTTCGGGTTAGCACCTCGAGGAGGTCATTCCTTTTCCATCGATGGTGGGTTTCAGCTATCCTTTCATCTTTCCCTTTTTTGTTTTTCTAGCCTTACTAATATGAATTTCATTCTTCGCACCTTGCTTGGTGCAGGCACAAGCTGGATTCAGGATGTGAAACTTCCTGATGACAAAGATTTTGACTTTGCCATTCTGTTGGAAGAGCAAGCACGACTGGAATCTCAAGATCACCATACTTCTCGTCCTCTTCATCAAGCTTTCTCTCCTGCCACAGCATCTACACAACCACAGCTAGCTCCTGCTACGATTTCGGGGGTTATCATTAAGCCCACAGCCACTAGATCACTCAGCCTAGATGTTTCTTCTCAAGGCCTCAGCAAGAACCAGGCTATTTCCACTAAGCCCTCTTCCTCATCTCTCAAGGAAAAAGCTCGAGTGGACGTTTCTACCACTCTTAAGAGGCCATCTTTTCCTCTATCTCCTCCCGGTGCTGCCAAGAAGTCAAAACACACTCCTCTCTCTAGCAACCTTCCTCCTAAAAGCACCGACTCATCCGGTTATGCTTTCAGAGGCCAGACCTCCAGCTCACTTCGCAAGTTACCTCCTCCTGAGTGCCTTTCGTTACTAGAAGCCATTCCTCTTTCAGACGAAGAGGCTGAAATTAGACCTCCTTCTCTACATCAGCTTCAAGAAGAGAGTGCCCATGATTTGATGCAGGTATTATTAGCATTATACCCTTGCTCTCACAAATTATTCTATCCTTAAATACCACCGCGGCTTTACTTTTATCTGACTGATGCTTCTCTTTCTTTTCCTTAATAACATCACAGTTGATCAGCTCTCATGGATGCCTATTACAATTTCAAAATGCTGCTCATGAGAAAGAGATGGCGAAACTCAGGGAGACGTTGGCGGCCAGTCAAGTGCAGCTACAAGAGCTAACCACAACAAATGAGGACTTGCGGCATCAGAACCGCGATATCTTGGACACAAGTAGCAGGCTTTCTCTAGCCAACGATGATTTGAAAAGGAGGAATCATGAGCTTCTCATGTCTCATGAGAAGGTGTCTGCTTTATCCGAAGAGAATGCATCTCTTAGTGGTGCTAACACCAATCTCAGCAATCATCTTTTTCAAGTTAGTAAGGAACTTGAGGAGGCCAGAAATCTTCTTCAAGCCTCCAATCTTTCTTACCAGTCGGGGTATACTGAAGGAGTTCATCATTGCCGCCACCACATCCTCCGCACTTCCCTGGGCTAGCAGGCGTTGCAAATCCTCCATCAAGGGCTTCTAGAGTCTTTCCAAGCCTCTTCTGAATATTTGATGTCCATCCGACAGGACATTGCATTTCTTGCAAAGAGGTGCGGCATGACAGTGTTAGCTAAAGCCCACAACTTGGGTTTTACTGAGCCTATAGACGTAGACCAGATCGTGAAGCACCTTCCTCCACCTCCTTCCTTCAAGGGTGTTTCCCCTGCTCCTTTAGGAACAGCTTGGTGGCTTCCTGTTATGCCGGAAGCATTTGAGGCCCTCATCGCCCCTTGTGACTTGCAGGCAGTCTTTTCTGACCTACCTGAGCCCATCTATGACTTCTTTCCAAAAGACTTCCTCCCAACTGTCAAGTTGTTAGGTATCCCCTGCTCTGTTCTACTTCCATGCACTCATTTTTAAGTTTTGTTATCTTAACATTTCATTTTCTATCTCCCTCTTTTAGATGCGCCTGCAACCGGTAGGACCGCACAAGTCCTTGGTGATGGATCAGGAGAGCTGGAGAATGTCCCCAGAAATGAATCTGCTGATGCTGCGAGGGCTGACCCTGATGATGATTCTACCAACTTTTTAGCTTAGTTGCTTACATGGTTTATGTTCCCAACAACACTTTTATCTGGCTTTGTACTAAAACAATTTCTTTTTGTATTTTGGAGTTTGAACGATTTCCGTATTTCTGTTTGCTTTGCCAGCACTGTATTCCCTGCTCAGCAGGTTAATATATTGTGTCTATTTTACTATTGTTCATCTACATATTTCCTTCATTTTGTATTTTGATGGGGTATTGTGGGTCCCCCCTAGGGGTGTAAGGTACACCCCTACTCCCCCCTACTCTAGATGGTTTCATCTCATTACTAAAAACCATTTAGAGTAAGTACTTCACTTCATCTTGCTATGTGATGTAATTATTGTTTCGTTACAATTTCACAATTTTGTTTATCATGCTACGACAATACATGCACACAAACGCAAATTAAAGAAACAAAACTTCTCAGCCTTTATTTATTTGCGACAAGTTCTCTTCGTGCCATTACAGGAATACTTGTCTAGCTAAGCAAGCATTCTATCAAAAAAGGTGCGAATGAGACCTGGCACGTAGATCTCCTCCCGTCTTAAAAAGCAAAAATTTTCCATAACATATTTCTATGCATAGTACTTCTTCAGGTTGCTGACATTCCACGACCTTGGTTCCACGTATCCTTCATGTGTGGTAAGCTCATATGCTCCGCCGGGGAGCACTTTGGTGACCACAAAGGGTCCCTCCCAATTTGGTTCAAACTTTCTCACCGGGTGCATCACATCAACCCTCTTAAGCACCAAGTCTCCTTCCTGAAACCTCCTGGTTTTTACCTTTGGATCATACGCAGCTTTCACGCGGGCCTTGTAGGTCAGGGCTCGCTGGTGTGCTTCTTCACGTACCTCATCAACCAGGTCCAAGCTTTCAGCCCTCAGCTCTCTGTTCAGGTCCTCATTGTAAGACAGGATTCAATGTGTTGGAATCTTTACTTCCATTGGCATAACCGCATCAGCACCATACACCAAACAGAAAGGGGATTGCCCTGTGGCTGTTTTCTGCCCGGTTCTATATGCCCATAACACTGAGCTTAGCTCCTCTACCCATAGAGATCTCTCTTTTTCTAGGCTTGCCTTTATGCCATTCACTATGGTTCGATTAGTGACCTCAACTTGCCCACAAGTTTCTGGGTGAGCAACAGCAGCAAATCTCTGCTCGATTCCTCTAGCTTTGCACCAAGCCTGAGTTCTTTTTCCAAAGAATTGCGTCCCATTATCGGAAATCAGCACTCTGGGTAAGCCATACCTGCAGCAAATGTTTTTCCATATGAACTTTATAATATTTTCCTCCGTTACTGAAGATAGGGGGTCAGCTTCAACCCACTTGCTAAAGTAGTCCACCGCTACAATAATGTGGCATTTCTTCCCTGCTGCCATGGGAAGCTTGCCGACAAGATCTATACCCCATTTATCAAACGGGCATTCTGCGTATTGAACTCCCAGCTCTTCTGCAGGCCTATGGATCAATGGGCCATGCTTCTGGCATCTGTCACATTTTTTTACAAAGGCCTCAGCATCCTTCTTCAAAGAGGGCCAATAGTATCCAGCTCTTAGCACTCGCCGGATCAGGTCTCTGAATCCTGTATGACATCCCGCTATTCCTTGATGTGCTTCTTTAATTATCCGCAGGCCCTCTGCCTCTGTTACACACCTAAGCAAAGGTTGTGAGTAAGCTTTCCTGAACAGGTGTCCTCCTACCAAACAGTACCTGGCATAGATTCTCTTCTTATCTCTTTTCTCGCCTTCTAACACTTTCCCTGTTCTTAGGAAATGTAGAATAGGCATTCTCCAATCGCTTCTCTCATCTATTTCATGAACACTCTCTTCTATGCGACTGTTTGCCATTTTCAACAATGTCACTTTTTCAGGAACCAGCATATTCAGAGAGCTGGCCAACCTTGCAAGGCGATCTGCCTGCACGTTGAGGTCTCGAGGTATCTGTTTCACCTCTAGATTCTGAAATTGCTTACTCAGGTCTCTGATCTGCTCCACATACCTGATCATTCTTTCCTCTTTGATCTCATAATTTCCTGAGACCTGCTAGACCACTAGCTGGGAATCAGAGTGGATGACCACCTTCTGGGCTCCCAATTCAGTTGCCATCTCCAGCCCTCTAACGAACGCTTCGTACTCAGCTTCGTTGTTAAAAACTTTAAATTCAAACTTCATCGCAAAGCTAAGTTCGTCCCGATCCGGTGTTATTACAACGATTCCAGCACCATAACCATCTTTTGTCACCGACCCATCAATAAAGACTTTCCATTCAGGCCATTGCATGGGCTGAGTAGTTTCCTGAATAAAATCTGCTAGGGCTTGCGCCTTAACGACTGTGCGTGGCTCAAATTCCACTTCGTACTCCCCCAGCTCAATACTCCACTTCACCATCCTCCCTGAGAGATCTGGTTTGCTCAATATCTGTTTGAAGGGAAAATTAGTTTTTACCACCACCTTGTGGGCTAGGAAGTATAGTCTCAACCTCCTTGATGCTGTCATCACAGCTAAAGAAGCTCTCTCCACTTCTGAGTATCTGTACTCAGCTCCTTGCAAAGCTTTGCTGATGTAGTAAATGGGCTTCTGTACGGAGCTCTCCTCCTTTATGAGGACTGCACTCAAAGAATGATCTCCAACAGATATGTACAGGTACAGAGTTTCCCCCGGAGTAGGCTTAGTCAATACATGCAAACTTGCTAAATGAGCTTTCAGCTCTTCAAATGCTTTCTGGAAGCTCTCACTCCACTCAAATTTGCTAGCCTTCTTCAACACTTTGAAGAACGGATAACTTCTCTCCGCCGAAGTAGATATGAAACGGCTAAGTGCAGTGATTCTTCCATTCAGCCGTTGCACCTCCCTCACATTGGTGGGAGCGGCCATTTCCAGTACAGCTCGTACTTTATCTTGATTCACTTCAATTCCTCTAGGAGTCACCATATACCCCAAGAATTTCCCTGATCTGACCCCGAATGTGCACTTTGCCGGGTTCAGGCGCAGATCATACTTTCTTACCACCGTCAGGACCTCTTCCAGGTCTCTGGCATGGTGGTATGCTTTCAAACTCTTCACAAGTATATCGTCTACATATACCTCCAGGATTCTCCCTATCTGGTCCTCGAATATCGCATCCATCATTCTCTGATAAGTAGCTCCGGCATTTTTCAGGCCAAAAGGCATTCTTATATAAGCGAAAGTGCCACATATGGTTACAAAAGTTGTCTTTACCACGTCCTCAGGGGCCATCTGTATCTGATGATACCCCTGGTAAGCGTCAAGCATGGATAATAACTCACATCCCGAAGTTGAATCAACCAACTGATCGATACAAGGCAATGGGTAGTGGTCTTTTGGGCATGCCTTATTCAGGTCTCTAAAATCTATACACATCCTCCAGCTGCCATTGCTTTTAGCTACCATTACTGCATTTGACAACCATTCAGAGTACTGAATTCTAACAATATGACCAGCATCTAACAGCCGTCTGATCTCCTCTCTGATTACCTTCTCTTTCTCCGGCCCGAAGGACCTCTTTTTCTGTCTTACTGGTTTCTTTTTGGGGTCCACATTCAGATAATGTAGAGCTACAGCTGGGTCTACCCCTTTCATGTCCTCTGGACTAAATGCGAACAGATCTGCATTCTTCCTCAGGCATCTAATTATCGCCTCTTTTTGTTCCTCAGTCATCTGCTTTCCCATCTTCGTGGTAAAGCCTATTTTTTCTGAAAACAGTTCTATCGTCATCAGGTCTTCTTCGACTAGCTGCATTTTTGGCTCTAGGTCTTCATCCATACCTTTCACCTTTGCACTTTCATTTTGCAGTGGGCGTCTACCACCGGGACTCCTTTTACGTTTCGTTTGGCATGCTTTATGGATTTTACATAAGATTCTTTCGACACTTCTTGGTCACCTGAGACCTCACCCACCAGTCCTTCTCTGAGAGCTGGGAATTTCATTTTCATGTAGTAGGTGGAGACCACCACCTGGAAATCATTCAAAGCAGGTCTTCCCAATATTACGTTGTATGCTGACGGCGTATCCACCACTAGAAACTTCACCATACGAGTATTTGAGGTCTCACCGCTACCAAGTGTTACCTGGAGGGTCACCTCTCCCCTTGGCTGTATCTCTCCCCCAGCGAAACCGTATAAAGCTGTGTTCACTGGCGCTAAATCAGCGTTAATTTTCATTTTTTGAAAACAATCCCAGAAGAGCATATTCACTGCGCTTCCTGTATCCACAAAGATTCGTGCCACCCTCCAATTAGCAATATCAGCACTAATTACCAGCGCATCAATATGAGGTGCTGCGCCTACCAGGTCTTTGGGACCAAAACTCACGCATACATCTGGGTTCATTTCCTCTCCTGGAAACGAATCTACCACATCAATCTCCATGCCAATTGTCTCCGCTAACTGCTGAACCTCTTCGTTCACTGGGGCCTTTTCAGCCCTGACATGAGCTTTACGCGCTCGACCAGAATCTCCATTAGTGTTTCCTCCCATTATCATGCTAATGTTTCCCCTTTTTGGGGGAGGATCTTCTCGTCGCGGAGGGGTCCTCTCCCTGTGGTCAGGCTTCTTCTGTTCCGGCTCTTTTCTTTTGTAGCCCTTTTCCCTTTCTTTTTTGACAAATTAAAGCAAGGTATCATCCTTCTTCAACAGTCGCTCAATAGCATCCTTCAGATGCCTACAAGAGTCAGTATCATGACCATAGTCATTGTGATACTTGCAAAACAGCTCAGATCTCGGGTTACGCGGAGCTTCCTTGTGCGTACTGGGGTACTTGAAGTGAGGAGACTTAGCAGCCGCTTCCATAACCTCTACCAGAGATGCATTGAGAGGCGTATATTGATCAAACCGTTCAAGAGCTTTCTTCGGCCTTTGCCCCCCTCTGTCTTTCTCAGCTCTCGCTGCTGAGGATGACCTTCTTTCTGAGGTCTCTTGCTTAGGTCTGAGAGATTCCTCTTTAGCTTTCCTAGCTTCCTGAGCCTCTTCTAGGTTAACATATTTATCTGCCCTATGCAGCAGTTCCTCAAAATTCAATGGAGGTTTCTTGTTCAATGAATCAAAGAACAATCCTGGAGATAAGCCCTGTATTAAGGCCTGCACCTTCACATCGTCAGAAGCTAGTGGTACTTGTAACGCTTCAGCGTTGAAACGTCCCACATATTGGCGCAAACTCTCTGAAGGTTTCTGTCTCAAAGCCATGAGCGAGGAGGAGGTCTTAACATGCCTTCTCGCGCTGGCAAACTGATGTAAGAACATAGATTTGAACTCAGCAAATGAACCTATGCTATTAGGTGGTAGCTGAGAGAACCATTGTTGAGCTATTTTTGACAAGGTTGTGAGAAAAACCCTTCATTTCACTCCATCTGTGTACTGGTGGAGCATTGCTCCATTCTCAAACCTCATTATGTACTCATATGGGTCAGTGGAACCATCATATTCCAATGTCAATGTCTTAAAGTTCGGAGGCAGCTGATCTTCTCTGATATCTCTCAAGAAAGGGGACTGGCTGTTAGTAGTCTTAACAGGCTTCTTAGGAGATTTCTTGGGCGAAGAGGCTTTCTTCTGAAGGTCTTTTAACTACTGCTTGAGAGCTGCAATTTCAGCGGCAGCTCCCTCATCTTGAGGTCTCGCAACTTATGCATCGTCCTCTGCAAATTTCATTGCGATAATAAGTAACCATAATTTCATTAGTGAATAAACCACTTTAGAAATGTTATCAATATCTGATTTCTCCATTCAATTACTAACCATTTTCTGATTCAGTTTGAGGGCTCTCATACCCATCACTTTCGTACTGACCTTCCTCCTCAGGTCCCCCCTGTCAAGGGAAAGAGTACCATTCAGGACATGAGCATTTACTTTTGTGTTAACGTAATTTAAACCATTTCAGTGGTATCTCATTGCTATCAAAACCTTGTAAGGCTCATCAGTACCTTCTTAGTTTTGCCTTTTGCCGTATTGGCTAACTTTTTGCTTTGGCCCTCCAGCGGGGCCAAAGCCTTAGACACAACTTGCTTCACCATGGCATTGAGCTGATCCATGGACACAGCGTAGGTGACATGCTGTTGTGCAGGCATTTGAGGTTCATCTCTCGTAACCTCTGAGCCCTTGCGGCCCCCTCTCTCTTTTCGAGCGATGGTCGATTTGGAGGCCCCTTCCTTCTGAGGGGTAGTTATCTTTGGTGGGGCCTCCTTCAGCACATTTTGGTTCTCCTCCTCAGTACGTTCTTATGAGGAGCTATCATCGTGCACCACTCCTTCAGGTGGGGATTCTCGGTCTCGGACCGATATATTCTCCATGCTTAGATCTGTATTTCAGAATTTTCAGCTATCAGTCAAAAGATAGCACTAGGACCATCGTCAGGTCTCAAGAGACCGTTATCAGGTTTGCAGTACCCCTCTCAAAGGACCGTTATCAGGTCTCGAGGGGGTGTCTCAAGGAATTCAGGGAATATGTTGCATCATACCCCCTTTCCATACACATTCATACCCAAACTCCGCTGGGTTTTTATGAGACTTGCTCTAAAGTCTTCATACTTCCATCCACTCTATCCCCTCATATCGTGAGGATTTATGGGATTTATTTTTCGACATTAGATGATTTCGGACAATTCTTCCATACAATCAGAAAATTTTACTTACTTTTTGTCCCATTACCAGCTTCAGACTATATTATGAAACCAGAATTCTTACGGAAACGCAGAAAACCAACAAGTTCCAGAGATTACAACGAGATTCATGAGAAGGTTTAAAATACGACAATTCTGAAATCACTCAACTCGTTTACTTTTAAACATGACAAAAATTTCTGCAGATAAGAATACAAATTGCTAAAAATATTCAGACCCATCTTCTCGGCACTTTTCTTTTCAAGTTTAAACTCAAACTCAACATTATTGAACAGACACGCAAAAAGAGTTTTGGAACAAAATTTCGAGACAAAATTCCGTTTCCCACAGACGGCGCCAGATGATGCGTCCAAAAATACACATCATGAAAAAGTCAGAACATATGAATAGGTGAAGAAAGACTTTAACCTGTTCGACAACTCTTCTTCGCTCCAACGGTCGGAATCGTCTTCTCTGGAGGAACCCCGACGTAACTCTGCAAGAAAAGAAGGGCCGGGGAGTTTTCCCGACGAACCACCTCCGAAGATTAAGTCAGTGTTCTGAGCTCCTTTTGAGAGATGAATGTAACAGGAAAAGTGGGTCTGAATAATTATGTTTGTGTGTGTTGGATTTCAATATATACCCGTGTTTTCTTGTGAATGAAGTTGTATAGCTATCAGCTCCTTTTTTGCCTTTTACTTTACACGTTCCACTGTTCTATTGGCCATAATATGACTGTACTTTCTGACAGTACCGCATAGTCATTAATTACGGTGCTGCGAGCTAGACAGGTCTTCGCCTGATAGAGAGCCCTAAGCGAGGGACCTCAGGCAGATATCTGACTAGATTTGAATGAGAGACCTCCCAACAGATCTCTGGGCTAAAATCCTTAGGAGAGATCTCAACTCCTTTTATATGATCAGATCCTGGACATAACATTTCAGAAAGGTTTTATGCGATATTCAGGTCTCCACGAGACCTGGATATTTTTGTCACTATCACTCAGCCTCCTCCTTAGATAGAGGGATGGCCTTTAGCAAGGAGAGGCATTCGGAAGGAGGCAGCTTGCTGAGGGAGCTGGAAGTCTGGCCCCTAAAAGCATAGCCTGATGAGTCAGTACCTCTGGGAGAGGAGTTGCTGAGAAGAGGAGTGTGCTTGGATTTTTTGGTGGCACCAGCGGGAGGTCGAGGCAAGAGAGGTCTCTTAAGGCTAATGGAGGTGTCCACTTTGGTCTTGTCCTTGCCTAGATTTTGGGGAGGAACACTTGGACTCGATGACTTAGTGGCCGTGGGCTTGATGAGGACTCCCGAAGTAGTAAGAGGAGTTGACTGTGGTCTTGCAGATGCAGCAATAGATGAAGAAGCCGGATTGGTGGGGCGTGAAGTATCATGAGCTTGGGACTCCAGACAAGCTTATTCCTCTAGCAGGATAGCAAAATCAAAATCTTCATCGTCAGGAAGCTTCACATCCTGAATCCAACTCGTCCCTGCACCAAGCAAGGTGCGAAGAATGAAATGCATGTTAAGAAGGCTGGAGAAATAAAAAAGGAAAGATGAAAAGACAGTTGAAACCCACCCTCAATGGAGAAAGAGTGATCTCTTCGGGGTGCCAGTCCAAAGAAGGAAAGTACACTAGGATCAGACAGCAGGGAATTGAATGGAAAGGGGGTAACCCGTGCTTTCTGAGACAACTTTGATAACACTTGAAGAGTTACGGGAGCGATACTCGTAGCAGCAGGGCGGGGATGCTTCAGACGAAGTGTTTGCCATTGAGGATAATCAAAAGGCCAATGGCCCTGCTTAGGAGTAACAATGAAATACTTGTCCCTCCATTCCTTTCCGGCTGTGCGGGGTACACGCAAATACTGGGCAGGACCCTTGGGCCTAGCACTAGCATAGTAGAAGACGCCAGTGGATTTTACATCATACACGATTTGGAAGAGAGAGGGAGTAGGGATGCCTCCATTACCACGAAGCAGGATAAAGAAAGTTAATAAGATTTTGACGAAGGAAGGATGAAATTGGTTGGGCCATAGATTGTACAAATCACAAACTTGGACTACGAAGTCAGGAAGAGGAAATCTTAGGCCTGACTCTACTTAGTGGTACCAAAACGCTACCGAAGGGTATTCTAGTAGATGGGGGCGGTCATATGATTCTGGCATGCTAATATCGAACAACTCATCATAGTTCAACATTGACTTTACTAGCGCTAATTCTACAGAGGTTAGGGAGGATTCACCTGCTATAGTGTTTGCAGTCATAGCGGGAGGAGCAGAAATCTTCAGAGAAGAGAAAGTCTCCGCAGACGAGAGCAACGAATCCATCTCTTTGACCTCGTAACTAGAGGAAGGAGAGCCCTCGCTCAAGTTGATGACATCATTCGGGTTGGAAGGAGGTGCCTGACTGGAGGGGTTTTGGATGGCTATTCGGTGGGAACGACAAGCAGAGGGTTTCTTCCTCTTCACCTGGGTATGGACGGATGTGTCTGACTGAGAATCCCCGTGCGGAGAATTTTGGTGCCGAGTGTCGGATGGCGGGGGTTCGCGTTGATCGGAGGTGGTGAATTCCTCTGAGTGGGAAGGAGTTTGCGCCATGGATGAATTTCAGTAAAAATTTGAAAGGAGTGGCTAAAAGTGAAAGGAGATGAAAGTGAAAACCCCAATATAAGAGAGAGAAGGAAACGGTTGAAAAAAGGTAGGGGAAGTTGTAGAGTCTTCTCCACTTTTTCACTTAATATCGGTCAAAGGAGACCTGGTTTAAAAATTTGAAATGGGCAGATCTGCATAAGGGAAAAAAGGGACTGCCAAGGGAGTTCGTGCACGTGACAGTTGTGCGAATTAAGTTACTCTGAAATTTCCTAAAGGGAGACCTCCCGAAATTCAGAGTAGGGGGGAGTAGATGATAGTGACAAACATATCTAGATCTCCAGGAAGACCTGAGCACGCGACCTGAACACCTGATCTGAACACCATAAATGGTTGCAATGGGGTCTCTCGTGGAAACTTACTCTCAGAGAACAGTCAGTAGGTCTCTTGTCAAGGCCTCGCCAGAGATCTGCATGAAGAGCTCTTAGTCAGGGCTCTCTCCTAGTTGAACACCTGACGGACAAGGACACTTTAATTAATGTTCATCCAGTACCGTCAGAGAGTACGATGATGCCATAGCCAATAAGATGATAGAACGTGTAAAGATCAAGGAAAAAGGGGTGTTGGCAGTAGTACAACTTCACCCTCAAGAAAACTCACGGGTATATATATATTAAAAAACACGATACACATACACACATTACTCTAAATCTTACTCTCTGTTCCATTAAACTTGCTCAGAGAGAAAAAACCCAGAACGCTAACTTAATCTTCGGAGGTGGTTCGCCGGGAAACCTTCCCAGCCCTCCTTTTCTTGCGGAGCCGCGCTCGGATTCTTCTACGGAGGACGATTCTCACCACTTGTAGCGGAGAAGAACTGTGGTATAGGTGAGTACTGGTTTTTGGTCATTCATTTGTTCTGATTTTACATGGTGTGCTTTTCTAGCCGCATCAATACCCCTCCCACTCTGCGCCAACTTCAGGAGGAGAGTGCTCACAAACTGGTACAGGTATTATTATTGTTGTGTTCTCATGTTTAGAGAATACTCATCTTTGAATATTACCACATCCTTGCTTTTGGACATCTAATGTCTTTCTTTCCCTCCTTTGACATTTCTGCAGTTGATCAGTACTCACGGTCGACTGTTGCAATTTCAAGATGCTACTCAAGAGCAGGAGATGGCGAAACTAAGGGAAGCACTAGTGGCTAGCCAGGTGCAGGTGCAGGAGTTAACCCAGGCAAACGAGGACCTGCAGCATCAAAATCAAGACATCTTGGATATCAGCAGCAGGCTTTCCCTGGCCAATGACGATTTGAAGAGGGAGAATCATAAACTACTCATATCTCAGGAGAAAATGTCTGCCCTATCTACGGAGAATGCATCCCTCAGCAATGTCAATGCTGAGCTTAGCCATCACCTATCTCAAGTTAGCAAAGAGCTTGAGACCAAGAGCCTTCTCCATGTCGCTAACCTCTTCTACCAGTCAGGCTATACTGAAGGGGTTCACCATTGCCGCAGCTACATCCTCCGGACTTCTCTGGGCCAGCAAGCACTACAAATCCTTCATCAAGGACTCATAGAATCCTTCCAAGCTTCTCCTGAATATATGCTCTCCATCCGCCAAGATATTGTTGTTCTAGCAAAGAGGTGCGGCATGACAGTGCTAGCCAAGGCCCGCAACCTAGGTTTTAACGAGCCCATAGAGGTAGACCAGATCGTGAAGTACCTTCCTCCACCTCCCTCGTTCAAGGGCAATTCCTCTGCTTCCCTGGGAATAGCTTGGTGGCTTCCTGTTATGCGGAAGGCGTTTGAGGCTCTCATTGCGCCATGCGACTTACAAGCGGTCTTCTCTGATCCACCTGAGCCTATCTATGATTTCTTCCCAAAAGATTTCTTTCCGACTGCCAGGGTATCAGGTATCTCGTGCTCTATTCTACTTTCATGCACTTATCTTCATGTCCGTCATTACCACACTTCACCTCTTCTTTTAATCCATTTCCATCTCTTTTTCCTTTTTAGATACACCTCTAACCAATGGAGCTCCACGGGCCCTTGGCGATGGACCAGGAGAGCTGGAGAATGCCCCCGAGGATGAGCCTGCTGATGCTGCAAGAGCTGACCCTGATGATGATTCTGCCAATTTCCTAGCTTAGTTGTTATGTAGTTTATGTTTCAAACAATATTTTCATCTGCTTCAGTACTTGAACAATTTCTTTTGTACTTCAGTGTTGAACAACTTCAGTACTTTTGTTTGCTCTAATAATGCTGCATTTCTTGCTTAGCAGCTTAATCTACTATGTTCATTTTGTTATTGTTTGCCCACGTATTTTTTCCGTTTCTCGTTTCGCATTTTCATTTGCATTTTCATGAGGTATTGCAGGACCCCCTTAGGGGTGTAAGGTACACCCCTACTCCCCCCTACTCTAGATGGTTTCATTCCATTATCAAACCATTTAGAGTAAGTACTTCGCTTTATTCTCACTATGTGTCATGTTTGCTGCCTTACCTTGGCTTCATAATAAAAAAAAAAATTATCATAACACAACGAGATGCAATCAAAGACAGAAATAAAGAAACAACTTCTCAACCTTTATTTACTTACGACAAGTTCTCTTCGTGCCATTACAGAAATACTTGTCTAGCTAAGCAAGTATTCTATCAAAAAGGTAGGGATGAGACCTGGCACGTAGACCTCCTCCCATTTAAAACAAAAATTTCCCGTAACATGTTTTCTAAACATAGTACTTTTTCAGGTTGCCAATGTTCCATGGTCTCGGTTCCACGTATCCCTCATGGCTTGTGAGCTCATATGCTCCACCAGGGAGCACCTTGGTCACCACAAATGGACCTTCCCAATTTGGTTCAAACTTTCTCACTGGATGCATCGCATCAGCTCTCTTGAGCACCAGGTCTTCTTCTTGAAACCTCCTGGTTTTTACTTTCACATCATACGTAGCTTTCATGCGAGCCTTGTAGGCCAGAGCTCGTTGACATGCCTCTTCATGTACCTCATCGATCAGATCTAAGCTGTTAGCTCTCAGCTCTCTATTTAGGTCCTCACTGTAGGACAGGATTCTATGTGTCGGAATCTTCACCTCCATTGGCATGACAGCGTCAGTGCCATATACCAAACAGAAAGGAGATTGACCTGTAGCTATTTTCTGTCCAGTTCTATACGCCCACAACACTGAGCTCAGCTCTTCCACCCATTGAGACCTCTCTTTCTCTAGCCTCGCCTTGATACCATTCACTATAGTCCTATTGGTGACTTCCACTTGCCCGCAGGTTTCTGGGTGAGCTAAAGCAGCGAACCTTTGCTCGATTCCCCTAGCTTTACACCAAGCTTGGGTTCTTTTTCCAAAGAACTGCATTCTATTTCGGAGACCAGCACTCTGGGCAGGCCATACCTACAGCAAATATTCTTCCATATGAACTTTATGATGCTTTCCTCTGTTACTGAAGATAAAGGTTAAGCCTCTACCCACTTACTGAAATAATCTACCGCTACAATGATGTGGCATTTCTTTCCCGCTACCATGGGAAGCTTGCCCACTAAATCTATGCCCCATTTATCGAATGGACATTCTGCATATTGAACTCCCAGCTCTTCAACAGGCCTATGAATCAGCGGCCCATGCTTCTGGCATCTGGTACACCTTCTTACAAAGACCTCGGCATCCTTCTTCAGAGAAGGCCAATAGTACCCAGCTCTCAGCACTCGCCGGATCAGGTCTCGAAATCCTGTATGACATCCCGCTATTCCCTGATGCGCTTCCTTAATTATCCGCAGACCTTCTGCCTCCGTTACATATCTCAATAAGGGTTGTGAGAAAGCCCTCCTGAATAAATGTCCTCCAACCAAACAGTACTTGGCATAGATTTTCCTTTTTCCAGTTCTCTCCCCCTCTAACAACTCTTTTGTTTTCAAGAAATGTAGAATAGGTGCTCTCCAATCGCTTTTCTCTTCTATTTCATGAACGTTTTTTTCTATGCGACTGCTGGCCATTTTCAACAACTTCACTTTTTCAGGAACCAACCCATTCAGAGAGCTGGCCAATCTGGCAAGGCGATCTGCCTGCGCATTGAGGTCTCGAAGTATCTGTTCTAACTTCAAGTGCTAAAATTGTTTACTCAGGTCTCTGACCTGTTCCACATATCTGACCTGTTCCACATACCTGTTCCACATATCTGATAATTCCGACACCGCATCCTTCAACCGTCACCGACCCATCAACAAAGACCTTCCACTCTGGCCATTGCATGGGCTGGGTAGTCTCTTGGATAAAATCTGCTAGGGCTTGCGTTTTAACAGTTGTGCGTGGCTCAAATTCCACATCATATTCCCCTAGCTCCACACTCCATTTCACCATTCTTCCTGAGAGATCTGGTTTGCTCAATACCTGATTAAAGGGGAAGTTAGTTCTTACTACCACCTTGTGAGCTAAGAAGTACAATCTTAACCGCCTCGCCGCTGTCATTACCGCTAAAGCGGCTCTCTCCACGTTCGAGTATCTATACTCAGCTCCCTGCAAGGCTTTGCTAGTATAATAAATGGGCTTCTGCACAGAGCCCTCCTCATTTATGAAGACTGCGCTCAGGGAATGGTCTTCGACAGATATATATAGGTACAAAGTTTCATCTGGGGTAGGTTTGGTTAACACTGGCAAGCTTGCCAGATGAGCTTTCAATTCTTCGAATGCTTTCTGACAGCTCTCATTCCATTCGAATTTACTGGCCTTCTTCAACACCTTGAAAAACGGAAAACTTCTCTCCGCTGAAGTAGATATGAACCGACTAAGCACGGTGATTCTTCCATTCAGCCGTTGTACCTCCCTTACATTGGTAGGAGCAGCCATCTCCAGCACAGCTTGTACTTTATCCTGATTTACTTCAATTCCTCTAGGGGTTATGTAATACCCTAGATATTTTCTTCCGACGAGAAATAAAAAATTTCTAATTAATTAAGGTTTTGCACGCCTAAGTTAAGGATTTTCAATTCTAAGACTAACGGCAAAATTCGTTTCTGAAAATAAATTCCAGAAGTGGGTCGAACGACTACTGTATTAGGGTTTTCGAGTCCGATAAAATTTTCGTCCGAAAACTCAGATCGAAAAACCGTCAGATTTTACATTCACTTTTTCTTTGATACGAGTTCACCAGAGAAAGTCAGTTTTTATAATTTTTTCGGGCGAATCTTGGACTGTCTTATCCCGACTTTTTATCGGATTTTGAAAAAATGAAATATACTTTCCGAGTATGTGATTTATTTCTAATCTAACGGACGAATTAGATTTCATCGAAAGCGTAACCATCTAAGAAATTATTTCTCGATTTTTATAACGTCGTTTTAGACCCGTAAATGAGATATTTCCGGCTTAAAAATCACAAACAAACCGCCATACATGAGTCATCACCTTAGGTTAGATATTTCTTCACTTTATGTAATAGTAACTAACCTAGTCATCCTCCTTTCTCCCTCATCACTACCGCCAATCTCTCTCTCATTCTTCTCTCTCACTTTCTTCCATTGAAAGACATCCTTCAAGCTTTTCAAAGCTCCACAAGTCTCTCGTCTACCGATCGATCTTAGATCTGAGTTCATATTCGACAAGGTAGGAACTTCTTCTACGTATTGAACTGAACAAAACTTCCTTCCCTCAAGCTTTATTTTTTTTCGAAAATTAGAGGATGAAGAAGCATGATGAATCTTTGTTTAATACATGTTGTTAGATGTTTAGGAATGGTTCTATGGATTGAAATCATGAAGAAATCATCCCCCCCCCCCTCCTATATTTGTTATTACCGAAATTTATAGAGGAAATAGGGGTTTGATGTAGTTCGATTTTCTTGAGGATTGAGTGATGGATTCTTGTTCTATATGATGATAGATGATTACATGAATTAATTTAGAATTTTCTAAAACTAAAAATAAAAATGTAAGAGATGAAGAATTGATGATTTGATGTAGAAGATGTTATGATTTGCATGAAATAATAATAGAAATGAGATGTAGTATGTTTGAGGATGATTATATAATTTATTGGAATTTTTCTAAAAATAAAATAAAAATCGTAAGAGATGAAAACCCGACGATAAGTTGAGATTCGTTAATAATTTGAGTATGTGATTTACGTATTAGTGATTCTTGATAGATAATGAACGAGATTGTAAAGTTTGAGCAAAATCGGAGAACGTTGAAATTTTGTTAAGAGACGAGCAATCGTCGATAAGTCGAGATTAGATAATGATTTAGGTTTGTGATTTGAATATATGTTAATCTTGTTAGTGAATGATCGTTGTAAACACAAAATATGTATTTATTCAAATAAACACAAGATTTCATACAAATATAAGAATTTCAAATATATGCGGGTTCAATCTCTATTTGATCCTCCGATTCTTCTCTTCACTTTGACCCTCGAACGGTCTTCAAGCTGCCCTTGAGATTTGATGGAGAAGTATGCCTCCTTGACCTCCTTGGACTTGATAGCCTTTGAGATTTGATAAGAAGTATGCCTCCTTGATCTCTTTGGACTTTATCTTCAAGCTTTATAACGTTGACGTAGATAACTTTCGCCTTGCTTCCTAAGTAAACGTTGAGCTTTGACTTGATCTTTGACTTGATGACGTTGACTTGAGCTTTGTGATTGGTGGTGTTGATGCGGTGGAATTTGTCTCCGAAGTAACGTTGAGCGTCGAGCTTTATCACGTTGACTTGGAGAACTCTCGCCTTATTTCCGGATCAAACGCCACTTGAGATATTTCCGCCGAAGAACGCATTGCTTCCCACGAAGAACGCTTTGAATCTCGCCGGGACACCTTGAATATTGAAAGAGAAATCTTGGAGAATTTCTCTCTTCAATTCATGAGCTCTTGAAGATGATTTTTAGGTGTGATTTAAAGTTGTAAAGAGACCCCTATTTATAGTTGTAGGAAGAGAGAAGTTGAGTGGGCTTTGAACTCCATCATGGGCTTTAAGGGCTTAGGTGGCGCGATATCATTGGCTCTTGAATATTGATGTATATCCCTTTACTTGTTGCCAAAGAAATAGATATTTATCACCATATAAAGACATACTTATCAATTAAATAACTTATATTAATATGGATATGATAAGATTCCATAATAAAGTAAGATATTAAAATCAATAAAATATATCATTAAATTTCGATATCTACAATCGTAACCGGAAAATTTGAGCGAATTCTAAGAAGGTTGGAATTTTGATAAGAGACGAAGAAACGAGATTAAATGCCGATAGAAAAGTCGAATAAGGAAAACCAATTTGATATTAATGATTGTTATCGTTTGACGAACGAGATTGTAGTTGACGATATTTCCATCCGCGATACGAGATGATATGAGTTATAGTTTACAAGTTAAAAGTTGAATGAATAGAAGTTGAATTTGAAATTGAATTGGTTTAGTAATTGGTTAGTTGAAAGACGAGGATTTATACGTCAAGTTTGTAATCGAGAGATATGAAGGAATTTGTCATACAAGATATTACGTATTGACTGCCTTAAAATGGAAATTTCGTGAGAATAAAGGTTGTATAGCATTGATCGAACCTAGGGAATCGTGCGTCGAGTTTTATCGAACACCTAGGGTTTCGCGGACTGTTTTGCGATGCGTTACGGAAACTGTCATAACTTTTAGCTCGCTTAACGAAATCGAGATCCGTAAATTGGAGAGTAAACTAGACATCCATGGATTTCTTTTGGTACAGAGCATATCCCCTGTTTCGCAGGAAGCTGTTCTGTATGAACTCCAGAACTTCTGCTTTGTGCAGAAACTTTCTTAAGTCTAAATTCTTAAGTTGAATCCTTTTTAACTTCGTTCCTTGTGAACTTCTAAGTCATTATGAGTTATCGACTTCCATTTATCTACTGACCTAAGTGTCGAGTAATGAGCCAAGTTAGTTTTAAACGAGAAGTGTTCAAGTCTCGTTTCTTGTAATCAAAAGAAATTAGTTAAAGTGCAAAGGCCTAAAAGTCTAAAACGAATTTGATTTCCTTTTCCTTTATTGTCTCGACCGCTTGTTAAAGTTTGTTTATTTGCAATAAAAGGAGGAAGTCAGAGTTGAAGATAGGAAGGAAGACAGAAGGTTAAAGTTTGTTCTGTAAACGATTAAGGTGGGCTTTTCTATCAAAATAAAATGAGCGATGCTCGAAAGTGTTTATTTACAGCTTTGATAATTGTGTTTTCAAAGTGATAATCAGAGCATGAAATAATTGTTTTATGTGAATTCTCTTGTGTCTCTCTGAATTAGCCCACAGAGTGTTATCCAGAGTATTGGATTATGAGTTAGCCCACAGAGTGCTATCCAGAGATTCCAACTAAACGATCAGAGTCTGAGATAGCCCACAGAGTGCTATCCAGAGGGACAGATTCTGAGTTAGCCCACAGAACGCTATCCAAACGATCGGATTCTGAGTCAACCTACAGTGTGTTATCTAGAATTAAGTGTACAGCAGTATAAGTCTTACGAATGTTTATGAAAAGATGCCTGATTAATCTATACTCTTGTGAGTTGTTTTCGGCAATGTGCCCACTAAGTGCTTTATGTACTTAACCCTGCATGTTTGTTTTTAAATGTACAGGTTGAGTGACGAAGGCGGAGGAGGTTGAGTAAAGGTCGTACTTAAGGAAGTAAAGTTTAATTGAGCCTCGATTTCACATTTGATATGTGATCTCATTCTACGTTTTTCCGCTGCAAAATAACTCTCTTATTGATGTTAATCTTTTCGGTTTAAATTGTTCATACTTTAAACCTAGTCTTCTCTGATCACAACTTTGTCGAGCGATCTTTCGAGATTGACTCTCTTTTGTCTAATAAGAATCAGTTCATAATATTTTTATCTCGGTTATAGATGTTAATTTATTCATTTATTCAGTATTTCCCCTTTCTTCCCCGCCTCTTTAGTCCAACCCCTAGTCACACCCCGGCTTGGCCATCCCTCGGGATTTAGGGCTGTGACAGGTTACCATATATCCCAAAAACTTTCCTGATCTAACTCCAAATGTACATTTTGCTGGGTTCAACCGTAAATCATACTTTCTTACAACTGTCAAGACCTCCTCTAGGTCTCTGGCATGGTGCTCAGCCTTAACGCTTTTCAAGAGAATGTCATCTACATACACCTCCAAAATCTTCCCTATCTGGTCCTCAAATATCACATCCATCATTCTCTGATAGGTAGCTCCGGCATTTTTTAGGCCAAAAAGCATTCTTACGTATGCAAACGTACCACATATAGTTACAAAGGCTGTTTTGATCACGTCTTCAAGGGCCAGCTGTATCTGGTGATACCCCTGGTAAGCGTCAAGCATAGACAGCAACTCACATCCTGAAGTCAAATTAACCAGCTGATCAATGCAGGGCAGCGGGTAATGATCTTTCGGGCATGCTTTAATCAGGTCTCTGAAGTCTATACACATCCGCCAGCTGCCATTGCTTTTAGCTTCCATTACTACATTCGATAGCCATTCAGAGTACTGAATTTTAACGATATGACCGGCGTCTAACAGCCGCATGATCTCTTCCATGATCACCTTTTCCTTCTCCGGCCTGAAGGACCTCTTCTTCTGCCTTACTGGCTTCGCTCTGGGGTCTACATTTAGATGATGTAGAGCTACAGATGGGTCTACCCCTTTCATATCCTCTGGGCTGAATGCGAATAGATCTGCATTCTTCCACAAGAATCGGATTATCGGCTCTCTTTGCTCTTCAGTCATTTGCTTTCCCATTTTTGTGGTGAAACCTGCTTTTCCCGGGAACAGTTCTATCATCATCAGGTCCTCCTCTACTGGCTGCATTCTCGGCTCCAGGCTTTCGTCCATACCTTTCATTTTTGCATCTCTGTCCTACAGTGGACGTTCTGCCACTGAGGCTCATTTCACCTTTTGTTTGGCATGCTTTATGGATTTCACATAAGATTCTTTCGATACTTCTTGGTCTCCAAAGACCTCACCTACCAATCCCTCCTTGAGAGCTGGAAATTTCATTTTCATGTGGTAGGTAGAGACCACTACCTGGAAGTCATTCAATGCAGGTCTTCCCAATATTATGTTATACGCCGAAGGTGTATCCACTACTAAGAACTTTACCATCCGAGTGTTCGAGGTCTCACCACTCCCGAGTGTTACCTGAAGGGTCACCTCCCCTTTGGGCTGTATTTCGCCTCCAGCAAAACCATATAATGTTGTGTTCACCGGAATCAAATAAGCATTAATTTTCATTTTCTGGAAGCAATCCCAGAAAAGCACATTTACTGCACTTCCAGTGTCCACGAAGATCCGTGCCACTCGCCAGTTGGCCACCTCAGCACTAATCACAAGTGCATCGTTATGGGGTATTGCGCTCATCAAGTCATTGGGACCAAAGCTTACACACGCTTTTGGGTTTGTCTCCTCTCTAGGGAATGAGTCCACCACGTCAATCTCCATGCCTATCGTTCCTGCTAATTCCTGGACCTCCTTATTCACTTGGTCTTTAGCAGCTCTCACATAAGCTTTACGAGCTCGGCCTGAGTCTCCGTTAATATTTCCTCCCATAATCATGTTGATATTTCCTCTTTTCGGGGGAGGATCCTCTCGCCTAGGGGGAGTTCTCTCCCCATGGTCATGTCTCTTCTGCTCAGGTTCCTTTCTCTTATAACTTTTCTCTCTTTCTTTTTTGACAAATTGGAGTAAGGTATCATCCTTTTTCAGTAGTCGCTCGATGGCATCTTTCAGATGTCTACAAGAGTTCATGTCATGACCGTAATCATTGTGATACTTGCAGTATAACTCAGATCGCGGGTTGCGCGGAGCTTCCTTATAAGTACTTGGAAACCTAAAGTGAGGAGACCTGGCAGTAGCTTCCATGACCTCTACCAAGGATGCATTGAGGGGGGTATAATGGTCAAATCTTTCCGGGGCTCTCTTAGGCTTCTGCCTTCCCTTATCTTTTTCAACCCTTGATGTTGCAGATGACCTTTTCTCCGAGGTCTCTCTTTTGGGAACAGGGAGTTGTTCCTGTATCATTCTAGCCTCTTGAGCCTCCTTGAGGTTGACATATTTTTCAGCTCTCTGCAGCAACTCTTCGAAGAACAGGGAAGCTCTCTTGTTCAGCGTATTAAAGAACAAACCCGGTGCTAAGCCCTGAATGAGCGCCTGCACCTTTACATCGTCTGAAGCCAGAGGGACTTGTAACACTTCAGCGTTAAAGCGAGTCACATACTCCCGCGAGCTCTCTGAGGGCCCTTGCCTCATTGCCATGAGTGAGGAGAACGTCTTTATGTGCCTCCTCGCACTAGCGAATTGGTGAAGGAACATGGATTTGAACTCGAGGAATGAACTTATACTGTTGGGAGGTAATTGAGAGAACCATTGTTGAGCTACCTTCAACAGAGTCGTAAGGAAAACTCTGCACTTAACTCCCTCTATGTACTGATGCAACATTGCACCATTTTCAAATCTCATCATATGCTCATATAGATCTGTGGACCCATCGTACTCCAATGTCAGTGTTTTGAAATTCGAAGGTAGCTGATCTTCTCTGATGTCCTTTGAAAAAGAAGACTGGTTGTCACCCGTTTTAACAAGCTTCTTAGGAGATTTTCTAGGTGAAGAGGCCTTCCGCTGGAGATCTTTCAATTGCTGTTTGAGGGTTGCAATCTCAGCAGCAGCTTTCTTATCTTGAGGTCTCACAATCTGTGCTTCTTCTTCTGCAAATTTCGTTGCAAAATAAATAATCATGATTTCATTAGCGAGTAAGTCACTTTAGGAATATCACTAATATCTACTTTCTCTATTTACCATTTTCTGATTCAGTCTGAGGGCTCTCATACCCATCGCTTTCATATTGACCTTCGTCTATGAGTTCTCCCTGCCAAAGGAAATAAAAATATTCAGATCGCGAACATTTATTTTCGTATTAATGAGGCTTAAACCGCCTCCCCGTCATCTCGTCGTGGTTAAGATCTTACAAGATCCATCCGCACCTTCTTAGCTTTTTCCTTTGCTGTGTAGCCGAATCTCTTATTTTGGCCCCCTGAGGGAGCCAAAGCTTTAGATACAGCTTGCTTCACCATAGCACTGAGCTGATCTATAGACACCACATAGGTGACACTCTGCTGCACAGGTACTTGAGGTTCCTCTCTCGTAACCTCCGAACCTTTACCACCTCCTTCTTTCTGAGGAGTAGTCGACTTAGAAGCCCCCTCCTTCTGGGGTGTCGACATCTTTGGTGGATCTACCTTCAGAGTATTCTGATTCTCCTCCTCAGTACGTTCTTCCGAGGAGCGATCATCGCGCACCACTCCTTCAGGTGGGGAATCTTGACCTCAGACTGATATATTTTCCATGATTTGAACCTGCATTTCGAGGTTTTCAGATATTAGTACCTGGCCAAGGCATATTATCAAGGGCATAACAGGTGTTCAACACCACTCTT
Organism: Schizonepeta tenuifolia; assembly: GCA_029490685.1. Taxonomy (NCBI): domain Eukaryota; kingdom Viridiplantae; phylum Streptophyta; class Magnoliopsida; order Lamiales; family Lamiaceae; genus Schizonepeta; species Schizonepeta tenuifolia. The sequence goes on from CM055959.1 coordinate 86,556,107, forward strand.
TCTCAAGACCATTATCAAGTCTTACTGGGTATTTAAGGAATTCAAGGAATACGATTCAACATATTCCTTTTCCCAACCCAGTTCCCCAATCTCTGCTGGGGTTGCATGAGACCTGCTCTAGGGGTCCCACGTTTCTTTTGATTTCGCTCCTTCGTACTACGAAGGTTTCCGAGGTTCTTCCTCATAGCAGAAATTTCTGTTTATCTTTTTGCCCCATTAACGGTTTTAAGTCGTACTTCGAAATGAGGAGTTTTACGAAAACACAAGAGATAAGTAAGTTTAAGAGATTACACTAAGATTCGCAGGGAGGTTTAAAATACAGAGATTCTGAAATCACTTGACTCACTCCTTTAAAAACAGCAAAAGCTTTTGAAAGTAGAAGCACAAATGACTAAAATACTCAGATCCAGTTTCTTAGTACTTTCTTTCTCTTCAAGTTTAAACTCGAACTCGACGTCGTTAAAAGAAGGACATATAAAAAGAGTTTAGAATGAAATTACGAGGCAAAATTCCGTTTCCCACAGACAGCGCCAGATGATGTGGCTAAAAATACACATCATGTAAAATCAGAATAAATGAGTAAATGAAGCTTAACATTCACCTATACCATAGTCCTTTTCCGGTCCGGATGGTCAGAATCGTCTTCTATGGAGGAGCCCTAGCGTGGCTCTGCAAGAAAAGAAGGGCCGGGGAGGTTTCCCGGCGAACCACCTCCGAAGATTAAGTCAGTATTTTGGATTTTCTGATATAGGTGAATGTAACAGGAAAATGAGTTTTTGTTAATGGTGAAAATTTATGTTTGTATGTGTGTTACCCTTTCTAATATATACTCGTGAGTTTCTTGAGAGTGAAGTTGTGTTGTTACCATCCCTTTTTACCTTGATCTTTACACGTTCTGTCCTCCCGTTGGTTATGGCCTGATCGTACCCTCTGACAGTACCAGGCGGGTATTAATTAAAGTGTTTTTGTCTGTCATGTATCCGACTGAGGGAGAGCCCTGAACGAGAGGCCTCGAGGCAGATCTCTGATGAGGTTCTGACGAAAGGCCTTCAATCAGGTCTCTAAGAGGAGTTCTTCATGAGAGACCTCGACTCATGTTATTACATTGGTTTCTTAACTGAATATTCGTTACAGCTATATAGAATGCTTAGGTCCCTCAGAGACCTGGATATTTTTGTCACTATCACAAACATATCTACGACGTGAAAATTTGCCTTGTGGAGTGATCCTTCTAAGTCTAACTCTATGTTCAAGCACTTATCCTTAGATATCATAGTTTCTCCTGACGGAAGTAATACTTCTAAGGTTTGACTAGAGCTTACTGGGGTTAGACCTAATTTATGGCATGCTTCCAAAGATATGAAAGAATGTGATGCTCCAGTATCAAATAAGGCTAAAATTGGTTTTCCAGCAACGCTGATCATACTTGCCAGATTTCCTTGCTTCTGTGCTACTTCCTGCTAGTTTATGGCATAAGCTCTAGCTACTTGAGGCTGCTTCCCTTTCTGATTGCCTCCCTGATTCTGATTCGGTTTAGGAGGGTTTGGTGGAACTTGCCTTAGTGGCATGGGTGAAGGATTCTTAGGACAATTCCTCTTGAAGTGTCCAGGCTGTCCACACTCGAAGCATAGATTGGTTCCCAATTTGCACTGTCCAGAGTGTTGTTTCTTGCATCGAGGGCAAGGTTTTTTTTGCGGTGGAGGTAATGCTTTGAATCCAGGTTGAGGTTTTGACTAGGCATGCTGGTTTGGTCCTTTCCACGGCCTTTTTTCCTTGGGGTTGTGCTGATTATGACCACGCTGGTTGAAATTCATGTATTCATGTTGTCCCATTTCCTCTTGTGTTCTTAAGTGGAGTGAGCAACTTTCTTCTCTTCCTTGGGCAGGACTACCTCCATATTGAGTGCTCAACTGAGCATTTCAGAGTAAGTAAGGTGTCCATGACTAGCCAGAGGTAGTCTAATCTCCGCTCTCAATCCTTGACGAAACCTGAACGCCCTCTTTTCTTCAGTGCTCACCAGATGTTGAGCATAACGTGACAACTGGTTGAATAGTTGATCATATTCAGTCACAGTCTTCGTTCCTTGCTTCAAGTTCCAGAATTTGTTCTCCTTTTGATGACGGTAGGTTTCAGGAATATATTTCTCGAAGAATTTCTCTTTAAACTAGGTCCAAGTCAGACCCTTCAAGGTTTCGGGAGTCATAGCGTTCTTCTCGGCTTCCCAGCAATGGCCAGCTTCATCAGTCAACTGGAAAATGGCACAGTTTGCCCGTTCATTAGGGTTAAGCTCCATGAAGTCAAAGATCCTCTCTAGGCTACGCGCCCACTTTTCAGCTTCCGGGGGTTCAACGAGTCCTCCAAACGTTGGTGGATTTTGCTTCCTAAAACGAGTCTCGACACGTTGCTCAAGAGGTAGAGGTGGTGCATGTTTTTCATGATCTGATTCCTCATTTTCAGGACCGGGGTTTGCCCGTCTACGACCACGACCACGGCCACGACCACGACCACAAACACGGCCTCGACCTCGTCCTCGTCCTCGACCTCGACCTTCTCGTCCTTGGCCTTGGTCCTATTCTTGCTCGAATTCTTTCTCTTGCTCGTGATCATCCTCAAACCTTTCTTTATGTTGTTCAGCCATTCTGAAATGGTTTCTATAGTTATAAAAACGAAAATCTGACTCTCGATTTGTTTGAGGTACGCGCACTTAAAAGAGAAAAACTCGAGATTAAACTATTAGTTGTACGCCTCTCATTATTGCCTTATCATTCTATTTCATTGTCGAATGACTATCATATCTTATTTTGGTTTGTCTATCAGGACTCGTCATTGTTACAATAAGATAAAAACTTTTTCAGCCATAATGTATCGTGGATTGTCTTGTTCGTTCATTTCAAGATCATATCATATAACATTATAGCATTTCATTTCATATAACATCATAACATTTCACTTCATGTTGATCATATCACATCACATCATAACATAACATTGCAAAAGGCTTTTCATAACATGTCATACCATAGCATATCATAAGTTTGCCCAAACAAAGGCCCATCATGAAAATTTGCCTCATACAAGAGGTCTCATATCAACAAAAATGCCTCAACCCGAGGACTTATGAAAATAACATAACCTTAAAAGGTCTCATAAACATGTTAAAATGTGCCATCATAACAACAAAAGATGGACTCATGAAGAAAACATAAAAGTGCAACAGCATCATCATATCATAACATGAAATAGTACAACAATAACAACAAACATATCGACTCTCTCTCTCTCTAACTCTCGTCCGCATCGTCGTCCTCCATTGGCTCCTCCTCTTCTGGGTCCTCCTCCTCTGGGTCCTCGTCAGGGTCCTCTTCGGGATCCTCCTCGTTTATGAATGAAACTCCGAACGGGTTAGTCTCGAGGCCCTGTGTAGCTCTCTCAATCAACCGGTCGAGATCCCTAAGCAACTCTTTCTCCGGCTCCTCCTTCCTTTTAATTTTCTTCTTCACGATGTACTTTGAATACCACATGCTAGGTCCTCGAAAGTGACTGCTAATCTCGTGGGCAAGGGAGTCAGGTAGAGGTAATGGTTGTGTCTCGGGCAGGGAGTCGACTGGCACACTAGGTGCAGAAGTGGGTTGAGGCGGTGGGGAACTCGGAGTGTAGATAGGTGAAGGTGGCAGGGAGCTCGAGGTGTAAGTAGGGGACTCTGGTGTTTATGAGGATGAAAGTGGTGTGAACTGAGATGGGTGAGAGGGACCGACCTCTCTGTCATGTCGCCCTTTGGGGGCAGTGTGGTCACTGAAGTAAAGGTAGTCTGAGTCGGTGTCCGAGTCAATAGTTAAGTCGACAAAAGGCCTCTTCGTCCCGAAGCGAGGTGGGACTATACTAGGTGCATGAGGAATAAAAGTAGATCCATCCCTCACTGGGGAGTGGATCCTAAGAGGAGGTGGTGGTGGGTGGTGAGGTGGTGGAGTGAAATCATATGGAACGAACGGTGGCTCATAGTCAGAAGGTGGCTGGGGAAGTACATCGAATGGGCCAGGGGGAGGTGGACCTATAGGGTCTAGGATCTAACGGGTTTGGATTGCTAGAACTAAATTAGGTAAACTGGCCATAGGCCGACACTGTAAACCTTCAATAGTATTTTCGTCCAGAACTTTCTTCGCCCAAACCGCCCAATTTGGGGGGTAGCCAGTACACCAAGACTCTACAGCTCTCACAGTCGGTCCACATTCCTCCCATGGCTATTCGGTGCTCATCCAGAAACCGAGCAACGAATTGTCCGACAGACTCACCATGGTACCTCTTGATAGCATGGAAGTATTGTGCTAGCTCCTCGTATGTTAGTCCAGTATAAGGTCCTACCATCTACAAAGATAAAATAAAAGAGTGGTTCTATTAGTACATATCTTATAGTGAAAATCTTAGTAAGACTAAGTTCAGGACTATAGTTTAAGTTCAGTTTGGGTCCTCTCAATTTGGTTCTAAGAGGTTCCGACCTAGACGATTTAGTCCCGGCACACACTCATCAGTCAACTTGGGATTCCAATCCCAACTCGTGACAGTAAATGATCATCGAAGGTTGGCGGCCCTCATACGAACGAATTTGCGCAAAAGATATGAAATTGCATATAAATTGAGAATGTAAACACATAATGACACACATAGCATGATATGAACATAGTTATGAATGCAAACATCAAGCATGGCAATCACATAATCAAGTAAGAGTTTAAGTAACTTTTCCTTTTTCAACCGACGTGGAAGGATGGGAGGGATGTCGTGAGTAACATGGACTTGAAAAATTCTTGACTTTATCTAAAGACTCTAGGTTGAAAGAATAGATTACGCTACTAGGGCTCAGAGCAAACGACCTGCTCTGATACCATGTCTGTGGCGACCAACGACCCGGGCCTATGCGGATCCGTCCGAGCCGTCACGCGGGGGTGGGGTGAAACCATAGAAATCATAATCATAGGTAAAAATAAAATGTTATTTATTGAAAACATCAAAAGATAAGTGTTTGGAATAATAAAGGTAAGGTGGGTAATTAGTTTAACATGAATGCCCTAGCATAACATAACTGGGGTCGATGTATGAGGACATCGGCCCCGCACTGCAGAAGCGTTTCAAAAGATAAACATCTCAAAATAGATGGTTATAACATAGGGAGGTAACTTGAGTTTGATTGACATAAGCCTTATTGAAATTAAAGACGATGGTCATAAAGACCAACACAACAAGTACTGGAATGGAATAAGTAGACAACAACGACATCCCCCTTCTCCGCCTCCACGTTGATCAACTTGCATTAGGAAAAATAATGCAGGGGGTTGAGTACAAAAGCACTCAATGGATTCTGTGCCCCAGTTTGAAAACAATTTTGAAAAGTATAGCATGCTTCTTTCTTATGGAAGGGGTTACTTTAGTGAAAACGGTTGTCCTTCTCATAAGTTAAAACAGTTAAAAGGATAATCGGTTCGAACTATAAAACAACTTACATTCTTGGGTTACCACCCGGTCCAATTAGAGGGGAGTCACTCCCTCCAATCGAATCGTCATAACTTCCTGTGTACACTACCTTAGCTTGTACGGAGCACAAGGCCGATCGTATTATAAAAATATCCAACATTGGTAATCCACAAGCAATTGAGCATAAAAGATTTAGCATGCATATCACATTAGAAAGCGTTGGGTTTAATAACCCTAAAGTTACCTCAGTGGGAGTTTGTAATCCCACAGTTTGAAAATAGAAACCTACTTTGATTCAGATTCACTTAACTAGTCCTCGAAATTAAGGATTGCTTGGTCCTATAAGAGTTGTCTTAAACACTTAGGTTCACAAGCATGTATGTGTCTAAAGTTTTAGCATCCTAGGTCAAGCTTATTCCCGAGTTATAACATGTATGTCATGCATGTTATGTCATATGAGTCACATAGATGTTTTATGCATACTATATGCTTTACATCGTATCCTACCATATACATGCGTTCTTAAGTAATCACATATCTCATGTCATAAGATCATACTTTAAAACATGTAATACAACATCCATACTTGACTATTGAATATATAACAATTATTCAATTGACTTATATCATTTTAATTGATTAATTAAAAATCAATTAATTACTTAAGTACATATAATTAATTAATTAATAATTAATTATTAAATACATATAATTAATTATTAAAGAGTTAATTAATTAATAAGACATATAATTAATTAATAAATAATTAATTATTAAGGTATATAATTAATTAATAGCGAATTAATTAATTAATGAAGGTATATAATTAAGAGACATATTTTGAAATAGCCATAATGATCATTAAAATATAAATTTTGGTCCACCTTCTTCAAAAATATAAATTTTGGCCATTTTTTTCAATTTGGGACGAAAATACCCTTAATGAAATGCGGAGCGGGTCGGGTTTGACGCGGGCGGGCGCGGGTCGGGTCGGGCGGGTATGAAGCATTTGGTACTTTTGGTACAAATTTAGTCTTATTAGTACCAATTGCTCTAGTACATCTGGTACGAATTTAGCCTTATTAGTACCAATTGTTCCAGATTTGGTACAACTGGGACGAATTGTCAAATTAGTTCCAGATGTTCCAAGTTATGATATGGTACTCTTGGGACGAACATTCCAATTATTTCAAGTTATACTACTCCGATTTTGCGGCTCCGCCTTCGGCTCCGATTATACGGCTCCGCCTTCGCTCCGATTACTAATATAAGGATAATCGTCGGGCAACAATTTAAATTTTTTCGGCTCGCTCCGAAGCCTTCGGCTCCCCTCGCTCGAATCTTGACCAAAGAAGAAGCGGCAAACAAAAAAACGAAGAGGCAAACAAAAATTTGGAAATTGAAAAATAAAAAAAAAACAGAAAAAAGGAAAAAAAATCTGGAAAATAAAAAAAACAGAAAAAAAAGAAAAAGAAATCTGGAAAATAAGAAAAAAAATCTGAAATATAAAAAAGAAAAAAGAAAAAAAAGAAAAAAATTCTGGAAAATAAGAAAAAAATAGAAAAAGAAAAGAAAAAAAACAGTAAAAAAAGAAAAAAAATTGAAAAGGAAATTAAGTGTCAATAAAATGGATTAAAGAGTGATGGATCACAAATAAAAAAGGGAAAGGGGTATTTAGGTCCTAAGTTCAAAAAAATGGCTATAATTTATATTTATGAAGAGGGTGGGCCATAATTTATATTTCAATACTCATATTGGCTATATCACATGATATTCTCTATAATTAATTAATAAATAATTAATTATTAAAAACATATAATTTATGAATAGAATTAATTAATAAAAATTAATTAATCAATTATTATTATTAAAGGCATATAATTAATTAATTATGATAGTATTCTATTTAATTAATTAATTTTCAATTAATAGTTATTAATAAATAATTATTTATTCAATTAATAAATAAATAATAGACAATTAATCATGCATAAATAATAATAAACATTAATCATATATTATACAACTTCACTTTTAATTACATATAAATATAGATTAAAGGTCCATATCACGCATAAATAAGTCATGTTGGACCATCATAATTTCATTAACCATATAAGACTAAACTCATTTCATATTTCTTTTTATTAACTTATACTCTGTTTTCAGCCTTAAACACACTCACATATCATCTATAGCAACGATATGATTATGAAGAACACACATTCTTAAGTCATGCTCTTCCTAGAATGCATATAATCGAGTATAACTTCACAACAAGCATCAAGACCACACAAAATCATACTTGCCATCACTACACTATGAAATCACATAAACATCATCTTCTTCACACCAAGACCAAAGGTTCCACTATTTTCTTTACCTAAACATGCTTCTAAGATATTGAAAAGAAGGAAGAAATAAGAGAAACGAGGGTTTAGCCTTTATACCTTGCCTTCTTCTTTTCATTTCTTTCTTACTCGGTTCTCTCACTCTCTTTCTCCTTCCTCCCTCACGGCTGCTCCTCCCTCTCTCTTTTTTTTCCCGGTTCTCCGACCCTAGTTGGTGGTGGTGGTGGTTCCGGTGGTGATGGATGGTGGTAGATGGTGGTAGAGGAAGAAGGGGTTAGGTTTTGAGGAGAAGATGATTTTGCAGAGATGGTGAAGAGTTTCATCTGCAACTCTTTTTTTTGTTTTAACGTGAATGAAGAGGAGAGGGAATCTGTAGACAACTAGGAATTATTACCTCTAATTCATTCTGATTGGGGTTTACGGGAGGTGATTTTGGGAGAAGGAAAAAACGTAATGATTATACTTAGATATAATCTGCTCCAAATCTTTTCTCTTTTTCTCTCCTTAACCGTTTTTTTTTTTCTTTCCTCTCTCCTCTTAATCCTTTTTCTTTTTCTTTATTACTAATACTAATTCTCCCTTTTAAATAAATAAATTAAAACTCCCTCACACATAATTTATACACACGCACACACCTACACTTACGAGACACACACACCAAATTTTACGCGCACCCACATCTCACTTACATATATATATAATATATTATTATATTATATGATTTCCTTTTATAAAACATATCTATTTTCGTTTCATAATACGACATTCGTTCATCCGATCAAAGTTTCAATCGAGCATATACGTAAAATTAATTATTTCGGTCTTAACGAGACCAATATCCATATTATTCTATAAATTAATTCTTTTACAAAATTAAATAAACAAACGCTTCATATTTATATTATATATATATATATATAATTTATCTTTTGATTAATTATTTCTAATTAATCACATTATTGCATAGGCAATAATAATATCGATATATTTCACTTGAATAATAAAATATGAATGCTCGTGCTATGCAATGCATATGACGTAATAAAAAAATTATGATTTAGACGTATAAAATTTGTCGGGAATAAGTGACCGTTCTATTATCCGATTAATTCTATATAAATTTTTATATACTTAAAATGGAATTTTTAGGCTCGAATTTTTGGGGTTCTACAGTTTTTACATGTATAAATAAGGGATTGATGTTCGGGCATTCATAATTCAAGTTTTCGAGAATAAGATTTATATTAAGAGTTGTTTTTGAGTTTCATCAAGTTTACGCAAGTCAAGTTCAAGAGTAAAGTGAGGGAACTTATGCGCGTTGATAATTATCTATGTATGTTTTAATGTGTTTATATTTCATGTTAATTTGATTAGCGTGTGCTCATGTTTAAGCTAAAGGGATACATCCCTATATGTTAATGTTAAAGAGATACAGCCCTACGCGTTTAAGTTAAAGGGATTCAACTCTATATGTTTACGTTAAAGGGATACAGCCCTTCACGTATACGTTCACGTAAAAGGGATACAACCCTATACGTTGAAGTTGAGATTCATATCTCATACACCATGTTTCATATGTTTATGATGATATGTTATATTTACATGTTCAAGTATATATGGGTAATTGCATGTTTTCTCACTGAGTGTATTTCGATATACTCACCCCTTTCTAGATTCTTTCTCTTTTCAGTGTTTGAAGACGAAGCAGACATGGAGGCCAAGAATGACTAGGGAGAATTCAAGGATTTTATTAGTATTTGGTTTACTTTAATTAGTAGGGATTCAAGATATAGTAATTATACTTTGAGACTTTGTTTATTATTTTGCTACGGAATTTCGTACATCACTTTACCTAGTTAGTTAAGACTATTGCTTTGTTGTTATGGATTATTTTCGTTAAGGTATATTATCTTATATACTAGCATTCAGTTTTATTTGAAAAAAATGACATGGGATTATTCGTGTGAATAGATTGCATTGGAAGGAATTTGATTTTGTTAGCTCTCAGTTGTTTGATCGCAAATCAATTAATTATATGGGATCTATCGCACTAGTTTATATGACCAATTAATCATGATAGCATCTAGTTTTTGTTTAAATATAAGCTTATTATTAATTATATTAAGTTTGAGGGTTTTCATACATGTGTGTGTATATATATATATGGTGTGTGTGTGTGTGTTTGTGTGTGTGTGTGTGTGTGTGAGAGAGAGAGAGAGAGAGAGATTATTGTGGTTAAATGTCATTTAATTCGCAAGTTCAAATAATTGTTCCTAGTATTGGCTTAAATATTGGGATTATTACATGTGACACATTTTATATAATTAGTGGATTTTTCTCATGTGTCTCTCGCATATTATATTGGATGACTATATTCTTAATGTTATAATATATATTCATGAATTTTATTAGAATAGATAATTGGATTAATGTTATTAGATTAATTCATTTTGCTTAAATTTAGATAAAATTTAAGTTAAAATATTTTGTATGTCATGGTATTGGATAAAATTTATGTTAATCTGCATTTTTTGTAATTGCTTCCGCTAATGTCATATGCTATTTTAGTATCAATATGGTTAATGAAAATTGGGTGTTACAAATCAGCCTCGAGAAAGCAACACCAATAATGATTGTTTTTCCTTTTCTAGATTAAAAGAATGCAATACTCTATAATACGTGTTTTATATTAAAATAAAATTATTTTGTAGTTTAATTTAATTTCTTTCAAATATTTATTGAAATTTTAAATTATTATTAAGTGAATTGATATTATATTTTATATATTAAAAAAATTAAAGTGCTCCCTAGTACAATACTAGTTAATAGTTATAATTACCATTAATTCCCTAATAAGCATTTATTAAAACCTTAAAGACTTAAAGGTGCCATCCGCAGGTGTATATGTCATACTGTATTATTTGTCCCATTAATTAAAGCTAAATTGAGAGGGTGGGGGGTGAAATGTGGAAGAAAAGGAAATATGAAAATACGAAAGAAGGATAAATATATTTACAATTGATATAATTTGATATTCTTAAAAAAAAATACTCCATTCGACCTATTAATATTGTCATGTTACTGTTCGACACGGAAATTAAGAATAAGGGTAAAGATATAGAAAGTGGGTAGGTCCATCACTCTTAAAGAATTTTAAAGGGTAAAAACTTTTCTTATTTGAAAGATGATAATATGAGTGGGACACCTAAATAAGGAAAAGATGACAATATGAGTGAGTCGGAGGGAGTACTGTAATTAATAGGGTTGCTATTTCTCCCTTTCTGTTAAAAAATTGTGACCTTATTAAGAACCTAAAAGGTGTATTTAACTATTTTATGCAGTGCATAAGTTACTCGAAAACAATATATTCCAATTCCAATCTTCATAAAAGAATAAAAGGGAGTAGTAGTATATTACAACAGGAAAAAGTGAAAGTAAAATATCAAGTCGAAGAAAATGTTAATGCTACGTAAATAGATTATCTACTTTGTTACTTATATAGATGGTCGTTGCAATATTCGACTATTCCAAGCTATACTTACCAACTTGATTCTTCAAGCTATACTAACACAACTTGATTAAGATTGTTGTTTAGCGCATGCATTCTAAACAACATGACATTATTAATCATATATATATATATATATATATATATATATATATATAGGGAGTGATTCTCATGCAAACTCCTCTTAAAGTGAGAAATAGGAATTAATCTCCACCATTGATCTTATTTACATGAAGGGTCAAGATTTAGCTTGGTTAAAGCGGATCAAACCCGGGTCAACCCGGGTCAACCAGTTGACTTTTTTTCGATTTTTTTTTAACTGTCACACAAGATGCACAATTTCACATATTCAGATGCACCAATTCACATATTCAGATGCACAACTAAGTGCATTGAGATGCACAAGATTTTAAGTTTTTTTTTTTCGCTTTTTTTTAAGGTTAGGTCATATGCATCACATCATGTATTCATATGCACCACACTATATAATGAGATGCACCACTAAGTGCATTAAGATGCACTAGTTTTGTTTTCGTTTTTTTTATTTTCGTAAAACATTGTGCATCTAGTTACACTATGTGGTGCATCTAGTTACACTGTGTGGTGCATGTAGTTACGCATTGTGGTGCATCCAATTTTTTTTCAGTTTTTTTTTTGTTTATTTTTTACAAATTCGGTGCATCTCACTACACATAGTGGTGCATCTCATTATGTATAGTGGTGCATCCGAATATGTGAAATGGTGCATCTTGGGTGACTGTTTTAAAAAAAATTGAAAAAAAAATTAAAATCTTGTGCATCTAAATGCACTTAGTGGTGCATCTAGTTATATAGAGTGGTGCATCCGAATATGTGAAGTTGTGCATCTTGGATGGCAGTTTAAAAAAAAATTGAAAAAAAAAACTGAAAATCTCGTGCATCTAAATGCACTTAGTAGTGCATCTAGTTATATAGAGTGGTGCATCCGAATATGTGAAGTTGTGCATCTTGGGTGACAGTTAAAAAAAAAATCAACGGGTTGACCGGGTTTGACCCGCTTTGACTTGGCCAAATCTTGACCCTCCATCACCAATAGATCTATGGTGGAGATCTATTCTCATTTCTTAGGATAAGATCTATTCTCATATGATCTATCTCCTATATATTTCCTATATATATATATATATATATATATATATATATATATATATATATATATATATATTTTTGATAGGGAGACATTATTAATCAATTCTGATCACATATATCTCACTTGACGACTTCAGAATACAATCGTACAACTTCATTTAGATCGTTGGTTTGTTTTCCTAAACAAATTATCTCTAAGGATTTTGAATATGACCAGATGATATTACATTTGTGTATTTTATCTTAAATTTGGACGCGCAAACTTACAATTATACATGTAAAAATTGGGGAATAAAAATAAAAAATTCAACCTATATATAGCCATACAAAAAATTGTCCGGGCAAACAGCCTAGATTGCCAGGGCCCTAGATCCACCCCTTCATGATCACAGATAACACCGTATAGTCATACTTGCATTAAAAAAAAAGGGTAAAGTACTAAGATGAGATAGGATCACGACGTTAATTATATTTATCTCCCGAAGCTATGCCTTTCCTCATCTCTGGATGCCTAGGTATCCACCTAAGCCATTTCTCATTCGAACCTCGCCCTTATTAAAAACAAGTCTTTTTTCGTAATTTTAATATTAAAGCACTTTTTTCGAGTTAGATTAGTATATGTCATGATTATGGTCATTACATTTAAATTATACTTAAAAGTAATATACATTTATTTTTGGATGGCTATATTCTTAATGTTATAATATATATTCATGATTTTATTAGAATAGAAAATTGGATTAATATTATTAGATTGATTCATTTTGCTTAAATTTAGATAAAATTAAGTCAAAATGTGTTGTATGCTATGATATTGGATAAAATTTATGTTAATTTGCTTTTCTTTGTAATTACTTCCGCTAATGTCATATGCTATTTTAGTATCAATATGGTTAATAAAAATTGGGTGTTACAAATCAGCCTTGAGAAAGCAACACCAATAATGATTGTTTTTCCTTTTCTGGACCAAAAATACTCTATAATGCGTGTTTTATATCAAAATAAAATTATTTGGTAGTTTAATTTAATTTCTTTGAAATATTTATTGAAATTTTAAATTATTATTAAGTGAATTGATATTATATTTTATATATTGAAAAAAATTAAAGTGCTCCCTAGTACAGTACTAGTTAATAGTTATAATTATCATTAATTCCCTAATAAGCATTTATTAAAGCCTTAAAGACTTAAAGGTGCCATCCGCAGGTGTATATGTCATACTGTATTATTTGTCCCATTAATTAAAGCTAAATTGAGAGGGTGGGGGGGGGGGGGGGGGGTTGAAATGTGGAAGAAAAGGAAATATGAAAAATGAAAATACGAAAGAAGGATAAATATGTTTACAATTGATATAATTTGATATTCTTAAAAAAAATATACTCCCTCCGATCTATTGGTATTGTCATGTTACTGTTCGGCACGGAGATTAAGAATAATAGTAAAGATATAGAAAGTGGGTAGGTCCCATCACTTTTAAAAAAAATTAAAAGGTAAATTTTTTTCTTATTTGGAAGATGATAATATGAGTTGGACACCTAAATAAGAAAAAGATTACAATATGAGTGAGTCGGAGAGAGTACTAAAATTAATAGAGTTGCTATTTCTCCCTTTCTCTTAAAAAATTGTGACCTTATTAAAAACCTAAAAGGTGTATTTAACTATTTTATGCAGTGCATAAGTTACTCGAAAACAATATATTCCAATTCCAATCTTCATAAAAGAATAAAAGGGAGTAGTACTTCCTCCGTTTACCAAAAGAAGTCCTACTTGCCCTCTTTTTTTTTGTTCACCAAAAGAAGTCCTACTTACCTTTTTCCACTCACATCAAGTGGGACCTACAACAATTTCCACTCTCATTTAACTTTTTTCACTCACAATATGTGGGACCCTTATTCCACTCATAATAATTTTAATTATATTTTATCTTTTTCACTCACAACAAGTGGGACCCTTATTCCACTCACAACAATTTTAACTTTCAATCCACTTCTTCCACTCTCAATAAATGGGACATTAACTCCACTCACAACAACTTTATCAGCTTTCTTAATCTCCGTGCCCAGCACACAACGAGACTTCTTTTCGCGAACGGAGGAAGTAGTATATTACAACAGGAAAAAGTGAAAAAGTAAAATATCAAGTCGAAGAAAAAGTTAATGCTACCTAAATAGATGAGAATATCATGTGATATAGCCAATATGAGTATTGAAATATAAATTATGGCCCACCCTTTTCATAAAATAAATTATAGCCATTTTTTTGAACTTAGGACCTAAATACCCCTTTCCCTCTTTTGTTTGTGATCCATCACTCTTTGATCCATTTTATTGACATTTAATTTCCTTTTCAATTTTTTTTTTCTTTTTTTATTTTTTTTTATTTTTCAGTTTTTTTTTTCTTTTCTTTTTCTATTTTTTTTTCTTATTTTTCAGAATTTTTTTATTTTTTTCTGTTTTATTTTTTATTTTTCAGATTTGTTTTTCTTATTTTTCAAATTTCTTTTTCTTTAAGGGTATTTTTCAGATTTCCCACTCGCGTCAAACCCGACCCGCTCCGCATTTCATTAAGGGTATTTTCGTCCCAAATTGAAAAAAATGGCCAAAATTTATATTTTTGAATAAGGTGGGCCAAAATTTATATTTTAATGATCATTATGGCTATTTCAAAATATGTCTCTAAATAGATTATCTACTTTGTTACTTAGGCTATCTGCAACGCTATTCGAGCGTGGGTGCTCGAGACCACATCGAGCATGGGGTGGCTCGAGCACCCCGCGTGGCAGACGGCACGAGCTCGAGGCGTGCTTGAGCGCTCGAGACGAGCTCGAGTCCGGCGCGTGCTGAGCACGCGCGAGCATTTTTGAAAAAAAAAAAAAAAAATTACGGCGCGTGCATTGCACGCGCCTAACGTATATATTCGAAATGTTTATGCCCGTTGCGGCAACGGCTATGCCGTTTAATTTTTTTTTTTTTTTTTTTTTTTTTTTTACCTATAAATACCACCACACTCTCACTTATATCTCACACCATTTTATCATCCTTTTTCTCTCTCAAATTCAACCTAAAAAAATGTCTTCATCGGAGGAACTTATTTTTTCCGATTCGTCGGAGGAATATGTCGAGGGCGGCACCGACGACGAGGTGCTGGAGATGATGGCGGACGTGGATCGCTACATGCATGCACACCAAGCGGAGCAAAAAAAAAGAAGAAGAGGGCGCGAGACTTCTTCGACCGCGACCGAGAAGCGGCGTGTGCGATCCTCCACGCCGACTACTTCGCCGACCACCCCACCTACGGCGAGCAGTTTTTCCGACGCCGTTTTCGGATGCACAAGCATCTGTTCTTGCGCATCTGCACAACGTTGGAGGAAAACGTCCACTTCTTCACGCATCGACAAGATGCACTCGGGCGATGGGGGCTAACGGCTGTGCAAAAATGCACGATGGCAGTGCGACAACTGGCGACCGGTGGTGCTGCCGACTCGTTCGACGAGTATCTGAAGATCGGAGATAGCACGGGCCGGCTTTGCCTCAAAAAATTTTGCCGTGCAATCATCGACCTTTTCGGCGAGCGGTACTTGAGGAAGCCCAACGCTGCCGACACTGCGCGTCTGCTCCAAATGCACGAGTTGCGGCATGGGTTTCCAGGGATGCTCGGGAGCCTGGATTACATGCACTGGGAATGGAGGAACTGCCCAAAAGGGTGGGCGGGTGTCCACACTCGCGGCGATCACGGCGTGCCTACCTTAATCTTGGAGGCGGTGGCGTCGCAGGATTTGTGGATCTGGCATGCCTTTTTTGGGGTTGCCGGCTCCAACAACGACCTCAACGTCCTCAACCAATCGCCGTTGTTCACCGACGTGCTTGAGGATAGAGCTTCACCGTCAACGGACACCGCTACGACAAGGGGTACTACTTGACCGACGGGATCTACCCTTGTTGGCCTACCTTGATCAAATCGCCGAGGGTAGAAACCGACCTAAAGACGGCGAGGTTCAAGAAGATGCAGGAGTCTGCCAGAAAGGACATAGAGCGAGCCTTTGGAGTGCTCCAAGCCCGATGGGGAATAATCCGCGCTCCGGGTCGGTGCTGGTACAAGAAGCATCTCCGAGACATCATGTTCGCGTGCATTATTTTGCACAACATGATCATCGAAGACGAGCGGGAAGATGTGGAGAATTGGAGAGAGGACTCCGACTCTCCATCCAGTAGCGGGGTACACTTGCGGACAACTCCGATCTGCTTTCGGCAATTTATGCAACGGAATGCCGACTTGAGAGATCAAAAAAAGCACCATCGGCTTACCAATGATCTCGCCGAGCACCTCTACCGGAAATTTGGTCCTCTTCGGGAGTAGTCTAGCATTTTTAATTAATGTAATGTTTTTTTATTTTAATTATTGTAATATGTTAGTTTTTTTTTAATTAATGTAATGTTTAATGTTATTTTTATTAATGGAATTTTATGAATTAATTTAATAAATGAAAATGGGGAATTTTTTAATATTAAAGATAGAGCACCTTAGAGCACCTTTGCGTTGCAGGGGTAGAGTGCTCTAAGGGTGCTCGAGTGCTAGAGCACCCCTTAAAGCACCCTAAGGGTGCTCTAAGGGATGTGGATAGCCTTATAAAGATAATCGTTGCAATATTCGACTATTCCAAGCTATACTTAACAACTTGATTCTTCAAGCTATACTAACCCAACTTGATTAAGATTGTTGTTTAGCGCATGCATTCTTAACAACATGACATTATTAATCAAATATATATATATATATATATATATATATATATTTGATAGGGAGACATTATTAATCAAATTCTGATTACATATATCTCACTTGACAACTTCAGAATACAATCGTACAACTTCATTTGGATTGTTGGTCTGTTTTCCTAAACAAATTATCTCTAAGGATTTTGAATATGGCCAGACGATATTACATTTGTGTATTTAATCTCAAATTTGAACGCGCAAACTTACAATTATACATGTAAAAATTAGGGAAAAAAATAAAAAATTCAACCTATATATAGCCATACAAAAAATTGTCCGGGCAAACTGTCGGGATTGCCAGGGCCCTAGATCCACCCCTTTATGATCACAGATCACACTGTATAGTCATACTTGCATTAACAAAAACTTTTAAGTACTAAGATGAGATAGGATCATGACGTTAGTTATATTTATCTCCCGAAGCTATGCCTTTCCTCATCTCTGGATGCTTAGGTATCCACCTAAGCCATTTCTCGTTCGAACTTCGCCCTTATTAAAAGCAAGTCTTTTTTTTATAATTTCAATATTCAAGCACTTTTTTCGAGTTAGATTAGTATATGTCATGATTATGATCATCTATTTATATATTAAAAAGAGAAATTGAAATTCTAAATCAATTGCAAATTGATTTGAGTGACAATTTTGTTATTTATAATAAATTTCATGGCTAAACCACATGACCTCAGTTTTAGTGGACGGTTAATCTAAATAATATTAGTTATCTCATTATTCAATTTATATATTTCAGTTGTTCTTTTTTTATTTACAATCTCTTATGAAAAATACAAACTTATTGACACGATCCAACGAAATTATAGTTATTGCTTTTCTGTCAATACTAATTTATTTTGAAAGTTCACAATTCAGACTCACCGCAATATCTGCATACATTTATTTTAATTCGTTGTCTTAATATAATGTACAAACTCAAAAAAGAAAAATGAAAATAAGAGTTCACAAACGTACCAAACTAACAAGATTACTAACATTTAACAAATTTTCAAAACACTCACCCACAACTCACACGGTAACATTGATGTAGTTATACATACAATTGCAACTCCATTTCTTACATAGATATTTTCCAAATGTTTATAGTTAACTCATGTTTATTTTGATCAATTATAATACGCTTAATTTATAATTCAGGTTTTGACATTTGGTTGGGTACAAATATGTTGATTAAGGCCATTGAAGCTATGAATAAAATGTCATTTAAAACGTTAATCGTAATGTTTTGACATGATATTTTTACGAGTGAGGTTGAGCCGAAAGTTTGTAAATTCTGATTAGTTGGGGACAAATGTCGCAAACGCAAGATGAATAAAATGTCAATGAGAGAATAAAAGTTAAACATTCATGTATGTAAATTTTCTCAAGTTTGTTATTCAACTATTCATATTTGAATCGGTTTAATATTTATGTAACTTGGATTAATGTTATGCAAGAGAATCATGTAGTATCAATTATGTAGTATTACTTATTGTCTCTCAAGAATCGTGCATGTAGGATGTGAAGAATTATGTAGTATCAATATTTGGGCAAGTTAGGGTTAAATAGTCCCTTCATCATTGATGGAAGAACCATCTAAGTGGAAAAGTTAGATGTAATATCTAAAAGCTATTAAGGACATTCACAACAGTAGGCTTTGAAGTCCTAGGGCTATGGATATTTTGGTGGGGTTCCAATGATTGATAGCTCTAGGGTGAAATTTTCACTATGGTTAAGCCCGACCCCTAGAGCTATCCAATGATTGATTTTGTATTTAATTTTGCTTTTTAATTTTAATTCTTTTTTTTGCAATATATAACAAATTAATTATCTAAATATATAGAATTAAGAATCGAACAATTTTATTGAATTTAAAAAACAGATACGAAAAATACAATAATATTGAAAACAAAGCTAGAGTTAGTTGAGCGGACCGAAACGCGTCCAAATTTCTTCAATCAAATTATCCGCTAGACGCTCGTGGGCCGTTGCATCTTGAACGCGAGCTCGTCTCTCAATATATTTTCTGAATTCACGCATTCCACCCATGATTACTGGTGCCATATTAACCTCCTTGTCGCCCCTTACGCTCGCTTCCAGAACAAATTGACTTGCTTGGTGTCCCTCATCTTCGATGATCATGTTATGTAATATGATGCAAGCTAGCGTACATGATGTCATTTAAGTGTTCTCGAAAATGCAACCGAGCATGGGCCTTTATAATTGCCCAACGAGCTTGGAGGACACCGAAAGCCCTTTCAACATCCTTTCGTACAACTTCTTACATCTGAGCAAATCGGCATCTCTTTGGATCAGTTGGAGCTCGTACTGTCTTCACGAATGTAGCCCACTTCGGATAGATGTCATCGGCGAGATAGTATCTCATTGAATGCTCGCGGCCATTTGCGACGAAGGTGACTGGCAGGGCTCTCCCATGGAGAATGTCGACGAAGACATCGGATTGATTGAGCACATTGACGTTGTTGTTGCTGCCGGCGACACCGAAAAAGGCATGTCAAATCCATAAATCTTGTGAGGCGACTGCTTCAAGGATGATAGTAGGATAACCCTTTCGTCCGGTTGTGTACGAACCTCGCCATTTTGTTAGGTAATTCTTCCATGCCCAGTGCATGCAGTCGATGCTTCCGAGCATACCAGGAAAGTCATGACTTGCCTCGTGCATTGCTATGAGTTTGGATTGTAAAGGGATTTATTATTATTTTTTTATTATTATTGCTACGAGTGTATTTATTATTTTTTTTAATTTCAGAATTAAAAAAAAAAATTCTGCACAAAGGGAGGAGGCGATGCGTATTCCCCCTCCCTTCAAATCTTTCGCCTCGCCCCTGGGCTTCAGAACGCCAGGGCTATCTCAGTCGCACCCGCCCGCAGCTTCTCCAACGTCGGCGCCCTCGTCAAGGGCGGGCGTTCTCCTCCTTCACCAGCACGGAGCCCGGGGCGTTTCTCCACCGTTGGAGATGCTCTAAGCTAGAAAATTTGAGAATTTTTCCTCTTCAAATTATCATGTTAATCTGCCTTTTTTTGTTGTGATTTTATTCGGCCGGGTTTGGTTTTTTGTAAGAAAGCCGCAATGTTGGTGGTATCTTCAGATTCCTATAATTATGTTGAGAAGAGAAAATACATTATGTATGTATGGATTATGATGTTAATGTGTAATTGAGATTTTCTTCAAATTATGGGTTATTTTTTATGGTCATTATTTGGGCTGATAATGAGAATTACAAACAATTCAGTTTTTATTTCAATCATTCTAAATTTAATATATTGATAGATGAATTTTCTTATATACAAAAATTCTTATTACTTGTGTTGATTGTTGACTTTTGTGAAAGTGTATTTAGAGTAATTGTAGAGTTTTATGGAAATATCAACTTTTTAGAGAATGGAAGCTCAACTTTGACTCAACAATAAATATTATCATCTATGTCCACGATAAGTGTGGTCCGGAGAGAGTGACGAAGATTTTAAGACTAGGAAGCTGATTTTTTATATAGATGTATTGTGAGTGGTGAATGTGACTCATATTTATTGTGAGTGAAATAATTTTCATTTATGGAAATACCACATTTATTGTGGACGAACGAAAAATGAAATTCGTGGACGGAATGAGTATTTTGATTTTTCCTATTAGATTATTTTGTTACTCCCTTTAAATTTGTCTGTTTAAATTATTGATTTTTTTTTTATCTTTAAGTAAAAATTTGTCTATTTAAAATATTGATTATTTTATCTTTAGGTAAATTATTTTACTTATTCAAAATTGTAACATACAGTATATTTTATCCGTACAACGCATGGGTGCGAATACTAGTTACATTTAAATTATACTTAAAAATAACATTGGTATTCCATTTACTTAAAGTCAACTTAATAGCTCTATTTTTTTTTTCTCTTTCACGTAATATATTTGATGAAAAATCATGAAATTGGAAGTTCAATCAAATAATAGTTACAGAAAATTCAGTCCGCTGTTATTTTTGTTCACTACAGTTCTCATATATAAATAAAATGAAGATTGGAATTGAATGTTCTTTATTAATCCTATATTCATGGTCAACTAGCGTTGCCATCATATTCTTCTTCTTCAAAATAAAATAAAAAAAAAACAATTTAATTTAATTTGCTTAGTAATTATTTTTCATTGACATTAATTTGTGGGGCTCATATTGGAACATCCCCTTCTCAAAGTAGCTTTTAATTGAACTACTATTTATTCCATCAATCATATTATATTCCTCAGTTTTCTTTTTTTTCTCTCTCTTTTTTCTAAGTAGAGTATTATTCGTCAACTTAAAATGAATTTGTTAGTATCTAATTGTTGTAGGTGGCTCTATTGATCGTCGTCCAACTTCAAACATACTAACAAACAAAAAGTATTACATCCCTTTAAATGTTGTCATCGAATTCAGCCATGCAATTTTCTATACATTTTTCCTTCTACAGTTATGATTTTAAAAAAAAAAAAAAAAAAAGTTCTCGCCAAGTCAACATTTTTAACATAAATTTAAACATTATTAATATAATATTTAGAAAATAGAAATAAGTCATTTCTCTTGCCAAGTTATTGGTGATAATTAATTGATAAGCAAAACTGATTTTCCTGAAATATCGTTCATTCAATTTTTATCATACTCAAGAAGCGTAAAGTTAGCTTGATAAAATTGATAAGATGACTATCTTATATTCGTGTTTAGTAAGGAACGATAAGCAGTTAAATGCTCATGAAAAGAAAATGATGAAAGTAAATTATATTTTGAATTTAGATTGCTGATTTTTTAGTAAATTAAAAAGGAAAAAAGGGGAAGAGATGAGAAAAAGTTGCCTAAAAGAAAGGTGTGTTCTTGGTCAAAGTCAGAACCCCCTAACCCTCCATCCATGGGCAAAAAATTCCCTATAAATTCATATAAATTGACAAATGAAAATCCCCAAAAACCCAACCCAGAAACCGGCCAGCACAGAATAGCCCATTGGAATTTGATCATACACGATGCACTTCTACTAATTTATTGTATGTAATGTAATCTCTCTCCATATGTCTTGCTTTCCATCTCTTGATCTATCCCTTGTGCCATAATTTATCAATACATGTGAAAAAGAAGCAATCTTGGCCCTCTTTTTTCTGGGATTTCTTTAATTCTAATTCAATGTTGAGATGGGTTTTTTGAGCTGTAGGCTGTAGCTTCCCATGATTATAAAGTTTTGATTTTTTTGGTTATTGTTCAAGTTTCCTGAGTTTATATTTCCAGTTTTGTTTTGGGAATTTCAATTGTTGTTTCTTATTGCAATGCATATTTGTTTGAACTTTCATTGTTATATGGCTGTACCCTCTATTTAGTTTGTTGTTGTTTATTTATGTATTTTTGTTTTTCTTTGGCATGTACAGATTATTTGGGTTTGATAATAAGGGTTGAGGTTGGGGCAGAATTGATATATCTGAATTTATAAAAAAAGAAAAATATTGGGGCTCTAGGGTTGGTCTGGTGAAAAGAAGAGAAAAAGTTGTTGACTGATATATTGTACATGAGTACAATGGTGACAAATTCATGGAGAAAGTATGTTACCCCTTGTTGGCGGCCCTCGGTGGAGAGCCGAGGGGACAATTGCAGCAATCGAGGGGGTGATCCTAGTGGTCGTGTGGACGGGTTGTGGTGGTACAAAGATATAGGACAACATATACATGGGGAATTTTCAATGGCAGTTATTCAAGCAAATAATGTATTAGAGGATCAATGCCAGGTAGAATCGGGGCCGATGAGCTGTATGGAGTCAGGCCTTCGAGGGACATTTGTTGGAATCTACGATGGCCATGCTGGCCCTGAAGCTTCCCGGTTTATAAACAATCATCTATTTGAAAATATAAAGAGTATGCATCTTTGTCTCCTTGTTTCTTATATATATATAGTCTTAAAATGTGTTGTTACAATTTAATAGTCATTCTTCATTTGTGTTTTGGTAGAGTTATCTGTTTAGACACTTTTGGATTTTTAGTTGATATTACTTTCTTTTACAGTGGAATGTGCTGGACTTTCTTTTCCATAATGTTATGCGCTTCTGGTAATATTCTGCTCTTTAGGTCGTCCACACTAATTCGACAAAAAATAATATGGACCCTATGTTCTTGTGGACTTCATAAAAAACCGAACAATTATAATACAAATTAAGAAGCATGTTTAATGAGATGGACTTTAGTTGTTATAGAACTCTTTTCCTAACATCATGTTGGAATTTATGATGTCCTTTGTAAGGAGAAATGGTAATTAGGGTGATATATTGAACTAGTCGCCTTTGGAATGTAGAACATTTGTGTTGCTTCCGCCAATCTTTGCGTGTAAAATTAGGTATTTTTCCATATGAATATGATACAATGCATATGCTGAACTCTATCTGTGTATTCCCTTGCATTTGTATGAATGTACATGGCTTCGTCAAAGCTTTAAAGTAATTTGAGATGAAATATTGGTTGAAGTCCTTTTTTTTCGAAAACTTACTAGAACTCGTGGTTTACTCACTTTACAGCTATATGATGCAGGATATACATCAGACAGTCAAGAAATGTCCGCGGATGTTATAAAAAATGCGTATTTTGCAACGGAAGAACAATTTCTTTCAATGGTAGAAAAGCAATGGGAAATCAAACCACAAATCGCATCTGTGGGTTCGTGTTGTTTAGTAGGCGTAGTATGCAATGGGATGATATACACTGCGAATGCTGGAGATTCCAGGGTGGTGTTAGCGAGGCTAGAAAAGTCTGGTAAACAGGTCAAAGCTGTTCAATTATCAGACGAACACAATGCAAGTATTGAATCTGTTCGGGAGGAGCTGCGCTCGCTGCATCCCGAGGATCCAAAGATCGTCGTTTTGAAGCATAAGGTTTGGCGAGTGAAGGGTCTTATTCAGGTAACATCTTGTTTCAGTCTCATGTTTCTAAAAACTAATTATTTTCATTTGATTGAGGATGAGAAGAGTTTCTGAAAAATCAACATTTACATAAGTGAAAATAAATATCTAAATAATAACATACATACAACTAGGGATTTTCTGAAAAGTTTGGCCCTGGCACCATGAGAAAATGCCTCTGCAGGATTAGGAACTTAACCTCGTCAATGTTGGCATATAACGTCGATTGGATAATTTCTTTGTGCAATTCTACATCTCTTTTCTTGATGAATACTGTCTGAATAAACTGGTTGCGGATACCTTTCCTTTAACTGATTTCTTTGCAAAAACGTGCAAGAACGAACATAATCTAGGAAGAGTGCATTACTATCAAGAAATCCATTTTCCCTCTCCTTTTTATGCTGCAGTCTACTTCCCTGACTGCGTTTTCTCTCGCTATCCCATCTCAGGTTACAAGATCAATAGGCGACGCCTACTTAAAGAGAGCAGAGTTCAACAGAGCGCCTTTGTTAGCAAAATTCAGACTTCCAGAACCTTTCGAGAAGCCAATCCTGTTGGCGGAGCCATCAGTACATGTTCAGAAGCTTCAACACGAAGATCAGTTTCTTATATTTGCTTCAGATGGTCTATGGGAACACCTCAGCAATCAAGAGGCAGTTAACATTGTCCACAACTCGCCACGCAATGTATAGTTTTTTTAACACGTCCCATCTCAATCTAACTCAAAACTCGATTTGTTTGCTCAAATAATCTTACTGATGGGCGTAGTCCTTCTCATTTCAGGGTGTTGCCAAGAAACTAGTAAAAGCTGCACTCCAGGAGGCCGCGAAGAAGAGAGAGATGAGATATTCGGACTTGAAAAAGATCGTTAGAGGAGTGAGAAGACACTTCCACGACGACATCACTGTAATAGTACTCTTCCTTGACTCCCATTTGATCAGTCGCAGCTCGTTTCAGGGGCCGATTCTTTCGATAAAAGGAGGCGGAGTAGCACCTGGAGACGCCAATTCGTAGACTAGATTGGTATAAACATGTCTATTTTTGATAAATTTCATCGAAAGTGAAAAAAAAAAAAAAGAAAAGGAAAGATACTTAAATCAGATGTATAGAGCTTGCCTTTTTGGCATCTCAAAAACACTTGATAATGTTAATGATTATGCCAGGAAGATGCAGAAAGGCTGATGTTCTTGAAATTTGTTTGCTCACTGGCATATGAAACACACCAATTTACCGAGGAATTACTTGGTGATGAAATGATACAAATTTGAGTTTTGTCTCTGCTTTGCTTGTTTGCTAAATTGTAGATAATACAAAATTTTCCAAGCTCAAAAAAACATGACACAGATTCCTAATCTTTTATTTCCCTCAAAAAAAAAAAGAAAATCTTTTATTAACAAATTACCTGCAAGCGTATAAAATTTCTCCCCTACTTCGTACATTTGAGTTTAGCTAGTGGGTGTGTGGGTGCGTGTGTGTGTGTGTGTGTGTGTGAGAGAGAGAGAGAGAGAGAGAGAGAGAGAGAGAGAGAGAGAGAGAGAGAGAGAGAGAGAGAGAGAGAGAGAGAGAGAGAGAGAGAGAGAGAGAGGGGTGTAAAAGTTAAGGAGTGGAGTTAGTAGTAATACAATAATTAGTGAAGCTAATCTTTGTTGATTTTTTGTTGGATTTCTTTATTTTCTTTTTTGTTACACTTGAACTCTTTTTTTTTATCGACTTCTAATTTTATCGACGTGTTGGCTTCGTTTTTGAGTATTCGTACTTAGGAAATCTCACTGCTTCAACCTCCGCCAATAATGGACTCTCCTGCTCATCAGGGAAGAGGCCACCGTTGGCCCGCCATCGATCATACTCCGACTCCGTCACCAGCTTCTCATGGAACGGCGTGGTCATCGGGGAGTCAGAGCAGCGGAATTCATCATCCTCAGTAACAATGGACGCGAACACCGTCTCCGGCACCATCTCCACTGATTCGGACCCCAAATCCTAGGGATGTCAATTGAGCCCGAACCCGACGGGTCAACCCGAATAACCCGAAAAAAGTAAAGGGTTAGGATTGAGTTTTTACAACCCGAATACATAACCGGGTTATTAGGGTTGGCCCGAAAAGGGTTAGGGTCGACCCGAATGACCCGAATTAATTGACGCTCTTTCTGTGTCACAGCCCCAAATCTCGAGGGACGGCAAAGCCGGGGTGCGACTAGCGGTTGGATTAAAGAAGCGGGGAAGAAGGGGGATGAATAAGAATAAACGAATAAACAGACATTAATAACAAAATAACTACTATGAACAAGACTTCATTTAAAAGAAAGAGTTGATCTCGAAGGATCACTCGACAAGTTGTTCAAAAGGAACTGAATTCATTGTACGGGGCTTAGACCCAAAAGATAGATACATTATCTCAAAAAGATTGGCAGCGGAAAGCGTAAAGCTTGACATACAAGTCCTTTATTCTAAATATGACTTCTTAACTCAACATCAACCACCGCCGCTCCCGTCACTCAACCTGCACATTTTATAAAACATATGCAGGGCTAAGTATAAACATACTTAGTGGGCACGTTGCCGAAAACATATAATAAGTATAGATATATCAGGCATCTCGTTTCTGTAGCATATAGGGGTTTTTCAATAAATACCCGTGTCTACTAAACATTTTCTTTTCTCATAAATCACTCGCGCGAGCATTTTCTGACTGATGTTACGTTCAATCTTGCCCAATAATTATCACCGTGGCTGGCCACCCCTCAACAGGGTTCCACACACAACGGCTACTGTGTACACTAACTTTGGATAGCAAGTCGGCTAACTCAAAGTCCGATCGTTTTAGTTAGCAAGTCGGCTAACTAATAATTCTGGATAGCAGGTCGGCTAACTCAGAAGGGTACAAGAGAACTCACATAAAACAAATATTTCATGCTCTGATTATCACGTTGAAAACACAATTATCAAAGCTTGTAAATAAAGATTTTCGAGCATCGCTCGTTTTATTTCGTATATAGAAAAAGCTCACCTTATTGATTACAGAACTACTATACGAGCTTCCGTCTCTGGTCTTCCATCCTATCCTCGGTGCTGACTTCCCCCTTTTATCGTAAATAAACAGACTTAACAACTTGATCGCAACGATAAAAGAAACAGGAAATCGAAATCGGTTTTAGTCTTTCAGGCTTTTGCACTTTACTACTTTCTTTTGATTAACTAATAAACGAGACTTCGATCAATTCTCGTCTACAAACTGACTCGGCTCATTACTTGACACTTAGCTCAGTAGATAATGGATGTCGATAACTTATAACGACTTAAAAGTTCACAAGGAAAGAAGTTGAAAAGGATTCAACTTAAGAAATCAAGTTTTGGAAACTTCCTGCACAATACAGTAGTTCTGGAGTTTGCACAGAACAGAGATCTTTAAAACAGGGGATGTAATTTATACCAAATGAAAGCCACGGATGTCTAGTTTACTCTCTAATTTATGGATCTCGATTTCGTTAAGCGAGCTAAAAGTTATGACAGTTTCCGTGAAATATCGCAAAACAGTCCGCGCGAAACCCTAATGCTTGATAAAACTCGACGTACGATTCCCTAGGTTCGATTAATGCTATTCCACTTTTATTTTCGCGAAATTTCCATCTTAATATAGTTTACATGCATGTTCCTTAATCGGGTTCACAATCACGTCTTTTTGATTAAACAACGACGAGCATTTCCTCGTCATTTTCAACTAACCAATTACTATACCAAATCAAATTTCAATCTCTATTTCATTCAACAACTTCTCGTTTATTAACTATAACTCATAGCATCTTGTATCTCGGATGGAAATATCGTCAACTACACTATTGTTCGTTTATCAATAACAATCATTATTATCAAAAAGGTTTTCCTTATTCGACTTTTCTATCAGCTTTTAATCTCGATTCTCCGTCTCTTATCAAAAATCAAATCTTCTTAGAATTCACTCAAATTTTACGGTTACGATCATTAAGTAACAAGATTATCATAGGTTCTAATCACAAACCTAAATCATTATTCATTCTCGACTTATCGACGATTGCTCGTCTCTTACTAAAAATCCGACGTTATCCGATTGCTCAAATTTTTCAATAACGATCACCATCTATCAAGAATCACTAATATGCAAACCATATAATCAAATCATTTACGAGCCTCAACTTATCGACGAACTTTCGTCTCTTACGTTTTTCATTTTATTTTTAGAAAAATTCCAAATAAATATATATTCATCCTCCAACATACTACATACCATTTCTATTATCCATTCATGCATATCATATCATCTACTACACCAAATCATGCATTCTTAATCTCTTTCAGTTTTACTTTTATTTTTAGAAAATTCTAAATTAATTCATATAGTCATCTAACATCATATAGAACATTAATCCATCAAACAATCATCAAGAAAATCGAACTAACAAAAACCCTTAAAATCCCTAAAAATTTCGGTAATGATAAAAAATAAGGGGGGAGGGGGATGATTCCTTCGATTTCAATCCATAAAATCTATTCCTAAGCATACTATAACATGTTCTAACCAAGAATCATCATGCTTCTTCATCCTCTATAATTTTCAAAAAAATCAACTTGATGGAATCGAGTTTTTGTTCGGTTCATAACGTAGAAGATGTGCCTACCTTGTCGAATATGATCTCAGAAATAAAATCGATCGGTAGACGGATGACTTGTTGCTCTTGAGAAAAGCTTGAAGATGAACTTTAATGGAGGATTTGTGAGAGAGAAATGAGAGAGAGAGATGAATGGGGGGGGGGAGGGGGGTAATGAGATGAGGGAGAGGGAGGATGACAAGGCTTATTACTATTTGATAAAGGTGATAAATATTTAACAAAAATGGTGAGTCATAGGTAGAAGGCGGTTTGGGTGAGATTTTAATGCCGGAAATATCTCATTTCCGGGTCTAAAATGACGTTATAAAAGTCGAGAAATAATTT
This sequence comes from Schizonepeta tenuifolia, assembly GCA_029490685.1. Lineage (NCBI taxonomy): Eukaryota > Viridiplantae > Streptophyta > Magnoliopsida > Lamiales > Lamiaceae > Schizonepeta > Schizonepeta tenuifolia. Next base: position 86,585,211 of record CM055959.1, read on the forward strand.
CTTAGATAGTTACGTATTCGACGAAATCTAATTCGACCGTTAAATTAGAAATAAATCACATACTCGGAAAACTTAATTCGTTTTTCAAAATCCGATAAAAAGTCGGGATGAGACAGTCTAAAATTCGCCCGGAAAAATCATAAAAACTGACTTTCTCCTGTGAACTCGTATCGAAGAAAAAGTGAATGTAAATTCTGACGGTTTTTCAATCTGAGTTTTCGGACGAAAATTCTATCGGACGCGAAAACCCTAATACATTAGTCGTTTGACCGACTTCTGGAATTTATTTTCGGAAACGGATTTCACCGTCAGTCTTAGAATCGAAAATCCTTAACTTAGGTGTGCAAAGCCTTAAATTTTTATTTTAATGCCGGAATAATTATCCGGGGTATTACATTCTGTCTTTCTCTTACCCTAGTCCTAAACATATAAATAATAGAATTAATTTTCACTCTTTATCGCTCAACCTCCATTCATTCTCATTCTCAACATCATCTAACAGTTCCCAATTGTTTAGTTTTGTGAGACAACGAATTAATATTGAATATTATTGTAATTGTTGATGTCGTGTAGTGTTCTTAGACTTGATTTGTTGGATGTTAGTTTAGGATTTAATCTGTTGGACCACTTATATGCTTGTTATGTTATTTTTGCAATTTTTTTGTTGTATTTTTTGCGACAAATATAAAATAGTTACTCCCTCCGTATTAGTTATAAAGTCCCAATTTAAATGGGCACGGATATTAAGAAAACTGGTAAAGTATTTTTGAGTGGGGTAAAAGTTAGAAAGTAAGGGTAGTGGTATTGACAAAAAGGTAGTGGTATTGACAAAAGGTAGTGATAAAGTTGTTGGAAGGTGAGCCCATCAATGACAAATGAGTATAAATAAGAGAGATTCTTGAGGGTGTATGAGTCCATAAAGTAAAATGGAACTTTTTAAAAAATACATGTGAAATATATGAAATGAGACTTTATATGTAATACGGAGGGAGTAATAAACATGTTAATTTTTATTAATAAAGTGTGACCCGAGCTAACCCAGCCCGAATAACCCGACAACCCGATAGGGTTGACCCGAAACCCGAAAGGTTGGCCCGATTGACATTCCTACTAAATCCCATGAATATGGTGGAGTCGCGATTTGAGATGGATGTGTCGCGTGAGTCGCTGGATCCGGTGCAATCGGAGCAGGAGGCGGCGAATCGCCGCAATCGGAGCATGAGGCTGTGAAATTGGAGCAGGAGGCGGCGAAATTGCCGCAATCGGAGTAGGAGGCGGCCTAATCGGAGCAGGAGATGGGGAATTGAACTGAGACATCTCCGATTGCAGAGAATCAGAAAATCTAGCGAAGAGAATGAGAGAGATTAAAGCGGCGGAGTGAATGAGACATCTCCAATTTAAGGTTTCAGAGAAGGGAGAGGCGAAGAGGACGAGAGATCGAGATTTAGAGTTCCACAGAAGGGAGAGACGAAGAGAACGAGAAAAATGAGAGAGGCGGAAGAGAATGAGAAAGTTAAGGTTTAATTGGATTTGGGGGAATTGGGTTTTTCTTTTGGATTTGGGTTGGGTTTAATTGGATTTGGGTTGGGTAGGTTAATCAGTTAGTGGATTTAATTAGTAAAAAATTAGGGAATTAATTAGAGTGTGTTAAAAATAAATTGTGGATTCAAAATGGCAAAGGGTATTAATGATAGGAAAGTGGAAAGGTATTTTTTGTCCAAAAAGCAGAGTAGGACACTTACATTTAGACTGAGGGAGTATATAAGATCCTTCTCTAACAATATTGATTAAAATCCCATTAAAACAAAACTTGCAAATTTTGTGGCATAATTATTTATCAAAATTTCGTATAGCATCAAACGGTCCCAAACTCGAGCAACAACAATTACGAACTTTCCATTTTAAACCGAAACTCTGAAAACTCTGCAATTGCTTGCTCTTGGCAGTGGGTGGTTGTTTGTTGAAGCAATACAAAAACATAATGCATGTTTAAATCTCAGGTAAGTTGAATCCTCTCTCAGGGTGTGTTTACTTGGGACTATAAATTTATACTCCCTACGTTTGAGCACAAGTGTCCAGTTTGTGCTGGACACGGAGATTAAGAAAGCTGATAAAATTGTTTTTAATAGGGTAAAAGTTAAAATATAGGGGTAGTGGGATAATGACAAAAAAACAGTGATAATGATAAAAAGGTGGTGGTATTAATCAAAAAGTAGGAATAAAGTTGATGTGATGGCCAAAAAGTAGGAATAAAGCTGTTGTGATGTGGGGTCATCAATGGCAAATGGTAGTAAATAAAGAAAAAATATAAGGGTATAGTTGTATAAAAAGGCAAAGTGGACACTTGTGCTCGAACACTCGTACTGTAGCAAAGTGGACACTTGTGCTCGAACGGAGGGAGTACTTTATTGTGAGAACCACAAGTTTTATATCTTGTTTGGTTGTAATAATAATATACTTATCTCTACTCTCAAAGGGGACAACAATGTTTATATCTTGTTGACTTGGAATGAAATTGATGAATAAAGAAGGAAATATGTAAAACACATAAGAGGTATAATATTAAACCTCCATCTTGAAGGTATAAATTTATACTCTGGGCAAGGGCAAAGGGGTTGCCCGAAGCTTTATACCTTCTGTCCGAGTTTATCTTAAATCGAAACCAAACAAGATATAAGGAAGAAAAATAATATTATACTTCCTCCGTCCCAATTGCAAGGTCTCGTTTTCCTTTTAGGGGTGTTCCAATAGCAAGGTCTCATTCCAATGAAAACAATTAGCTCTTCAAAAACTATAGGACCCACCACTTTTCATCCATTTACTCTTGTTTCTTAATACTCATACCCAAAGAAGTTAGACCATGCTATTGGGACGGAGGGAGTACCTCGTTTTCTCTCCAAGTAAACACACCCTTAGTATATAAATGAAAGCATTTATCTATCAATTGGAAGCATCATGCTTCATGATTTTGCCATACCACCTACATAGCAAGTACATAAATAACAAGGTAAAAACTTGGGTGAAGATTCTGCACTGTGCAGATCTACACCCGAACCGACCCATACGCCCCACCCGACCTGCAGGTGAGGTCCACTCGCTTCACATGGTTCTTACGAGACTTTTTTTCAGATTTTTTTTTTCCTTCTTTTTTTTGTTCGTCAATTTTTTTTTTGTTTGTCGCTTCTTCTTTGGTCAAGATTCGAGCGAGGGAAACCAAAGGCCTCGGAGCGAACCGAAAAATCTGAAAAAATAAAATAAAAAATTAGACGTGTGAGAACCACGTGCGGCACATGAATCTCACGCGCGGGTCGGGCGGGTCAGGTCGAGATCCATGTGCATGGTGCAGATGTATGCACACGAGTGCAGCTCAAATAACAAATATAATAGTGGTACATTAAATTTGGCTTTGTTCGCACTTCTAACAAATCACTAGACATTCTTTGTTTCTAGCCTAAATCTGCTAAACAGAGCAACACAATGCATGAAAAGCATCTGCAGTGACTCTTAACCAATATTAAAAACTGCCTGAGCAAGACATGGAATGCTACCTACTGCTGGTCGCTCATTACATCGGTGTTGAGAGGTCACCAGAGCAACGACATTATTTCATCTCGTATATTTTTTGGATAAGTGGAACGTCAAGCTGTTCCGTGATAGAACTCGGTGCTACAGAATCTCAAACAGAGTAGCACTTCCTCATCCATATTTAGAAGGATCTCTTCTTCATACAGCAAAGGATGTCGCCACTCCTCCAATCTTCATCATAATTGCTATGAACCAAGATAAAGTCGACACACGACGTTACTGTCTCAGTAGCACTTTCCATATCTTACTCATGTACACGACCAGTGACCACAGGGCAAGCCACGCAGAAATATATAGCAACAATACCCCAGAGTAAGCAAAAGTTTTGGCTCCAACGAGACTGCAGGGATAGGGTAAGTGGAATACCAGTTTTAGAAAACAATGAAATCACCCAACCAATACATGCATATTCTAAAAATTCAACTAATCAAAACCGGGATTATGTAAAAGAAAAAAAGAAAAACTGAACCTGCCATCTCTGGCAGCCAAGAGGATGGTTAATGCACTCATCTGTGCAGCAGTTTTCCACTTCCCCAAATTATTGACTGCAACAGCCTAGAAAAATAAAATTGTAAGTGACTGACCAAACTAAGTTTGGATGAGTTAATCGAATCCATAATTCATCAGTGACATTAATTGTAATCACAATTCATGGCCATTTGTTCAAACCTCAAGAAGCTTTCTGTCCTGAGCAGCAGCCCATTCCCTAACAGCAGACATAGTAATCTACATGTAGACATGATAAACATATAAATGCAATAACCAAACCAAATTAAAAATGGCGATGTATGTATGTCTGGAATAAAAGAATCTCCAATGCAAAATTAAAGGTCAAGAACATAAAATCCAATATGTTGTTAAGAAATCACACTACCAAAGTCAAAATGAGTGATCAAATTTCTCTGCGTTCTTTCATATTTAGATGTTGGATCACTGTTTCAACATCTAAATATGAAAAGAATGAAGTGATTCAACATCTAAATATGCAAAGAAGGGAGACGAATTTATCTTATTGTTTTTATATGCTCCATGTATGTAATGCATAGATAGCTATATGCATAAAGCTGGTAGCTGAATGTTTTCTCCCCACATGAAGATCAAATATGTTTTGATGATATTATTCTAAAGCATATCCATCAATCCTGAAATGAGCTTGATTGCAAATCAATCTTATGGATTGGTGAAGGAAGCATTCAAACAGTGTCATCCACCTAGGTTCTTTGCTTAGAAGGGAGGAAGCAGTCCGCAAGTAAGATGATTCCTTGAATTTACAATTTTCAGAAACTTATAGACTAAGAGTTGCAGGAGGGAAAGGGATAGAAACATGGCCATGTATCCTTCCCCTATTTACAAGAGAACATAATTCACTACACCTATACCAAACATCGTGAATTAAAACCCTAACTTTGCACTCCCTCCTCTATACTTCCCATCACTTCCTCTTCAAGCACAATATGTATATTATTAACACAAGAGAGATAGACACACACACACACACACACACACACACACAGGCTGAATTGTTATCACATTAGCAGCTTTGCCATCAATACAAGACGCATCTTTTATTCAATGAAATGTGTACCAGTAGCTAAGTCAGAAAATTTTATCCTGTGTGTATGGATGGATATGCATGATAAAATATAACTGCTGTAAGAAGAAAGTAATAAGCTCTTACCTCTCTGCCAATTATAGCAATAGCAGGTATAGTTAACAACCATGGTGCATGCCCTAACCCACCAGCTACAAAAGGTCTGGTACACAATAAGATTAATGTGGCAGCTACCATAAGCTGCATTCATTTAAAAAGAACGAAGATGAAAATACGTCAAGCAACAGTTAAACCACTGAAATAAATAAAGCACGATACTTTTACCGCAAGATATATGCATTTTCATAGGTGCTCAATTTTCAATTAAGTCTGTACCCTGAAAAAGTACGTGAGTTTTCTCTTAAAACTACAACCTTCCTAATTAGTAATATCACTCTTTCTTATTTTAGTTTTTCAAAATGCTAGTATATCATATGAAATTGGAAATATTTCATCTTTCAAATGTCATATCATATCAATTTATGTACAAGTTCAACATATTTATTGAGAAATTTTCCCTTTGCCCAATGTCCAATTGCTCATAACATTACCTTATCTGCCACTGGATCCAAAAACGCACCAAATGGAGTTCCCAAATTCATCTGTCAAACAAACGTTTCATAAGGAACATGTAAATAGAGAAATTAAAGAGATGCGTAATGAAATGACTCGAAGAAGAAAGACTGCACCTTTCGAGCCAGGTATCCATCGAGCCAATCTGTAAAGGCTGCTGCAATGAAAATAACTGCTGTAACAACAGGTCCCCACCAGCTCTCAACATAAAAGGCTAATCAATTGAAAGTAAAATGTCAATTTCATGAATTACATAGACACAACAAACAGCAACCAGAGTATAGATAGAATGCACACTGAAACCAAATTTAGTACATATGCCACCAATCATTGAAATCATCTATGCATTTCTACGTAAAAATCACAACTCGATTAACAATTCCCAATAGGCTGAGTTGTCATCCAGGAGATAATGATATTATATCCACAATAAGATGACATGAATTACACGACAATCTTATACGCAGTACAAGAGAAGACGATCAGTGTACCAGAAATAGTGACAAACAATCCAAAAGTAGTCAATAATATATTGTGCTCAATCATTTGCGAATTCGTAAAATTCATGATTAAAAACTGTACGGAAAAAGGTATCTGGGTACAAGAAATTGTGACAAAACATCCAAGACTAGCCAATAACACATTGTGCTCAATTTTTGCAAAATCGCATAATTCAAGAATAAACTGAGCTTCTGAAACATGTTCATAATCAAATCATACGCATTCACCCCAACAAACACACGAACAACAAGATAAAATGATGTGCAATAATTCGATACATACTGCCTACAAGGAGCGGCACAGCAGCGACGCGGCCAATTGTCAATATCGTAGGCAATGTAAGCAGCTTCGGCGGCTGTGCCTGTGGTTTTTCGGTTAGCTTCTGAGGGGGCGGCGACACGTCGGATTGGCTCTCGGCCTTGCCATTGACGGTGGCGCACATTTTGGAACCGAGCTTACCTTTTGAATTAGGGAACAACTTTCTATCCACTTCTCCGTTACTCGAATCCGAGGAAAATTGGAAATGTACCCGGCCGCTCCGCGAAGCGATTCTACGGTGCGCCGGAGGTGCGAATGCGGTTTTCCTGCGCCACCAGCCGGCGGAGTGATTTAGCCGGATAGTTGCCGTCGATTCGGCGGTGGTGGTGGCGGAGGAGGAGGAGGAGGGGAGAAATGTATAGGGTTGGTGGGGGCGTAGGATAACGAAATTGGTGAATTTGAGAGCGCCAGGCATCGTGTGGGTGCGGAATTAAAAGTGTCTCGGGCGGCTCAAGTTAGCGAGGAGGCTTATGTTAGCAATGGTGATTGGTGAGGAGGATGGGGATTTCGCATATCTTGCGATCGATTCTTCTCCCTGCGGTAGAGACCTATTTTTCCTCTACACGTATTATTTCTTGTTGCAAGTTTGGTGTCACATTATTAGTGGTGTTATATTTTATTTGCTTGACCTGAGTCAAATTATTCTGATTTCTTTATTTGCATTTATTTGAAAATACGAGTTACATTTAATATTTTGACTTAATGTAAGGCTACCCGCAACGCGGACTCGAAGGGGTCTCGAGACGGGGGGCGATAGAGACGGTCGCGTTGTAGGCGTTGCGGGCTAGAAGAAGTCTCGAGACGGGGGGTGATGGAGACGGTCGCGTTGTAGGCGTTGCGGGCTCGAGACCGGCTCGAACTTGCGAGATCGGCTTGAGCCAGCGCATGCAAGTCACGCGCCACACCAGAAAATAAAAAATAAAAAATAATGGTGCGTGTAAAACATGCGCCTAACGGAAAAAAAATCAAAAATCGAACGTTGTGTGCAACGGCTATTTTAGCCGATTTATCCTTTTTTAATTCAAAATTTACACTATAAATACACCTTTCATCCCTCGTTTCATCCCACAAAAAATTCATTTCTCATTTCGTCTCTCAAATTCATATCTTAAAATGTCTTCTTCATCGAGCACTTCAATTTCGCCAGTGGAATATGAAGAGCATGGCACCGATGAAGAGGTCCTGGAGATGGTGGCGAACGTGAAACGAGCCGTCCTTGCACATGTAGCGGCGCAGAAGAAGAAAAAGAAGAGGTCGAGGTCGTTCGTCGACCGCGACCGTGAAGAGGCGTGTGCGCTCCTACACGCCGACTACTTCGCCGACAACCCCACCTACGGCGAGCACTTTTTCCGATGCCGTTTCAGGATGCATAAACATCTTTTTTTGCGCATCTGCAAGACGTTGGAGGACAACGTCCACTTCTTCACGCATCGACAAGATGCACTGGGACGATGGGGGTTTGACGTCGGTGCAAAAATGTACGATGACGGTGCAATAACTGGCCACCGGTGGTGCTGCGGATGTGTTCGACGAGTACTTGAAGATTGGTGATAGCACCGGCCGTGCATGCCTCAAAAAAATTTGCCGAGCAGTCATCGAGCACTTCAGCGACAGATACTTGAGGAAGCCAAACATTGCCGACACCGCTCGCCTACTCCAAATGCACGAGGTTTCTGGGGATGCTCGGGAGCCTGTATTGCATGCACTGGGCATGGAGGCACTGTTCAAAAGGGTGGGCGGCTGCCTACACGTGCGGCGATCACGGCGAGCCTACCTTAATTTTTGAGGTGGTGGCGTCACATGATTTGCAGATCTGGCATGCCTTTTTTGGGTGTGCCGGCTCCAACAACGACATCAACGTCCTCAACTAGTCGTCCTTGTTCATCGACGTGCTTGAGGATAAGGCTCCGGAGTGCAACTTCACTGTCATAGGTCGGCAGTACGACAAGGGGTACTATTTGACCGACAGGATCTACCCTTGTTGGCCAACAATGATCAAGGCTCCTAAAGTTGAAACTGACCCGAAGACGGCGAGGTTCAAGAAGATGCAGGAATCGACCAGAAAGGACATAGAGCGGGCTTTTGGAGTTCTCCAAGCCCGATGGAGAATGATTCGGAATCTGGCTTAGAGACTCAATTTGAATTAATGTAATGTTTTATGTTATTTTTATTAATGTAAATTTATGAATTAATTTAATGGAAATGAGAAATTGTTTAATACTAAAGTTAGAGACAACTTAGAGACAGTTGGGTTGCAGGGGTAGGTGTCTCTAAGCTGCATGCAACGCAGTCTCCATCTCCTGTCTCGAGACCCCTCAAAATTGGAGACCATGCGATGCAAAGCATGAAGTCTCAAGCTGGTCTCGATTTTTCGAGCCAATCCCGAGCTGCTTGTTTTTTTTTTCTCTTTTTTCTTTTATATATATATATAATCTTAGTTATTATAAATACCATTATTTTCACCTCATTCTTCGCACTATTATCCATTCTTCAAATTCATCCTTCACTTTTCAAATCTTTCAATCTTATTTCTTCATCTCTTCCTTTCTTGTAAAAATGGATCCCAACAATCCTTTTTTGTCTAATTTGGCACCGATTTGGACCTTTACAAGAATAGTCATTTATTTTAATTAATGTAGTTTTTTTTATTTCAATTAATGTAATGTTTTATTTTAATTAATGTAGTTTTTTTTATTTCAATTAATGTAATTTTTTATTTTAATTAAGAATATGCCACCGACTGCAAAATTATCTCCAAGGATATGAGATACATGACGCCGGAGCAGCTCCATGTTCACATGCAGATGGTGGAGGAGGTGAAGCAACACCGGGGATGGGCGTAATTTTTTTTTTTACTTTTTTGTAATTTTTAATTTTTTACTCCCTCTGTCCACGAAATGATTGCCACTTTTGCCATTTAAATTTGTCCACGAAATGGTTGCCATTTTTGCTATTCCACTTACATTTATTGTGGGATCCATACTCCACTCACAATAATACTTACTATAATTCACTACTACCTATAATTTTCTTAATACATGTGTCGTCCAGAATGTGTCAACCATTTCGTGGACGGAGGGAGTATTAATTAGTGTTTTTTCTTTATTGTGAAGGCATGTAATTTTCCAATTTTCAAATATTAATGGAAAATTCAAATTAATGTATTAATATTAATTAGTGTATTTTAATTTTTAGTGAATGTTATTTTCCAATTGGTATTTATTTAATGAAAATTCGAATTGTTTAACATTAAAGTTAGAGACAGCTTAGAGACAGTTGGGTTGCAGGGGTAAGTGTCTTTAAGTTATCTCTAATGGAAAATGGGGTGTTGGAGACCTCTTGGAGACCACTAATGGTGCAGAAAGTGGAGATGAAGACACCTAGTGATCTCCAATGGTTGCAGATAGTCTAAGCTTGAAAATAATATATGTGCAGGAATCTACAATCGACTTCATTATTTTTTTTTTTAAGAAATTACACTATAGATAATTATATATATTATCAAATAAATAGTTATACCATCATATAGGTGGGACTACACCACACAAAAGTGGAATTACTTGGTGGAAATATATTACGCACACACAATGGATTAATCCAACACCTTTCACTAGAGAGAGAATTTTGATGCCTCAACTAGTCATTTGAGATAATCTTCATTAGCAATCAACTTCATTATTATTAAAGTAAACAAATTTTTGCACAAATTAAAAATCAAGATGAAAAATTAACTATACGAAACAATAATGTAAAAAAAAAATGAGAATATCCCCAAATATAGGACCTCTCCTCTATCATTTTTAAATTAGCACATTTCATAATTCCTTACAGTTATAGCACTTCTTGACTTTTTTACCCTTCTTTTTACTTTCCACACCTTTTTTCTTCTATTTTTCTTGTATACGTTTTTTTGTTCTTTCCTTTAATTTCTTTTCATTTCTCTTTCTAACACATCTATTCTTACTGATTCTCTCTCTCCATGTCGGCGATCCCATTTTTCTGACGACTTCACACGGTAAGGCTAGTATAACGTCGCTATCACTCCTTCATTGCTTGATGGAGTCGTCGTCGTCTTCACTGATAAACATGAATTTTCTCATCTTTATAAGTATAATTGATGTTAGTTTGTATTGAAAAATCATGTTTATAATGAGTTTTGTGCTTAAGTATAACTCCCTCCGTCCCGCAAAAGATGGCATCTTTTATTTCGGCACGAAGATTAAAAATAAATGGATTAAGGGTAGTGAGTGTATTTAGTGGAGTATTTTATTGATAAAGAATGTAAAAGTAGTGTGAATAAATAATAAAGAATGTAAAAGCAGTGTGAATGCAAATAATTATTTACTTATATATAAAGAGGTCATCTTTCGTAGGACGTCCCGAAAAGAAAAAGAGGTCATCTTTCGTGGGACGGAGGGACTATTATTTTGTGAAATATGATGCTCGTTTATACTTTGTTTGATCTTGCAGAAAATTGGAGTTAATGTTATGCAAATTGATCATGATAGAATGAAAGTACAGTTCGATAGGAGTTCGTACACGAAAATAGATCCAAAATCGGAGTTGAAACGATGGAAAATGAGCCGATTGAAAATTGTTGCACGCAGACACAGTGACGTGCGGCCGCATGACCAACCGCATGATCATCCGAAAATTGCGACAAGAGTTACGAGTTTTCCATGCGCTCGTGAGTTAATGTTATGCAAATTGATCATGATATGATGAAAATACATTTCGATAGGAGTTCGTAGGCGAAAATTGATCCAAAATCGGAGTTGAAACGATGGAGAACGAGCCGATTGAAAACTATTGCACGTAGACACAGTGACATGCGGCCGCAAGACCAACCGCACGGTCATCCGAAAATCGCTACAAGAGTTACGAGTTTTCCATGCAGTCCTGTATGCGGCCTGGCCCGACTCCTTCAAGTTATTTCCTTCTCGAAATATACTACCTTCCTTAGCCCAATTAATTCCTTGCCCTACTCGAATTAACCTCTTTTCCCAACTATATATACTCTTCTATAGCATAGAAGAGACATCTTTTGATCTTTTAATCCTTTAATCTCTTATCTTTTTCTTCTATTATTTTCATATTTAGATTACGTTAGTTTAGATTTATTTTCTTGGAGGAGTTTTCAAGATTGGGAGAAGAGAATAAGAGGCACTCAAAAACTAAGGATTCGCCTTTGGTTTTATGTTATTTATTGAATAATGTCTATGATGTCTATGAGTAACTAATTTCCTTGTTATTCTAGGGTTAAAGAGTAGATGAATATTTGGATTTGAATTTTGGTTTAATTAATTGATTGGGACCTTCTCTTGCTTTCTATATTCTTGTGCTTATTATTGCTTCATTGATTGGCCATCAATTATGCATATTTGTTATGTTAGTTCAAGATTCAAGAGATGAGGATCGATTAACATGTGAACTGGAATATAGTACACACTGCAAAATAACCGAGAGGGGACGAGCTTTGTGTGAGGGCTTTAATTTAGGATCTTTTTGGAGTTACTTGCTTATGATGTTTAGGGCTGAGCAGCGGTTCGGTTCGGCTCAAAACCGCCCCGAACCGCCAAAACCGCTGAGCCGACTTTTTGGCAAAATGTAGACCGCCGCCGCCCCGACTAGAATTTTGGGTCGAACCTCCACCGACCAAAACCTTACAGTCGGTTTCGATTTTGGGTCGGCCCAAATCGCCATTTAAAAAGGGGGCAGAACTAGTGTAAAATTCCCCTGTTTTCAGCTCCAAGCAAAAATGGGCAGATTCAATACGGGCTTGCTACTGCTCCGCATGCACTTGAAACAAATTTTACAATGCCAATACAAACTAAATCACAACAAATTAAATAATTTTTTTTAATAAAATCAACAATTCCATTCAGATGCACATACGATACTTGAACGGCTGAGCATCAAACAATATTTTCATGTTGTTCATAAAAGCAAACAATGAGTCATCAAAATTTAAACGGCCGAATCTTAAATTCAAGACTTGAACAACTGGTGGGAGGAGGTGGCGTCGCGACGCCGGCGAGGGTGAGGAGGTGGTGGTGGCACTGGTGCATTGCGAATGCGATTCGCGATGGTGGGAGGAGGTGGCGTAGAGGATGGAGTGAATGGTGGTCCAGTGGGAGGAGACGGCGCCGGAAAAAGGTGGCAGCAGACGGCAATGAGTAAGGGGGAATGGAAGAGGAGCGACGGAGATAGAGTTAGTGAGGAAAGGATTTAAGGTAAGTGGGTTACTAACTTACTGGGTAGAATATTAGAATATTGCTATATCTAAACCGCCGCCAACCCGCCGTATCTCTGAAGCCGAGGCCGACCGACCGCCGCCGAGCGGTTCGGGGTGGTTTATTGGTTTCAGAGCGGCTATGCTCACCCTTAATGATGTTTATCGGAGATGAAAACCTCAGTGAGTAATCCACAGATTAGGCACTACGAGAGTAGGTTTAAACTAAATTTGTGATTGTCTTAGTAAGAGTCAAGTTTGACAAACCAATTGATTGATTGAATTGAATTTAAACTCGAGTGTTCATTGAAATCGAAGCCTTGGGATAACATTTCTCTTATTCTAATCCAAATTACTTTTTCTTACTTTTGTTTTTGCTTTTGTTATTTTTATTGAATCATTTGCAGCATTAGTTTAATTAATTTAAAGTCTGAAAGTCTAAATAGGGGGAAAACAATTGAAAGTAGTACTCACTGAAATTAATATAATCCCTGTGGAATACGACCTTACTTCCCTGTGCTCAATTACACCATTGCACTTGCAGCGTGTGAATAAAATAGCGAACAAGTTTTTGGCGATGTTGCCAGGGATTGATTTTATTTCTAGTGATATTACGATTAGGTTGTTTGATACTAGTTTAGACATATATAAATTGTTTATTTTTCTATTTTTTTTTTTGTTTTCTTTTGCGAGGGGAATGATTGAAGATTAGGAAAGATGGCTTACCATTAAGAAATTGAAAGAATCAAGCGGCAATTACAAATCCTCATGGATGAAAAGAAAGCCAAGAGGAGCTACCATGCAACTTCTTCAAGAGATGTGTTTCAGCTGATGCCAATCTACGATGGTACATATGATCCGTGGATTAATTCCATGGAGAATCAACCGTCATTGATAAATATGGATTATCTCAACAACGATTATTATGGGAACTTCTATTCTCACCAAGGAGCTATCAAGGAGGCTATGAATTTTATGAAGGATTTTCTTACAAGAATGAAGTTGTTGATAAGCCGAAAAAGCCATCTTTTGAAGATATATTCGAGAAGTACGTGATTGAATACGAAGCTAGGATGGAAGCTTTGGAAGCACGAATGCTTAAGTGTGTTGTTCAAATAGAACAAATTGTTACCATATTGAATAATCAATTTCAAGAGAAGAAATTCAATGAAGCTTGCACGAGGAGCCACCAATTCCAAGTGAATAGCCTCAAAGAGTCAATGAAGAACAAGAAGTTGAGAATGAAAAGGTTAGTGAAATTTCATATTCTACATTTCTTCCTCGTTGTTCTTCTACTTTTACTCTTCCGCTTCTCCCTCAATGCTTCCAAGAGGAATGTATGAATGGGTCAGTCCCCAAATTCCCCCAAGATGAGAGCCCAAAACCTTCTATCCACCAACCTCTGCAATTCCATACAGATGAAGAATTCAAAAGAGTTGAAGAATGTAAAGTCTTAAATACGATCGATCCTTACCTCGATACGCGTGATACTTCAAAGGCTTACTTTTTCTACTTTTATTTAACTCCCTCTTTTGATTTTATGTCTGGATTTCTAATGTGGAATTATTTGAGTTGGTAGTATTCTAGATCGTGCACAGGTTTATGATGATTTTCAAAAAAATTCCAAGGATGTTATGCCACCACACCATTGGGATGCAAGAAATGTAATACTCAAATTTAATGAAAAGTGACCTCCATCTACACCTCCACCTCTTCGGTAAGTTTGTTTCAATCAACCTCCTCTTCTACTTGCAAACTTATTCTTCCTAACCGTTGAATAAGTTTGGGGGGATCGAGAAGGGGGTTGATGATATCTTTACATTGTTTTCTAGGTAGTTTTTATTTTGAGTTTTATTTGTTTTGTTAGGAATGTGGTAGGAAAAAGAAAGCCCTGGGTTGCATGGGGAATCTTTTCTATGCAAAGTACCCCCAAGCCGAAAGTGACCGACCGATGCTGAACTAGAACAAGTATAGATTGGTGCCTAACAGGACTAATAACAGGGCCGACACAAGGCGCGAGTTCTTTTTAGCACCGATCCAATGCCCTGATGAGGCGGAGGGAGAGAGCAGAGGCCCTCGCCCTGTCATGTTCTTATCACACCCTGTGTCACAAGGGGCTCTAAGTTGTTAGATAATAACAAGCCAAAGGCGGTTATAAGGTTGTTTAACAAACATTTATCGAAGATAAATACAGTAGTAGCTCTAGCTTAACAAAGGTTGCTAAAACAAGGGATGCTAAACTCAAGGCTGCATAACTCATAGCAACAATAACTCAGAAAAGGTTAACGCCCTCTACTCCATTCCTTCATAAACTCAGGAATGGTCGGGGCGTAGAGCTACAATAGCTACATTAACAACAGGAAAGGTAGTCCCTTATTCTATTTCTTTCAATGACTCGGAAATAGTAGGGACGGATAGCCACTCCTTCTATCCTGATTATAGGATGGAAGTCGTTACAGAAACAAGGAGCTACAATAACTCATAACAAGGGGCTACTCTCTGTCGATCGGGATATTCCTTCGGTATCCTTCTCTTCTCTTTGGGAAGTTTAGAGTTACGTCTGCCTTTAATAAAAGAGCGCATAACCTAATATCTCTTTATGTGAGAGTTTCTTTTTTAAATTTGATGAAGTCTTGAAATTGTTTCGAGATAATCATGATTTTGGCGATTGTGTGACTTGACTAATGATGAAATTCTTGGTTTAGATTGAAAATTGATAATTGTGAGTTTTTCATGATGGATTGAGTATGAATTGATAGATTGATTTTTTGGCCTCTTTAACTTGAAAATAACCTATGTGAGATTTGAGCTTTGACTATTATATTTTTGTATATTTCATTCTTGTGTGATTTGTCAAACATACATGTTAATCTCTAGAACTTGCCATGAATCTTCCTCAAGGTTGTGTTAGTGTGCTAAGAGTTGGGAGATGATTTAAGGTCATCCTTGTTACCCACTTTTTCCCTCTTTGTTGTCCAAATTGTTAAATATTATCCTAGTTTGTCACTTTGAGCTTTTGAGCCTTTTCTTATCCACTTTTGAGCCTTTTGAGCCTTTGATTTAAGGCCTTCCCGTTTTTCTCCAGATGTGTTGCCACCACCACTTCCGACGCCATCTTCATCAACAACAACTTCTTTGATGTGAAATCCCAGTGAATCTCAGCAGCTCGTCGGCATCCCTAGGCAGGAAAGGTGGAGGTTAACAAAAATCAGACGGCGTCGACGATGGCACCACCACCACTCCGACGCTAAGATGACCTTCACCACCACCTCCAACAGAAGCGCGAAGAGGAGACGAAGCCAACCGTGTAATCTTCGACTCTCGATTCATAATGTCAGTGCCGAAATCTCTGAAACATAAGACGACAACACTACTGCCACCATCTCCAGATCTGGAATTTGATTCTTTTGTGATTTCACTTTATTATTATTGTTATTCACATTGTAATAAATGTTTCTTCGCATTTTAATTTTTGTTCACATTGAATTTGTTTTGATTCACAACTAATTTTTTGGAGATTCACAACTTTTTGTTTTGTGATTTATGTTGTAATAAAAATGTTGTTTCATAGTTTTTTTTTTGTTCATGTCTAAATTGTTCTGGTTCAAAACTATTTTTTTTGTGATTCACAACTATTTGTTTGTGATTTCACTCCAAATTAGTTACAACATGATTCGCACATTTTTTGTGAGTAACATATTCAAAAGTGTGAAAGAGTACATCTAGCGGCGGCGGGATATTGACGGCGGCAAGAAAATTGTTGTGATGGTGAAAGATGGCGGCGGCGCCGCAGCGGAGAGCTCGCCGGCAATAGCGGAGAACTCGTCGGTTGTAACATTCTGGTCTTTAATCCGAAATTAATAAAAAACTTAACGTTGTAAATAGGGCTTTTGCATTCTTAAGAAATTAAAAATGAGTTAAACCGGTAAGTTAAATTTTATTCTCGTGTAAAAGTTTCGAAATTCAAATTTTTGAATTTATTATTTGATTATTTAGTCGAGTCATTTTCCTTTATAATTCTTGTTCCATAAATTGCGTAATATTTCTCAGACTAATAAATTTTAAGTTTTAACTCTAGAATTTAATTATACGACATTCCTACGTCACCCATAAATTATGTCAGTAATAAAAAAGAATCTTGTTGTAAATATCTATGTGAGTGACACCCAAGCAATAGTTGTTTGGTGACCAAGTCATTAGTTCCTTGATGGCCAAGTAATTAGATATTTGATGGCCAAGACTCGAGTTGCTTGATATGCAAGCAACGTACCCTAAACATGATCCCATGTATCCTTATAAATAAAGGCTTAGTCCGCAAATGGAAAACACACAAGTCTTACACAATTCTCACACTCTTCTCTCTTCTCTCTAGTATTTCTCTTATCTCTCTCTTTAGTTAATAACACGTTATCAGCATGATTGTTCTACCTCTCTCGATCCTCTCCTTCACCGCTACAAGTTCTTCAAGTCCTAGAAGCATGAGTCTCTACCTCTCTCGATCCTCTCCTTCAATAGTTGAAGTACGATCCTTAGCCACAAGATTCTAACCAATTAAATTAAAGGTATGTTATAGGAAAGAATCGTGTCTTTCTAACGAGGTACAAATTTATTTTTAGTTTGAAAATCTCAATTACTTTTCATTATATATTCTTCATAGTTTTAATCTCGAATTGTGATTTCATAAGGAAACACGAATTGATCTTGAAAATTTATTGATGTTATTTGAGTAGCACAAGTAATATTCCTAAAGAATATTACATTCAAACTTTATATTGATGCTATGGAAATAGCATAAGTAATATTCTCGAAGAATATTACACTGAAATCTTATACTATGAAAATAGCCCAAGTAATATTCCTGAAGAATATTACAAGCCCCGAAGAGCAAATATTTGGATAATGTATTTATCCTTAATTCTTTTGTGCAGAGTTGTTCTTGATATCTCGGGCAAGAATTATACGTCATAGGCTCTTGATGCTGATGTTCACCTGATCTCAAAGGGTTTGGGGGAGACAATAAAAGAAGGAAATAACGCATCCGAACAGGATCACGCTAAGGCATTAATTTTCCTTCGTCATCATCTTCATGATGACTTAAAGATTGAGTATGTGACTGTCAAAGATCCAAAAGAATTGTGGACAAACCTGGAAAAAAGGTTTAATCATCAAAGGACAGTTGTCCTTCCGAAAGCTCATTACGAGTGGATGCATCTTAGACTGCAAGACTTTAAGTCTGTGAGTACTTATAATTCTGAATTATTCAGAATAGTTTCAAAGTTGAAACTATGTGGAGAAAATATCACTGATGTTGATATGCTTGAAAAAACATTCTCAACTTTTCATGCCTCTAATGTGTTGTTACAACAACAATATATAGAGCGAGGTTTCAAAAAGTACTCTGAATTAATATATTGCTTGCTGGTTGCCGAGCAAAATAATGAATTGCTCATGAAAAACCACGAACTCCGCACCACTGGTTCCGCTGCATTGCCTGAAGCCAATGCAACTTTCCATCATGAAAATGGTTGTGGGAACCAACGTGGAAGAGGGTGTGGCAGAGGACGTGGATATGGTCGCGGTCGTGGACGCGGTAAACCAAATGATACAACCTCTAGCAACAAAAGGCAGAGAACATCCTATGAGCTTAATTCATCTAAAAAGGAAGGTGCATGTCATAGATGTGGCATGACCAGACATTGGGCACGTACCTGTCGTACGGCAAAACACCTTGTGGATCTATATCAACATTCAATCAAGGAAAAAGATAAGAAGGAAACCAATGTCGTTGACTTTGAAAGTTCAATTAATACTACTCATTTAGATGTCTCTGACTTCTTTATTGATCCAATAATAGATAATATGGATCTGTCTATTGGTGGTGGTGGTGGTGTGTTAGAAGACAATAATATGGACATTGTTTAGTCCTTTATCATGAATTTCAAGCTTCATGATATCGACATTGTCTCTTTGGAGTGACCAATCTCGGAGAGTAACGTTTGCGGAAGGAGGCCTCCTTCTCCGGCGTATTTTGGATATGGTTAATATGAAGATGATATTGCGCAATATAACATAAAATGATTTGGTAAGCACAAGTTTTTCGTAAAACCCTGTGTGTTACTCCTTTATATGCATGATAATAACTATGAAAGCATGTTTTTATATTTTGGCACGTGTTCACTGATTACCTCGTAATCAGCCCTACATGTCTTTTAAAACTGTGCAGGTTGAGCTGATGACGTGATGATGGGTGTTGAGCGGAAGCTTTTGTCTTATGAAACATTGTTAAGCCCCGATTATATATCTTCATATATGTAATCAAACTACGTCTTTCCACAGCAAACACTCTGTTTTGTCTAGATATTTTGTTAAGACTTATTATCTAAATACTTGGAGTCTATTTTAAGTATTTCTCGACTATTCATGATATGTAAGTCACTTGAATTCTAAATAATTTCTTTGGAATTAATTCCCTTATCTATATTATGCGATGTTATTCATGGAATTCCCTTTCTTCTCTTCATTGAAATGTTGTTACCCCTTTCTTCTCCGCTTCTTAACTCTCATCCCGAGTCACACCTCAGTTGTGTCGTCCTTAGGGATTTAAGGTTGTGACACAGTGGTATCAGAGTCGGTGGCGGCAGCGTGGCGGCGGTGGTGGCAACATGGCGGAGGAGGTAAAGTGGTAGTTATTGTCGGTGTTGGAGTAGTCACAAAATAATTGATGTAATTTTCGTATTTTGGTGATTTTCAATTAAAATGAAGGGTAAAAAGTCAAGAAGTACTAAAATTATAAGGAGTTATAAAAAGTGCTATATAATTTAAAAGTAATAGTAAGGAAGTGATATTCCAACTATCCCTCAAATAAAATTAGCTTTAGTTTTTTTTTATTTAAATTTGTATTCGGTGAAATATTTTATGTTGCTATATTTTAAGTACTTCTTATGTATCATACCTTAATTGGGGAAATTCTTATAAGGGTGTAGGTGTACTACACCCACCTCTCACATGATATTATTTTTTTTAAATATTACATCGTGAGGGGTGGGTGTAGTACACCTACACCATTGTAAGAATTTCTGCCTTAATTTATATGATAGTCCCACACAAAAAATTCACATGGTGATTTTGTTTTATTTAGTATATTCAAGAATGCAAATTGATCACCACTTAAACGTTGCCTTACCTTGGTACGTTTTGAACATCATTTGCCCTAGTAGATTTGAATCATTTAACTAATGGGTGTATTGGATGTGGAATCTGATATATTTTAATGGACTTTAAAAGTCTGGATGTATTCAATCCAGATTTTTAAAAGTCTATTAAGATCCAGGAGTATTCGTATTCAACATGGATCTCAATCAGGATTTCAGAACTCCATTCAAATCCAGGTATATTGAACATGAATTTTAAAAAGTCTACAACAATGCAGGTGTATTGAATATTCCACAGATTTCAAAATCAATAAATTTCGGTGGATTTCATTGATAAAATTATACATTGTCAAATCCACTCGATATCTACCAGATTTTCGAAATCAATATGACCTCAGCGCCAGGTGAGCAACAACGGTCGCTGAGGCGTTCCCAGCGCTGGGTGCTCACCAGCGGCCGCTGGATGTCACTCTATTACTAGAATTTCCAACAAGTCTCTAAAACTAAGCCGCTCTGTGGGACTCGCCGCCCAACCCGCAATACCTATTGGTCTTGTTCAATACCACCCACGCCCTCGTCGGTGCCGTGCAGCTGCTACTGCTATCGACGGTGCAATAACACGAGCGGTAGCCGTAAGGGGACAATTTCGTCAATTTGAGGTCATGCCCCGTGGCGGATAAGAAGGAATTTATTGGCTGGTGTAGGGGGTTGGGTTGGCAGAGACATGACATTTTGGTGGCGATTCTTGGGGGACCACCGCCACAGAATGATTAGCATTGTTTTTCCACATTGTTTAGAGTTCATTTGATGCTATTTGTTATTGGAAATCATGTTATAAATAAGCATTTGGTTTAACTTTGCTTGTTCTATAAGATTTTACATTTGTTTGCAAGTTTTGACCAAAATGCAGGAAAATGAAGATGAAATTAGAGTGAAATGATCATGAGAGGTTAATGTTACAGCCCGAATTCTGGCGTATAAAGACGACTAGAATCCATTGGACAGTGAGGTGAAACCTCGAATATAAAACATAACTCGATAAGGGATTATGCTCGGGAACAGGGAATATAGATTGAAAACGATAACAATTAAAACATGCTTTCAATTCTAATCTCAAATAAACGAGCATTAATAAATAATTCAAGTGTCAAAAGCAATTAAAATATCTCAAGTCCAAGTCAAGTAGAATTAAAAAGGAAACGGGAAATAGTTTCGAGCATCAAGCTCATTGTATCGACACAACAACGGAGTAATATAATTAAAACAAATAAACAAGCTTGTTTATCATGCAGCGGAATAACAACTCAAGTCCTACAATTACATATATGAAGATATGCAATTGCAAATTTAAACCAAAAGAAGACTCGACTTTATTCAATTAAACACACTGCCTGTCACAACCCCAAATCCCGAGGGACAGCAAAGCCAGGGTGAGACTAGGGGTTGGATTAAAGAAGCGGGGAAGAAAGGGGATAAATAAATAAACAGACGATTAAACGACAACTGATATCTATGAACAGATTTTATTGAAAGAGACGACCTTGAAGGATCGCTCGACAAGTTGTTCAAAAGGAACTAAGTTCATTGTACGGGGCTTAGACCCAAAAGATAGATACATTAACTCAAAAAGATTGGCAGCGGAAAGCGTTAAGCTTGATTGTTGGGAAATTTATTAGTATGAGTTTTGATGAATTCCAAAACCGACTGACCCCAACCGAGTAGATGTTGTCAGAACCTAATGTTAGAAATTAGGCTCGCTGTTTGACCAAAGTTGAGATTTTATCTTTACAGGTCTCCAGCTAAAGATGGCAACAAAGCATCACTCAGACAGATGATGAAAGACAACTAAGAGTTCATATGTTCAGATGGAATGAGGGGGAAGTCTTCAGAACATCAGTTGTGAAGGAAACCAACTGAGCGTTCATCAGATGAGAAGCAGTAAAGAGGAAGAGAACATCAGATGAAAAGGAAGTCATCTGAGGGTTCAAACCCAACTGACTAAATACAAGGAAGACAACTGAGTGTTCAGTTTCAGAACATCAGTTGTAGAACTCAAACAAGAAGATCAACATGAAGTTCAAAGTCAGCTGAGAGTTTGACGGTTCAGAACATCAGCTGAAGACCACTCAGATGAAGATCAAGATTTTCAACCGACTAACCGAGGTTGACTATCAGAAAGGTTTGAATTTGAATTTCAAAAGGAAGTCACATGAGGGTTTGACCGTTCAGTCATCACCCCATTTGGCCCAACACAAGGCTGTCTTAGATGGAAAGCAGAAGAGCACAGATGCCATATCGGGAAAGTATGCAGAGATGAGAGACAAGCCGTCGCTATCAAAGAACAGAGATCAACAGCTCCTCCAACGGCTAGTTGATTCTCTCCGCCTATAAATAGAGGCTTCCATTCATTGGAGATTAAGAAGGGAAAACACACAAGAGAAGACACACGAGACGAGACAGAGCGAAAGAAAGAACTATATTCCTTACTCGAGCTAACTTAGATTTAGTCTCTAAGAACATCACTTGTTGAGAGTTCTAGAGCATTAGATTGTGTCTGAGTGTCTTTAGATCGAACCTTGAGAACATCACTTTGTCAGAGTTCGTAGAGTGTTAGATCCCAGCTCACTTCTTGTTCGAGCTGTTAGTTGGAACATTATCTTTCATACCTGAAAAGGTTTTAGGATTCTACTCTTCCTGTAATTGAGTAGCTAGGTTGTCAAGTACCCGCAAACTTGACATAGGTTGTTAAGTACCCGCAAACTTAACTGTAAAGGTTGATAAGTACCCGTAAACTTATTGCAACGGTTGCACAGCCCGGGTAAGCTGTGTGGAACTGTCCAGAAGAACTTGGACTGAGGTGTGAGGATTCACATCTCTCCGTGGACGTAAGAGGGTTTTCTCCGAACCACGTTAAATCTCTGTGTGCTCGTGTTTTTCATTACTCAGTTATTTCTAGCATTCTCATCTGTCTGACTAACCAGCATACAAACTGCATCCGCACATACTCAACTGTTTTGGTTATTGACCAACCGTGCATAAAAGTGTGAGTTGTTTTACGAGTTGTTAATTTCCATCACATTCCGCACAGCACTTCACTTCCAACTGAGTGTTTCTTTCTCAGTTGTGAGTCCAGCTGAGTCTTTCTACTCAGTTGTGATTCCAGCCGAGTCTTCTTACTCGGTTGTGATATTTTTAGGGGGTTTTTTTTTTAAAATCCTAACTGGTGTATTCCCCCCCCCATACACCAGTAACTCGTTTCGGGACCATCAAGTGGTATCAGAGCAGTGGTTCAAAAGACTGCTGACTCTGTTTCACAAGGTGTGAATTCGAGGATTTTTATTCAGTGGTCAACTGAACAGATCTCTTTATCACGCTAGTGCGTATCTGCTTGCACCCTTCTTTTGTTGTTGTATGCAGATGGACGTCAAAGACGATGAGGTACAATCTAATCCTGCTATTTTGAATTCTTCAATTATTTCTAACATGCAGGAAACCGTAGATGAAGAGTTGGAACTCTCATGGGACGACTTCTTAGCACTCAATGAGGAAGTGCAATAGCAGTCGGTTGAGTGTAAGAGTCTTCAAGTACAATTCGCCAAGCTTGAGGAATCCTTAACCGACAAGGACGATCTGATCAAGAGCCAAACGGAAGAGATTGACAATCTCAATAATCAACTGAATGCTGCCAGCCAACCTAAGGTTTCAACTGATGAGGAGTTAAAGAAATAGATCAAGAAGCAGGAAGATCAGTTGAACAAGCAAGAGGCGCAGATCGGCCAGCTGGTGAAAAAGTCAGACGAACAGTCCAAGTATATAACTGTACTCATCAAAGAGTTGCAAACTGAGAAGGACAATCTAATTAAGCTGTATCAGTCATCCAAGATCATAGAGAATCTTATCAGTTATAGTAGACAGATGGATGATGTGTCAGGTCTCGGCTATGATGTTGTCAAGGATACTGGGATTCCACCAGCAACCTTCATCAAAGCTGTAGAAGTCACAGCTGTCGAGCCAGACATAGCTGAGTCTCCTGAAGCTAATTCAACCTCCACCTCTCAATAAGTTCAAACGACCAATAGGATTACAACTGAGAAGGGAAAAGGAGTAGCAGATGTAGGACAGAATGTTCCATCGGTTGAGGTATCAACCGAGGGGGAATGTTCCAAAAGTCAGAAGAGGAATCAGAGGCGTCGAAGGCACAACCTCAACCGATCTTAGAATCAAAACCGACCTCTGCATCAACCTCAAAGTCAACATCAGAAGGAATGGAACCGACCTCAAAACAGACATGGGTTCAATCGTCTGAATCAACAACAATTCCAACATCAGTTCGACTAAAGGTTCCAACCGAGTCAACCAATGAGGAATAGTTCGAACAGCTGGAGATATTCATGCCACAACTTGAATCAACATCCGAGCATGACCAGTTATCATCGTCAGTCAGGAAGATGGAATCAGTATCAGCTACGAAGATTCCAACATGGCGTCCGACCTCACAGACAAATTCAATAGGATAAAAATCGCCATCAAAATAGGGAAAAAGCCTCACCTCCTAAAGTTCAACATGGGAGAAATCCAACTCCTCCCAAGAAATAGAACATCACTACTAACAACAAGCCTAAGGATAACCGAGGTGTTGTTATAGTTGATGATGAAGGAAAAGTAATCTGGAATGATAAATCCATCCGAGTTTACAGGGAAAAGTGACGCACAGTTCCAGGGGGAACTGGTTCTAACCCTCCAGGACCCAACTGAAATTGGGGACCTAAGCGAGTTTCTCTTTACAGGTATAGGAGAAACAGCTAAGGAAGAATAAAGCGTCTGCAACAATATGGGTGATGGACAGTGGATGCTCGAAACACATGATGAATCCGAAGGATTTGCTTGGAAGTTTTGTGGAGAAAGAAGGTCCATCAGTTACTTTTGGTGATAACTCAAAAGGGTACACCAGAAGTTACGGTACCCTTGAAACCAATCATGTTTCGATTTCTAATGTTTCTTATGTTGGTAGATTGAAGCATAACTTGCTCTCCATCAGCCAATTCTGTGATAATGGTTTCTCTGTCAAGTTTAATGCACAGGGTTGCAGGGTTAAAGATGTCGGATCAAAGCAGGTGATATTGTTGGGAAATCGATCACCAACAGGGAACGTCTACTACGCTGACTGGAACAACAGCCTCCCTGACACCTGTCTGTTAGCAAAGAGCAGTTCTGATGTGAGCTGGCTGTGGCACAGAAGGCTCAACCATCTGAACTTCAAGACGATGAACCGACTCGCCAGACAAGAACATGCAAGAGGCATACCCAACCAAGTGTTTTCAACAACACACATCTGCAGTGCATGCCAGCTAGGAAAGCTCACTAGATCCTCCTTCCAGTTGAAGTCAACTCTCTCAACCGACCGAGTGTTACAGCTGATCCATATGGATCTCTTCGGGCCAATTACACCAAAGAGCATAAATGGCAACAAATATACACTGGTTGTAACTGATGATTACTCGAGGTACACGTGGACCATCTTCATGCGCCACAAAAGTGAAACCTGAGATGAGCTACCCAAGTTGATGGATCGGATATCGAACCAACAAGAGATAAAAATTATTTCCATCCGATCAGATCATGGAACTGAGTTTCTAGATCACAGTTGAGAAGAAAGACGAATCCTTGGAGAAAAGACCCCAACTGAGATTCAGAGAGCTGACATCTTCACCAAACCTCTAGCCGAAACGCGGTTCAAGATGTTGTGTGATCTTCTTGGACTATTGGATCCATCGGATGAAGAGTCATCCGAGCTGGAGAAAATCCATCCGAGCTAAAGAATCATCCGAGCTGCAGAGGATCCATCCGAAATGAAAAGTCAGATATCCATCTGAGGGGGAAGCTCAGATGAAGGGGGAATCTCAGATACGAATTGCCAACTGAAGGAATCAGACGTTAGCTGAACAGACGAACTCGAGTCAGCTGATGGTATGCGGCAACTGAGGAACACAACTGAGGTATACAGCTGATCTCGACATCAGCTGGCAGGTATCATTTATGACTGAAGGTGTTATGATATTAAATGAGAATGTTTGAAATAAATTTAAACATTCCTGAACATGTCAGCTAAACTAAACAAGCCATCATATCACATTTAATGTAAAGTCTGGCTGAACTCCTATAGCCTTAATTTATAGTGCGACTGGGCTGACACATGAAACTGTACACCTTCTCACGCGCTGGTTGGAACTCGGATCAAAACGTCGAGTCAAAGATAGTCAACAGTCGCGTAATCCCAGCCGTTGATGGATTCGCGCCATTTAACCCCAGCCGTTGATCTTATCCGAGTCAAAGACCTATATAAGGCGAAAAATCAGGAAGATATCTCCTACTTTCCTCATTTGTGCTTATCAATTATAACTGTTCACCGTCTTCCAGTTTTCTGCCTAACCCGTTTCTGCAAAAAGATTTCTTTCCTTTCCTATATATTACCTTTGCAGTGATTATTAATGGCACCTAAAAGCAAGAGAATGGCGTCATCCGGACCTTCCCTCGTGCCTACCACGTATGAAGAGTCATTCGATATGTTAGTATCGAAGATTCACTTCGAGCAGATCCTCTCCGACGAGGATCTAGAGTCGCCGGTCCTAGCCCCTCTCGCCAACACTCTCCGTGAGACTACTGGAATGGGCCAAGCTCTGCCCCTCCCACTTGCTCAGGCGCCAAGTCGGAGAATTCTACGTTAATCTCGTTCGCCCCCTTGATAGTTCGGAGGGAGTTTCCACGGTGGTGTCGTGCCGACAAAGAGATGTTCCGGCAAGGATGATACGTCGTGTCTCCTTCCCCATCGACGTGTCCGATGTCCTCCGGTACATCATACCAATCAACCACACCGCCACCGAGTTCCTGGAGAATATTACCGACGAACAAGCAGATGAATTTCTTCAGGATGCTTTGATCGAGCCGGAGCGGTTGAGGAGCAACATGCAACGAACAAAGCTGAAGCCGGAACACCGCCTGCTGTTCGACGCCATGTCGAAGGTAGTCTTCGGATACAGTGGTGCGTTCGGCGACATCAGCCGACCTAAATTGAAGCAGCTGGTGGCCCTGGAGCACCAACACCAAATCAACTGGTTCCAATATTTTCTGAACCAGTTGATGGTGGAAAAGTCGAAGATCTCTGAGACTACAACCGAGTCTGGAGAGAAGCTGCTGAGTGTGAAGAGCACGCTCAACTTCGACTGCAAAGTCTCCGCCCTCATCCTCCTCGCAACAAAGGACCGCAACATGGTCTGGGCTGACTGCGAGGAGACGCCGCTGAAGAAGCTGTTGCTGTTCCCGACAGCCAAGAAAGCACATGAGGTGCTGAGGAGTGTCTACACTCCTAAGGACAAGAGGGAGTCGGGAAAGCCAGCTGAGTCAACAGCTGAGGGGGAACAAGCTGCTGCTCGCCCCGCAAAATCCAAAGCCTCACGTCGCCGAGCTGATGCTGAGAAGGAGTCGACTGACGAACCTGCCCAGAAAAAGTTAAGGGTAAGGTTCAAGAAGTCCACCAAGAAGGCAGCTGAGGTGCCGGCTGATGAGCCAACTGATGTTCCAGCTGATGAGTCAGCTGATGAGCCAGTTGATGTTCCAGCTGAGGAACAAGCTCCAGTCGAGGAGGGAGTGCAGGTTGAATCCACACCTGCTGAGGAGCGTTCCGAATCCAGCCGCTCAGCTGAGGCCGCGTCGTTCGAAATCGTACCTTGAGCCCCCGGAGCTGATGAGGCTGAGGGCATGGAGACGTCGGATGCATCCTCCTCATCAGAGGACCTCGAAGATGTTACCACCTCCCCCATAGCTGGAGAGAATGTTGTACCGCCCCCAGAGCCTCTTGCTCTTTCTACCCAAACCGAGCCAGAAATTCCAAGCTCTCAGCTCGATGCCAACATCGTGACCGCTCCTTCGGCCGATGTTGAGGAAATCATTGCACCCTCTTCCCCAACTGAATCCCAAATTCCGAGCTCTCAGCTCGATGCCGATGTTGTGACCGACTCTTTGGCCAACATCGATGAACCTCTTGAACCCGAACCATACAATCTCACCCCATCCCCGATCAACGAAGCGGAGGACCTGCAGGCTGTTGCTGAGGAGCACGAAGGCAGGGTGGCCTACTGCTTTCAAAAGCTGTTGGGTCTGTTCCCTGCGGCTCGCGACATGCCCATCTTCGCCACACTGGGAACCGAGCTACTGTACCAGTTCCACCTGATCTTTAGCCAGTGGTATGTCAAGGAGGACACGATCAGGGTGCTGAGCTGGGACAGGGTGAAGTCTGATGAGTCCCGCATCCGAGCCTACTTCAACTATTCCAACTTGGAGGTGGCGTACAATAACCGGATCGCGCTGCTCACTAGACGGATGGACCAGAGTC
Organism: Schizonepeta tenuifolia; assembly: GCA_029490685.1. Lineage (NCBI taxonomy): Eukaryota > Viridiplantae > Streptophyta > Magnoliopsida > Lamiales > Lamiaceae > Schizonepeta > Schizonepeta tenuifolia. Next base: position 86,613,551 of record CM055959.1, read on the forward strand.
TGGCTGAAGGGACGGACACAAGGGAGGCAGCTGGAAAGGAGTGTGTCGACTTCCTTGACAGCATGTTGGCGAAATCAGCTGACTTCCTTGAGGATGTCGATGCAGCAGCCGCCGCCGCAAAGGAAGAGGAGGAAAACCTGAAACTGTACCTGGCAAACCATCAAGCCATGGTCACAGCTGAGCCTCTAGCTCAGTCCGCTCAAGCCCTTCCAGCTGCTCAGCTCGCTCCTTCAACAGAACAAATCTGCGAGCTAGTGGCTGAGAGGGTCAACCAGTTGAGGACCGAGCTGCTCGCCAACCTCCAGCACCAACAAGATGACCAGCTGAGGGAGTTGGCAGCACAAGAAGCGAAGTACCAACAACTGGTGGAGGAGAATGCTGAGCTGAAGATGAAGCTGAATGATTTCTCCTCCTCCACCAGTCAGGACGTGTCGGAGCTGAAGTCCACTCTGTTGGGCTTGAAGTCGGAAGTGAATGTCTTCAAGTCCTTGGCTGACTCAAATCTGGCCAAGTCCCAACGGACGCAGGATGCTGAATGGGAGTCCCGGTTCGAGTCGCGTTGGGCTGAGTTCGTTGCCTTTCAGACAGAGGTCAATGACAACCTCTCTGTTTTGAAGAAGGCAGAACAAGAGCGCCAGGACTCCGAACTGGCAAAGAAGATGGAGCTGGAGTGTGCGGTCGATGAACTCTTCAACCGTGTTCAATCAACCGAGGCTAAACTCAACTCTCTGGACGGTTCAGTAGCAAGTCTTGTTGCTGATGCCAAAAAGGGAGAAGAGAAGGAGACGGAGGGTGAAGCACAGGAAGAAGAAGAGACCCGAGAAGAAGGAGTGCCAGCTGCTCAACCATCCAAATCTCAGCTGAGGAGGAGGAAGTCTGCTGATGCCAAGACAACCGAAGTCGGTGGAGCCGAAATGACTAAAGACTTGGAGCAGGCAAAGAATATTGGAGTTTGCTACAGCTCCATTGTCGAGATCGCTACTGAGCTGGATACTGAACTCGCTGGGATAACAACCGAAGAGTGCATAGCAGCGGCCAAGGCTATGGCTGTAGAGGAGAAGGATTACATGAACCCGAACTGGATCAAAAACTTTGCCGCCAGCCAGGCGAGGAGGGTGAACCAGTTCGAGGTTGAGCTGAAGAAGGTTTCTCAGAACCTGGACCGCAACGTTGCCTCCCACAGCCGACGCCACATCAACAGAATCCAATCAAAGGCGGAAGATCGGTTGAAGCAACAAAGGTTGCCTCTAAAGTCCAAGGTTGAGAGTCAGTTCAGGCATACCGACAAATGGATGCCGACCAAGTGGAATGAGGAGTGGGAGCTGTTCAAGCAGGAGTTTGTGAACGACTTCTATTACAGGAAGGTTTACGCAACTGACGACCCAAGGAGAGCGTTCAAGGAGGCGCTGACCGAGTTGCACTCAGGTGACCCGAGCATGTTCAGTCAATTCAGGAGGGCCATGATTGACGCCAACCTGGACTTGAACACTGTTCCAGTTCCCAAGAGGGTTACTTATCGGCCGCCTCTTCTCCCGGATTCCAGCAACCCGAACCGCACGAAGATTGCATCTGAGGCGAGGCAGGTCTGCAAGGAGCATGGAGTGGACATTTCCAAGGAGTCACCTGCTAAGAGGAAAATTTTTGTAAGGATTTTTGGCAAGTATGGGCTACGATACTAGCTCAGTTAGCTTTCTAGCAACTGTTGTAATTTTCGGTTTTTGAGCCTATCTTTTGTAACAATCAGTTGTAATGAAAACTATTCAGTTATAAGATTCATCTTGATAAACAATCCCTCATTGTCCAAGCTCTGAATCACAAAGTCTTTTAAATACCATGTTATAACTGTGCTAACCCTTTGATGTTTTATCTTATAGACTGTCTAGAATTTCAGCTGAGATTTTAGATAAGTTAGTGAGGTTTAGATCAGTAGTGGTTTCAAGTTATAAGTGGTTTTGGCATCATCAAAAAGGGGGAAATTGTTGGGAAATTTATTAGGATGAGTTTTGATGAATTCTAAAACCGACTGACCCCAACCGAGTAGATATTGCCAGAACCTAATGTTAGAAATTAGACTCGCTGTTTGAGCAAAGTTGAGATTTTATCTTTACAGGTCTCCAGCTAAAGATGGCAACAAGGCATCACTCAGATAGAACATCAGTTATGATGAAAGACAACTGAGAGTTCATATGTTCAGATGGAATGAGGGGGAAGTCTTCAGAACATCAGTTGTGAAGGAAACCAACTGAGCGTTCATCAGATGAGAAGCAGTAAAGAGGAAGAGAACATCAGATGAAAAGGAAGTCATCTGAGGGTTCAAACCCAACTGACTAAATACAAGGAAGACAACTGAGTGTTCAGTTTCAGAACATCAGTTGTAGAACTCAAACAAGAAGATCAACATGAAGTTCAAAGTCAGCTGAGAGTTCGACGGTTCAGAACATCAGCTGAAGACCACTCAGATGAAGATCAAGATTTTCAACCGACTAACCGAGGTTGACTATCAGAAAGGTTTGAATTTGAATTTCAAAAGGAAGTCACATGAGGGTTTGACCGTTCAGTCATCACCCCATTTGGCCCAACACAAGGCTGTCTTAGATGGAAAGCAGAAGAGCACAGATGCCATATCGGGAAAGTCTGCAAAGATGAGAGACAAGCCGTCGCTATCAAAGAATAGAGATCAACAACTCCTCCAACGACTAGTTGATTCTCTCCACCTATAAATAGAGGCTTCCATTCATTGGAGATTAAGAAGGGAAGACACACAAGAGAAGACACACGAGACGAGACAGAGCGAAAGAAAGAACTATATTCCTTACTCGAGCTAACTTAGATTTAGTCTCTAAGAACATCACTTGTTGAGAGTTCTAGAGCATTAGATTGTGTCTGAGTGTCTTTAGATCGAACCTTGAGAACATCACTTTGTGAGAGTTCGTAGAGTGTTAGATCCCAGCTCACTTCTTGTTCGAGCTGTTAGTTGGAACATTATCTTTCATACCTGAAAAGGTTTTAGGATTCTACTCTTCCTGTAATTGAGTAGCTAGGTTGTCAAGTACCCGCAAACTTGACATAGGTTGTTAAGTACCCGCAAACTTAACTATAAAGGTTGATAAGTACCCGTAAACTTATTGCAACGGTTGCACAGCCCGGGTAAGCTGTGTGGAACTATCCAGAAGAACTTGGACTGAGGTGTGAGGATTCACATCTCCCCGTGGACGTAGGAGGATTTTCTCCGAACCACGTTAAATCTCTGTGTGCTCGTGTTTTTCATTACTCAGTTATTTCTAGCATTCTCATCTGTCTGACTAACCAGCATACAAACTGCATCCGCACATACTCAACTGTTTTGGTTATTGACCAACCGTGTATAAAAGCGTGAGTTATTTTACGAGTTGTTAATTTCCACCACATTCCGCACAACACTTCACTTCCAACTGAGTGTTTCTTTCTCAGTTGTGAGTCGAGCTGAGTCTTTCTACTCAGTTGTGATTCCAGCCGAGTCTTCTTACTCGGTTGTGATATTTTTAGGGGGTTGTTTTTTTTAAAATCCTAACTGGTGTATTCCCCCCCCCCTCCCATACACCAGTAACTTGTTTCGGGACCATCACTTGACATACAGTCCTTTTTTCTAATTACGACTCTTTACTCAACCTCCGATGCTATCGTCACTCAACCTGCACATTTTATAAAACATATGCAGGGCTAAGTATAAACATACTTAGTGGGCACGTTGCCGAAAATATATCATAAGTATAGATAAATCAGGCATCTCATTTCTGTAGCACATCGGGGTTTTTCAATAAATACCCGTGTCTACTAAACATTTTCTTTCTCATTTTCACAATATAGCTTGATCAAGCATTTTTCTGATAGATGTTACGTTCAATCTTACCAAATAATTATCACCGTGGCTGGCTACCCCTCAACAGGGTTCCACACACAACGGCTACTGTGTACACTAACTTTGGAAAGAAGTCGGCTAACTCAAAGTCCGATCGTTTTAGTTAGCAGGTCGGCTAACTAATAATTCTGGATAGCAGTCGTCAGCTAACTCAGAAGGGTACAAGAGAACTCACATAAAACAAATATTTCATGCTCTGATTATCACTTTGAGAACACAATTATCAAAGCTGTAAATAAAGATTTTCGAGCATCGCTCATTATATTTCATATATAGAAAAGCCCACCTTAATGATTACAGAACTATAATACGAGCTTCCGTCCATGATCTTCCGTCCTATCCTTGGTGCTGACTTCCTCCTTTTATCGTAAATAAACAAACTTTAAAACTCGATCGTAACGATAAAAGAAACAGGAAATCAAAATCGGTTTTAGTCCTTTAGGCCTTTGCACGCTAAACTAGTTTCTTTTGATCAAAAGATACGAGACTCGAACACTTCTCGTTTAGAACTAACTTGGTTCCTTACTCGACACTTAAGTCAGTATATAAATGGAAGTCATAGCTTATAATGACTTAAAAGTCCAAAAGGAATCAAGTTGAAAAGAATTCAACTTAAGGAAATAGGTTTTGGAAACTTCCTGCACAAGACAGAAGTTCTGGAGTTCATACAGAACAGAACATTTCAAAACAGGGGATGTTCCCTGTACCAAAAGAATTCCACGAATGTGTAGTTTACTCTCCAATTTACGGATCTCGATTTCGTTAAGCGAGCTAAAAGTTATGACAGTTTCCGTGAAAGATCACAGTTCAGTCCACGTGAAACCCTAATGCTCGATAAAACTCGACGCACGATTCCCTAGGTTCGATCAATGCTATACAACCTTTAAACTCACGAAAATTCCATCTGAAGGCAGTCAACATGTACAATCTTTTATGACAAACTCCTTCACATTACTCGATTAAAAACTCGACGTATATTTCCTCGTCTTTCAACTAATCAAGTACTAAACCAAATTCAATTCAATTTCACTTTCATTCTTTCAACTTCTAACATATAAACTGTAACTCATATCATCTCGTATCTCGGATGGAAATATCGTCAACTACAATATCATTCATTTATCAATAACAATCATTAATAATCGATTAATTTCCTTATTCGACTTTTCTATCGACATTTAGACTCGTTTCTTCGTCTCTTATCAAAATTCCAACTTTCTTAGAATTCGTTCAAATTTTCCGATTACGATCATTAGCTAACAAGATTAACATATATTCAAATCATAGACCCAAATCATTATTCAATCTCGACTTGACAACAATTCTTCGTCTCTTAACAAAAATTTGACGTTCTCCGATTTTGCTCAAACTTTCCAATATCGTTCATCATCTATCAAGATTCACTAATACGTAAACCACAAACTCAAATTATTAACGAATCTTATCTTATTGTCGGGTTTTCGTCTCTTACGTTTTCTATTTTTTTTTTTAGAAAAATTCCAATAAATTATATAGTCATCTATACACTCACTACATGCCATTTCTATCATCATATCATTTACTACATCAAATCCTCACTTCTTCATCTCTTACATTTTTATTTTTATTTTTATTTTTAGAAAATTCTAAAATAATTCATGCATCAATCTATCAATATATAGAACACAATTCCACTAATCAATCATCTAAAAAATCGAACCAACATCAAACCCCTAATTCTTCTATAATTTTCGGTAATTACAAAAATATTAGGAGGATGATTTCCTCATGATTTATATCCATGAAATCCATTCCTAAACATACTATAACATGTATTAAACATAGAATCATCATCCTTCTTCTTCTTCAAATTTTCGAAAAAATCAAGTTGATAGAAAAGGATTTTTGTTCGGTTCAATATGTAGAGGAAGTTCTTACCTTGTCGATTATGGAATCGGAACTAAGATCGATCGGTAGATGGATGACTTGTGGAGCTTTGAAAGCTTGAAGAACTCTTAACAATGGAGGACTAAGAACAAAAGAGAGAGAGAGAAGAGAGAGGAGAAGGTGGCGGATGGAATGGGGGAGAGAGGTGATGAGGTGTCAAGTTAGATTTGTATAAAGTGATAAAATCTAACAAGGGTAATGAGTCATAGGTGTATGGCGGTTTGGGGCTTGATATTTTAGCTAAATATCGCGTTTTACGGGTCTAATACGACGTTATAAAATCGAGAAATTAAAACTTTAGACGGTTATGTTTTCAAAGAAATCTAATTCGACCGTTAGATTAGAAATAAATCACTTACTCGGAAAGCATATTTCGTTTTCCGAAATCCGATGAAAAGTCAGGATAAGACAGTCCAAAATTCGCCCGGAAAAATAATAAAAACTGACTTTCTCCGGTGAACTCGTATCGAAGAAAAAGTGAATATAAAGTCTGACGGTTTTTCAATCTGAGATTTTGGAAGAAAATTTTATCGGACGCGAAAACCCTAATACAGTAGTCGTTCGATCGACTTCTGAAATTTATTTTCAGAAACGGATTTCACCGTTAATCTTACAATCGAAAATCCTTAACTTAGGCGTGCAAAGCCTTAATTAATAATTAAATTTTTATTTTGATGACGGAAGAAATATCTGGGGTATTACACTGCCAAGCACAATCCGCCATCCTCATCCCGCTAACCTGCACGTTTAGAAATATATGCAGGGCTGAGTACTTTGTACATATGCCAAAATAATTTAAAACTTTGCTCGATAGAGCTACATAATTAAACTTGCTTTGCCACTGCATCACAAGTGTTAGTACAGTTTAAAACGTTTAACTTGTGAATGCAAAAATCATTTTCTTTTCTTGAAACGACTGCACAATCAACATATACAACTTGAATAGTAGGTATGAATCAATCTACCACATAATTCTCGTGTGTCGAGAAGTAGGTCTCCTTCTCAAACACTGTGACCGGCCTAACCGAAGCAAAGCTCACAATCACGTCAAACAATTAACAACACATGTGTTCATGTCTCACACAGGATAATAATAACTCAAGTAGATGATTTAACATACCAAAACTTAGATAAAATGGCAAGTCAATTAATTTAAAACTCACATAGTATGATAATAATAATCACATTCATCACTTTGTTTTGGTTAAAAAGCCCACCTAACTGCAAAGGGATTTGTCGGATTAGCTGCTTTCTTCTTTCGCTCTCACTTCTCGGTCCCGCTCGTTCCTTCAAGAATAACATCTTATAAGGGCAAGACTACTTACTCGAAAAACGTAACGAACTATTACGCTTGGCTGAAGGACTTTTACTTGACTCGGGTTTCTTAACTTATCTCGACTTATCTAACTCGATCTTTCTCGATTTCTTGGTTCTATCCATTTACTAAACCAACAAACTCTCAGACTCAGATACTTGACTCAATAATACCCAAACATTTTAATAATTAAATAATCCACAAATATCAGAAAACTATTCACATTACACATCTCGTTTTTCTCGATTTCTCGAATTAAACGAACTCAGAAAATTACGAGATTAATTCTCGGGTTCTAATATCACAAATTATTTGCAAACAAACTTTCAAATCAAGAATCGAACATTCACAAACAGATAAATGATCGACTTCGATAAATAGATGGAAAAAGAAATTTTTTCCAAATTTAATAAAATATTCCAGAAAAAATCTAGAAAATCATATTAATTCGCTTAATCACAAATGTTCACTCGGAAACTCATTCAAAACTCAGTTATAACTCATGTTGACTCAACTCTGCTTGATTTATAACTTAAAAATAAAAGTTATTAAATTTAAAATAAAATTAGTTTAATTTTTCTTAAAATAAATACAAGACTTCAAATTTGGTATCGGATTTAAAATCCGAAACTCTTAATAAACATTTTACGGAATAAAGTCTACGTCGTTTTTCTCGTAAAACATGTCACTACTCGGAATAATTTCTAAACTTAGCAAACTGACTTAAATACTTCTACTTATTTAATAACTCGATAAATTTTTCTTATCTTTGATTTTTAACTTTACGAAATTGCTCGTTTCTTATTTTCTACTCGATTTTTCATTAATAAATTTCATTACTCTATAACTTTCACATACTAACTCGGTTTCAAGAATTTCAAAAAGCTACTTTAGTTATTTTAACTTCTTCTTTATCGTCTAATTATCGAATTATGCAATACTAACATACAACACTAAAAATCATCAACCTTTATACTCATTTTAGTTTGAATTTTTCAAGAAAAATTACACAAAAATTTATTCTTCTTGTTTCTCTTATTCCATCTTCTTTAAATCATCAATAACTCATCATCTAAACCTATATCATTAATATCATCACAAAATATAATTTCCTTCATATATACATATATATCGGTTTTTCTCTAAAAAAAATAACAAACAAATTTCTTTCTTCTATTTCTTCATTTCTTATGCATTATATCACTTCAAATTTACCAAATAACATCCTCACTTCTGTCACGGCTGTGGTGGAGGACGACGGAGTAGATGGGTTGGAGAAGAGAAGACTTGACGGTGGAGGAATTGGAGAATTAGGGCCCGATGTGGAAAATGGGAAAATCAAGTCAAAGAAAGAGATTTTGGCTATTTTGACTGAGCCAAGAGAAGGTGATGAGCTGGCCAGCAAAAGTGGCTAAGGAAGTCGCATAAGGGAGGAGAAGTCGTGTGTCTTCATCACACTTATCTTTAATTAGTTTTATCAACATTTTCTATTTTCTTTAATGGGTGTAATAGTTGTAATTTGGGACCATAAGGTGGTTATAAGCTCTCTTGTTTCCCAAGTCAGAATAAAGCAATGAAATTATCTTTCCTTCTTATCCTTCTTTCTCTCGTCTATCTTTCTTTCCTTCTTCATATCATCTATTTCTCAATATTTCAATTTCCAGTCAAATCTTATACAGAAACATCAAAAAATATTGTTTAGGTCACTACAATTGGTATCTAGAGCCACATCTTTGCTTGTTCTTCGGCAAATTCTGGGCCACAATGGCAGATGGAGCTCGTTTTAAGGACCTGCAAGATGCACAAAAATGATTAGATCAAGTGTTACAGACAGAGACTATGAAGAGGACAACAACTGAGGACAATTTCCGTCAACAGATCCAAGCTATTGATCAGAAGGTGGATCAAAGGATGTGGGCCATTGATGAGAAGTGTGACAAATTGACAAACCTTCTGGCTGATATACAACTGCAACTGAGGAATATCTGCAAGGAGGGCACCAAATCTACTGGATCTATCTTGGGTAAGGTTCCTCACCATTTCAGACTACTAATACTACTGGATCTTCATCTACAGCTTATACTTCTAAATTTAAATCTGATCTGTTTCAATCTGGGAATGGTAGTTCACACCACAAAGTTGATTTCCCTAAATTTGATGGGTGTAATCCTAGATCTTGGATTATTAAGTGCAATACTTATTTTAAACTGACTACTGCATCAAGTGATGATCAAATGGTGCAATTAGCTATTCATAATTTTGAGGGAAATGCACTGCAATGGTTTCAAAACTTTGGTTATGAGAAGTTGTTACATGTTAGTTGGGTGTAGTTTTTGGAGGTTGTCGTAGCACGATTTGATGATATCAGTGAGGGAAAGGTTTTGATGGAGTTTAAGAACCTCAAACAAACTGGTATATACTCTCAATATGTGGAGAAGTTTGAGGAGTTTAGGTTTTGCCTAATGCTAAGCAATCACATGAGCTATTCGGAGGAATACTTTGTGGCAAATTTCATCAGTGGATTGTCCGAAGAAATGTAGAGTTTCTTACTATTGTTCAGGCCACAAACAATGCAGGATGCTATTGATATAGGGCAACAACAGATGCTGACTCTAGATGCTTTATCTAAGAGGGTGAAAACAGTCCCTAGAGCTCCATACCAACAAAACCAGAACTACAGAAAGCCTGAGGGAGTGGTGAATCCAAAGAACAATCCACAAACTAACCCAAGTACTGCCAAGGTTCCCATCAAACTACTCACTAGTGCAGAGATGGCAGCAAGAAGAGAAAAGGGGTTGTGCTATAACTGTGATGAGACTTATGTGTATGGGCATAAATGCAAACCCAAAGTATTCTACATGGCTATGTCTGAGAAGCAGGAACTGTCTCACTTGGAGCATGACACTGAATTTGTGGAGATACTTTTACCAGACAATCAGCCTGTGGATGAGCCTAAGATTTCTGTTAATGCTATTACAGGGACTACTAGTTCAAAAACTATGAGAATTATTGGAGATGTGGATGGGCACATAATTCAAATTCTTATTAATACTGGCAGCACCCTTAGTTTTATCAAGAAGAGTACAACCAGTTTATTACAGAGTGTGGTGACTCAAGATACTCCTATGTTGGTTAAGGTAGCTAATGGACAGCAGTTGGTTAGTACCCAAGTGGTCAATAATTTTTCATGGAAGGTGCAGGGGCATGAGTTTAACTACTCACTGAGATTACTGGAACATGAGGGGTATGATATTATTTTGGGAAGTGATTGGTTGGAGCACGTGACTCCAATTTTTTTAGACTATAGGAAGATGACATGCACTGTGCATGATGGTACAAGAAGGGTTAAGATGCATGCTATAACTAGAGGTACAGAGTGTCAGCTAATAACAGGCCCCACTCTACATGCCATGATGCATAAGGAGATGGACAATATAGAAGAAATATACCTGGTCACTCCATCTGTGGTGGAATCAGCTATGAATTCCCAATTGCAGCCTTTGCTGGAAGAGTTTCATGAAGTGTTTGCAGAGCCGCAGGGGTTGCCACCTGTCAGGGGAGTAGAACATCATATCAGTCTTAAACCAGACAGTATGCCTAGGCACCAACATCCTTATAGAACTTCACATAACCACAAGAATGAAATAAAAGAGAATTGTGGGAGAGTTACTGAGGGATAGGGTAATTCAACATAGCAGGAGTCCTTTTGTTGCCACAGTAATTTTGGTCTAAAAGAAGGATAATACTTGCAGGATGAGTGTTGACTATAGATACCTCAATTCTTTAACTATCAAACATGACTATCCAATTCCTATCATAGATGAGTTACTAGATGAATTAAATGGGGCTACATACTTCTCTAAACTAGACCTCAGGTCTGGTTATTTCCAAATTTTGGTTAATCCATGTGACAGACATCTCACTGCATTTTCTACACCTCAAGGGCATTATGAATGTCTAGTCATGTCTTTTTGCTTGTGCAATGCACCAGCTACCTTCCAATCCTTGATGAATATTGTCTTTCAGAAATAGTTGAGGAAGTGTGTTGGTATTTTTTGATGATATCTTGGTTTACAGCAAAAGTTGGAAAGAACATCTTCATCACTTAAGGGAGGTATTGTTGCTACTCAAAGACAATACAGTCTATGCTAAGAAGAGCAAATGTCACTTTGGTCAGCAGAGGGTGGAGTATTTGGGGCATGTTATCACCCTTGAAGGAGTTTCTACTGACCCTGAGAAGATTGCCAGTATGACAAACTGGCCTATACCTAAGAATGTGAAGCAGTTGAGAGGATTTTTGGGCCTTACAGGTTACTACAGGAAATTTGTCAAGGGGTATGATCTTTGACCATGTTGCTAAAGAAAGACGGGTTTAAATGGTCCCCAGATGCTGAGAAATCCTTCACTCTTCTCAAAGAAGCCATGTCCATAGCTCCAGTCTTGGCTTTGTCCGATTTCAGCTTACCATTTGTCATAGAAGCTGATGCCAGTGGTACTGGAGTGGGGGCTGTTCTTATGCAGCATAATAGACCAATAGCATATATGCCCAAGGAATCAGGCTCTGTCTATATGAGAGGGAATTCCTGGCTGTAGTTATGGCTGTTCAGAGGTGGAAAACTTACTTACAGGGCCAGAAGTTCATTATTAGGACTGATCAGCAAGCTTTGAAGTACTTATTGGATCAAAAATCTATTAATCCTGTGCAGCACAGATGGCTTACTAAGCTATTGGGGTTTAACTATGAGATACATTATACCAAAAGAATTGATAACAAAGTGGCTGATGCTTTGTCTAGATGTTTATCAGGGCAGGAGGAGCTGACTTCTATCACTACTATCACACCGGTTTGGGTGCAGCAGGTTGTTCTCAATTATCAAAATGATCCTATTATTAGCCAAATTTTTGCTGCTAAGGCTATTAATAAAGGAGCACATGTTGATTTTGAGGTTGTGGCTGAGTTGCTGAAATATAAAGGCAAGGTTGTGGTAGGTTCCAATTCCAATCTCAGATCTGCATTAATACATGAGATGCGCATGACTCCTTATGGTGGTCACTATGGGATTTATGGCACTTATATGAGGTTGAAGGGGTATTTTTTCTGACAAAAAACGGAGTCTGATGTTATTGCATTTGTACAGAGTTGTGATCTCTGTCAAAGGCATAAATCAGATGTGGGGCCCTATCCTGGTTTGCTTCAGCCTCTACCAATTCCTGATAGAGCCTGGGCTGGAATTTCCATGGATTTTGTGGAGGGACTACCAAATTCCGGTGGGAAGGATGTTATTTTAGTGGTAATTGACACACTGACTAAATATGGCCATTTTATTGCACTATCTCACCCATATACTGCTCAGTCAGTGGCTAAGTAATTTCTAGATACTGTCTATAAACTTCATGGCCCTCCACAACAATTTTTTCTGACAGAGATAGAGTTTTTACCAGTTCTTTTTGGAGGGAGCTCACTAGATTGATGGGTACTAAGTTAGCTCTCTCAACTGCTTACCCACCCACAATCTGATGGGCAGACTGAGAGGCTCAACCAATGCTTGGAGAATTATTTGTGGTGTATGGTGAGTTCTACCCCAAAGCAATGGTTAAAGTGGTTGTCTTTGGCCGAGTATTGGTATGATACTAACTTCCACACCAGCTTGAAATGCACTTCCTTTCAAGCTTTGTATGGGTTTCCACCCAATCAGTTGGGTTTGAGTTCTTATCTCGACTCTACTATTGAAGAAGTTAAGGATTTTATGGAAGAAAGAAGGCGTTTCACTCAATCTCTCAAGGATAATTTGGTTCAAGCTCAGAGTCAGATGAAATTTTTTGCGGATAAAAAGCGACAAGATCGAGTTTTTCAGGTTGGAGATATGGTCTATCTAAAGTTACAACCTTACAAGCAGAATTCTTTATCTCTCCGTAAGAATTTAAAGTTATCTGCTCGCTACTACGGGCCGTATCTTATTTTAGAGCGTATTGGCAAGGTGGCTTACACTGGATTTACCGGATTCTTCTCGGATTCATCCAGTTTTTCACGTATCTTTTTTAAAGAAATGCATTAGCAGGGATGCCATACCTGTAACAGCTTTGCATGTGTTTGATGAAGATGGTGAGTGCAAGATCGAGCCGGAATTTGTGTTGGATATTCGAGTCATTGACCGCGGGGGTTCGCAGGTCCCACAAGCTTTGGTCCAGTGGGTGTCTTCTTCTCCAGATCTGGTCACTTGGGAGGATGTTGCATTCCTTCGGCGTAAGTTTCCTTCGTTCAATCCTTGTGGGCAAGGATCTCTATTAACGGGGGGTATTGTCACGGCTGTGGTGGAGGATGACGGAGTAGATGGGTTGGAGAAGAGGAGACTTAACGGTGGAGGAATTGGAGAATTAGGGCCCGATGTGGAAAATGGGAAAATCAAGTCAAAGGAAGAGATTTTGGCTATTTTTATTGAGCCAAGAGAAGGTGATGAGCTGGCCAACAAAATTGGCTAAGGAAGTCGCATAAGGGAGGAGAAGTCGTGTGTCTTCATCACACTTATCTTTAATTAGTTTTATCAACATTTCCTATTTTCTTTAATGGGTGTAATAGTTGTAATTTGGGACCACAAGGTGGTTATAAGCTCTTTTGTTTCCCAAGTCAGAATTAAGCAATGAAATTATCTTTTCTTCTTATCCTTCTTTCTTTCGTCTATCTTTCTCTCCTTCTTCCTATCATCTATTTCTCAATATTTCAATTTCCAGTCAAATCTTATACAGAAACATCAAAAAATATTGTTTGGGCCACTACAACTTCACATATCGAGAACACACAACAAAACTCCTAATTTTATACCTCATTTCCATCGGCTAAAGGAGATGGAAATTTCTTCTCATTCAAGCAATCACACACAATCTCTTAGATTAAATTCTAGAACGCAAATCCATCACAAAAATCATGCTTAGATCATCAACATAAAAATTCCTAAAAATCCTCAAAATTTTCGGCTAACACATATATGTATATCACACAAGAATCATGTTGATCATGCTCAAAACAAAAATCAAAACTTTCTTCCTAATCATCATCAATTTCGGCTACTTCAAGGAGAGGAGAATCAAGTTTTTAACTTTCATTTTCTTACAAGAAAATCACTCAAAGTTCAAGGATCAAATCTAAAATGAGAGACCTCGATTTCCTTACTTAAGAGACCATTTTGATCGAGCAAAAGAGGAAGGAAAAGAGGGGATTTCTTGGGTTCTAACCAATGGATTCGAACAAGAATCAAGAGACTTACGTAAACTTGAAGGCTTGATCGATAAAAAGGGCTCTAATCCACGCAATTCTAAGTTCCAAACAAGCTAAAATTGTGCTCTATCTCTTGGCATAAAGCTGCCGATTTTCAAAGAGAAAAGAAGAGGATGATTTCTAGTCTCAAATCGATCACCATGACAAGAGGATTACAAATACCTTATTAGTTTAGTCGTTGGATGATCGGAGGTTAAGTTATTGCTATTTTTGGAGCTTGAAACTTGTTCTTCAATGGAGGATAGGTGTGTGTGTGTGTGTGTGTGTGCCGAGAGAGAGATGAGAGAGGAGGGAGGTCGGTGGGGGAGAGAGAGAATTGGAGAGAGAAATGATCGAGAGAGAGAGAGAGTGCGTGAGGGAGAGTGAGAGTTTGTGAGAGTAGGATAGAATTAATAGAGTTTTAGTTTCACCCGGTGATCAAAAATGCGATATAAATTTCACCGAAAGAAAAAGTTATCCGGTGCAATTTAACCTTACTTTTTCAATAAACTCTCAAACGATTTGAAACTCACCACAACTTTTTCTCGACGTCGGAAAACTCTCTACTTCATCTCAAACTTCACCAAATAAATTAAGAAATCCAGAAATCAAATTTTTAGATTAAAATTTCGAGCAACGAAGAAAAAGTTGGAATTCACTATTCATATTAGGGTTTTCTGGCCTTCAACTGAATTTTCCCTCGGACGATCTCTCGCGACTCTCAAACCTATCTAAAAGCTTCTAGAATCATTCTTAGACTCAAAGGAAACTTCTCGGGAAAAGTTCGATAAATAGTGAAAACTCGGGAAAAGTTACTATTCATCCAAAAATGAAACTTCTCAGAATTTTCCTAAAATTCAAACTCAAACTCAAACTCAAACTCATATAGTCATGCTCAATCAATTCATCACACAATCGATTCGGATAACTGAAAAGATAAAAATCACGTAAAGTCACTCAAGGGTATTTTAGTAATTTTACGAGGAAATTTATTTTCTCAAAAATTTTTATCATACAAAGGCACATAATTAAGGCACATAAGCTCAGTTAAGACGAACTTAAAGACTTATAAAAGATCAGGATATTACAGTTAAAGGGGAGTTCGATATGAAGTCGTAGGAAAAAACGGAGATCAAGAGTTCGGACGAGGGAGAACGAGGCAAAACAAAAAAATATCACGCGCAGCGAAGCCAACGGGCAGTTTGGCCAAACCGCCAGTTGAACCGTCAGTTTCTCTTGTTTCTCCTTCAATGCCTTAATGCCAACTAGCCCTCTAACCGGCACCTTGGCCTTGGGCCGTTGGTTAGCCTAGTTGGATCTCCGGTTGGTCTATTTTCGCACTAGAACTTCTAATTTTGTCCTTTTTACGTTTTAACTTTGTTTTAGCATTTCTTGTACCCTATATAAAGGGGATGGAGCCCCAAAAATGGGAGATCTTTATTCTTAACTTAGTTTCCTCTTTCCAAAGTTTCCTTGTCAAGTTTAATTTTTAGGGTTTAGGAGTTGTAATCAAGATTGAAGGTTGGATTTGAATTATTTTGAAGATTTAATTGGATTATGCTTTCAATTATCTTTTCTTTTGTCATTTCTCTATTTATGTCTAGCTAATTTTCCTTAGTTGGTTTTGGAGATTTGTGAAGATTCAATGGTGATTTGATCTTAGCTTTCTAATTCTAATTACCTTCTCCTAATTGATTGTGGATTTGGGCCTTATTTTCATGTGGGAATTATTGATCATCTTTATTGCATGCCAAGTGTTTGTAGAAATTCTTAGTAGGTTTTTACAAGCATGGAAATCAAATTGTCACAGCATGCATGATTTTGAAACTTAGTAAGTGATGAATTTATGCATGGAAGCTTATAATCTTTGTGCCTTTTGGAGTTGATTTATAGTCTTGAGTCTTAGCCGAGAGAATCGATAGATTGATCTTCTTTTGCTTTTTTTCAAGAGAGGATAGTGAATTGCTTTGTGATTGCTTCTCAATTATGAGAGTAAATATGGTTATGTAAATTAGAGAGTTATTTTCATATCATCTAGAGTCGAATCAAATCCCTAAAATCAACATTTGTCTCTTATCGTATCTTTGATCTTTGTTGTGTGCTTATTTGCTTTTAATTGTTTCTTTCGCATTAATTTTCATTCTTAATTGTTGAGAAAACCCCAAAATCATGATAATGCTAGAGTTTGAATAGTTTGAAAGTTTATGAACTTTACTTTCGCCATAATTTCGTTTAATAGTTCTTGTGGATATGATACTCGATTACTATAGCTACAATTGTCGGTTAGAGTTGCGGATATATTGCTAGATAAAATAGTGATCACAAAATCCTAGAGAGAGAAAGGTGGAAGTGGAGAGGGTATATAGATAGGAGTGTTACCGAATGAAATTGGGGCGGCAACGGGCGTCCTGCGCAAAAGCTTCTGCATCACTTTGGTGCATCTCACATCCAATCTAAACTATAGCTACAAAGTCAATATTATTTATCCTTGAACGTGTAGAGTTATCAGAGAGAGAGAGAGAGAGAGAGAGAGAGAGAGAGGGGAAATGGATGTTTTGTTTTGGCTATTGAATGGTTTTGGCGGAGAAGAGAATAACAGAAGAAGAGGTGGAGTTACTGGCATTTGCTCAAGCGCTCGCTGTGTCTCAGCGAGCGCTGAGATATTGGATTTGAAATCCAATGAAATCGTCACAAATCCAAGCGAAGTCGATACAAAATCCATCCAGACTCCACGCGAAGTCCAACGAAATCGATGGATTTAGAAAGTCTATAAACTTTTTAAAATTCAAAAAAATTTAATAAAATTCCAATCCAATACAACCCCTAAAAGTCTTAGGTATAGAGATGGGGGGTGCGTGCGGGGGAAGGATCCCCTATAGTCGGGGGAAAAAATGCACAACATGGTGTTGGGTTTTTAAGAATGACGGTGCTTCTTCAATTGGTACAAAATCAGTATACATACAATTGTTAATTGGTATTTTATTTCATAACTAAATTTATGTATTAGTAATTTTATAGTTATTAAGTTTTCAATTATTCACTCTTCTGTCCAAAACTGCTTCTTTTTTTTCCTAATAGTTAAGTTTCTTTATTGTATTTTTGTCTCGTTCTTTTATGTTTTTGCTCAAAATTATGATATATTATCTCTAAAATATATTATGAAATATTTAATCCTAACTAAAATGCTTAGCTGAAATTTGAAATAAAAAAATGAAAACCCTTGTGGAACAATTAATCCTAATAAAAATGAATAACTGAAAATTAAAATATTTATGAAAGATAAATTACAATTATGGAAATTATTTAGCATATTTACACAAAAAATAATCAACTATAATTATGAAATAAAAGCCGACCAACTAAAAATTACCAACTAAAATAAAAATTATAAAACTTTGAAATATAATGACACAAAAGAAAAATAAATAAATTACACGAAAAGAACAAAAAAAAAGACAAGTTTTATTTTAATAAATTGTAACGCGGCATCATTTAGGTGTGCATTTTCCCAACTGTAGGGGTTCCTTCCCCATGCCTATGCCAATTCAAATGAAATTGTGTAGTTTTAAATGTCAGCACATAGTCCATTGCCGAGCGCGAAGCGCGATAACATCGGACAACTGCCTATGTATTGTGATCGACGTAGACTATTTATATTGTAAAAACTATTGTTCAACCAAAAGGTACGGTATAATCGGTTGCATAGTTAGACACAAAGATATATACAGGTGTGCATTACACGCACCATATGTTACTATACATCAAACGAGAGAAATACATACCAAGTTCTCTTGGAGATAGCTTAGTGGTAGATGTTGGAATTTTGGTTTATTATAGCATTAAATCCTTGGGGAATATGTGGAAGCTAATGGTAGAAACGAAATCTACGTTTTGAGCACTATGATTTAATGTATTAATTTGTTCAATTCCGTTAACGAATGAATGAGCAATTAATACATAAGCATGGCTACTTGAAACTAGAATTGTTTGTTCTCTACCTTATTTGTTCCACATCGGAAAATCAAGGAAGTTTTGTGCTATATATAAGGAGCAACACTATAAGGGATTATATCCAAATGTGCTACCAATGGTGAACCTTAATGGCTCAAGTGTTGGCACCTTCTGTGCTTGACCATGATTCCTACGAGGACGGTGCCACCATCCGAGTCCAACGCCGACGGCGACGAGCACGTGCACGTCGCACTTGTCGCAATGGACGCTTTGAGGCGCACTTTGCACTTCGCTCGTGCGCACGAAGAGGAGGCTACACGGCGGTTCGTACGGATAAGGATGCGTTTGGTGCGGTTTCGGCGATTGATGCCGGTTCCAACCGATTTAACCCTTCCGCCATGTGGCGGCACCAGACAAGACGCCCTTTCACCCGTGACACGTGTCATCCTCCGGTTGATTGGCGCCAAAAACCACCCCGTAGGCACCCGTTCGGAACGGGCACTTACTGCCTATATAAGGCCCTACAGAATTCGACTTCAAATACTCATAAATAAACGAACTCACCAACGAGTTTGCATACATACATCTCATATATAGTTGAGTCTAGGATCAAGTATTCGTCCAGAGTATCGAGTAGTTCGTCGCAACTTCGACACGTCGTGCAACGTCTCAAGTTCATAGAACCGTTGTATCTTGGAGGCAATTGTTGTAGACCACGTGCACGATAGCGGAGCAATATTGTTTTACGAAGATAGTGCCTACCACTAGCCTCGGTTCATTTATTTTCTGTCTTTCATTTTCGTACACATATCACACACCATCATATAATTTCCAACAATCGTAAGACAATATTTTGTGTGTGCTGTTCGAAAATGCTAACCCGTAGGAAGACATTTGGTGTTCCGATTTTCATGTTCGATGGAAACTTTTTCAAGGAATGGAAGAAGGAGATGATGGCATTTCTGCTTGCCAATCATTTGGCGATCTTCGTGTTCCAATCCAGTCCAACGATGGATGAAGATGCATCGGAGGAAATAAGGAGAAAGAAAACTCACGAATGGATCGACAATGACTACATATGTCAGTACATTATTCTTGACTGTCTTATCCTTCAATTTATGCTTTGGTCTCTCATTTTCAAAATGCTCGAGACGTTTGGAATGCTTTGGAAGATATGTATACTTCCAAGCATTTCAATCCAAAAAGAAGAAGAGTCATCATAGGCCAAAGTCACGAAGGGTTCGATATGAGCGAGGAGCCTAAAACGCTCACGATAGCTCTGTCGAGGCCAGATGCTCCATTTTGGAGAGCAGCAGTCTATGAAGAATTGAGGCACATCATTGACTACATGGATGCAATTGTGAAAAATTGCACACGGGAGTCTTCATTTGACTCAGTTCAATCATTTCCTTTGGGATATGAGTGGTGCTTCACAAGGAAGTACATTGCCGATGGTTCGATTCGCAAGTACAAAGCGCATTTACTTGCAAACCGCTTCAGGTTTAAGGATGAACTTTATGATTAGTCCGTGACGAAGAAGGCCTACATGAGGCTTCTTTGGTGTGTACTGATGGTCCCGAAACGAGTAACTGGTGTATGGGGGGGAATACACTAGTTAGGATTTAAAAACTTAAACCTGAAAAATCACTTCAACTGAGTAAAAGAGGACTCAGTTGGAATCTCACAGCTGAGTAAGCGACCTCAGCTGGAAGAGTGAGGCTGTGCGGAAAGTGGTGGAAAATTATACTCGTTAAAAACAACTCACGCAAAACAGCTCGGTTGGTCAAGAACCAAAACAGCTCGGTTGAAAAAGCGCAAATGAGGTTTGTATGTCGGTTAGATTGATCAGATAAAAAATGCAGATGCAACTGAATAAAAACAAACACGGACACACAGGATTTAACGTGGTTCGGAGATAACCCTCCTATGTCCACGGGGAGATGTGAATCCTCACACCTCAGTCCAAGTTCTTCTGGACAGAACCACTCAGCTTACGCGGGCTGAGCAACCGTTAAGGATAAGTTTGCGGGTACTTATCGACCTTACAGTTTAGTTTCCGGGCACTAAACAGCCTATGTCAAGTTTGCGGGTACTTGACGACCTGACTACTCAATTACAGGAAGAGTAAGGTCCTAGCACACTTTTTAGGGTGTGAGATAGGGTGGGATTTCCAACTACAGCTCGATCACGAATGAGAGCTGGATCTAAGGCTTGAATAATAAAAACTCAAACTAAGATCAAAGACAGATTTTCACTCTATGAACCCTCAGCTACTAATGTTCTATCACTCTTGAACTCTCAGCTGCTGATGTTCTTAGAATAGGAGTTCAGCAGATTTTTCTTTTGCTTGGTTCTCTTGTGGTTGCACTTTTCTCTCTTGCTTCAGTCTGTCTCTTCTATGTCTCTCTCTCGAATGAGAGAATGCCTCTATTTATAGGCGGAGAGAATCAACTAGCCGTTGGAGGAGCAGTTGATCTCTGATCGGTTGATAGCGATGGCTTGTCTCTCATCTCTGCAGACTTTCCTGATATGGCATCTGTGCTCTTCTGCTTTCCATCTGAGACAGCCTTGTGTTGGGCCAGATGGGGTAATGACTGAACGGTCAAACCCTCATGTGACTTCCTTTTGAAATTCAAATCTTAATCTTTCTGACAGTCAACCTCGGTTCGTCGGTTGAAAGTCTTGATCTTCATCTAAGTGGTCTTCAGCTGATGTTCTGAACTGTTGGACTCTCAGCTGATTTTGAACTTCAAGCAGTTGATCTTCTTGTTCGAGTTCTACAACTGAGGTTCTGAAACTGAACACTCAGTTGTCTTCCTTGTATATACTCAGTTAGGTTTGAACCCTCAGATGACTTTCCTTTTCATCTGATGTTCTCTTCCTTTCTATTGTTTCTCATCTGATGAACGCTCAGTTGGTTTCCTTCACAACTGATGTTCTGAAGACTTCCCCTTGTTTGCATCTGAACATATGAACTCTCAGTTGTCTTTCTTCACAACTGATGTTCTGTCTGAGTGACGCCTTGTTGCCATCTTCAGCTGGAGACCTGTAAAGATAAAATCTTAACTTTGCTCAAACAGCGAGCCTAAATTCTAACATTAGGTTCTGGCAACATCTACTCGGTTGGGGTCAGTCGGTTTTGGAATTCATCAAAACTCATACTAATAAATTTCCCAACATGTACATATTGTAGATATGTAATGGAAGGCTTATGTATAGATAAAGCCTTCAAATGAATGCTAAGCATATATATATAGATTGTGTATATATGATGTATTGTGACGTATACTTGTGAATAAATAAAGTGTACATGTTCTTATAGCTTTGCTTGTTCATTTTTGTAAATGCAACAACTTGATTCAAGTCTACTTCTTAGTAGGGAAAATCAAGATAAGATATAAGAACAATGTCAAAATTTCTACAATTAGTTTACAAACTAATGTTTTACTAAAACATTAAAGTATAGATAAGTAGAAAAAGTCTACTTGGTATGTAGAATTTCAGAGAAATTTTATAAAGTTAACATGGTTTTTATAAAGAGGAAATTCTATCTCGTATAAAACATTATGAGGTGTCTTATAATCCTTGTCTCAAAGTAATCATTGTTTGAAGATATAAATCAAAATATGTCTTCAAATGTAGGGGAGATGATTACTTATGACAAAAGTTAGTCACTAATGTGTGTTCATAAAGATTGACTGAAACATTACAAAGATGATTACGTATGTTCATTAAAAATGGACGAATATGTTAAAAAGAAGTATACATTTCACAATGATACGTGTGATCATTGAAATGTAGGGGTATAAAAAATGATACGAAGTACACATTTCATAATGATACTTATGTTCATTGAAATGCGGGGATATCAAAGTGATATAAAATCATGAAGTAAAAAATACTTCGCTTGATGAATTTTTTACTAGAAAGTCAAAATTTGAAGAAATAAAGTTTGGTTACTAGAATAAAATATCTTAAGTAAGGTCTTTGTTAGAAAAATTACTATGATATTGTCTTGTTAAAACTTCCAAGTTGAAAGTGTTACTAAGATGATTTAGTCGTCTAGTAAACTTGGTCAATTGGAAAGGTTGTTAAAAGACAAATAAAATATCAAAACAGTAATTTCCTTCAAGAAAAGCTAATATGAATTCTAGTAGACAAGGGAAAACTTTATTAGATGAAAATCTTGACTAGATGGTTAAACTAGAACGATAAGTAAGATATCGTCTAGCAATGTCTAATAAACTTGTTCGTTGAAGAATGTTACTAAGATGAGACACGTCATCTAGTAAATGTAATCATCGAAAAGTGTTATTATGATAAGTAAAACGTCATCTAGTAAATGTAATCATCGAAAAGTGTTATTATGATAAGTAAAACGTCATCTAGTAAGATTATTATCCAAGGAAGATAAAAATGTCGTAAAATGCTATAATGAAAAATCATAGAACCATTATACGAATCAACACAGTGTTTGTGATACTCTTCTTTGAATAAACAATTGATCACTAGTAGTGATGTACATTGATTTTACTAAAGTCAAAACTCATTAAGAACGGCCGTTCATGTGAAGTGATCAATTGTGCAGTAAGGGGAATGTGATGAAATCCACAATTAAAGGATGTTCATAGTGATAACTCAACCATGATGACTGGAGATCCCAAGAACTTGGTTCAATGAGACAACTAAGCTATGAATGTTCAGTTGTGCACTTGGAATTGCAATTTAATATCCATTCTTGAAACTGCCCAAGTGCAAAAACATGTTGAATGTGGTAAAGGGTAAGCTATATAAGCTTTTAATGATTCATAAGGTCTTGAAGAAAGACAAAGTATGGCATGATACTTAATAGGATATCTCCTATATAAGTGAGAAGTGAGGCCGCTTCAATTATAACACTTATGAATCCGAGATATGGTCCAAGGCCGAAATGGACACAACGTGAGAACAAAAGATATCAGATCTATTATTGTGTGTGTGCTATTGTCTTAGTTTACACAAAAGCTGACCAGTTCAAGACATCGTTTTCACCGAGCAGCAAGTAAATCCGATAGCATTACACTAAGGAAAGTTCAAAGCCAAAAACTACCTATCCCAATGCAATAATAGATCCTCGGGACGTAGTATTCATGCATTTGCAAGCATTTGCATTAATTGTCATTCATGTGGGGGATTGTTGGAATTTTAGTCTATTATAGCATTAAATCCTTGGGGAATATGTGGGAGCTAATGGTAGAAACGAAATCTACGTTATGAGTACTATGATTTAATGTATTAATTTGTTCAATTCCGTTAACGAATGAATGAGCAATTAATACATAAACATGGCTACTTGAAACTAGAATTGTTTGTTCTCTACCTTATTTGTCCCACATCGGAAAATCAAGAAAGTTTTGTGCTATATATAAGGAGCAACACTATAAGGGAGTATATCCAAGTGTGCTACCAATGGTGCATCTTAATGGCTCAAGTGTTGGCACCTTTTGTGCTTGACCATGATTCCTACGAGGAAGCACCGTCCGAGTCCGAGTCCGACACCGACGACGACGAGTACGTGCACGTCACACTTGTCGCAATGAGCGCACTTTGCACTTTGCACTTCACTCACGTCGCACTTGTCGCAATGGGCGCTTTGAGGCGCACTTTGCACTTCGCTCGTGCGCACGGAGAGGCAGTTACATGGTGGTTCGTACGGATAAGGATGCGTTTGGTGCGGCCGACCGCACGGTGCTGTTTCTGCGGTTGATGTTGGTTCCAACCAATTTAACCCATCCGCCACGCGGCGGCACCAGACAAGGCGCCCTTTCGCCCGTGACACGTGTCATGCTCCGGTTGATTGGCACCAAAAATCACCCCGTAGGCACCCGTTCAGAACGAGCACTTACTGCCTATATAAGGCCCTACAGAATTCGACTTCAAATGCACACAAATAAACGAACTCACCAACGAGTTTGCATACATACATCTCATATATAGTTGAGTCTAGGATCAAGTACTCATCCCGAGTATCGAGTAGTTCGTCGGAACTTCGACACGTCGTGCAACGTCTCAAATTCATAGAACCGTTGTATCTTGGAGGCAATTGCTGTAGACCGCGTGCACGATAGCAGAGCAATATTGTCTTACGGAGATAGTGCCTACCACTAGCCTCAGTTTATTTATTTTCTGTCTTTTATTTTCGTACACATATCACACACCATCATATAATTTCCAACAGTAGATTGAACTGTCTGAGACTGAAAAATCTCGAGTTCAAATCTCACTAATACATCTATAGGTCGAGTGATTTATTTGTCTTATATGATTTGCAGGCTATTGCACAAGGTGTCACAATTGTACTTAGAGACTAAATAGCCTAAGGTGTCACAATTGTACTTGGAGAGTGTGGTTTACTTGCCACTTGTGATTTGCAGGCTATTGCACAAGGACTTGGATTTATCCAGTCCGTTGCAGACTCCCACAATTACAAAAAAAAAAAAGAGATAGGGGTACCTACCAAATAGAACTTACTCCCTCTTTCCCGTTCAACAAGTCTCATTTTGCCATTTCGGGTGTCCTACTCTATAAGTCTCATTTCCTTTTGGCAAAGATTAATATACTAAAATCCACTTCATGTCACACTCAATGTGAATAGTGTTGTTTATTTTATTGTACATTATTTTTCTACTCAACTTACTTTAACATCAACAATAAAATACTACCTTAATCGCACTCTTTATCATCTAACTCTCTTTTTCTTAATCTCCGTACTCATTCCAAATGAGACTTATTGAACGAGACGGAGGGAGTACATGCTAAAAATGAAATAATGAGGAAATTTTTGAATTTCGCTAAAAATACTATGGGGTGTATTTGCACATTTTCTCTTTGAAAATGCTAATATCTATGTATATTGTATAGATATTGTAGATGGTAATTACTTTAAGACTAAATTACTTTAAATTAGAACTTCTTCATGCATTGAGAAAAAAAAAAGTAAATTAATTAATACTCAAAACTTGATTGTGCCGCAGTTCTATGTACGTACAAAATAAGTGAGCTTGGGGCATATATATACTTCAATTGAATTACAACATACTTACATCCATGTTCATATGTTCAAAACATCAATAATTAGAAAAACATGCTCTGTATGTCGCATAGGTGCGGGCATGGGGGGTGGGGTTGTGATATGATACTAAGACGGGGATACAAATTTTTAAAAGTTATAGGATGTGATTCGACAATACTACATCCATTTATCTCATATATATATATATATATATATTTATATGGAGTGATTCTTATGAGAAGATCCATTAAAATGACAAATAAGAATTAATTTTTATTATTGATTATATTTATATGGAAGGTCAAGATCTGATCTGGTTAAAACGGGTCAACTCGGTCAACTCATTGACCTTTTTTTTTGAATTTTTTTTAGGGTCAACTCATATGTACCACTTCACATATTCGGATGCACCACACTATATAACGAGATGTACCACTAAGTGCATTGAGATGTACCAGATTTTCAGTTTTTTTTTTAATTTTTCGATTTTTTTTATTACGGTCGGGTCATATCTACCACAGCATGTATTAATATGCACCACACTATATAACGAGATGCACCACTAAGTGCATTAAGATGTACTAGTTAAGTTTTCAATTTTTTTTTAATTTTCGCAAAACATTGTGCATCTAATTACACTATGTGGTGCATCTAGTTACACTATGTGGTGCATCTGGTTACACATTGTGGTGCATGTCCGATTTTTTTTTCAGTTTTATTTACAGATTTTTTTCTCAGTTTTTTTACAGATTTTTTTTAATTTTTTTTACAGATGTTTTTTCCTGGCTCCGCCTTAGACTCCAATTTTACGGCTCCACCTTCACTGCAATTACTAATATAAGGATAATCGTCGGGCAATAATTTGGACTTTTTCGACTCGCTCCGAGGCCTTCGGCTACCCTCGCTTGAATCTTGATCAAAGAAGAAGCGGCAAACTAAAAAACGAAAAGGCAAACAAAAAAATGGGGAAAAATAAATTTGAAAATTTTAAAAAAATATCGAAAAAAAAGAAAAAAAAAAACCTGAAAATTTAGTGCATCTCAATGCACTAAGTGGTGCATCTCGTTATATAGTATGGTGCATATGAGGTGATCGCAAAAAAAATAAAAAATAAATAAATAAATAAAAATAAAAAAACAAAAAGCTAGTGCATCGCAATGCACTTAGTGGTGCATCTCGTTATGTAGTGTGGTGCATCCGAATATGTGAAGTGGTGCATATGAGTTGACCCTTAAAAAACATCGAAAAAAAAGTCAACGGATTGACCCAGGTTTGACCCGCTTTGACCAGGCCAAATCTTGACCATTCATCACCCATACATCTATGGTGAAGATCTATTCTCATTTCTTAGGATAATATTTATTCTCATATGATCTCTCTCCTATATATATATATATATATATATATATATATATATATATATATAGTAAGGATATAATTTATAACATAACACTTATTTGATTATGAATTTAATCAGACGCAAGAATACTGTTAAAAACAGTATAAAAAAAGAATTTGATATACCTGAAAATTTAGAATTATTAAATAAATAGATTATTCCAAAAGTTGAACCTAGTTTAATATATAGATTAGGAACTTTTGAAAAAATTGGTTTAAAACAGATAGTTAAAACTACGGAAGACACAATTTCTATTAATGGGAAAATTATGATGATTAGATTGCTTGAGGATAGTGATTTATTATCCTATAAACATTCTCATAAATTTATCCATATAAGACTTGTGCAAATTGCATTTAAGCCTTTAACATTAGAAGGATTACCAGAAAGCTTTATAACAGCTTTAAGAGATGGAAGAAATTTAAATTGGAAACAATCTTTAATGGGTATAATACTAGTTTGGCTCATGGTCCAGTTTATTTTGATGTATACCCAAATTTACAACTTTCATTATCTGATATAAATATTTTAGATGCATTAACATTAAATGTTAAAACGCATGGTTATAATTATAAACCATGAACAAAAGTAATAGCTATTTGCTATAGAGTTTATTATAAACCTCTATTTACATTAAATTCACAATGTAAAAGAGTCGATAAACCTATGAATGAAACTATTTTAATAGAAAGTAATTTTGATAAGTCGAATATTACGACAAGAAGAAAAATAAAATGGGAAGAAATAGAATTTCCAGAAATTTGGACAATTGAACAAGCTGTATCAGCACAACCAATAATTCAAAATAATTTAATAAATGTTTTACAGACACCTGAGGGATCTGTGACTTTACAATTTGAAGACAATAGAAAATCTTTTCCTAGATTTGAAATGTCACAGCCCCAAATTCCGAGGGACGGCAGAAGTCGGGGTGCGACTGAGATTGGATTAAAGAAGCGGGGAAGAAAGGGACTAACTGAAATAAACATACATAAAGGACTACATAATTTCTATGAACAAGACTTTATAACAAAAGAAGGAGTTGATCTCGAAGGATCACTCGAACAAGGTACACAGGAACATCTAAGTTATAATTTACAGAACTTATACTACAGAGGTTTATTTACATAACATCAAAAGAGTTTAGAGTGTCTAGAGTTTGGCTGCGGAAAGGTGAGACTAAGTACATAAGTCTTCCTATTCTTCAACTCAACTCAATCCTAACTCAACCGTCCATCGCTTCCATCTCTTCAACCTGCACATTTAGAAATATATGCAGGGCTAAGTACGAAAGTACTTAGTGGGCACATTGCCGAAATCATAGTATAAGTATAGATAAATCAGGCATTTAGTCCATGTAGCACATCAGGGTTTTGTTTGAAAATGAACCCGTGTCTACTAAACATTTTATTATTTTCACAATGTAGCTTGGCCAAGCATTTATGTTACGTTCAACTCTTGTCCAATTCTCATTCACCGTGGCTGGTTACCCCTCAACAGGATACCACATACACCACAGGCTACAAAGTGCACATACTTTGGAAAGCATATAGCTAACTCAAAGCCGATCGAAAGTTAACTAGTCAGCTAACTAATAAATCTGGAAAGCTGTTCAGCTAACTCAGATGGATCGAGAGAACTCACATAAAACACAAAACAGTTTATGCCTGATAATCACGTTTGATAAAACACAGTTATTAAAGCTATAAATGTCACTTTCGATGTGTGGAAAAACCCACATTTTGTTTGTTATAAGTAGGAAAGCCCACCTTATACGTTACAGAACTACTAAACGAATTCCCGTCGTTTGATCCTTCGCCTTATCCCGACTGTCGACTTCCTCCTTCATCGTAAATAAATCATAACTTCGATAAGTCATCGAGTCGATAAAAGAAAACGGAATTCGAAATCAAAATCAAATTAGTTTCACATGTTTTTAAGCTTTTAGGCCTTTGCACGCTAATCTATATTCATTTAATTAAGCGGGAACGAGACTTGAACAAATCTCGTTTAGAACTCGAAAGGTTTCATACTCGACTCTTAGGTCAGTATAGAAGATAGTCATTAACTTATTACGGCTTAAAAGATCGAAAGAAACTAAGTTGCGAAGAAAACAACTTTGGCAAACAAATCCTGAAATTTCACTGCGCAATGCAGTAGTTCTAGGGACTGCCCAGAACAGAGGAATTGGAAACAGGGGATGAGCCCTGTACCGCTAGAAAGCTTGGAAAGTCTAGTTTCCGCTCCAATTTACGGATATCAAATCCGATAAACGAGCTAAGAGATATTACAGTTTCCGGGAAGGGTCGCAAAACTGGCGCGGCTAACCCTAGTTGCTCGATAGAATCGACGTATGACTTCCTAAGTTCGTTCTAAGTTCTCGTACTCGATTTCTCATGAAATTTCACTCTCAAGGCAGTCAACACGTACCCCCGTACGTGAAGGACTCCTTTTCAAAACTTGTTTATAACCACGACGATCAAACCTCGTCGTTTCAACTACCATTTACTAAACCAACAACAAGTTACAAATTCTCGTTTCTAGTTCTCGACTATAACTACAAGTCATTATATAATAATTCGAATGCTCATGTCCTCAACTACAAAGTCGTTCCCTAGTCCATTAAAAACATTATTATCAAGTTAGAATCCTTACTCGACTTCTCGATTATTAATTACGTCCACTTGTTCGTCTCTTACAAGATTTCAAAAGTTATCAGAATTCGTTCAAATTCTACATTATCAATCATCATCTAACGAGATTCATTATTATATACATCATCACCTCATATCATTACTTAAACTCAACTTTAATCCAATTCTTTGTCTCTTATGTTCTACAAAATAATTTTAGAAAATTCCAATTAAATTCATAACATTATCTATCATTACCTAGAACCTTAATCCATCATCATTTCATCAATAAAAACAACTACATGAAAACCCCCAATTTTCTTCATAAAATCGGTAATGACATAATTATTTAAGGGGGTGATTTTCTTCATCGATTAACATCATTACTCCATTTATCATACTACCACAACATCGATTAAACAATTACAAGTCTCATTACATCACTAATTTGAAAAACCATCCTCAAACCCTAAGTCTAAACTCGGTCATCACTTATAATCATAGGGCTTTTCATTTCTTCTTGTTTTAATCATCAATCGAACATCTCCTAAGATCAATTACACAACTAATTGAAGAATCCAAACATCCTACTACAAACCCCTAATTTTCGGTATTGAGTAGAAAATAGGGTTCTTGATTTTCTTTCAATTTTAATCATAGATATCATGTCTAAACCATCTAATTATCTTAATTAAAGATCAAGACATCTAATTCATCATCCTAATTTTCGATCAACATGAGAAAATTAAAAGAAATGGAATCTATTTGGATAGAAATGTAGAGGAGGAGATTACTTTGAAGTTTACTAAAGGAAGTTAGAGGATTTGATGGAGGGTGAAGAACTTGTGATGATTTCTTGCTTCAAGAACTTGAAGATCCAACAATGGAAGAAAGAAAATGGAAGTGAGGTGTGTGTGTGGTAGATGGCGGCAATGGAGGGGATTGGGAGGAAAAAGATGACTAACAAGATGAAATTAATATCTTTTACTCACTTAGGTGTAAAGTTGGAATAGTATTAGAACATTAGGTGTAAAGTATAAAGTAGAAAAATGAAAAATATCCTAAGGTAGAGAGAGTAGCAATGTCGGTCAAGAGGGGGAGGAAAAGAGAAAAATACGCATTTTTCCGGCGCGATACGACGTTATGGAAATCGAAAGACAAAAAACGTAGCTCGGCACAAAATCGTCAAATTCCGATTCGACCAAAAATTTTAACGTATTTAACTTATTCGGAAAGTAATATTTAAAAACTTAATTCCGACAAAAACTCGGGACGTCACAGTCCGGTTTCGTCCGGAAAATCATAAAAATGAACTTTCTCGGGCGAATTCGTATCGCGATTTCGTGAATGTAAAAATCAGACGGTTTTCCGTTCTGAGTTCTAGAACTAAAAAGTTTTCGTACGCGATAACCCTAAATACAGTAGTCATCTAACTGACTTCCGTAATTTATTTTCGGAAACGGATTTCACCGTTGGTTTTAGAATTCAGAATCGTAAACTTAGGCGTGCAAAGCCGTTTTTATTATTAACTTTAAATTTTTAAGTCAGTCGAGATTTTCCGGGGTATTACATGAAAAGTCAAGATCTGTGTATTCACATATTTCACCATTAGATTATAAAGTAGAACGCTCATTTACTCCATCTAGAGCTTCCACGTCTCAAATAAGAGAAAGATCTGTGTCAGAATATTTAGATGAGGATAGAATTGAAAAAATAATAATAGATAAAAATAATATTGTTAAAGGAATGAAAAATAGTGTTTAAAACACTAAAGAAGTGGATATAACCGAATCAGAAATGGATTTTCCAATATAATGATTTTAGAAACAAAAATTGACTGTTGCTCTGATTCACAGGCAAGACAATTAATAAAATTAGAATTCCATTCATCCAAATGGGAACCGTTTAAAAAATGGTTTTTGAGAATTTTAATTCAAAAGAAAAATATTATATTCAAGAAGAATTCTATGAATTTTGTTCTAAAAAGAATAAGATAATATTGTTTGTTCCATGGTTTGTGTCTACATATGTAGAACAATATATTTCTATACTAGAAAGAAATTATAGATTAAATAATGGTAAAATAATGAGGCAAATATATCCTCTACAACAATCTTTTCAAATTGAAAAGAATGAAAGAATTAATAATTTTCTAGCTTTTGCTAAATTACTAGAGGATAATACTCTACCAATAACATGTAAAGAGATAAATATAATATTTGAACAAAATAATTATACGAATCTCTATTTAAATATTTTAAGAAAATAAATAACGTCACTTCAAGATAGAATTGCACAAATAATAAATATTATAAACAAAATTCAACTCATTATGAATCTTTAAAGAAAAAAGAATTAGAAAGTGTTATACGTACAATTCAACTACCACCTGATATAATAGGATTTAAACTAAAACTAATGAAGGATTTAGAAGATTTTCTAAAAGAAAAATTCAAAAATTTAAAGATTAGTACTCTTGATAAAAGATTAAGAGAAGAATTAATAGAAGAACCTAATTATAAAAAGGTTTATGCGGACCAAATTAATAAAATTTCAAAATGGGCTGATAAGCCTACTACAGGAAAATACTACTATCCAAGACTAACGCCTGTAGATATTCTAATAGAAGAATCAAATGATATTATATCAAATAGTTATAGTGGACATCATATTTATGAATGGAATATAGATGGCTTTGTTAATCAACAAATACATAACACGGTACATAGAATGTTGATGTATTCAACTATTTGTAAAACTAATGGTAATACCGATAAAAACATAGCAAAAATGATAACTTCTGGATTTACAGGACAATTGAAAAGATGGTGGGACAATTATTTAACCCAAAATGAAATAAATAATGTATTAAATACTGTGAAATAAGAAGGAAATAATATAAAAGAAGAGGCAGTATATACATTGGTTATTAATATTGTTGAACATTTCACATGAAGGTATACAGAAGATAGTGAAAATATTATAACACTCTTACAAAATCTTAGGTGTAAAACACTTACAAATTTTAGATGGTATAAAGATACTTTTCTTAGTAGGGTTCTAGAACTCCCTGAGTGTAATAGTACTCATTGGAAATCTAAATTTATAGATGGCCTTCCTATCTTATTTGCTGAAAGAATTAGAAGAATATTAAGTCAAAATTATAATACTATTCCTTATGAAAGCTATACTTATGGAAAATTAATAGGGATATGTATCCAAGAAGATTAGCTCTTTGTAATGAAATCAGATTAAACCAACAGATAAAATGCCAAAATTTGGTGGAAAAGAAACAATTAGGACAATTTTGTGATCAATTTGCCGTAAATAAAATTCCATCTACAAATAAAAAAATTTATAAGAATAATAAATCTTATTATAAAAATAAGAAAAGAAAATAGAACAAAAGAAAGAAAGAAAAGAAAACAAAGAAAGAATGAAATGGGAATAAAAGGAGATTAATAATTTGTAAAAAATGTGGTAAATTTGGTCATTATGCAAGAAATTGCTGGACTAAAAAGAAGATTAATAATCTTGAAATTGATAATAATATAAAAGAAACTCTTTTTAAAATATTATTAAATTCGGATGAAGAATCAGAATCTGAAGAATTTGAATTTCCTCTAATACTGAAGCTGATAATAATCTAGAGATGTTAGAAAATGAATCTATTATATCAGATTCAGAGTCAGAATGTGAACCATGTATACTTGGTCAAACTTGTCAAAAAGATGATATTAATAATATAGAAGGAAAGGAATTTTATAAAATTCTTTCACAATTCCAAGATTTAAATATAAATGTATTGACGCATAGTAATATAATGGATCTCTTAAAAATGATTAAGGATCCAGAATTAAGATCTAAAATTATAGATCAAATGGAAAATACTCCAAATACTTCTAATAGTTATAATAATAAAAATATAGAATTTAAAAAGGAAATATTGAGTCCAGAAAGATCATATATGATGTCAGAAGTTTATAAACGAATAAAACAAAAGAAAATAGAAGAAAATCCTACTTCTATGAATGATATCATAATAGAAATTAATAATCTGATAAAAATAAAGAATTTAAAAAGGAAATATTGAGTCCAGAAGGACCATATATGATGTTAGAAGTTTATAAACGAATAAAACAAAAGAAAATAGAAGAAAATCCTACTTCTATGAATGATATCATAATAGAAATTAATAATCTGAAAAAAGAAATACAAGAATTAAAACATGAAAATAGAAGTTTAGATTATAGAATATCTAGATTAGAAAATTCTCCAAAAGAATTTATAATTCCTCCAGAACAAGATCTTGATTATACTGAAGTAAATCAAAACTTTTTATCTACATTAGAAATGGTAATATCACAGAAATGACATATAAAAATTGCTCTTTTAATAGATAATTATTATTGAAAAGAGTATATAGCTCTAGTAAATAGTAGAGCAGATTTAAATGTTATAAAAGAAGGATTAATACCTACTAGGTATTTTCATAAAACAACATATACATTATCACATGCAGGGGGTATAATTTACAAATTAGTTATAAATTACCTAAGGCGAATGTGTGTATTAATAAGAAATGTATTCAAACAAGTTTTTTACTAGCAAAAGATATTACTAATCAAGTTATACTTGGAAAACCATTCTTAGCAAAAATATATTCAATTAAAAGTATAGATAAAGAAGGGATATTAAGATCCTTTGAGGGAAATGATATTTTCCTAAAATTTATAACCGAACCTTTTAATAAAGTATTACATGAAATTTATGATAATATTTCTTCAAAAGAAAATCAATTATATTTTCTTAAACAAGAATTAAAATGTCACAACCCCAAATTCCGTGGGACGGCAGAAGCCAGGGTGCGACTGGGATTGGATTAAAGAAGCGGGGAAGAAAGGGGATGAATGAATAGACATACATACATAACAACTTATCTTCTATGAACAAGACTTTATTGACGAAAGGAAAGAGTTAATCTCGAAAGATTACTCGAGCAAGATACTTCAAAAGCTTCTAAGTTATATTACAGAACTTAGACTACAGTGATTATTATACATAGCATCAAAAGAGTTTAGAGTCTAGCAGCGGATTTGTGAACTATATACAAAAGTCTTTCTTAACTCTTATTCACTCTAACTCAACCGTCGCCGCTTCCGTCGCTTCAACCTGCACATTTAGAAAACATATGCAGGGCTAAGTACAAAAGTACTTAGTGGGCACGTTGCCGAAAACATAATCATAAGTATAGATAATCAGGCATTTCATTTCTGTAGCACATCGGGGTTTTTCAACAAATTCCCATGTCTACTAAATATTTTCTTTCTCATTTTCATAAATTAGCTTGCAAGCATTTTTCATAGATGTTACGTTCAAATCTTGACCAGTCATAATTCACCGTGGCTGGCTACCCCTCAACAGGATACCACATACACCACAGGCTACAAAGTGCACTAACTTTGGAAAGCATAATAGCTAACTCAAAGCCGATCGTTAGTTAACCCCTTTTGATTAACTCATAAGGTACAAGAGAACTCACATAAAACACAAAACGGTTCATGCCATAATTATCACTTTGAAAACACGATTATCAAAGCGATAAAGAAAAGGTTTTCGAGCATTGCTCGTTTTGTTTCATATATAAAAGCCCACCTTGATTAAATACAGAACTTAAGACACGTGCTTCCGTCTTCTAGTCTGCGTCCTATCCTTGGTGTCGAATTCCTCCTTCATCGTAAAAATCATACTTTAAAGCTCGGTCGCAAACGATAAACGAATACGAAAAGTCGAGTTAAATTTTTGTTCTTTAGACGTTTTAGGCATTTGCACGCTAAACTAAACTCTTTTAGTTAAAAAGAAACGAGATACGAACGCATCTCGTTTGACACTCACTCGGTTCTGTACTCGACACTTAGGTCGGTAGAAAGAAAGTAGTCGTTAACTTGAAACGACTTAAAAGATCGAAAGAGTTCAAGTTGAGAAGAATTCAACTTAAGAATCTAGCTTTTGGAAATTCACTGCACGAGGTCAGTAAGTTCACCCAGAACAGGGGATTTCGAAACAGGGGATGAGTCTTATACCACAAGAAAGGTACGGGTGTCAGTTTACTCTCCAATTTGCGGATCTCGATTCCGATAAATGAGCTAGGAGATATTGCAGTTTCCGTGGAAGGTCGCAAAACTTCCGAGTGAAACCCTAATGCTCGATAAAATTGACGCACGGTTTTCTAGGTTCATTCTATGTTATCGAACCTAAAAGAAAGCATTCTTGGTTTATTAAAATTTGTTCTGAGGTCTATAACCATGACATACTAATATGGTTTGTTAAATGGTGATAATATTTTGGCACTTCTATAAATATTTTACCAGAAGAATTTAAAAAAAATTTTGAAAAATGGGTAAAAATTTCACCAAAAATTTTAGAAAATGAACAAAAGGATTTTTATATGGAAGGAATATCTTCCTTATATTTTTTCACGGAATTTTCAATTCCATGGATTTGGAAATGGACACCTGCATGCATTCAGTTATACTGAAGAAAAAGACCCATGCATTAAAAGAATTCCACATTCAAAATTTTGGGATAAAATGGTAAGGGAAAATCTTGAAACCAAAAAGCCATTTTGTATAGACACTATGTGTCTAATAAAAGAGAAAATTTTAAGATATGAAAAGCAGGTCAACCTGGGTCTGCAGACAGAGTCATCATCTCCATTCGAGTATATCTCGAGAAGGTTAAAAATGCAATTAGATTATTTATCAAAAGAAAAAATGATTGAAACTTATGTTGAGGAGATGAAGAAACATCTACTATCAAAATTTGAAGATGAGACAATGTCTCAAAGATCTGGAAAGTCAGACACTTCCATGGCTACTAGTCAAAATAATTTCCAAGAAGCCCAAGATCCTAATGAGGATGATCCATCAGTGGATGACGTGTTTGGAGCAATCAAAGACGTGCTCATAGAAAATTTCAAGATTAAAGGAGATTGTTCCTCTTCTACCATTGTGAAGTAGAAGACAGCTGAAGATTCTCAGCAGAAACAGACATTGAAGACACGACTAGGAATTTTCCTGTGTATAATGAGATGATTCACTTCTCGCAGAAATAATATTTCTAAAGTTATGACAATTTTTGTCATCAATTTTCTTTGATTTGATAGCTAGTCTATGAGGCTATATATTAGCCTTTAAGACTTTTTAAGCAATTATTTTCTTTTCTAGAATGATGCCTTTGTTAGCTATCATTATTTGTTTTGTTTTTTGTTGTTTTCTTTTCTATAAATAGGCTAGTCGGGAGATTTAGGGAGTACGCTCCGATATAGAAATTCTTTCCACTTCTAAATTTTCTTTTTGTAAAATATTTGTACGAGTGAAGTTCTGCTGGAATAAAGATCTATATTTCTATCAGTTTATCTTCTTCAATTCTTATTCTGATTTTTGTAAATTATTTTATTGCATGGATAGCCTTATAGACTAAATCCTTTATGTGATAAATTATATCTGAATTATATAGCTATTCTTATCATGGAAATGGTATTATATGATGAAGTTTAGGTGTTATAATAATTAATATGGTAGAATTGAGGTTGACTTGAAATAATATTGGGCATGCTTAAGGTTTCGTAAGACCTGTTTTCTGCACTATTAACCCAATTCATGGCCGTTGTTAAGGCTGATTAAAGGGTGTTTTGTGTGATGTGTTGGTCTGAAAATTTTAAGCTGATGACCAATATTATTTTCTTGTAATCAGTGTAATTTGCACTATCCCTCACTTATTCTACTGTATTAACTGTTGTGGCACCTGGGCACCTCGAGTTGGTATCAGAGCCATGGGGGGAGTAGTTATATAGTAAGGATATAATTTATCACATAACACTTATTTCATTATGAATTTAATTAGACGAAAGAATATATATATATATATATATATATATATATATATATAGAGGGAGTGGTTCTAGAGAAAAGTCCTCTTATCCTAAAAAATGTGAATTAATCTTAACCACCCATTTATAAGGGATGTAAGGTCAAGATTAAATCATAAAATTTCACTTAAAAATAAATAAATAAAGGGCGGAGCGGTATATGAGTAAATTAACCCTTCCAAAAAAATCACATTGACGCACGTCTCCCTTTCTCTTTTTCATTTCCGTATGCAACTTTCTTCTTCTCTCTCTCTCTTTATCTCTCTCCCTTCTCTCTTCTCTCTCTCTCTTCTCTACACCATCTCTCACTCAATCACTTGTTCTAGAGCTTACGCGCTTCTCCTATGATTCAAACATAAAAAATTGAATCTCTTTTTACAAAATAGCAAAATGAATCCAATGGAAAGTACAAAAAAGCATGATTAAAGAAAAATCGAGATTCAAATCAAGCTAGGGTGTGATTTTTTAGCATCATATTGAATTAGGGCGTGAATTTTTCTGTGCGGGTGAAGAAAAAAAATAGAAGAATGTACAAATCCAGTGAAGAACAATGTCAACATCTCGAATGAAGGTTAGTGATTTTAGCGCGCAATAATTAAAATACTGAATTTATTGTATTACTTATTTGCAGAATTCATTGTGGATGTTTATGAGAATTTGAAGACTTTTAGATTATTATTATCTTTGAACTTTCTTGGGATACATTAGGTAATTTTGAAGAATTTTCAAGTCTCTGCTACAAAATAAAATTAGTTACTGCTTATTATTATATATATGATTGGGATTGATTTAGTTAGAATAGGCATTTTAGTTGACTTAACCTTCTTTTAGTTTAATTTGATAACAAGCATTTATAGGTTGATTGTTTTGTTGTCTTTCATTAGGCTTTCTATACTGAAATTAATGGTGTCGATATTTATTTCACACTACCATGTTAAATCAAATCTTATCTAATTTGTTCAAATTTCAACTTTTGTCCATCTATGCATATAGATGTAAATGCAGTGTGGTGCATCTGTCGAATCACTGTTGTGCATCTAGGTAGTCATTGTGGTGCATTTAGATAGTCAATTGTGATGCAACTGACACAATACAACATGTGCTCATGTGTTTGTTTGTGGTGCATCTTACTAGTCAATATGATGCATATAGGTAGACTTTGTGGTGCTTCTGACAGTTAAGTGTGATGCATCTGAGCTTGATTTACATCATTATAATCTTAGTTTCATGCTTCTAAATGTAAAATTGAAGTGTAATATTTTTTATAATTTAGTATAGTGCATTTGTCAATTAAGAGTGATGAATCTGAAAGTAATATAGATTTATAAAAGTCTAGAGTTGTGTTATGTAACTTGATTATTTGTGGGAACATGAAGTTTGGTGCATCTGAATGGTGAATATGATGCATGTGGTTAGATTTTGTAGTACATCTAGGTATTCCATGGTGTTGTATAAGACATGTTTGTACAACTTATTGTTTGATGTATTTGTATGCGGTGTATCTCAATAGCTAATTTGGTGCATCTTAATAGTAATTGTGGTGCATGTAAATGTATGTGATTTCCAAATTGACTGTATTAGTTTTTGGGTCTGTGTTGCATCACAGAGAACAAAAAGAAAGCATCACATAAAGAGCAAGCATGTAGAAGAAGAAGAAGAAGAAGAAGAAGAAGAAGAAGAAGAAGAAGAAGATGATGATGATGATGATGATGATGATGATGATGATGATGATTTTGAGGATATGATGTTGCATAAGAACCAAAAGGAAATAACGACTGCATCTAGTAAAAGAGAATGAAAAGGATGAAATGCATAATCACACTGCTGGAGAGAAGTACAACATAAGCCCATTACTACTACAAGGAAATATGTAAAAA
Organism: Schizonepeta tenuifolia; assembly: GCA_029490685.1. Lineage (NCBI taxonomy): Eukaryota > Viridiplantae > Streptophyta > Magnoliopsida > Lamiales > Lamiaceae > Schizonepeta > Schizonepeta tenuifolia. The sequence goes on from CM055959.1 coordinate 86,652,783, forward strand.
GCGAGATTTTAATGCAGAGAAACGGTTGTTCGATTGAGTTTTGATATGCCAGTTAGTTCCAGAGCTCTTATAGCCATATTAAAAATGTTAGAAACTGAAAATAATTATCTTAATGTTTTGAAATAATTCGTAGAATGTATTTTTTTGATTTTGAAATAGTTTGTTTAATCTTGATTGAATGATTGAATGATTGGAAGTGATATGTTATATTTTAGCATGATGATGAGTTGTTGTGACTATTTAATTATTAGTGTTGGTGTATCTTGTTTCTGAAGATTATGATTATGATTGTGACTATTTAAATTGTGGTGCATCTGGTCATGATTTGTGGTACATCTAGTTATACATCAGTCATGCATCTCTAAAAATTGTTTAGTGCATCTATCATTGTTATGTGGTGCATCTAACAATGAATTGTGGTGCATCTGATAATAAACTATGGTGCATCTGACAATGATTTGTGCAATCTACTAAGACAAAACATTTAATCAGAAACTAATCAAAATATTAGTCACTGAATATGTGAAATAAATTTAGACAATGCAGATTATTTCTCACCGTAACATACAAACATTATCAAATCAAGACACAAAGAGATCGCAAATATTATTCCAAACACAACATTCAGTATATAAGATCCGAAATGTACTAAAAATAAGATAATAGTATAAGAAAAATATACACTATTTCTTTTCCCTATCACTAATAGACACCCTAGTCCGATAACTCTTGTACACCTTATTGAGCTTGACTAGGCCATCAGCAAGCTTGTTAATTGGGTGTGGAGAGAACATTATAACATGGTCTGATCAACAACATCATTTTGATGCAGCCTCTAATTTTCTCTTATTTTCTCATGATTTCCTCATGTCCTCAACCAAGTAATGTTTCTCGTAGTTGATGCATGTGATGACTTCAATTTTGAAGTAAACTCTCTCCAGACATCAACACCAACATTTTGATGCAGCCCTATCAAAATATGACGAAAGATGAAAAGTTGCACACATAATTTTGAGTAAAAGCAAATCAAAACAGCAAAACGTATCGAAAAACTCTATTCTCAACTACCATAACATAATACGTGATTGAGGGTAAAAGTGATTATTTTGCAGAAAATCTAAAAGAAACATGCATGCAATTCACACAATCAACAATAACAATAAGCATTCTCAAATGGCAAGAATTAGTTCCAGAAACAAAAACCACCAGTGTAATAAACTTATTTCATATGTATAAATCATTCACAAATGCGTGACAAATCATTGAGAGATGCACGATATACCACTCATAGATGCACTACACATCATAAACAGATGCACCACAATAACTAGTCAGATGCATCAATTCTGTGCAGACAATCAATTAGTCCATTCATAAATCCCAACACATTATTTAACTCATCAATTACATAGCACCAAGAACACAACACAACACTAACAATTTGACAAGAATTTCTACAAAATTAGAAGTTGATTTGGAAATTGCACCTAAAATTGAGTATAATGTCAAGACTTAGTCAATACAGAACCTAAATCTAAAATTTTATGATGATATGTTCAGTGAATGTACAAAGTTCAACATATTTTGCAATTAAACAACATCACCAAAATTAAAACTTATAATTCAAAATTTCCTACATAATTTAGCATAACTTTTAGAACCGGTCAATTCCGCAACAAAACCAGTGGTGAAATTACAGAATGAGACAAAAAAACAGAAAAAGGAAAATTAAAATCATAATTCAAAACTTACAGTAAAGCAGCGAGAATAATTACGAGAATTAAAAACTCACTTGTGTTGAATTTGAAGAAGAAAGAAAACAATAATCAATGGTGAATCTGGAGAAACAATCGCGAAGAATAAATCTGGATTGAAGATTGGAGCAGAAGAAGACTGGAACTGAAGAAGATTGGAGATGAAGAATGAGAATCACAGAAAAATTCTTCGGGTGATTATTAATTAGATAGACAGAATTTCTAAATGACTAATTTGCCCTTCAATAACTTAAAACATGCGGGAATCACTTAAAACATGAAGATTTAGTCTTCGTAATCCATATTGTATAATAAAGGGTTGTGATTAATTCACATTTTTTCGGATAAGATTCATTTTTATATAAACTCTCTCCTATATATATATTTTAAAACACATAAATAATATATGTAATTCACACTTTTTTCTGCCTAAAATTTAAACATTTTCAATAAAATAAATTAATTAAACACATAACAAAGTAATTAATAAAATTTTAATAAATTGTAAAAAGAGCCCAAAAAAATAAAATTCTCAAAAAATAACCATATATGCCTTCCCCGTATCGGATTCTCGCTTCCCACGCACCGGATTCGCGTATCCAATTTTTCTTTTCTTCAGAATTTACCACGTGACGAATCCTATATGAGTTTGAAACGAATCGCATCTGCACCGCACCCTGCGCGTATGCAATACTGTAATGTGTTTTTGAAAAATTTGTGCATTGTACTGTGTAGAATTAAATTGCTTGATCTAAAATATTGATGACCGAGTTCTTACAAAATATATATAAGGAATTATACAAGATGATAAATTATAAAATTGGATCGACTAATCTAGATAGTAATTCGAAATGAATGATATTTTGACTATGAACTCGAAAGGGTTGGATAGTACCACCACAAAACTAAAAGGCTTCGATACGACTATTCACGTTAATCCACGAATATCCAACTTTAATAAATTAGAATCGTTGCAACCGACAAAATAATATTTACACCATCAACTACCCTCTCCGTCCCACTCAAATTGGCCTATTTCTTTTCAGCATGAAGCTTAAGAAAATAGAGATTTGATATAAAGATTGTGTTAAATATATTTAGTATAGAATATTTTAATGTTAATGAAATAGTGTTTTTCTACATTTGCTTTAAGTTTGTGTACTGTATAAACAGTAGATATACATTAAAATAAGCAATTAAAGTACAATGAATAATCTGGCACGTATCACTAAATAATTTGGTGCCTCAAATGAAAATGAGGCACCATATGTTTTTGCTTATAATCACTCAAAAAATCAAAATTTAGCTTATTCAAAAACAATTCCTATTCCTTCTAAATAGTGTACAGACATCAATATAAATAATCTTGCTCACTACCAAACCCTTTCATTCATTACAAGCTGCAACTCCACCAACAAAAACATGGGTGCCAAAGATGTATCCACAGTAAAAAGAAACTCTATAGTCCAGTTTCTTCTTGAAAGCAACATAAATGAGAAACCAACAAAAGGGAAAATTGAGGTGGCAATCACCAAAATCAAGTATCAAGGAGGACCATCAGTCGGTTGTGGGCTGAAGCAAAGAAACAAAAAGCAAGGAATGAGTGCTTGAATTCCATAAACAAAAAAACGGAGACCACAAAGAATTCTAAAAATGCTAGATTTAGAACAGATTCAAAGGCTGCCATTAAGACAAAGATCTTATCGTTAAAAGTCTGGCAGATGGCATTAACCATAAAAGACCACGGTGGGAAGATGGATATCTCAAGGACTGATCAAAGCCCACTCAAATGCAATCAACCTACTCTCTTAGCTTCAAATAAGATGCATAGGTTAAGGTTTTCACCACATGCATTGGAGAGGGACTTAATTCTCAACAAGTTGCAGTTCAATACCATGCACAACACTGTCCACATAGATGAGAAGTGGTTCTATATCAGTAAAGTCAATCAGAAATACTACTTAACACCTGGGAAGGTTGAGCTACATAGAACTTGCCAATCAAAATAACACATATGCAAGGTAATGTTTATATGTGTAGTGGCTAGGCCTATATTTAATTCAGATGATAGTGTCCTATTTGATGGGAAGATTGGCATCTTCTCATTCACAGAATTTGCACCAGCAAAAAGAAATTCCAAGAACATAAATGCAAGTACTATGGAGCCGTAGGCAATACCAAGCATCAATATGTCAGTGATCAGAAATAATTTCATAATCCAAGTTTGTTTCATTTATGACTATGTGCATTTAAGTTCACATGACTGCAACACATAGAATGAAGCATTCAAAACTGACTACACTGCATGTTGTTTTATACTACCTCCGGTCCTCAAGTTTCTTCATATCTTTTCTTTTTGGGCAGTCCCCAAGTTTCTTCTTAGCTATTTTTGGACACTACCCCACAACAAATTATTCTCTCTTACCCTTACACTACCAATCACATTGGAGGCTCCAACATCTCTAGTAAGAGAATGCATTGATCACCTCATAGAGCAAGGGGCAACGGAGGGAATTGAAGGACTAATTCAGGAATTGAAAATGAACCAGATAACAGGTTTTTTATTTTTTGTGATTATGCTTTAAAAACATGCAAGGGTGGAAATTTATCATGTCTTGGGTGCAAACATCTTGTATGAACCTCTACCAATTTGTAATTGTCTTTTTCTTCCAGTGTATATGCAACAAATTCGAAGCTATTTTGGATGGTTAACTTCTCATACAAGTGTTTGAATCATATCGAATTAATCTATCACCAACACATAAGCAAACAATGGGCACAATTATTTTAATTTAAATTCATAAAACCACCAATAATCCACACTGTTGTGTGACACAATGATTATCATTTCATTTCAGCTACCATAATCTATCAAACATCAATAATGAGAAATCAAAATGAAGAAAAGATCTCACCCTGAACAAGCGTGTTAGCAACACCTTCAACATTCCTGGATCTACCACTATCCCTCCGCTTAGATTTGCTTCATCACGATGACGTTTCTGGCGTTCATCACGGCGGCAGGGAGGCAGTGAATGATTGGCAGTGGCGCCGAAAATCGTCTCTGAACTCTATACTTATCTTCAATCTCCATGACATCAATCCAAGCATTCGTAGAATTCAACTGATCTTCAATAACGGGGACCACCGTCATACAAAGTAGGGGTGGAGATGGAGGGGGACCACAATATCAGTGAGAGATTGGGAATTATCCCAATCTGTAGTGTAAGGGAAAAATGAATCTTCAAAGTAGGGATTCATAAAGGCGAAGACGAGAAGATTAATCGGAGGGAATGTCAGAGCAATGGCGTGATTGTGAGAGATGAGTAGAGAGAGAGAGATAGATAGATAGTATGAATAGTAAGAAGCAGACAATTCGAAAGAGTGAATAGTGAGGGGGGTGGGGTGGCAGAGAGTGAGAGAAAGTGTAAAGTAAGAGAGCAATTAGGGTTTGGGAAATTATGGGCCAACCCATAAAGTTTTGAGCTTAATTAAATGGCTAAGTATGACCTACTTATTTCCAACAAAGAAACAGGCCAACTTGAGTGAGACGCCCACAAAAGAAAACAGACCAACTTTAACGGGACAGAGGGAGTAGAAGTTATAATCATAAGTTTTTACTAGCATATTTTTGCAACAATATACCCAGAAAATCACTTAAGCGAGTCTCACTAGTATATACGATATTTGTAACACCCAAATTTACTAAACTAGAATGCTACACTTTCTTCATTAATGATGCGGAAAATAACTAAAACTTTTGCTTAATAAAATTAACATAAAAGACTCCAAACGGTTCCAAAGAATCTAATCTAAGAAATAATAGCATGATCAATCACTTAGTAAAAACTCTAATCCTAGGAATACAAAACTTGAACCACCATTCAAAAGAAAACAAACCAAATAAATTGCGGGAAAGTCTAACTTAATTAATTCAGTCTAATAATCTTAAAAGTTTATTGACACCTCGTTTCCTTCCACGCGGCTCCATGCTCACTGACCTGGAAACATTTTAAAGACGTGGGGTGAATACTCATAAAACGTACTCAGTGGTGGGTCATGCATGGGAGACTTTCATTCTTTTATTCAACAACATGATTATCAAAAGAAGTAACATGTAACATTCTTTTCTATAAACCACAAGAGCTTGAAGCATCAAGGCAAATATAGAACATATAACATTTTCATCTATAACCCACAAGAGCTCGAAGTATTCAAGGCGATTATAGAGACCTCAAATCACTGTGCACAGGATATCCTTTAACATATAACCCACAAGAACTCGAAGCATTCAAGGCAATTATATGCATCATTTACATTTCACATTTCACATCACATTCCATATGATAATAACATGTTGGACATATAAAAACATTTCGTAGAACATTTTATGTCAATTTATAAACATTTCACATTTAAAGCCACATGTCATAAAATACTTTGTTGAGTTAGAAAACTTTACCCACCTCAAATTTGAGCACAAAAAATTCAAACAATTACGATAGGGACGAGGATCCTAATTGCGCTGCGCCTAGTCAAATAAAATAACATAATACAATAAATATTAAAGGCTAAAATTTAACTAAGATCGTAACTATAAAATTTGAACTTAAGAGAAAACGAGTTTGACTTATCCACAAACTACTCTAATTAATCAAACTCTCTCAAACAGGGAACGTAAACTTATAAAACAATTTAACTACTAAAATCTACTTCTAAAACTTCTTTCTACTCGTATATATATATATATAGAAGATAGATCATATGAGAATAAATATTATCCTAAGAAATGAGAATAGATCTCCACCATAGATCTATTGGTGATGGAGGGTCAAGATTTGGCCAAGTCAAAGCGGGTCAAACCCAAGTCAACCCAGGTCAACCCGTTGACTTTTTTTTTCGAATTTCTTTTTTCGCTTTTTTATTTTATTTTATAAACTGTCACCCAAGATGCACAACTTCACATATTCGGATGCACAAATTCACATGAAGGGTCAAGATTTAGCTTGGTCAAAGCGGGTCAAACCGCGTCAACCCGTTGGCATTTTTTTCGTTTTTTTTTAAACTGTCACACAAGATGCACAACTTAACATATTCAGATGCACCAATTCACATATTCGGATGCACAACTAAGTGTATTGAAATGCACAAGATTTTAAGTTTTTTTTTTTTTTTTTCGTTTTTTTTAAGGTTAGGTCATATGCACCACATCATGTATTCATATGCACCACACTATATAATGAGATGCACCACTAAGTTCATTAAGATGCACTAGTTTTGTTTTCGTTTTTTTATTTTCGTAAAACATTGTGCATCTAGTTACACTATGTGGTGCATCTAGTTACACTGTGTGGTGCATCTAGTTACGCATTGTGGTGCATCCAATTTTTTTTCAGTTTTTTTTTTTTTTACAAATTCGGTGCATCTCACTACACATAGTGGTGCATCCGAATATGTGAAGTGGTGCATCTTGGGTGTCTGTTTAAAAAAAAATTGAAAAAAAAAACTGAAAATCTTGTGCATCTAAATGCACTTAGCGGTGCATCTAGTTATATAGAGTGGTGCATCCGAATATGTGAAGTTGTGCATCTTGGGTGACAGTTTAAAAAAAAAATGAAAAAAAAAAACTGAAAATCTTGTGCATCTAAATGCACTTAGTGGTGCATCTAGTTATATAGAGTGCTGCATCCGAATATGTGAAGTTGTGCATCTTGGGTGACAGTTTATAAAAATAAAAATAAAAAATAAAAATAAAAAAAATCGAAAAAAAAAGGTCAACAGGTTGACCCGGGTTTGACCCGCTTTGACTTGGCTAAATCTTGACCCTTCATCACCAATAAATCTATAGTGGAAATCTATTCTCATTTCTTAGGATAATATTCATTCTCATATGATCTCTCTCCTATATATATATATATATATATCTTCTCTCTTGATCCAAAAATAATCTTTAAAGATAATTTAATATTAAAAGTAAATTTAAACCTATTAATATTCATATCAAATTCGAAAGAAAAAAATAGAAATGTATACTATTCAATTAATTAAAACACATACACGTCTGTAATGCATCTAACAATAATATTTAATTAAAAGTTTCAAATTAGGAAATCTTTAAATAATTAAGCAAAATAGTCGAATACCATAAATTGAAATTGATTTCATCCGCAAGGAAGTTTATATACAATAAAAAATTATTCCAACCAAAACCTCCGATCAAATTCCTCAAAACTAAATTAAAAGAACATATCATCTAACCTCATCATAAATGTATGTTTATCCTTTACGTTTAGGAACTTAAAACCCCACCAATAAAAAATGATGTAAGTTTTCTAGACATGGAACCTCTTCAAAGTATAAAAGGTACGGCAAATTAAGCTTAAATTTTCATTGCTCTAAATTACCGACGAGTAAGATGCATGAATACAAAAAAATCTGCGGAAAAACCGAGATGCACAATTATCGATTTTAAACTAAAAAAATTGAGCTTGAAATAATTCGGCAAAACTAATCTACGAAAGAAAAACTCACCGCTGGATTTAAAATTTATAATTTCTTGTGGATGCTTGATTAATTCAAAAAGATTTTTTTCCTTGAGAGAAAGCCGCCGATCAGAAATTTCATAAGTGGGAGAAATTTTGAGAGTTTTGATTTTTGTGGTGAAACCGGATGAATAGAACTAGGTATATAGTGGTTTGAGAAGAGTTTAAATTGAAGTAGGAGTTAGAAGTGATAAACACAAATCTTTTGAATTTAAATTCTAATTATCCTATTTCCCTCGGTAGAAAACAAAGAAAGTAACTCTTATTTTTAATTTACTCTTATGACATTTGATAGTCCAAACTAATTATTTAAAATAAATAAATTCAATAACCGTAAGTCTTAATATATAAAGTCCAATATAATTCTTCTAACTAGGGCGCAACTACGGACTCCCTCAAATCTGAACTAAATTATTCGAGCTAATAAAATTTGAAATATTTCATATTATAAAAGTAATAATAAGCCATATAAGGAAAATAAAATAAATTAAAGCTTATTATAAAACACGGGGTGTTACAACATTTACTGCAAATATCTTTATTTCTCGTTTATTCGATATTTAATTTTGGGTAACAAATTTAATTTGATTATCTACTCCAAACGTAGATGAATTAGTACTCCTTCAGTTCTGCTCATCATGTCTACCATTTCCTTAAATGGATATCTCACTCATTTTGTCTATGTTCAAATAAGAAAAAAAATCAACGATTCAAAACACTTTAGAAGTGATAAGACCTATTCATTTTTTATTCTTTTATCATTTATTTTTAATCTCTGTACCCATCACCCACCTATTTGAAATCGATATACATCCTAAATCATTCAAAAAATTAAGAAAAAAATTGTTTGAGAATATCCAAATCACCTCACATCCATCCCATCTATTATTTCCCAAAACATAAAATGCATTCCAATTCACTTTTGAATTTGTTTTATTAATGTACTGTTGGGAAATTTATTAAAGCTTTGATTGATTCCAAAACCAACTGACCTCAACCGAGTATATGTTGCCAAATCCTATTGTTAATAGTTAGGCTCGTTGTTTGAGCATTGTTGAGATTTTATCTTTACAGGTCTCCAGCTGAAAACGACAACAAGACATCACTCGGAGAGAACATCAGATGTAATTAAAGACAACTGAGTGTTTAAAAGGGGGGAAGTTACGTTCACAAGATAGAATATCAGTTGAGCAATTCAAAAGGGAAGAAGAAAGTTATTTGAGCGTTCGAGCTAACTGAGCGTTCAAGTTTCAGAACATCAGCTAAGTTCAAAGGGGGAAGATACAAGAGAACATCAGTTGTAAGAAAGACGACTGAGCGTTCGAAGCCAACTGATCAGAGTCAGATACAAGAAGGACCACTGAGCGTTCAAGATGGAACATCAGTTGTAGGACTAAATCAATTAGATCAACAGCTTGAAGTTCAAAGTCAGCTGAGAGTTCACATGTTCCTACTCAAACAGAAGCATTCAGATAGAACATCAGCTGAAGACCAATCAGATGAAGATCAAACGACTCAACTGACTGTCAAATGTTGGAGGTCAAAGGTTAAGATTTGAATTTCAAACAAGGAAGTCACGTGAAGGTTTGACTCTCTGTCATTACCTCATTTGGCCCAACACAAGGCTGTCTCAGATGGAAAGCAGAAGCATGCAGTTGCCAAATCCGGAAAGTCTGCAGAGATGAGAGACAAGCCATCGCTTTCAAAGAACAGAGATCAACAGCTCTTCCAACGGCTAGTTGATTCTCTCCGCCTATATATAGAGGCCTTCATTCATTCAACAAATACACAAGACAGACAAGAGCAAGAAGAGATCAAAGAGCGAAAGAAAGAACCAAATACTTCACACGAGCTGAGCTGCATTCAATCTCTTAGAACATCATTAGTTGAGAGTTCTAGAGTAATAGATTCTGTCTTAGTGTCTTTTGATCCAACCTTGAGAACATCACTTGTTGAGAGTTCGTAGAGTGTTAGATCATAGCTCACTTCTTGTTCGAGCTATTAGTTGGAACCCCACCCTTTCTTACACCTGAAAAGGTTATTAGGACCCTACTCTTCCCGTAACTGAGTAGATAGGTTGATTAGTACCCGTAAACTAATTTGTAAGGTTGATAAGTACCCGTAAACTTATCTCAACGGTTGCAAAGCCCGCGTAAGCTTTGTGGTTTGTCCAGAAGAACTTGGACTGAGTTGTGTGGACTCACAACTCCCTGTGGACGTAGGAGTTATCTCCGAACCACGTAAATCTTTGTGTGTTGTGTTTATTTTTTCAGTTATCTTATTGCATACTTAACTGACCAACTAACCTGCATACAAACTGCATTCTTCATTATCAACTGTCTTGGTTATTGACCAACCTTGCACTTAAGAGTGAGTTGATTTTTATTCGAGTTAATTTTCACCACATTCCGCACAGCACTTCACTTCCAGCTGAGTGTTTCTTACTCGATTGTAATTCTAACTGAGTTGCATTACTCGGTTGTGTTATTTTTAGGGGGTGTTTTTAAAAAGTTTTATCTGGTGTATTCCCCCCCCCCATACACCAGAACTCGTATCGGGACCATCAAATGGTATCAGAGCAGTGGTTCAAACGACTACTGACTCTGTTTCACAAGGTGTGAATTCGAGGTGTTTTCTTTAGTGGTCAACTGAACAGATCTCTTTATCACGCTAGTGCATATCTGCTTCTATTTTTCTTCTGTTGTTGTGTGCAGATGGATGTTAAAGACAAGATCGTGGTCATGTTCTCGGTTGTGAACTATACATCCTGGAAAACTCGGATGAAGAAAATCCTACTGTCAAAGCATCATCGAATGCAACAAGTACTCACATCCGGACCGATCATCATCAGAGAGAGAATCACCCGCACTCCTACAAATCCCAATGATGGGGATGCAACTGTGGAGTTAGTGGAGAAGAAGCCAGAAGACTTCACTCCAGAAGAAGCCAAAGTGAGCCAGTTGGACATCTGGGCTCAGAGCACGATCATGTCCACAGTTGGACAAGACTATCTGCCTTAGATAGAAGAGTGCGAAACCGCTAAAGAGATGTGGGATATCTTGGCATCTCTGAGTGAAGGAAGCGACGAAACAAAGGAGAACAAGTTCTCACATGCCTGCCGAGATTTCGACAACTTCTGCCTGAGAACTGATGAAACCATTGATCAGTTAAAGCTCTGGTTCATGGACATCATCAGAAGGATCCAGTCCATCCGAAGAGGAAAATATACTTTGAGAGAAATCAACCTCAAAGTATTACAAGCTCTACCAGTTGAGTGGGATACCTTCACCAACATCCATGAGAGCTGAGCGGACCTTGGTGAGATGGGAACTGAAAGATTGTTCTCAATTCTGAAGGGAAATGAGTACAAGGTGAACCGACGAAGGTCAACTCAGTCCTCGGTTCAGACGAGTCGACATGAGGATGTTGGTTCAGCCACAAAGTCAGTAGCGCTCCAAGCTGACTATTCAAAGCCGTGAACATCAAGGCCAACAAGATCAGCGGACACAGCTACGAATGAGCCAAGAAGAGAAGAGCTGCAACAGAACATAGCCGCCCTGTCAAAGAAGCTAGCTGACATGGACACTCGGTTTGAAAAATACAAGAGGTTCTACAAATCTAACCGAACTCGAGAAAACTCAAAGCCTGTGAACAATGGTTGCTTTGAATGCGGCAAGGAGGGACATTTCAAAGCAGATTGTCCAGACCTCTCGAAGAAAGAGAGAGAAGCGTTGAGGGCCAAGCAAACTGGAAAGAACAAGGCCATGGTTGCAGAAGAAGCAGCTGACGACATGGACATCTTCACTGACACTGAAGATGAGGATGAGCTGACTTCCACCAACAACGCTATCGGTTAGGATCAATGCCTCATGGCACTTGGAACCGACCAGGATGATACTGAGGTACACTCTAGTCCTGCTAATTTAAATTCTTCCAATATTTTTAACATGCAGGAAACACTGGATGAAGAGTTGGAACCCTCCTGGAGTGACTTTCAAGAACTCAGTGAGGAACTGCATCAGTAATCGGTTAAGTTTAAGAGTCTTCAAGAACAATTCTCCAAACTTGAAGAATCCTTAACCGAAAAGGACGATCTGATCAAAAGTCAATCTGAAGAGATAGATAATCTTAAAAGTCAACTGAATGCAGTCAACTGAACTAATGCTCCAACCGATGAGGAGTTGACGAAGCAGATCAAGGAGCAGCAAGATCAGTTGAAAAAGCAAGAGGCTCAGATCGACCAGCTGATAAAGAAGTCAGACGGACAAACCGAGCATATAGCTGTCCTCCTCAAGGAGTTGCAAACTGAGAAGGACAACTTAATAAAGCTATATCTGTCATCCAAGATCATCGAGAATCTCATCAGCCGACAGATAGATGACGTGTCAGGACTCGGTTATGATGTGATCAAGGATACTGGAATCCCTCCAGCGACCTTCATCAAAGCTGTGGAAGTCAAGGTTGTCGAACCTAACACAGTTGAACCTGAATCTCCCCAAAGTAATCCAACCTCCACCTCTCAGCAAGCTCAACCGACCAAGGGAACCACAACTGAGAAGGGAAAAGGAGCAGTAGATGAAGGACAAAACGTTCCATCGGTTGGGACATCAACCGAGAGGGAATGTTCCAAGAGTCAGAAGAGGAATCAGAGGCGTCGGAGACATAATCGAAACCGAACTCAGAACCGACCTCTGAATCAACCTCAGAGTCAACATCAGAAAGAATGGAACCGACCGCAGAACCGACAAGGATCCAACCATCTGAATCAACAGCGGTTCCATCATCAGTTCAACCAGAGGTTCCAACCGAGTCAACCGATAAGGAACAGGTTGAACAGCTGGAGATATTCATGCCACAACATGAACCACCAACAGGGCATGAACTGCTATAGACAACATTCAGGGAGTTGGAATCCGAATCAGCCACAAAGATTCCAACATGGCGTCCAACCTCATAGACAAATCAAACATGATAAAAAGCGCCATCAAAATAGGGGGAAAGCCTCTCCTCCGAAAGCTCACAATGAGAGAAATCCATCTCCTCCTAAGAAACAGAACATCACTACTAACAACAAGCCTAAGGATAACCGAGGTGTTGTTATAGTTGATGATGAAGGAAAAGTAATCTGGAATGATAAATCTATCCGAGTATACAGGGAAAAACGAATCACAGTTCAAGGGGGAGCTGGTTCTAACCCTCCAGGACCCAACTGAAATTGGGGACCTAAGCGAGTTTCTCTTTGCAGGTACAGGAGAAACAGCTGAGGAAGAATAAAGCATCACGAACCATGTGGGTGATGGATAGTGGATGCTCGAAACACATGACAAATCTGAAGGATTTGCTTGGGAGTTTCGTGGAGAAAGAAGGACCTTCAGTTACCTTTGGTGACAACTCAAAAGGTCACACCAGAGGCTACGGTACCCTTGAAACCAATCACGTGTCGATTTCTAATGTCTCATATGTTGATGGATTAAAGCATAACTTGCTCTCCATCAGCCAATTCTGTGATAATGGTTTCTCTGTCAAGTTTGATGCACAGGGTTGCAGGGTTAAAAATGTCGGATCAAAGCAGGTCATATTGTTGGGAAATCGATCGCCAACCGGGAATGTCTACTATGCTGACTGGAATAGTAGTCCTCCTGACACCTGCATGTTATCAAAGAGCAGTTCAGATGTGAGCTGGCTGTGGCACAAAAGGCTCAACCATCTGAATTTCAAGACTATGAACCGACTTGCCAGACAAGAACATGCAAAAGGCATACCAAACCGAGTGTTTTCAACAACACATATCTGCAGTGCATGTCAGTTGGGAAAGCTCGCTAGATCCTCCTTCTGGTTGAAGACAACTCCCTCAACCGACCGAGTGTTACAGCTGATCCACATGGATCTCTTCGGGCCAGTTACACCAAAAAGCATGAATGGTAACGAGTATACACTTGTTGTAACTGATGATTATTCTAGATACACGTGGACCATTTTCATGCGTCACAAGAGTGAAACCCGAGATGAGCTACCCAAGTTGATGGATCGGATATCAAACCAACAAGAGATGAAAATTATTTCCATCCGATCATATCGTGGAACCGAGTTTCAAAATGAAACCATCATCGAGTACTGCGAGAAGCATGGAATTACTCATCAAACATCAGCTGCGCGTACTCCGCAACAGAATGGAGTAGCCGAGCGAAGGAACCGAACGCTGAAGGATGCAGCTACATCCATGTTGACAAGCTCAGCTCTGCCAAAGAGATTTTGGGCTGAGGCCATCAACACAGCCTGCTACACCCAGAACCGGTCTCTTCTAACCAATCGGTTGGGAAAGACTCCATACGAGCTATGGAGACGCAGGAAGCCTGATATTTCATATTTTCGCGTTTTTGGTTCTAAGTGTTATATTCACAACAATGGGAAGACTCAGTTGAAAACTTTTGATGCCAAGGCTTTGAAAGGCATATTTCTCGGATATGCCGCTCGAATCAAGGCTTATAGAGTTTTCAACAATAGCTCTCGTGTTGTGGAGATAACACCTCATGTTAGTTTTGATGAATTTACTTTTGAGTGCAGGGAACAAGCTAAAGGACAATAGGCTGATCCACATGTTCCACCTGTTCTCACCAGATCGCAAACACTAAGGGAAAAGAATCTAGCTGAACCATTGGTATGGGCAACTGAAGATGATGATCCATACTCCTCTGAAGATGAATGCGAGGACCCCAGCTCATCTCAAGAGGGAACTCCAGCTAATGTCACTCCAACTGCATCAGCATCCGAAGCTCAACCAAGCCCGGTTCAAAATATTGTCAATAATGAGGATCCAGACTCAACAGCTGATCAATCACAAGTTCTGAAGATTCCAGCATCTCTTACGGATCAGGATTCACCATTAGTTGAAATCCTGGAACAGCCACTGTTGGAAGAAGAAGGAAGACGCAACCGAAGATGGTATGAAGATCATTCCACTGACAACATCATCAGAGATCCAACCGAAGGTGTGCGTACAAGGAGCAGAGTTGCAAATCCAGATTCGACTGAGGAAGATTCCAACACTTACGCTCAATATGCTAAGGAATTGGTAGTTCTTGAGGAGTTCGAGCAAGCTGGAGATGTTGCCATGATTTCTTGCTTCGTAGCTGATGTACCAGAACCGAAGAATGTTGTGGAAGCTCTCAACTGTGTTCACTGGACAATAGCCATGCAAGAAGAACTAAATGAATTTCTACGCAACTGTGTATGGGAGTTGGTAGAAAGACCAAATGGTGTCAAAGTCATTGGATTAAAATGGATTTTCAAGAACAATAGAGACGCCATTGGATTCATCGTGAGGAATAAAGCAAGGTTGGTAGCTCAGGGATATTGCCAACAAGAAGGAATCGTTTTTGAGGACTCCTTCGCACCTGTTGCAAGGCTAGAAGCCAACCGAATCTTTCTAGCCTATGCTGCATTTCACAAGTTCAAGGTCTATCAGATGGATGTGAAGTGTGCCTTCCTCAACGGCGATGTCTAGAAAGATGTATATGTTGAACAGCCTCCCGGTTTTGAAACTGGAGATGGAAGAGTGTATAAGTTGAAGAAAGGAATCTATGGATTAAAACAAGCACCCAGGGCATGGTATGACACTCTTTGTGGTTTTCTTCTGAACTCGGGTTTCAAACGAGGGTCAGTTGACAAAACAATGTTCACCATCAAAGTTGGAGAAGATATACTTGTTGTGCAAATCTACGTCGACGACATCATATTCGGTTTCAAGTCGGAGGAGCTATGTGAAAATTTCTCAAATCTCATGAAGGAGAAGTTCGAGATGTCGATGATGGGCGAGATGAATTATTTTCTTGGACTTCAGGTGAAGCAGTCATCAAAAGAAATTTTTATCAATCAGTCCAAGTATACAAATGAGCTCATCACCAAGTTCGGATTGCAGACAAGTAAGACAACAAGGATCCCGATGAATACTAACTGAAAGATTGAACCTGGAACTGAGGGAAAGCTCGTGGATGCCAGTAGGTATAGAGGGATCATCGGTTCTTTGCTATATCTAACCGCCAGTCGGCCAGACATATCTTACGCGGTTGGAGTGTGTGCTCGGTTCCAAGTTCAACCGAGGGAAGCTCACATGTTGGCAGCAAAGAACATCATCAAGTATCTGAACGGAACTGTAAATGTTGGGTTGTGGTATCCAACCGACGACAACATCTAACTGACCGGATACTCAGATGCAGATCTAGCCGGAGATCGGTTGGACAGGAAGTCCACATCTGGACACTGTCAGTTCATGGGAAGCAAGCTAGTTTCGTGGTTCTCCAAGAAACAAGCATGTGTTGCCACTTCTACAACCGAGTCAGAGTATATGGCTGCCGGTAGCTGCTACATGCAAGTGTTGTGGCTCAAGCAACAGCTGAGAGACTATGAAGTTGCAACTGGACAGGTTCCCATTCATTGTGATAGCTCAAGTGCCATTGCTATCTCTTTGAATCCCGTTCACCACTCTCGGACGAAGCACATTGACATCCGACATCATTTCATCCGAGACCATATTGAGAAGAAGGACGTATCCATGGAGAAGATTCCAACTGAGATTCAGAGAGCAGATATCTTCACCAAACCTCTAGCTGAAGCACGGTTCAAGATGTTATGTGATTTACTTGGATTGTTGGATCCATCAGATGAGGAACCAGCTGAGGTGAAGAGATAGATATCCATCTGAGGGAGAAGCTCAGATAAAGGGGGAATCTCAGATGCAGATCACCAACCGAAGACATCAGATGCGGATTGCCAACCGAAGACATCAAACATTAATTGAACAGACGTACTCGAGTCAGCTGATGATATGCTGCAACGTAGGATCAGACGTCAGCTGAACAGACGAACTCGAGTCAGCTGATGGTATGCCGCAACATTGGAACACAGCTGATTCCAACATCAGCTGATAGGTGAACACAACTGATTCCGACATCAGCTGGCAGGTAACATTTATGGCTGAAGGTGTTATGATCTTAAATGAGAATGCTTGAAATAAATTCAAACATTCCTGAGCATGTCAGTTACATTAAAATAGCCATCATGCCGCATTTAATGTAAAGTACGGCTGAACATCAATAGCCTACTTTATAGTGCGACTGGGCTGACATGAAAAACTGTACACCTTCTCACGCGCTAGTTGGAACTCGGTTCATGACGTCAAGTTAAAGCTAGTCAACAGTCGCGTAATCTCAGCCGTTGATGGATTCGCGCCATTCAACCCTAGCCGTCGATTTCAACCGAGTCAAAAACCTATAAAAGGCGGAAAATCAGGAAGTGATCTCTTACCTTCCTCATTCGTGTTTATCTGCAGTTACTATTCATCATCTTCTCAGATTTTGTCTAACCTTTTTCTGCAAGATTTTCCTTCCTTCTTATATATATCTTCTTAGTGATATTAAATGGCACCCAAAGGAAAGAAAATGGCTTATTCCGGACCCTCTCTAGTCCCCACCTCGTATGAAGAATCGTTCGACCTGCTGGTTTCGAAGATTCACTTCGAGCAGATCCTATCTGACGATGAATTGGAGTCGCCGGTGTTGGCTCCCCTTACAAATATACTCAGGGAGAACGGCCTACTGGAATGGGCAAAACTCTTCCCCTCGCACCTGCTCAGGCGCCAGGTCGGAGAATTCTATGTGAATCTGCAGTCGTCCATCGACAGTAGAGATGAAGTCACAACAGAGGTCTCTTGTCGGCAAGGCGACGTTCCGGTCAGAACCATTCGTCGTATTTCTGTCCCCATTGCAATGTCCGACGTAACGTACTTCGCCACGTCATTCCTGTAAACCACACCGCCACGGACTTCGTTGAAAATATAACTGATAAGCAAGCCGATGAGTTTCTAGAGAATGCTCTGATCACTCCGGAAAGGTTAAAGAGCAATATGCAGAGGACCAAATTAAAGCCAGAACATCGACTCCTGTTCGATGTTGTCTCCAAGGTCGTGTTCGGCTACAGCGGAGCGTTCAGAGACATTAGCCGACCGAAACATAAACAGTTGCTGGCATTGGAGCACAAACACGAGATCAACTGGTTCCAATATTTTCTGAACCAGCTGACCCTGGAAAAGCAGAAGATCTCCGAGACCACACCGACTCAGGGGAGAGATTGTTGAGTGTCAAGGGGACTTTAAATTTCGGTTGCAAAATATCTGCTCTGATCCTGCTCGCAACCAAGGGTCAGAACATGGTATGGGAGGACTGCGAGGAGACCCCTGTGAAGAAATTGATGTTGTTTCCAACAGCAAAGAAGGCACAGGAGGTGATTAGGAGTGTGTATACTCCTAAGGAGAAGAAGGATGCTGGGAAGACAACTGAACCCAAGGACACAACTGAGGAGGCACCAGCTGTCACTCGCCCCTCCAAATCGAAAGCTGCACGCCGACGCAGAGCTGAGTCGGAGAAAGAGAAGGCGGAGGAGCCTGCCCAGAAGAAGCTGAGGGTGAGGTTCAAGAAGTCGATTGTTGTGCCAGCTGAGGACATGCCGGCTGAGGAGCATGCCGAGGAGCCAGTTGAGGTGCCAGCTGAGGAGCCAGCTGAGGAACCAGCTATTGATGCACCAACTGAGGAGGAGGCGTCAGTTGAGACGACACCAGCTAAGGAGCCATCCGAGTCGAGCCACTCAGCTGAGGCAGCTGCCTTCAAGATCGTCCCTCGCGTTGCTGGAACTGATGAGGCGGAAGGAATGGAGACGGACGTGACATCGGATGCTTCTTCCTCCTCTGAGGAAATTGAAGACGTTCCAACCTCCCTCACGGCAGGAGTTGATGCCGTACCGCCCCAAGAGCCTCTTGCTCTCTCAACCGAATCACAACCAAATGTTCCGAGCTCATTGCTCGATGCCAACATTGAGACCGTTTCTTCGGCCAATGTTGAGGAACCTATTGATACCCCCCCTCCCCACAGAATCTGATATTCTGAGCTCCCAGCTCGATGCCAATGTTGAGAACACTTCTTTGGCCTACATTGATGAAACCTTTGAACCATTACCTTATGAGAATCTATCTCCCTCCCCTATAGATGACGAAGCTGACCTTCAGGCCGTTGCGCTGGAGCATGAAGGCAAGGTGGCCTACTGCTTCCAGAAGCTGATAGGGATGTTCCCAGAAGCACGCGACATGCCAATCTTCGCTACTCTTGGAACCGAGCTGCTGTACCAGTTCAATCTGATCTTCAGTCACTGGTATGTGAAGGAAGATACAATCAGGGTACACAGCTGGGACCGGCTGAAGGCGGATGAGTCTCGCATCCGAGACTACTTCAACTATGCCAACCTGGAAGTCGCCTACAACAACAAGGTGGCCCTGCTGACACGTCGTCTGGACCTCAGCAAGGCAGAAGGCACTGATACCAGGGAATCAGCTGGACAAGATTGCATTGAATTCCTCGACAACATGCTAATCAAGTCAGCAGACTTCCTCAATGATCTGGACGCAGCCGCCGCTACAACAAAGAATAAAGAAGAAGAGCTTCAACTGTACATGGCCAACCATCAAGCCATGGTTACAGTTGAGCGGCTAGCTCTGATTGAACACCAAGCTCCAGCTGATCAGCCAGCGCCCTCATCTGAAGACATTTGCGAACTGATAGCTGAGAGAGTGAACCAGCTGAGGATGGAGGTGCTTGCCAACTTCCAGCAAAACAAAGAAGATCAGCTGAGGATGTTGGAAGCACAAGAGGAGAAGAACAAGCAGCTGGTGGAGGAGAATGTTTCACTAAAGACAAAGCTGGATGAATTCTCTTCCTCCACCAGCCAAGACATTTCTGAACTGAAGACAACCATCCTTGGGATCAAGTCTGAGCTGAACGTCTTCCAATCCTTGTCTGATTCCAACCTCGCTAAATCCCAACAGACTCAGGATGAAGAATGGGAGTCTCGGTTCGAGTCAAGGTGGGCTGAGTTCGTTGCTTTCCAGACCGAGGTAACTGAAACATTCGCTGGATTGAGGAAAGCCGAACAAGAGCGCCATGACTCCGAACTGGAAAAGAAGGTGGGAATAGAGTGCGCGGTCGATGAACTCTTCAACCGTATTCAACAAGCCGAACAACAGCTCACCTCTCTGGATGGATCAGTAGCCAACCTTGTTGCTGATGCCAAAAAGGGGGAAGATAAAGAGGCGGATGTTGAGATGCAGGGGGAAGAAGAGACCCAGGCTGAGGAAGAGATGCCAGCTGCTGCAAAATCCCAGCTGAAAAAGAAGACTCAGAAGAAGAAGCTTGCTCCCAAGTCAACCGAAGTCGGCGGAGCTGAAATGGAAAAAGACTTGGAGCAGGCAGAGCAGTTTGGAGTTTCTTACAACTCCATAGCCGAGATCGCAGCCGAGCTTGATTCAGAACTCGACGGTATCACAACGGAAGAGTGTATTGCAGCTGCCAAGGCTATGGATGTTGCTGAGAAAGATTATATGAATCCGAATTGGATCAAGAAGTTTGCTGCCAGCCAGGCTAGAAGAGTAAACCAATTTGAAGAGGAGCTGACAAAGATAACAAAGAACTTGGACCGGAACATCGCCTCCCGCAGCCGTCGCCGCATTGACAAACATTAGGTTAAGGCTGAAGCTCGGCTGAGACAACAGAGGTTGCCAGGGAAGGTCAAGGTCCAAAGTCGGTTCAGGCACATGGACAAGTGGATGCCAGTTGAGTGGAATGAAGAATGGGAGTCATTCAAGCAAGAGTTCGTGAATGACTTCTATTACAGAAAGGTCTTCTCAACTGACGATCCAAGAAAAGCCTTCAAGGAAGCCCTGACCGAGTTGCACTCAGGGGAGCCGGGCATGTTCAGCCAGTTCAGGCGTGCCATGATAGAAGCAAAACTGGACATGAACACAGTTTCGGTCCCTAAGAGGGTCACTTATCAGCCTCCCTTCCTCCCAGACTCTCGTAACCCCAACCGTCAGAAGATTGCAGCTAAGGCGAGGCAAGTCTGCAAAGAGCACGGGGTGGACATAGCAAAGGAGTCAGAAGCAAAGAGAGAGATTTTTGTTAGAATTTTTAGCAAGTATGGGCTTAAGTATTAGCTCAGTTAGTTTTTGAGCAACTGATGTAACTTTTGTCTTTTGTGCTTATCTTTGTAACCATCAGTTGTAATAAAAACTATTCAGTTATACGATTCAACTTGACGTACAATCTCTCATTGTCCAAGCTCTGAATCGCAAAGTTATCTCAATACCATGTTATAACTGTACTAACTCTTTGATGTTTTAATCTTATAAACTGTCTAGAATTTCAGCTGAGATTTTGGATAGGTCAGTAGGATTTAGATCAGTTTGATTTGTAAGAACTTTATAAGGGGTTTTGGCATCATCAAAAAGGGGAAAATTGTTGGGAAATTTATTAAAGTTTTGATTGATTCCAAAACCAACTGACCCCAACCGAGTAGATGTTGCCAGATCCTATTGTTAATAGTTAGGCTCGATGTTTGAGCATTGTTGAGATTTTATCTTTACAGGTCTCCAGCTGAAGACTACAACAAGGCATCACTCGGAGAGAACATCAGATGTAATTAAAGACAACTCAGTGTTTAAAAAGGGGGAAGTTACGTTCACAAGATAGAATATCAGTTGAGCAATTCAAAAGGGAGAAGAAAGTTATCTGAGCGTTCGAGCTAACTGAGCGTTCAAGTTTCAGAACATCAGCTAAGTTCAAAGGGGGAAGATATAAGAGAACATCAGTTGTAAGAAAGACGACTGAGCGTTCGAAGCCAACTGATCAGAGTCAGATACAAGAAGGACCACTGAGCGTTCAAGATGGAACATCAGTTGTAGGACTAAATCAGTTAGATCAACAGCTTGAAGTTCAAAGTCAGCTGAGAGTTCACATGTTCCTACTCAGACAGAAGCATTCAGATAGAACATCAGCTGAAGACCAATTAGATGAAGATCAAACGACTCAACTGACTGTCAAATGTTGGAGGTCAAAGGTTAAGATTTGAATTTCAAACAAGGAAGTCACGTGAAGGTTTGACTCTCTGTCATTACCTCATTTGGCCCAACACAAGGCTGTCTCAGATGGAAAGCAGAAGCATGCAGTTGCCAAATCCGGAAAGTCTGCAGAGATGAGAGACAAGCCATCGCTTTCAAAGAACAGAGATCAACAGCTCTTCCAACGGCTAGTTGATTCTCTCCGCCTATATATAGAGGCCTTCATTCATTCAACAAATGCACAAGACAGACAAGAGCAAGAAGAGATCAAAGAGCGAAAGAAAGAACCAAATACTTCACACGAGCTGAGCTGCATTCAATCTCTTAGAACATCATTAGTTGAGAGTTCTAGAGTAATAGATTCTGTCTTAGTGTCTTTTGATCCAACCTTGAGAACATCACTTGTTGAGAGTTCGTAGAGTGTTAGATCATAGCTCACTTCTTGTTCGAGCTATTAGTTGGAACCCCACCCTTTCTTACACCTGAAAAGGTTATTAGGACCCTACTCTTCCCGTTACTGAGTAGATAGGTTGATTAGTACCCGTAAACTAATCTGTAAGGTTGATAAGTACCCGTAAATTTATCTCAACGGTTGCAAAGCCCGCGTAAGCTTTGTGGTTTGTCCAGAAGAACTTGGACTGAGTTGTGTGGACTCACAACTCCCCGTGGACGTAGGAGTTATCTCCGAACCACGTAAATCTTTGTGTGTTGTGTTTATTTTTTCAGTTATCTTATTGCATACTCAACTGACCAACTAACCTGCATACAAACTGCATTCTTTATTATCAACTGTCTTCGTTATTGACCAACCTTGCACTTAAGCGTGAGTTGATTTTTATTCGAGTTAATTTTCACCACATTCCGCACAGCACTTCACTTCTAGCTGAGTGTTTCTTACTCGGTTGTGATTCCAACTGAGTTGCATTACTCGATTGTGTTATTTTTAAGGGATGTTTTTAAAAAGTTTTATCTGGTGTATTCCCCCCATACACCAGAACTCGTATCGGGACCATCATGTACTACAGTAATACTTCAGGACCCTACATGCATCCCAAATAATTGGTCATGATTATTCACCGCCTTTATTGTTTCCCATTAAAATTCAAATGAGTGCTTTTTCTTTTTATTCCTCTTCAAAATAGAGGTAATTTTTTACGCTCTAAAAAAAGAGTTTAGTTTTTTTAGTCAAAATAGAAGAATCCAGTTTCGTTTGAATAATTGTAGTATAGTAGTAGTAACTTTTCTTCACTCCGAATTTTATTCATTTATCAGGAATCAATTTAATGAACCTTGATTCAAAAAAAAAGGCAAATTCCATCCAAATTGTGGAAATGTATCAAGTAATTCATTTGTCCACAATATGGTTGTCACTTACGCTATTTATGTTTGTCCACAAAATAATTGTCACTTTTCATTTATAGTAGACTAGTAGTAGGGTCCAAACAATATATTATATTTAACCTTATATTTTTCACTACTTCACTCACATTTATAGTGAAACCTTTACTCCACTTACAACGATACTCACTATTATTTATTATTATCCACTATTATCCACCATTTTCTTAAAATTCGTGTCGTCCACAATATGACAATAATATTGTGAACGGAGGGAGCATAATGCATTTAGTCATTTTGATAAACTTTTCTAGGGAAATGGTAACTTTTCTGCAATAGCATAATAATAATAATAATAATAATAATAATAATAATAATAATAATAATAATAATAATAATAATAATACATGGCACGAGGTAAATATATAGATTTTTGAATTATTTAAATACAGATACATTGTTTCCCATGTATATTGACAATTTATTTGTGATCAGATTCCAAATAAAAATTTAAAGACGGAAAAGTGCCTTTAGAAATACCTAAAAATTTCTATATATTTTAGTTATATTTCAGTAGGATTTTTTGGAATCTTAAAGCAAATTATATTTATTGAAAATAAGTAAAATATGTTTTAAGAAAAGCAATTAAAGTATAAATAAATTAAATAAAGTTAAACCTAATTCGCCCTTGCACGACGTGCTCTATTTCAAGAAAAAAAATTGGAATGTTAAAAAAAGAAAGAAAAAAGGAAGGAATGTTCAGACCTTTTGAATATCAACATTAAAACACTAAAAAAAAAAAGACACTATCCAAAATTCAATGCCTAAAAATTGTCAACTCCATTTCCGATTTACTACTACCTTTCTTTGCCTGCAAATTCACTCAATTTGCAGAATTTTCTCTGGAATTCCGTGCTAAGAAATAACCCTTCTTCACATGTTTAGATTTCTCTTCGACGGTAAACTCGCGCTTTCCATGTGATGTGATACTAACCACCACCCCCTCCCCCCCCCCCCCCCCAACTCAAACCCACCCGCCCCCTACCCCACCTCCACACACGCATACTAATTCTAGTGTGCAAGCTGCTCTGCTCGATGACTGAGGCTGACGGACTACTGTATCTGTAGCCAAGAATCATGAAAAGAAGATGACCCATTTCTCATTTATCGAATCTACAGTTTGATCAGTTGCAGAAATTTGAGGGCGAGATTTGCGCAGATCAATCGGTCTCAGAGAAAATCTAGGACCCAAAAAGTAGAAGTTGGAACAAAAAGATTTATTTTTGGAGTTGGGTGTTTTAGATATCGCGTTCCGACAATGACGATCGTGGGAGGAGCGGCGGCGGCGGCGGTCGGCCTGAACCCAGCTCCGGCGATTTCTCTTGATCACAAGAGGTATGGCGGTTTGTCTGTGCTACTTT
This sequence comes from Schizonepeta tenuifolia, assembly GCA_029490685.1. Classification (NCBI taxonomy): domain Eukaryota; kingdom Viridiplantae; phylum Streptophyta; class Magnoliopsida; order Lamiales; family Lamiaceae; genus Schizonepeta; species Schizonepeta tenuifolia. The sequence continues at coordinate 86,677,774 of CM055959.1, forward strand.
TTATTTCGCCACGTGGCCCTCATTTTGGTTTGTTGTACTGGATTGGAGTAGTTCTTTTTTTATTTCTTGCGTTGCTTTCTTTTTTGATCTGCCACTTTGTCATTGAGGAAATGTTTCTGTTGATTTACGATCCGGGGTGCTTGGTTCCACCGACAATTTTGAAGAAATCACGTTTGAGAATAATAACTGATGTAAATTGATGAATGTTCTATTTATGGTTAAATCACAGAGATTACATATGTGGATTTGTGTGTAGTTTGCTTGAATGGTAGTGAATTGAAATAGAAAAGGTTAATACTTTTTTCTTGTGATCAAGGCAAATGCTTGATGTGGTGAGTATGAAATCATTGAATGGGCGAGTTACATAATGCTAATATACTAATGCCGTTTCGCTGTTGAAGATGGATCCTTGGAGGCTAATTCTAGATGATGGAATAGTCAAATCACCACTGATTTTCATTTTATGGTCTTAAGCAAGATTACGTATCTTAAACATGTTATCACAATAGGTAAATGCAAAATTATAATAGGAGTTTTTTAGTTGGCTAGTTTTTCTTGAGTTCTTTTCTTTATTGAAAGAACTTGAATTAGGGAATACAAATGCAACTGTATCTGGATAATCGCTTTATTTTCTTGGCTATCTTGATTTGCTTTAATTTCTGGGATCAAGGCAAATGCTTGATGTGGTGTATATGAAACATTGAATAGGTGAGTTACAAAATGCTAATATACTAATGCTGTTTTGCTGTTGAAGATGTATCCTTGGAGGCTAATTCTTGGTGTATGGAATAGTCAAATCACCACAAATTTGCATTTTGTGGTCCTAAGAGATTAAGTAAAATTATATAATGAGCTTTTTAGTTGGCTAGATTTTCTTAAAGTTCCTTTTCTTATTAGAAGAACTTGATTCAGGAAAAATGAATCCAACTGTGTCTGGATAACTGCTTTATTTTCTTGTATGTCCCGGCATTTGAATCGGCTATCTTGATTTCCTTTAATTTCTTGAAAATGAAGGAATAAGTGTAAAGGAAAGACTGGAGATTAGCTTACCTGTTGAAACTTAAACTATAATTACCGAGTTTGGCTAACTGTTTCTGAAACTTGAATAAACAGGGATGCTTATGGGTTTGCAGTGAGACCTCAGCATCTACAAAGATATAGGGAATATGCAAATATATACAAGGTTTTCTAATCCTCTCTGACTAACTCATTCTTTAGCTCAGTATTTTTCTAATTTTGTACTGAAAAAATGAGCTTACTTAATCTGATTGCTTTATTAGGAAGAAGAGGAGGAGAGATCAAATAGATGGAAGGACTTTCTAGGAAGGGAATGCGAGTCTATTCAATCTGGTGAGAACATTGTCTTAAAGTCTAACGTTGAATCAACAACAGAAGAGGATAGTTCAAATGGTGGTGCCGAAGCTAAAGAGGCAAATGGCAGAAAGCCTGACAATTTGAGTGAAGAGAATAAAGAGGCTCCATCTGCAACTGAAACCAAAGTTCATCAGGTCCAAACATGGGCAGAAATCAGACACTCTCTCCGAGCCATAGAGGATTTGATGAGTTCCCGTGTGAAAAAAATAAATTTAACAAAAACTGAGTCACTATCCGTCATGAGAAAGAAACTTTCTTCCATTGAAGAGGCTAGACCTGGAAAAGGAGCATCTGAAGAAGACTCTGACGAAGAGTTTTATGATTTGGAGAGATCTGAATCAGACCCCAATCTAGAAACCCTTTCAGCAGATTTCATTTCTTCGTTGGACACAGGGGTTGATGGCCAAGCAACTCATCCGGAATCTTCACCTTCTTGGAAGGAAGAACTGGCATGCCTTGTTCAAGGAGGGGTTCCTTTGGCACTGAGGGGAGAGGTAGATTACACATAATTGAGCTCTATCGACTATGTTTCGTCTTATACGCTATATTTATTCGTTTCTCTTGAAATTACAGCTCTGGCAAGCTTTTGTTGGTGTTAAAGCACGCCGAGTAGATAATTACTACCACAAATTGCTTGCTCCTGAGGCTAATGAGGACAGAAATCATGAGGTCAATCTAGAGTATGTAGGTATACCTGAGAAATGGAGAGCCCAGATTGAGAAGGTTATTCATTCTTCTTACCTATATAGTCTATATTGACTATCATTCTTTTAGCTAGATACAACTATTAAATCCAATTCTATTGCTTTCGTAACAGGACTTACCTCGGACATTTCCTGGTCATCCTGCTCTAGATGAGGATGGTAGAAATGCTTTAAGACGTTTACTTACTGCTTATGCCTGTCATAATCCCTCTGTTGGATATTGCCAGGTATTATTCTTGAATTATGAAGGAAAAATATTTATGTATTACTGATGGCTTTCTTAAGATATTAACTGCTCTGCCATTTCTATATCCTCCACTTGATTGCTTTTAAAGGGATTTATACTTTGGATAAAATCTAGTCAATTCACTCTCATCTTGCTAAATCTCTTTTATATTTGGTGAATTATTTTTGTCATCATTCTTTGTTAATTCTGTATTTACAAGATCATGCTATTATCATTTGGCATCGCTGATTTTATTTCAAATCTATGCAGGCCATGAATTTCTTCGCAGGCTTGTTATTGCTTTTGATGCCAGAGGAAAATGCATTTTGGTTAGTTGAGATGTTTATTACTGTCTTTTTGCACATTGGTAACTTAACCGAGTAGGCAAAATGGATGGTGTATTTTGCTTGAGAATGTGTTCCTCCCCCCCCCCCCCCCCCCCCCAAATGCATAAAATTGTGTACTTGTTGTATTGTACAATACATCTTACTGAATTAGTCAGAATATAAGAAGTTGCTTGACTTTCAGGACTTTAGTGGGGGTTCTAGATGACTATTTCGATGGGTATTACTCGGAAGAAATGCTAGAATCGCAGGTACTCCTTGTTATTGTTTGCAAGTTGTTCCTTTATACAAATAAGAGCTGAAACCAACCAATTTGTTATATCTTTAGCCGAGCATGGTCAAATGGTGCAGTATAATTAGATTTTCTTGTGTCATCTCTTGGCAGGTTGACCAACTAGTTCTTGAGGACTTGGTGCGTGAAAAGTTTCCCAAATTGGGTTAGTCCCTCTTCAAAATTAATCTTTAATATACACCATTTCCTTAGCCGACTTTATGTCCATCATTGTTTCTGCTCATTTTCTGTTTGTTTGTTGCCACAGTAAACCATCTCGATTACCTGGGGGTGGAGGTGGCATGGGTGACTGGGCCATGGTTCCTCACAATTTTTATGAATATGCTGCCATGGGAAAGTGGTCAGTTCTTATAAATCATTGCATTCTGTTTCTTTTATGAGCTATATGATTGTCTACTATAAATAAATAAACCTTAAATCTTATGAATTTAATGTGCCTTCAGTGCTTAGAGTGTGGGATGTGCTACTCTTTGAAGGGAATCGTGTCATGTTATTCCGGACCACACTTGCTTTGATGGAGTTATATGGTACAGCCCGGTGATATTTTTGATTTTCTTATATGATATAAAATCAATTAATGGAAGCTCTTTATGAACCCGCATGCATTTTGCTTCCTGAAAAGTTTATTGACCCTTCTACCGGATGAATCTTATCTTTGCTCAGTTTTGTGTAGGACCTGCATTGGTTACAACCAAGGATGCTGGAGATGCAGTCACACTGCTTCAATCACTCGCTGGTTCCACGTTTGACAGCAGTCAACTTGTCTTGACAGCTTGTATGGCTTATCAAAATGTTCAGGAAACGCGATTACAAGAACTAAGAAATAAACATCGGCCATCTGTGAAGGCTTCACTGGAAGAAAGATCAAAGGGCATTAAAGCTTGGAAGGAGTCCCAGGGTCTAGCTTCTAAGCTGTATAGTTTCAAAAAAGATCCAGGTTTGGTGATAGTAGGTAGCGATAAACAAGAACAAGATGATATGGAGATGAATGGCGATTTGTCGCATTTGGACTCTTCTTCAGTAGATGGGGATGTAGAGATAGATCCTGTGAAAGATCTCAAAGAACAGGTATAATTTCCTACATACGTGACTAACTATATACTGATTCTTATGCCCACCCTAGTCTGATCGTTCAATACGTTGTATTTTCCCTTTTCGTCCCCTCTTTGTCTCGACCATGTTATTTTAAGAGGATGCTGAATTTCATTAACCACGTTCCACTACATTATCTTATTCATCATTTACAACGATAACGTAGTTGCTTCTTCTAAGTATCACCGAAGATGTGGAGAGTTATTTGCTCTCTAATCCATTCTGATGCATCTTTAAGGCATCAATTTACGAAATTTTATTTTATTTCTGATGAAGCTCTTCTTATGCACTTTACTATATACAATGTATTTGATAATAGAACTTTAGGATGTGCTAGGTATTTAAAAGAGAATGGGAATGCCTATGGGTTTGTAATATTGGTGATTGAATATGATTACATGAGCATGACTTTGTTTGCCTCACTTTTTGGGGGATACGGCTCTTTGCCTGCTCTTTGCAATGGAAGTGGATGAGAAAGGGAATATCAATAATCCACCTTACATTCCCGTTCCAATACCCCGATCAAGCACCCCTTTACAGTTAATAGCTACGCATCAAGTACACATAGCTATTGCAAAAATAACTGTCACACACTGTAATTTAGAAGATCTCATTATGTAACCGCTGAACTGATTATCAAGCTCACTGCCTGGTGGGAAGCTTTATGTTATATGCTAGGTTTTATGTTTATGCGCATGTTTAAAGGTTCTTCCTTTTCTATATACCTCATTCAGAAACGATCATCATATGGTTTGGTTCATATTTTACTGCAAGTACAAGATATTGAGTTAAGGAAAACTGTCTCTTTTCATTGGTTGAGCCTGGACTACCTTAATTTTATGTTTGTTCGAGTCATAACATCTCATCCCCCATATAACTTTTTGAGCATTGGCTGAATTCAGGTGGTGTGGCTTAAGGTTGAGTTGTGCAACCTGCTTGAGGACAAAAGATCTGCTGAGCTAAGGTAGATGACTTTCTTCTTTATCGGCTTCTCTGAGGATAAATGAAAGTTTCAGTCTTGGTTGAGTACCTACCCTCTTTGCTTTTGAAGATTCCCAATTTTTTAAATAACCTCGCTACTCTCGACCATAACATCATTGAAATTTCTTTCCATGTAACCACCTACTCTTGCCCCATGTGGTAAATCGCTGCAACATAAAAAAAAGGCTGTATGTTGGTTCGTGGCTGTTAGTACCATAGTAAACTTTTGGATTTATATAATTTTGCTTTCTGCTCAAAAATTTTGCTCCAAGCCTCCAACTTATGTGAGCCTCACTTGATTTTATTTATCTCCTTCATTGTTCTGAAACTTTTTCTTGTGTGTGTGTGTGTGTGTGTGTGTTATTCCTATGATGTTCCTAAAATTAAGTTTCTTGTTAAATCATGAGATATGAGATGGAAAGGTTCTGCAAATAATAATGTTTTTATTTATTTTATATTACTTCAGATGATCTCTCTCTTCAAAAGAATTTCACTTCGGATGCTACTGAAGTGTAATTTATATGTTGTTTTATTAATGTGGTCATTGTGCTTTGCTTATAGCTGATGCATAGTCTTTAATTTATTTTTACAGAGCAGAGGAGCTTGAAACAGCACTAATGGAGATGGTCAAACAGGATAATCGACGGCAATTGAGTGCAAAGGTATCTAAAAAGCTTGATGTTCACAGATATTGAGTTTTATTTCTTTAGCATGATCCTTCTTGTGTGAAATACGTTATTGTACAGTGGTGCATGCTAGCTTTTCATGGTTATCCCTAGTCTACTGAATGGATTTTCTGAACTATAAATTCTGTCTCTCGATTATTATGATCTTATGCTTATGGTATATTTTATCTGAAGCCATGCAATTATTTTACTCCCAATGACTAGGCTATCCTTGCCAAAACTTGGGGTCTTGCAGAATGATTCAATGCAAGTCTTTTATATTATGCATTTGAAAACCCGTATATACATGCGAGGACATAGTGGATTTTAGATCAGCAGGGCCCCATTTAGTCATTATAATCTTGCACCTTCTGCAATCTGATATCGCTTCTACTATATAATCTAGTTCAAACTATCCCTGAAGTCTGCCCATTGGTGTGTGGTTTTAGGTTGAGCAGTTGGAGCAAGAAATCGCAGAAATTCGACAAGCCCTTGCTGATAAGCAGGAACAAGAGAATGCCATGCTTCAGGTAAATTATTGCTACATCCAGTGACGATTTTCTGAGCTCTCTATTTCTTTTATCTTTTTTGTTTTTTGTTAAAAAATGAGACAAAATTGCATTGCTGGTTTCCTTCACAGATTTTGATGAGGGTAGAACAAGAACAGAAGGTGACAGAAGATGCTCGCATGTTTGCCGAGCAAGATGCTGCTGCCCAGAGATTTGCTGCTCAAGTGCTTCAGGTTTCTCATTCTTTCTCATAGTAGCTGAAGCTTGTGTCATCTTCGTCAGTTTCTATGCAACGAATCTAGTATCATCAATCTGTTCTATGCCCATGAACAATTAATCATCACCTTTAACCAGCATAATTGATGCAGCCCCTTCCTTTGAGATTTCCCTAGTGTAGATCTCATCATTTGTTATGTTGCAACCCGGACAAAAATGCAGGAAAAGTACGAAGAAGCATCGGCCACTCTGGCTGATATGGAAAAGCGGGCACTCCTGGCGGAGTCGATGCTAGAAGCTACCTTGCAGTACCAGTCAGTTCAAAACAAATCACAGCCTTCTCCTAGGTACCCTACTTCTTCAAATTCATTATATTTTCTTTTCATATTCTGAAATTTCGTGTATAATAGTATAATTATTCTTAATACATTCTTGACTTATTCCACCCTCCTTATCCTATTATTATAAATTCCTTTCTCAAGCAGATCCACTCAGCAAAGTAATCAAGATCACTCGCCCGAGATCCCAACAAGAAAGACTAGTCTGCTTTCGAGATGGCGCGATAGGAACAAGGTGAGTTATGCAATCCACTTAACATGCTTACACGGATATAAGGCTCCATGTTCATTTCTTCTCTCCTGTCACATTCAGCAATGACACATAATGATATACTCCCTCCGTCCCGCCGAATACGGCTTAATTTATATGGGCACGGAGACTAAGAAAAAAGGTATTGGGTATAAAGAAAGTGTTTAGTATAATGTGAATGCAATATTTTATAATGTTAATAAAGTTATAGATGGGATGGTTGAGTGTGTAGTGGGAGTAGGTTAGTGGGGTTTAGATGGGATGGTGGGTCATGTATATAAACTAATTGTTTCCTTTAAAGGAAACAGGCCAAGTATAGTGGGACGTCTCAAAATGGAAAACAGGCCGTATTCGGTGAGACGGGAGTATATATTTTTTATCCGTTTTCTCCAAATTCTTTGCTAATGCTGATAGCTGCTCATAAAAAGCAGTTTCATTTCTTCCAACTTAATGCCTCCCTTCGTCCCCTAATATAAGTTTTCCAATTTGAAAAAATCTTGTAATCCGAATAAGTGTCATATTTCATAAATCTATGCGAAAATGATATTGAACGACCAAATTTATCCTTGTACTCGAGGCAAAATTGTTACTTTTCGGATGTAATCCATGTTAATCCATCTCTCTGATATGCCATGCCTATTTTGCTTTAACAAAAAAGTGAAACGGATATGCAGGAGCCAAATGATGAGAAATCGCCCAACGAGGACGAGACCAATGGCCATGAGGTGCAGGAGAAAGTGTAAGTGAGTCAAGGCAACTGTATATCCGATGCATATCCAGGTTTCCTGAACTGAAAAACGGCTTCCATGCTCAGCAGCTCGAGCTACTTCTCGAGCCGTGTAGAGTTTCCATTTTTGTATTATAGTGATCAAAGATTGCTCATCAAGTTAAATTTTTGTTTCTTGATTCATTGACAATATTGCTTGGTTGGTAAGGAATTCTGAAAAGGAACATGGGTTTTATAGATTTGATCAAATTATAGTCTACTGATATTCTTGTACAAACATGTTCATAATGAATGGTTGCGGTTAGATATTAGGGGTGGACTCTCTCGTGCAGTACATACTCCCTAATTCAAAGAAAATAAGACAGCCTATCCTTGTTGCATTCATGAGCATATATATACAACAAGATTCTAAAAACAAAATTAAAGGTTTATGAAAGCAATATGATGTTTATAGCCATTCGTATTAACATTTAAATACAAGATTCTCTCTCATGTCAAATTTTTGAAATCTTTAAGTACACATTATAGGTAGGGCTGCAAAACAGGAGGAATAAGGCAAAAAGAGGAGAAGGAAAGAAAGAAAACCAAAGAATTAAGAACAAAAAAACCTACATACAATAAAGAAGGAAAATCTTCACAAAAAAAAAGGATCATCTGGATGGGGGCTTCACCATTTTTTCCCTTCTTTTTTCGTAACAAAATACAACCAACAAACAGCTCCGAACGAACTCCCAATGGTTCCGACAGCCTTAGCAAGATGCAACCAGTTGATGCAGATCATCAAGAGGATGGAAAAGTTCACTATAATCATCCATCCTTGAAACCATTTTCAAGGGGGAACTTAAATTGGTTTATACTGACCCTTCTCCATGGCACAAGAATCTTATAGAGTAGCTTTACGGCTGCATTTGCTTTCATCGTGGTTCTCTTCGCATTCTTGGAGTCGAGGAGCCTGAACTCTGCCTCTGAACAGGTTGAGTCTCGGGATCATATTTCTGCGAAGCAAGATAAGTTAAGGCTGTCACCACATCCGCCATTAGAGGCCGCATGTTTGGTTGCTCTTGTACACACATTGCAGCAACGGCAAGAGCTTGATACAATCCCCTAGCCGGATACTGGCCTTGGAGTGTCGGATCAGCCATTTGTGAGAACTTCCTCCGGTCTTTAAATAGAGGTCGAGCCTGCAAAAGCAACGGGTACTCACATTAAAAAAACACAAAGCAAGCAACCTTAGACTACACCATATCTCTCAGCAGTCAAAACCTAGGATAGATATTTAGTAAATGGCAGCAGAGGAAAGTCTTACCCATGCAACAAGATTGTGTTCCCCAGCAGCTCTTGCATTGTCTATCGCCTTTCTGCCTGTAATGATTTCTAAAAGGACTACTCCAAAACTATAGACATCGGATTTTAATGTGAGCTGCCCCGTCATGGCGTATTCGGGAGCACAATATCCGTAGGTTCCCATGACTCTAGTAGATACATGGGTCTTATCACCAACAGGACCTAATTTGGCCAACCCAAAATCAGAAAGCTTGGGATGATAATCTTCGTCGAGTAAAATATTTGAACACTTCAGGTCTCGGTATATAACAGGTGGGTTCGCTTTATCATGCAGATACTCCAAACCCTTTGCTGCTCCAGCAGCTATTTTCATCCTCGTATTCCAGTCCAGACGCTTCTTATCGGGCGGAAGGTCTGTCATAAATGGATATCGTAACTCATCAGTGAAGTCATCAGGGTTCCAATAATATTTCATAGTCAATCATGTGCAAATGAGAGAATTTACAGACATTTCATTATCCCTTTCCTCTAATAGAGTAACGTGCATATTTAGTTATGAAGAGTTTGTAACGCATACCATGTAGATGGTCTTCCAACGATCCTAATGGCATGTATTCATACACCAAGAGTCTCTGATCTCCATCAGCACAATATCCAATCAAGTTTACTAAGTTTGGGTGATGAAGTAGACTCAACATCAAGACTTCGACAAGAAATTCCCGGTTGCCTTGCAAACCATTGCGATCAAGTTGCTTTATAGCTACAACCTACACAATGGAGCACGAAGGAAGGTATTTTAACACTAATTCACAATGTCAATTGAACAAGTTGCACAACATCTACCATTCAAATGCTCAAACTGAAATAACTTATACAGATTCAGCAGACAGAGGAGTAACTGCACAAACGCAGAGTATGCAGACATGTAGGACAGGTCAAAACACAATCTTGTGCAGTCTTTAGTAACTTCTTTCAGAGTGGCATCCAAAAAACTTTTCCACGTCATCAATCTAGAATCTTGATGGATAAAAAAAAAAATGAAATTTTCCGATTCCCAAAATCTCAAAGATATAAAAACATACACTTTGTGACCTCTATCATTTTTAAGAAGCGATGTTAGACTTGTACCAAAAACTGATGATACTATTATTAGGAACTTGAAACTGTTTCTTGTTTCTATTTCTTTGTAGTACAAAAGATAATGTTAACATATTTGATTTCTTCTAAATAAAGAATTTGAAAATCTATTCATTCAGCAATAAGAAACTACTAAGTGCCCAGCTTTTTAAATGTCATGCACAATAATAGCCCAAGAGTGGAGCATAGTCAACAAGATATAAATATATCGAGCTCTTTTTACATATTTTGAACATCAAGCAGCAACCTCCACATGGCATTCATGTTTAATGGTGGTTTGTGAAAATACCTGATTAGTGCTCTCTAGTCGTCCTTTATACACTCTGCCAAATCCACCTTCACCTAAAAGACAATCGGCTCTAAAATTTTTGGCAGCTGTGGCCAATTCACGGAAGGTAAACGTGTGAGCAGCGATATGACCGGATCCTCCCTCTTTAGAAGCTTCCTTCTTCACATCAAACAACGGATTTTCCTTTAGTTTTTCTGCCACCAGAAAAACAAAAGGATCAACATCCATATCCAATTAATATACAAGAAAATGTATAAAACAATATGTGATGAATGGCTGGGATTTCCAAGTAACTCGATATCTGTAATGCACTATCATCATCATACATTTTAACGTGTGAATGGAAGAACGGATTTTGAAATCAAGCTTGATTCATCCTTAAAGCAGTTATCCAACAGAGCTACTAGTCAGGAATTAAATTTAAAGGTATACAAACACTACCATGCAACAGAAACATAAATAACCTTCAACAAAATAGCATAACGAAACTTCACTAGCACAAAGGGCTTCCAGCACCTTCTAGAGCTTCAGAAGAAATGGGAACAGAGTCAACAGATTACAGAAAGAAGAAACACTGAATCGTAACAGAACGGCACATGTTTGACAATTAAGTACGTTATGTATCAATGTATGATAGAATGATAGTCGCCCATAACAAATCGTGAAGAACAACAAAGACTCCTCTATACCTTCCAAATTTTGATCTCAAGACATCCGATTAAGTTAATTAGAGAGAGTAATGTAGTAATTTCAATGTTTCATGAGCAGCCTAATGATTTGATCAACTGACTCACCCAAAAGAAAATGTCTAAAACCATTCAAAACCATATACACAAGAAAAATCAAACTCGACAAGCAAAAATTGTCACTTAATATAAGTGAAGTGCAAACTGAGGTAATGCATAATATGCACAGAAATTAGAAACCATAATTAGCCTAATTCTCTCAAAAACCTACAGCCTAGAAAACACCTCATTGGCTCATTCTGTAACCCCACCTGAAAGAAAAACTAAACTAAAATTCAAGTTAAACCCCATAAAATACAATCAACAATTCTGAAAAAAAAAAGTAGTTTTTCCCACAACATTTCAACCAAAATAAGTTGGAACAAGAGGCTATAAAACCAAAAATCATTCACATACAACCTAACCTGGCACATTCTCTTCACGTGTAAATATAGAGAAATTGAGAACCCCACAAGCGAAAATTCATTTCTTTTTCCAAATTAATAAATTAAAAGACATAAATAGAGGAATGAAAATAAATTAGAATTCTGACACACCAAATGCACAAAATCCCATAAACATTTCCTTCAGATATCCACTTTTACAAACATCACTACCTGAAGAGATCTGATCATCAGGCTTCTTATCCTGTTCTTTCTTTACTCTCTTCTTCGATTTTCCAGAGCAAAGGAACCAACCCATTTCTGTAATCTCTCTTTATCAAAATGTGAGCCCTCTGTGAGAAATCACAGGGGAATTACACTCTGCAAAAAGCAAAAATAATAAATTGAGGAAAATTTAGAAGAAAAGAAAGAGTTGGGGGGGGCAAGAAAGGGAGACCAAACACGATTTGAGAGACTGAGAGAGAGAGAGAGAGAGAGGAGAGAGAGAGTGAAGTTAAAATTCAAGACAGGGGCTGTTTTAGTTTGTACCTTTTCGCTCTCGGTTCATATTTTATTTGTTGGTCCCTCCTATCTTGACTTTTCCTAAACAGACTCTAAACTCTTGTACATTTACATTTCAGTACGCATTTCCTTTTTTCTCTCAATTCCTTTTTTTGAGGATATTTTTTCTCGAAATCTTAAATACAAATCAAATTATAAAAGGTTTAGAATTTATTGAAACTCAATTGACTCGTATGCTACTATTCTTTTAAACCAAGAACCATACTGTTACAAACAATCATATGATAAATGAAGAAACCCTACGCATCAAATTTAAGTTCATCTCAAACATAACATAAAATAATACTCCCTCCGTCCCTGATATATCTTCCTAGGAGGGAGTGGCACGGGGATTAAGAAAAAATATTGATGAGTTGGTTGTAGATGGATAAAAGGTGGTTGAGTATGTATTGAGTGGAGAAAGGGTCCCACATTGAAGGAGTGATATACTAATTAATTGAGATAGTGGTGAGTAATATATTAATTAATTGAGATAGTGGTGGGTCATATGTGGTAGTTTAGGTAAATAAGTTGATAAAGTAAGGGTAGGGAGTAATCATATGATGTCCAAAAATATCTAGGAAGATATATGGGGGACATCCAAAAAAGGAAAGATAGGAAGATGTATGGGGGACATCCAAAAAAGGAAAAATATTGGAGATGCCCTACTATTCCTACCTACAACATTTATTGTACTTAAAATTTAATAACATTCTATCTCCTCAAAATAAAAATTTCAAAAACATATCTTTTTAATTGTAGATATCATAAAACATAAAAGAAAAAAAATTAATGAAAAAGGAAATTTCTCTTGTCTCAGTGACTAATGCAATCCCAATAACCTTAATTATATAATAATATTCATACATCTCCTTTTTCTTTTTTCTTTTTTCTTTTTTTCTTTTGAAGAAAGCCATCTCATTTCGGAAAATTACATTATCTCATAACCCTTTGCGGGCAGAAATCTTATATCCTCTAAAAATTTAATATTTGAATTCAGATAATTTTTCCTTACAAATTATATAGGATTAAATTTGATTAAAATACACGAATCTTACTAATTGTGTCTAACATTTTTTTTTGTGAATACATGATTTGACCTTCTTTGTAATTTTTCCACACGATGCAATTTGGGGAAAATCATTTCTTACATGTCAACCGAATTTGTGAAGAGAGCGAAACAACGTCATTCTATATAAAATTGTTACGAATAACTTAACAAGCAAAATTCGACTTTTACGTAATTCCTCCAAATTGAATCCTATGAAAAAGTGCAAAATAAAATTAAATTTCATATACTTAGAATAATTTTGTTTTAAATTAAAAAATAAAAAAGGGGATAAAATTCGTGTATAAAATTAAATTTCATTATATGCATGGTTTATGGTACATGTTTGAAGACAAGTTTGTCCTCTATTTCTTCTCGTTGCCAAGCATTATAACATGACGGCGATTTTCATATCATCCTAGGATCTTAGTCTTTTTAATAAAAAAACTAATTCATTAATCAAGATGAATCAAATGAAACAATATCCAAAAGTCATGAAAGCCACAATCATGTTATAAGGCAATAGAAACTAATGTTTTTGCTAAACTAGTTAGTTCATGTGCCGCTTTATTCGCTTCACGATGAACATAATTAATCGAAATAACATGTAACTTTTTCACCGAAGAAAAGAAGTCAAACATATCTTCACAATGATGTACATAATCTTTTTATTTGATTCCTCTTATTTTGTATTCAATCAAATTGATTCTAATACAAGCAATAACAACAATTTTTCACATTATATGAACTACTGAAATAAAATTTTAAACCAAACTACCGATTATCCAAAACTTTACAAAAAAAAAATAATAAATGACGGAAAGAGAAAACAAATTAAATAAAAAAAAATAGTTGAAAACAAATAAAAAGATAATTGTATCTATCTGAGATACTTTTTAGGCCAGCATTTTGGTATGCCATGACGACAAAATCGAGGGTATATAAATTTCTGCATTATATTGTGGTCAAAGCCGTGTTTTCCAACATTAACTATATATCAATACAATTATCAACAATGTCACATGACATCATCATGCATATTATACATATATAGTGAATAGAAGAAAATCTAATAAAAAAAAAAACGAAGTCATTATTATTTTGTGATGTGTTTCAGAAAAAAAAAAATTATATTTAGAAATAGTAAAATAAAAAAAATAGTAGATAGAAACTCGTTTTTTTAGAATAAATTTGTCGCGGTCAGACTAAGTTACTGAAAAAGAACATTATTTTATATTTTTTTGTGGATAAAAAGAGGGAGGAGAAAGAAACAAAATTAAGCCAAAAGCCATATTTCGTGGCTTGTTAAATTATTTCGCCGGTTGCTTTGGTGAGAGAATCCAGGTACTTGCGACCAATCGTTTGAAATTTATATTTACAAGAATTTTAAACAAATATAACATGTCAGCCTTATTACTAAAATTTCACTTATTGAAGCGTGACAATTTTACAATGCGATAGGATCATACCAGGTGATTAACATGAATCTGAAAGTAAGTAGAAATGACGATGAGAAATGACTTTTATAAAAGGATAAATCTATTGATTCAGGTCAAGAAGGTTAAAATGGTTCAATTTTGAAAAATAAAAATGTTTATTATCTAAATACTCCTATTTATATTTATATATTATAAAATCCTATTAATTTTAAACTTAATTAATATATCTAGTTTTCAAATAAAATCATTCAAACTTCCATATTACTCCCGATTCATATGCATTGTATGAATTAAATCCATAGTATTACTTTTCATACGGAAAACTCTAGGCGTACGTTAGTGTCCGACTGTTAACGTAACTTGCTCGCCGGAAAATGGCTCGAGGAAGGCCGAGAAGAGTGATACTACTGGAAACTAAGGGAACTAACGGTTCAAAATCTTGAAATCCTCCGCCAAAGGAAGCTACTCCCAAAGATACTGGAAAACAAAAACTCGATGAAACAATGAATGTGATCCCTCAGCTGGAATCAGATAATTTCGATGAAAATCAACTTCCTAAGGATCTAATCGTCTCATATCTAGAGGATAGAGTGCTTATTGTAGAAGAATTGGTGGAAAATCATCCAGCTCGCAAAGGTATGTCACTCGAATTTATTCCTCCAACTATCAAACATGGTATCTCGGTTGCTTGCTTGAATCCTGATGATATTAGTCATGAAGCTCTAAAATGGAAGAATGTTATTGTCTTGTATGTTATTGGAGATTCACCTTCTATTACATATCTACGCACTTATCTGGAGAGACAATGTAGAATTCATAACTGTGAAATATTCTATCATGTGGAAGGTTACTTCATTGTGCGATTTGTGTCTTTAGAAGAGAGGAATTATGTCTAGTATGTTGGTCCCCATACCATTGTGAACCGCCCTGTCATTGTTAAGGCATGGGAAGAGGGATTTAGCTTTGAGAAAGAAGTATTGAAGGTGATCCTGTTGTGGATTCAACTTCCTAACCTTCCACTTAACTATTGGGTAGTAATTCATTAAGTAGAATAGGTAGCATACTAGGCAAACCTATTTGTGCTGATGAATTTACTACAACACAAAGTAGAATCTCATATGCTCTTTTATTAGTACAGATAGATGTTACTCAGCCCCTGAAGCATAAGTTAATAATAGAGGGAGAGAATGAAAGACAAGTTGAGCAGCAAGTTATATATGATTGGGTTTCCCCTTCTGCAAATTGTGTCAAGCTGTAGGACATGACTGTCAAAAGAATCCTAAACCTAAAGTTCCTCCTCTACAGAAAACAAAATGGATACCAAAAACTGTAGAAGAGGACAAACCTAAACCTAAGGAATTTCAACCTGCAGGAGACTTGTCAGAGATTATGAGATTAACAAAGAGACCATGCAATGCAATGAACCTCTTATGATACAGGATATGTGGAGCAAGCCTAAAAGACCTGTGAATTAGTCAGTCATAGGGAAAGTTCAACTACTGTGAGAATTGGTAATACATTTTTGGTGTTGAATGAGCATGATGATCCAAGGTTATTGAAAAGGGACGGGGACCCTCTCCCCATAGGGTCTAAATGAATCTAATTACATGGAATGTGAGGGGTTGTAATAAGCCCTTCAAGATTAAGGAAATAAAGCAGTTACTGCTAAGAAAGAAAGTGGATGTTGTTATGCTTCTTGAGACAAGAGTGAATGAAGAAAAGTTTTAAAAAGTTTTAGAAAATTCAATAAAAAAAATGGGATTTCCTAAATAACTATCTTCATGCAAGAAATGGAAGAATTTGGATTTGTTGGAACCCTCAAGTTGTTGATGTTTGTTTGGAAAAAAAGTCATGAGCAGGGGATTCAAGTTTCCATAAGAGATCTAGTCTCTGGAAAATACTTTAGTTTTGTGGCAGTCTATGCTCTATGGAAGTTTCTTACTGAGATCGCTCAATCATATATTGATGCTTTGCTTATAGGTGGAGATTTCAACACTATCCTCCATCAATCTGATAGATTTCATGGCAATCCAGTCACTGATCATGAGGTTAAAGATTTTGCGGATTATCTTACAGATAATCAGCTATCTGTGTTAAGACAGATTGGAAATGACTTTACTTGGTGCAATAATTAGGAAGGCCCGCTAGAATCTTTTCTTTGATTGACAGATGCATTGGGAAAGTGGATTGGTTTAGAAGGTTTCCTTCTGTTCATGTTGATATCCTGGAGAGAAACAGCTCAGATCATTGCCCTCAATTTCTCACTATTGGTGATGCTGAGAGAACTCATAGATCTCATGTAATGCTCCGTAAATTCCTTACGTTCTTAAAATTTTAAAGTTAATTAAATAAATGGCTTTGCACGCCTAAGTTTACAATTTTTGAATTCTAAGGCTAACGGTCGAATCCGTTATTAAAAATAAATTACAGAAGTCAGCTAGACGACTACTGTATTTAAGGTTAGCGCGTACGAAAAGTTTTTAGTTCGTAAACTAAGAACGGAAAACCGTCTAATTTTACGTTTACAAAATTGCGATACGAACACGCTCGAGAAAGTTCGTTTTTATGTTTTTCCGGACGAAACTCGGACTTGTCGTCCCGAGTTTTTGTCAAAATAAATTTTGTAAATTTATTTTCTAATTAAGTTCATACGTTAGAATTTAAGGTCAAATCGAATCGCAACGATTTTTGTACCGAGCAACGTTTTTCGTCGTTCGTTTTCCCGTAACGTCGGATCGCGCCGGAAAAACCCGTAACCCTCTTAATTATATGCATGGCAGCCGACTTTTATTCTTTTTTTTTTTTAGTTAAATTGGTGGAGACATGCATGTAGACATTAGCTAAGTAAATGACACCTAAACTACACTTTATACACTTTCAACATTTTCATCATTTCAACAACATGAACAAAACAATTTTTCCTCTCATCTCTCTCACACTCTCGGCAGCTCCACTCCTCCATTCATCTTCTTCATTTTCTTTTCTCCATTCTCCATTGAAGACACCTTCAAAGCTTGAAGAAATCACACAAGTCCACAATCCATCCATTCAACCTCTTAAGTTCTTTCATTAAATCTTAAGGTATTTCTATCCTCCACAATTCTATCCAACTAGTTTTCTTTTCTTCTCTTTTTCCTTCTTTGATCGAAAAATAAGGTATTGGAATAGATGTTTTGATCTTAGAATAATGAAATTGGATGTATTAGATATGATAATTAAGGATTAAAGTGGAACAAAAACAAGAACCCTAAAATCTATATGAATGCCGAGATTTTTAAGCATGTTTGTAGGATTTTTATTTTTCTTCTTTTGATGGTTGATTCATGCTTAGTAGATGTTTAATTAGTGATTGGGATGAAAAAGAATCAAAAGCCCTATGTGTTTGTAAAATTTTAATTAGGGTTTTGAATTGAATTTAGGGGTTTTTTGTATGTTAGTTGATTTTGGAATTTCAATTGATAAATGGTTGTTATAATAGGTTGATTAGTGAATAAATGTAGTTAATTGGAGAATAAAATCATCCCCTTAACATCTATATAAAACCAGAAATTTATAGAATAATTATGAGCTTTCATGTATTGTTGTTAAGTGATGATTTGTTAGTTGATTTATGTTGCAAATCATGTTAGTTGGTTATAGAATTTAATTAAGAATTTTATAAAAATGTTTAATGAAACATAAGAGATAAAGATCACCATATAAACTGAGTTATAATGATGTTAAGATGTGTTTGCATGCATGAAAATGATTCACGTTAGACGTAGTTTAACGTCGTAAAATTTGAACGAAATCCGACAACGTTGAAAAAACGCGTAAGAGACGAACTTTTAATCATATCTAATAATTGAGAAGTCAGATGGGAATTCTAATTTGATATTATTGTTTATAATGAAATTTAGAACATCTTTCTAGTTGACGTCATAAGCTTTCGAATTAATCTAATATGAGCTATAGTGATAATCGAGAACTAGAACGCGTTTGAAAGTTTTTGTTGGTTTAGTACTTGTTAGTTGAAATCCGACGTTTAGAACGTCGTGCTTTTGAGCGAGTTTTAAGAAGGAGTTTGTCACGTACGGAAGTACGTGATGACTGCCTTGAGAGTCCAGTTTCTAAAAAAATTAAATACGAGAGCTTAGAACGAACCTAAGACGTTATACGTCGAACCTATCAAGCAATTAGGGTTTTCACGGCAGTTTTGCGACCCTCTCCGGAAACTGTAATAACTTCCAGCTCGTTTATCGGATTTGTGATCCGTAAATTGGAGCGCGAACTAGACTTCCTAAGCTTTCTAATGGTACAGGGTTCACCCCCTGTTTCCAAATCCTCTGTTCTGGACAGCCTCCAGAGTTACTGGACTGTGCAGTGAAATTTCAGTTTCTTGTTTTCTAAGTTGTTTAGTTCACAACTTAGTTTCTTTCGTTTGTTTAAGCCGTTTTATCTAACGAACATCTCCCTACTGACCTTAGAGTCAAATATAGAACCTTGAGTGATGAAAATCAGTTGAGATCTTATATCTTATCCTTTCAGTAAAGAAGAAATAAACGAGAAATTCCTTAAATTATTCAATGATCTAAAACGTAAATCGCCTAAGTTGATTCTTTCCAACTTAGTTTCTTTTAATCTTTAAAGTCGTATTAAGATACCGACTACCTTATCTACTGACCCGAGAGTCGAGTATGAGATCTTCCGAGTTCAAAACGAGATTGGTACGAGTCTCGTTTCCCGTTTAAGTAAAACGAATCTAATAAGCGTGCAAATGCCTAAAGAATAAAACAACTAAAACCTTCTTCGATTCTCTTTAATCGATTATTCTTTTACGATCCGTTTTTAAGTATGTTTATTTTACGATGAAGGAGGAAGCCAACTGTAGAGAAAGGACAGAAGATCCAAAGTTGGAAGCTTTTGCTTATAAGTTCTGTATTTACAAGGTGGGCTTTTATATACAAATAAAACGAGCAATGCTCGGAAAATCTTTCTTATTCGCTTTGATATCTGTGTTTTCAAAGTGATAATATGGCATGAACTATTTTATGTTTTATGTGAGTTCTCTTGTACCTATGTGAGTCAACATTCATATTTTCCAGATTTAGAGTTAGTCTTTTTAGATTAACTAACGATCGGCTCTGAGTTAGCTGCTAAGTGCTTTCCAGAGTTAGTGCACTTTGTAACCTGTGGTGTATGTGATATCCTGTTGAGGGGTACCAGCCACGGTGAATTAGAATTGGTCAAGATTGAACGTAACATTAGTCAGAAAATGCTCGCGCGAGTGATTTATGAGAAAAAGTCAGAAAATGTTTAGTAGACACGGATTCTTTCAATAAAACTCCGATGTGCTACATTTATAAAATGCCATATTTATCTATATTTATGATTATGATTTCGGCATCGTGCCCACTAAGTACGTTTGTACTTAGCCCTGCATTGTTTTCTAAATGTGCAGGTTGAAGCGACGGTGAGCGGCGACGGTTGATGTTAAGTTAAAAGATAGGATGCTTAGTTAGAGCCCTTCCGCTGCCGAACTCTGTATTTCTTTTGAGATGTACCTTTTTGAAAAATACTCTGTAGTCTAAGTCTGTAATATGAACTTAGTTTCTTTTTGTACTTTTGTCGAGTAATCCTTAGGGATTAACTCTTTCTTTTATATTGAAGTCTTATTCATGGTTTAATGATGTCTTTTTCATGTATGTTTAGTCAGTTAGCCCCCTTTCTTCCCCGCTTCTTTAATCCAACCCCAGTCGCACCCCGGCTTCTGCCGTCCCTCGGGATTTGGGGCTGTAACATCTACCTTCAGATTTATCAATATTATTGTTGCTCATTCAGATTTATCAATATTATTGTTGCTCATTCAGATTTTAGAACTATTGTTCAAGAAGGGTGGAATCCTCACTGTCACAACAACCCCCTCCTTGATGTATGGTATAAGTTGAAGCAGCTCAAGCAACCTCTCAAACTCCTAAATACCAGACACTTTAGAAATATTCCAGAAAAGATCATGACATTGAGACAAAAGTTGAGTGATATTCAAAATGAATTAGCTCATGATTGAAGACGTGATTACTATGGAGAATTTTTCCATGGCAAGAATGTATATGGCAATAGAAAGCTCGAGCAGACTGGATCAAACTTGGTGATTCAAACACCAAATTCGTCCATGCATATGCTAATGCAAGACAGAACTATAAAGCTATCAAATTTCTCATGACTGCAGAAGGGATTAGATGTAATACACAAGAACAAATAAAGGAGAAATTTCACAAGTTCTACAAGAATTTAATGGACAGTGCAACAGTTTCTTTGCCAATACTTGATCAGGCTACAGTAAGGAGAGGACAAACCCTGAAGCATGGAGAACAACTGTTCTTATGCAGGCCATGTATTGAATTTGAAATAAAGTCTGCTCTCTTCAGTATGAATGCAAATAAAGCCCTAGGTATTATGGTTTCAATGCCCATTATTTCAAATCTGCATGGTCTATTATTAGTAGAGATGTCACTGAAGCAGTAAAATATTTCTTTGAGAGCAATTTTATGCCCAGAACAATTAACTCTACCCTTATTACACTGCTCCCAAAGAAAGAAAATGCTTGTTTAGTCAAAGATTTCAGGCCAATTGCCTGTTGCAGTGTGCTTTATAAGATAATCTCCAAGGTCTTAGCCAACATAATGCAAGTTGTTCTTGATAGTATAATTAGTGAAAGCCAATCAGCTTTTGTGAAGGGGAGAGCAATCTTTGACAACATTCTCTTGAGCCATGAAATCATCAAAGGCTACAACAGAAAAGGGATATCACCTAGAAACATGATAAAGATTGATATTCAGAAGGCTTATGATCCGGTTGAATGGCCTTTTCTGAAGTATTTGTTATTGGAATTGGGATTTCCATTTCAATTTGTTTCTTGAATCCTTGCTTATGTCACCACAGTTTCATACTCTATCCAAGTTAATGGATAAATTACTGAATCCTTTCTAGCTACAAGAGGGCTTAGACAAAGAGACCCTATCTCTCCATATCTGTTTTTTGTGTGCATGGAATACCTCCATAAATGTCTCATGGAACTTCAAGGAAACATGCTGTTCAGATATCACTCAAAGTGTAAAAAGTTCCAGCTTGTATAGTCTTCCCCTGGACAGGAAAATCTAGACTTAGTAAGCGAGCTCTTGTAGCTTGGGAGTTGCTTTATCTCCCCAAATCTGAAGGAGGTTTGAACCTCACTAATATCCACCTATGGAATAAGGCAGCTTTTAGGAAAATGTTCTGGAATGTGGCTAAAAAAAAGGATAGGATGTGGATTAAATGGCTTCATGGATACTATGTCAAGCAGCAAAACCTCATCACCATGCCAATTCCAGCACAAGCATCGTGGGTGATGAGGAAAATAATCCAAGCTCGAGATACAGTGCTCTCAGTTCCTCAAGGTGAGCTTCTTTTACTTCAACCTCGATTCTCTATTAAAAACCTGTATTGCTTGTTGAGAGGTACACCTACTAAGGTAGCATGGCAAAGAGTTTTGAGAGATAATATGGCACCTCCTAAGTGTACCTTTATTCTATGGCTCATGATACTGGTAGATTATCAACTTGTGATAATCTAGAGAAAATTGGGATCTATGTAGATTCTCTTTGTTGGCTTTGTGGCAAGGAACAAGAGAATATCAACCACCTATTTTTTGTTTGTGAGTTTTCGGCCAAGGTTTGGGAGATAGTAACAACTTGGGGCAAAGTTTTTCGTAATGCTCAGCCATGGCATGAGAAGAGAAAGATCCCGGAGCAACACCATGGATCTAAATCTAATAAACAAAGGATGTATCGATTACTCTTGGCTATTGTGGTTTATATGGTGTGGAAGGAGAGGAACAAAAGGAGGTTTCAAAGTACAGAGTCGACACGACATTGTGGCTAGACAATGTGAAATCATGGCTGCCACTCGTTGCCAATTAGAGCCTAAACTTTCTAGGTTTTTGCATGGTTTGACGTAGAGTTTGATCAAACCTGATGTGATTATGTTTGCATGGTTGATGTGCGGTTGTAACTTCTTCATTTTGGTGGAATAAAATCACTTTTTACCAAAAAAAGAAAAAGAAAAAGCAATAGACTAACATAGGTTTGTATACAGCATACATGTAGAACTCAATAATAATAATAATAATAATAATAATAATAATATAATTAAATTATTATTATTATGAAAATAATTATTGCTAAACCCTAAAATAATAATATTAAAATAATAAATTATTAATTAGTACTGATATTATTATAAGAGGAAATGCATCCATATGTCATTAGCTGAAATGTAATATCAAAAAAGGTCACTAGTTCAAATTTTATCAATTTTTGTCACATGTTTGCTTTTTGGACATTTATATCCTTATTTTTCTACTAATTTCCATCTTTTGACACACTCTCTCTCCTACTTTTTTACTTTTATTTTCTTCTCTTCTTTCTCTCTCCTCTTCCCTCATCTCACGTCTTTCTTTCTCTCTCTTTTTTTTCTGTGATTTTCCTCCCTCAGCTCGACTTCTGTGATCTCGTCCATCTTTTTTCTTCGTTGTCGTCGCCATCCTCGCCGTCCTCTCCATCGTCGCCATCGCCGTCGCCTCCGTAGTCGCCGTTGCCACCGCCCTTCTCATCCGTTTTTGCTGCGATTTTGCAGCTTTTTTCTCCGTCGCCGCTGCTTTTTTTGTTCGCGACGTTGCTTCGTCGTCGTTGTCGTCTATCTCTATTGATTTTTTGCTGTGATTTTGCAGCATTTTGGTTGCGATTTGTGCAGAATTTGCTGTTTTTTTTTTCTGCAAATTTGTTGCGATTTTGTTGTGTTTTATGCTTGAATATTCGTTTAGAAAGTGTTACGTGTGTTCGATTGTAATTTTCCGGCGATTTTTAGTTGTGGTGTCGAAGCTATGGAGGTAATTTTCCGGCGACTGAATACTGGTTTTCGATTTCGATTTCTGGTTCTGAGTTGGTACGTTTTTACAATTGCGTACTGGTGTGTACCGAGTTTACTGGGTATGCAGTACGTATTGATAAATACGTACTGCGTACCTTAATTTGTTTTCTTGGCACGCAGTACGTATTTACCAATACGTACCAAGTGTACTTGGTACGCACTACGTATTGATGAATGTGTACCAAGTTTACTGAGTACGCACTACGTATTTATTAATGCGTACGAAGTTTACTTGGTGCAGGTAAAGCTATCTTCTTTAGTGGTTACGCATGGAGGAAACTGGAAAGAGAACATTTATGAGGGTGGTATGAAAGAGTATATTCCTAACAACTAGTGGTATAAGTTTAATGTCATTTTTGGAGTAAAGAGCAATGTTGTTGATGTTGCTTCCAGGAAGTGTTCATGTCGGGGATGGGATCTGGACTTAATACCTTGCTCTCACGCTACAGCAGCAATCTGGTGAAGTTGAAGTTTTATGTGTTGGGATTAATTGCAAATTCGTACCTATTTTGTCAAAACTTCTTAGTACACCTGGTAAGCAATTGTAAATGCGTACTAAGTGTACCGTATGAAAACTTGGTACGCAGGTACGCTTTTATCAATGCGTACCTGCTTAGGAAGTTCCAATGTGGTACACTTGGTACGTAGTTACAATTACGTATGAAGTTTGCTCATCAGAAATTGGTACACAGGTACGCTTTGGCTAAAAACGTACCTGCGTACCAAGTTCGGATGAGCAAACTTGGTACGCATTTACAATTGCGTACAAAGAGGATTCCAACTGGATCTCATACCAAACGCAGTCGAGGGTGTTTGTGGTGTCATGAGAAAAGTCATTATCCCTCTAAGACGCTGCTTGATTAATCCGGAAGAAGAAGGGAGTAGCAACCAACCAAGCATCAAAAAGAACCCGCAAAACGAAGAAATGTGGTATTTGTGGTGTTGCGGGTCATACTCGCCAAACATGTCAAAATCCACATAGATTTGGTTGATAATTGGAGATTTATTGAATTCTATTAGATGTGTACTGTTTGTCATGATTTTTGTTTGAAATTTTTGATGCTTTTATTAATATTGTGTCAAATATTATTATAAATATTAGTACGTTTTTACATATATTGTAATAGATAGGTAAGTAAATCTTGGTACGTTTTGTTTAATTGATTACCTTGTATACTAGAAAAACTGTTACGAACTTGACTAAAAACGTACCGGCGTACCAAGTTCAGATGCGGTACACCTGGTACGCATTTACAATTGCATACCAAGTTTGCTTATCAGAACTTGGTACGCCGGTACGCACTACCCAATGCGTACCAAGTGTTCAAGTAAATCTTGGTACGTTTTGTTTAATTGCTTACCTTGCGTACTAGAAAAACTGTAACGAAATTACACCAGGTACGCATTACAATTACGTACCAAGTTTGCTTATCAGAACTTGGTACGCCAGTACGCATTACCCAATGCGTACCAAGTGTTCAAGTAAATTTTGGTACGTTTTGTTTAATTGCTTACCTTGCGTACTAGAAAAATTGTAACGAAATTACATTTGCGTACCGTGCGTACCATAATGCAAGTACATAGTTATCTTGTGCATAATACCAATAAAGATAAAAAAAAATATACATAGTATCAGTAGCATGTGCTAATATTTATCAAAAATACACATTCAAAATATACTAATGTTTATGAATTCACAAAATAATAACCATCATGCCCAAAATATTAACAATTCACTTTTCATTCATTGCCTTAATCGAAATCCATGAGGACTGCTGGACTGCTTCAACTTCTCCAAGACAGAGTTGCCACTTGTGTTGAGACATCCTCGAATGTCAGAAATAAGTGACTCATAACCATGAGTCATCACCTTGTTTTTCAAGCTTGCGAGTTCCAGCCTCTTGTGTGTCCAGTTGTGTTGCAATAAAACCTAAAACAATTCAATAACAAATTAATATTAACTGTTTAATAATAATCTGCTTGGTAAAAGTGGTAAACTTTTACAAATACGTACTAAAATTCCTGATACACTCGGTACGTTTTTGCTAATGCGTACCAAGTGTACTAGTAAAGTAGGTACGCTTTTGCAAATATGTACCTACATGACATCAAAATATTGGTACATTCGTTACGTTTTTGACAATGCATACCAAGTATACTAGGAAAGTAGTTACGCTTTTGCTAATACGTACCTAAATGACAATGAAATACTGGTACACTCGGTACATTTTTGACAATGTGTACCAAGTGTACTAAGAACACACTAGTTATCTTGGTACGTATTTGCAAATGCTTACCATGTTGCATGCTTTGGAACTGGGTAAGCATTTACAAAATCGTACCAATTTTAATTATACAACGACATATTCAAATCAATCGAATACATAATTTATCTCGCATAATCTCAGAAAATCAATATCAAACAATCCTCAATTAAACAAATTGTATATCTGTGTGCACCGGTATGTATTTCACAAAACGTACCTGTACGCCTAGTACAATTTTCCCCCAAATTTGTCTGAACCCTAATTCATATTCTACTCCACAAACTAGGTATGCAATTGAACATTCAAAACATTCTATACCCGCGAAATCGAAGAAATCAAGTGGTAATCAAACATACAACAAGCCCTAACTTTCAGATCTTGAATTTGGAAATTAAAAAATGAGAATAGTTACCGGCAAATCTGCAAAAATGTCTTGGTCACTGGTTTCCTCCTGTTCGTGCGGCGGCGGCAACTGTGCTTCTTCCTCTTGGAGCGGCGGCGACTGTGCATCTTCGTCTTGGCGCGGCGGCGACTGTTCTTCTTCCTCTTAGCGCGGCGGTGACGACACTTCGGTGCGTTTACTTCTCGGCCTCATCGCGCCATTTTTTAGCTTCATCGCCGCCTTTTTTGGCTTCATCGCGGCCGTCTTTGGTGCTTTGATTGTCGTTGCGGCCGTCTTTGGTGCTTCGCTCGTCGAAGCGGCGGTTGATTTCTCCACCGCTGGTTCGGCGTTTTTCACCTTTTTGGTGCGCACGCCATCTAGCAAATGGATGTCGAGAGGTGGAGAGAGGTGATGGCGGAGTGAGGCGGAGTGAGGCGGAGATAAGGTTTTGAGAGAGAGAGGATGCGTCGCAGAGAAAATGGAAGAGAGAGAAAATCGGGAAGAGAGAATGAGAGAGAAGAGAGAGAAAACTGTATTTTAATGTTTTTTGAATTATAACCGTACAAACCCACTGCTCTATAAGGGTATTTCAGTCAAATAGGGTACAATTTTACTCAATTTTTGTCAAAAGTGAACTTTTGACAAAATTTGTTATTACTATGTACCCTAATGACATATCACCATTTGCCTCTTATTATAATAGTTATTATTAAGTTACAACGAAGCGCATCTCAAGTGGTTATAGTCATGTGTGTGGGCATATATATTTATATATATATATATATATATATCTGTGTGTGTGTGTGTGTGTGTGTGTGTGTGTGTGTATAATAAAAACAATAATAGACGTATGAGGTGAAAATCTCATGTACGGTTCTGTACACTGACAATAAGAGTGACTTATCTGTCAATTTTTCCACTATCACCGCCAAAAAACTGAACTCTTCCATAAAGTCGCCAGAGTATGATTAATTAAATATTAATAAATAGAATAATTATTAATATAATTATAATTATTTATTATTATTATTATTAGTATTATTATTATTATTAAACTAATTAAAAATAATAATAATTAAAGAATGACCATTCGTTCCTCGTGTACACACCAACCTTAGAAATATCATTCCCTGATTCATTTCTTTCTCATATTCTTTCCATTACAAGTATCATTTCATTCCTACTAAACTCTATTCCTGTGTTCCAACCATCCCCTAATTAAAATCATTTTAATAGTTTAACTATATATGGACCTATATATTTTGTAGTAATCTTATTCAATTTCTTTAACTTGTTGAAAAAGGGATGAATTTTTTAAAATAATTCATACATTAAAAAAAAAGAAAATGGGTAACATATAAAATTTATTTTCTAAAATTACTTAGGACAACATTACAACTTTTAAAGTTAAAAGATAAATTTATTTTCCGTCGAATGTCGACGAGTTATTTGGTAGTTTGAAAATAAAATAAAATATTAAATTTATGTGGGCAATGACTATAGTCGTTAAGTTAAGTTAAGTTAAGTTCGATGACTATGGGCGATGAACAAAATAATAGAAAATCGAATATCCCAAGCGAACCAATTTAATAAAATTAAGTTAAGTTCGAATTTTCGGTTCGTTTCAGACATTTTTTAATTTTGTATCTCGGATCGGTTCGATTTAGTGTTTTTAAATATATTAAATTAAGTTAGAAATTTGAACTATATATATAATTTTATATAAATAATTTAACATATTTCTAAAAATGGAATGAAAAAATATGTACTACTCCCTCTATCCACGAAATGGTTGTCACTTTTGCTATCTAAGTTTGTCCACGAAATGGTTGTCACTTTTGTTACTTCACTCATATTTATTGTAGGACCCTTACTCCACT
Organism: Schizonepeta tenuifolia; assembly: GCA_029490685.1. Lineage (NCBI taxonomy): Eukaryota > Viridiplantae > Streptophyta > Magnoliopsida > Lamiales > Lamiaceae > Schizonepeta > Schizonepeta tenuifolia. Next base: position 86,705,833 of record CM055959.1, read on the forward strand.
CACAACAATATTCACTATTATCTACTACTACCTACCATTTTCTTAAAACTCATGACGTTCATAATATGACAATCATTTCGTGGGCGTAGGAAGTATATTTTGATTAGAATAACATACCTTAGAGGTGGATGCAATGTATTTGTCACCAATAATTTGATTCAGACGATTACACAGTCAAAGTTCTCATTAATTAACAAACAAACATTTAATGGAATTTCTTGTTCCCAATATATATATATATATATATATATATATATATATAATAATAATAATAATAATAATAATAATGAAAAATATAAAAAGGATAGGAATGTTATTTTACGTCCAAATTCGATCATTTATGACATTTGAACCGGATCAATTTGATCTGAATAGCAACTCCCTTTATAAAATTACATTTATTGTATTTGTTGGGAAAATTAGTAAAGGTTTCGAAAGATACCAAAACCCCAACTGACCTCAACCGAGTAGATGAATGTCTTTAGTCTGATCTTAGCTAGAGCTCACTGTTTGAGCGTAGGGATTTTATTTTTACCGAAGTCAAGCAGAAGAAGTCAGCCGGACTAAACAAGGAGGTTCGTGAAGAACTCAGCTGAGGCCCAAACTCAGCTGAGACCAAGACTCAGTTGAATGTTCAGACTCATTCGGGACTCAAGTTCAGTTGAGATATCAACCTCAATTGAAACACGGACTCAGTTAGACAGCACCTCAGTTGACTACTCAACTGACCCATGCAGCTGAAGGCATACAGTCTAGCATGAAGAGAAGTTGTGTCGAAGTCAGAACGTCACGAAGCGGAGAAGAGAAGATGCTGAAGACGGAGGAGCTGCAGTCCAGATTTTGAATCTACTCGGAAGCACAAGTCAGCTAGAAAACTGTCCATAAATGGGCCGAAAACAGCAAAGGTCGCAGTTATCATTTTAGGAAAGTTACCAGTAAAGCATGTGGAGTGTCATACTTTTGGTAGAGATCAAACGACTTTTTCCAACGGCTAGTTTGAACTCCCTCTATAAATAGAGGTCTCCACACCAATGCTTAATAGGGGCGATACAAGCAGAGAAAAAGCACGCCCAAGTGCCGAGAGATAACACCAAGAGTGAAAGAGCAGCAACAGCTCTTCACCTCTCTCTTTCTCTCCAGGTAAGAAGGCCTTCGGCGAAGTCCAGTCGAAGCAGAGGGTGATTCCTCCTCCTGTTCTTCCCCCTAGTCTCTCAGAAATCTCTCATTCCTGATTGAGTCTAGAGGATAGATCCTTGCTTGTTTTGTATCCCTCTCGGACTCTCTATTTCGATAGATTGAGTTCAGGCCTTTGGTCAAAGCCTCCACTCCCTAAAGTGTTGCAGACTTCCTTATTAGAAACTCCCCCCAAAATTCAAACCTTAGGTCTAACTTTGAACTCGGAATTATAGTCATCAGGTCCCTTGAAATTCGTAATCTAATGCTCGGTCCCTTAGAACCCGTAATCCAATACCCGATCCCTTGAAACCAGGAATCCAAAAACATGTCCCTTGGAACCTAGAATCCAAGAACAGGTCCCTTAGAGCCCGATATCTAAGATCAGATTGTGCACTTGCTCGGAAAAGTGTTGTAAGGTCTTGTTCGAACCTGGAATCGAACTGGTTAGGTTTGCTTGGAACCCGAAATCCAAGTGCGGCGTTTGTTAAGCACGCGTAAGCTTATCTAGTGGATTACTTCCTCAAAAAGGTAGTTGCGGATGAGGAGGTTGATCTCCGAATCACGTTAAAATACTGCGTACTTACTTTCTGTATTTTACATTTAGTATTTTAAATTCAGAACATAACCAACTGACCCAGCATATGCATCGCATATTTATCTAACTGCACTAATTTGGGAACTTGGCATTCCCCTTTCACAAATGTTTCAGTTTTTGTAACGAGTCTAAATTCCACCATCTTCCGCGTTGCAAAACTGATTAAAACCTCAGTTGGTGCATTCAACTGAACTTCAGGCATAGGAGCCAGCTGAGCTACCAACTGTGTGATTGGCTCCAACTGAGCAACTCAGTTTTAGAGCTACTCCAATTGACTCTTCCAGTTGTTGAGTAAACTGACCTGAGCAGGATATCTCAGTGAAAAGACGTTAAGTAAAATGAAAATTGCTACTGGTGTATTCCTCTCCCTCTCCAATACATCAGTTACTCGTTACCAAGACCATCAGTATCTAGTATATTCAAGGGATGAGGTTTGAAAAATTAAAATTGACTGTTTATTGTTATATTTAATGTTTAAAAAATAATTGCTTAGATGATAAATTTTAAATGCTACTATTGCATAGGGGTGATCGTGGTCTGTTTTGGTGCGGTTTGATACTAAATCCAAACCAAATCGTAAAATACAGTTTGATAAATTGTTGGAACCAAACTAAACTAATTAAGTAGTCAAACCAAATCAAACCAAACTGTAATAATACGGTTTGGTGCGGTTTGGTTTGCGGTTTATCAATATTTTTTTCATTTTCTTCGTAATAGAAATAAAAAGAATTAAATAAAGTTGTTGTCATAACCATATACGTTTTTCTCTTTTACTTTAAATAAATATACTAGGAGTCTAGGATAACATTATTTAGCGAAATAATAAATTATAATAAAATAATTTCACATTCTCTACGTATCTATCGAAAATAACTTGAATTTGAAAAGGATATAGAAGAAAAGAAAACAAATAGAAATTTGTACCTTGTGTTCAAAAGTGAAGATAAGCCACTGTAACAATTAATTGGAAATGTACAGTAGATTGTATGGTTTAATGATTTTAAATTGTACGATTTCATTAATTAAATTTGTATAACACTCATATATGACATGCAATTGAGAAAATTCCTATTTTCTAATATAATAAATAAAATGATAATATTAATATTATTGTATCAAATAGTGTTTTTCGGTTTATGGTTTGATTTGGTTTGAATTTTCTTAAAAACCAAACCTAAACCATAAACCATAATTTTTGAAAAATCTAAACCAAACCATATTTTTGAAACCACAAAAGCGAACCAAACCGTAAATTACGGTTTGGTTCGATTTAATTTACGGTTTAAACCAAACTTTGAACAACCCTACTATTACACATGAATGAGAGTTGTACATTGGTCCACACAACCTAAAAATCAAACATATCAATTGTGAATTTTCAAAACATAAAAAAAAAAAAAAACTACTAGTATAATTTACATTTTTTATGTGATTTGTAAGTTATTGCATGTGAATGTGCACCAAGGCTAGAGTGTGCCGGTTCCCAAAATAAAAGTTAGTACCTATTCCAGGCATTGAAAAATTAAACATAACGACCGTGAATTCTCATGACATAAAAAACAAGGTAAAAATAATTCTTCAAAATTAGCACCGTATCAAGCAAAATAATTTTCAGCAAAACAATAAACGACAAGTAAATACTCCCTCCGGTTTCAAATATAAGAAATTTTAGCCATTTTTATTTGTTTTTTTATCAGATGTTTTCAGTTACCAAGAGTGTTATCTCTCTCCCTTCCTTCAATTTTATTTACTTTTCAACTCATTATTAATGATGTGCTCGTTTTTAATTTTATATTAACTTATGGCATTATCATGAATTGCAAAAAAGAACTCAAAAGGCAACAATACAAATGACCAAATAAATTTTTTGCATTAAAGTTTAGAGAGAACAAGAATAATGAGTTGTTAGTTTGTTGGGTTGGGAAAAGGAGTGGATGTGACGCTAGAACATGCTCATACAAAATGAATATAATAAAATGCACAACTATTTATTTTTCAGCCTCTTCTAATGCATAACGTTTCTAAATACACATTCTCAGTTTTTTTAATTATTATTATTAGAGGAAATTCACTCATATATCCACCTTGTACCTTAACAATGTAAAAGTTTCCAAGAAATTTAATATGGACAAATTCTACCCATTTTTTGTATTTTTGTACCTTTATACCCTTACTAACCCACCTACTTTTCTTTTTCTCTCTTTCTTTTATGTTTTTCCTCTTTCTTCTCTTTTCTCTCATTCTTTTTCTTTCGCCTCTTTTCTCTCTGTTTCTTTTCTTCTTTTTCTCTTTCTTCTCTTTTCTCTTTGTTTCTTCTATTTTCTCATGCAACTTTTCTCTCTCTTTTTCTTCCTCACCGCTAATACATGCTTTTGTCCTTCAGCTCTATTCTCCATCAGGCAACAATTTAATGAGCAGCGGCACGGTGGTGAAGCGACTGCGGTTCCGCGACATCGGAATTTATTTTTGTTTCCTAGTTTTGTTGATTGTATTTGTTGTTAATGGAGATATTGTGATATTTTTCGAACTTGAGATAACATTCAGGAGTGAACACATCTACTTTCTCGTATGTTAATATTAATGGTTACGAATTTACAGTAGTTACTCTTTAATTATTTCATACAGGTGTTACGATATTATGATGTTGTAACCTAGTAGGAATTTACCATTTCATAATTGGTATATGATGTGTTGATACGGTACCACTGTACAAAATAAACATTTCGCAACTATTTATATTTCGTAATTATTTACATTTTGTAATTCATATTAGTGGATACGAATTTACAGTCAATGATCATTTCGTATACTGGTTACTATATTATGATGTAGTAACATAGTACGAATTAATCATTTCGTAACTTATATACGAAATAAACATTTCGTAACTATTTACATTTCGTAATTTATATTAGTGGATACGAATTTATATTCAATGATCATCTCGTACATGGGTTACTATATTGATGTAGTAACATAGTATGAATTAATCATTTCGTAACTTCGAAATAAACATTTCATAACGTTGTTACCATACTCGCATGTTAATATTAATGGTTACGGAGTTACAGTAGTTACTATTTAATTATTTCGTGCGAGGGTTACGATATTATGATGTTGTAACCTACTACGAATTTACCATTTCATAATAGGTATATGATGTTTTGATACGGTACCACCGTAGAAAATAAACATTTTGTAACTATTTACCTTTGTAATTTATGTGGGTGATGGTCTGTTTGTTGTAGATAACATTTTGATCTACGTTTTCGCATGTTTATATTAGTGGATACGAATTTACATTCAATGATCATTTTGTTCATGAGTTACTATATTGTGATGTAGTAATCATAGTACGAATTCATCATTTCGTAACTGATATACGTTGTGATACGGTACCATTGTACGAAATAAACATTTCGTAACTGTGTTACCATACTCGTGTGCATTTGTGTTATTTCTTGCTTTTCATTTGAGTAGTTACAGAGTTGATTAAACTTACATATTTCATGCTGATGGGTCCATCTTATTTAATTGTTTATTATGGAGGAGAATGGAATGATAATACATATGAAGGAGGGAGAAAAGATTATATTCCTATACCACCGATGCGGCGGCTGAATTTGTTTTTGCGATGACCATCATAAGTTTGTTTGATAATGTTTAAATGCATTATGCGAACACCTCATTTATCTCTAGCCATGTTATATTTTACAAAAAAAATTGTGATATTTTTCATTTATGATACGAGTAGTATGAATTCTATAATTTTTACAAAGTTTAGTTGTAAACAACTGGTGAAATTTTTGTGTGCTAATTTGTAACAAGTGGTAAACTTATACTAAAACATTATTTCTTACCGGACACTACTTCAAAAAATTGGTATGACAGTTACAAATTAAATATTTCGTACGAAAAAATTCGAATCTAGTACGTGGTAAACCTGTTACGAAATTTGTCATTCTTACCCTTCGTAACCTAAAACAGTTGCATACATTTAGCAATTCCAAATATCTAAACCATAAAATACATCATATTAAGAACTAACAGTAGTTTCTAAATTAATTTACAAATATCTAGTGTATGAATTGGTAAACCCGTTCCGAATTTGTCATTTCTTAGCAGGTATAAATTGAAATAATTGGTATCCCCTATAAGAAGTTTTAATTTATTACCGAGCTTCAACTAGGAATAAGTAGTAAATCCGCAATGATGGTCCCAGTAACGAGTAACTGGTGTATGGGGGGAGAATATACCAGTAGTAATTTTCGTTTTGCTTAACGTCTTTTCACTGATGTATACTGCTCAGGTCAGTTTACTCGAGAACTGAAAAAGTCAGTTGGAGTAGCTCTACAACTGAGTTGCTCAGTTGGAGCTGATCACAAAGTTGGTAGCATAAGTGGCTCATATGCCTGAAGTTCAGCTGTATGCACCAACTTAGATTTTAATCAGTTTTGCGTTGCGGAAGATAGTGGAATTTAAACTCGTTACAAAAACTGAAACCTTTGTGAAATGGGGAAGGTCAAGTTCCCAAATTAGCGCAGTTTGATAAATATGTTGTGTATATGCTGGATCAGTTGGTTAGGTAGACTGAATTTAAAATGCTGAATGTAAAATATAGAAAGTAAGTACACATTATTTTAACGTGGTTCGGAGATCAACCTCCTACGTCCACGACTTCCTTTTTGGGGAATTAATCCACTAGATAATCTTAAGCGTGCTTACCAAACGCCCCACTTGGATTACAGGTTCCAAGTAAACCTAACCAGTTCGATCTGGGTTTTAACAAGACCTTACAACACTTTTCCGGAAAAGTACACAACCTGATCTTAGATTCCGAGTTTTAAGGGACCTGTTCTTGGATTCCGGGTTCCAAGGGACCTGGTATTGAATTTCAGGATCCAAGGGACCTGGTTACTTTGATTACAGGTTCAAAGTCTGACCTAAGGGTTGAATTTAGGAGAGGATATCCAACTAGGAAGCCTTCAACACTTTAGGGGAGTGGAGGCTTCCACCTAAGACAACAAACTCGATCTCTTGAGAGAGAGTCTGTTGGGACACAAATCACGCAAGAACCTACACTCTAGACTTAATCAAAGAATGATTTTTTGAGAGAATAAAGAGAAGAACAGGAGGAGGTGTGAACACTCTACTTCAACTGGACTTCGCCGGAGGTCTTCTTGCTGAGGAGAGAGGTAGTCTACTGATGCTGCGACTACACTTTTTCTTTTCTCTCAACTCTTCTACTATGATTATTTGCGTCACCAAGCTTAGATGTGGAGACCTCTATTTATAGAGGAAGGTCAAACTAGCCGTTGGAAAGAGCTGTTGGACCTATTGGACCTTTGCCAAAAGTCTCCACATGCTTTACTGGAAACTTTCCTTTGCTTTATGCACGCCGCTGTTGTCGACCCATTTATGGTAAGTTTTCCAGCTGACTTGTGCTTCCAAGTAGATTCAGCTCTGAACTGCAACTCTTCCGTCTTCAGCGTCTTCAAAGTCTTCTCTTCTCCATTTCTCGACGTCTAACTTCGACATAACTTCTCTTCACACTTGAACTGAGTGCCTTCAGTTGTGTGGGTCAGTTGAGGAGTCAACTGAACTGCTATCCGCTTCAAATGAGGTTGATGACTCAACTGAGCTTGGGGATAAGCTGAGTCTGGACCTCAGCTGAGTTCTTCACGAACTTCCTTCTTCAGTCCGGCTGACTTCTTCTGCTTGAACTCTATAAAGATAAAATCCCTACGTCAAACAGTGAGCTCTAGCTAAGATCAGACTAAAGGCATTCATCTACTCGGTTGGGGTCAGTTGAGGCTGACTTCTTCTGCTTGAACTCCATAAAGATAAAATCCTTATGCTCAAACAGTGAGCTCTAGCTCAGATCAGACTAAAGACATTCATCTACTCGGTTGGGGTCAGTTGGGGTTTTGGTATCTTTCGAAACTTTTACTAATTTTCCCAACACATTACAAATTCTCTTTTCATACCAGATATAACTTGAGAGAATTGGTAATCATGTTTTGAATTTGTAATTTCTTAGATGTACTAATTCTAAGCAAGTGGTAAATCCTGTTACGAATTCTCTTTTCGTACCAGATACAACTTGAGAGAATTGGTAGTCCAGTTACGAATTTATAATTTCTTACTATGTACTAATCCTGAGCAAGTGGTAAAGCCGTTACGAAATAGTTATTTTCATACCCAGCGTACCATTAAATAGTTGCATACATTCAGTAATTGCAGACATTCAAATATTATTGATACGAGTAGTATGAATTCTATAAATCCAACAAAGTTTAGTTGTAAACAACTGGTGAATTTTTATGTACTAATTTGGAACAAGCACTAAACCTATTAATAAAAAAATTATTTCTTATTGGACATTGCTTCAAAAAATTGGTATAACGGTTACGAATTAAATTTTTCGTACGAAAAAATTTGGATCTAGTACGTGATAAATCTGTTACGAAATTTGTCATTCTTACCCTTCATAACCTAAAACAGTTGCATGCATTTAGCGATTACAAATATCTAAACCATAAAATACATCATATTAAGAACTAACAGCTTTTTCTAAATTAATTTACAAAATAGATATATATTGTACCAAAATGATGACAAAATATATATTGTTTCAAATCGTCGAACACACTTTCATAGCTTAGGATCCAATATCATAGGGATTGACATAGGGGGCTCCATCGGGATATGAGCATATATTGTTCTAGAAATGTGATCTCGGAACCAAGTACGCTTCTCCTCTTTCTTTAAATTTTTCGGCACTGTAGTATTTAGTATAATTTACTCTACTTGCCTCTATGAGTAGAGACCTGATATTGTCCTCTTACTTGCCAAATGATTTGAGGCAAGCACGGATATCTCCAACCGTAGTCTCGTACCCTGTAAGCATCACTGTGTCTTTCTTTTGCTAAGTTCTTCTTCTTGTACGTCCATATGACCTACAATAAAACAAACAATGAAACAAATCATTATATAGATACAGAATGCACATCTATAAACAAAACGGTACACCCGTTACGAAATGTTTATTTCATAACGGGTTACCAAAACCAAACAAATGATATACTAATCAACATGGCATCCTATTACGAATTGGTCAATTCGTTACGGACTACCAAATCCAAACATTCTATACATTAACCCAACATGGTTACCCCCGTTACGAAATAAAGATTTTGTAATGGGTTACCAAATCAAAACAAATTCTATACTAACAAATCATGGAACGCCTGTTACGGAATTGTCAATTCGTAAAAGTTTACCATATTCAATCAAATTATATACTCAAAATATGGAGCCTTATTACGAAATTATTACTTCGTAACTAGATCCAAACATTACAAAATGGATTTCATAACCCCGTTACGAAATACATATTTCGTAATGGTGACCACTTTGTTGTGTGGTAATCTCGATACAAAACTATCACTTCGTAACGAGTTTCTCATGCATTGTACCAGAAGTTTAAACAATGTATCCAACACAAGATACGCATAATTATAACTAATTCATTCAGATGCAACGAGTTTTGTATTATTCAAGTAACAATTCCCAAACATACATTTGTATTACTAAAAACCATATTAAGAATTGACCAAATCATCAAATTATTCATAACCATAAACCGAGTTAAGAATTTATCAAATGTAGTACGCGAGTTAAGAATTGAGCAAGTCGTACAGATATCAGTAACGAATTACCCTTAATTAAGCGAAAAATCCAGATTTTCAAAAAATTTCATGAATTCACCCAAATATCAGTAACTAAATATCTTGTACTAGCAATAATGCTAGAAAGAATGCACAAATTCATACTTTAGATCGACAAACAATTCGTACCAAGCCCACAAATTTCAGAAATTTGAAATTTTGAAACCAAAAACTAAAATTTTTTAGATCCACATGACTTTACTCGAAATAAATGAAAAATTACCGCAATTTTTTTCGAAAAGTAACTCTTGACAATGATTGGTTGTTGCTGGAATCTGTGTTTCGGAGTGCGCATCGCCGCCGGTTTCTCGCTTCTCGTTGTCGTCCGATTGCGCGACGTCGTCGGAGGTTTTCATTTGCGAGTTGTCGTCCACCATTCTTTAGTATTTCTAGTGTTGGTGGTTGAGGCGGTGGTTGGTGGATGGTTACGAAGTGGATGAGCGGCACAACGGATGGGCGGCGGAGGAAAGAAAACTGGGGTTTGGGTGGGGGGTGGATGTGACGAGAGAAGAGAGAGTAGAGAGAGAAAAAACTGATTTGTAAAAAGAAATAAATGGGGGTAGTTGAGAGTAAAAGCCTAATATTAACCTTCACTTCTTTGTAAGGGCATTTTCGTCCTAAATTACAAAGTTTGGGTAGAATTTGTACAAATTAAGTTGCATGATAATTTTTGTATTTTATGGGTCTAATAGACTAATGCCTTCACTATTATTATTATTATTATTATTATTATTATTATTATTATTATTATTATTATTATTATTATTATCCAAGAAAGAAAAGACAATTTAAATAATTTCTTGAGCAGCCCCTAAAAAACAACCAGACATTTTTTCTTAGAATAAGCATGTAATATCAATTATCTTGCTTCTTTTGCGATGGTTTTGGTGAATGGTAATTGAAAACTTTGTCTTTTCTAGCACTTTTCACGCACAAGATTTGGTTAATGATATGGTAATCAACCTAATTTATTTTTTAATTTTACATGTCTTTATGGTGCATGGTGGTGTTATTGGTAGGATGTGTAAATTGGTATACAGATGTCACAAATTCAAATTATACCAATATTTTTTAGATTGAGTCTGTTATATGATAAAATATAATAAAATATTCTTTTAGGGATAAAATAAAATGTTGATGAGTAAGTATTCCTGTAATCAAAGATCTCAAGAAAGAATCCCATCAACACATTATAAATTGAGTTTATCGCATCAAATTTTCATAGTGCAGGTTTACCTCTCAACATTGTCGTGCATTATTTGCACTTTGCAGACTATTGTATAAGAACATGATTTATTCAATGTGTATTTTTAAAATTCTAATTGATAATTGTCGTAGTTTACTCTCTCGTACCTCAAATGAAATACAAGTTCTATTACTGTGAATTTCTCCAATCATATATAAATATCTGAAAATTATACATAACAAATTAAAATTTTGTAACACGAAATGTGCAGCGTATCTTTAGGCTTTACGACAATTTTTATTAGACATTTTGTGGACTAATTTGAAAGCCTCCTAATTATCAAAGCCTATGAGAATATTTTAGGCTTTCATCACTGAGTATTACAAGACAAATTTTGCGTCTCAGTGAAGTCTCTCTTTCAATGTACTTATTGATTCAAATTACCAAGTACTACACTTTAGACTCTAATGATTTATCTCTTTTGTTTGGTTTATGAATTATAACATACGAGCCAAGTTTCTTAGAACGCAGGGCAAAGGCAAAAAACACCCTAATATTTACTGTGTTTCAGAAATACCTTTTACTAATACTTTACTAGGTGTAGTCCATAAAACATTTATCGAAATTCATGATTTAAACATAACCTATAAAATATCTTAAAAATTATCCCACTTTTACATTTCTAGTGAAATAGACATATGCCCCAAATTTACCAACGATTGAAAGAAAGATGAGGCAGGATTTGTTTTGATATCCAACAGATTTTTCATCCTAAAATTTCATCCATTGGCCCATTGTAGAAAAAGATCATGTCATGTGTCATTTTTGGTTCCCGAAAAGTTTCCAAAAAATATTCTGTAGCAAATTTGCACGTTTCTACTTTCTAGTAATGCAAGAGAGTGCTAAACAATTGTGAGTTGACAAATGCACCGGGTTGAGTCGGGCCGACATGGAGGGCTAATTGAATTTTTAGGGTCGGGCTAGCCTAGCCTGAATTTTACAGACTTTAAAATGGGCGGTCGGGCCAAGCCAGCCGAGCCCATATGGCCATATCACCATATGTCCGTGTTCGCCCAACTCATTTCCATGTTAAAAAATACTTCCTCTGTCCCATCAGGCTTGTCTTATTTCTTCTGGGCACGGGATTTAAGAAGAAAATAATTAAGAATAGAAAATATGTTTGGTGAAGTTTTTAAAATAAAATAAAGTGGGTAGATAGAGAGTGAATAGTGAAATAAAGTGGAATAAAGTGAGTAGAGAGAGAAGAAGAATAGTGAATGACAAAAAAAATGAGGTGGAAAGTATGATGAAAGGTGTAAAATGATTGTTTAACAAATTAATTATCTCCTAATTATTTCCAAAAAAGAAAACATGACAAGAATAACTGGACGGAGGGAGTAAAATGTAGATGTATTGTGAAACCATGACCTTCATTTGTTAGGCTATAGTGCAACCGCTATACATGAACTACTATGTTGAATATGTAAGAATTTAAGTAGAGAGGAATTCAGACAGCTTTTTTAGCCCTAAACTGGCGGACCTTTTCGGCCCAAAGCCTAACAGCTAGGGGTGAGCATGGCTGCCCCGACACCGACAAACCGCACTGACCCGGGCGGTTTTGGTTGGTCGGCATCGGCTCGAGGGAGGTGGCAGCTCGGCGGCGGTTCCAGAATGCCGGAAAAGTCGGTTTTGTCGGTCGGCGGCGGTTTTCAGCCATCCCAAGCCGAAGCCGACCGAACCGACCGACATGTATAAGAAATACTAGGATATTAATTAAATTACTCAATCTCTCATTCAGATTTCAGCCCCAATTCATCTCTTTTTAGTTCTCTCCGCCGCTCCCCTCACTGCCGCACACCACCTCCTCCACTGGACCACCACCTCTGTCCACCACGCGGCGTCGGTGCACGCATCTGCGCCTTCTCTCACCACCACCGCTAACCTGCGTGTCTGCGCATCCTCTCATCTCCACGCCGCGAACTGTTGCGCCGTCACCCATCTGCCACAACACCGTCGACCTCCAAAAGAAAATGAGAGTCTCATTTCCCACTCCGCCGCTCCTCCCCATTTCCGCACCCACACAGCCACCCATCACATACCACCAGTTCACCACCACCATGCGCATCTGTACTGCTGCATCACCTCCCACCACCTGCCCATTGGTCCACCCCTGCTGCTCCACCAGGCTCTCTAAGCAGCAAGTGCTAATTCTCTTCTCTCTCCCATTTCTTGAGTTTTGAATTACCAAGTACTGGAATGCTTTAGAATTTTTTTTAGAGGATGGATGCTTTACTTCTTTAGAATGTAGAAATAGGGCGAAATGTTTTGTTTGATTTGGGGATTTTAAGTCTGGAAAAAGAAAATCTCGAATTGGGCAAGCTTTTGTTGAATTGGGCCCGATGGGGCTTGGCTCGCTTTTGTTTGTTTTGTATAGTGTCGGTTTGGGCCGACCCGAAACCGAAACCGACCCGATGATTTCGGTCGGCTTCGACTCAACCCAGACTTGCTGTCGGGGCGGTGGCGGTTCCAATTTTAGGAAATTTTCGGCCCGTCGGTTTTCTCGGTTCGGCCCGGTTTGGGACCGAAACCGACCGCTGCACACCCCTACTGACAGCTCAGGTACTTTATGGTCGAGCTTCTACGGCCCAAGATTTTTTAGTTATTAATCTAGCCTGGATTCGAGGTAGTCTAAGACAGTAGTCTGGTTGGGTCTATCCTGCCAGTTTTATACACTTAGACTGTGTGCAGTGGTGTCTCCATAGGGGGCTCGAGACCGTCAATTCAAGGAGACACCCCGCTGCAAAGCCGGAGGGCTCGAGCCCGTCTCGCTGGAACGAGACTGTCTCGTTCCTTATTAAAAAAAATGCAAAGTTTATGTATAAATAAATAAATGTGTTAGTATTTACTACAAGTGGGATTTGACCTAGCGGTTAAGGTGTCTCTCTTCTACATGAAGGGGAGGGGTTCGTGTCCCCTTTGGAGCAAATGCTATTTTCTTTTTTTCCTTTTTCGTTTTTTCTCCTTTTTTCTTCAATTTTTTTTTTCTTTTTTTTTTTCATTTTTTTAGTTTTTTCTTCTTGATTTTTCTTCTTCTTCAGTTTTTTTTCTTCTTTGATTTTTTTGTTTTCATTTTTCTTCTTTGATTTTTCTTTTCTAATGTAATTTGTTTTTATTTCTAGTAATGTACTTCTTCCGTTCATGAAATGATGCCCCATTTCGTGTCCGACATGAAAATTAAGAAAGCTGATAAAGTTATTTCGAGTGGGTAAAAGTTAGAAAGTAGGGGTAGTGAGATAATGACGAAAAAACTGTGGTAATGACGAAAAAGATGTGGTATTGACCAAAAAGTAGGAATAAAGTTGTTGGAATGACAAAAAAAGTAGAAATAAAGTTGATGTGAGGTGGGGTCATCAGTGACAAGAGTTAGTGATTTTAATAAAGTAACGAGGGTATGTTGCTAAAAATAACGAAACAAGGCATCATTTGGTGAATACAAATAATGGATGAAACATGACATCATTTCGTGAACGGAGGGAGTATATGTTTATGTCTAGTAATGTAGTTTTTTAAATTAATGAAATTTTCGAATTTTCTTATTAAAATTAATGTAAAATACATATTCAAAAATTAAATAGAGACACCCTATAGAGACAGTCCCACCGCAGCTCACTATCTCTATCTTCAAAAAATCCAAAGAGATACTGCTTAGAGATACTACCACTGCAGGTAGTCTTAGCACTACGATAAATGGAACACGACTGGTGCAAATCATTGTATTGAGGTAATTGTGCAAATAATTGTTAAATTGTAACTAGTGTCTTGGTTCAAAAAAATAAAAGTTTGTTACTAGTGTCTCAAAATTGTTTCATCATCATACTCGTGACTCGGTGACTGTTGGATCGATCTTCGAATATAAGTCAAATATAAATACTATGTTACTACATAACATCAACTAAAATGAAAAATAAAAGACGCGGGTTGTTTTTCATATCGTTGTCTATTATTTGTATTAGCTATTTAGAGTGTTACAAAATTAATCCAAATGCATTGAACAATTTATTCCAGCTGTTATATGCGCTCCATTTTAGATTTTTATGCGTCAGGCTAGAGAGAGTCTACGTTGAAATTGGCTATATTTGTATCAAATGAATTGGTGAAAAGGACTTATCTGATGGTTTCTATTTTTCATGTATCCAACTAACATATTAGTACTAGTACAATGAATTATTAAAATGAGAATCCCTCTCAAAATTAGGGTTGGGATAAAATTAGTTGTAGCATAATTTATATTATTATAATATATGTTAGGTAGTCATTACTAGTGCTTTTTATCACTTCAAAATATTCTCTTCAAGAAAAAGAATAACTTCAAAATAATTTTTACATTGTCAAAAATTAAGAGCATCCCCACCATACTTTGCATTCCCTCCATTTATGAACAAGTGTTCACTTTTTAATAGGGTAAAAATTAGAATGTAAGGATATGATTAATAAAATTGTTTATATTATTAATCATTGTTTAACCTTTTGCTCTTTTCCTTATCCTTATTTTGGTTTCTTTTTCTTTCCTTTATTTAGAAGCTGTCAATTTATTATGAACATGAAGGATTATTTATTTGATGGTTGGTTAATTTAATTTGTTGATATTTGTCACAGTCTCAAATCCTGAGGGACAGCAAAGCCGGGGTGCGACTAAGGATTGGATTAAAGAAGCGGAGAAGAAGGGGGATGAATAAGAATGAACGAATAAACATACATTAATAACAGAATAACTTCTATGAACAAGACTTCATTAAAAGAAAGAGTTGATCTCGGAGGATCACTCGACAAGTTGTTCAAAAAGGAACTGAGTTCATTGTACGGGCTTAGACCCAACAGATAGATACATTATCTCAAAAAGATTGGCAGCGGAAAGCGTAAAGCTTGATACAAGTTCTTTATTCTAATTACGACTTCTTAACTTAACATGAACCACCGCCGCTCCCGTCGCTCAACCTGCACATTTTATAAAATATATGCAGGGCTAAGTATAAACATACTTAGTGGGCACGTTGCCGAAAACATATAATAAGTAGGGATAAATCAGGCATCTCATTTCTGTAGCACATCGGGGTTTTTCAATAAATACCCGTGTCTACTAAACATTTTCTTTTCTCATAAATCACTCGCGCGAGCATTTTCTGACTGATGTTACGTTCAATCTTGCACAATAATTATCACCGTGGCTGGCCACCCTTCAACAGGGTTCCACACACAACGGTTACTGTGTACACTAACTTTGGATAGCAGGTCGACTAACTCAAAGTCCGATCATTTTAGTTAGCAGGTCGGCTAACTAATAATTCTGGATAGCAGGTAGGCTAACTCAGAAGGGTACAAGAGAACTCACATAAAAACAAAACATTTCATGCTCTGATTATCACGTTGAAAACACAATTATCAAAGCTGTAAATAAAGATTTTCGAGCATCGCTCATTTTATTTCGTATATAGAAAAGTCCACCTTACTGATTACAGAACTATAATACGAGCTTCCGTCTCTGGTCTTCTGTCCTATCCTCAGTGCTGACTTCCCCCTTTTTATCGTAAATAAACAAACTTAAATAACTTGATCGCAACGATAAAAGAAACAGGAAATCGAAATCGGTTTTAGTCTTTTAGGCCTTTGCACTTTACTACTTTCTTTTGATTAACTAATAAACGAGACTCGATCAATTCTCGTCTACAAACTGACTCGGCTCATTACTCGACACTTAGGTCAGTAGATAATGGATGTTGATAATTTATAACGACTTAAAAGTTCACAAGGAACAAAGTTGAAAAGGATTCAACTTAAGAAACTAAGTTTTTGGAAACTTTCTGCACAAGGCAGTGGATCTGGAGTTCGCACAGAACAGAGAACTTCAAAACAGGGGATGAAATTTATACCAAAAGAAAGCTACGGATGTCTAGTTTACTCTCCAATTTACGGATCTCGATTTTGTTAAGCGAGTTAAAAGTTATGACAGTTTCCGTGCAAGGTCGCAAAACAGTCCGCGCGAAACCCTAATGCTCGATAAAACTCGACGCACGATTCTATAGGTTCGATTAATGCTATTCCACTTTTATTCTTACGAAATTTCCATCTCAATGCAGTCTACATGCATGTCCCTTAATCGGGTACACATTCACGTCTCTTGATTAAACAAACGACGAGCATTTCCTCGTCCTTTTTAACTAATCAATTACTAAACCAAATCAAATTTCTATTTCTATTTCATTCAACAACTTCTCGTTTATTAACTATAACTCTTATTATCTCGTATCTCGGATGGAAATATCGTCAACTACAATATCGTTTGTCAAACGACAACAATCATTAATATCAAATTGGTTTTCCTTATTCGACTTTTCTATCGGCATTTAATCTCGTTTCTTCGTCTCTTAACAAAATTCCAATCTTCTTAGAATTCGTTCAAATTTTACGGTTACGATTATTAACTATTAAGATTATCATATATCCGAATCATAGACCTAAATCATTATTCATTCTCGACTTATCGACGATTGCTCGTCTCTTAACAAAAATCCGACGTTCTCCGATTTTGTTCAAACTTTACAACATCGATCGTTATCTATCAAGAATCACTAATATGCAAACCATATACTCATATCATTAACGAATTTCAACTTATCGACAAGTTTCCGTCTCTTACGTTTTTTCATTTTATTTTTACAAAAATCTCAATAAATTATATATTCATTCACATGCATACTACATCTCATTTCCATTAACAATTCATGCATATCATAACATCTTCTACACCAAATCATCCATTCTTCATCTCTTACTTCTACTTTTATTTTTAGAAAATTCTAAATTAATTCATGTAGTCATTTAACATCACATTGGACACTAATCCATCAAACAATCATCAAGAAAATCGAACTAGCTAAAACCCCTAAATTTGCCCCAAAATTTCGGTAATATCAATTAGGTTAGGAGGGATGATTTATTCATGATTTCAATCCATAAAACCTAATTCTAAGCATACTATAACATGTATTAAACAAAGGTTCATCATCCTACTTCATTCCATTTTTTCGAAAAAAATAAGGTTGATGGAATCGAGTTTTTGTTCGGTTCATAACGTAGAAGAAGTGCCTACCTTGTCGAATATGGAATCGGATTTAAGATCGATCGGTAGACGGGAGACTTGTGATCTCGAGAAAAGCTTGAAGGAGACTCTTTAATGGAGGAAAATGAGAGAGAATGGGGGAGAGAGAGAGAGGGAATGGCGGATGGAAATGGGGAGAGAGGGAGAGAGATGACTCATGCTATACTATTCCATAAAGTGTAAAAATATCTCAAGGGTGATGACTCACAAGGTAATGGTAGTTTGTTTGTGTTTTAATTGCCGGAAATATCTCATTTCCGGGTCTAGAACGACGTTATAAAAGTCGAGAAATAATTCTTAGGCGGTTACGTATTCGACGAAATCTAATTCGACCGTTAGATTAGAAATAAATCACATACTCGGAAAACCTAATTTGTTTTTCAAAATCCGATAAAAAGTCGGGATAAGACAGTCTAAAATTCGCCCGGAAAAATCATAAAAACTGATTTTCTCCGGTGAACTCGTATCGAAGAAAAAGTGAATGTAAATTCTGACGGTTTTTTGATCTGAGTTTTCGGACGAAAATTTTATTGGACGCGAAAACCCTAATACAGTAGTCGTTCGACCGACTTCTGAAATTTATTTTCAAAAACGGATTTCACCGTCAGTCTTAGAATCGAAAATCCTTAACTTAGGCGTGCAAAGCCTTAATTATTAATTAAATTTTTATTTTAATGACGGAATAATTATCCGGGGTATTACATCCTACCCCTCTAACAAGAAATTTCGTCAAATTTGCATACCTTCTTCAAAAAGGTAAGGGTACTTCTCTTTTATCTTTTCTTCGAGTTCCCACGTGGCTTCTTCTTGCCCGTGGTGATTCCATAACACTTTTACTATTGGTATCGACTTGGTTCTTAACTCTTGTATTTTTCGATCCAAGATCGTTAATGGTTTTTCTTCATAACTCAAGTCGGATTCAAGAACAACGTCAAACTGGTTAATTACGTGCTTAGGATCAAAAACATACTTTCTTAATTGAGATACGTGAAATACGTTATGGACACTTCCTAGACTTGGCGGTAAGGCCAATCTATAAGCAACATGTCCTACTTTTTCGAGAATCTCATAAGGTCCTATAAACCTTGCTCTAAGTTTACCCTTAACGCCGAATCTAACGATTCCTTTGGATGGTGAGATCTTGAGAAAAACCTTATCCCCAATTTCAAAACTAAGATTGGTTCGACGATCGTCGGCGTAAGACTTCTGTCGGCTCTGGGCCTCTTTCATTCTAACTCTAATCTGATGAATGATCTCGATCATTTCACTGACCGCATCGGGTCCTAGGTTCTTTCTTTCACCTACTTCATCCCAATAAAGTGGTGATCTACATTTCTTTCCATACAAAGCCTCGTAAGGCGCTATTCCTATCGTCGCCTGATAACTGTTATTGTACGCGAATTCAACTAAGTGTAAGATATCTTCCCAATTCGCACTTCGATCCAATACTACCGTTCTTAACATATCAACGAGTATCTGAATCGTTCTCTCGGATTGTCCATCCGTCTGGGGGTGAAAAGCGGTACTAAAGTTAAGTTCGGTACCCAACTCTTTCTGCATCGTGATCCAAAATCTCGAAGTGAATTTGGCATCTCTATCTGATGTTATCGACTTTGGTATTCCGTGCAGACGTAAAGTCTCACGGACATACAACTGTGCTAGCTTCTCTGACCCGTAGGTAATCTTAATCGGTAGAAAGTGAGCTGATTTGGTGAGACTATCAATAACTACCCAGATGGCGGTGTTTCCTCTTCTTGACTTAGGCAAACCTGTCACAAAATCCATAGCTATATCCTCCCATTTCCATTCTGGGATACTTAATGGCTGTAACAATCCATATGGTCTTTGGTGTAGAGCTTTCACTTGTTGACAAGCCAAACATCTTTCTACAAACGAGGCAACGTCTCGTTTCAAACCGTTCCACCGAAAATTCTTTCTTAAGTCTTGATACATCTTCGTACTCCCTGGGTGTGCTGTATAAGGCGTATCGTGAGCCTCACTCATGATCTCGTTCTTCAGTTTGTCGTCTTCAGGGATACAAAGTCTGCCTTCAAACAAAATTGCATTGTCCAGTGCCTCGGAAAAACCGTCCGGTTTATCCATTCTTATCCTTAGTCGAAGCTTCTCAATTGATTCGTCCCTTCTTTGCGCACTTATGATTCTTTCTCGTAAGTCTAGTGTAGCTACGAGTGCTGCTATATGGTTTGTTATCGTTTCAGGTGCATCGAGCACTTCTAAGTCCATTTCCTCAAATTCTCTTACAAGAGCTTCTTCCTCAACAAAGAGACATCCTAACTTGGTTGGAGTCTTGCGACTCAGCGCGTCAGCTACCACGTTTGCTTTTCCTGGATGATAGTTGATTCCGCAATCATAATCCTTGACTAATTCGAGCCATCGTATTTGTCTCATGTTCAATTCCTTTTGCTCGAAAAAGTAATTCAAACTCTTATGGTCCGTAAAAATCTCAACCCTAACACCATAGAGATGGTGTCTCCAAATCTTTAGGGCATGCACAACGGCTGCTAGTTCTAAGTCATGGATTGGATACTCAACTTCATGAGGTCGAAGTTGTCGTGAAGCATAAGCTATCACCTTTCCGTCTTGCATCAAAACACAACCTAATCCGTTCTTCGAAGCATCTGTGTAAACCACATATTCCTTATTCGCTTCTGGCAGAGCTAACACAGGTGTTGTGGTTAACTTCTCCTTGAGTGTCTGAAAACTCTTCTCGCATTCGTCCGTCCATCTGTACTTGTTTTCCTTCCGAAGTAGTTGCGTCATAGGTCTGGCAATCATAGAGAATCCTTCGATGAATCTTCTGTAATAGCCGGCTAAACCTAAGAAACTTCTAATTTCGTTCGGACTTGTTGGCGATTTCCAATCGCGTACTGCCTCCACCTTGGCAGGATCCGCCTTGATGCCTTCTGCTGATACGATGTGTCCAAGGAACATTACTTCCTTCAGCCAAAACTCGCACTTACTGAAATTGGCGTAAAGCTTCTCAGCTCTAAGCGTTTCTAAAACTATTCTCAAGTGTTCCTTGTGTTCTTCCTCATTCTTGGAGTAAATGAGAATGTCCTCAATGAATACCAAAACAAATTTGTCTAAGTATGGGTGAAAGATTCGATTCATGAGATCCATGAATACTGCAGGAGCATTAGTCAAACCGAATGGCATAACTAGGAATTCGTAATGGCCATATCTGGTTCGGAAAGCAGTCTTAGGTATGTCCTCGGGTTTGATTTTCAATTGATGATACCCAAATCTTAAATCTATTTTTGAAAAGACTCATGCACCCTTAAGCTGATCAAAGAGGTCTTCTATCCTTGGCAATGGATACTTATTCTTAAGGGTGATCTTATTGAGCTCTCGATAGTCTATACACATTCTCATAGAACCACCCTTCTTTCTTACGAACAAAACAGGTGCTCCCCAAGGTGAAACACTCGGTCTAATGAATCCAAGGTCTAACAATTCTTGCAGCTGGATCTTAAGCTCTTCTAACTCTTTCGGCGCCATCCTATATGGGGCTTTCGATTTGGGGGCCGATCCTGGTTCTAAGTCAATTGAGAAATTTATGTGACAGTCGGGTAGTAAACCGGGTAATATTTTTGGAAAGACGTCTTCGTATTTGTTAACAACTTTCACGTCTTGAATGGTCTTCTCGGCTCCTGGTTCTCCAACTAGGTATACGAGATAAGCTGTACAATCCTTCTTCTTCATCAACTTCTTGGCTTGTAAGACGGATATTATCGGTACTCTCTTGCCTATTGCAATCCTATGAAATTCTGTCGGTTCTTTTCCTGGTGGCTGAAAAGAGATTTTCCTTTCGTTGCAGAGAATCGTGGCATAATTCTCAGACAATCAGTCTATTCCTAAGATTATATCTACGTCCCACATTATCATAACATTCAAGTTGTTCGCCTTAACTTTAAGAGTTCCAATTTCTAATTCTAGGTTAGAGCAAACATGCGTGGAAGTAGTGATCTCTCCTGAAGGTGTAGCTACTCTCATAGCGTGTTCAGCTCGTACAGGCCTGATATCTAAGTTATTCGCACACGAACCAACAATAAAAGAATGCGATGCACCAGTATTAAACAGTATCTTGATAGGGATATTATGAAGTTTACCCATACCTGCTAGGTTTCCTTTTCCTTTATTCTGTGCACCCTGTTTGATCGCACATGCCCTTGCATTCTGTTGCTGTTGAGCGTGCTGCTGGAACTGTTGCTGGATCATCTGCTGCTGCGGCTGTGCTTGAATCGTCCTCAAAGGCTGGGGCTGTCCATATTGGTTCTGTTCTGCCGCTTGCAGTGGCTTCGGGCACTCTCTCTTCATATTGTTTCTTTTAACCAAAAGTTGCATCAAACAAGACATTAAATAATTAATGACTTTAAATAAATGAGGGAAAGACTGATTTGATTAAAAAAAAACGAGGGAAATTTGCATTAATAGTAAGAGAATTTGTACATCAATCCAAATTTTCCAACAAAAAAACTGTTTTGGTGAGAATTTTAAACTACACCTAACACCATTGTCCCAAGCATAAATAGAGCATTCATTACAACATTCATTTCTAATTTCATTACACCAACTCTCACTGCTCCATAAATACTCCAGTTTCTACAAAATGGTTGCACTAAGAGAAAGACCTAATTTGACAAATGATGCAAAGAACCTCATTGCACAGTGGCTCATAAAAAACAGCCACTATGGGGTTCTTCGACATGATGCTCATAAAGAACCTAATTTCTTAGACTTGTTTTTAATTATTTATAGATTTTTCGTATAGTTTCTAATGATTTCTAGTGTATTTAGGTTGAACTCTGAGCGATTTCGATGTATTTGTGCAGATTGCTGGTTTGTTTATGTTGTTGCAGAGGCTGTTGTTTGCTGTTAAAATCTCATCGGTACGCAATACGTATTTGTAAATGCGTACTGCGTACCTGAAGGTGTTCGCATGGTATGCGGCACACATTTAGAAATGCGCAGTGCGTACCAAGTAACCACACTCAGGTACACAGACGCATTTATAAATGCGTACTGCGTACCATGATAGCACCTTCAGGTACGCAGTACACATTTACAAATACATACCTAGTTTGTTGAGTACAATTAATTTATTCTTCGATTAGGGTACGAATAACTTGATCTAAGAAATTTTGAATTAGGTGTACTTGTACGTGTTGTGCAATACGTACTGGTACACACACATCTTTGATTTCTGGCATTTTAGTTTGTAATTGAGGATGATTCATTATTGGTTTTCTAAGATTATGCATGGTGAATTTTACATTCGGTTGATGTGAATGTATGCATTTCTATGATTTTTTGTGAATCTGGCATTTGTTTATGCGATTGTATGATTAAACTTGGTACGAATTTATAAATGCGTACCTAGTTCCGAAACATATAAGTTGGAACGAGGTAGACATTTGCAAATACGTACAAAGTTACCAAGCATATTACTAGTACACTTGGTACATATTTACAAATACGTATAAAGTTCACAAATATATTGTTGGTAAACTTTGTACATTTTTGTAAATACGTACCGAGTTATCAAATAAAATATAGCTACACGCGGTACGCATTTTTAAATGTGTACCCAGTGTATCAGTAATATTTTTGTTTACTATTACGTAATTGCAAATGCGTACATAGTTTACAAGTACATTTGGTATGCATTTGCAAATACGTGTCAATTGTACCAGTAATATATTTGTTAAATTGGTACGTAATTGCAAATACGTACCTATTTTATTTGCATTCTGCATTTCGTACCTAGTGTACTTGAAATTTTTGAGCTGATTTTTAATTTGTTTTTATTTATGTAGGAGGTTGTTGCTCGATGTCAAAACTTGTCGGTATGAAATGAGCATATTCATACTAGTTTTAACTCGTACTAGTAGCTGATAGTATCTTACAAGTACTCAAGAAATCAATGTTGTGGCAGGAAGCATCTATTTTTATAAAATGGATGAAAATGAAACTTGTAATAGCATTGACAACAACATTAGAGATTAGTGAATTTTTAGTTCTTATTTGTAAATAATTTGCTTTAATTTCTTATTTGTAAACAATTTATTACAATATTAGTATATTAGTACACATATTTTATCTTCATACGGTGTTTTGAACTAGTAAGCGCTACGAATATGTATATTCGTACTCGCCAATAGCGGGATTTTGAACTGGTACGCAGTCCGAATTTGCATATTCGTACTTGGTGTTGATTTGGTATGTAGTACGAATTAAACAATTCGTACCAACTTTTAACATTGGTACGTTACGAATACACAATATTCATACGAACAAAACGTAATATTACTCGAACAATAGAGAGAGAAACAAGCTAAAACATAATCTTCATTTGCATAGTTTCACAAGTAGGTGATTGAACTAAACCATTTACATCAAACATACATACTCTTATCGTTCTTCAATTGAACTTCTAGCTTACTCAATTATCATTCAAAAGTAATATCACTAGGTTCTATATACTCATAACTGTTATCCTTCCAATATCCTCCATGGACAACAATTAAAGAAGATGGTCTCATCTGCATAAAAAACGTACATAAAACACAATTTATCAAGTAATGGTCCTCAGGTATGCAGTACGCATTTAGAAATACGTACTGCGTTCCATGTAAACACATTAAGGTATGTAGTACACATTTAGAAATACGTATTACATACCAAGTAAACACATCAAGATACGCAGTATACATTTAGAAATACATACTTCGTACCATGTAAACACATTAAGGTAAGCAGTAAGCATTTAGAAATGCGTACTGTGTACCATGCGAAAACCTTGAGGTACGCAGTAAGTATTTACATATTATGGTATGCAGTACGTACTACGTTCCAAGTAAACATATTATGGTACGCTGCATACCATGTAAACAAATTAAGGTACGCAATACACATTTAGCAACACGTACTGCGTACCATGTAAACATATTATGGTATGCAACACGTATTTAGATCAATCCAGTACGCACTTATGAAAACATACCAACTGAAAACAGTTCTGGAATCGAAACGCAGATCTCCAAAGCAGAAAAAATCAATCATCAATTACATACACCTTAAATCACCCACAAGAATTAATGTCAATACCTCCGTAGGTTTGTCGCCGCCACCAAACATCGCTGTAAAATTGCAATTCAATACACAAATAAAGGTGTCGTCGAAGAATTAGTTGGAAAAAATGGCTGGATATTGCTGCAGAAATTAAGCTACAAATTTGAGAGAGAGAATCTCAAGGAGAGATAATCTGGGATTCGAAGAGAGACGCCGAGAGAATCTGAGTTGAGATAGAGAGTCGAAGAGCGTGGAGTTGAGAGAGAAATCGAGATGCAAAGTCGAGCTGAGGGAGAGAGAAGCAAAGACGAGCTGGGGGAGAGAGAAAGAAGATAGACAAGAAGATAGAGAAAACGAGTGAGAGAAGAGAGAAAAAGTGAGAAAAGAGAGAGAAAAGTAAAAAATTAATAAAGAGAGTATTATTGAATATAAAGGGATAAAATAAGAATAAAAATGTCCAAAAAATAAACTTTGACAAAATTTTATAAAATTTAAACTAGTGATATATTTTGATATATACTCCCTCTGTCCCGCTCATTTTGTCTCCCTTTCCTTAAATGGACGTCTCACTCATTTTGTCTACATCCAAATATAGACATAATGAGTGGTTGTAAGAGTTTCTCTCTCATTCCTTTCCAATCTCATCCACTAGTTTATTAAACAAACAACTTTCCTTAATCTCCGTACCTAATAGTAAGGAGACAAAATGAGCGGGACGGAGGGAGTATCATATATAGATGTATTTCCTCAAAAATAAATATACAAATTATAATTTAACAAAGTGTGAAGTAATAGATTTTAAAACCAGAGAAGCGCCTCCTTCACTGCAGAGTGCAAATGTCCCAACATCATTCGAAAACCCTAATTTGTATATCAAAACTCAAAACCCCCCAATTTTTACAGCAGAATAAACTAACAGAACACCAGAGCAAAATTAGCGCCCAATTCAACCAGTAATGGCGAGGGCCCCGCCGTCCAACCTTCTCGACGAGTCCCTCGGCGACGGCGACGGCGGAAGGATGATTCTGGTGGAGGACTGCGTGGAGACAAGCGGAGCTTTCGTGGTGCACCATTTGCTCAAGCGTGCTCTCCACCCTCACTCCTCCGACTTCGTCGTGTTTCTCTCCTTCGCACACCCTTTCTCTCACTACGATCGCGTACTCCGCAAAATGGTAGCTTTCTCCTCTACAGCTTTTTATCACATATAATAAAAATGCCTTTTTGGTTTCTGTAGTATAATCTGAACAAATAGGTTTTGGAATTCTGTTGAGTATTACAAGTAATGCTGTATCCCAAGTCGTAAAGGGGAAATTTGTTCATGGTTACAGGGCTGCAACCTGAATGTTCTAAGAGATAATAAGCGGTTGCTGTTCTTTGACATGTTTACATTGGATCGTCCAGGTGAGAATTCTACGTGAAAGTTTATTTTTTTCGTGCTTTATTGCAGTCGTTGTTTAAGCTTGTTAGGCTGTGATATTTGGATTGATATGCTAGATTTGTGCAACATATTGCTGTCAATTATGAATTAGGAGCAGAAAGAAGTAAGGGAGACTATGCATTCTAATGTACATTGAATATGTTTATGAACTATTAGTAGAATAGTAATCTGTCTGTGAACGAGCGATTGATGTCAACTAATTGGATGGAATGATTAGATAGGAATCGAGGGAAGACTAGCGAGGATATAGTTATTGCATTGTATGGCGAAGTTCAGAAAGCAGTAGAAGTTCTTCGATCACAGGAAGGCGGGCATCATATTACTATAGTGATAGATGATATCTCTCTTATGGAAGTGGATGCTAAGGGCTCATCAAACCTTGTTCTTGATTTCCTACGCTACTGCTACAGTTTAACAGCTCAATTTGTGAGTTGTCAATGTCATAATATACAATTCTCTGTTTCTTTTTTATTGCCTGTTTATGCTGCCAACTTTGATGTTTTTGCTGTATATTATGTAAACAGGGTTGTTCACTTATTGCTCTTAGCCATGAAGATGTGTATTCAACTGTGGATCAGCCTAACCTGCTTTTACAATTGGAGTACCTGGCGGATTTAGTTATAAAGGTCGAGCCATTAGCTACTGGTTTAGCGACAGACGTCCATGGACAGGTATAATTGATGAAAGCTGTCAAATGTTATCTATTTGTGTGATTATTGAATATGATCTGTTCATCTTCCCACAATTATTTGAGTGTGGTTCATGAAATTTGGAAGGAAAAATTTCGATTGCATAATGTGAGAAAGTGTGATTATGCTTTTGTTTGTTGGCAGTTGACTGTTTTGAATAGAAACCTTCAAGTTGGCTCTGGGAAATCAAGGATCAGGATTCACAATTTCCACTTTAGGATTAAGGACAGCAGCATTGAGTATTTCTATCCTGGGAGTAAGACATGAGATGGTCGATGAGAATTTCAAGAATCGAGTTTCTCTGTGAACATTGAACTTCGACTAGGTTTAGAATATGGTCAAACGGCATCAAGGTTGAATGTGTTTACTTGACGAAGCACCACGTTTTTATCATGTTACTTCAATCTTCCTCTTGTTTTCACCATCTGTTTTAGGCATTGGTTTTTAGAGCAGTCATGTTTTTGGTGTTACCTCACACATTATGTAGAATATGGTTCTTGATTTTTTTTGAGACATTTTATACTCACCTTATCCTAATTCCTTTTGAGAAGAAACAGAAAAACAAAAGAACCGATAGAGAAAAATTTGAAGATGCAGACAATGAATACTTGTACATCACAGAATTTCTCCT
Organism: Schizonepeta tenuifolia; assembly: GCA_029490685.1. Lineage (NCBI taxonomy): Eukaryota > Viridiplantae > Streptophyta > Magnoliopsida > Lamiales > Lamiaceae > Schizonepeta > Schizonepeta tenuifolia. Next base: position 86,733,526 of record CM055959.1, read on the forward strand.
AATTGAATCAGACATTACAACAAAAACAGCTCACAAAATTAAGCAATACTTGTGTTGCAGAAATATCATAATATTATGTAAAACTAGTAATTTGTTTAATAGTAACATTGGCAGTTCTACATATCAACAAATACAAAACTGTGAAGAATAACATTTACGTAAATATAAATACTAGTATTAAAGAAGTAGCTAGACCACTTACTCTGTAAACTTACCACGCAAACCTTAAATCTTGGAACACTTGGAGTTTGACGTCCTTATATAGAATGTTCTTGAAAGAATAAACTACACTTAAGAGCCTAATTCTGAAACTATTACTTTGTATACATATATAACAGTTTCAAATGGTACTTAATATGCACGCGAAAATCGCATGCAAAAAATGACTGCTTACACTAGAGAAACTCCATGGCCATTTCGACAATCAAGCTGCAGCTGTTCTTTTGTCTTCATGATCATCAAGATTTAGAGCATGAAGCAGCTTGGTCCAAGATTCTGGGATTCCCCCAGGAAGATCAAACTCCAACAGCTTTCCACGTAGGCGGTAAAAATCCTCTACGGGTCGACTCTGTATCAAGATTACAAGTACAGTATTTGCGTCAGATGACATAAAATACATGATATATTTTTGCAAGAATAGGTTGTCTTGTTTTGAACAAGCTGAGCACCTATTGTTGTGAGTCTTGTGACACCAGCAATCAAGTCATCAAGAATGCAGACAAAACTCGACCTTATTGCCCCAACAATCATTGGAAGGAAGAAAAACAAACCGAACTAAAAAAGTTGCAGCATACGGAAATATTACCAGTTCATTGTATACTCGTAGGCGTTCTTTAACAACTTCTTCATTGTCATCGGATCGTGTGATTAGTTTAGATTCACATTGTGGAGGAGGAAGAAGGGGAGGCATGTACATTCTTGGATTTCCATCTTCTCCCTCGATGTCAATGCAGGCAACATTATAGTTCCCTCCACACTCACTGCAAGTTCTTCTCCCAAGGCATTTTGCAATTAATGCTTCTTCTCGGAGTTTTAGATTGATTACCAAATCAATATGTGTTACGTCTTCCAAAATTTCCTGTATCATCAGAGCAGTTAAGAACATATAATGACAAGAAGACTGCTTCTCTTTTCTGGCAATATAGGCAACCCTTTAAATAGCAACAAAATCTTAGAAAAGGGGTGCCGAAGATAAAAGGATGATGGAGAAGCAACTAATTGTAGTATTTCATTACTTATTCTTCGAAACATGGGCTAAAGACGGGTACCAGAGAGAGATAAAGGCACAAAGCATCCTCTAATCTTTAGTGATGAGAAAGAGTTCCAAATTCCAAAGGGATCAATGAGGGATATTTTGGTACTAACAATAAGTATAAATACGAATCAATTTGAAAGTGGAGACAAACTCAACAAAGAAAATAAAATCATATACACAGATATCCCGTCTAAGCGATTTAAAGAGTCAATAAGTGATCACACCATGGCTAGAACCAATACAAAAAGCTATCATACATGTTAGAGCACCAGCTAGATTGCAAAAGTTTATGCTAAAGCAAGCTAGCAGACTGGTTCAATTACGCACGTGTTCGAATTTTCTGCTCAGAATCTATCAAACTCTATTGCTTACCGCCTGCCTTACAGTCCGAGGAAAGCCATCAAGAATAAATCCCGTTTCGCCCTTAGCCTGAGCTTCTTTAAGACGCTTGGAAAGGAGGTCAATGATAATTTCATCTGAGATCAATTTCCCCTGGTTAACAATCTCTGCAAGCTGCAGAAGGAAAAAGAACTAATACGGGTACGAAAAAGATAGAAACTGAAGCACACGAATCATTATATAATTCCAGATTTAATATTAATGCATTGAAGATGGTCTCCCACAAGCCAAAGTTCAACCTGAAAATTATTCAAGTGAAACGATACAATCGGCAGTTAGCAGGCTCAAATGGAATTCTTTAGCTAATCAAAGAATTTATCCATCAAATATAATTGCTTAATAGTTAATGATTTACAAAGTCAGTAATCATGTGTGGATCAAGAACAACCTTTGCTCTTATAATACAACAAGCAATAAGATTATCCATCAATGAGAGAAACAGAACAAATAAAGCATCTTGAAACACAACAATCATTAAAAGAGATGAACAATTTGATCACTGCATACTGAAATAATCCAATTCAAAAACAGAGAGAGAGAGAGAGAGAGACCTGAGAGGAGAGGGGCCCAGAGGAGGAGAGTTCGTGGCGGACGAGGTCGCCGGTGGCGATGTGGGGCACGCTGAGGAGCTTCGAGAGGCGGGCAGCGTAGGTGCCCTTACCGACACCCGGGCAGCCAAGGAAAACCCACTGGACATTTCTGCCCTTGCCCGTAGAATTATCGATGGGCAGCGCCGAAGAGAGAGTGTGTCGGTCGGCCGTTGCAGATTTCGAGCAGAAACTTCGAGCTGATGCGGCGCCTCTCCACATAAGGCGGCTAAATACCGCCATTGAAGAGAACGAAGGAGAGAGAAATAAGGTGTTGATGGAAATTCAGCGACGTATTGGTGCGGCTTTTAGAGAGAGAAAGAGTGATTGTAGACTTGTAGTTAGGGAGATGGAGGAGGAAGTTGACGAAGGGAAGCGACTCAACTGAGGTCTGAGGCACGAGAGGAATTCAGAAAAACACATGTTTTTTTTTTTTTTTTTTTTTTTTTGTATGTGACATTTTCCTATTTATACCTTTCACAAAAATATCCTGATGTTTGGTATTGTTTACAATTTGATTTTTGACTGAAATAAGTGGAGTGGGTCCGTTAGATACAGAAGTATAATTTCGGCCCAAATACATAAACAATGAATAAAGTAGACAACTAAGACATGTATAGATATTATGCAATACTGTATTAAGTTTTGTGATTGATGTATGACTGTAATAATTGTTGATAAATTATGTTGCTCCTATGGATATGTAGATCTTAATCTAACAAAAAGTCAGTGGCAAAGTTAAAACATGTTCTGTCATTACAGCTTACATGCTACTTCCGCGATAAGTTCAATTTAGAGGGCCTCCATCTATGATAAGCGTAATCCAAAAAGAGTTGCACAAATTTTATGGAAATATAACAATTATTACTCTCTCCTTAGTTTTATAAAAGTCCAATTATACTCATTTCAACTGTATTTCTATAAAACTCCTATTCTCATTTTTATACCATCATATCCTCCTTACTTTTTAAAATTATTACCCTTGCCACTGCAGACCCACACTTCCACAATTAAAACTACACTAGTTAATTATCCTACTTTAATTAACAAATTAAATAACCTATCTAATCTAAATCTAATTAAATAGATTTGGGCATTTTATGCTAGCCCAAATCCATTTCACTCGACCCACTCTCTCTCCCACTTTCATATTCTCTCAGCCCACATCTCTCCCTAAACCCTAATTTCTCAATCCATTTCCGTTGATCCATATTTGTGCTCTCTCATCGAAACCCTAGCTCTATAGCCGAAATCACTCAAATCCCTCAGTATCATCTCTTTCATGACGAAATCTGAAGAAATCCCTCAATTTCTACTTGAATCCACAAATTCTGTTGCACCCGATTCGTTTGAAATTCCTACTCATACCCATTTTTCTTCGATTCTAATCCATTCATGGGAATCAAAGTCAAGTTCCATCGAGATTGTGCCTGAATCCATTATGATGCCAGTCGATTATAGGATTCTACCATCTAGATGGGAAAGCTCTTCTGTGCCGCCGCGACGGAGATCTGCAGATCTTTGGTGCTCGGTGCCGGAAAAAGCAACCATGGGGGCCGATGATGTCATTTCTTTCACTAGCTTTGAGGTTAGAGATTCAGAGGTCCAAACATCTTCTGCGACGCAAGCCCAGACCTGTAGAATAATCACTTTTTATTTTATAAAATAATCAGTTTTTATTTTATGGAATAAAAAAACACCAAAATGCAACATCACTTGTTGAGTTCTTAATTATATTAATTTACAACACCAAAATGCCTATCACTTAAATTTACAACACTCATAGACTGAAAAATATATATGTATACAACATGCTTTAATTAAAAATGAAACAAACTCACTGGATTTGTTATATCCACTCTTACTTTCTTAAATTGTTGCAACCAATCCACTTTATTAACAAACTAAACAACCTCATTAATAATATCCTTACTTTCTAACTTTTACCCCCACTCAACAATACTTTACCAACTTTCTTAATTCTCGTGCCCACTAAAGTCATTGTTACCCACTCGGGAACAAACTATGAAAATTGAAGTTTAGATTTCCAATTTTTTTTTTCAAGTTTTTTCTTTTAATCTCAAATATGTATCAATAATAAGTTCTATTTTGTCATTGTATATTATAGCTACTCTTTAAACTAGAAGAGTTGCAGACTAGGAGGCAAAGACTCTATTATATGATCGCCTTGTCTCCTTTACTTGAAGACTAAGACCATCTCTAATGGTTTGCACCATTTTACAGCAAAAATAATATAAATATGCAGCAAAATTAGTAAGTCATCTCTAGCAGTCTGTTCTATATTTTTAAATAAAAATAGAATATTTTAGAATATCTTGTTTTTTGGTTTAATAATTAAAAATATAAACTATTTATATCAATTGATGGTCCCGGTAATGAGTGAACTTGTGTAGGGAGGGAGGGAATACACCAGTAAGGATTTTTCAAAACTTTATCAAACTTGTCAGTTCAAGTTGTTTGACAACTGCAAAGCTTAGTTGGAGCAGTCTCTCAGTTCGATATACAGTTGATTTCTTGAGCTGATGGCAACTGTATAAATGAGACTGAGGTTTTGACAGAGTGTAAGTGTGCAGAAGTTGGTGGAAATTGAGTTCTTGTTACTTTAACAGAAAAACCTTTAGGCGAAGGTCACTTTGCAAAGACTTAGTTTTGGGGAAACTTGCTTGTATGCAGTTAGCTAGGTTAGTCAAACTGAAAGAATTGCCTATATCATCTAACCATCAACACCCATAGATCATGATATAGTATGCATAGCTCAAAATATCAGATTTATGCTACATACCTATTCATCATCCCTATGCATCTAAGCCCATAGAATGAACACAGAAAACAGACAAAGAAGAAAACTAAAAGAAACAAGTTCATACTGATCAAAGCAAACACAAAAACACACAAACCAACATACCCACACACTTTGCTGCAAGCAAAGTGGTGAAATCCAACAGACTCAAACATATATACAAACTTAACAAAAAGAAAAACAAACCTAAAATTACTAAAAATTAAAAATGGGAGGACACAAACTAGGGAGCAGGCTGCTCCCCGGGGTACCTAGCTTCCTGCCACTACTACAAAAAAGGACATACATGACAGGGAACTAGTGTCATGTATGTACATGCCAAAAGCGTCAAGTAGGCGGGTGTAATCTATAGTGGTATTAAACATGACATGGAATTAGCGTCATCTATGTGCGTATTTATGACTGTAATTTCTCGTCATCTATGTGCATACAATATTGTCATGAAATGTGGTCTTCAATCTTTAATGGTGTACCATACATGATAGTGCAGAACCGTCATCTTTGTGTACATAAGTATTTTTTTCCCTTATATTTTCATTTTCCTATTTTATTTTTGAAAATCAATAAATTAAATCATTCAAATCATAATCATAACATATTCCGAACATCCAAAATTCCATATATTGATCATCCAAACATCCAAATACACATTTGATTGTCGATAGTCATAAAATAGAAATATGTTTAAATCCATAAAAGCTAACTAAAAGAGTACATAATACGATCTCCATGCAATACCCTCATCAGTGACTTCTATAAGTTCTTGTTTTTTTTCTAGCAGCTACACGTTCCATTTTGTGCTACGAAGTCACATTCAATGAAGTACCTGTCATCAACTTTATATTAGAAGTGTGGTAACAAGAGTTGGAGAGTTACTAACACATAAATTCTAAGTAGTAGTCTAAATTTATTTTTTTCCAGCAGTCAATTTGTCAAAGTATCATAATAAAATTAGTTTAACAACAGAATAGTCAGTTAAAATTTAACAGGATAGCAGCAATAAATAGTTAATCCAAAAAGAAACTTAGAAAGTACATGTGTGGCTAACTTATCTTACTTCCATAAATCTCATAAGAAAAAATTATAATTATGTAAGAGCACTTGCTGCAGTTATGTCTCAGAATGGTCAATGTGAAAAGACAAAATGAAGTCATGTATTAGTTACATACTGATTTTATTTGTCTAGCTCATGAAACATGCTGTATTTCTGACTGAAAATTTGATATGAGCTCTTAACTTTAGAAATTTTATGTTATAGCATCCTAAAAATCGATTTCTCTAAAATACAGTATCTTTCAAAGTGCCTAGCCTGTATGTAAATTCATTATATGCGTCATACCACATCAATTTATCAAGAAAATTTCATTCAATTCTCAATGCATGGCAATCAAGTTCTGAAAAATTGAATTCTATGACTTGCATTTTATCTTTCCCTTTAACAATATTATATTCTGCAAGCATATTATTCATGAATTTGAACGCCTCCAACGAGTATTTGTAGCACAGGGAGAATGGAACTGCTGTATAATAGTAACTATTAATTATTAGAAAAATAACTCATTCAGACCATTTTCACCCTTAAAGAGGACAACAAAAAAACAGAGATGAGAAAAAGATGCTAGTCTGCAAAATACCGTGAAAATACGAATTTGAACACAATTAAACTTCAAATATCACAAGACTTTAAGGGGAATGTAATGCATGCATAAATAGAAATGGAAATACAGTATTGGTTATGTCCTCAACCTGCACAACTTGAGATAGAAAATTGTAGCAATTAAAGAACAATCATCCTACTAAAGCAAGAGAATAAGAATAGATTGCAAGGACAATGGTGACAATGGAACACCAGATATGAAGGAGAACATTTTCACTAACTCTTCAGTTTTAAAAGAGGGGAAAATATTGTTTGAACTGCATATACTTACCATGCTATATCCAAAGAACCAAAAATGTAAAATGCAGATCCCCAGCCAAAATCGACTATCATCGGAATAGCTAACAGAATTCTTTAGCAGCTTATGATGAATCTAACTTATCCCAAACCTAAGCTCCAAACTAAATGAACATTTACCTTGGTATCATAGAAGAACATATATTCATCCTTCTTTGTCAATTATCCGACCACCTGAACAAACTATATTATTTTGAATTTTAATTATTGAAGTTATCTGAAAAGCAACTTAACTTCCCATAGCAGCAAATTAAAAGCTAAGGATATTAGTATAGGCATGAATCTTCACTGAAAATCCTTTCTTTGTAAAACGTATGCTAAACCCCAACTTCTTCTTCACACATCGAGAGAAAGGGAGAGAGAACCAGAAAATTTACCAGAGAATGCATCGATCATTGGGCTCACCAGATATACACTTTATTATACTTGTTGCTATCTTAGAATTCTTCCCAAAAATAAAATGAATCAAGTTCATCACATGGAATATCAATTCAAGTAAATGCAACAAATTGAAGTCTCTGCACCATTTTAGAAACCAAATATTTGACGGAAAAACTTAACAAATCAAGTACAGAAAATTACCTTCTACTTCCAATATGAAATTTCACCAACTTCGTGGAGCAGTAGCAACTATAGAATGGAGCTCGACGGCTCTGCAAAACCCTAGGTCAGTGGGCATTGCCGGAATAGAGCTGAGGGGTGAACGGCTAAAACCTCGGCGGTGTAGGCATTGTTGTTGTAGGCTAAGCAGACGTGACACTATAGAATTAGGAATGGAGCAACGACAGTGGGTTCACGCTGCCGAGGTGCTACAGTGGCCGCTTGTGGTCGTCCGCTCTGAATTCTCGTTAGAGAGATATAGAAATTGGAGTTCAAGATTTGAAGAGCACACTGCCGTGGAAGAGGTCTTGCCAGTGGAGAATATCGCCGGTGGAGAGAACGTCGCTGGTGGAGAGGAATGCGCGGTGGAGAGGGTGCAGATTAGGGATTTGTCGAATTCAATTTTTGGATATTCTCCTCATACTTAAATCAATTACTTAATTTTTACTACTTTTTACTTATTTATTTATTTATTTATTTATTTTTTGGCTAAACATGACACTTAAACATGACAGGATATCATTAGAGTCATGTATGGGTACATAATACATGACATTGTTATAGGTATTGTCATCTTTACCTAGTGAGGCCTGCTCATAGATGACATTTTATCATTTTTAAGTGTCATGTAACCTCAAAAACGCACATAGGTGACACATTTTCAAAAACCACGTCATCTATGAAGTGTAATGTATTTGTATTTTTCTAGTAGTGTGCATCTCGTTGAACTCCTTGAGGGCACGGATGATCTCTTTGAGGATGTGGTTGTTGGCTCCAGCAACAACTTCCACCTCATGGATGCGGTTCAGTATCTCCTGGCCAATTGCAACAGTCATCGGGCCCTCCACAGCAACTTCCTTGATCTCGGGGTAGGTAAATTTGACACCTTTCCTTCTCCAACTTCGATGTCTTGCATCCTTTACAAACACCCCAAATCCAGCAGCTCCTCTGGGACAACCTCCATCTTTTCTTCATTCACCAGCCGCATGCTCTTGGCCAATTTAGTGATGAATTTGCTGAGCATTATCTTGCTTCTTGTGGTCTTGTTAATCTCCTGGAGCTGGGTGATCACCAGAGACCCAAAGTTGACCCTCCGCTTGGTCTCCATGCACCACAGCAGATACAACTCCTTTTTTACTGAATTCAAGGATCAAACTACTCCAGAAACACAAAACTCTCCTCACCCTGCAGTTTGAGAGAACAAAACTACTACACCCAATTATTAAAAACAAAGAAAAACTAGAAGAAAAAATCATACCAAGTTGCCTCATGGGTAGCGCCATTGGTTATAGTCGTGGGCTCGACTATGCTTCTCTTCATATAAAGGTGATAACTTGAGCAACGGTGTGGGCACCATCTGCTCCTTTGAACTCTTCATAATATACTTTGAGCCTTTATCCATTCACCTTGAAATGCTTTCCACTCTTTGGATCTCTTATCTCCACTGCCCCGTTTGGAAATTGAGCAATCACATCAAAGGGTCCCACCCACTTCAAGGATAACTTGTTTTTCATGAATTTATAACAAGATTGATACAAAAACACCTTTTGTCCCTCTTCAAACTTCTTTGCGTGAATGAGAAGGTCATGATTCTTTTTAATCCTTTCTTTGTACATTACAGAGTTATCGTAGGCCTCCAAGCGTAATTCTTCAAGCTCCTGAAGTTGCAATTTTCTTTCAAACTCGGCCTCTCCGCCGTCCATGTTGAGCTTTTTTATTACCCAATACGATCAATTCTCTAACTTCAATGGAAGGTGACATCTCTTTCCAAAAATAATGCGGTAGGGTGACATCACCAGTGGTATTTTATATGCCGTATGGTATGCCCAAAGTGCATTATCCAACTTTAAGCTCCAGTCTTTTCCTTTCAGGCTCACCATCTTTCTGAGGATGCCCTTGATGATCCTGTTTGAGAGCTCTGCTTGCCCATTCCCTTAAGGATGATATGCAGTAGTGATGCGATGGTGGACTCGATACTTCTTCATTAATCTATCAATTGTCCCATTGCAAAAATGCGAACCTTGATCACTTATTATTGCCTTGGGAATTCCAAATCTACAAAAGATGTGAGTTTTTAGGAATGTAGCTACCACTGCTCCATCATTGTTTGCAGTGGCCTTTGCCTCCACCCATTTCGAAACATAATCCACAACCAAAATAATGTAGAGATTACCCTTCGAACTGGTAAGAGGACCCATAAAATCCATTTCCCACACATCAAAGATCTCGGCAGGCAGTATAGGGGTCATGGGCATTTCGTCTCTTTTAGTGATATTTCCCTCTCTTTGACATTCTTTGCATTTCTTGCAGAAGTCATTAGCATCCCTAAAAATTGTGGGCCAATAAAATCCACAATCTAATACTTTTCGAGCTGTTTTCCTTTGACTGTAGTGCCCTCCACATTTCTTGGCGTGACAGTGTTTGAGGATATCTTGAACCTCACTTCTCAAAATGCATCTTCTTAGAACTTGATCAAAGCATTGTCTCCACAAATTTGGATCATCCCATTTATAGTGTTTGCTTTCAGCTCGAAGCATGTTCTTGACATAGGATGTAGCATTATATGGATAAGACCCCACCACCTTGTAGTTCACGATGTCTGCATACCATGGGTCAGGTTCTAGTTTATCCCTTATGTAATAAACATGCTCATCTGGGAAATTCTCTGTGATGGGCACTGCATCTTCCTTCTGGATGATTCTACTCAAATGATCTTCCACCAAATTTTGCGCCCCCGCCTTGTCTTTTATTTCCACATCAAACTTTTGTAGCAAGAGAATCCATCTAATTAACCTTGGTTTAGCCTCCTTCTTAGTCATGAGATATCGAAGGGCAGCATGATCCATGTATACGATCACCTTTCCCCCCAAAAGATAAGATCTAAACTTTTAAAATGCAAAAAACCACGGCTAGCATTTCTTTCTCCGTCGTGGTTCAATTGCATTGAGTTGGATTCAAAGTCTTTGAAGCGTAATAGATGACGTGACTAATATTTCCTCTCTTTTGTCCCAACACAGCCCCGACTGCATATCCACTTGCATCGCACATGATTTCGAATGGCATACCCCAGTCTGGGGGCTAGATGACAGATGCGGAGGTCAGGCTGCCTTTCAAAGAGTTAAAAGCTTCCTTACAATCATCTCCAAATTCCCATACCACATCATTTTGAAGAAGTCGAGTCATAGGTTGAGCTATTTTAGCGAAATCTCTCACAATGCTTCTGTAGAATCCTGCATGGCCCAAGAATCCTCAAAGTTGCCTCACATTATTGGGATAAAAAAGCCTCGCGATTACATCCACTTTGGCTTTATCGACCTCGATACCTCTCTCCGAGATTACGTGAAATGTTCTTGGGGCATTATAGAGTGCAAAGGGCATTCTTCATTGCGCAAAGGTCCCAAAGGGACATGTGAAGGTCGTCTTATCCTAATCTTCTTGAGCTACAAAAATTTTCATATAATCCGAATAACCATCAAGAAAACAAAAATATTTGTTACCTGCTAGACATTCAAACATCTCATTGATGAAAGGAAGAGGGAAATGATCCTTCTTGGTCATCAAGTTGAGTTTTCTGCAATCGATGTACATGCGCCATCCAGTTTGGAGCCTCTTGGTCATGAGCGTGCCCCATTCATCCTCCACAACATGTACACCTGAATTCTTGGGCACCATGCACCAGACTCACCCATTCGCTGTCCGGAACATGATATATAATGCCTAAGTCTAGTAGCTTCAAAACTTCTTTCATTACGGCTTCCTTCATTGCTAGATTAAGCTTCATTTGGGGGTCTCTGCATGGCTTTGTGTTCTCCTCAAGACGAATGTGGTGCTGGCATATAGTAGGGCTGATGCCCTTTATATCAGCTAGAGTCCATCCGATCGCCTCATATTTTTCCAAAACTCCTCGAACTTTCTCTTCTTCCTCAATATTTAAGTGAGCATTAATGATCACCGGAAGATTTTCATTCTCTCTAAGGTAGATGTACTTTAAATTCTCCGGGAGAGGTTTGAGATCCAGCTTTGGTGCCCTCTGCAGAGATAGGATGAGTCGTTCATCCTCTCTCAATCTTGGTAATTCGGACAATCAAGAAGGATAAATGCGATCAATTTCTGCCACGAGCTCATAAACTGATTTTTAAATCTCTGTAGACTCTCCTTCTCCTTCATATATGCTCTCTTGAATCACTGTATCCATTTCATCACTAAGGGTAATGTGGAGCCCTTGAGTTGAGACGATGTGCTCAATGTAATCAACATACCCCACTATTTCTGTGTCGCTAGAACCCTTCATGCCCTTGAATACATAAAACTCCACCTTCTCACCATCGAACTCACAAGTTAATTTCCCTAAGTGGCAGTTGATGTTGGTCCTTGTTGTTCTCATAAAGGGTCTTCCTAACAGTAGTCCACCGAATTTGATTTCATTATTCCCCCTATCTAAGACATAAAAATCAGCAGGGAAGATAAGATCCCCTACTCTGATCAAAACGTCTTCCATAATGCCTCTGGATATACCACTGATATGTCAGCTAACTGAATCACTACCCTCGTGGCCTTCATTGCCCCAATATTCATCTCGTTGTACATCGACAAGGGCATGACATTGATTGAAGCACCCAAATCATAGATCACCCTATCTATCTTTGTGTTACCAATCACACATGGGATCACAAACATCCCCGGATCTCCGCATTTCTGTGGCATTTTTCTTTGAATCATTGCAGAAACATTCTCCCCTGCCATGATCCTTGCATTATCTTGAATCCTCACTTTCTTTATGCATAAATCCTTCAGGAACTTGGCACAACGAGGCATGATCTTGAGTGTAGTGAAGAGGGGTAGGTTAATTTCCACCTTCTTGAATATGTTGAACATTTCCATCAATTTCTCCTTCTTCTTTCCTTTAGCCAAACGATGTGGAAAAGGGGCCTGTATGATAGGTGTCGGGGGTCTGACATATGGCTTCTCGACCTCGACTTTCTTCTCCACCAGATTTTCTACAACTGGTTTCTTCCCTTTTTTGCCTTTTTTTGTTGTTCCCTTGTCAGCTTCCATCGCGGGCTCTGTCCCTGGCATGAAGACCTTCTCAGGAAGTGGCTTCCCACTTCGCAAAACAATGACATTGAGTTGAGTCTTCTGAGGTATATCTACTTGAAGGGGGAGTTCACCCTGTCTCTTCTCCATCCTAGCCATGACATTCAGCATTTGACCCACTTGATTTTGTAAGTTTTGGAGGGTATTCTTTGTTTCTTGCTTGAATTTGGCATTCTCCTCCTGTTCCTTAGTGAAATTGGCCCCCAATGTGTTGAAGGTCCTCTGTTCTGGTTTGAAAGCTGTTGATACCCTTGCTGGTTCCCTTGGTGCCCAGGGTTGAGTCCCCATCTCAGATTCTCATGATTTTTCTAGGCAGGATTGTAGTATTGATTGTTTGGCTCAAACCTCCTTTGCTGATTGTTGTTGTTTCCTACTTGCATTAGTGCATTAACATCCTCTACAAAGAGTGTGGGGAAAGCATCCGTCTCATGGTGTGCAGCTTGGCAAAATCCGCAGGGCCTGACCACCTTCTTCTATTGTGAGTTCAAGTTGTTGACCAGCATCTTCACAGCAGAGTATAGGTCAGCAATCTTGGCCTCTACTGTCGTGGGCCCGTGGTAGGCTGCTTGAATGTTTCTCCCCCATCATCGCGAGAGTCTTCTGCCTAATCTCCTAAACACTTGGAGCTTTGTTCGCAATATTCCCTCCACAGCAAGCATTGATAAAGGACTTCTCAGTGGCCCTCAAACCTCCTACGAAATTCTGCACCAAATCATGAGTGAAAATGTTGTGTTGTGGGCACTTTACTATCAACTTTTTGTATCTTTCCCAATAATCATAGAAGGACTCCTCAATGCCCATTTTGATGCTTGTGATGGCCTTTCTCATAGCCATAATACGTGCAACTGGGAAGTATCTTTCCAGAAATTTTTGTTGAAGTTGTGCCCACGTCGTCACACTCCCTTCCTCCAAAGAATAAAGCCAGGCTCTAGCATTGTCGTGGAGTGTGCAGGGAAAACACACTAGCCAAATGAATTCTCCCATGTTTCCCTCTGTACAAACCGTCACGCCATCTTGAAGTCCTATAGATGTCCCTGAGGGTCCTCACCAGGCATGGCACTAAACTTCGGGAGTATTTGTGTGAACGTGTGCTTCAGCTCCAAATTTCTGGTGGGCTTAGGCAACCTTATGCCCATGGGTCGCAGGTTGAGGTTGGTGGGGACACCATCTCCCTCATCCTGCGCTCAGGCTCCTCTTGATGATTGTCTCCCATCTCGTCGTCAGTTGGGTTCTTTTCTTCTAGATCTGGATCTCCTCCTTCGAGATCTCCACGTTCCTCATCTAGATCTGTAGCTCTAGCTTGCAGAAAACGTATCCTCTCTGCTTCTTTTTCCCTACTTGTCTGTGCTCGTAGCCGCCGTGCTAGTTTCTCGATCTCAGGATAGTACCAAGATGCCCTCGAGGTGTACCTACAAGACCAAGCATACACAGGGGAAACAAAAGAGGTTAGCTCAAACAAAATGAGATTATCACTGGCAAATGTACTTCTCCGGCAACGACACCAATTTTGACGACGCCAGATTTGTTGTCGGAAACCCGGATGCGTCAAAATACTATTTGTAATTTCCTGATGCTCACCACTAGGTATAACTCGGGTAAGTATTCAGGGTCAAACCCGAGGGAGGTATACTGTGATGACCTCGGTGTCACTGGACATGAGTTTTGTAATAACCCGATTTTTCCAAGCATGATTAATCGTCCTAAATGTGATTATGTGTGCTTAAGTGCTTCTTAAATATTATAATATGTTATTATGTGTGATTCTATATGATAAAAATTTCTGAGGATAAATTTTCTCGTGAAATTACCAAAATGTCCTTGAAGGGTAAAATCATAATTTTTTCGTTTTGGTAACTCGAAACGAAGGTGTGAAGAGTGATATGAGTTTAAGAATATGAGATTTAGCATGATTTCGAATTTTCAAAAATTTCGAGACGGTTAACTTTCTGATGAATAGAAACTTTGACTGAAAAAGTCAACCCTTTATTGACGAACTCCAAATTCAGTATAATTAGTGTCATTAGAATCTAGAATTCATTTTGAGACCAATGATACAAGTTTGAGAACTTTCTGAGATCGTTTGAGTCAAGTTTGAATTTATTTTCGAAGAACCTACTTGAGTGGATAGTAAGTTTTTACGATTTCTTCGTTATTCAGAATTTGCACTTGAAAGTTGGGTTCTTCAGAATCTAGAAATTATTTTATGACTAATGAGGCAAGTTAGAGTGAAATCCGATGTCTAGAAAGTGCCGAGGAGAGGTTTATAAGTTTTAGAATAAAGAGGGATGTTTAGAACCGAATAAAATCATTTCTTCTGGGAATTTTTATCTAACCGGCCAAATTCATTCCCCTTTTCTTTTGTCTAGATCCTTCTCTCCCTCAATATATATATCTCACTCCAATTTTCTCCCACTATCACTCAAAACACACGCACCCTTACTCTCTCTCATCTCTAAGTTTCTCTCTTTTCTCTCTCTCTCACATGGCTACACACTTCTCTCTCTCTACCATCATTTTCTTCCTTCCTTCTTCTTCATCCATGGCTGCCGAGGTCCACATCCGCCATACGCTCTCCATTTTCTTCCATTAAATCTCAAGGAAAGGGAACTAAGGTGCTAGAAATCAAGTGAGGATCACTAAAAGCTTGAAATCAGGTAAGAATTTCCATATTTTCTCCCTTCTTCATTTCCTGGCAGCCGTACCCTTCTCCTTTATTAAACCTTTAAATTTCTTCACTCAAACTAGGAGAAGGAAGCAAGAGTTGTGAGGAAGTAAGTGTAGATCATCGAATCCAAGGAATAAGTAAGATTTCCAACCTTGTTAATCTTAGGAACTCTACGTCCTATCTTCCATATTGTTCGAAAAATATGAGTATGTGGAGATATTATTTGATTCCTAAGTTCTTGAGTATGAATATATATTTAAGCATGCTTTCCATGCAAAGAAATAAGAAAAACAATCCATGATGTATATATATGTGTGTGCCGAAGGTTTGAAGAAAAATAGGAAAATTTGTGTTTTGATTCCTAGTTTGAGTTTGATGATCTATAAGTGTTCTATGAATTTTCCTAAGCCTATTAGAATGATTTATTGAAGAAAATAAACTATATATATGAAAATTATGTGTTAATCGATGATGATGAATAAAATAGAGATTTTTCATATTATGATATATTTGATTAAATTGATGTTATATATGTGAACTCTATGAATATTTCTAAGCGAAATAAATGATGAATGCGCTTATTATTTATTATATGCGATTTTTAATAGATTGATTAACTTGCTTGAGTTTTTGAATGTTTTTGGTATGCAATCATCTACTTGATATTATGTGAATGAGTCCTGTGGACGCACGGGATGAAGTCCTACACAAGACGGGACAATGCATGCATTAGGTTAGGTAACTGTGAGCCTTGTTACAGTTTAGCCGATCAATAAGTAACTTAGAGCCTTGTTTCGGTTTGGCCAGTTATGTAAAGGCTGTGAGCTCTGCTTTGATTGGGCCGGTCACGGTGCTCGAGGAGGAGGCCTACTTCTCAATACCACAAGAAGACAAAACGCGTAGATGGATTCATACCCGAATAAATGGCTGCAGCCGATTTCAGAAAATAAATGAAAATGTTTTTAAGCTGCCACAAGTCGTAAAATCTTTTAAATAATTATATATCTAATACTTGTGATGCAACAGAAAAGACAAGTTCAATTATATAGCTCTAAAGAGCAAGTTTTTTCAAATTATTTTTGGCATGTGTCCACTGAGTACGAAGTACTCAGCCCTGCATGTTATTTCTAAAACGTGCAGGTTCGCTCGGATGAGGAGGATGCGGTGTACTTGGGCGGCTCGTTGTTAATATAATCCTATTTTGAAGTTTAAGCTTTAGGTTATATGTCTTCATACATATAGCCTTGGGACTTAATGTTCTTGTCTATACTCCGCTGCAAAACCATTACTTTTGTTATGTTTGATTTGCATGCTCGATCTTTGATACAATGAGCCTGTTCGCTCGAACAATGCCCTTAAATCCTTTCTGAATTCCTTCAAAACATTTGTGGATTATCTAATGATTCCTCGCATTTCCTTAACCACCATTTGATAATTAAAATCAAAGATGGCCCACTTTCGAATGCAACATTTGCTAATAACCAAACCTAATTTCTTTGTTCGGATTATCATTATAATTTGTCAAATGCTCATTTCTTGGAAAATAATTGATTAATTACCCACATTATTGTAAGCATGAATGGTCTGTTGATATTATTCCTTAATCACCGAGCATGTTTCTTGAGTAAAAGTTCAGTTGTTCCACCTCACTGCCCATTGCATTCTAGTCGTTTCAATACACTAGGAGTCGGGCTGTGACAAGTTGGGTTTTGGTTTGGGACACTCTCAACATAAACTAGAAGCAAAGACTGAAATAAAATACGAAATAAATCAAATATAGAGGGCATGCTTGAGTCGGTCTTCACTTGGTTTGATGTGTGTGTGTGTGTGGCTGGATCCTAGGCCCGCGAATAGTCACTGCGTGGGCACGTCCCTTGGTTATAGGGTCTCAACACTCACGCCCCTTTACTATCACCATATCACGCACGTGAGCATCTCGACCCCAGCACTTTCTTTGAGTATCGAGCCCTCCAAGTCACCTTGGGAGCCCACCTTACTGTCCACAAAATTAGCTCGCATCTGGAAAAGTCACCAATTGAGCCCTCTGTGTCAACAACCTTTAGATCTAGAAGGCCCAAGATGGCTAGAAGCATGGCTTGCACCATACACCACTCTCCAACGCCCACAACACAACCGGAGGTGAGGGGAACCCGTACACCTTTGCCCAGTATTGTGAGGGATTTTGCCTCCACCGTCCCTCCATTGGCCACCGCAGGAGTTGTGGAGGCTCCACCACTTTGGAATCAAGCCCAGCGCATCGACAGCGGGTCCAGTAGCTCTCCGGCGAGCTTCCAGCTTCACCTTTCTCACACATACCACTCACATCTTACCGCATCTCAACCAACCCAAGCACAATGAGTTTAGCTAGACATGTAAATAAAAGAACAAGCAACAAAAAAGATAAACCAAAGCATACTTAACATTAAAAACTGAAAATAAGTGTTTGCCTCACAGAGGTCTTGACAGAAAATGAAAAGAGTATTGTTTATGCAGAAAACTAAAGTTTTGCCGAGAGAGTAGAGTGTATGTGCTGTGTTCTATCTATTCTTTGATGATGGGAGATGATCCGAATGAAGAAGGAGGGATGGATTATATATGGCGGCTCCCCAAAGTTGGTAGTTGGAGTTTAAGCCTTTCAAATTCGCCCTTTAATCGATGTTTGGAGTTCGACATCCCTTTGGTTGGTCAGCCCTTCACTTTCAGTCCCTTGTCCTTGCTCTCATCACATTGGTTGTTGCTGCTGCTGCTGTTGGAGGCTACAGTTGAAGATGATGTGGCCGTGTCAGAACTTGTTCTTTCCATTTCCGGCAAGGACTTGACTTTCAGCGCACGGAGTCTTTGTTGCTTTGTCATCTGTCGTCGCGATCACCAACAAGCTTCTTGAGGCCACCAGCGCCCTGTTGCATTCCTTCCTCTTTTATGCCCCTTCATCCGCTTTATTGTGCCCATTTGCAGGAATCATGTGCCCCTGCGATGAGCCCGTTTATATGCTCATCATGTGTTTTTAAGATTCGATCGAGTCTAGTTTTGTGTCTTTTTAGTCGCTCTTAGTGCCTGGGAGGACACATTTGGTAGTAGACAGGGAAGGACAAGAACTTGGGCATTTGGAGTTGATTTGCGCGTGAGCACATCGATACGAAGCAATGGTCAATGAGCTTTGCTCGCAGCTGGAGATACCGGGGGCGGAAGTCCAAATACATAGAAGTTGCTCCGTACCAGTCGACATGACCAATTCAGACCGCGCAGTCATTCCAAATAGGTCAAGATGGCAGGAGGACTCTAGGCAAAGAGAAGAAGAAGCAGAAAGAAGAAGAGTACGAAGGTTCTAGGCGTTGCAGCTGGCATGACATCATCCTGAAGACCAACAAGGAAGCAATTTATGCCTTGGAGGTGAAGCGATCGTGGAGACAACTTCTACCCGGATTAGGAGACAAAGGGATAATGATGGATTGTTACCGACAGGGAACCAAATCTTTCCTAATCCTACTCGGCCAAGGAAGGAAGCTGCCAAGTGTTCTCGAAGGCCCGCCTGTGGGTTTTTAGGGTTCAAACCTATGATCTTTGTACTTTATAAATAGGTTCATGCATGCAGCCTTAAACACAAGCTTTTACATCTTTCTTTCTGCACGATTTACTTTCTTGCAAGATACAATTTACTTTTCTGCTGTTAAGTCCCAGTTTGGGCAGACTACTGTTTAAGTATTTATTCAAGTATGTTTTCCCCTATCTCTTTTGTTATTGTTATTTACTTTATATCTAGCTAAACCTTTAGATCTGGGTTTAGGTAGAGGATATGTGATATAAGTGTTTTTATAACTCGTGAGGTCTAATTGGGCAAGATAGCTATATATATGTGTGTTCCCGAGGTGTTAGGCAATAATTTCAAAGCAGTTTGTTTGTGCCAAGAGTTCATGTGGCCAGTGGGCAATTGAAGGGCGACAGATTTTTTAAAATGGAGGTAGCTTAGACCAACAGGGTCCGGAAGAGGTTTGCCTCATGCTCCTTGAGGGCGGCAAATCTTAGGTTGAACTTGGGCGGAGCCGAATGAAGTACGCTGACGCTGATGTAAAGTCGGAGTGGGATCCTCGTATCTCATAGGGCCGGAACAGGTTCGTCTAGTACCCAAAGCTGCTTGTTTCAATCTTTGCCCTTGAGGAATGCTCAAGGATAAGTTGGCCAAGTTAGGAAGTTTGGGGTGGGATGCCACGCAGGATTCATAAATAAGGAAGAGCTGGGTAGATCGTGGCTGTGGGCGTGATAACATGACAATAGGACCACGGTGCGGTTTGCCTATAACTGTTGACACACATACATAGCAAATATTTATACACCTATGATCGAGTTACACTTATTCACATTGAATCGATCCTAAATCCAGATTGCCTTTTATTATTGATTATTTGCTTGTTTAGTTCTAGCTTTTACTTTTCTTTGTTTTGCCTTAGGCGTTAGTAAAAATAGACTAAAACAATACTGTGACAGGATACATTCAAGAGAATATTACAACAATTCCTCGTGGGAGCGACCCTTACTTATCGACTAGCTGATCCTAGGAAGTGGGCAAGGAAAATACAAATTTTATTTTGCCACAGCTAAACGACTGTCGTGTCAAAATTGGCGCCATTGCCGGGGAATTGATTTTGTGGTATTCTCTTTCATGTTTGTTCTTTTGATTTTCTTTTATGCTTAACCCTAACCCTGCAGACAGTTGACAACCGTGGTATGACGATAATATCAATCGAACACTAAGGAAGATTAAGACGGAGGCAAGGAAGAAAGCGGAAGAAGAGGCACAACATTTGGCAATTTCAGAGAAAAAATGGAATCTTCGTAAAAGCTAGGTATACACCACATTGAGGAGCAGTACTCCTCAGATAGCAAAGAAGAGAGAAGTCAACAAGAAGAAGCAATGTCCGTAAACGAAGAGAAGACTACGAGGGAGATGGTATTCCCTAGCACACTGAACCTGAGGCCATCGGGCATCACTTTGCCCGAGCCGACAAAGCCATGGGAGCTGAAATCTTATTTCATCCAGATCCTGCCCAAGTTCAGCGATCATCCAGGGGAGGACCCAGAAAGGCACTTACAAGATTTTGAGATGACCTGCGGAACTGTTCCTACTGAGGGAAACCTAGAAGAATTTATGAGGCTAATTGCTTTCCCATTCTCTTTACATGACGGTGCAAGGGAATGGCTTTACACTTTGCCCGCGGGGTGTGTCAAAACATGGCAAGAGATGCAACAAAAGTTCTTGGAGAAATATTTCCCTGCTGTACGTATTCAGGCAATGAGAAAGAGGATTACTAGCATCAAGATGGACATTAATGAGACGTTCTATGACTGTTGGAACAAGTTCAAACTTATTCTTGCAAAATGCCCACAACATTAGATTCCTGAGTACGATTTGGTCCAGTGCTTTGTGGGAGGACATCGAATTAGAGAGAAAGCCTTGGTGAATGCAGCTTGCCAAGGAACAATCATGAATAAGCCTCCGAGTTGTAATGCCCCGTAAATTCCTTACGTTCTTAAAATTTTAAAGTTAATTAAATAAATGGCTTTGCACGCCTAAGTTTACAATTTTGAATTCTAAGGCTAACAGTCGAATCCGTTATTGAAAATAAATTACAGAAGTCAGCTAGACAACTACTGTATTTAGGGTTAGCACGTACAAAAAGTTTTAGTTCGTAAATTCGGAACAGAAAACCGTCTGATTTTTACAATCACGAAATCGCGATACGAACACGCCCGAGAAAGTTCGTTTTTATGTTTTTCCGGACGAAACTCGGACTGTGTCGTCCCGAGTTTTTGTCAAAATAAATTTTGTAAATTTATTTTCCGATTAAGTTCCGCACGTTAGAATTTAAGGTCAAATCAAATCGCGACGATTTTTGTACCGAGCAACATTTTTCGTCGTTCGATTTCCGTAACGTCGGATCGCGCCGAAAAAACCCGTAACCCTCCTTAAATATACATGCAGCCGACTTTTCTTCTTTTTTTTTATTATTTTTTTTTGTTAATTAAGTGGGGAACATGCATGTAGACATTGTCTAATTAAGTGACACCTTAATCCTCACTTTTCATATTTTCAACCTTTTCATCATATCAAATGTCTTAAACAAACAAAACAACCTATTTTCCTCCCACTTCTCTCTCTCTCTCGGCTGCACTCCCTCTCATTCTTTCTCAAATTTTGTTCTTCACCATTGTTGAAAGCTTCAAGGTTTCAAACAAGGATTCCATCTTAGATCATCATCCAACCATTGAATCATCTAACTCCTTTTACTAATATTCAAGGTAATGATCTCCTCTTTAATTCTATCCAACCATCTTTTTCTTCTTTTATTTTTCCTTCTTTGATCGAAAAATAAGGTATTGAAATGGATGAATTGATCTTGGAATAATGAAATTGGATGTGTTAGATAGATTAAATAGGGTTTAAAATTGATCAAAACCAAGAACCCTAACTCTTGTGTTAATACCGAAAATTTAGGCATGTTTGTAGGATTTTTAATTTTCTTCTTTTGATGATTGATTCTTGTTTAATAGAGGTTTAATTAGTGATTGGAATGAAAAGGAATCAAAAGCCCTATGTGTGTTTGTGAAAATTTCAGTTTCTTGTTTTCTAAGTTGTTTAGTTCACAACTTAGTTTCTTTCGATCGTTTAAGCCGTTTTATCTAACGAACATCTCCCTACTGACCCTAGAGTCATATATAGGACCTTGAGTGATGAAAACCAGTCGAGATCTTATCTTTTATCCTTTCATTAAAGAAGTAATAAACGAGAAATTTCATAAATCGTTCAATGAACTAAAATGTAAATCGCCTAAGTTGATTCTTTCCAACTTAGTTTCTTTTAATCTTTAAAATCGTATTAAGATATCGACTACCTTCTCTACTGACCCGAGAGTCGAGTATGAGATCTTTCGAGTTCTAAACGAGATTAGTACGAGTCTCGTTTCCCGTTTAAGTAAAACGAATTTAGTAAGCGTGCAAATGCCTAAAGAATGAAACAACTAAAACTTTCTTCGATTCTCTTTAATCGATTATCTTTTACGACCCGTTTTTAAGTATGTTTATTTTACGATGAAGGAGGAAGCCAACTGTAGAGAAAGGACAGAAGATCCGAAGTTGGAAGTTTTGCTTTAAGTTCTGTAAATCAAGGTAGGCTTTTATATACAAAATAAAACGAGCAATGCTCGGAAAATCTTTCTTTATCGCTTTGATATCTGTGTTTTCAAAGTGATATTATGGCATGAACTGTTTTATGTTTTATGTGAGTTCTCTTGTACCTATCTGAGTCAACATTCGTGTTTTCCAGATTTAGAGTTAGTCTAATTAGATTAACTAACGATCAGCTCTGAGTTAGCTGCTAAGTGCTTTCCAGAGTTAGTGCACTTTGTAACCTGTGGTGTATGTGATATCCTGTTGAGGGGTACCAGCCAC
This sequence comes from Schizonepeta tenuifolia, assembly GCA_029490685.1. Classification (NCBI taxonomy): domain Eukaryota; kingdom Viridiplantae; phylum Streptophyta; class Magnoliopsida; order Lamiales; family Lamiaceae; genus Schizonepeta; species Schizonepeta tenuifolia. The sequence continues at coordinate 86,756,344 of CM055959.1, forward strand.
GGTGAATTAGAATTGGTCAAGATTGAACGTAACATTAGTCAGAAAATGCTCGCGCGAGTGATTTATGAGAAAAAGTCAGAAAATGTTTAGTAGACACGGATTCTTTCAATAAAACTCCGATGTGCTACGCTTATGAAATGCCATATTTATCTATACTTATGATTATGATTTCGGCATCGTGTCCACTAAGTACGTTTGTACTTAGCCCTGCATTGTTTTCTAAATGTGCAGGTTGAAGCGACGGTGAGCGGCGACGGTTGATGTTGAGTTAAAGGATAGGATGCTTAGTTAGAACCCTTCCGCTGCCAAACTCTGAATTTCTTTTTGAGATGTACTTTTTGAACAATACTCTGTAGTCTAAGTCTGTAAATATGAACTTAGCTTCTTTATTGTACTCTTGTCGAGTAATCCTTAGGGATTAACTCTTTCTTATTTATATTCAAGTCTTGTTCATGGTTTATTGATGTTTCTCATGTATGTTTAGTCAATTAGCCCCCTTCTTCCCCGCTTCTTTAATCCAACCCCAGTCGCACCCCGGCTTCTGCCGTCCTTCGGGATTTGGGGCTGTGACACGAGCAAAGTTTTTCAGATCATTGGAGAGATGGCATATGAGTCTAGGATGGATGAGGTAGGCGAATTGCCCAATGCGACAGCAGGAAGCCCATCGCGTACTGATGAGAAGATAGATAAGCTAATTACTCTAATGGCTGGTAACAACAAGAAAGCGGTGATGGCATGCGGGACATGCACAACGGTTACTCACCCAATGGATCAATGCCCAACACTCTATGAAGAAGAAGAAGATGTGAAAGCTATAGGTTTCAATGCCAATCAAGAGAGACAGTATGATCCGAATTCCCAAGTTTATAACCCCGGATGGAGGATTTATGAGAATTTGAGGTATGGGAATAATAACTATCAGCTGTTTGGGCAACATGCACAGAAACCTCAACAGCCACAGCAGCAGTACCAACCATGTGATCCGAACAAGCCATCGTTGGCTGAGGTGGTGAATAGCCTGATTCGAGATCATACCAAGGCACAACAAGAGAATGATCAGTTTAGAACGGAGACCAGAGATGCCATTCAACACATCACTGCCCAATTGGCACATCTTGCCAATGCTTTGGGCAGGATAGAGAAGAAGTAAGGTGAACTTCCAACCCAAGTGGAGGTGAACAAGGCACAAATTAATGTTGTTACTCTTAGAGGAGGAAAGGTGTTGCCTGAGAAAGTTTAGATGCCAGATTTTAAAACGCTTTTGCCCAAGGAGAAAGAGTTAGAGGTCGAGAAGAAGGAAAAAGAGGTTGAAGAGTTGAATAATGGGGATGAAAAGGTATCTCTCGAGCCTAAACATGTCAAACCTATGCCTATTATTCAAGCACCTTTTCCAGGTAGGTTGAAGCGGACTAAGATGGACGAAAAGATGGCCAATATGATCAACATCTTCAAGATGGTTGAGATAAACCTACCTCTTCTCGTGGCACTTTGCAGCATGCCCAAATGCGTGAAGCTATTGAAGGATCTTTGCACAAAGAAGGTGTAGAATTATGATGGAGCAAGAGTTGTCGTGGGGGAGAATGTGTCGGTAGTTATTAAGAGGAATTTGCCAAAGAAGTGTCGAGATCCCGGCATGTTCACTATCCCATGCCAAATTGGAAACATGAAGATTGAGAAAGCCATGCTGGATTTGGGCATGTCGATTAATGTCATGCCTTTGTCCATGTATGATGAGGATATTATGGGACCACCCCGACCCACTAGGGTGGTTATCCAATTGGCAGACAAGTCACAAGTGCATCCTGAGGGCATTATGGAAGATGTCCTAGTCAAAGTAGAAGATTTGATCTTTCCAGCAGATTTTTTTGTGCTCAACATGGGCAAGTCGGGAGGTAACACATCGGTTATGTTGCTGGGAAGACCATTCATGATGACAGCTAAGACTAGGATCGATTACAACACTGGGCAATTGACGTGTGAGTTTGATGGAGAAAAAGTGACGTTTAATATTTTCAAGGCAATGGAGCATCCACCAGACACTGAAATGGTCGAGTCGATTGATCACATTGAGCAAGTGGTGGAAAAGGCAATCCCTCTAATCGGAATTAAAGATACTTTGGATTCGGCTATTCAAGATGGAATGGAAGAGAGTTCTGATATCTCGTTTCAAGTTGCTCAAGCTCTGAATTATTTAAGGGCTGAAGAAGAAGGAGAACCAAGACTACCACAACTTACTATGCCCAGCATCAGGCAGGAAGATAGGTTGGTGCCATCACTGATCAAGGCACCCAAGCTCGAGTTAAAACCTCTCCCAGATTATTTGAAGTACATGTTCTTGGGCGAGGACCATACATTACCAGTTATTATCAATGCAAGGCTAAGTGAAGAAGAGAAGGAATAAGTCCGGACAGTTTTAGCACGATACAGGAGGCAATTGGATGGACTCTAGCTGACATCAATGGCGTTAGTCCAACCATTTTCCAACATCATATTCGACTTGAGGATGATTCAAGGCCAGTCTGAGATCCTCAAAGGAAGTTAAACCCAATGATGAAGGAAGTTGTGATGAAGGAGATACTCAAACTTCTGGACATTTTATCTACCCAGTTCTAGACAATCAATGGGTCAGTCCGGTGCACATGGTGCCCAAGAAGTCAGGAATTCAAGTGGTTGCCAATGAAAAGAATGCGATGGTGGCTACTCGATTGCAAACCGGATTGAGAATGTGCATTGACTATCGCAAACTCAAAAAGGCAACGAGGAAGGATCATTTTTCTTTGCCTTTTATTGATGAAATGTTGGAGAGATTGGCTGGGAACAAGTTCTTTTATTTCTTGGAGGTGTATTCAGGCTATATGCAGATATGGGTTGCCCAAGAGGATATGGATAAGACTATTTTCACCTGCCCATTCGGGATGTTTGCGTATCGTCGCATGCCTTTCGGTCTATGCAATGCCCCGGGCACGTTTTAAAGGTGTATGCTGAGTATATTTTCAGATCTTTTGGAGCACTGCATTGAGGTATTTATGGACGACTTCACTGTCTATGGGAGTTCTTTCGAAGCTTGTCTAGGGCATTTAGAGTTGGTGCTGAAGAGATGTGTGGACAAGATCTTGGTATTGAATTACGAGAAGTGTCACTTCATGGTACAAGAAGGATCGTGCTTGGGCACGTGATTTTAGAAAGAGGACCAAGGTCGACAAAGCCAAGATTGATGTGATAGCCAAATTTCCTTATCCCAATAATGTTAAGCAGCTGCGAGGTTTTTTTGGGCATGCAGGCTTCTACAAGAGGTTTGTGAAGGACTTTGCAATGATTGGCAGCCCATGATGAGGTTATTACAGAATGAGGTTGAGTGGAACTTTGATGAAGATTGTCGAAGGGCGTTTGATAATTTGAAGAACAATTTGGTCACAACACCTATTATACAACCCCCTGATTGGGGAATACCTTTTGAAATGATATGTGATGCAAGTGGATATGCAGTAGGAGCGGTGCTTGGGCAGAAGAGAGGTAAAGAAAGTCATGTGATCTACTATGCCTCTAAAACTCTTAATCCCGCCTAGGTAAACTATAAAACCATGGAGAAGGAGCTATTGGTGGTTGTGTTTGCCTTTGAAAAGTTTCGATCTTGTTTGCTAGGAGGCACGACAACTGTTTACACTGACCATGCTGCACTGCGATACCTTATGACCAAGAAGGAGTCCAAGTCGTGGTTGATTTGTTGGATTTTGCTTTTGCAAGAGTTTGATATGGAGATAAAGAATAAGGTAGGAGCACAGAACTTAGTGGTGGACCACTTGAGCAGGATTGTGCAGAAGGAGGACGCTGTGCCCGTAACGGAGTCTTTTCCCAACGAGCATCTTTACTTGATAGAGGCTCAGTTCTTTGGCGAGCCATGATATGCTGATATCGTGAATTACTTGAATATGGGGGAGTTTCCTGAAAATTTCAATGTTTATCAAAGGATGAAGATTAAGAAGGACTGTCAACACTTTATATGGGATAACCATACTTATGGAGGAAGTGCAATGACCAAGTTCTATGGCGTTGTGTGCCCGATTGGAAGTCTAAGAGCATATTGAAGCATTGTCATAATAAAGAGTGCGGTGGACACTTTGGGCATCAGAGGAAAGCCATGAAGATACTCGAGTGTGGGTTTTATTGGCCAATACTTCACAAGGATTCTTATGAATGGTGCCGAAGTTGTGAGCAATGTCAGAAGTGTTAGATCTAAACGAACACTTTATGCATATAAAGTTATTGCGTTACTTGAAAACTTAGCACAGTCAATATAACAGAACTAATAAACTGTGCTGAAATAAAAGACACACAATATGGTAACCCAGACCAATCCACTATTAGAAGAGATAGCTACAGATGATCTTACACATATAGGTCGACACCTTATGCTACCCTTTCTCTCACTCTCTTCCTAACTTTACGTGAATTCGTGATTGATCGATCTATAATCGCTCAACCTAAGCTCGAACCTCTAGTCCGACCCTTAACTTTCTTACAGACTTAATTTATCAAAGATTAACTCTCAATATTTCATGCTCATTTTGATAGATTAAAGTATCCTTCTCTAATAGTTTAAAAAACTACTGTATTTTCTTTTCATTTTTTTTTTGTTTTTTTTATGTTGTGGAAACCCGCAACTGCTACTTTCGGTGTGCACTAGGTAAATCTCCATCCCTTATGCAGTAGCCTGCAAATCATACAGGGCAGATAAACCACACTTTTCAAGTACAGGTATGGTAGACTCAACCTATAGAGGCGTGTCATGGAGTTCGAACCTGAAGCGCTCACTTTTACCACTAGGCCATCCCTAAGGGGACTCGTTTATGCTTTAATCTTTTGATAGATTGATTACACTATTAATAGAAAAGGACTGCTCTTTTTATTTAAACCGAATACTTCGATAGAATAATACACTTTTTGATGGTCCCGAAACGAGTTACTGGTGTATGGGGAGGGGGGGGGAATACACCAGTTAGGATTTTAAAACTTAACACTTAAAAAATACTTCAACTGAGTAAAACTGACTCAGTTGGAATCTCACAGCTGAGTAAACAACCTCAGCTGGAAGAGTGGTGTTGTGCGGAATGTGGTGGAAAATGAACTCGTTAAAACAACTCACGCTTTTAGCAAGGTTGGTCAATAACCAAAACAGTTGAGAATGTGCAGATATGCAGATTGTATGCCGGTTAGTTTGGTCAGTTAACAATGCAATAAGTAACTGAATAAAATAAACACAGACACACATGATTTAACGTGGTTCGGAGATAACCCTCCTACGTCCACGGGGAGATGTGAATCCTCACACCTCAGTCCAAGTTCTTCTGGACAGTTCCACACAGCTTATCCGGGATGTGCAACCGTTGTAATAAGTTTACGGGTACTTATCAACCTTTACAGTTAAGTTTGCGGGTACTTAACAACCTATGTTAAGTTTGCGGGTACTTGACGACCTAGATACTCAATTACAGGAAGAGTATGATCCTAACAAACACTTTTTAAGGTGTGTATGTGGGTGGATTTTCCAACTACAGCTCGATCACGAAAGAGAGCTGGATCTATGGCTTGAACGAATGAACACTCAAACTAAGATCTAAGATAGATTATAACTCTATGAACCCTCAGCTTCTAATGTTCTATTACTCTTGAACTCTCAGTTGCTGATGTTCTTAGAATATGATTTTTGCAGATTTTTCTTGCGCTTGTTTCTCTTGTGATTGCACTTCTCTATCTCTTGTCTCGTCTATCGTCAACCTCTCGAATGAGAGAATGCCTCTATTTATAGGCGGAGAGTATCAACTAGCCGTTGGAGGAGCTGTTGATCTCTGATCGTTGAAAGCGATGGCTTGTCTCTCATCTCTGCAGACTTTCCCGATATGGCATCTGTGCTCTTCTGCTTTCCATCTGAGACAGCCTTGTGTTGGGCCAGATGGGGTAATGACTGAACGGTCAAACCCTCATGTGACTTCCTTTTGAAATTCAAATCTTAACCTTTCTGACAGTCAACCTCGGTTAGTCGGTTGAAAATCTTGATCTTTATCTGAGTGGTCTTCAGCTGATGTTCTGATTGAACCGTTGAACTCTCAGCTGATTTTGAACTTCATGCTGTTGATCTTCTTGTTTGAGTTCTACAACTGAGGTTCTGAAACTGAACCCTCAGTTGTCTTCCTTGTATTTAGTCAGTTGAGTTTGAACCTTCAGATGACTTCCTTTTCATCTGATGTTATCTTCCTCTCTACTGCTTCTAATCTGATGAACCCTCAGTTGGTTTCCTTCACAACTGATGTTCTGAAGACTTCCCCCTCATTCCATTTGAACAAATGAACTCTCAGTTGTCTTTCATCATAACTGATGTTCTGTCTGAGTGATGCCTTGTTGCCATCTTCAGCTGGAGATTTGTAAAGATAAAATCTTAACTTTACTCAAACAGCGAGCCTAACTTCTAACATTAGGTTCTGGCAACATCTACTCGGTTGGGGTCAGTCGGTTTTGGAATTCATCAAAACTTTTACTAATAAATTTCCCAACACTTTTAATTGAGAAAAGAATGCGAGGATGAGCAATATTTCAACTTTAGATGTAACTCGCAACTAGGGGTGGACAGAAATACCGAATCTGCCGTATACCGAAGTTATTATGCAGTACCATACCGAAAATACCGAAAATTTCAATATACCGAAAGTTTCAATACGGTATGATACCGTACCGAATATTTTTGGTACAATAAAAATACAATTTTTCTTATACCGGCGGTATACTGTACCATACCGAAGATTCGGTATATACTGAAAAGTCGGTATATACCGAAAATTCGGTATATGTCAAAACGGTACGTACCGTAAATTAACTGTAGATACCGAAATACCGTAAATTATTATTATTTATAAATAAAATTACTAAATTAACACCGAAATACCGCAAATTATTATAATTTATAATTTACAAATTATTTATGTTAATTATTTAATTTTCGATAATAGGGGTTTTCGGTATATTATGGTAATTATTTGATTTTCGGTATATTATTTAATTTCAGTATACTGACAAACGGCATGGTAACGGTATGATTTTTTTTCATATCGAAATTTTCGGTATACCGAAAAGCGGTATACCAAAAAGAACAGTATGATTTTTCCCATACCGAAACTTTCGGTATGTTATACGGTATGACCAAAAATTTTCGGCATACCGTATCGATCCATCCTTACTCGCAACTCTTTAGAAAGTGGATTTAAGCCTTAGACGTCATACCAAATAAGTCAAATAAGTTTATGTTCCAATCTTGTAGCGTTTTTTAATAATTTCTCAACTATATTACCATTTTTAGCTCGTGTGGTCGGTCACAATGTGACCGAATATCATTACCCTTTTATAAATTTATACCAATTTTTTTTTTTAAGGAAGATTGTATTAAAAATATAAAAAATCAAAATTTACAATCTCCTCCAATCAGGATGGGAAACAAACCGTCCAAATTGTTGGACTTAAACAATGCACTGCACAATGTGCAAGAGCATGGGCCTACCGTAACACACATCATCGTTTCATATATAAAAATACATCAAACTCTGATGTCACATGATTCTTACATGCTGAAAATATCGCATCGAGACATAATCTTATTAATAATAAGAAAATAAACGGTGCTCCCCTCACGGTGCTGCGTTGTGATTTTCCTTTATTCTCGTATTTTTGATATTATTAATTCGTAATAATACACATATATTACTTATTATATTCATCTAATAATTTCTCATGTCTCATTATTAATTCATAATAATAAACATACATTTCTCTCAAATCTTCTGTACACATATACATACATTATTGACTATATTCATATAATAATTTATCATGCCTTATGTATATCTCTTATTACTATCTTTATCTCTATTCTTCACACTTCCTTAAAGCTTTGTGTATTATTAATTTATAATATTATTAATAATATTATTCTAAAAAAAATCATAATATTAATATTATATTTCATCATTAATTATATGTTTAATAATTATAAATATTTTTTAAGTTAATCTATAACTAGCGGCAATAATAAAATTTAAAGCAACAAAATAAGTTAATTAGCATTTAAGAGGCCAATTGAAATTTTGTAATCGAAAATATGTATGAAAACTAAATAAATATATTTAACCAATATATCTACATGAAATTCTTTTTATCGTTCATTCATATTTTTCTAAAATCTTCAAATAGTGTGTGCAATCCTCATATCACATTGAATCTAATGTATTAATAGATAGCTAAAAAAAGAAAAAGAACACATCATGAAAATGTAAATATATCTTTGTCAGTCTTTGGCTATAAGATTAGAGATACTATAAATTATCATAAATCAACGAGACGATTCAAACCAACGAGATAATTCAAATAGACATAATTTTTTTTTAAATGTAAATATATCTTTCTCGGCCTTTGGCTAAGATCAAAGGTATCAATTTATCATTATAGTTAATTTTATCTTTGTAGTGTTCAGAGTTTATAGGGTACTCCCCAAGCCCCAACAGGTTTGTGATGGAGTATATAAAATAAAGTCACAAATTTAATGGAGATGTAGAAAAACTATAAACAAATTTACATTTGAAAAATATATAATCACAATGAAAATATATAATTCTTGGCCTTTGGCTAAGATTAGAGATGTTAATGTATTTGTCACAGCCCCAAATCTCGAGGGACGGCAAAGCCGAGGTGCGACTAGGGGTTGGATTAAAGAAGCGGGGAAGAAGGGAAAATAACCCGAATAAATGATAAATTGACATAACTTTGATAAGATAGTAAACATGAAGTATTTCGATTAATCAAAAGAGAGACAGTCCCGAAGGATCACTCGACAAAAGTTGTCTCTGAGATCTCTAGGGTTTCAAGTACCTAATACTTAAACCGAAAGTTAATACATCAAAAGAGCGTCTTGCAGCGGAAAAGACGTAGATTGATAACACATTTTCAGATGTGAAATCGAGGCTCAACTAAACTTCTTTCCTTAAGTACGACCTCTATTCAACTTCCGCCGTCTTCGTCACTCAACCTGCACATTTATAAATACATACAGGGCTAAGTACAAAAAGCACTTAGTGGGCACTTTGCTGAAAATATATCATAGATTTTATATAGATTCATCAGGCATCTAAACAGTAACACACGGGGGTTTTCCCTTTTAAAACAATCCCGTGCTTACTAAACATTTTCTCATACTTTACTTGATATCAAGATTTTTCTGTTGTTTTGTTCATATTGCCCAACTTCTGTTTCAACGCCGGGGAAGAAGCCTTTTCTTCTTCCACAAACGCTCCTCACCGAGGTTGGCTCGTTCCCTCAATAGGGATTCCACACCCATCAGCTACCGTATACACTAATCCTTGAAAGCACCCTTTTGGCTAATTCAGAGTCTGATCGTTTAGTCAGCACCCTTTTGGCTAACTCAGAAAGGCACAAAAGAACTCACAAAAACAAATTCTTTTATGCACTGATAATCACTTTCAAAACATTCTTATAAAGCAATAAGTAAGCATTTTGAGCAACGCTCACTTTATTTTGTTATATAGAAAAGCCCACCTTAACCGGTTACAGAACAAACACGAACTTCTGTCTTCGGTCTTCCGTCCTTTCTTCTAATTGCGACTTCCTTCTTCTATCGCAACAAACATGCTTTAGTAAATCGGTCGAGACGATTAAAGAAAAAGCAATTCGAATTCGGTTAAGTCTTTTAGGCGTTTGCACTTTAACTAATCTCTTTTGGTTTAAAAGAAACGAGATTCGGACATATCTAGTTTAGAACTAACTTGATTCCTTACTCGACATTTAGATTAGTTAAAGATGGAAGTCGGTAACTCTACGACTTAAAAGTTCTTAAAGAATTAAGTTGAAAAGAATTCAACTTAAGAAAATGAGTTTTAGAAATTCTCTGCACAAGGCAGTAGGTCTGGAGCTTCTACAGAATCGAGTATTTCGAAACAGGGGATGTGCCTTATGTCAAAAGACAGACACGGATGTCTAGTTTACTGTCCAATTTACGGATCTCAATTTCGTTAAACGAGCAAAGAGTTATGGCCGTTTCCGTAAAGGGTCGCAAAACTGTCCGCGAAACCTTAATCGTTTTAAAACTCGACGCACGATTCCCTAGGTTCGATCAATGCTATACAACCTTTATGTGCACGAAATTTCAATCAACTTAACAGTCAAAACACACAACCATCTAATGTGATCACTTTCACGTTCCTCGATTAAAAATACGACGAGCACTTCTCGTCTTTTCAACTAATCAATTACACTTAGCAATTTCATTTCAAATTCAATTCAATTTTAATTCTCAGACTTCTATTTCATAACTTTTATGAAATCATCATCAACTACATTCATGCTTATTAATCATCAACTAACTCAAATCAATCAACATATACTCATAATTATCAAACACGTCGCTTTTATCGAGCAACGAACATCGTTGTCGATTTTCTTAAACATTTTTATAAAATCTAAGAAATTCAAACTAAGTACATGTAATCATGCATATCATCAATATATCAACCACATCCTCAATCGGAAACATACAAACCCTCATTTTCTCATTTCATTGATTCAAAACCTACTTACTTTCTTCGATTCTTGAAATTTTACTAATTCAATTCAAATCAAATTAGTTTCTATCATCTTTATAATTAACAATGAACATATTAACACATTAACATCATCAAAACTATTACTTAACCAATTCACGTCATTTTTATCGGTTTATGAACTCGATTCTTCATAGTTGTTAATTAATTCCCAATTAATTTAACAACTAACTTTGATGGTCCCGAAATGAGTTACTGGTGTATGGGGGGGGGGGATACACCAGTTGGGATTTTAAAAATTAACCCTTAAAATTACTTCAACTGAGTAAAACGGACTCAGTTGGAATCTTACAGCTGAGTAAGCAACCTCAGCTGGAAGAGTGAGGCTGTGCGGAATGTGGTGGGAAATTAAACTCATTATAAACAACTCACGCTTTTAGTACAGGGTTGGTCAACAACCAATACAGTTGAGAATGCGCAGATATGCAATTTGTATGTCGGTTAGATTGATCAAATAAGAATGCAATAAGCAACTGAATGAAAATAAACACAGACACACGGGATTTAACGTGGTTCGGAGATAACCCTCCTACATCCACGGGGAGATGTGAATCCTCACACCTCAGTCCAAGTTCTTCTGGATAGTTCCACACAGCTTACCCGGGCTGTGCAACCGTTGCAATAAGTTTACGGGTACTTATCAACCTTAACAGTTAAGTTTGCGGGTACTTAACAACCTATGTCAAGTTTGCGGGTACTTGACAACCTAACTACTCAATTACAGGAAGAGTAAGGTCCTAGCAAACACTTTTTAGGGTGTGGGTGGGATTTCCAACTACAGCTCGATCACGAATGAGAGCTGGATCTAAGGCTTGAACGAATAAACACTCAAACTAAGATCTAAGACAGAATTTCACTCTATGAACCCTCAGCTACTAATGTTCTATCACTCTTGAACTCTCAGATGCTGATGTTCTTAGAATAGGATTTTTGCAGATTTTCTTTTGCTTGATTCTCTTGTGATTGCACTTCTCTGTCTCGCTTCTCGTGTGTGTCGTGAACCTCTCGAATGAGAGAATGCCTCTATTTATAGGCGAAGAGTATCAACTAGCCGTTGGAGGAGCTGTTGATCTCTGATCGATGAAAGCGATGGCTTGTCTCTTATTTCTGCAGACTTTCCCGATATGGCATTTATGCTCTTCTGCTTTCCATCTGAGACAGCCTTGTGTTGGGCCAGATGGGGTAATGACTAAACGGTCAAACCCTCATGTGACTTCCTTTTGAAATTCAAATCTTAACCTTTCTGACAGTCAACCTTGGTTATTCGGTTGAAAATCTTGATCTTTATCTGAGTGGTCTTCAGCTGATGTTCTGATCTGTTGAACTCTCAGCTGACTTTGAACTTCATGTTGTTGATCTTCTTGTTTGAGTTCTGCAACTGAGGTTCTGAAACTGAACCCTCAGTTGTCTTCCTTGTATTTAGACAGTTGGGTTTGAACCTTCAGATGACTTCCTTTTCATCTGATGTTCTCTTCCTTTCTACTGTTTCTCATCTGACGAACCCTCAGTTGGTTTCCTTCACAACTGATGTTCTGAAGACTTCCCCCTAATTGCATCGGAACAATGAGCTCTCAGTTGTATTTTGTGTCAACTGATGTTCTGTCTGAGTGATGCCTTGTTGCCATCTTCAGCTGGAGACCTGTAAACATAAAACCTTAACTTTGCTCAAACAGCGAGCCTAAATTCTAACATTAGGTTCTGGCAACATCTACTCGGTTGGGGTCAGTCGGTTTTGGAATTCATCAAAACTTTTACTAATAAATTTCCCAACAATTTCCCCCTTTTTGATGATGCCAAAACCACTTACAACTTTAAACCACTATTGATCTAATCCTCACCAACTGACCTAAAAACTCAGTTAAAATTCTAGACAGTCTATAAGATAAAACATCAAAGGGTTAGTACAGTTATAACATGATATTGAAAGATTTTGTGATTCAGAGCTTGGACAATGAGGAATTGTTCATCAAGGTGAATCTTTATATATACTTGCAGATTTTGTTACAACTGAAGATTACAAGCACAAAACAACAAAAAAATACAACAGTTGCACCAAAAGCTACAACAGCTTCAAAAGACAAAAAGACATTAGATCAGCTCAAAAATACTGTTGACCGTACTTGCTGAAGATACGGTCAAAGATCTCCTTCTTCACATTCGACTCAATCCCAGTGTTGACGCCATGTTCCTTGCAGACTTGCCTTGCCTCAGCCATGATCGCATTTCTGTTTGGCGTGCTCGTGCCTTTGATCATTTGAGGGCGGTATCTGCACATCTGTGGAACTGGAATGGTGTTGGGATCGAGCTGAGCATTCAGCATGGCTCGCTTGAACTGATTAAACATTCCAGGGTCTCCAGATCTGAGTTCCCACAGGCTTTCCTTGAAGGCTTGCCTTGGGTCTTCAGTCGAGTAGACTTTTCTGTAATAGAAGTCATTGATGAATTCATGCTTGAACTGCTCCCAGTCATCGTTCCACTCAGCATTCATCCACTTGTCAACATGTGGGTACCGAGGCGGGAGCGGAGCATTCTTCTGCAACTAATGCGTCGACTTCCTAGCCTCAGCCTTCATCTGGTGCTTGTTGATTCTTCGCACACTCCGGCTGGCTTTGTTTCTGTCGACGTTCTTCTCCACCTTAGCGAGTTCCTTTTCGAACTTGGCCACCTTCTTGGCCTGATCGGCAGCGAACTTCTTGATCCAGGAGGGATTCAAGTACTTCTCCTTGGACTACCCCATAGCTTTGGCAGCTTCAATGCAGTCTTCAACAGATATCCCGTCAAGTTCTGCATCGAGCTCGGCCGTAAGCTCGGCTACGAGGTCGTGGTCCAGTTCTTGCTGCAATCCTTCAGCTTCAGCTTCAGCTCCTTCAGCTGGCACTCCTTCCCCCTGCTGAGCTCCTTCAGCTTGCTGGAGAACAGCTTTCCCTCGTCCAGCAACAGCTGCTGGCTCCTTGTCTTCCCCCTTTTTGGCATCATCCAAAAGGGTGACAACGGTGCCATCCAGGGAGGTCAGCTTGGCCTCAGCTTGTTGAACGCGGGAAAACAGTTCGTCAACAGCGTCCTTCTCTTCCACCTTCTTGGCCAACTCCAGGTCTTGGCGCTCCTGCTCAGCTCGCTGCACGGCTGCAAAGGTCGCAGAGACCTCTTTGTGGAGAGCGACGAACTCAGCTCGGAAAGATGCGAACTGAGACATCCATTCCTGGTCTTGGGTCTGCTGGGACTTTGCCAGGTCAGATTCAGCAACGGTCTTGAAAACGTTGAAATCCGAGCTGAGACCCTGAACGGCCTTCCTTAGAGCTGAGACCTCCGAGCTGGAAGAAGTGGAGAGATCTTCGAACTTCTGCTGCAGAGAGGAGGAAAGGTGTTTCAGCTGAGTCTTCAAGCTGGCATTCTCTTCCATCAGCAGCTGCATCCTGTCAGCTTCCTCCTCCTTGCTGTGCTGTAGCTTGGACAACATTTCCTGCCTCAGCTGGTTGACCCTCTCCGAGATCAGCTCACAGATAGCATCGGTTGAGAGAGCTGGCTGATCGGAGGGTCCGGGCAGGTGTTGTGGTTGTGGCTGGGCAGAAGGCTCTGTGACAACCAAGGCAGATTGGCTGGCGAGGTAGGCCTTGAGCTTGTCTTCTTCTCTCTTGGCCGCCTCATCAGCTGCGTCAACGTCCTCCATGCAGGCGGCATTCTTGGCCAGCATATCATCAAGGAACTGAACAGCTCCAGGGTTGTTGCACAGCTCCCTGGTGTCTGTCCCTTCTTGGATGCTCTTGTCCAACCATCGACGTAGCACAGCAACCTTCTGGTTGTAAGCCACCTCCAAGTTCTGGTAGTCGAAGTATACCCTCAGGTTAGATTCTTCGACCTTCAACTTGTCCCAACCATGGATCCTGAGGGTTTCCTCCTTGACGTACCAGTAGCTGAATATGACGCTGAACTGGTAGAGGAGTTCCATCCCGAGTACGGCAAATACGGGCATCGAGACTGCCTCGGGGAACATTTCAATCAGCTTGCGGAAGCAGTAGCTGAGTCTTCCTTCATATTCAGCCAGGATTGCCTGGCGGTTGGCTTCTTCGTCAATTGGAGGGGGGTCGACATCGAAGGTAACGGGTTCAATGGTTTCATCAACGTTGGCCAAAGGGATGGTCACAACGTTGGCATCGAGCGAGAGGCTCGGAATATCTGACTGAGGACCAGTTGAGAGAACTGGATCCTCTTTGGATGGTGAGTCGGCTGGCTCAATGGTTTCTTCAGACACAAGTGGGATTACCTGGCTGGCATCAGCTCCAGTTTGAATGTCGTGGAACTCCTCAGATGAAGAAGATTCATCTGAGGAGGAGCTGGAATCCTCCACTTGGATTTCCACGTCTTCAGCCACTTCCTCCTGACGTGGTTGAAGAATAAACCCAGCTGGGTCAACCGATTGGCTGGATTCGGTTGACTCCTTCTCTTCAGCTGGCTTTGCCACCACTGGACTGGTTGTTGAAGGTTGAGCTGCCGGCTGGATGATCCTGATCCTGGGCCTCTTCTGCAGAGGTTCCTCCTCTTCTTCTTCTTCTTCTTCGTCTTCCTCTTCCTCAGCCACCTCCTCCAGCTGGCGCTTCGCTGGCTTGGACCTCGATGGGCGGCGAGCTGCTGACTCCACAGCTGGCTTGGGGGCACCCTTTGGAGTATAGACGGCCTCCACAACGTCCCTGGCCTTTTTGGCTGAGGGGAACAGCGTCAGCTTGCTGAATGGAGTGTCCTCACTCCCTTCCCATGTCAGCGGCAGACCCTTTGTGGCTTGGAGGATGAGGGCAGAGATCTTTGTCCCAAAGTTGAGTGTCCCCTTGACACTCAACAGCAGTTCTCCGGACTCAGCTGTCGTCTCGGAGATTTTCTGCTTTTTCAACATCAGTTGGCTCTCAAGATATCCGAGCCAGTCGACCTGGTGCAGCTCTTCCAGTGCCTTCTGTTGTTTGAGCTTTGGTCGGCTGATGTCACCGAAAGCTCCACCATACGCGAAGGCGCACTTGGAGATTACGTCGAAGAGAAGTCGGTGCGCCGGCTTCAGCTTCGTCCTTTGTATGCTCCCCTTCAATGGTTCGGGAACAAGAAGGATGGTTTGAAGGAAGGCATCAGCTTCCTTGTCAGTGAAGTTCCCCAGCACATCTGTGGCTTCGCGATTTCTGGGGATGATCTTCTCCAGTTCCTTGGAAACTTTTATTTCCACGACGGTGTCTTCTACCGTCCGGGAGGTTCTGTGTCGTTGCTTGCACGGGATGATCGTGACAAGCCCATCTTCTGCAACTTGCTGCAGATTCCGGTAGAAGTGCATGACCTGCTTCCTGAGCAATTGGGATGGAGAGAGGGTTGCCCAGTCGAGCAGATGGTGGTCGGATAGAATGGCGGCGACGGGGGCAAGTTCCGGTGAGGTGAGAGCTGCTGTGGAAAGAATCTGTTCAAAATGAATCTTCGACATCACCATGTCGAAAGATTCCTGGAAGGTAGCAGGCTCTGTGGAAACCATCTTCTCAGAAGCTTTGGATTTGGGCGCCATCTCGAGGAGATATATATGCAAATAAGAAGTAAAATCTTTTACTGAAAATGGTGAAACAAATTTGGAGGGGATGATGAATAGTAAGTAAAGATATGCACGAAATAAGAAGGTAAGGATCACTTCCTGATTTGCCGTATTATATAATCTTTGACTCGGATAATATCAACGGCTGGGGTTAAATGGCGCGTAATTATCAACGGCTAGGATTTCGCGACTGTTGAGTAATTTTGACTGATGCTCCACGCGCGCGAGTGAGAAGGTGAATAGTTTAGGGTGTCAGCCCAGTCGCACTATAAAGTAAGGCTATAGGAGTTCAGCCAGACTTTACATTAAATGCGACATGATGGCTTGTTTAGTCTAGCTGACATGTTCATGAATGTTTGAATTTATTTCAAACATTCTCATTTAATATCATAACACCTTCAGTCATAAATGATACCTGCCAGCTGATGTCGAGATCAGCTGTATACCTCAGTTGTGCTTCTCAGTTGCCGCATACCATCAGCTGACTCGAGTTCGTCTGTTCAGCTGACGTCTGATGTTTTCAGTTGGCAATTCGTATCTGAGATTCCCCCTTCATCTGAGCTTCCCCCTTTTATGGATATCCGACTCTTCAGCTCGGATGGATCCTCATCAGCTCAGATGACTCTTCTGCTCGGATGACTCTTCATGATGACTCTTCAGCTCGGATGACTCTTCAGCTCGGATCCAAGAGTCCTAGAAGATCACACAGCATCTTGAACCGGGCTTCAGGAAGAGGTTTGGTGAAGATGTCAGCTCTCTGAATCTCAGTTGGGATCTTCTCCATGGACACATCCTTCTTCTCAATATGATCTCGGATAAAATGATGACGAATGTCGATATGCTTAGTCCGAGAGTGGTGAACAGGATTCAGAGAGATAGCTATGGCACTCGAGCTATCACAATGAGTGGGAACCTGTCCAGTTGCAATTTCATAATCTCTCAGTTGTTGCTTCAGCCACAACACTTGCATGCAACAGCTTCCGGCAGCCATGTATTCTGACTCGGTTGTAGAAGTAGCAACACACGCTTGTTTCTTGGAGAACCATGAAACCAGCTTGCTTCCCATGAACTGACAGTGTCCAGAGGTAGACTTCATGTCCAACCGATCTCCTGCTAGGTCCGCATCTGAGTATCCAGTTAGCTGGATATTGTCATCAGCTGGGTACCACAACCCAACATTGACAGTTCCCTTCAGATACTTAATGATGTTCTTTGCTGCCAACATGTGTGCTTCTCTTGGTTGGACTTGAAATCGAGCACATACTCCAACTGCGTATGATATATCTGGTCGGCTGGCAGTTAGGTAGACCAGCGAACCGATGATCCCTCTATACTGGCTGGCATCTACGAGCTTTCCCTCAGCTCCGGGTTCGATCTTCCAGTTCGTATTCATAGGGATGCTTGTTGTCTTACTTGTCTGCAATCCGAACTTGGTGATGAGCTCCTTTGTATATTTGGACTGGCTGATGAAAATCCCTTCAGGTGACTGCTTCACTTGTAATCCAAGGAAATAATTCATCTCGCCCATCATTGACATCTCGAACTTCTCCTTCATGAGATTGGAGAATTTCTTGCACAGCTCCTCTGACTTGGAGCAGAAAATGATGTCATCGACATAAATTTGCACAACAAGTATATCTTCTCCAACTTTGATGGTGAACAGAGTTTTATCAACTGAACCTCGTTTGAATCCCGAGTTTAGAAGAAATCCACAAAGAGTGTCATACCATGCCCTTGGCGCTTGCTTTAGACCATAGATAGCTTTCTTCAGCTTGTACACTCTTCCATCTCCAGTCTCAAAACCAGGAGGCTGTTCAACATATACATCTTCTTTGATATCTCCATTTAGGAATGCACACTTCACATCCATCTGATATACTTTGAACTTGTGATGTGCGGCATAAGCTAGAAAGATCCGGATGGCTTCCAGCCTTGCAACTGGTGCGAAGGAATCTTCAAAGTCAATTCCTTCTTGTTGGCAGTATCCTTGAGCTACCAACCTTGCTTTATTCCTCACAATGAATCCAATGGCGTCTCTCTTGTTTTTGAAAATCCATTTCAATCCAATCACCTTGACACCATTTGGTCTTTCTACCAACTCCCATACACAGTTGCGTAGAAACTCATTCAGTTCTTCTTGCATGGCTGTTGTCCAGTGGACACAGTTGAGAGCTTCCCCAACATTCTTCGGTTCTGGTACATCAGCTACAAAGCAAGAAATCATGGCTACATCTCCAGCTTGTTCGAACTCCTCTAGAACTGCCAATTCCTCAGCATATTGGGCATAAGTGTTGGAATCTTCCTTGGTTGATTCAGGATTTGCAACTCTGCTCCGTGTACGCACACCCTCGGTTGGATCTCCAATGATGTCATCGGTGGAATGAACTTCATACCATCTTCGGTTGCGTCTTCCTTCTTCTTCCAACTGTGGCTGTTCTGAAATCTGAGTTGGAGTCTTTAGAGCTGGTGATTGATCAGCTGTTGAGTCTGGATCCTCAACATTGGTATTAGGTTGAACCGGACTCGGTTGGGCTTCGGATGTTGAAGCAGTTGGAGGAGCATCAGCTGAAGTTCCCCCTTGGGATGAGCTGGGGTCTTCGCATTCATCTTCAGAGGAATATAGATCCTCATCCTCAGTTGCCCAAGCCAGTGGTTCAGCTAGGTTCTTTTCCCTTAGAGCTTGCGATCTGGTGAGAACTGGTGGAACAGTTGGATCTGCTTGTTGTCCTTTAACCTGTTCCCTGCACTCAAAGGTAGATTCATCAAAACTAACATGAGGTGTTATTTCCACAACACGAGAGCTGTTGTTGAAAACTCTATATGCCTTTATCCGAGCTGCATATCCAAGAAATATGCCCTTCGAAGCTTTGGCATCAAAAGTTTTCAACTGAGTCTTCCTATTGTTGTGAATATAACACTTAGACCCAAAAATGCGAAAATAAGAAATATCTGGCTTTCTGCGTCTCCACAGCTCGTAGGGTGTCTTTCCCAACGCTTGGTGAGAAGAGATCGATTCTGAGTGTAGTATGCTGTGTTGATCGCTTCAGCCCAAAATCTCTTTGGCAGAGCTGAGCTCGCTAACATGGATGTGGCTGCATCCTTCAGCGTTCTGTTTCTTCGCTCAGCTACGCCATTCTGTTGCGGAGTACGCGCGGCTGATGTTTGATGGTTATGCCATTCTTTTCGCAATACTCAATGATGGTTTCATTTAGAAACTCCGTTCCACGATCTGATCGGATGGATATGATCTTCATCTCTTGTTGGTTCGAAATCCGATCCATCAGCTTGGGCAGCTCATCTCGGGTTTCACTCTTGTGACGCATGAAAATGGTCCACGTGTACCTCGAGTAATCATCAGTTACAACCAATGTATATTCGTTGCCATTTATGCTTTTTGGCGTAACTGGCCCGAAGAGATTCATATGGATCAGCTGTAACACTCAGTCGGTTGAGGGAGTTGACTTCAACCGGAAGGAGGTTCTAGCGAGCTTTCCCAATTGGCATGCACTGCAGATGTGTGTTGTTGAAAATACTCGGTTAGGTATGCCTCTTGCATGTTCTTGTCTGGCGAGTCGGTTCATCGTCTTGAAGTTCAGATGGTTGAGCCTTTTGTGCCACAGCCAGCTCACATCCGAACTGCTCTTTGATAACAGGCAAGTGTCAGGGAGGTTGCTGTTCCAGTCAGCGTAGTAAACATTCCCTGTTGGAGATCGATTTCCCAACAATATCACCTGCTTTGATCCGACATCTTTAACTCTGCAACCCTGTGCATCAAACTTGACAGAGAAACCATTATCACAGAATTGGCTGATGGAGAGCAGGTTATGCTTCAATCCATCAACATAAGAGACATTAGAAATTGAAACATGATTGGTTTCAAGGGTACCGTAACCTCTGGTATAACCTTTTGAGTTATCACCAAAAGTAACTGATGGACCTTCTTTCTCCACGAAACTTCCAAGCAAATCCTTCAGATTCGTCATGTGTTTCGAGCATCCACTATCCATCACCCACATTGTAGCAGACACCTTCTTCTTCCTCAGCTGTTTCTCCTGCACCTGCAAAGAGAAACTCGCTTAGGTCCCCAATTTCAGTTGGGTCCTGGAGGGTTAGAACCAGTTCCCGCTGGAACTGTGCGTCGCTTTTCCCTGTAAACTCGGATGGATTTATCATTCCAGATTACTTTTCCTTCATCATCAACTATAACAACACCTCGGTTCTCCTTAGGCTTGTTGTTAGTAGTGATGTTCTGTTTCTTGGGAGGAGTTGGATTTCTCCTATATTGAGCTTTAGGAGGTGAGGCTTTCCCCCTGTTTTGATGGCGATTCTTATCCTGTTGAGTTTGTCTGTGAGGTCGGACGCCACGTTGGAATCTTTGTGGCTGATTACGATTCCAACTTCCTGAAGGTTGTCTGTAGTTGTTCATGCCTTGTTGATGATTCATATTATGGCATGAATATCTCCAGTTGTTTGACCAGTTCCTCATTGGTTGACTTGGTTGGAACCTTTGGTCGAACTGATGTTGGAACCGCTGTTGATTCAGATGATTGAACCTATGTCTGTTCTGAGGTCGGTTCCATTCCTTCTGACGTTGACTTTGAGGTTGATGCAGAGGTCGGTTCTGATTCTGAGTTCGGTTGCGGTTGTGCCTTCGACGCCTCTGATTCCTCTTCTGACTTTTGGAACATTCCCCCTCGGTTGATGCCTCAACCGATGTAACATTCTGTCCTACATCAGCTACTCCTTTTCCCTTCTCAGTTGTGATCCTATTGGTCGTTTGAACTTGTTGAGAGGTAGAGGTTGAATTTGCTTCAGGAGACTCAGCTGTGTCTGGCTCGACAGCTGTGACTTCTACAGCTTTGATGAAGGTTGCTGGAGGAATCCCAGTATCCTTGACAACATCATAGCCGAGATCCGACACGTCATCCATCTGTCTGCTATAACTGATAAGATTCTCTATGATCTTGGATGACTGATACAGCTTGATTAGATTGTTCTTCTCAGTTTGCAATTCTTTGACGAGAACAGCTATCTGCTTGGTTTGTTCTTCTGACTTCTTTATCAGCTGTTCGATCTGAGCATCTTGATTTTTCAACTGATCTTGTTGTTCCTTGTTCTGCTTTGTCAACTCCTCATCAGTTGGAGCCTTAGCCTCGTTCAGTTGATTCTTGAGATTCTCAATCTCCTTGGTTTGGCTTTTGATCAGATTGTCCTTTTCGGTTAAGGAATCTTCAAGTTTGACGAACTGAGCTTGAAGACTCTTAAACTCAACCGATTGGTGATGCAGCTCCTCACTGAGTTCTTGAAAATCACTCCAGGAGGGTTCCTGCATGTTAGAAGTATTGGAAGAGTTTAACTGAGTAGGATTAGATTGTACCTCAATATCATCTTGGTTGGTTCCAAGTGCCATGAGGCATTGATCCTAACTGATGACGTTGTTGGTAGAAGTTAGCTCATCTTCATCTTCGGTGCCAGTGAAGATATTCATATCGTCAGCTGCTTCTTCTGCAACCATGGCCTTATTCTTTCCAGCTTGTTTGGCCCTTATAGCATCTCTCTCTTTCTTCGATAGATCTGGGCAGTCAGCCTTGAAGTGACCTTCCTTTCCGCATTCGAAGCAACCATTGATGACTGGCTTTGAACTGTCTCGAGTTCGGTTTGATTTATAGAAACATTTATATTTGCCGAACCGAGTGTCCATTTCGGCTAGCTTCTTTGACAAAGCTGCAATGTTCTGTTCCAGTTCCTCTCTGCTTGGCTCCTTTGCAGTCGTGTCAGCTGATCTGGTTGGTCTTGATGATCTCGATTTTGAGTAATCAGCTCAGAGAGCAACTGACTTTGAGGCTGAGCCAACATCCTCAATTCTACTTGTCTGACCTGAGGGCTGCGATCTCCTCCTGTTGACCTTATACTCATTTCCTTTCAAGATTGAGAACAATCTTTTAGTTCCCATTTCACCAAGGTCAGCTCGGCTCTCATGGATATTTGTAAAAGTATCCCACTCAGCCGGTAGAGCTTGCAACACTTTGAGGTTAATTTCTCTTAGTGTGTATTTTCCTCTCCGGATGGACTGGATTCTTCTAATGATGTCCATAAATCGGAGCTCTAGCTGATCGATAGTCTCATCAGGTCGCAGACTGAAGTTGTCGAAATCTTGACATGCATGTGAGAACTTGTTTTCCTTCGTCTCATCGCTTCCTTCACTTAGCGATGCCAGGACGTCCCACATCTCTTTTGCAGTCTCACACTCCTCTATCCAGGGCAGATAATCATGTCCAACTGTGGACATTATTGTGCTCTGAGCCCAGATGTCCAACTGGCTCACCTTGGCCTCCTCTGGAGAGTAGTCTTCTGGCTGTTTCTCCACATACTCCACCACTGTATCTCCATCGTTAGGATTTGTGGGAGTGCGAGCTATTCTTTCTTTAATGACTATTGGTCTGGAAGAGAGAACTTGTTGCATCATGTGATGCTTCGACAGAAGGATCTTCTTTATTCGAGTTCTCCATGATGTATAATTGACTACTGAGAACATGACGACGATCTTGTCCTTGACGTCCATCTGCACAAACAGAAACAAGACAAAAAAAATGCGAGCAGATATGCACTAGCGTGAAAAGATCTGTTCAGTTGACCACTGAAGAAAATTTTTCGAATTCACACCTTGTGAAACAGAGTTAGCAGTCTTTTGAACCACTGCTCTGATACCACTTGATGGTCCCGAAACGAGTTACTGGTGTATGGGGGGGGGGATACACCAGTTGGGATTTTAAAAATTAACCCTTAAAATTACTTCAACTGAGTAAAACGGACTCAGTTGGAATCTTACAGCTGAGTAAGCAACCTCAGTTGGAAGAGTGAGGCTGTGCGGAATGTGGTGGGAAATTAAACTCGTTATAAACAACTCACGCTTTTAGTGCAGGGTTGGTCAACAACCAAGACAGTTGAGAATGCGCAGATATGCAATTTGTATGTCGGTTAGATTGATCAGATAAGAATGCAATAAGCAACTGAATGAAAATAAACACAGACACACGGGATTTAACGTGGTTCGGAGATAACCCTCCTACATCCACGGGGAGATGTGAATCCTCACACCTCAGTCCAAGTTCTTCTGGACAGTTCCACACAGCTTACCCGGGCTGTGCAACCATTGCAATAAGTTTACGGGTACTTATCAACCTTAACATTTAAGTTTGCGGGTACTTAACAACCTATGTCAAGTTTGCGGGTACTTGACAACCTAACTACTCAATTACAGGAAGAGTAAGGTCCTAGCAAACACTTTTTAGGGTGTGGGTGGGATTTCCAACTACAGCTCGATCACGAATGAGAGCTGGATCTAAGGCTTGAACGAATAAACACTCAAACTAAGATCTAAGACAGAATTTCACTCTATGAACCCTCAACTACTAATGTTCTATCACTCTTGAACTCTCAGATGTTGATGTTCTTAGAATAGGATTTTTGCAGATTTTCTTTTGCTTGATTCTCTTGTGATTGCACTTCTCTGTCTCGCTTCTCGTGTGTCGTGAACCTCTCGAATGAGAGAATGCCTCTATTTATAGGCGGAGAGTATCAACTAGCCGTTGGAGGAGCTGTTGATCTCTGATCGATGAAAGCGATGGCTTGTCTCTTATTTCTGCAGACTTTCCCGATATGGCATTTATGCTCTTCTGCTTTCCATCTGAGACAGCCTTGTGTTGGGCCAGATGGGGTAATGACTGAACGGTCAAACCCTCATGTGACTTCCTTTTGAAATTCAAATCTTAACCTTTCTGACAGTCAACCTTGGTTAGTCGGTTGAAAATCTTGATCTTCATCTGAGTGGTCTTCAGCTGATGTTCTGATCTGTTGAACTCTCAGCTGACTTTGAACTTCATGCTGTTGATCTTCTTGTTTGAGTTCTGCAACTGAGGTTCTGAAACTGAACCCTCAGTTGTCTTCCTTGTATTTAGACAGTTGGGTTTGAACCTTCAGATGACTTCCTTTTCATCTGATGTTCTCTTCCTTTCTACTGCTTCTCATCTGACGAACCCTCAGTTGGTTTCCTTCACAACTGATGTTCTGAAGACTTCCCCCTAATTGCATCGGAACAATGAGCTCTCAGTTGTATTTTGTGTCAACTGATGTTATGTCTGAGTGATGCCTTGTTGCCATCTTCAGCTGGAGACCTGTAAAGATAAAACCTTAACTTTGCTCAAACAGCGAGCCTAAATTCTAACATTAGGTTCTGGCAACATCTACTCGGTTGGGGTCAGTCGGTTTTGGAATTCATCGAAACTTTTACTAATAAATTTTCTAACAAACCTAACATACCAACAATCACTAATATTCGATTAGTTTTCTCGTTTGATTTTCGTATCGACAATTATGCTCGACTCTTCGTCTCTTACGAAAAGTTCGATATTCTTAGAATTCATTCAAACTTCCAAATTATTATCATTAACTACTTAGATTAACTAATATGTAAATCATAAGTTCATATCAACATCAAAACTTAACTTCTCGACGACTCTTCGTCTCCAACGATTTCATTTTTATTTTTAGAAAAATCTAACTTAAATATATGTTGAACCTCATGCTTCCTACATCTTATATATCAAATCACATCATCAAAATCATAAGGATTACTCAATCAAAATCCTACTTCTTCCTCTCTTACAAATTTATTTTTATTTTTAGAAAATTCCCAAACAATTCATATAATCATATCTCAATACATACAAACATATTCTACAAATCATATATCTAAATTCAAACTAAATCTTCACCAAATAATTGATGAAATTTTCGCATAAGAGGACATGTATTTCGAAATTTACCTAATTAAATTCTAACATGATTTATTCTTGATTTCAACCATAGAAACTTAATCCTAAGCATAAATAATCATGGAATAAACTTAGAACATTAATCCTACTCCTCTTACAACTTTCGAAATTTTCAAGAATTAAAGGAATGGATTTTTGTTCGGTTGGAATCAAAGAGGAAGCTCTCACCTTTACGAATATGCAATCGGAATTGAAATCGATCGGTAAACGAGCAAGTTACAAGGATCGAAAGCTTGAAGAAATGAAGAACAACTTGAAGAACTTGCAGAACAAGAGAGAGAAGAAAGAATTATGGGGAGGGGGAGGGAGGGGAGGGGGCGGTTTTGGGAAGGTGAGAGATAAGAGAGAAATTGTGATATTTTAAGTGATAAAGTGTTAAAGTAGAAGAAAATATCAAGATGACAACCATCTTAATTAATGGCGGTTGGGAGGTGTAATTTTAATTCAAAATATCTCATTTTACGGGTCTAATACTGCATACTAAAATTGATTAATTATTTTCTTAGATGGTTACATTTCCGGCGAAAACTAATTCGACCAATAGATTGGAAATAATTTACTTAGTCGGAAAGCATGATTCAATTTCCGAAATCCATCGAAAAGTCGAGACGTGACAATCCAAATTTTGTCCGAAAAAATAAATAAAAATTGAGTTTTACCAGTAGACCCATATCGTAAGTGAATGTAAAGTCAGACGGTTTTTCGATCTGAGTTCTCGAACGAAAATTTTATCGATCGTCGAAACCCTAATACAGTAGTCGGTTGAACGACTTCTGCGACTTATTTTCAGAAACGGACTTCGCCTTTATTCTTATAACTGAATTTCATTAACTTAGAAGTGCAAAGCCTTAATTTCTTAGAAAATTTTTATTTCTCGTCGGAAAAGAAAAGCCGGGAACCAACGAGACAATTCAAACCAACAAGACGATTCAAATAGACATAAAAAAAAGAATTTTTGTTAATATTAACTTTGTAGTGTTCAGATTTTATAGAGTACTATTATCCAACAGGTTTGCGGCGAGTATATATAATAAAGTCACTATTTTAATTGAGATGTAAAAAAAAATCTAAAACAAATTTTAAAAAATACATAATGAATAAGTTTGTGGTTTATTATCATTCATAATTATAAAGTTAGATTTGTGAAATATAATTAATTTACTAAGTTGATTTATAATTAACGCTAGGGGTGTGCACCGTTTAAACCGAACCGAAAAAACCGATCGAACCGATGGTTTTTGGTCGATTCGGTTCGGTTTTTATATGAATCGGTTTTCGGTTCGGTTTGTAAAATTTTAAAAATTCGATTTTCGATTTTCAGCCCGGTTCCCTCAAATTATGTTCGGTCGGTACCTAACCGACCGAAACTATAATATATTAAAATTATATATATATATATATATATATATATATATATATATATATATAACTATAAATAAGAATATGAGTGATAATTTCCTTAAAAAATAATACGAGTGATAATTAAAATAAAATATAATAATCTTAAAAATAAATGATTGCTGAAATCGGGAGGCTATGAAGAAATCCAAATCAAAATTTAGAATAATAAGAAATAATGTGTTGATGTTAGCAGGAATAAATCTAAATAGAAATCATCATGTTTTGAATGTGGACATGTGGTTTATACATGTTTATTTATGAGAGAAGAAGATCAAGAAATGAAAGTTAAAATGTTGAATTGCTTTTTTTTTCCGAAATATGTTTCATTTTTTAATTATCATCATTTTTTTCTTTTCCATTTTCTATCGGTTTTTAAAATAACCGACCGAACCGACCGAATTTTTCGGTTCGGTTTCGGTTCAGTCCAAAAGGCATATGCGGTTCGGTCCGGTTTTAAATTTTTTTATCGGTTCGGTTTTCGGTTCTTGAAATTTTGGCCGGTCGGTCGAACCAACCGACCAATGCACACCCCTAATTAACGCAAACAACATAACAATTTCTAAATAAGATATAAAATTATTTTTAAATATAAGTCCGTTTTTTGAGAGAAATTCTAGAGAGTGAATGAAGGGGAAGCGGTGAGAGAGAAAAATAATTTTTTTCGAAGTTATAATGGTGCGATCTGTTGTTTGGTTTTTATCGTTTACAAGATGTTTCCTTGCTCACATTGGTGAAATACAATATTATTTACCAAAAAAAAATTTATTTTTAAAATATATTATATAGATGAAAATATAAAATTATTTCGCGTCGAGTCTCGACGGGCTACATACTACTTATCAAAATACTAAGAAATTAGGATTAATTTGTAATTAATTGATTTTTTAAAAAAGTAATCGAAAGGAGTAAGTTATTAGATGTTGCGACATTACTGAAAAGCTTGCATAGGTCGGGTCCTAATCAATATTGTCATTCTTTTTATCAACTGCTTTACTTAAATATTCGAAGAGGAAACCATAGTAAATATATGTAAGGCTTAATTCTCAAATTTAGGACAATCTTTCATCGAATTTGCAATTACTACATGATTTATCAGAAGTTGCCATTACAACACAAGCTTTCAACAAAATTCGAAAGTATTATATGATATATCCAATGTAAACAACATTTTTTGTTCAAAGAATTTGACCACAATATCGCTCTTATCGTCATTTCATCATATCCAATGTAAACAACATTTTTTTGTTCAAAGAATTTGACCACAATATCACTCTCATCGTCATTTCTAACATAGGATCGTTTCAGGTACAGCACCGTGCGGATTTTGATCATCAGTCGATTATCAAAATCCACCCCCCGTGCTGCAATATTCCCGAAACAGTCTGCTGACGAGTTTAGGGAAACACGCAGCATTGCCATAAACCTTCCTAAAATACCATGTTTTCTAACATCAAGGGGGTTTGCATAGATACAAGTAAAAGAGTAAATGTGAGCACTTAAAATAGGACTTACATTAGCTCAAACAATAATCAGTAAAGTGTTGATACAATCGGCACACCCTACAGGATACATAATCCTGAAACTAACATTTTTAACGACGTAATAGAAATTGGGGAAAGAAATGAAATAAGAACAAACCAGACTAGGAGCAAAAGTAAATTTTAAAGGCAAGGGAAGGAAAAGAGAGCTTTCAAGAAACCACTACATCACAAATACAAAAACATATTGATCTATAAAATCACTTGGCACATTGTTGGAGCAACAAAAATACCCATGGATCATGTCAAGGATCAAGCAGCTATACGTGGTTTCTTCTCAGCTGTTCTCCTCAGACATTCCGTCACCAGCATGCCTGCCACCGAATAAATGAATCAGAATAAATAAAACAAGAAATCAAACCCAAATTATATTAAAACAGTACACAACAAAAATATATCTAATAGGTAAAGTATACGTAATTAAACAAAAAGGCTCTACAGTATGTGCACCCATCCATATCCTTCGGAATACTAACCAAATCCACCAACCTTTTATTTTATTTTTAAAAGCAATAGAGTAAACTGTTTTTCTTCTGGTACATATCCAGATGTTGTGACCAGAAAATTCATTTGCCACAAATGAGAGATAGTGAAACACTAGCAGGATCTAAAACAAAGTACATACTACTGAGGTAAACTTTTTAAATCATACTTTAGATCATTCCTGAATTCAGGATCTCGGGCATGAATTAAAGAATAATAGGTCAATGTTCAGAAACAAACCTCCAAGAGCTAGTTAAGTTACGGGCTTTTCTATCCAACTGCAGATTTTCCAATGCAGCTGAAGCCCGGACTACATCTTCTGGAAGTTCGTCATTATCATATCTCCAACTGTATTCTTCTTTCCTATAGCCAGATGTTGATGAGCCAGCTCGACGTTCTAAAAGTTAGGCAGTTAGAAGGTATGAAACTTAAAATAATTTTGCAGAACCAACTTCAGATACTTTTGCTACTTACCAGATGATTGTGAAGCAGGAAGAGCCCTGAAATGAGCATAACATAAGGTAAATGTTACAAACTGAAACTTCTAATCAAGTTGGTAAAAGTGGGGAATGAATGAATATTGGCAACTAACCTTCCTAATGGAGGTAAACCGCCAGCAACAGAAGAAGGTGAGGTCCTCCTCAGGTTTCTCGGGTCAATGTTTGATAGAGACTCTGCATCCGGAGTTGCCGATCTTCTGGTGCTACCCCTTCCTTGGGATAAATTCTGAAACAGCACGTATTAAAATTGAGAGGGAAAGCTAACACTTCCTCAAAAACAAAATAATATGCTAGGAATTAACATCTAGTTGGACATAGTATTTATGAAATATTTGTACTTCAGGAAGCCGCAAATTCATAATTTGATTAATTCTAGCTTCTTTGCAACAGACAGGATTTGCCAAATGTATTTGTTGAAAACAGTTATATAGATTACATTACTACAATTAGTGCAAGCTAACACCCCCATTAGTTTTTTAAGCAAGGCCAGTGGTTGAAATTTCAAATTTAGCCCTTATAGTCAAAGGAAGCAGATTATACCATACCTCATACTTCAAGAACCCCTCAAGAACGTCCAAAAGCAAAGGCCCACTATCTCCATTTCGATTTAGGTCGTATCCATTTTTGCTGCTAAAGTCTTTTAATTCTGATTTCCAGGAATCCTTTGGCTGAAACAGAAAGGATGTTAAAAAGTTTGCATAAATAAAGCTTACGACTACAAGCAAAAACATGTGGAGAAAGTACCAAGTTGCACTCTGGTAAGTAAACTTTCAAGGTATGGTTTAATTGAGCCCAATCTAGATATTCACATATCAATGCAGTTAGAAGTCTTCCTGCAATTACAAGACAGTACAATATTAATATCATGAAGCTCGGAACAGTATTAGAAACGATAAATGCATCTATATGAGAACTAATATTCCTTACAAAACTTCAAATCCTGTCGGAACAAATGATTTACTTAATTTTTAAAATATCGAGAAGAGGCACAATTAGAACCGTACTCAATTATCCAGTTTGCACCTTCAAGGTCATTGTCATTCAATATTTTTTTCTTAGTCAGCCTCTAGATAAACATAAGATCGCCAAATGGGAAGACTTTGATTTTAGATTTCTATTTCAAAATACATATTTGCAACCTAATGCAGAAAGATAGTTAGTACATGACAACGGAGAAAAAGATAGCATCTTTATGATAAGAAGTACCAGAAGGAGAGTTGTGAAGCTGCTTTGCACGTTCGTTGCAACTACCCAGAAGAGCAGGAGGCAGCCCGTCATCTTTCTCTATTACTCTATCCTCTTCCTCTATGGCTTCAAATACACTAGCTCTCAGTTCAGCCTAACATATCGAACAAAGCCGCCAAGTAGGGAGTCAAAATCTTTCATGATAGATGCACAGTTACTAACATAAAACCAACTCTAATTAAGATAATTCAAGTGCAACCATCAACAAAATGAAAAAAACTCACGAAGCCTAAGTAAATACTACCATGACATGCAAATTGAGTTCCATATCTTTATCTAATTTCTGGGGCCACTCAAATCTGAATCTAACAACATAAGCAAGAAATCAAGCATCTTGAAAAACCACAATAAAATTCTTTCGGAACAATTCCCACGACCACGAAAAACCCAGTTCCTCAAAATGCTAAAATGTCTTCCATAATTCATTCAAAAACACCTGATCGCCCAACACACGCCATTGAAATCCCTACGCGACGTACAAAATTGAGAAATCACAATGGAAGAACGGGAACCAGAAAATCATAAACACAAAGAGAGAGCGGCAATGCTCACACGGATCTTGGCTAGGACGCCCTTCTTCTCGAGAGTGCGTGTAACTAGGGTTTTCAAATCCATCATTTCTCGCGTGTAATCGTCCATTTTCTCCCCCAATTCTCAGGCCCTTCTCCTTAGCTCAACAAATGAAGGGCCCCCGTTATTCTTCAAGCTTCTCTGGTTTTGATTTGATTTTGCAGCGTTTCGAGCTAAGTTGCGATTGCTGATGGCTTGGGTTGGGTACAAGTGGTAAAGATAAAGAGTTTTTTTGATTCACAATCTGTGAATTTTCATCATTTTCTATCCGGTTAGATGAAATCTCAAGGTAAGTCGCTTATTATTCCAAAGTAGTAAATGCGACTTAGTAGGTAATGCATAAAACCGTATCTAATAGCAACGGAGAGGAGATTCTATCCTGCCGGTGCAGCTTCGTTTTCATTCACACTTTTTTTGTACAATTTTGTGTCTCATTGATTTACACCAAATTATTCTTGAACGGATGATGGTCTATTTACGGTTAAGAAATTACTTTAAGCAATCTTACAGGTTATGATTGAACTTGATTTAGTTGTTATTAAAGCTGGGTTTAAACATTCTTTAATTGATTTTAACAAAACTCTAGCTTAAATAACAAAGATTGATAAGTTTGTTCAAAAAGTCGAGCTGAAAAGAAACGTTAATTACCTTTTAGGCTTGAATTTGTAGATGCTCGACTTGATCTTCTCTCATTTTCATAAATGTAGAAGAAAAGGAGAAAAATATAGGAAAAGTTGTGTATTTAGTCATTGTAGTTCTTTGAATTCTGTTCCTACAGTTTAACTTGATAATCTGATTTTTTGTATGTTCATTTTTTTTAAAAATTATTCCCTCGTGTAAAAATAAAATTGTACCTTAAAATTATTAATCATGTAACTATTTAGTCAAATTTTTTTTTTGTTTTTTTGTTTTTTGTTTTTGTTTTTGTTTTGTTTTTTTTTTTTTTTTGGTTTTTGGTTATAACAATTTTAAGCACAATATTGTGATGGTAAGATTATACCTCCATTAATGAAAGCAGAACGAAACAGAACCTCCAGATCCATTAAGACCAAATAGTAAAGTCAAGAAGTTACAAGAACTCAACAGAACAAAGTTATGTTCCTTTGGCTCAGAAAAAGTACGGCCAAGAACGCGATTTCCCTACCCCGAAAACAAGTTATAGGACGAAGGAGGATCGAGAAGAGTCTCTTGGCAACAAGATAACAATACAAATGCCTCAAACTGGATTTCAAGAAAGTATTCAGCAATAGGGCAATTAATCATTATCTGTAGCAGCTAAAGTAACAACAATCCAGAAGGGAAGTAGCATGACTCAAACTTCCAATCACCAACAAAACAAAAAACCATTATCTTATGCAGATCAACATTGCAGATTAACATTTCTGCCTTCTTCATCTAATTGAGCTCGTCCTTCATATAATGGCCATAAGTGGTATGCCACAAACTTCTCTTTGAAGAGACATACAAAGGTTCCCAAATCAACTCATTTTAGATATAAGTCACATAATAGACAGCCCAATCTGGAAGGTGTTCGAGACATAAAGAGAGCAAAAACAAACCAAGTCCATCTATGCCTAAACAAGTTCAACAACTACGACGATCATCAATTACTTACTAAACCTACGCCTAAACCTTTAGGCATCAACAACACTAGTTCCTAAGAGAGAAAAGTTATACAACTGTGCTAAGTTCGTAACGACAACAAGAGAATCAATTTAGCTTCAGCTGAAGAAGAGTATTAGTTCTACATTAATGAACACAAGTTCTCTAAGCTCAAACCTTTCCACATTAAGAAACACAAGTTCCACATCCGAATAAAACCATACAACATTGCTAATTTCATGAAGAAAACAAGAGAATCAAAGCGTTAAGCTCCAGATCAAGACAAATATCATAAATCATAAACAAAAACACACACAAATACCTCAACAACAAAAAAATTATCACCAAATGTATCATCGATTATACAAACGAATTTAATCTACAATTTCCATTTAATCAAACCAAAAAAACCCTTACATTACCATCAAATTTCCTTACCACTATTGCCCCCCGCCTTCTTCTTCCAGTTTCTTGCAGTAAGCTTGCAAAGTCATGATCAAATCCCTTGCCGGCGCCTGAATAGTCCCCACCACTGCGGAGGCCGGCCCCTTTATCGACCCCAAAATCCGGGAGTAAAGCTCCGCTCTCGTAGGCAAAGTCTCGAGCGCCTTGAACTCACTCGGCGCATAGAATTTGCCCTCGAACACCGCCCCTGTGAAATCGTTGTTCTCCAGTTTCTTCTCCTTCTGGAAGGTTCTGTAGGGCTTGAGGGCGGCCGGAATCTCCTCGGTGTGGACGAACATCCAGACGTTCATGCCCTTCATGCACGGCTTCAGCGCCTCCCATTCGGAGCCCTCGATGGCCTTGTACACGAGGGTATTTTTGGCAACTAGAAGTCTGGTGGTTTCCGGCAGCTGCGTGCGGAGGTCTTCGAAATTTTGGACGGTCAATCCCTTGAAGCTGATGGCGGCGAGAAGATGGCAGTCTACGAGCTCTTTTTTGACTTTCTCGACGGTTTCTTCCTTCTTGTTGCGGCTGATGGCGGCGTGGATTTTGGGGAGAGTTGCGGATTGGGGGTGGAGTTTGGGGTGGCGGTGGGTGGTGGTGAGGAAGGGGTTTCGGAAGTGGGATTTGAGGGAGAGGCAGGAGGAAGTGTCGGGGGAAGGCAGCGGAAGGCGGGAGGAGGAGAGAGTGAAGAGAGTGGCTTCCATTGTTGGATTAAGAGATGGTGGAGAAGAAGAGTGGATTAATGGATTAGAGCGGAACTGCCTTATCTCAGTTCTCACAGTGGGAGGGGTATCTTGGGCATTTCAGTTCTGTACGACGTCGTAGGTAGCTGGGTCTTTCCTCGACGACGAAATAACGAAAATCAGCATTTGATTTGAATTTGATTTTTAAATCTTTCTACGAACTTTTTCCCCTTTTTTTATGAGAGAACTCTGCCTAAAATTGAAGAAATGGTAGTATCTACCGCTCGTTCCACAGTATGCAACATGAATTTTAAGAAAATAATAGGGTATAATTAAAAATAATGGATATTATTGTGAGTGAAGTAAGAGTCAGAAATATTAAATTAAATATCAGTGACTGAGCCTTCCGCCACTAAGTACTAGGGTTGAGCTTAAGTCCCATGTCAAAAAAAAATCAATTTTTTACATTTTGTGTGAGAATTTGTGATATAAGGCCCCATTCCCGTATCGAACAACATGACATATTTAAATTTTAGAGGAAAAAAAAAAGAAATTTAGCCCAAGTCATAAGTTTTTTATGGCTATGTCACTGACAAATATATTGTGCACAGACCTAAATAACAAAAGTAACAATCATATCGTGGACACATGAAATAGTATAAACTATTATTTATAAATATAGGCAAAAAGTTGTATTGGAAAAATTAGTTTTACGAATACCTTTTATGGGATATATACAAATGATTTTTCATACTCGTCTGTCCACAGTATCATTGCCACTTTGTCATTTAGGTTTGTCTATGATATAGTTATCACTTCCATTTATAATAGTAAGGTCTACATAATACATTATATTCAACTTTACATTTCTCACTACTTCATTTATATTTATAGTGAGACTCTACTCCACTACTATACACTACTGCCTACCATTTTTTTTAAAATCATACCGTCTACAATAAGACAACCATTTTGTGAACGTAAGGAGTACAATATTTTTGTTTCATTATTGTTTCTTGTAATTCCTTTTATTCTATTGGGTTAATTGCCAAAAAATTCCTCACATTTTTCAAAATTCTTATTGTAATCCTCACTTTCTAAATCTGTCTCTAAATTCTCAACCTTTTAATTTTATCTTATTTTTCCCACAATAATATATTCTGGTAAGACTATTGATGATATGTTAATATTATTTGCGGACGTGGTCTAATATATTACGTGTGGCACTCATTACATGGCAAGAACAAAACGACATTATTATATCCATGATTTTTTGCCTTGTGTATATATTAAAGACGCTTGACTCTTCAGTAGACCAAGAAAAGCCCTAGTTCTCTCTCTCATCGTTTTCGATATTGAGCTTGCTATTGAGTCCGATCAAGAACTCGTTTCTTAGCTTTTGTAGCTTGCAATTGGGTCCGATCAAAATTTATAAGAAGGTCGGGAATTATTTGGCAGTTAACGCTAGTCTTTATTTATCATGAAATGACGACGCATGACGTTTAATAAACGATGTCGTTTCATTTGTCCCGATGATTTGTCACGTAGGCATTTTCGACCTTCACCTCATCATTAATTTGGGGGGAAATTATCGTTGTGGGAAAATTCAGATAAATTAAAAGGTTAAAAATTTGGAGGCAAATTTAAAAGAGGCAAATGGTGATATGTCATTACCCTACACGGTTTGACAAATATTGGGTAAAATTGTACCCAATTTAACTGAAATACCCTTATAGGGTAGTGGGTGTGTACACGGTTATTATTCAAAAAATAATTATTACTGTTTTTCTCTCTCTTCCCTCTCATTCTCTCTCCCGCTTTTCTGTCTCTCCATTTTCTTCTCCAGCACGACGATTCCTCTTCCTCTTCCTCTTCCTCTCACTCTGTCGTCAACTCTCTCCGCCGTCAACCTCTTACTTCCATTTCCTAGATGGCGCCGCGGACGAAGAAGCCGAAAACCGCCAATCCAGCGACAAACAAACCCTAGCTCCGGCGGCGACGAGCAAACCCGCGCCGAGCAAAACCGCCGCATCGAGCAAAAACGCCGCGCCAAAGCTAACAAAAGGCGCGAAGAAGCAGACGACCAAAGCCGCAGCGATGCCAAGCAAAGCCCCGACGAAAATAAGGTCTAAAAGGACCGAAGTTCCTCCGACGTCGTGCGAACAGGCGCTACCACGCGAACAGACGTCGCCGCGCGAAGAAGCAGCACAGTCCACGCCGCCGCGCGAAGAAGAAGCAGAACAGACGTCGCCACCGCGCAATGAGGAAGAAGCACACTCGTCGCCGCCGCGAGAAGAGGAAGAAGAATAGTCTACACCGTCAGACGAAGAGGAGGAAGCCGGGGAAGAAGATGTTTTTGAGCATTTGCCGGTAAGTTTTCCAGATCTGAAAGTTACAGTGGTTGCATGTTTGATTATCACTTGATTTCTCCGATTTCGCGGGTTTACTATGTTTTGAATGTCAATTGCGTATCTAGTTTGTTGAGTAGAATGGAAATTAGGGTACGATTTGTAGATCTGTAATTTTGGGGGAAAACTGTACTGGTACATTGGGTACGTTTTGTGAAATACGTACCGATAATTCCAGATCTGTAATTTTTGAAATTGAGGATAGCTTCTTATTGAATATCTGAGATTGTTTATGAATGATATATTTTGCATTCGGTTCATTTGAATATGGCCTTGTTTGGTTAAAATTGGTATGATTTTCGCAAATACGTACTAAGAAAAATAGTATGTTTCTAGTACACTCGGTACGCATTTTGAAAAACGTACCGAGTGTACCAGTTTTTTATTGTAATGTAGGTACTTATTTACTAAAGTGTACCTACTCTACAGGTACACTTGGTACGCATTATGAAAAACGACCGAGTATACCAGTATTTCATTATTTTCAAGCACGTATTTGCAAAATGCGTACCTACATGACAAGTACATTAGGTACGCATTAGCAAAAACGTACCAAGCGTATCAGGAGTTTTAGTACGTATTTGTAAAAGTTTACCAGTTTACCAATCAGATTATGACTAAACAGTGAATATGTATTTGTTATTGAATTATTTTTTTTTTCCTTATTGCAGAACAGATGGAAATACAAGAGGCTGAAACTTAGCAAATTGAAAAACAAGACAATGACTCATGGTTATGAGTCACTTATTTTCGACATCCGAGCATGCCTCACCGCAAGTGGCAACTCAACGTTGGAGAAGCTGAAGCAATCCTGCCTCGGGCACTTTATGGGGATGGAGGACATGAACATGCAATCGGGGAAGGCCATACACTGGATGGTGCTTCGTCAGGTGGAATCGTTCCCCGAGTATGATGAATCAGTTGTATGGTTCAAGGTTGAGGCGAAGCTCTTGCGCTTCAGCCGACAAGAATTTGCTTTGGTGAGCGGCCTGAATTTTGGCCCTGCAGAATTCAACCCATACGCCGACCACACCATACCGCGATCCTCATTGTACACCCAACTATTCGGCAACGAAATGGTCACCCCTGCAGAGGTTTGGACACCATTTAAGAACATAAAGTTTTTTCTCAAGGAATCTGAAATCAAGATCAGCGCCGATGACTACTTGAAGTTGGCAAAAATTCTGTTGGCAGCATCGTACGTCCTGGGCTATGAGTATGCCCGGAAAAAAATCCCGGATTGACTATGGGTATTGGTTGAGGATGAGGAAGCTTGGGAAAAATTCCCCTGGGGCAGTTTCTCGTTTCAAATGGTTGTCGATTGTTTCAAAACAATCGACACAGAAGATTAAAAAAACAAATCCGGCATCGCTTACCACATCCGAGGCTGCAGTTTCGCTTTATTGGTAAGTTCTTAATAGGTAAAATTGTTATTTATTGTTAATCTTGGTACGATTTTATAATTACGTACCAAATTTAACAGTTCGATACTGGTAAACTCGGTACGAAATTAGGAAATTGTATCAAGTTTTCCAAATCTAATTATAAGCTATTGGAAAACTTGGTACGATTTTATAATTACGTATCAAACGTAACAAATCGAAACTGGTAAAACTCGGTACGCAATTAGAAAATCGTACCAAGATTTTCAAATATAAATATAAGCTCTCGGAAAACTTGGTACGATTTTATAATTGCGTACCAAACGTAACAGTTTAATGCTGGTAAACTCGGTACGCATTTATAATTACGTACCAAGATTACCAAGTAAACCTATTGTATCTTGTATATGATTTACATACTAACAAAAGTTTATTTATTAAACAGGGTTGGATATTTGACGTTGTGCCGGCTATAGGAAGAAAGGTGGCATTGAGGTCCACCGAGAAGAAATTGCCTCGGATGTTGAGGTACAGATTCCTCAGAGACACAGAAATCCCTCCAGGAAAAGACATAAAATTGGTAAGATTTCTTCTTAGATCTAATATAATTTTAGTAAAACTTGGTACGCATTCACAAATACGTACCACTTTTACCAGTGTCAAAATGCTACACTTGGTACGTAGTGATAAATGCGTACCAAGTTTGAATAGATATATTGGTAAACTTGGTACGTAATTATAAATGCGTACTAAATGTACCAAGTTAAAGAAGCAGTTTACTAGGTACACTCGGTACACAATTAGAATTTCGTATTGATATTGCTTAAAAAAATTGGTACACTTGGTACGCAATTGTAATTGCGTACCAAGTGTACCAAGTTTACCGGCAGTTTCTCTAACCATATTGTATCCTTGTCAGAATCTTCGACAGGTGCTGAAACCCTCCAATGCTGAGAAGAAAACACCATACTGGCTGTCTCTACAGAACGATTCGGAATTCGGCCAGTTTGCATTTAAGTATGATCCGAATGATGCCAAAAAGAAAAGAAAAAGAGAAGCAGCCGACATTGGTGAAGATGATGAAGAGCCTGAAGACAATGAAGACCCTGTTGCCCACAAAGATTATCAGGAAAATCCTCCTCCTCCTCCTCCGCATACAAACATTGCATCCACCTCCACCCCTATTTGGAGTACAGAGACCACATAGCAAGGACTATTTATGTCTATAGTACAGATGAAGTGACACCAGAAGTCATGGATTTCGATGGAGTCAATAAATGAACAGTGAATTGATGTTAATATTTTGTGCAAGATGGATAGTATTTTGTCAATTCATACACATTAGTATATTTTGTATGTCCATTTTGGATAACTATTAGCATATGCTACTGATGCTATGTATATTTTTAATCTTTATCGGTATTATACATAAGATAAGTATGTACCTGCATTATAGTACGCACGATACGCAAATGTAATTTCGTTACAGTTTTTTTAGTACGCAAGGTAAGCAATTAAACAAAACGTACCAAGATTTACTTGAACACTTGGTACGCATTGGGAAAT
The DNA here is from genome assembly GCA_029490685.1 of Schizonepeta tenuifolia. Classification (NCBI taxonomy): domain Eukaryota; kingdom Viridiplantae; phylum Streptophyta; class Magnoliopsida; order Lamiales; family Lamiaceae; genus Schizonepeta; species Schizonepeta tenuifolia. Next base: position 86,795,212 of record CM055959.1, read on the forward strand.
GCGTACCAAATTCTGATAAGCAAACTTGGTACGCAATTGTAAATGCGTACCGGGTGTATCGCATCCAAACTTGGTACGCCGGTACCTTTTTAGTTAAGTTCGTAACAGTTTTTCTAGTACGCAAGGTAATCAATTAAACAAAACGTAACAAGATTTACTTAAAAACGTACCAATATTTACAATAATATTTGACACAATACAAATAAAAGAGGAAATGCACCCATATGTGGATTTAATAAACAGTACACATTTAACAAAAATCAATAAATCTCCAATTATCAACCAAATCTATGTGGATCTTGACATGTTTGGCGAGTATGACCCGCAACACCACAAATACCACATTTCTTCGTTTTGCGGGTTCTCGTTTTGATGCTTGGTTGGTTGCTACTCCCTTCTTCTTCCAGATTAATCAAGCGACGTCTTAGAGGACATGTACTCATATAATGAATGACCTTTCTCATGACACCCCAAACACCCTCGACTGCGTTTAGTATGAGATCCAGTTGGAATCCTCTTTGTACGCGGTCGTCCAGCTTGCTTAGGTTCCTTAGGTGTAAGAACATTTCTTGAAGCAACATGTGGCAGCACACACCACGAATCTTTATCCGAAATAGACATCACATCATCAGCATAAATCTCACGCCACGTCGCAGTAGAATAATATTCATGAACATATGACAGTGGGGATTCCTTCTTAAACCTAAAAATGTGTAAAAATTAAAACTTCATCGAAGGAAAACATGATACGTATTTATAACTGCGTACCAGGTGGACCGCATCAAAACTTGAAACTTGGTAAACAATTGTAAATGCGTACCAAGTTTGCTCATCAAAACTTGGTACACCGGTAAGTTTTTTGCAAAAGCGTACCGGCGTACCAAGTTCTGATGAGTAAACTTGGTACGTAATTGTAATTACGTACCAAGTGTACCCCATCAGAACTTCGTAACCAGGTACGCATTGATCAAAGCGTACCTGCGTACCAAGTTTCATGAGGTACACTTGGTACGCATTTACAATTACGTACCAGTTGTACTAAGAAGTTTTGGCAAAATAGGTATGAATATGCAATTAATACCAACACATAAAACTTCAACTTCACCTGATTGCTGCAGTAGCATGAGAGCAAGGTATTAAATCCAGATCCCATGCCCGACACGAACTTCCTGGAAGCAACATCAACAACATTGCTTTTTACTCCAGAAATGACATTAAACTTCGTATCAGATATCGGTTCAACTCTTATCACGTGCCCACGCAGAGAGAGCAAAGTAACAATATTGAAACAAACCGTCTGGACATGTCTGAAGGTCTACACTTGAACCCGGATTCATCTTCTCCAACATGTATAAGAACTTGGGAATCATCTGAAAGAATTTATCTCAATTAATAAAAAAAAATCAATGTAAGTACGCTAGGTAAACATGGTACGCTTTTGAAAAAATGTACTGAATGTACCAGTAATATAGTTGCATACTAGGTACGCGTTTACAAAAACGTACCGATTGTATTGGTAAAACTTGGTACGTTTTTATAAATACGTAACAACATACTATACTAACTATTGTAAACTAGGTACGCAATATTAATTTCGTACCAGGTTTGCCGCTGTATTACCGGTACACTGAGTACAATTTTGTAAAATCGTACACGATGTACCGGTAATACATAGGCAAACATGGTACGAAATTTCAAAATCGTACCAAATTTACCAATAATAATAATTACGTGAGACTAATATAGAAAAGAATAGAGAAACCTGAAATGAATTATCCGCTTCGCCAAATGAAAGTTCCAGAGCATGGTGCTTACCAGCCAAAGCAGTAGAATATTTTATATTCACACCAAATTCCCTTCGTATCTGTGATTGAATATCCTTTGCCCTAAGATACGAACCATCTTCCCCAAAATTTGGGCCAAGATGTGCAGCAACAACTCTAGATGAAACCTTAAGATCAGGGTGATATCTCAAATCATCCACACAAAAGTGACGAGTGAAGAGATTGATACACCATAAATTAGATGCTGCACTTGCCCGCATCTTAAACTCACATCATTCTACCAGTTTGCATCTCACATGGTAGTACACCTTGTTTGATCGAATCGTTTTACACTCGAGATGCTTTTTCATGTGATATAAACCAAGAGCTGACTTCATTTTCTTCTTTCCGACAAAAGTGCCACCCTGAACAAGCTCATCCACACGCACAACCGGTGCAACTACTTCATCCGACGGAAGAATTGCTTGCTGGGCTGCACCGGGAATAACCCACAAATGTTGTCCTACACTACTTTCATTACCCACATCGCTATTACCATCCACATTGCTATTACCAACATCATGATCATCATTCTGACTAATTCCATCTAAACCCAACTCATCACAAGCAACATCAAAATTGTTCTGATCTTCATTACGCAAACCATCATCAATTAAAGGACTCCTACTATTATGAGATTCATCAATCGTGGGAGAAACCGTCACATATACAGTAGGAAACTCCAACACATCCATCAAATAGGACAACTCGAAATTATCTGTAATCTTCATTCTCATGGTTTCACCACTAGGAGACTGGACTAAACCATCTATATCAAACATATACATACTCTTATCTTTCTTCATTCGAACTTCAAGCTTTGCTAATAAAGATTCAAAGCTTATACCACTAGGCGGTATAGGAATATACTCTTTCCTACCACCCTCATAAATGTTCTCTTTCCAGTATCCTCCATGCGCAACCACTAAAGAAGATGACCTTACCTGCACCGAGTAAATTTGATACGCATTAATAAATGCGTACTGCGTACCCAGTAAACTTAGTACGCATTCAAAACTACGTACTGCTTACCAAATATACTTGGTACGTAATGGTAAATACGTACTACGTACCAATAAAACAAATTAAGCTACGCGGTACGTATTTATCAATACGTACTGCGTACCAGGTAAACTTGGTACGCAGCAGTACGCAATTAAGAAAACGTACCAACCCAGAACCAAAAAATTCAGTCGCCGGAAATTTACCTCCATAGCTTTGACGCCACAACTAAAAATAACCAAAAAATTACAATTGAACCACCGTAACACTTTCTAAACAAAAATTAAAACAAAAAACACAACAAAATCGCAAACAAAATGCAGAATAAAAAAAAAACCAAATACAAAAAATTCTCCACAAATAACAATCAAATTGCTGCAAAAATCACAGCAAAAACATATAAACGACGGCGACGACGAAGCTAATCGCGACCACAAAAGCAGAGAACACGGCGACGATGACGTCGACCGAGACGATGGTGCAACGACGACGAAGCAGCGGTGACGGCGACGACGACAATGATGGCGACCACGACGACAGAGAGGGATCAACAATCGAGAAATCAGCAGAGAGATTAACGTGAGGAAGAAGAAAACAGAAAAAAAAAAAACGAGAGAGAGAAAGACGTGAGCTGAGGGAAGAAGAGAGAGAAAAAAGAGAGAGAAAAATAAAGTTAAAAATAGGAGAGAGTGTACTAGGATGGAATAAGGTATAAAATATAAGGGTATAAATGTTCAAAAAGTAAACATATGACAAAAATTGATAAAATTTGAACTAATAACCTTTTTTGATATTACATTTAAGCTAATGACATATGGATGTATTTCCTTAATTTAAAAAGTGTGGATTAATACCAGAATTTAGAAAAAGGTATGGAATTGTTTGGCAATTTTGATTGCTTTTATTCTATAGGACTTTCAAAATTTTGATTGCTTTTAGGACATCATATTTCGGTTGTATACTCATACCTGTGTTTGGATATTGGATTTTAGTCGATAGGTTTCGCTTGGTTTGAAGAATGAGAAGATAAAAGCTTGATATGATTGTATTGTTTATCATACATAGTGGATAGGACCATGACCCAACTATTCATTACGAGTTAAATCATTCAAACGTAAAATGCAATTAATGCTGGATTATTTTATCAATCAAACAAACAATGCTTCAGTAGTTCAGTTTTTTGTTCTCTTCATCTAGCAATGGTAGACAACAGTGAGAGGAAAAGAGTAAAAACAAAGCATTATGACATCATATAGTTGATGCAACGGAATAGAAAACGATAAACAAGAATTAACTCGATTAAACTGGTCAAAAGTCTGTTGTTGACAATGGCAATGAATCAAAAAATTATCATCATACATGAAGTAAAAGTAGTACTGTTGCCAACAAAGGTTCTGGTTGCTTCATCAATAGTACGCAATGTTACATTAAGAGGGTGTTTGGCTGAGCTTAAAAGCTTATTAAAATAGCTTATAAGCTCCTAAATCCTTAGTAAATAACTTATAAGCTGCTTTAAAGAGCTTAAAAGCTTAGCCAAACACCCTCTAACTATGAAGCATCCTCCCGTTTTAGTATGAACTCCACCGCATCTTCAACCGTATCCACAACCTGCAAAATCGGAGACATGGCAAGCTCAGTGGCGGCTCCAACATAGGCTTCACAACTATCATTTTCCATTAACGTTGCATATTATACTTATAGCAAATGCAGGTCATGACATAATGGTAAATCAAAGGGGAAAGTGTAGCATCACATACCAAATCAGCTGGATACTGCGTATGGTTCTCCCTTTGTCGAAACACACCAGTCCTTGTCAAAATTGAATACCATGGGTGCCCTGCCTGAGGGGGAAGAACGAAGTTACCTCAAAATCCTATCCTTAGTAAATTGGAGATTGAAGGTAGTTTAAGATGATGTTTCCTGTTTAAACAAAGGATCTTGAGAGAGAGATAAGAGAGACCTGTTGAGCTCCTTTGATGTCAACTGTAGGATTGTCACCAATCATGTAAAGGGTTTTGAAAGACAACGAACCACAATCTCCATTTACTGTTCTGGCATTAGCAGAACATGAAGTTTGGACAAGATGTCCTAGTATAGTTTCAGCATTTCGGAAGACAAATGGATATGGCTTCCCGAAGCACGTGACCTCTAACGGTTTGTCATGAATTCTGTAATTTCAAGAGAGAGAGCGAGAGAGGGGAAATAAGGGAACTTGTCACTAGCAGGAAAAATGACTGATTACAAAAGAGTTAACAAAATACGATCCAGCAGCTTGAACACAGGAAGAGCTTTCCTTGCAGATATTCGACTAAGTATTTAATCTCAAAATTATGATATTCAGTTAGGCATGTACCCTTAACTGTGATTTTTCTTCAGAATTATGATCTACATCTTGTTCTATAGCATTTCTCATGCATGATGCTTGAGTACAAGAAAACAGTTTAGCAAGAACAGACGAGAATATTAAGTACGGCACCACTTTAATCATAAAATGGTACTGCTTAACCAATGCGATTGACTACACAATTTAATATTAAGTCATGTTTAAACTTGTTGATAACAGATCATATTAGTTAGGGTGGATCGAGCATAGCATGCTGATAATTGTAGAAGATGTTTTGAGTACCTGTTGAAGACACTCTCGAGGGCTATCCTGAAGGCACCCATGCCAAGACGTTCTGAGGGAAACGCAGCCTGTAACAAGTCGGCAATAGATTGTTACATACACTACTAAAGCACAAAAGAAAATTCAGAGCATAATCAACAAGCTAAATAAGTTCTTCAACTCTAAACAAGTAACCACATACCAGCATAATCCACCATAGAATGAAGAGTTCATATATAGAATATCGGTTTTTAAGTTCTACATTATCTATGATCATGAGCCATTAAAAGATCTTCCCTCCATAACCTTATAACCAACCTGGTATTGTAGATCATCCGCAGCAAAATATAAAGGTGGTTGATGCCAATTCTTTTCTCCAGGAATGCCTCCAGATGTCAAGATATCGCAAATAACCTATATGTGACAGCTACTTGTCTCAAAAAGGATGCTTTCAGTGCCGTGCAGGTACTGGTGACTTTTACATATGTCCACAGTACAAATACCTGTATATCCCTTCCCCAGTCGACAGGATCACTTGCAACGAATACAGCTTTAACTTTTTGTGAGTAATCATGATGGATTTTCTTTGAGTCTTTTGAACAGTTCGATTCATGCATGGTTGTCCACCTCTTGTATTGGGCCACAGGATCAATGTTACTGAAGTATGATGCGTACTCGTCTAGTGAGACAACTCTCCTGAAGGTACGATCTGACTTAGGAACATATAAATGTAGCAGGACGATTCATTTTCAACCCGAAAGTAATTAATGATTGACAAGTTAGAACTTACTTAAACCCATATTCCGACATCACAACAGCAGGTTCCCCTTTTCCAGTAGCGACAATGAATTCATTTTCAAATCTATAGAGGAAGACAACGAAAACATTGGAAGTTTTTACTAACTATAAAAAGATTTATTTATGAACATCCTAATTTTCAATTGCATCATGAGCTTTTGATAAACTTTCAAATTGTTTTAATTGAAGCATTTGGGGCCAAACTTACTAATGCATAAGTCTGAGAGGGTGTTTTCTTCCCAAAGCGAGCCACATCAAAAAACTATGAAACCGAAGTATCATATGCTTTTGATCAATATTCAAGCCTAGGTTTACTTACTATTCCTTATCTTGGAAATGAAGAACCATGAAATTATTTACTGATCACAAGATATAGATGCAAACTGAAAATAATAGCATTCAGCTTGCTGGAAAATTTATCTAGAAATTGCACGACTGTAAAGGAACGTTGAAAAGTATGTTATGAATTGAAAGAAAATTAATATAAAGAGGACATATGATACCTTTGTAGTAAAGTCCTGAAGGATGAGTGACCCTGCATAACCTATATCCAGAGCATGGTACATAACTTATCACAATAACAGATACTTGTATGCACAGGCTAACCTTCACAGTTTATAACTACACCTGAGAAGGTAATATTTTCACACCAAGAATTTCACTCAACTCAAGAGCTCTTCTCGACTCTGGAGTACCACCACCTAGCAATAGTCAATGATGTGTTAATTGCACTTTTACTGCTGGTTTACGCCAAAGAAACAGAGGTCTGAATGAATTAAACAAATATTCTCATAACAAATTTTCTCAAAATAGGCATTAATATCCGAGTATCACAAAGAGAGCATGTTACTAAAAGAAAAGTTATATTCATTTAAGAATTAACTTCCTATGCATGAAAAGAAGTATGCAATACACTGATGAATAGGGCTGTACACAAGCCAAACGGTTCGCGAGCTATTCGGAGCTCGGCTCGAAAAAAGCTCGTTCGAAGTTCGTTCGTTTACTAAACGAGCCGAGCTTGAGCATACCTATTTTTTGGCTCGAAATGCTCGCGAACACGTTCGAGTTCGATAGTAAACGAGCTAGCTCGCGAACATGTTCGCGAATCACCTAAACGAACATGTTCGCGAACATGTTCACGAATTTTCTAATACTTTTAATAAATATTTTTTATTTTATTACTTTTTAATATCAATATAAATTAATAAATTTATAATTTTTAGATTATCGAGCCGAGCTCGAACTCGAGCTCGGGCCAAACGAATATATAGCGAGCCGATCTCGAACCGAGCTCGAGCTTGGTTGATATCTGTCGAGCCGAGCTCGAGCTCGAAACACACAGCTCAAAGCTCGAGCCTTAAATTTTTCTAACGAGCCGAGCTCGAGCCTGCCAGTGTTCAGCTCGGCTCGGCTCGTATACACCCCTACAGTGATGAATAACTATACATGTAAGGAATCCCGATTCTCTTCTCAAAGCCAAGAACCTAAGCTTCAAATAGAAGTACACGATCAAATGCATGAAGATTTTGAATACATACCATTTGTAAGGAACAAAAAGGGGATCTTCAATGAACCTGCAAAAAAATGTTCAAAAAAATAAATAAAATGAAATGAATTAGAATCCTAAAAGAATTATTTCAGATTGACCGGAACAAATAACAAAGAAAGTTGAATTCAAGCAGAGATGACTAACTTTTGCAACTCAATTTAATTCCTGCTATTAAGTTTACAACTTTACAGTTTCAAATTAGAGAAGAAAATTACCAGAATCATCGTACAATCTTCTGAGGCATCTCCGTGAATTCCCAATCGGGTTTGCACCGCGAAGTATCACCCCGTCTATATCAAATGCAATCCCAAATGATGAACTGCAACTGCAAGCAACAACGTCCACACACACAATAGATTAATATTTGAACAAAAAAAGCACACCGAATCGTATGTGCATTAGTCAAAGGAACAGTTGCAGAACTGTTGGGACATTGAACGAAACGCCGACGCCTGCGGGGGCCGGAGCAGAGACGGTGGTAGTGGCTGTTTGAATCGGAACCTCATACTCCTCTTTCCTGAATTTCTATTTTTATAAACTAATTAAATATTTTTTCCTTAAAATTGTGCATTTCTTTTTCTGCCTTTCTTTTTCCATTTTCCCCTCTGACCACGCTTTTGGTTTAGTAGTCTCTCATAATCGAACGCGAGTTTTAAGTTCTTGTCTTTTTTTTTTTTTTTTTTTTTTTTTTTTGAGGGGGAGTTTTAAGTTTTTGTTTAAGTGGCATAATATGGGAGAAATAAGCTAGGAGCACCACCACCCTTGACCAACCAATTATATTATTTTTCTAACAATCAGGTAAATATTGAGTTTCAATAGAAAAAATATCAGGAAATTTTACACTAATACAACAACATAAAAGCAAAATGATACAAGTCAAATACATATGCTGGTAGTACTTTTTAAATATTTCAAGCTACTCTATTAAATTGACATGACTAATAACATACTTAGAAAAATAAACTAGTCGAAATTGAAAAAACATACTCCCATTGATTTCTTGACTGGTGTTGTCTCCACAATCGGCACTCTTTTTGGAGGCCATCAAATTTAAAGTTTCCTTCAACTCATCAAGTATTTGGCCCTTGATCCGATTCTGCCCTCTCTTTTGTGGAAGGTTGCTGAGGGTGCCATTTTTGCTTGCCTTTTTTCCTTCCTGATCCATACAATAGAATTTCTTCTATGGATGTTGTGGATTTGGAAAGAAAAGTTTTAACTGATTGGTGTAGGGAAGGAAAGTCTGTGCTTCCAAGTGAGTATTAATAAACTTGAACGAATAGTAATAAAAAATAGTAGTACTACAAAAATGGGGTATGAACGTTGATGGTTACATGAACGTGACGTCACCTAATGACGAAATCAAGAATTCGACGTGCGATTGCAAATTGCAATTATTGCCAAACCCCAACTTTGTTCTCGTCCACGCGTTACTTTTTCAAGGCTGCTAGTCATGAATCTTCATAAGTTGAAGTTTATTTTGGATTTTTCGGCCGGTATTAAGAATAAGATTATAAAGTAATTAAAGTGGAAAGATTATTATTTTTAAGAGATAATTATTTTCATTTTAAAAGCATCCACAGTGAGTAATGATATAGATACTGGGTCTGTCGCGGGGAAACGTGATTTCAATGATTGATGGTATTGAGTAAGATATTGATGCAGAATCCACTATGGGTATTGAGTTAGATATCAGTATCTATAATCATTTGCAATGATTGAGTAGATTTTATTTTGTTATGTTTTTTATTTGTAATAAATAACATAAAAATACTTAATAATTAAATTTAAAAATTAAGAAATGACAATTTTATTCAATTAAAAAAATAAAACATACACTAATTAATAAAATAAAAATACAATAATTAAGAAAATAAATTACAATAATTAAGAAAAAAAAGGACAACTACTCCTACTAAAATTCTTTTGCAAGTTTGGCGCAGACTCTTTGGTGCGCCTCCTTTTGAACGGGAGTAAAATTCGACGTGTCTGTAATATAGACGTTGTACGCCCACCTCTTCCTCGCTGAAGCGGTCTCCCCTGCTATGTTTTCGGCTACGGATGCCAACTCTGCCCTCGCCGCCTCCTTTGCCTCCGCCTTGTCCTCCCTTCCCTTCTTAACAGCTTTCACTCCTTCGGGGCGAAGTTGCATCGTGTTTGCATCGCTCGCGAATGTCGTAGATGTGTTGCCGCTAGCAGGCGAAGTATAGTCGCCGGCTTTATTTATCCTCGTCCGCTTTGGAGCTGTTGGCGTGTCTGGGCTGGCAAAACTCGGGATATTCTTCAAGAGCTCCCACACTGCCCTATAGGGGAAGCTACTCCGGCACTCGGCGGAATAATGATCTTCGGCCTGCGTGTACAGACCTAGCTCATTCCCACGCTTCCGAGTTCGCTTTCCAGTTTGATGTAGATGCTGGCAAACTTTTGTATCAGTAGAGTTGTTTGGTCATGCTTTGTATAGCTCCCCTTGTTTCCGTCCTAAACTTCTCAAGCTCCTGCTGAGCTTTGATAGTATCTTTGGCCAAAGAAGTCTCTTGGTCCGCTAGGCTTGGCCTATTATGATCTCTAGGAGGATATTGCTGTTGTGGCTGTGGTTGTGCTTGTTGTTGCTGCCCAAACTCTTGGTAGTTATTGTTTCCATACCTCAGGTTCTCATGATTCCTTCATCTGGGTTATAGAATTGTGAGTTCGGATGTTATGGCCTCCCTTGGTTGTTATTGTTGAATCCAATGGCATTGACCTCCTCTTCCAAGCTTGGGCATTGATCCGTTGCATGCGTGATTGCCATACGAATTCCACAAGCCCTCACCGTCTTCTTATTGTTGCCTGATAACACGGTTACCAGGGCATCCATCTTGTTGAACATCTGATCAAGCTTATCCTCCACACCAGTCGAAGTCGGTGGTGCTTTGGCTGCAGTTATTGTTAGCTTGGGCAATTGTCCCCCATCGTCCCCCAGCTCCTCTGTCATCTCAGCAATCATCTTGAACACGACACTTGGTTGCTTCCTCATAACTGACCCTCCACAAGTCGCATTGACCAATGCCCTTTCACTCGTTCTTAGTCCAGCTACAAAACATTGGATCAAGTCATGTTCCGCAATTTGATGATGTGGGCACTTTGCTAGCATCTGCTTGAATCTGTGGAAGTATGAGTAAAAGTCCTCTCCAATGCCCATCTTTATACTTGTAATCATCTTCCTCGTCTTCTGAATTCGGGCAGCTGAAAAGTATTTTTCTAGGAATTTCTGCTGTAGCTCTTGCCGAGTGATAACACATCCTGTAAGCAATGAATAAAGTCACTCCCTTGCGTTGTCTTGCAAAGAGAATGGGAAGACAATGAGCCTTACATATTCGCTTAGATTTCCATCAGTTTGGATGGTTCCACAAGCTATCTCGAAATCTTGTAAGTGTCATTTAGGGTATTCGCCTGGATGATCGCTGAACTTGGGCAGCATTTGAATAAAGTGGGACTTCAATTTCCATCTTCGTGTGGGTGTAGGCAAAGTTATGCCTGAAGGCCTCAGGTTCATGGTGTTGGGGAACACCATTTCCCTTAAGGTTTTCTCCTCCTCCACTGGGGTTCTGCATTGGCGCTTCACTTTGATTATCTCCTTCTGCTTCGCTTGACAAGAAAAGTTCTTCCTCATCAAAGGTTTCTTCTCGAATTACTTCCAATGCCTCTTTCTTCTTCTTCTTCTTCTTCTTCTTCTTCTTCTTCTTCTTCTTCTTCTCTGCTCGAATCTTCCTTAAGGTTAGGTTGATATTATCGTCATACCACGTTTCTCCTTTCTTTTCTGTAAGGTTAGTTTCTTGCATAAAATAATTAGCACAATAGAAATTACCACTGTAATTAACTCCTCGGCGATGGCGCCAATTTTGACGCAGCCGTCGTTTAAGCTGCGACAAAATACAATTTATATTTCACTCTTATGCTTACCCCTAGGAACAGCTAGTTGGCAAGTACAGGGTTGATCCCACAGGGAGTTGCTCATGATAATCTCTGATTGGGGCACAAAAAGATGGTTTTTAGTATTTATCTACTATAGCCTTGGGCAACTGTCACTATCACCTTTGGCAAATTGCTGAAAGTAAATAACTGTAACTTGACAAGCAAAAAGATCAGTAATTAAAAACAATCCAGATTTAGGTTTCGAATAAATGAGTATAACTTTAACTCGATCATTGGCTCAAAGATATTTGTTGCGTAAGTATGTCAGTGGTTATAGGCTAAAACTATGTAGGGTCCCCATTGTCACGTCGTCACGTACGCTACATAGCCCGTCCAGCTCCATCCTTATGTTTAAGTCTTAACAGGGACACCTTAGCTAATCCTCCTGCTTGACCAAAAGTCCCCAACATAACACCTTATAGAGCGCATGTTGGTCAAGTAGCATTTGGTTCTAGATAGGCCCACTCCGGCACAGGTGAGATAACGAGGATCTCTGTCAGACATTCACCAGCATTGATACATCTTTGCTGGTCTAGGCCAAGACTACAACATGTTCTTGCTGCTCTCAAGGAACGTAAGCCAAGCACGACCAACACTTGATAACCCTCCTAGGATGTAGGAATTCGTATGTGCCCAAGGCTCGTTGGCCTTCCGAGTTACCTGTGACCACCGAACTTCTTTGGAATCGTTGCCCAATTCCTCGGGAACACACTTATATACAACTATCAAGAACACTTAGACCTCGCGAGATTTACAAGTCATACATCATATCATCTATCCTAAACCTGGATTTAAAAGCTTAGCTAGACATAAAGTAAATAACGAAAGCAAAAGAGATAAAGAAAAACATACTTGAATTAATACCATAAGCAAAAACTGTTTGCCCTAGATGGGACTTAATAATAAACGTAAATTGTATCTAAGATCATAAACATAAATTGTAGAAAATAAAAGTGTATCGAATTGCAGAAAGTAAAGAGTGCGGTAAAGTGTATCTTGCGCCTTGCATGCATGAGTATTTATAGAGTACAAAAACTAGGGCAAACCCACAAACAGGCCTTCTAAAGAACGGGCCGACTGCTTCCATGTAAGGATCAATAGATATGGTTGGAAAGATCTCATTCCTTATCGCTAAAAACGTGTTGCTGTTGTAGTAGCAAACCTCGATCTAAATCGTGTACTGCAAGGAATTTGTTTCTTGTAGGACTCTAACAGTTGCATCTTCACGCGCCAGTGCTGTTGCCCAAGCTCTGCACTTCTGCTTTCCCAGTCTCTTTGCCATCTCTTGCCCACGATCAGCTTGCCTTGCCTTCTGGAACGAAACACACAACGTCTAGATTGACCATACCGCTAAAAGTGGAGCAGCTCTTCATCTTGATTTGGACTTATTCCCTCAGTAGCTTGAGCCACGAGCACGGCTACTATGGCCATTGTATCATATCGTCAGTTCTCACTCTTTTTGTACGTTTTGGCTTCAAACTTGCTCAATTCCTACCTTTCCTTGCCCTGCCAACTCAAGTGTCCTCCCAGACACAAAATAGACACAAAATACTCTAAAATAGACTCGATCTAGACCTAAAATACATATGACAAGAGCACAAAATATGGGCTCGTCAGTTGCCTTGAAAAGTTGCTCGAGGCATTCAATCAGAACTTGCCTCAGCCACCGACCTTCAAAGAAGCTTTGAAGAAGAAGATCAAGGTAAATGAGAAGAAGGCTAACGAAGTAATCAAAAGTCTCACCCCGTGGCTCGAGACAGGTATTCATATGAAAGCTGAATACCTTCAATTGACGTTAGCTCAGCCTTGGTAGATGAAGATGAAATCCCTCCCTTAAGGAGGTGGAGGGGACGAAGACAGAGACCCTACAGTAGGTTAGAATGTTAGGACTGTAGTTTAGAAAGAACTTAGTTGTAACTGTAATCACTCCCCAATTTATAATCTATAATAATAAGTTGTTGGTTATTAAAGGTCTTCAGTTGTTGACCTCACTTGATAACAACCATCTCGTTGTCCAAGTTTGAGGTTAATCTTTTAATTTTATCTTATGCTAACCTCTTTCCTCTTATAGACTAGAATTGAGTTTATCTTTTAGTCCTTTTGGTATCAATTGTATGATATCAGTTAGGAAAGTTAGGTGGTGTCAGTTTAGAGTTTTGGAATCATCAAAAAGGGAGAATTGTTGGGAAAATTAGCAAAGTTTTTAATTGATACCAAAATCCAACTGACCCCAACCGAGTAGATGAAAGCCATCAGTCTAAACTTAGCTAGAGCTCACTATTTGAGTGTCACAGTCCGAAATCCGGTGTGTAGGAACGACCAGACTCTATTGGAGTGTGAAGGTGAAACCATCAAATAAACAAATCACTCTTGTCACATATCAACTCGATATGTAACCAAACACTAACCCAATTCATCAAAGAATGTGAAACCAACAAATAAACTTAACTCAATAAGACTTTATGCTTGAGAATAAAGAAATAGGGTTTGAAAATGATAATGGATAAGCACAAGTTTTCAAGACATTACTCAACAAAGATCGAGCATATATAATTTACAACGGTTTCACAAAAATAATGATAAGTATCTTGACTCCAAATCAAGATAATACGGAAGACAAACAGGGATTAGAATATTGTTTCGAGCACATGACTCATTGTAGCATTACCAAATCAGAGTATTTCAAGAATATATCTTATCAAAAGATTATCATTGGTTTATCAATGCAGCGGAGACATCCTATGCTCTTGACAATTACATGTATAAAGACATGCAATTATCAACTTGACTCACAACAGATAACACACCACCAAGAATCATCCTCGCCATCCTCATCTATAGCTAACCTGCACGTTTAAAAATACACTGCACGTTTAGAAATACATGCAGTGAACACAGTGCCAAAAATAATTTTGAAACATTGCCCATTAGGGCTATATAATTGAACTTGCCTTGCCACTACATCACAAGTGTTAGCATACTTGAAATCATTTTACTTGTGAATGTATAAAATATTTTTCTTTTAAAAGATGTGTGCACACAATTTTATATAATAGGTATGAAATCATCTACCACAATAACTCTGTGCTGAGAAGTAGGCCTCCTTCTCAGACACTGTGACCGGCTGAATCGAAGTAAAACTCACAGTCACCTCAAATAACTCAAATACCACACGTGGGTTCCTGTTATCCACGGGATATAATACTCATGTAGATGATAAAGCATATCAAACTCAGATAAATGGCAAGTCAATTAATTTTAAAAGCTCACATAATATTACTCAATAAATAATAGCATTCATCGGAGTTTTGGTTTCAAAAAGCCCACCTGACTTCTGGTATGTTGAGTCGAGGTAGCTTACTTTACGCTTTCCGATTACTTCTTAGTCCCGCTCGGCCCTTCAATAACGACATCGAATAAGATCGAGTGTATTGACTCGAAAAACGTAAAATAGACTTAGGGCTCGGCTGAAGGACTTCTACATGACTTGTATCTTTCTTATCTTATTTTTACTTCCATACATCGATATTCTTCTCGGTATCTCATTCTCGGATTATCGACTTTTACTCGGTTTCTAATTATTTCTCAAACTCGAATTCTCGTTCCAAAGAATAACATTTTATTCTTCACGTAACACGAAAAGTTACTATTCAACTCGTCTTATATTTCTCAAGTTCTTGAGTTATATAAACTCAGAAAATCATAACATCACAACTCATTCACGTCACATTCAAGTATTCACATCATATTCAAATATTCATTTTGATATTCATATCATGTACTCACGTCATAATCAAACATTCATGTCATGTTCTCAAACATTTTGATCATAATCGAGCATTCATTAACAATCATTCAACACTTAATATAAATAACTTCTCAAGCAAGTAGGTTATTAAAATCCTACTTAGGCATATAATAACAGTTCTTATAGTTAACTGTTAACTCATTACTGCTCGACTCTTATTCTTTAAGAACTTATAACTTTTGAACTTCTAACAAAAATAATGTCGTTATATAATAATAGCTCAAATAATAATTATCATTTTGAATTTAATAATAAAATTTCTATTTAATATTTTTCGACTCTTAATACGTCATCATTATCTCAAAATACGAACTCATACTCGTATATATATATATATACTCTCTACTTTAATGCTCAACATCAAATACTCATTATTTAATCTTCCCTTTATTTAGAAACTCATTTTTCGTTTTTCTTTAATAAAAACTCGTCTTTTCATTTTAAATCTTCGACGCTTGATAACTTCTACGTCTTAGCTCCTTTTTAAGTGATTCAAAAAGCAAACTTGTTTATTTCTACTCAAACATCATCATCAAATCACTTAATACATCATGCATCATCAAGAAGTTAACATTCAAACACTTATAATTTAATAATTTCATTTTCCTCATATATCGTGTATTCGTGATCCATTTTTTCCAACTTCTATAACTCTTTTTCATATACTTAACATCTTATAACATCAATCAATCATCAAAGCATATTCAAAGAATATAAGTATCAACTTATAACTCATTTACTCAATATTTTCTATTTTTCAAGAAATATTCTATTAATTGAATATTTTAGTTTTATTATTATTTCTCCAATAATATTTCTTAATTAATTTCTCACTTATCATAAATTAACTCAAATACGAGTAACTCTTTCTTTAACTCAGATATTCAGCTTCTAAGACATCTTCTCATATAAAATTTTATTTTCTTTGTTCTAATTTCCTTTTTATTTTCCAAAATAATAATAATATTAATATCCTATTTTCT
Organism: Schizonepeta tenuifolia; assembly: GCA_029490685.1. NCBI lineage: Eukaryota > Viridiplantae > Streptophyta > Magnoliopsida > Lamiales > Lamiaceae > Schizonepeta > Schizonepeta tenuifolia. Next base: position 86,811,728 of record CM055959.1, read on the forward strand.
TTTTAACAACATTTTCAATTTCATGCATTTCTTCACTATATCATCAATATTTTCACATGCTCAACAAATAAATATCCTTCTTTGTTTCATTAAACTCATAACTTCAATTTTTATTATTTCTTCTTTCTCATTCTCTTTTATTTTAATATATATATTTATATATATATCGAATTTCCTAAATACAAACTCATGGAATTTTATCCTTTTCTCAATTCACTCATGACATGCTCAACATCTCATTTACTCTTTAATTTCATTTTTATTTAATGAAATCTATCATTTTTAATATATATTTAGATATATCGATTTTTATATAATAAAATAATTTTATATCATCTTTAAATCTTCATATTTTCTTCAAAAACATGAAGAACACATCTTCATATCTTCATATTTACTTAAGAACATAAAAAATACTCATATATATATATATATATTTATATCTATTTTAATCGACTTTTATCTCTAATAATTCAATAAAATCCATAAAAATTATATTTCTTAATTTCTCAATTTCTATGCATGTAATCTCACTCAAAAATTCATTTTCTTCATAAAACATATAATTCGAATATTTTTATAAAAATTCAATAAATTCATATATTGACTTAAAATCACATCTTATTCATATTTTCATGCTTCATCATGCTCATATTCATCATAAACATCATAAAATTCATAAATAAGAATTTAAGCATATTTTTTTCTCAATTTTTACTCAATTAATTCGATTAAAATGAAATAAAATTCATAATAATTCATAAAAATTCATAAAAATTCTCAAACTCATATAGATCACTCAAATCATTATCAAATACATATATCATTATCATAACATCAAATAATCATCAAGAATTAATTTTTTCTATTTTATTTTCTTGTTGATCGATTTTTAGGGCTTTTAGGTTATTTTCATTTCTTTCATCTTTTAACCCTAGGTCATTTCTTAAACTTCTTATTAATCATCATCTTATCACCATAATCCTAAGGTTTGCCTAAGCATAAAGTAAATCATGCATATTTTTCTTATTTTCTTCACTTACATATACATATATACAATTAAATGAATAAAACCACACTTAGAAATTAAATTAAACTCCTCCTTGGTTGATGATAGGTTTCGGCAGCTTAAAGGGTATGAGGATGATGAATTTTTCACTCCTTTCCTTGCATGAAAATATATACAAGGCATCAAGATCATAACATGTAAAAATAAGGATCAAATCCTTACTTGATTTTCAAGAAAATCGATGAATATGGTGAGATTCTTAAGCTTGTTTCAAGCTTGAAAATAAATGATAAAAATAAGGCTTACTTCTTTAGATGATCTTGAAGATGGGAGTGAAGAACTACATCAAGAATTCCTCAAGCATCATGCATGGATTTATGAAGAAACTTTGCATGTATATGTGTGTGTGTTCTTTGATGATGAAGGGAATGGGAAGGAAAAGTTGTTGCTGCTCTCTTCGGCAGTGAAAGGAGGAGCAAGTGAGGGCTGCTCTCTTGTCTTCCTTCGACAGAGATGAAGAGATGAATATGAAGATGGAAGGGAGCTGCTGCTCCTCAATCTTCACGGCAGCAGGGATGAAGATGATGTGAAGAAGAGCTGCTGCTCTTGCTCGCCGTGAAAAGGAGATGAAATCATGGAGTTGCTGCTGCTCTTCAACGAAGAGATGGACTGCTGCAGCCGCTCTTCTCCTTTCCTACAACAGAGGTGATGAAGAGATGAAGAAGGAGGGTTGCTCTCCTTGTAGCTCACGGTGAAGACAAGATGATGAAGAAGGAGAAGAACTGTTTTTGCTGCTGCAAAACTGCTTCTCGGCAGAGAGGGCAGTCGAGAGAGAGATGGAGTTTTGTTGCTTTGTTCCTTCGGTTATGAGAGAGAAATAAGTTGATAAGGTTGAAGGGTGATGAATGAGAAAATTATGGAGTAGGGGGATGTACCGAGCTTCTAAGAAAGATATGGGAGGATATAAGAGAGAGAGATGAGATCGGGAGAGATTTGAGAGAGAGAGTAGGGAGAGAGTAGCCTAGGTGTGTTGTCACACTGAGAGAGAGAGTAGCTCTCACTCTCTCAAGTGAGAGTGAGATAGTTTAAGGCTTAATAATGTGGATAAGCATGCAGATTATAACTGCTAAATACGCCGGGAAATAATAGTTTTTCGGTAGAAAATATCCCCATTATTTTATTTAATTTACCAAACATCTAATAACCTTTCTCGACTCTTTCCTGAGGTCGAAATTCTCTCTAATTCGTCTTATATCTCCTAAAATAAATTAAGGAATCCAATTATCTAATTTTTTATGTCAAAATTCCTTCTAACGAATAATTTCATAAAAACTGCTCAACTAAACGTGTCGTTAAGCAATTTATTTTTAAAACTTCTTCAAATGATCTCGGAAAATTCTCCGACTTATCTCAAAAGTCTTAAAATAAATTCTAAATTCAAATGAAACTAATTAGACTCAATTCGGAAGAAGAAGACAACCAGACTGAAGAAGGCAGTTCGCGAAGAACTCAGTTGAGACCCAAGCTCAGCTGACCCTCAAACTCAGTTGAGAGCCAAAGCTCAGCTGAACCACGGACTCAGTTGGACAGCAACTCAGTTGACTCCTCAACTGACCCATGCAGCTAAAGCGTGAAGAAAAGTTATGTCGAAGTTAGATGTCGCAAAGCTGAGAAGTGAAGACTTTGAAGACGTTGAAGGTAGAAGAGTTGAAGTCCAAATTCAAATATACTCGGAAGCACAAGTTAGCTGGAGAACATACTATAAATGGACCGACAACAGAGACGCACATAAATCGAAAGTAACAGTTTTCATTTTAGGAAAGTTTCCAGAAAAGCAGGTGGAGTGCCATACTTTTGGCAGAGATCAAACGGCTCTTTCCAACGGTTAGTTAGATCTTCTTTTATAAATAGAGGTCTCCACATCAAATCTCATGGGCACGCAAGAGAGAGTTTTGGACGAGCGCAGAAAGATAGAAGAGAGAAAATCATCAGCGCCGAAGCACCATTAGTCTATCCCACTCTACAGCAAGAAGACCTCAGTTGAAGACCAGTAGAAGTAGAGTGTCCACCCCTCCTCCTTTTCTTCCATCTAGCCTCTCAAAAAGCCTCTTATTTGATTGAGTCTAAAATATAGGTTCTTGCTTAATTTGTGTCCAAGCAAACTCTCTCCCAAAAGATTGAGTCTCTAAACCTTAGGACGAAGCATCCACTTCTCTTTGTGTAGAAGGCTTCATAGTTGGAAACTTTCCCAACCCCTAAACCTTAGGTCCGACTTTGAACCCGCAATCAAAGTCACTAAGTCCTTTTGAACCCGTAATCAAAGACCAGGTCCCTTTGAATCTGTAATCAAAGACTAGGTCCCTTAGAATCCGCAGTCTAATACTAGGTTCATAGTTGGAAAATCCCCCAACCCCTAAACCTTAGGTCCGACTTTGAACCCGCAATCAAAGTCACTAGGTCCTTTTGAACCCATAATCAAAGACCAGGTCCCTTTGAACCTGTAATCAAAGACTAGGTCCCTTAGAACCCGCAGTCTAATACTAGGTTCCCTTAGAACCCATAATCTAAGCCCAGGTTGTACACTTGCCCGTAAAAGTGTTGTAAGGTCTTGTTCGAACCCGTAATCGAATTGGTTAGGTTGCTTGGTACCCGCAAACCAAGTGGAACGTTTGATAAGCACGCCTAAGCTTATCTAGTGGATTACTTCCCCTAAAAGGAAGTTGTGGACGTAGGAGGTGAATCTCTGAACTACGTTAAAATACTGTATCCTTTACTTTCTGTATTTACATTCATTATGTTACATTCAGTTTCCTAACCAACTGACCCAACATATAAACTGCACTTGCACACAAATTGCACTAACTTTGTGAACTTGACCTTTCCCCATTTTCACAAAAGTTTCAGTTTTAGTAATGAGCTTATATTTCCACCAAATTTCGCATACATTAAACTCTTTGAAACCTCAATTGGACTCTACAGCTAACCCTCTGTTCAAGAAGTCAGCTGTGTACCCAACTGTGATCAGCTCCAACTGACCATCTCAATCGTAGAGCAGCTCCAACTGACTTTTCCAGTTGTAGAGCAAACTGACCTGAGCAGGTAACTCAGTGAAAAGATTTTGAAAGCAAAACTTGCTACTGGTATATTCCTCCCCTCCCTATACACTAGATACTCATTACCAGAACCATCATATATATACATATATATATATATGTGTGTGTGTGTGTGTGTGTGTGTGTGTGATCAAACAAAAATGGATCTTATTCTAAAAAATGTGTATTAATCTCCACCATAGATTTAGGAGGAATGGATGGTCAAGATTTGACCGAGTCAACCCGTTGACTTTTTCTTTCGATTTTTTATATGGTCACCACAACATGTATTCATATGCATCACGCTATATAATGAGATGCACCACTAAGTGCATTGAGATGCACCAAATTTTTGTTTTTTTTTTTTGTTTTTTTTGTTTTATTTTCGATTATTTTATTTTATTTTACGGTCAGTTCATATGCACCACAACATGTATTCATATGCTCCACATTATATAATAAAATGCACCACTAAGTACATTGAAATGCATCAGTTTTTTATTTTCATATTTTTCAGTTTTTTTCTATTTTTTTAATTTTTATTTTAAATTTCCAAATTTATTTTTCCCCCTTTTTTGTTTGTTTCATCATTTTTTGTTTGTCGCTTCTTCTTTGGTCAAGATTCGAGCGAGGGGAGCCAAATGCCCGGGAGCGAGCCGAAAAATTCAAATTATTGCCCGACAATTATCCTTATATTAGTAAGGAGCGAAGATGGAGCCGAAGGCGAAGCTGGAAAAAAAATTCTGTAAAGAAAAATATGTGCATCTCAATGCACTTAGTGATGCATCTCATTATACAGAGTGATGCATATGAATACATATTGTGGTGCACATGGCTTGATCGAAAAAAAAAACAAAAAAATGAAAATAAAATACGGGTGCATCTCAATGCATTTAGTAGTGCATCTCATTATACAGTGTGGTGTATATAGATACATGTTGTGGTGCATATAACGTGACCGTAAAAAAAAGTTGACCCGGGTTGACCGTCCATCATTCATAGATGTATGGTTGAGATTAATACACATTCTTTAGATATATATATATATATATATATATATATAGTTATGTTCATATAAAAACCCTCCTTATCCTAAAAAATGACAATTAATCTCAACCACACATCTTTGCATGATGGATGGTCAAGATTTGATCCTGGTCAACCCTGGTCAACCCGGGTCAAACCGTTGACTTTTTTTTCGTTTTTTTTTTTTGATTTTTTTTTACGGTCAGGTCATATGCACCGCACCATGCATTCATATGCACCACACCATACAACGAGATGCACCACTAAGTGCATTGAGATGCAACAAAATTTCGACTTTTTTTTTTTTTTTTTTTTTTTTTTTTTTTTTTTTTTTTACTGTCAATCCATATGCACCACACCATGTATTCATATGCACCACATCATATATTCATATGCACCACACTATATAACGAGATACACCACATTTTTGTTTGTTTTTTTTTTCTATTATTTTCTATTTTTTTTTTAATTTTCAGATTTATTTTCCCCCATTTTTTTGTTTGCCTTTTCGTTTTTTGTTTGCCGCTTCTTCTTTGGTCAAGATTCGAGCGAGGGGAGCCGAAGGCCTCGGAGCGAGCCGAAAAAGTCTAAATTGTTGCCCGACGATTATCCTTATATTAGTAAATGGAGCGAAGGCGGAGCCGTAAAATTAGAGCCGCAGGCGGAGCTGTAAAATCAGAGCCGAAGGCGGAGTCGGAAAAAAATATATGCAAAAAAAACCATATGCATCTCAATGCACTTAGTGGTGCATCTCATCACACTGTATGGTGCATATGAATATATAGTGCGGTGCATATGGCCTGACAGTAAAAAAAAAAAATTCAAAAAAAAAAAAACTAAAATTTGGTGCATCTCAATGCACTTAGTGGTGCATCTCATCACACTGTGTGGTGCATATGAATGCACGGTGTGGTGCATATGGCCTGACAGTATAAAAAATAAAAAAATAAAAAAATAAAAAAAAAGTCAACGGGTTGACCCAGTTTGACTCGGGTTGACCAGGATTGACCCGCTTTGACCAGGATTAAATCTTGACCATCCATTATACAAAGATGTGTCAAACCCGAGTCAACCCGGGTCAAGATCTATTGGTGATGGAGGATCAAGATCTATTGGTGATGGAGGGTCAAGATTTGGCCAAGTCAAAGCGGGTCAAACCCGAGTCAACCCGGGTCAACCCGTTGACTTTTTTTTTTATTTACGATTTTTTTTTTAAACTGTCACCCAAGATGCACAACTTCACATATTCAGATGCACCACTCTACATAACTAAATGCACCACTAAGTGCATTTAGATGCACAAGATTTTCAAGTTTTTTTTTTCAATTATTTTTTTAATAAACTATCACCCAAGATGCACAACTTCACATATTCGGATGCACCACTCTATATAACTAGATGCACCACTAAGTGCATTTAGATGCACAAGATTTTCAGTTTTTTTTTTCAATTTTTTTTTTTAAAACAATCACCCAAGATGCACCATTTCACATATTCGAATGCACCACTATACATAATGAGATGCACCACTATGTGTAGTGAGATGCACCGAATTCGTAAAAAAAAAAAAACTGAAAAAAAATTGGGTGCATCACAATGCGTAACTAGATGCACCACACAGTGTAACTAGATGCACCACATAGTGTAACTAGATGCACAATGTTTTACGAAAAAAAAAAAAAATGAAAACAAACCTAGTGTATCTTAATGCACTTAGTGGTGCATCTCATTATATAGTGTGGTGCATATGAATACATGATATGGTGCATATGACCTAACCTTAAAAAAAAAAAACGAAAAAAAAACATAAAAAAAAAAATTAAAATCTTGTGCATCTCAATACACTTAGTTGTGTATCTGAATATGTGAATTTGTGCATCTGAATATGTGAATTTGTGCATCTTGTATGACAGTTTAAAAAAAAAAATCGAAAAAAAAAGTCAACGGGTTGACCCGGGTTGACTCGGGTTTGACCCGCTTTGACCAAGCTAAATATTGACCCTTCATGTAGATAAGATCAATGGTGGAGATTAATTCCTATTTCTCACTTTAAGGGGAGTTTGCATGGGAATCACTCCCTATATATATATATGATATGAGCATTGAAATATAAATTATGATTATAAATTTTGGCCAACGTTAAGATAAGGGACCTATTTACCCTTAATGTATTTACAATTAATCTTTTCTTCTCTCGCGCGGATCCCCCAAACTCTCTTCTCTCTCTCCCTCATCAGAAGTACAGAGTGACACATGCAGGTAGGGGTGAGCAAAAAAACCGAAATTCGAAAATCCAAACCGAACCAAACCGAAATATGAAATTTGGTTCGGATTTTTTCGGATTTCGGATCGGATCGGATTCAATGTTTGTGAAACTTCGGATTTCGGATTCGGATCGGATCGGTGCTTTAAAAAACCGAACAAATCCGAAATCCGAATTACATATAATATATTATTATTTTTATTATTAATAATTAATATTTTAATATTTCTATTGAATTTATTATTAATGTTTTTGATTATGAATTATAAATTATTTAATATATTTATTCAATTTATTATTTATTATTTTAAATTTAATATATTTAAATTTTTTGAATTGTTTATTTATTTTTCATTAGAATTTCGGATTTTCGGATCGGATCGGATTTAGCGTTCGGATTTCGGATTTTTTCGGTTCGGATTTGTTCGGATTTCGGATTGGATCGGATCCATTTTTTTAGAAATTCGGATTTCGGATTCGGATCGGATTGAGCAAAAATCCGATCCGTAATCCGAATGCTCACCCCTACATGCAGTCAGTTTCATTCTAACTTAGTCCAATCGATACTTTAAGAATTTTTTGCAGAGACGTTTTTCAGGCGAAAGGATTCTACAGGTTATTGTCTAAATCTGATTTATAGCTCGCATTTTCCAATTATCGTTCCATCAATCATTATAACTGAGCCAGAGATAATGATGGAAGCGTTGTTCAATAATTTTGCTGATGTGTGCGTTCAATTTATCTTGCTAATTTGTTTCACATTTATTTGTATATTCTCTCGTAATGTGTGTGTATTAGCAACTTAGAATATTTGAAACTAATTGGACTATTTGTCCCAATTGTACCACTAGACCATGTCATAATTTGGAATAATTGGAACTAATGGCACCATTCGTTCCAATTGTACCACGTCATAATTTGGAATAATTGGAACTAATTAGATCATTCATTCCAATTGTACTCAATCTAGAACTGTTGACACTAATAAGACTAAATTTGTAGCAGATGTACCAGAACAGTTGGCACTAATAAGACTAAATTTGTACCAGATGTACCATATGCCTGATACCCACTTCGAACCGACTCGCGCCCTCCCGCGTATGATCAGACGCGCTCCACGTTTCATTAAGAGTATTTTTATCCCAAATGAAAATAATAACCAAAATTTATAGTTTTGAAGAAGGTAAGCCATAATTTATGTTTTAATGCTCATTATGGCTATTTAAAAATTTATCTCTCTCTCTCTCTCTCTCTCTATATATATATATATATATATTGTAGATCTGGTAGTAACTCATCTTTATATGAGTCTGTAGGAACCAATATAAATATCTCTTACGTGATACATAAAATACAGTACGTTATTGCACAAACATGTTAATGCACAAATTACATTAATTTAATGCACAAATTACATTAATTTAATGCACAAATTATTTAACACACTTTTAATGAACAAACAACAGTGAGCTAATGCATCAATTAATCTAGACCGTAGATTAAAAAAAAATCAACCTTTCAAATTAGTTCCTAATTCCTACCTAAGGATGAATTTCTACACGATCCCTCCCTATATATATATATATATATATATATAGGTTTGGTTCATGTAAAAACTACAAACTAATATGAACCCTCGATCATGATATGATCTACGATATCATTAATCGAAGCATGAAATTGATATGTAAAAAGCATGATCTTATTTAAGCATAAATTTTTATATAAAAAGCATGAATCGAAAAAAATACTTTTAAGCATCATAGTATATTTTAAAAACATGATTATATATTAAAAAAAGTATGATTTGTAATTTATACAGAAGAATCGATATTTATATTAACCCATCCCTATATATACGTTAGTATAAAAACTAATCCCCATATAAAAACTAAAAAATTATCCTATCCATCCATTTCATTAGATTGAACTATTCATATTTTATACTTGTATCTATTAGTTCGCTAATTTTATTATTATCTTAAGCACACATTAGCAGAAAACTAAACGAATTGAGTCACCCATTATCTGTCGGAAATGGTTCAGTAATTAACTATTAATTGAGGATAAATATTATTAATTAAATATTTATTGGAAGTTAATCTACGTCGTGAGTGGATGAACGTGGTATATTTATTATCTCTCAACTAATTTCCAGTGAATGAGATATTGTATGTTAAAGGTTGGATGTTGGAGTAGAAATTAACACTCCCTCCGTACGTAGAATAATGCCCCGTTTGCGGCTCGGCACGTAAAATAAGAAAGTTGGTGAAGTTAGTTTGAGTGGGATAAAAGTTAGAAAGTAGGGATAGCGGTAATGATATAGGTTTAGTTTGTTAATTGTAAATTAAAGATAGTGGGTGGTTGTGGCTTTCAGCAATTCTTTTCTACTCCATTTCATTTCATTGCCTTTGTAAATTAAGAATATTGACTGGTTTCAATTTTTTTGTTTGATTTTTGATTTAGTCGACTAATTTCTTTCAGTAAAATTAATCAATCATTTTATTTAGACAATCATATTTAGATAGTGAAGTATAGCTGCATCATGTATAAATAAAAACAAGAAAGGAATTCAAAGTAGATGGAAATAACAATCACATTAAATGGAGAAAGATTTCCCACTAAAACTAAAAATTTGGAGGCAATATTTTGGGGGGAATTTTAAACTACACCTAACACCTTCAATACAGAATTTAGAGAGCATTCGATAGAGCAATAAAAATAAAAGAGAAGTTGCAATGCCAAAAATGAAGAGGAGGTCGGATCTGACAAATTTGGAGCGCGTTGATATGGTGCAGTGGCTTATCCATCACAGTAGAAACTCCATTCTTACACCATGGAGCAAAAAAGGAAGATGCTATACTCTTCAAAATTGATTTGAAGACTGTGTGGAGAATCTGGAAATCTGCATCTGCTCAAATTGTTTTGGGAGGACCTGTTGCAGTTATTTCAAAGAAAAGGGGAACAAAACATAAGGATAAGTTAGTGTTTGATGCAGAAAAAATCAAGGCTCTATCAATTCTACAGAGGCAAACAATCAGAAAGCTAGCATTGAGCCTTGGGGTCAGGAGGTTGGTACAAGAGTGAGTTAAAGATAACAAGGTAAAGACTCATACTAATGCTATAAAATCATTCCTAACTCCTACAAATATGCTCAATAGACTTCTATTTAGCCTCACTCAGTTGAGAAACATAAGTGTAGATGGAAAACTACCTTTTAAGCCAATTTATAACATCATTCATATGGATGAAAAATGGTTCAACTTAAACAAAACAAAAGACAAGTATTACCTTGTAGATGGTGAAGTAGATCCCCATATAACTTGCAAATCCAAGACTCACATTGATAAGATAATGTTCGCATGCATGGTTTTTAGACATACATTTCATAGTACAGGCAACATGATCTTTGATGGCAAGTTTGACATCATTCCATTCATTTATGAGAAGCCAGCCAAAAGAAACAGCAAAAACAAAGCCAAAGGAACAATGTTAACAAAGCTAATTCAGACAATAAGCAGGGTAGTAATGAATGAAACATTTCTGCAGCAGGTAAGTATTCATTTATCATTGTATTTTAACACTAACAGAATATATTTCATCACTTAGTTGGATATGCATTCACTGCTGCAGTTAATACCAATTATTAAAGCGAAGTGGCCAAGCAACATCAACAAACACATAATCATACAACAAGATAATGCAAAGCTACATTTTTCAAACGATGATCCTAATTTCATAGAAACAACAGAAGCAGATGGGTGAAATATTGAGCTTATTTGTCAACCAGCAAACTCACCAGACACAAATATAAGTGACCCAGGTTTTTTCAGAGCACTTCAGTCACTCAAGGATGAGAAGATGTCTGTGACAATTAATGATATGATAAGGAATGTAAAGCAAGCTTTTGAAAAGTTTGAGCCTTGGAAGTTAAACAATGTTTTTCTAACATTGTAAGACTGCCTTCATGAGATCATAAAGAAAAAAGGCAACAACAACTATGGTGTGCCACACATGGGCAAAGAGAAGCTACTTAGGCTTGACTTACTCTTGACTGCCTTCAAGTTGATGAACAACTTGTGAAGGACAACTGGGAGTATCTAAAGGAGAATGGATTTGAGCAGGAGCAGGAGGCAACACACAACAATGACAACATAGTTCAGGGACTACACCAATTAGGTTTAGAAGATTAGGAGGTCTGATTTCTATATCAGTTTTTTGGTCAGGATTTACAAGGACAAACATGAAAGAGCTCATTTTGTTGTTTGGAATGTAAGTTGCCCTTGGATCAGTTGTTTTGAAATCAATGTAGTCTCAACTTTTTGAAATTAATAGCCACATTTTGCATCATTGACTCAATAACTATCCTATTTCAACCTCCAAAACTAGGATTCAAAAGTCCTAGTGGTGACATCAATAGGATAGGATCAAGAACTCTCAAGCAAATATAAACAAACCAAAAAAGCATCAGCAAGATCAATTGCATCATAAAAACCAACAAAGCATCAGCAAGACAGTTTGCATCATCTCCATCATCATTCAAGACAACATACAAGCATAGATCACATAGTATGTGACTCATTATCAATTTAAGGCAAGAAACCAACAGATAATTAAATCACATAAGGCATCATCTGCATCACCATCCAAGGCAATAGATCACATAGCATTTGATTCATTATGAGTTTAAGGCAAGAAACCAACAGATAAATCAATAAAGGCACCATCTGCCATGAACAACAATGGTATCAGAATTTAATAGATCAGAATTGAGCATTTTTCATTAAAGGCAACATAATTGAGCATCAAAAATCAAGGCAACATAATTGAACATCAGAAATCAAGTATCACAGAAAAAATATCACTAGCCACTATACCCCCACACGAATCAGATAATTAAGGCATCACCAGCCAATTCCCCACAACACAGAAAGGTCAAACCTGAAATTGCTTAGGAGTAGAAGGGAGTAATTATGATTCACCATCATATTTAACGTCGTCAGCGATCTTGGCAGTGCAATACATCTGATATGGATCGAGGGTGGCTGCCATCGATGCATGAACAACACTGGGCATCTCTGTTTCACTTAGGGTAATGGCAAATGCATCAAATTCATCGCCAGGAAATGGAGTTTCCGCCCATTAACCAGCGCCTCCATTGAATTGAGTTTCCATCATGATTTCATCCCATTTCATCGCTGGATCTGTCGGAATTGGGGTTGGTTCCCACACCGGTGGAACCCATAAATCCTCCAAAAACTTAGGAGAATCGTGGCGGAGCTCAGAGCCCACAGGACTTGGGGTTGGTTCCCACCCCGGTGGAACCCATAAATCCTCCAAAAAAATCAAGACTGTGGTCGTCAGGATTAGATCCCATTGCCAATCCGAGGAGAAATGAGAGAAATAAGAGCTAGAATCGGCAAATCGATTTAGGGTTGTTCAACAACAGAGAGATAGAATCGGCAAATCGGCAAATGAGAGATGTTCGATTTAGGGTTTACCAATAGAGAGATAGAATCGACAAATCGATTTAGGGCTGTTCAACAACATAGAGATAGAATCGGTAAATTGGCAAATGAGAGAGACATGCGATTTAGGTTTTTTAGGAGTGATCGAATTGGGTTGGGTTTTTGTGAGGGATTGGACCAGACTATAGTTTTAGGTTGGGATATGATTATGGGTTGGGTTAGGTAATTAGCAGAATATGTGTAGGATTAGTAGATTTAATGAAATTAGGTTAAATATAGTGGGTGGGTCCAATAATGACATTCTTATATAATATGAGTGATTTTTTAGGGGTATAAATATATAAAAAGTGAAAGGGGGCATTACTTCACATACGAAAAAAAAGGAGTAAGTAGGGCATTATTCCACGTACGGAGGGAGTATTATATTTATAATAAATGTTAGTTGTGTCACATCTGTTGTATGTGGATGATTTGACTTATATTTAAGCCATTGTCTTTATGGGCTTAATAACTTATTGGGTTGGAGTGTATGAGTGCCCTCGCGCGTGCGCACACACACGCGCACCGTCGATCGATTGACGACATCGCCGCCCATCCATCCGAGAGGGGCAGGACGGGCTCGGGCCCGCGGCCCAGGACTTGGATCTTGACAATTTGTGTTTGAGCCTTTATTTTTGACGAACTCCTTAAGCCCATTTTACCTTTTTGTTCAGTCCATGTCCGCAACCCATCGGTCTGGCCCATGACCTTTTGGCTGCTGTAACAACGTCTCTTCATCTCCATCGAGCCCTTTGGGCGTCTGAAACCGCCGACCATCATGGCAGAGTTAATGGCGATGAGTCCTTTCACTTAATCGAGAAGTGCTATATATAGGAGGCATGCTCATTGCAAATTTCACTCATTTGAAAGCATTCTCTCCTCTTTCAAAGCATAACATATATCATTCCAGTTCAGTCTCCCTTCCTGTCTCATTGGTGCTCGGTTGTGTTTGTGGTGCTACTACAGCCGAGACGTTCAAGATCATTTTAACCTTTAGGCACGAGCCGTCTTATCGTGAGCACTATCGGGGCTTATTCTCGTCTTGCGGGCAGAAGTTCTAGCTTCGGACGATCTGATTTTCCTAAACTTGTTCTTCAGTTTCGTTGTAATACTTGTTAATTCTGTTCGTGTTCAAGTTCTTCAAATAAAATTTCCAAATATTCATTATTATACACGTGCAAATACCCGATTCCTAACATTATCTTCGTTCCGTAATTGGCGTTTCCAACTCTTTTCTATCTTCCAAAAAATTATTTCAATTGATTTTATATATGGTAATCTTTTCGATTCGTCCTATAGTAAAGCCTAGGCATGTAAATTTTGGTGGTTTTTGTTTTCCGTCTAGCATCTTTATTTGTGGGCGTCGATTATCCCTTGTAAGCATCGTTTGTTAGATATTTTGATGCTCCTAAAGTTAATATGTATTTATTCATAAGTTTTTTTTATTTAAGGAATATTTATGCAGAAGTTAATTTAATAACATAAATTAAAAGCATGTGATTACATTAATAAAAGCTTTAAAAATAATGTATTCTACTTTTATTATTTTATGCATAAATTAAAAGCATGGTCCATAACAGTTGGAAGCATAAAACTTTTGTTGCATATGCAATACTATAAATAATAATATGAAATAATTGTGATTATTTTTAGAATTTATAATGGGAAGAATGAGATTTCATTAATTTAAGTATAAAAGCTGAACTATTAAGCATGCGAATTCATTAATAGAATTATGAAAATCAACTATAATTTTGAAATTTCATTTACATAAGCATGAAAGTTGAACTATTAAGCATACAATTTCATTAACAAACACATGAAAAGGTCAACTAGTAAGCATAAAATTTCATTAACATAAGCACGGAATCGAACAATTGAACGCTTGTGCATTTATGATGGAAGCATAAATATTTCATTGCATACCATAATAATTCCTTCAAAAATATTACTTTACATTATAATCTAATCAAAATTGAAATATTACTATTCGACAATATATATGATTTTACACATCATTTGATATATTTTTTTTAATTATTGTAGTGAACTACTATTATTAACAAATAATCAAACGTGTTCCATGAGATATTTGAAAATTTAATAATCAAATAAATTATACATATGATAGATATTGATATTAGGGGTGTGTCGGTATGATATATCGTTAATTTTGTGTCATACCTTATACCTTATCATAAATTTCGGTACGATAAATTTCATATCGTTACCGTATCGTACCTTACGGTATACTAGAGATCGATATACCGTAAATTCGGTGTGAAATTTTTACATACCGTTGTCATACCAAAAGTTCGGTATACCTTATCGATATACGGTATACCGAAGTTTTACGGTATACCTTTTAGAAGAAATAATATCCCAAAATTCTAATAAATAAACTCCAACAAAATTAAATTAAATCCAGCAAAAAAAATAAACATCATACAAATCATGTCCAAACTCCAAATGAGAAATGAAGATAATGTGAAATAAACATCATACTTAATTATAATATATTAATATTACTTATTCATGTATGCGGTACGATATATCGTATATACCGGACGACGGTATATATTGATAAGACGGTGTATATTGAAAACAACGGTATATACCATGGATATCAAACGGTATACAGCAGTATCAGATAATTCCATACCGTTATCTTACCGAAATCTTTCGGTAGGTGACGGTTTACCATAAATTCAATATTTTTGATATTTTTTTCGGTACGGTAAAGGCGGTATATGTATACCTACCCAGCCCTAATTGATACATTTATTTATAGAAAACAGCAAAGCCCACATATGTGATAAATCTCAAAATTGTAGGGATGTGATTACATGAATGAGAACGAAAATACAATTTTACCCCAATCACAACTAAAAAAAAGTAAATCAACACAACATAAATGAAATCAGTTGAAATAAATACAACCATAGATCTTCCTAAATAAAGGGCCATGATGGGTTTGTAGTTTTCACATATGTGATAAATCCCAAAATTGTATGGAGTGATTATAGTGGAAAGGCCCTTTAAAGTGAGAAATATGAATGAATCTGGACCACACATCATAAAAGAGAAGATGGGCTCGTGAGATACATGCGCGGAAAATGTATCTCACGCGCCATTTTCTTTTCAGTGTGATTTTTTCATAAAGCATGGTGCGTTTTATTACACTGTGTGGTGCATCTCGTTACATATTTTGGTGCATCTCGTTATATAGTGTAGTGCATGTACAACATTTTTTCAGTTTTTTTTTTCAGCTTTTTTGTTGTTGTTTAAGGTTTGATTTTTTCGTAAAGCATATTGCATTTCATTATACTGTGTGTTGTATCTAGTTTCACATTGTGGTGCATCTCGTTATACAGCCATCTCATATTTTCATTTTTATATTTAAGCTCAAAAAAGTAATATAGGCTTTAGAAATGGAAATATATCTGAATTGGAGAATTTAAACCCTAATTGGGGATTCTAAACCGTAATTAGGGAATCTAAACCTAGGTGCATATCAGTGGTACATCTCATTATACTGTATATCGTGTATATCGGTACACGTAGTGGTGCATCTCAGAACCACAATGTGGTAGATGCAACACACTGTACAATGAAATGCACCACAATGTGAAACTAGATACACCACAACGTGAAACTAGATACACCATACATTGAAATGAGATGCATCCTACTTTATGGAAAAATCAGACCTTAAAAAAATGAAAAAGAAAAACCTGAAAAAATGTTTTACCTGTACCACATTGCATAGTGAGATGCACGAGATGAGTGGTGGAGATTTATTCTCATTTCTATATATATATGTATATATCAATTTTTAATTTTCTGAATTTATGAGCACGTTTTCGGTACAAGAATTATGTTGTACTAGTGTATTACATTACACATCAATTTAATATACTAATAATGTGCGTCATGAAAATTTGATATCATATTAACCGTGTTCATGTCACAGTCCGATTTCTAATGTATGAAACGACTAGAAACCATTGCATAGTGAGGGTGAAACAATGGAAAATAAACAAGGGAACATGCTTAGGTAGAAGAGAATATCTATTGAAAACGATAACAATTAACAACTTGTTTTCAATTACTCATCTCAAAAACTCAATGAAACAAGTTTATTAAGTAAGAGTCGAGAGGATAACAAAATAAAGTGTCGAGCACGAAGCTCATTCACCAATCATCAGAGTTATAAGAATTCAAGAAATACATCAAGTCCCAAAGTTATATGTATGAAGACATATAATCCAAACTTAAACAAACTCGACTAAAAAACAACGACCGCCGCCAAACACACTGTATCATCATCATCCGAGCTAACCTGCACGTTTTAGAAAACAACATGCAGGCTTGAGTACTTCGTACTCAGTGAACACATGCCAAAATAATTTAAAAGCTTGCTCAATAGAGCTATAAATTGAACTTACCTTTCTTGCTGCATCGCAAGTGTTACAGTTATAAAACAGTTAACTTGTGCATGCTAGAAAAATCATTTCGCTTTTGAAATTGTCTGCGCAAACAGTAATATATATCTTAAGTATGTACCAGTTCTACAATCAAATATTAGTGTCGAGAAGTAGGCCTCATTCTCAAACACCGTAACCGGCTCACTCAAAGGAAAACCCACGATCACTAACATGTGTACACAGAAATCCTGTCTCACATAGGACCGAATTTGTCTTTCTCAAGTATATGGCAAGATACATAAAAGCTCAAACATTGGCAAGTCAATTAATTTAAAAACTCACATAATATGATAATAGTAATCACATTCATCGATTTGTTTTGGTTAGAAAGCTCCAGCTACTTCTTTACTTACTCTTCTTTCTCTGTCACCCTTCACTTGTTGTTTCCGCTCGTGCCTTCATGAAGTTGAGATATATAGATATAAAGGCAGGCGAAAACAATATCACGAAATAAAAGCATCGCTGAAAACTTTTAGTTCCTGCTTGACTTAGCTTCTAGAGTTTCATATATTACTCAATATATATATACGAAGTCTATTCCAAGTACTTACTTATTGTACGTATCATATTCAGCTACACCTTACCAAGCTAAATATAATTTCTAAACCAACATAAATTCATCGAGTAATCATCATCAAACTCATAGAAGATTTAATTATATTCTTATAGCAACATAATCAAATTGTCACAGAATTTTTTTGCACAATTGTCACGCTTACTTAATAAACTGCTTTTCTTGGAAAATAATTAAGAATTGAGACCTTTGCCATTAGAAAGACAGAAGTGTCTAGTTTTCAACAAAATTTACGGAACTAAAAAATATTGAACGAGTAAAAAGTTATGACCGTTTTACTGCAGACTACCCAAGTTGGCAGATTGCTGCAAAAGTTATGGAATTCTTCCAAAAATTTGTCAAAATACTTTTCCTATACTTATGAATGATTAACAAGTATAAATCCACCATCAAAAGACCATTATTCAGGAAATCTCACTTGAATCTAATTAACTTACTATCACATTTTTACAATAAAATATAATTCCAAGCTTAATAACTTAATTAGAAACATAATGATCCTCTCATATATGTATATCATCGAAATTTTGACAAAAAGTATAGGAAATCAACTTCATTCTAACCAATTCATTTCATCTTCAAATAACTTTCAGGATCTTACAACAACAATCAATCCTTAGATAAAGAGAATGAAAATTTTACCAACTTAGTTTAGTTCTAAGCTTCGAATTTTTGCATAAGCAGCCTTTAAAATTCCCCACAAATTTAATTTATGCTCTGCTAATAACTACAAACTCATAATCGCCTTCAATTTCGTAAAAAAAAAAAAATCAAGATAAAAAAGTCCCTAATTTTAAAAGCCCTAGTTTTCACCTCTATTTTTATTTTATTCAGAAATATGATAAAATGTCTCTCAATTTAATTTAAAAAAAAACTTATATAAATCACAAAAAAAGCTCATATCAATCACAAATTTGATCAAAAGAAACCAAAATCAAAACGCTCATTTCTCAATGAAGCTTTCGAAAATTTGGGGTATAAGCAAAGATTGAATTTGAGTTACTTTAATGCTCCTAACTTCATCTTGAGTAGGAATTATACAAGAGAATTAGAATAGAGATCATCATTTACCATCTTACAGATTTCGGAATTAGAACCAAGAAAGAAAGAGTTAATGATCTACTACTATTCTTGAGTTTGGAAGATTGATGAAGTTTATCTTATTCCAAAAAAGTTTACATTTATCCTGATTGTCAAGTGATCCTTGAGCTTACCCTTTGAAGAAAATAGAAAGAAAGCAAAAGAAGTGCTGATGGAGGAAAGAGAGAGAATCGAGAGAGTGAGGGAGTGAAGTTAGAGAGTGTTAATTTAATAAGAGTATTAATTCAATTAGGAGCTAATCCTTCTCCATTTGGAAGTTTCTAAAAATAAACTCTAAGATATTTTAGATGAATAAGAAATTTTATTATAGATAATTCATGTGTCTTAATAGTAACTCTAGATTATTTTAATTAATTATTCATTATTTAAAAAAAATTAGTTTTAACAGTCATCTCATGCACCAACGAAATTCTCATGATGACTCCCAAAACAAAGGATAAGCTTTCGCACGCAATCTCGGAAATTCGGTGAATAACGAATTCATCGTAAAAAATTATCAATCACAGACAACTCATATATTCGAGTTAACTTATACAAATATACCTATGTGCTCATATCCTCCTTCACCTGCTCGTCTCAGGCTATCCGATACGAAATAAAATAACAAGAACTTTTGTTGTGGCAAATCGAATTTGCCGAAAAATTAAATATACCTATATATATATATATATATATATATCATCTTTCACTTTCTTTCTTAAAATCATACTTATCTTAATTATATAATAATTTATATTTATTAACACTAAAATAGACTAATTAAGTTAAGAAAAGAGCGGGGTATTACAGTTCAGGAACATAGTATCATACTACCATATTGTGTTCGGTAACATCGTGAACGCACACATAATGTGTATTGATGATACAAAATATGAATTGAGACATGAAACTGTAACAGAAAAATATTTCATATTACATATATTTGTCACCTATAATATGTAAGAGATACAAAAGTACATATAAGAAGACAATGAATTTTCTCTACTCGATGTTACACTTATTCTAAGTACTTACCGTACTTTTTTTTTTTTTTTTTTTTCAATAATTGTAGTCATAATCACAAGCACACTCTGCACTATTCACACCCTGCTCCACCAAAGCCTCAATTCCTTCAGTATCCCATGAAATATTTTGGCTTTAATTCGCCCTCTTTTAGGGGGAATTACTCGAATTTTCGCCTTTTCCAATTTATAGTTATTCTCCATAGATGACTTTGTGTGAGCTTGCTAACTAGCTTCTGTCTGAGCACTGCACGAATAATTAAGCATAGAAGAATAAATAGGAATTGGGATTAATTTCTAGATGAAGAATTTAGTAGCTATTTATAAGCAAACGGAGAAGCCAGGAAAATGCAACTCGTTAGACTTTATAACTAAGAAGTTTCGTAGTCAAATGGTTTCATACACTATTTTAATTTGTTAGTATTTGTTATTGTCAAATGGGGTCTCATTTTATTTTATATTTTTAACAAATTTGTCAGGATTGTAAGCATGCCTTTTGATGCCATTATTTTCAATCAAGAAGGCATATTTCTGAGTTTGGGTTTATTGCTGCCTCTTGTAGTTATAGATAGGTTCTGATCATGAATCTTGATTTTAAAGTTAACAAAAAATAAGACATGAGTTAATTACTTTATTATTCATGGTATAACTAGATGGGCTAAGGAATATTTTACGCCTCATGTTTGGAATGAATTCGTGATTCCATTATATATATATATATATATATATATATATATATATATATATAGATATTGATATTGATAAACTTCTATTTTTTGTTTAAAAAATAAAAAATTTGTCACGATTTGTCAAGGCATAAACGGAAAATAGCTACAGAGGTGGACTTTTGTGCGAAAAAATAGTCAATCTCTTGGATATATTATATAGGTAGCTTCCTGGAGAAAAACCGTAATCGACCGTGACGGCTCCTTGATTTTTGTTCTTTTTTCAATTTAGGGTCGTAAAAAATATAGTACAAATTTTCGATTTTGTATATATACATATATTTTGACGGACGTTTCCGTGTTTAAAACTTGTTGGTCAAGTGCAAGTCATACTAAAAAAAAATCCCTTCAATACTTATTTGCAATACATAACAAAAATATAATACAAAACATGTTTGCTTTCATTTATAGAATGTCCCATGAGAATTTTTTATTTTACTTTCCTTTACTTGCATATATCATTAATGAGATTTTAACCAAAATATAGGGGAAGAAAAAAGACTGAGGAATATTTTCTTCAATAATTACTTAGTAATTATTCTCCATTGATTAGTTTGTGTGAGACTGAGCTTACTAACTAACTGGCTAGTGTCTGGGAGCACCGCACGAAGAATTAAGCAGCGAAAAAAATAAAGAAGAATTGGGCTTAATTAAGCAAGTGAAGAAAGGATTCTAGAATGTGCAATTGTTATAATTTCCGTAGTCAAATGGTTTCATACAATATTTATAATGTTTTACTTTGTTAGCCCCATAGGGTCTCATTTTATTTATTTTTTAGTGACGGCTTGTCAACGCATAAATGGAAAATAGCAGAAGAGGTGGACTTTGTGTTAACAAAATTAGTCAAAGCTCTTGGTAGCTAGCTTCCTGGAGAACCGTGGCACGCGGCTCCTTATAATTTTTATTTTTATTTTTCAATTGGGTAGTGATATTTGGCCACACTGTGGCCGACCACACAAGCTAAACATAGTAATATAAGTTTTGAAAATGGAAATACACCCCAATTAGGAAACATAAACCCTAGGGGGAAAATGTGATTATTTCCATTTTTAGAGTCAACTTTCCTTTTCTGACGCGTGTGGCTGGCCACCGTGTGGCCGACCATCATTACCCTTTTCAATTTACGGCCAGAAAATTATACTCCTATTTCTTTTTATAGGGATAATTGTAATGTAAAACTCAAACCTTGGAGTTTTACTAACAATTATCCCTTTTTTATATGTGTACATACATATAATAGAGGATTTCGTGTTTTAAACTTCAACTTCGAAGTGAAAGCTATGCGAAATGTCGACATCTATGTTTAGCATTTCATTATTTGTTAGTATGTTTTTTACAATAAGATTAGGAAGGGTTTCTAGAAAAAAATGTTTGACTATTGTCTGGGATTTGAACTTTTTTTACGGGGCTGAGCAAAATTATTCAAGAAATCGAACTGGAAAATTTTATTGAAATCGTTCACAAATATAATTGACCGAACTGACCAATTAGATTAATTTTTCAGATTTTTAAAAACTGAGAACAACTATTCACCTTTAGTTTTTATGTATTAGTATAAAAAACGATTAACTGACCATGTCGATATCCATTAAAAACTGAGATGGTCTCTGCCGTAGATATCTGCCCCCATGCAGACCTTCCCACCCCGACCCGGTCAATACCAGGTGTTGATTTCACCTAATTTTTCTTTTATAATTCTTTTTTTTTCGACGGAGCCTTCGGATATGATTTTACGGCTTCACCTTCGCTCCGATTATTAATATAAGGATAATCGTCGAGCAAAAATTTAGATTTTTTCGGCTCGCTCTGAGACCTTCGGTTTCCTCGCTCGAATCTTGACCAAAGAAAAAATGGCAAATAAAAAAAAAAGTGCAACAAAAAAAGAGAGGGAAAAAAAATTGGAAATAAAAAAAATTCTAAAATAAAAAATAAAAATAAATAAATAGGCGCGTGAGGCCCACGCACGGCTAGTGGATCTCACGCACGGGTCGGGCGGGCGCATGGGTCATATCGGGGTGCAGATCTGCACCCAAGTTTTTGCCTTAAGAAAATAGGGAATAATTTAGGGCCAACTCTTTTTAATATCAATTGATAGAAGTTATTTGCACTCATTTATAAGAGTAGGAATTTTTAATACTACAATAACTTAAAAGACTAAACTACCTTGACTCTAAATAAAACTAAAAAAGGCAACCAAAAAATAAAAACAAACCCTATTTTAAATTTGGTCAACATTAGTGTAACACCCGAATTTACAAAATTAAAATGTTACTCTTTCTTAATCATAAATACGGAATTAACTTAAAGGAATCAAATATTTAAATATTTGCCTTTCTAAAACTCTTTAATGAGAAATTATATTTACACAATAGTAGAAATTTAGAATCTTATAAAATAATTTCTAGGATACATATCAAACAAATTCTTCGTACGTTTCATACAAGAGGACACCACCTTTTCAAAAAAAATAAAATTAATATAAAGTTATAAACTCAACAAAAAACTGCTAATTTATGAATAATTTGCAAAAATAGGACTTTAGATCAAAACTCTTTATGAAACTACTAACTCTAGATGCCCAAACACCATATCAGAATTTCAACATAACCAAAATCCTTTAATCTAACTTAAGATAATCAATTTTCAATAAAAAAATTTAAACATTAAATAAATAATCGACACCTTATTTCCTTCCACGCAGCTCAATGCTCTCTGACCTGAAAATATTTGAAAAGCGTGGGTGAGTACTCATAAAACGTACTCAGTGGTGGGTCATACATGGGATCAATTACGTTTTTGTACCAACAGTGTATATCGCGGGAAGTGAAACACAATTCTTCAACCATAATACGCACATGACTCTTGGTATCAAGGCACATATCGAATATAAAATTCTTCAACCATAACAAGCACATGACTCTCGGTATCAAGGCCGTTACGGAACATTCTAATCGCTGTTCACAGGACATTACTTTAACATATAACCTACAAGAGTTCGAAGCATTCAAGGCGATTATATGCATCATTCTCATTTCATATCACACATTCCATACGATATATAATGTTGAACATAAACATTTTACAAACATCATTCTTTCTCATTTAAAACACTTTGATCCATAAGCATAAAACACTTTCTTGAGTTTGGAAGAAATTTTACCCACCTCAAAAGTTGAGCACAAACGATTCAAATAATCAAATATGGACGAGAAGCCTAATTGCGCCGCACCTAACCGCATACCATAATTTCCTTAAATTAGAAAACTAAGAAAATTTCCATAATTTAGTCTATAAAGAAATAAATCTTTGAATTCAGCTTAGCCTAACTTAGATTTTGAACTTTATTTATGCATAATTTCCTAAGGATTGCTTTCTGGATCAAATAAAATTAAAGCTTTAGCACTGGCAATATTTATTTCAAATAAAACTAATGTAATAAAATTCTTAATTTAGACAAAATACGTATCTATTATTATATTAACGAAAACGACTCTTCTTTTAAAAAATCCTATGTGGCACCCCTCATATTTCTTCATTCCTATTTATCTAAATTCTCAAATTTTTTGAATTAAAATCAATTATAAATATATATTCTAATAATTTTAATTCTCAAATAAAATCTTACTGCCCATAAGATTAAGGTAAGATTTAGCCTCAAAAAATTAACGTGGGATTCACTTTCCAAATTTAATCAATTAACATCTATCCTTATTTCTTATATTAAAATTTTTCATCTATTATTTCTTTGTTCAGTTTGAAAAAATAATTTCAATATGAATATATTTTCTTCATTCGAATTATTATATGTATCCATCTAATCATTATTATATTACTAAAAAGAAAATGATTTTTACTTTGAAAAAAATTCTATGTCCCACATCGGTTATTCAATGAAACATCACCTATTGAAAAGCCTATAAATACCTAGAATCAATATGTATTTTCTCATCTTTCGCAGCACAAGTTTTATTTGGCCCATTTATTTATTAGTCGGCCGAATAAATAACTAAATTTTTATAGTCTAATAATTTAATTTAATTTGGCCAATATTTTAGGTGGTCGAAAAAATAATTATTTTTAAATCATCATAAAACTCATCATCTATTCAAGAACATCATAAACTAAAAATTTCCTCAAACATATATATACATATATATATATTCATCAAATTTTTCAAGAAAAATTATAAGAAACTCATACTCTTTAATTTCTCAATTCCTCATGCAACACATCATTCAAAATTCATCAAAATCATCATCAACTCCCTAATAAGAATTTAGGATATAGAATCCCTAAATTTCCTTAAAATTTTCGGTACCCTCAAGAATAAAACAACCAAAAATTTCTAACTTCTTTTCTTATACTCAAATTACTCAAAATCATTATATTTATCATAATCTCATTCATCAAGAATTTTCTCAACAAAACTCCTCTTTTCCTCCTACTTATGACATCAGTTTTTCTCAAGAAAATTGGAGGAAAATTTCTTCTCTTTTAATTACTTATCTCATGTCTCTTAGATTAATTTCTAAAACTTATTTACATCATCAATTTCATGCTTCAATCATCATCATAAAATCCCTAAAAATACCTATCATTTTCGATATACATAAAGAAATAAACATCCATGATTTTTCCTTCATCTTTTTCATATATATACATATACAAGGATTAAGGGATATCATACTTAAAAACAAATTTAAAACTCCTCCTCCTTGGCTTCACTTTCGACAGTTTTTTAGGGAGGGAGAATAGAAATTCTTGCTTCCTCCTTCTTGCAAAAAAAACACTCAAAAGTTGAAGAACTGTTGGGAAATTTATTAGTATGAGTTTTGATGAATTTCAAAACCGACTGACCCCAACCGAGTAGATGTTGCCAGAACCTAATGTTAGAATTTAGGCTCGCTGTTTGAGCAAAGTTAAGATTTTATCTTTACAGGTCTCCAGCTAAAGATGGCAACAAGGCATCACTCAAACAGAACATCAGTTATGATGAAGGACAAGTGAGAGTTCATATGTTCAGATGGAATGAGGGGGAAGTCTTTAGAACATCAGTTGTGAAGGAAACCAACTGAGCGCTCATCAGATGAGAAGCAATAGAGAGGAAGAGAACATCAGAAGAAAAGAAAGTCATCTGAGAGTTCGAACCCAACCGACTAAATACAAGAAGGACAACTGAGCGTTCTAGTTGGAACATCAGTTGTAAACTCAATCGGTTAATATCAACAAGATGAAGTTCAAAGTCAGCTGAGAGTTCAACAGATCAGAACATCAGCTGAAGACCACTCAGATGAAGATCAAGACTTTCAACCGACTAACAAAGGTTGACTGTCAGAAAGGTTAAGATTTGAATTTCAAAAAGAAGTCACATGAGGGTTTGACCGTTCAGTCATTACCCCATCTGGCCCAACACAAGGCTGTCTCAGATGGAAAGCAGAAGAGCACAGATGCCATATCGGGAAAGTCTGCGGAGATGAGAGACAAACCATCGCTATCAAAGAACAGAGATCAACAGCTCCTCCAACGGCTAGTTGATTCTCTCCGCCTATAAATAGAGGCTTCCATTCATTGGAGATAAGCGCGGAAGACACACAAGAGAAGACACATGAGACGAGACAGAGCGAAAGAAAGAACTATATTCCTTACTCGAGCTGAATTAGATTTAGCCTCTAAGAACATCACTTGTTGAGAGTTCTAGAGCATTAGATTGTGTCTGAGTGTCTTTAGATCGAACCTTGAGAACATCACTTTGTGAGAGTTCATAGAGTGTTAGATCACAGCTCACTTCTTGTTCGAGCTGTTAGTTGGAACCTTATCTTTTATACCTGAAAAGGTTTTAGGACCCTACTCTTCCTGTAATTGAGTAGTTAGGTTGTCAAGTACCCGCAAACTTGACATAGGCTGTTTAGTGCCCGAAAACTAAACTGTAAAGGTTGATAAGTACCCGTAAACTTATTGTAACGGTTGCACAGCCCGGGTAAGCTGTGTGGTTTGTCCAGAAGAACTTGGACAGAGTTGTGTGGACTCACAACTCCCCGTGGACGTAGGAGGGTTATCTCCGAACCACGTTAAATCCTGTGTGTCTGTGTTTATTTTATTCAGTTATTTATTGCATGATTAACTGACCAAACTAACCGGCATACAAATCTGCATCTTTGCATATTCAACTGTTTTGGTTGTTGACCAACCCTGCACTAAAAGCGTGAGTTGATTTTAACGAGTTTAATTTTCCACCACATTCCGCACAGCCGCACTCTTCCAGCTGAGGTTGCTTATTCAGCTGTGAGATTCCAACTGAGTCCGTTTTACTCGGTTGAAGTAATTTTTAAGGGTTAAGTTTTTAAAATCCTAACTGGTGTATTCCCCCCCCCCATACACCAGTAACTCGTTTCGGGACCATCAAGTGGTATCAGAGCAGTGGTTCAAAAGACTGCTGACTCTGTTTCACAAGGTGTGAATTCGAGGAATTTTATTCAGTGGTCAACTGAACAAATCTCTTTTTCACGCTAGTGCATATCTACTTGCACCCTTCTTTTGTTGTTGTGTGCAGATGGACGTCAAAGACGATGAGGTACAATCTAATCCTGCTATCTTGATTTCTTCAATTATTTCTAACATGCAGGAAACCCTAGATGAAGAGTTGGAACTCTCATGGGATGACTTCTTAGCACTCAATGAGGAAGTGCAACAGCAGTCGGTTGAGTTTAAGAGTCTTCAAGTACAATTCGCCTAGCTTGAGGAATCCCTAACCGACAAGGACGATCTGATCAAGAGCCAAACGGAAGAGATTGACAATCTCAATAATCAGCTAAATGCTGCCAGCCAACCTAAGGCTTCAACTGATGAGGAGTTACAGAAACAGATCAAGAAACAGGAAGATCAGTTGAACAAGCAAGAGGCGCAGATCGGCCAGCTGGTGAAAAAGTCAGACGAAACAGTCCGAGTATATAGCTGTTCTTCTCAATGAATTGCAAACTGAGAAGGACAACCTGATCAAGCTATATCAGTCATCCAAGATCATAGAGAATTTAATCAGTTACAGCCGACAGACGGGTGACTTGTCAGGACTAGGTTACGATGTGGTTAAAGATAGTGGAATTCCTCCAGCAACCTTCATCAAAGCTGTTGAGATCAAGGTTGTTGAACCTAACACGGTTGAATCTGAATCTCCCCAAAGTAATGCAACTTCCACTTCTCAGCAAGCTCAACCGACCAAAGGAACTCCAACTGAGAAGGGAAAAGAAGCAATGGATGAACAGAACGTTCCATCGGTTGGGACATCAATCGAGGGGGAATGTTCCAAGTCACAGAAGAAGAACCAGAGGCGTTGGAGATACAACCGAAACAAAAATCAGAACCGACCTCTGAACCGTCCACAGAACCGACCACAGAAATAATGGAACCGACCGCAGAGCCAACAAGGACTCAACCATCTGAATCAACAGCGGTTCCATCATCAGTTCAACCAGAGGTTCCAACCGAGTCAACCAATGAGGAACAGTTTGAACAGCTGGAGATATTCATGCCACAAGTTGAATCAACATCCGAGCATGACCAGTTGCCGTCGTCAGTCAAAAAGATGGAATCAGTATCAGCTACGAAGATTCCAACATGGCGTCCGACCTCACAGACAAAATCAACAGGATAAGAATCGCCATCAAAACAGGAGGAAAGCCTCACCTCCTAAAGCTCAACATAGGAGAAATCCAACTCCTCCCAAGAAACAGAACATCACTACTAACAACAAGCCTAAGGATAATCGAGGTGTTGTTATAGTTGATGATGAAGGAAAAGTGATCTGGAATGATAAATCCATCCGAGTTTACCGGGAAAAGCGACGCACAGTTCCAGCGGGAACTGGTTCTAACCCTCCAGGACCCAACTGAAATTGGGGACCTAAGCGAGTTTCACTTTGCAGGTACAGGAGAAACAACGGAGGAAGAAGAAGGCGTCTGCAACAATGTGGGTGATGGATAGTGGATGCTCGAAACACATGACGAATCTAAAGGATTTGCTTGGAAGTTTCGTGGAAAAAGAAGGTCCATCAGTTACTTTTGGTGATAACTCAAAAGGTTATACCAGAGGTTACGGTACCCTTGAAACCAATCATGTTTCAATTTCTAATGTTTCTTATGTTGATGGATTGAAGCATAACCTACTCTCCATCAGCCAATTCTGTGATAATGGTTTCTCTGTCAAGTTTGATGCACAGGGTTGCAGAGTTAAAGATGTCGGATCAAAGCAGGTGATATTGTTGGGAAATCGATCTCAAACAGGGAATGTTTACTACGCTGACTGGAACAGCAGTCTCCCTGACACTTGCCTGTTATCAAAGAGCAGTTCGGATGTGAGTTGGTTGTGGCACAAAAGGCTCAACCATCTGAACTTCAAGACAATGAACCGACTCGCCAGACAAGAACATGCAAGAGGCATACCTAACCGAGTGTTTTCAACAACACACATCTGCAGTGCGTGCCAGCTGGGAAAGCTCGCTAGAACCTCCTTCCGGTTGAAGTCAACTCTCTCAACCGACCGAATGTTACAGCTGATCCATATGGATCTCTTCGGGCCAGTTACACCAAAGAGCATAAATGGCAACGAATATACACTGGTTGTAACTGATGATTACTCGAGGTACACGTGGACCATCTTCATGCGTCACAAAAGTGAAACCCGAGATGAGCTACCCAAGTTGATGGATCGGATATCGAACCAACAAGAGATAAAAATTATTTCCATTCGATCAGATCATGGAACTGAGTTTCTAGATCACAGTTGAGAAGAAAGATGTTTCCTTGGAGAAAAGACTCCAACTGAGATTCAGCGAGCTGACATCTTCAACAAATCTCTAGCCGAAGTGCGGTTCAAGATGCTATGTGATCTACTTGGATTGTTGGATCATTCAGATGAGGAACCAGCCGAGGTGAAGAGATAGATGCCCATCTGAGGGGGAAGCTCAGATGGAGGGGGAAGCTCAGCTGAAGGGGGAATCTCAGATACGGATTGCCAACTGAAGACGTCAAACGTCAGCTGAACAGACGAACTCGAGTCAGCTGATGGTATGCTGCAACAATGGATCAGACGTCAGCTGAACAGACGAACTCGAGTCAGCTGATGGTATGCGGCAACTGAGGAGCACAACTGAGGTATACAGCTGATATCGACATCAGCTACCAGGTATCATTTATGACTGAAGGTGTTATGTTCTTAAATGAGAATGTTTGAAATAAATTCAAACATTCCTGAGCTAGTCAGTTACATTAAAATAGCCATCATGTCGCATTAAATGAAAAGTACGGCTGAGCATCTATAGCTTACTTTATAGTGCGAGTGGGCTGACATGAAACTGTACACCTTCTCACGCGCTGGTTGGAACTCGGATCAAAACGTCAAGTCAAAGATAGTCAACAGTCGCGTAATCCCAGCCGTTGATGGATTCGCGCCATTTAACCCCAGCCGTTGATCTCATCCGAGTCAAAGACCTATATAAGGCGAAAAATCAGGAAGATATCTCCTACTTTCCTCATTTGTGCTTATCATTTATAACTATTCATCGTCTTCCAGTTTTCTGCCTAACCCATTTCTGCAAATAGATTTCTTTCCTTTCCTATATATTACCTCTGCAGTGATTATTAATGGCACCCAAAAGCAAGAGAATGGCATCATCCGGACCTTCCCTCGTGTCTAACACGTATGAAGAGTCATTCGATATGTTAGTATCGAAGATTCACTTCGAGCAGATCCTCTCCGACGAGGATCTAGAGTCGCCGGTCCTAGCCCCTCTCGCCAACACTCTCCGAGAGAACGGACTACTAGAATGGACCAAGCTCTGCCCCTCCCACTTGCTCAAGCGCCAAGTCGGAGAATTCTACGTCAATCTCGTTCGCCCCCTTGACAGTTCGGAGGGAGTTTCTACGAAGATGTCCTGTCGACAAAGAGATGTTCCGGCAAGGACGATACGTCGTGTCTCCTTCTCCATCGACGTGTCCGATGTCCTCTAGTACATCATACCAATCAACCACACCGCCACCGAGTTCCTGGAGAATATTACCGACGAACAAGCAGATGAATTTCTTCAGGATGCTCTGATCGAGCTGGAGCGGTTGAGGAGCAACATGCAACGAACAAAGCTAAAACCGGAACACCGCCTGCTGTTCGACGCCGTGTCGAAGGTAGTGTTCAGATACAGTGGTGCGTTCGGCGACATCAGCCGACCTGGTTTCAATATTTTCTGAACCAGTTGATGGTGGAAAAGTCGAAGATCTCTAAGACTATAACAGAGTCTGGAGAGAAGCTGCTGAGTGTGAAGGGGACGCTCAACTTTGGCTGCAAAGTCTCCGCCCTCATCCTCCTCGCAACAAAGGACCGCAACATGGTCTGGGCTGACTGCGAGGAGACGCCGCTGAAGAAGCTGTTGCTGTTCCCGACAGCCAAGAAAGCACAGGAGGTGCTGAGGAGTGTCTACACTCCTAAGGACAAGAGGGAGTCGGGAAAGCCAGCTGAGTCAACAGCTGAGGGGGAACAAGCTGCTGCTCGCCCGGCAAAATCCAAAGCCTCACGTCGCCGAGCTGACGCTGAGAAGGAGTCGACTGACGAACCTGCCATGAAAAAGTTAAGGGTAAGGTTCAAGAAGTCCACCAAGAAGGTAGCTGAGGTGCCGGCTGATGAGCCAACTGATGTTCCAGCTGACGAGTCAGCTGATGAGCCAGTTGAGGTTCCAGCTGAGGAGCCAACTAAGGAACAAGCTCCAGACGAGGAGGGAGCGCAGGTCGAGTCCACGCCTGCTGAGGAACGCTCCGAATCCAGCCGCTCAGCTGAGGCCGCATCATTCGAGATCGTACCTCGAGGCCCCGGAGCTGATGAGGCTGAGGGCATGGAGACGTCGGTTGCATCCTCCTCATCTCAGGACCTCGAAGATGTTACCACCTCCCCCACAGCTGGAGTGAATGCTGTACCGCCCCCAGAGCCTCTTGCTCTCTCTACCCAAATCGAGCCAGAAATTCCGAGCTCTCAACTCGATGCCAACATCGTGACCGCTCCTTCGGCCGATGTTGAGGAAACCATTGCACCCTCTTTCCCAACTGAATCCCAAATTCCGAGCTCTCAGCTCGATGCCGATGTTGTGACCGACTCTTTGGCCAACATTGATGAACCTATTGAACCCGAACCATACAATCTCACCCCCTCCCCGATCAACGAAGTGGAGGACCTGCAGGCTGTTGCTGACGAGCACGAAGGCAGGGTGGCCTACTGCTTTCAAAAGCTGTTGGGTCTGTTCCCTGCGGCTCGAGACATGCCCATCTTCGCCACACTGGGAACCGAGCTACTGTACCAGTTCCACCTGATCTTTAGCCAGTGGTATGTCAAGGAGGACACGATCAGTGTACTGAGCTAGGACAGGCTGAAGTCTGATGAGTCCCGCATCCGTGCCTACTTCAACTATTCTAACTTGGAGGTGGCATACAACAACCGGATCGCGCTGCTCACTAGACGGATGGACCAGAGTCTGGCTGAAGGGTAGGACACAAGGGAGGCAGCTGGAAAGAAGTGTGTCGACTTCCTTGACAGCATGTTGGTGAAATCAGCTGACTTCCTTGAGGATGTCGATGCAGCAGCCGCCGCTGCAAAGGAAGAGGAGGAAAACCTGAAGCTGTACCTGGCAAACCGTCAAGCCATGGTCACAGCTGAGCTTCTAGCTCAGTCTGCTCAAGCCCTTCCAGCTGCTCAGCTCGCTCCTTCAACAGAACAAATCTGCGAGCTAGTGGCTGAGAGGGTCAACCAGTTGAGGACCGAGCTGCTCGCCAACCTCCAGCACCAACAAGATGACCAGCTGAGGGAGTTGGCAGCTCAAGAAGTGGAGTACCAACAACTGGTGGAGGAGAATGCCGAGCTGAAGATGAAGCTGAATGATCTCTCCTCCTCCACCAGTCAGGACGTGTCGTAGCTGAAATCCACTCTGTTGGGCTTGAAGTCGGAAGTGAATGTCTTCAAGTCCTTGGCTGACTCAAATTTGGCCAAGTCCCAACAGACGCAGGATGCTGAATGGAGTCCCCGTTCGAGTCGCGTTGGGCTGAGTTCGTTGCCTTTCAGTCAAAGGTCAACAACAATCTCTCTGTCTTGAAGAAGGCAGAACAAGAGCGCCAGGACTCCGAACTGGCGAAGAAGATCGAGCTGGAGTGTGCGGTCGATGAACTCTTCAACCGTGTTCAATCCACCGAGGCCAAACTCAACTCTCTGGACGGTTCAGTAGCAAGCCTTGTTGCTGATGCCAAGAAGGGGGAAGAGAAGGAGACGGAGGGTGAAGCATAGGAAGAAGAAGAGACCCAAGAAGAAGGAGTGCCAGCTGCTCAACCATCCAAATCTCAGCTGAGGAGGAGGAAGTCTGCTGCTGCCAAGTCAACCGAAGTCGGTGGAGCCGAAATGACTAAGGACTTGGAGCAGGCAAAGAAGATTGGAGTTTTCTACAGCTCCATAGCCGAGATCGCAGCCGAGCTGGATTCTGAACTCGACGGGATAACAATCGAAGAGTGCATTGCAGCGGCTAAGGCTATGGATGTAGAGGAGAAGGACTACATGAACCCGAGCTGGATCAGAAAGTTTGCCGCCAGCCAGGCAAGGAGGGTAAACCAGTTCGAGGTTGAGCTGAAGAAGGTTTCTCAGAACCTGGACCGCAACATTGCCTCCCGCAGCCGACGCCGCATCAACAGAATCCAATCAAAGGCGGAAGCTCGGTTGAAGCAACAAAGGTTGCCTCTAAAGTCCAAGGTTGAGAGTCGGTTCAGGCATACCGACAAGTGGATGTCGACCGAGTGGAATGAGGAGTGGGAGCTGTTCAAGCAGGAGTTCGTGAACGACTTCTATTACAGGAAGGTTTACGCAACTGACGACCCAAGGAGAGCGTTCAAGGAGGCGCTGACCGAGTTGCACTCAAGTGACCCGGGCATGTTCAGTCAATTCAGGAGGGCCATGATTGACGCCAACCTGGACTTGAACACTGTTCCAGTTCCCAAGAGGGTTACTTATCGGCCACCTCTTCTCTCGGATTCCAGCAACCCGAACCGCACAAAGATTGCATCTGAGGCGAGGCAGGTCTGCAAGGAGCATGGAGTGGACATTTCCAAGGAGTCACCTGCTAAGAGGGAAATTTTTGTAAGGATTTTTGGCAAGTATGGGCTACAATACTAGCTCAGTTAGTTTTCTAGCAACTGTTGTAATTTTCGGTTTTTGAGCCTATCTTTTGTAACAATCAGTTGTAATGAAAACTATTCAGTGATAAGATTCACCTTGATGAACAATCCCTCATTGTCCAAGCTCTGAATCACAAAGTCTTTTAAATACCATGTTATAACTGTGTTAACCCTTTGATGTTTTATCTTATAGACTGTCTAGAATTTCAGCTGAGATTTTAGATAAGTTAGTGAGTTTTAGATCAATAGTGGTTTCAAGTTGTAAGTGGTTTTGGCATCATCAAAAAGGGGGAAATTGTTGGGAAATTTATTAGTATGAGTTTTGATGAATTCCAAAACCGACTGACCCCAACCGAGTAGATGTTGCCAGAACCTAATGTTAGAATTTAGGCTCGCTGTTTGAGCAAAGTTAAGATTTTATCTTTACAGGTCTCCAGCTAAAGATGGCAACAAGGCATCACTCAAACAGAACATCAGTTATGATGAAGGACAACTGAGAGTTCATATGTTCAGATGGAATGAGGGGGAAGTCTTCAGAACATCAGTTGTGAAGGAAACCAACTGAGCGCTCATCAGATGAGAAGCAGTAGAGAGGAAGAGAACATCAGAAGAAAAGAAAGTCATCTGAGAGTTCGAATCCAACTGACTAAATACAAGAAGGACAACTGAGCGTTCTAGTTGGAACATCAGTTGTAAACTCAATCGGTTAATATCAACAAGATGAAGTTCAAAGTCAGCTGAGAGTTCAACAGATCAGAACATCAGCTGAAGACCACTCAGATGAAGATCAAGACTTTCAACCGACTAACCAAGGTTGACTGTCAGAAAGGTTAAGATTTGAATTTCAAAAGGAAGTACAGATGCCATATCGGGAAAGTCTGTAGAGATGAGAGACAAGCCATCACTATCAAAGAACAGAGATCAACAGCTCCTCCAACGGCTAGTTGATTCTCTCCGCCTATAAATAGAGGCTTCCATTCATTGGAGATAAGCGCGGAAGACACACAAGAGAAGACACATGAGACGAGACAGAGCGAAAGAAAAAACTATATTCCTTACTCGAGCTGAATTAGATTTAGCCTCTAAGAACATCACTTGTTGAGAGTTCTAGAGCATTAGATTGTGTCCGAGTGTCTTTAGATCGAACCTTGAGAACATCACTTTGTGAGAGTTCATAGAGTGTTAGATCACAGCTCACTTCTTGTTCGAGCTGTTAGTTGGAACCTTATCTTTTATACCTGAAAAGGTTTTAGGACCCTACTCTTCCTGTAATTGAGTAGTTAGGTTGTCAAGTACCCGCAAACTTGACATAGGCTGTTTAGTGCCCGAAAACTAAACTGTAAAGGTTGATAAGTACCCGTAAACTTATTGCAACGGTTGCACAGCCCGGGTAAGCTGTGTGGTTTGTCCAGAAGAACTTGGACAGAGTTGTGTGGACTCACAACTCCCCGTGGACGTAGGAGGGTTATCTCCGAACCACGTTAAATCCTGTGTGTCTGTGTTTATTTTATTCAGTTATTTATTGCATGATTAACTGACCAAACTAACCGGCATACAAATCTGCATCTTTGCATATTCAACTGTTTTGGTTGTTAACCAACCCTACACTAAAAGCGTGAGTTGATTTTAACGAGTTTAATTTTCCACCACATTCCGCACATCCGCACTCTTCCAGCTGAGGTTGCTTACTCAGCTGTGAGATTCCAACTGAGTCCGTTTTACTCGGTTGAAGTAATTTTTAAGGGTTAAGTTTTTAAAATCCTAACTGGTGTATTCCCCCTCCATACAACAGTAACTCGTTTCGGGACCATCAAGAACCAAGGCTAGAATAAAAAGCTTCAATTCCTTGCTCAAAAGACCATGAAGGTCAAACAAAATAAGAAAGAAATAAGGGATTTTTCATGGCTTGTTTCAAGCATAAGTGAAAGAGAAGATAAACTCACTTACTCTTGGTAGTTTAAATGGATAGAGGTGAAGATTTCCTCAAGAAATTCCTACTTCTTCAAGCTCCTTCCACAGAGGATTTTTGTGTATGTTTATGTGTGTGTTTCGGCTGAGAGAGAGATGAAAGAGAGAGAGGGGGATGTCGATCAATACAGGGGGGAGGGGAGAGAATGATTCAAGAGAGAGAAAAATGGGTGATATTTAGAGAGAAAAGAGAAATTGAATGAGAGAACAGAGTGAGAGTGCGTGAGGTATGGTGAGAGTGGGGGAGGGAAATAGGGAAAAACAAATAGATAAGTCTCAACTTTATGCGGTAAAAATTTCGCCAGAAGAAAAAGTTTTCCGATTTAAAATATTCCTATTTTTCCGTTTAACTCTCAAATGACTTAAAACTGTCCTCGTCTTTTTCTCAACGTCGGAAACCTCTCTACTTCATCTCATATCTCACCAAATAAATCAAGCAATCCAAATATCAAATTTTCAAATCAAAATTTCGACTAACGAAGAAAAACTTAAAAATCGCTCGGATAATTAAAGCGATAAGAATAAATTTTTAAATCTCTCTCATATGATCTAGGATAAATCTCCGATATATCTCAAAAGTCTTAGAATATCTTCTAGACTCAAAAGACAATAACTAGGTGAAATTCGGAATTAGTCAATGAATAGTAAAATCTCGGTTATCGTCACTATTTATCTGAAAAATAAAATTCCTCAAAATTTTCTGAAATTCAAACTCAAACTCAAACTTATATAGAAATGCTCAAGCAATGCATCACATACTCGATTCGGATAACCGAAACGAGAAAAATCACATAAGAGCATGTAGGGACATTTTAGTAATTTCGCAAGAAAATTTCTTTTCTTGGAAATTTTTATCACTCAAAGCACATCATTTAAGCATGTAAACTCATTTAGAATGCACTCAAAGACTTAGAAAAGATCGGGGTATTACATCCCCACCCACTTAAAATAAATTTCGTCCTGAAATTTGCTTATCTTAGGAGAATAACTCGGAGAAAACTTTACTTTTATCTTAACTCTTAAATTTCACGTCGCGTCTTAAAGATCATGGTGATACCTACTGATCTTAACTTAAGGAATTAACTTCGTCTTCAACTGCTGGATTTTACAATCCAGAATCTCCTCGGGTCTCTTCTCGTGACTCGAATCTGGCTCAAGGTCCACGTCTTCTTAACGGTCCACACGCTTTGGATCTTATGTATCTAAGGTACGTGAAAAACTTTTATACTAATTCCCGCAACTTGGCGACAATGCTAACTTATAAGAAACGACACTAATCCTCTCTAGGATTTTGAACAGTCGGATATATCTTGATTTAAACTTTCTCTTTACGCTTAAGCGGCGGATTTCTCTTGCAGAAAATACCTTCTGAAAATTTCATCTCTGGATGCGAACTCTAACTCTAATCTTCGACTATCGATTTACGACTTCTGTCGACTCTGAACTCCTCTTATCTTCTCTCTAATCCAACGAAGGAATTCTAACGTCTTTTTAACTCCTTCAGGTCTCTTAACCTTTCTTTCGCCTGTTTCACTTCAATAATGTGGAGAACAACGCTTCTTTCTAAACAAAGCTTCGCACGACGCTATCCTACTCGCATTTAAATAACTCGCTGCCATAGGCAAGTTAGACAAGGGGTTTATCTTTGCTCCCAACTGTCCCCTTTATCTAGAACAACTACTGCCGACATAACTTCTAGAGTCTTATAGTCCTTTCGTACTAACCTTTCTCTATGGGCAATAAACGGTACTAAACTGCAACTGCATTGCCGACTTTTTCTTGAAAACTTTTCCAAAACGCGCGGTGAATTTGGGATCTCAATCTAACGTTGTCAAACTCAGAACTCCATATAAACGCACTATAAACTTTACAACAAAATTTATTCCATTTTTACTTCGGGATTGGAAAAGGTTTGCAACAAACCGTAAGGTCTCAGATGCAAAATCTTCACTCGCTTGCTCACTAAACATTCTTTTACATTCATCACTACTTCGCGTTTCACTCCTTCTCACTCGAACTATTACTTCAAATCTTGATTCATCATCGCATTTCCTGGATTACGGTGTAAGGAGCATCATGAGCTTCACTCATAATTTCCTTTCTCAACTCTTCGTCGTTGGGTACGCAAATTCTACTATAGATTCCTGAAAAATCTTGTACTCATTCTTCTCGGATTCTAACTTCGATTTCTCCTACTTCTCATATTTTCTTTAGCGATCTACGATTCTAGATCTCATGCCTAGACAACTACAAAAGATGCAATTTTTTGCTCCATCAACATCAAAATCTAAACAACTTCTATTCTCATTCTCTCTAACTCTTCTATAAATCTTTCCTTTTTCGAGAGGATAAATCCTAACTCAAAAATTTCTCCTCTACTTAGGGCATCAACCACTACAGCAGCTTTTCTGGGGTGCTAGGAGATCTTGTGATCATCGTTCTTCATTAACTCAAGCCATCTTCTCGGTCGCATACTCAATTCTTTCTGCTCGAAGTAGCATCTCAAACTCTTGTGATCTGAAAAGATTTCACACTTAACTCTGTACAAACGATATCTCCATATCTTTATGCGCTAAAGCTGCTTATTCCAAATCATGATTCGGGTACTTCTGCTTATGAGGTTTGTGTTGCCTTCAAGCGTAGGTTATAACGTTTCCATCTTGCATTAGGACACAACCTAGTCCTTTCCAACAATGCATCTGTAGTCCTTTCTATTCTCAATAAGGGCTAACACTGGAGCGGAGGTTAGTCTTGATTAAAGATCTTAGAAACTTTCCTCGCATTCTTTTCGAGGTACTAATTTCGAATCTTTCTTTAATAGGCTGATCATTAGCTTTACTTTCTTGGAGAAAATACTGACTCCTTAAATTAATTGAAAAGGTTGTCTATCCTTCACAAAGGGTACTTGTTCTTAAGCGAAATCTCGATAAGCTCTTGGCAAACATCACACATCCTCAAACTATCGTCTTTCGTCTTTATCACAGAGTTGGTGCTCCACACGGGACTGCACTTGGTCGAAAGAAATCTAAATCCAATATTTCTTACAACTAAATCTTTAACTCTTGAAGCTTCTTTGGTGCCATATTGAACTGCGCATTTAAAATTGAGGCTGCTCC
Organism: Schizonepeta tenuifolia; assembly: GCA_029490685.1. NCBI lineage: Eukaryota > Viridiplantae > Streptophyta > Magnoliopsida > Lamiales > Lamiaceae > Schizonepeta > Schizonepeta tenuifolia. Next base: position 86,850,784 of record CM055959.1, read on the forward strand.
AGGCTCTAAACCAATCATGAACTTCAATTGCCTATTGGAGGGCATATCGGCAGAACTTCTCGGAAAACATCTTCATACTTTCTAACTTCTGCTACATCATCGATACTCAACTCTTACTCCTTATCTTTAATCTGATACACAAGGGTATCATTTCTCCTCATCAACTTTTTTTTTTCATAGCCATAATCATCGACAATCTACTCTTCCTTCTCTTCTCAATACTACGGACTTCGGTTGGCTCTTCTCCTCGGGGTTGAAGCGAGATCTACTTCTAATTGCATCTAATCATCACAAAATTCTCGATTAATCTATATTAAATTATCCATGTCCTATATTGATTTTTGATTCAAGGACTTAGCGGATAACTTACGACTTCCAAATTCAAATTTTAAATACGAGCAAACGCGTGATACTATCTGAGTCCTACCCAGACAGGGGTCAACACTCTAAACTCCTGATTCGACTATTCTCTAACTAGGCCAAGGGTATCTATGCAAACACTTGCTGAAAACAAGTGCTATGTACCAATATCAACTTGGCACATCTCGTCGGTTGTTCATACTTAAGAGATCTTCCCTGGTCCTTGCTTTTGACTCTCTATTCGATCGCGATAATTCTCTGATGGCGCGGCTACTCTTGCCAAGGAGGCTGCTGCTTCTTCTGCTGACGCTTATACTGTCTCTTTTCATGCCTCATCCTCTTACTCTGGAGATTTTCACCACTTCACTTTTATTTTCTCTTTATTTCTCGGCCGCGAGGGGAGGGCTGTGGGGTTGCGACTTTCATCATATGTCCTTGAATTTAAAGAGGCACTAAAGAATGCAATCCTCTTCTCAGCGGCATGGCCAAATTCACGTCCAGGGCTCGGTTTAAAACTTCGGTAAAAGTCAGATCACTCTAACCTACAGGATCTACTCGAATATCGCATCTCAAAATAGTGCAAAACAAAACGCACATCTCCCCATCTGTATCCCCCTTGTCGGGGCGAAACGAGCTAACTCACAAAACTCACGATCGCACTCGGCTTCTAAATTATTTCCTTGACTCAAACTCACGAATTCATTTGCTTTTCGCTCTTGATAACTCTCCGGTACGTACTTCTCAAACGAGGCTACAGGTCTAGCTTTTTCTGCAAAGTAAATTGAGCAAAAGACAATCACTACCTTCTTCGAAAGAGTGTATCTTTCTTCCTTAAAGCAGGGATTAACCAAGTTTCCTAAACTGAAAGATTTTCCAAACACTCTCACCAAGATCGTGGATCTTTACATGTACATTTCAGCTAGTCTTAGTGACTACTATGTACTGGAAGATTTCTTAAAGCTTCACCAGATCTCTGAGCTTCAAACCTCTGAAGGAATACTGAAAGGCATCGATCCTTGTAGAAGATTACACAGACAATCACGAAATGGTAGTTGCTCCTTTTGCCACAACCATGATCTAACCAGCTGTCCTAGCATCCGCAGAACTCCAGACTTAACGAGAGAAAGTGACTAATCTCAAAAAGTCTGTCAAAAATTTGGAAATCCAATCATCTTCGATCAAGAAAGAGCTTCTCTCTAACCAGACAGAAATTCAAAAATATTTATCAGAGTAATTCTCAGAGCTTCAGAAGCTGACTCAAATTCTTGAAGAGATCAAGAACAACCTTCAAGATCGGATCCAAAGGCCTGCTGATGATATGGCTAAAGCTCATGAAAAGCATGTCACTAAAGTTCGTAAACAGCACAAGTCACAGAAAACTTCGATTCGTTGAGTTGATGCCATTACTAACAGTTTTATGTCAAAACTAGAACTTCAGAAACTGACCGCCAAAATCAATGCCAACTGCGTGTAAGTTAAGACTTATGAGTCCAAGATGGCCTCCATGGACGAAAATCTTGTCTCCTTACAGCAAGAGATCAAAAGAATTAAAGCTCAAACTATCTCAAATAGGATTGAGCAAACTTTCTCTCGACAGCTCCTTCAACATTTTCTCACTACCAATTCAAAACTCAACAATGAATTCTCCTATCTCAAAGAAGCAGTAGCCTCCCTTCATGCTGATGCCAAAAAGGAGGAAAAGGAGAAACTGACAAAAACATCAAAGCTGGAAGTTGAAAAAGATCAACAAGATGTAGTTGTTGTCAAAGAGTCCATCATAAAAGAAGGAAAGACTCTAGAAGAATTGGAAGTTGATCTCCTCGCTCAGGTCATTGAATCAGAAGATCTTGAAAGTGAAGATGTGCATCTCATCACCAAAGAGACCTTTGAAATTTCTAAAATTGTTGGAGCATCCAAGGATCAATTGAGCAACAAAAAGTGGTTGAAGGAATTTGAGGAAATTCAAACTGCTCGAGTTAACGCATACAAAGAAGAATTGTTAAAAGAGATGGCCAACCTATTGGATTTGAGGCATTGCTGCTTAAGAGGTGATTCTGCTCAAAGATGTTGGCAAAGTTTATGTAGTCAAAAGTACAGCTGAAGTGTCGAAGCCACTGCGTAGAACAAACTCTGTTATATGTGCTTCAATCTGTGCTAAGGGAACTTGGAACAGTCTGGCAGAGACTTTCCATATCTGTGCGGATTTTGCAGGATCTTTTCCATGTTTATGATAGATGCGGACAAGATACTTATCAAGCAGATATTGAACGTGTTCCTCAAGCCTTATCCTCACAAGGAAACAAGATCTAAAAAGATATATATATATATATATATATATATATATATATATATTTATATATGATGGCGAAGAGATCTAGGGTTTCAAACCCATATAAATTCGACATCAACAATTGTGAGGGTCGGCCGTTTGTTTTATTATTTGAGTGCTTATACTTTCTTGAGAGTATTGTATTTTGCGAGCATGAAATATTGTGAGTTTATCTTTGATAAATTAAGTCTGTAAGATGTTAAGGGTCGGACTGAAGGTTCGAGCTTAGGTTGAGCGATTGTAGATCGATCAATCACGAATTCACGTGAAGTTAGGAATAGGGTGAGCGAAAGGGTAGCATAAGGTGTCGACCTGTATGTGTAAGATCCTCTGTAGCCATTTCTTCTAATAGTGGATTGGTTCTCTCTTGGGAAAAGGCCCCCCAGACGTAGGCTGCAAAACCGAACTGGGTTACCATATCGTGTGTCTTTTATTTCAGCACAGTTTATTATTTCTGTTATACTGACTGTGTTAAGTTTTCAAGTAACACAATAACTTTATATGCATAAAGTGTTCATTTAGATCTAACAATTGGCACCAGAGCAGTACACTGATCTTACAGGTGTTGATTTTGGGACAGACATTTAAACGTGTTGCTGCGTTCGTGATAAGACACAATGACTTCCACAGGTGGCAGTTCGATGATGAAACCACCAATTCTTGATGGATCCAACTATGGATATTGGAAGATTCGTTTGATGGTACACATCAGAGCCATCAATGAAGAGGCGTGGGAGGCGATCAAGTTAGAATTCAAACCTCCCACCATAGCTGGTGAACCCAATGATGGAAAAGTCAAAAACAACAAAGAATGGTCAGAAGCTGAACGAAAAGAATTTGGGATGAATCAGGTTGCACTGAATGCCATTCAAGCGTATGTTACTGTGGAAATATTCTCTCTTATTTCCACATGCACCTCAAAAACTTGGCATCAGAAACTTGGACATGTAAGTTTGAGGAGTATGAAGAAACTACTGAATACAGATGTTGTTCGTGGAGTTCCCAAGCTCGAGATTGATGATAAGGTTGTGTGTGGACCTTGTCAATTGGGGAAACAAATCAAATTCGGACACAAGAAAGTTCGAAGCATCACCATCTCCAGCATTCTTGAATTGATACACATGGATTTAGTAGGACCGATGCCTACTCAAAGTATAGCAAAGAAGGAGTTCATTCTTGTGTGTGTTGATGATTATTCAAGGTTCACTTGGATGGAATTTCTCCGACACAAATCAGAAGCTTTCAAGAGCTTTAAGGACTTGTGCATTCGTGTGGAGTTAGAGAAGGATCTTCCCTTGAGAAGAATAAGAAGTGACCATGGTGGAGAATTTCAAAGTGAAGAGTTCCCAAGCTCGAGAAACTATTGAATATAGATGTTGTTCGTGGAGTTCCCAAGCTCGAGATTGATGATAAGGTTGTGTGTGGACCTTGTCAATTGGGAAAACAAATCAAAGTCGGACACAAGAAAGTTCGAAGCATCACCATCTCCAGCATTCTTGAATTGATACACATGGATTTAGTAGGACCGATGCCTACTCAAAGTATAGCAAAGAAGGAGTTCATTCTTGTGTGTGTTGATGATTATTCAAGGTTCACTTGGATGGAATTTCTCCGACACAAATCAGAAGCTTTCAAGAGCTTTAAGGACTTGTGCATTCGTGTGGAGTTAGAGAAGGATCTTCCCTTGAGAAGAATAAGAAGTGACCACGGTGGAGAATTTCAAAGTGAAGAGTTCATCAGCTTCTGCGCTGAAAAAAGAATCGCACATGAGTTTTCAGCTCCAAAAACACCTCAATAAAATGGAGTTGTTGAGAGAACGCTACAAGAAAAGATGAGGACTATGCTCAAGGCGAATGATGTGGCTGACAGGTTTTGGGCTGAGGCGATGAATACGACATGCTATATAGTGAATCGAGTCTATCTTCTTCCAATAACTAATTAGACTCCCTATGAAATCTGGAAGGGAAGAAAGCCCAACCTCAAACACCTCCACGTGTTCGGGACAGTGTGCTATGTTTTGAACGATAGGAAATACACACAAAAGCTTGATGATCGAGGTCTTGAAGCAATATTTATGGGATATGCTCGTAATAGCAGGGCATTTAGAGTCTATGTCAAGACAAACAACACTATCATGGAGTCTATCAATGTGGTCTTTACTGATTCTACTAAAACAGAAGCAAAAGATGAGTCTCAACTACTGTTACCTATTCCAGAGTCTGTGACAACTTCCTCAAATGCACAGACCGAACCTTCTGACACTGCCATTAATCCCATCGAAGTTGAAGCTCCAGCTGATTCCACCTCAGGCGAGATAGTCCCTACTACTCCAGGTCCATCCAGAAGAGTATCCAAGAATTATCCTCTAACAAATGTTATTGGAGATGTCACTGGAGGAAGAGTAACAAGAAATGTAGCAAGAGACTACAAACATATGGTGGGAAATATTGCGTTCATGTGCTATGTCTCTAAAGTTCTTCTGAAGAATGTCAAAGAGGCCTTATTGATTGAAGATTGGATTGCCTCCATGCAATAAGAATTGCTCCAGTTTTTTCGTTGCAATGTTTGGTATCTTGTGCCTCGTCCTATTGATGCTCATGTGATTAGGACAAAATGGATTTTTCGCAACAAAACGGATGAGATGGAGGAAACTATTTGCAACAAGTCAGGACTATTGCTCAAGGATACTCTCAAGAGGAGGGTATTGATTATGAAGAGACATTTGCTCCAGTCACTTGCCTAGAAGCTATTCGACTATTACTTGGAATGGCTTGCTGCATGAACCTCAAGCTATATCAAATGGATGTTAAGAGTGCTTTTCTCAATGGTACTCTTCAAGAAGATGTTTACGTGGAGCAGCCCCCAGGATTCGTCGATCCGGAGTTTCCTAACCATGTCTACAAGTTAAAGAAGGTGCTTTATGGATTGAAGCAAGCACCTCGTGCTTGGTATGATACGTTGTTCAAGTATCTCATCTCCAAGGGATATGTTCGAGGAGGATCTGACAAAACCCTTTTTCTAAAGAGTAATTTGAAAGGTATCATCATTATTCAGATTTATGTTGATGATATAATATTTGGCTCTGTGTCTCAGGATCTGATCTAGGAATTCGTGAGACACATGTCTAAGGATTTTGATATGAGTCTCTTTGCTGAATTGCATTATTTTCTTGGACTTCAAATTAAGCAATCCGAGGAGAGGATATTTGTGACTCAGTCAAAGTATGCTTGGAGCTTGGTGAAGAAAATTGGACTGGAAAATGCCAAGGTACGTCGCACACCTATGTCAACTTCAATCAAGCTTAGCAAGGACACAGAATGTGCCTCTGTAGATCAATCTCTATACAGAAGTATGATTGGAAGTTTGCTCTACTTGACGGCCAGTAGACCAGACATTAGCCACAGTGTCGGAGTCTGTGCCAAGTTCCAGGCAGATCCTAAGGAGAGTCACTTGCTAGCTGTGAAGAATATTATTAAATATATTAGAGGGACAAGTGATTTCGGTATCTGGATGACTAAGGACAACACCACATTCTTAGTGGGGTACAACGATGCAGATTGGGTAGGTAGCCAGACGATAGGAAGAGCACATCTGGAACATGTTTCTTTCTTGGTAACAATTTGGTATCCTGGCACAGCAAGAAGCAGGTGAGCGGGTCTCTGTCCTCAACTGAAGCTGAATATATTGCCGCAGGGTCAGCTTGCACTCAACTCATGTGGATGAGCCAAATGCTTGAAGATTATGGAGTGTCGTTTGAGCCTTTCACTCTTTAATGCGACAATAAGAGTGCCATTGATATCTCGAAGAATCATGTGCACCACTCTAAGTCGAAATACATCGACATTCGCCACCATTTCATAAGGAAGCTGATCGAAGAAAAGATACTCAACATGGAGTTCATGCCTACGGAGAAGCAGTTGACGAATTTGTTCACTAAGGCCTTGGATGCTGCGAGGTTCGAATCACTTCGAGCATCGTTGGGTGTTTTCTCTCCCTAAATTATTTAGAGATACCCATGCTTGTGGTTTTCTAAACAAGCACAATGTATATGTATATTATTGGTTTTTTTTTTTTTGGTCTTCTTGGTGTTTTCTGTTTTTCTATGTGTTTCTGTGCCTGGACTTTTGGGCACAACTAATGGCACACGTAGTATGTTGGAGCAGACAAGGGCTGACGTCATCTCTACAGCCTTTCAAAGGCTACTTTCTGTGCTCGACTCTGCGACTTGCAAGGGTTTGCAACGGCTGTTTTATGTTCAAAATCAAACATTGGAGATAAGGATCAATTCAAATCTTGATATATATATCATCTCCTATCTTATAGGGATTTATTTCCAGACTTATCTATTTGAATAGAGAAGTCCACCACCTTTGAATCTTTATATATATTGTTGCTTCTGCATTAAGATTTCTCTCATCTTCTGCTTAGTTTCGAAGCTCTCTCTCTCACAAAGATTTTGTTTGTGTATTGTTGATCAATATTCATCATGTCAGAAAGACGCTGTTCCACTCAGAGATTCTCAGACGACTCCGGTGATGATGAGGTTTCAATCTTTCGTTTATACCCAGCCGGTGGTAAAAAGAAGAAGGAAAGCCTGTGTATCATTGATTATCCAGACTCCGAATCAGACTCCGGAGAAAAGATTCCACCTACTGCTGCAACGAAGGAGCAGCCTGCTCGATCAAAGTTTTTCTCTCCGGCGAAGTCAGTCTGTGAGTCACCGTCGAAACATTCTCCGGCACTGGAGAAGCAGACAGTTGAAGACTCCACTTCTAAGATGGAGTCGAGTCAGAAGGAACCACGCATAGTTCCTGTTGCTGCTTTCAAAAAGAAGACTACTCTATCCAAGTCTTCTACTTCGCGATCTATTTTCTGGCGATCTGCATCTTCCGCCGGTGGTTCTCAAGCTATTAGAGATCAAGTCCCCATCCCTCCGGTGATTTCCGTTTTTGAAGAAACAGAAAAGGAGTAAGATATTGGTGAAGAATATGGAGTTGATCAAGCTACTATTGATGAGGTAGCCGCAGACTTTGACGTGCCAGAGTCTGTGCCAACAGAGAAGAAGAAGCCTTCCAAAAGACATCTTCGCAAGTTATCTGATCTGCCTAGAAAGAGGGTCAGAATTGAAGAAGCTTCCTTAACCATCAAGGAGCCTGTAGCGACCCCTGCTACTCGAACTAGGGGTCAATTGGCTAAGAAATTTGCTGTTGTTGCTGCCCGTGATGTTAAGGGCAAAGGGAAGGTTTGTGAATCTTCTAAGAAGAGAAAAAAGGCTGCTGCAAAGCCTAAGAAAGGTGTGGATCCAAATCAGCCCATTGAAGTTGAATCTGGGCCTGAACGTGCAATGGAGAGTGATGGTGGGAATTCTGAGCATGAAGCATCTCATCATGGAGCTTCTTCTGCTGCTCACCATGGTGGATCATCGGCTACACCTTCAAGAAGACAACTACTCTCAACTGATCCTAATCAGAGAACTAAGGCTGTGCAAGATGCCCTCAAGTTCAAATCTGATGAACATGCTGAGGCTTGGGATAATGTCATCCACGGGAAGCTGGTCTATGAGCAACCTGTGAAGAAGCAAGATTTGGAAGGAACCAGCTTGGACAAACTGTTGGAAGATGCCAAGTGGGATCAAATTGTCTATCCTGTTCGACGATATGTTCGAGCAGTTGTGCTGGAATTCTACTGTAACATGTCCAAGAGTATTGCCGACTCTTCCTCTCACAACCACTTCAAGACTTACATTCGAGGAAGGTATATCAATTTCTCTCCTGCTGTTATCTCTGCTTTTGTTGAACGGAATGATTTTAGTGTAGAAGAGGAGGATGTGTCTTTGGACACAATTGCCAGCGAGATTACCCATGGAGTGTACCGGACTTGGAAGAGGAACATGTCCATCAGTTTCTCAATATTGTCCCAGAAGTACGCAATCTTACACAAGATTGCAGTCAGAAATTGGTGCCCTACCACACACACTGCCACAGTAAGTCAAGAAATAGCAAGGGTGCTGTATGGAATAGGGCGATTCAAGCCCTTCGACTTTGGACGTTTGGTCTTTGACCACGTCACTCAACATGCTGGAAATCTGAAGAAGCCTAAGGCATTAGGCTATCCTGGTCTGATTTTTGGGATCATCTCATCGCAATTCCCTGAAGTGGTGTATGTAGGAGAACAATTCGAGCGTACTCCAAAGAGAATTATCATCCATGCCTAGCTATTCAACGAAGCTGTTCATCGTAAGGATATTACGGGTCCCTCTGTCTGCATTGTGGAGAGGAAGAAGCCGACATCCACTGTGCTAACGCCTGTGCTGAGTGAGCGTAATCTTCGGGCTATTTCTATAAGGATGCTGCGTGAGCTGGAGCGTGAGTACAATTCTATCCTGTTCCAAATGAAGAGGCTTCGTATGCGCAAGAATGAGATTGCGGCATTACTCAATGATGCCAAATCAGTCTTTGCTGGAGGAGAAGTTGTGCCATCTGGATCAGCGCCACAGGTTGAAGGGTCTGTGCCAGGAGATGATGATGATGATGTTGTTAATGACGATGGTGATGAAGCAGCAGGTGAGGATGATGTTGAGGATGCTGAAGAAGACTTGGGTGATGAAGATACCCAAACTGAAGAGGATGAAGAAGACCTTCAAGCATCAGCTCAAGCTGCGAAGAAGAAAGGATCCCAATCTTTCTAAAGATTAGATGGAAGACCCCCCCCTACTTTGTCATTTCTGCCAGACAAACATGGGGAGTAGAAGAAAAATAGAAGAATTTGTATTTATTTTGGTTTTCAGGTGTTCTAGTGTCTGTGCCAGTGTCACAGCCCCAAATCTCGAGGAACGACAAAGCCGGAGTGCGACTAGGGGTTGGATTAAAGAAGCGGGGAAGAATGGGGATGAATAAGAATGAACGAATAAACAGACATTAATAACAGAATAACTTCTATGAACAAGACTTCATTTAAACGAAAGAGTTGATCTCGAAGGATCACTCGACAAGTTGTTCAAAAAGAAACTGAATTCATTGTACGGGGCTTAGACCCAAAAGATAGATACATTATCTCAAAAAAGATTGGCAGCGGAAAGCGTAAAGCTAGATACAAGTTCTTCTTCCTAACTACAACTCTTTACTCAACCTCCACCGCTCCCGTCACTCAACCTGCACATTTATAAAACATATGCAGGGCTAAGTATAAACATACTTAGTGGACACGTTGCCGAAAATATATCATAAGTATAGAATAAATCAACCATCTTGATAAATAGCGCATCGGGGTTTTTCAACAAATACCCGAGCCTACTAAACATTTTCTTTCACTTTCACAATATAGCTTGGCCAAGCCCTTTTACTTGATGTTACGTTCAAGCTTGCCCAACTTCTGTTTCAACGCCGGAGGAGAGTATACTTCTCCCGCGCACGTTCTATTCACCGTGGCTGGCTACCCCTCAACAGGGTACCACACACACCGGCTACCGTGTACACTTAAACCCTGGAAAACCCTTACTGGTTAACTCAGCGGTCCGATCGATTAGTTAACCCCAATTGGCTAACTCAGAAAGGAACAAGAAAACTCACATAAAACAAATATTTTCATGCCTTGATAATCACTTTAAAACACAGTTATAAAGCGATAAGTAAACATTTTCGAGCATCGCTCATTTGATTTGATATATAGAAAAGCCCAACTTACTGATTACAGAACTATAATACGAGCTGTCCTATCCTTGGCGCTTACTTCCTCCTTTTATCGTAAATAAACAAACTTAAATAACTTGATCGCAACGATAAAAGAAACAGGAAATCGAAATCGGTTTTAGTCTTTTAGGCTTTTGCACTTTGCTACTTTCTTTTGATTATAAAAAAGACGAGACTCGATCAATTCTCGTTTACAAACTGACTCGGCTCCTTACTCGACACTTAGGTCAGTAGATAATGGATGTCGATAACTTATAACGACTTAAAAGTTCACAAGGAACGAAGTTGAAAAGGATTCAACTTAAGAAATTAAGTTTTTCATTAGTTTCTGCACAAAGCAGAGGTTCTGGAGTTCATACAGAACAGGGCACTTCGAAACAGGGGATGTAATTTATACTAAAAGAAAGCCACGTGTGTCTAGTTTACTCTTCAATTTACGGATCTTGATTTCGTTAAGTGAGCTAAAAGTTATGACAGTTTCCGTAAAATGTCGCAAAACAGTCCGCGCGAAACCCTAATGCTCGATAAAACTCGACGCACGATTCCCTAGGTTCGATTAATGCTACTCCACTTTTATTATTAGGAAATTTTCATCTCAAGGCAGTCTACATGCATTTCCCTTAATCGGGTTCACATTCACGTCTTTTGATTAAACAAACGACGAGCATAACCTCGTCCTTTTTCAACTAACCAATTACTAAACCAATTCAATTTCAATTTCTATTTCATTCAACAACTTCTCGTTTATAAGCTATAACTCATAACATCTCGTATCTCGGATGGAAATGTCGTCAACTACAAACTCGTTCCTTTATCCGTAACAATCTTTAATATCAAATTGGTTTTCCTTATTCGACTTTTCTATCGGCATTTAATCTCGTTTCTTCGTCTCTTAGAAAAATTCCAATCTTCTTAGAATTCGTTCAAATTTTCCGGTTACGATCATTAACTAGCAAGATTATCATATATTCAAATCATAGACTTAAATCATTATTCATTCTCGACTTATCGACGATTGCTTGTCTCTTAGCGAAAATCCGACGTTCTCCGATTTCGTTCAAATTTTACAATATCGATCATCATCTATCTAGCATCACTAATATGTAAACCATATTCTCAAAACATTAACGAGTCTCAACTTATTGACGTGTTTTCGTCTCTTACGTTTTCATTTATTTTTAGAAAAATTCCAATAAATTATGTAGTCATCCACATGCATACTACGTCTCATTTCTATTAACATTTGATGAAAATCATAACATCTACTACACCAAAACATCGATTCTTTCTCTCTTACATTTCTACTTTTATTTTTAGAAAATTCTAAATTAATTCATGTAGTGATCTAACATCATGTAGAACACTAATCCATCAATCAAACATCAAGAAAATCAAACTATATCAAACCCCTAAATCTATAAAAAAAATTCGGTAATGATCAATAGGTTAGGAGGGATGATTTCTTCATGATTTCAATCCATAAAACCTAATTCTAAGCATACTATAACATGTTTTAACCATAGAACATCATGCTTCTTCACCTCTAATGTTTCAAAAAAAATGAAGTTGATGGAAAATGATTTTTGTTCGGTTCATAACGTAGAAGAAGTGCCTACCTTGTCGAATATGACATCGGATCTAAAATCGATCGGTAGACGAGAGACTTGTTTATCTTGAAAAGCTTGAAGGAGATGACTTCAATGGAGGAAAAATGAGAGAAATGAGAGAGAGAGAGAGAAGAGGGAGACGGTAATGAGGGAGAGAGGGAGAGAGGATGACTAAGGCTTTACTATTCCATAAAGTGTAAAATATCTCCAAAGGTGATGACTCACATGTTAAGAGGCGGTTTAGGGGGGTTTAATTTAACCGAAATATCGCGTTTATGGGTCTAGAATGACGTTATAAAAGTCGAGAAATAAATTCTTAATCGGTTACGAATTCGACGAAATCTAATTTGACCGTTAGATTAGAAATAAATCACATACTCGGAAAACCTAATTCGTTTTTCAAAATCCGATAAAAAGTTGGGATAAGACAGTCTAAAATTCGCCCGGAAAAATTATAAAAACTGACTTTCTCCGGTGAACTCGTATCGAAGAAAAAGTGAATGTAAATTGTGACAGTTTTTCGATCTGAGTTTTCGGACGAAAAATCTATCGGACGCGAAAACCCAAATACAGTAGTCGTTCGACCGACTTATGGAATTTATTTTCAGAAATGGATTTCACCGTCAGTCTTAGAATCGAAAATCCTTAACTTAGGCGTGCAAAGCCTTAATTATTAATTAAATTTTTATTTTAATGGCGGAATAATTATCCGGGTTATTACATCCTACCCCTCTAACAAGAAATTTAGTCCCGAAATTTGCACACCTTCTTCAAAAAGGTAAGGGTACTTCTCTTTCATCTTTTCTTTGAGTTCCCACGTGGCTTCTTCTTGCCCGTGGTGACTCCATAGCACTTTTACTATTGGTATCGACTTGGTTCTTAACTCTTGTATTTTTTGATCCAAGATCGATAATGGTTTTTCTTCATAACTCAAGTCGGATTCAAGAACGACGTCTTGCTGGTTAATTACGTGCTTAGGATCAAAAACGTACTTTCTTAACTGAGATACGTGAAACACGTTATGGACACTTCCTAGACTTGGCGGTAAGGCCAATCTATAAGCAACAGGTCCTACTTTTTCGAGAATCTCATAAGGTCCTATAAACCTTGGTCTGAGTTTACCCTTAACGCCAAATCTAACGATTCCTTTGGATGGTGAAATTTTGAGGAAAACCTTATCCCCAATTTCAAAACTAAGATTGGTTCGACGATCATCGGCGTAAGACTTCTGTCGGCTCTGAGCCTCTTTCATTCGATGCAATACTACCGTTCTTAACATATCCACGAGTATCTGAATCGTTCTCTCGGATTGTCCATCCGTTTGAGGGTGAAAAGCAGTACTAAAGTTAAGTTCGGTACCTAACTCTTTCTGCATCGTGACCTAAAATCTCGAAGTGAATTTGGCATCTTTATCTGATGTTATCGACTTTGGTATTCCGTGCAGACGTACAATCTCACGGACATACAACTGTGCTAACTTCTCTGACCAATAGGTAATCTTAATCGGTAGAAAGTGAGCTGATTTAGTGATTCTATTAATAACTACCCAAATGGCAGTGTTTCCTCTTCTTGACTTAGGCAAACCTGTCACAAAATCCATAGCTATATCCTCTCATTCCCATTCTGGAATACTTAATGGCTGCAACAATCCATATGGTCTTTGGTGTAGAGCTTTCACTTGTTGACAAGCCAAACATCTTTCTACAAATGAGACAACGTCTCGTTTGAAACCGTTCCACCAAAAATTCTTTCTCAAATCTTGATACATCTTCGTACTTCCTGGGTGTGCTGTATATGGCGTATCGTGAGCCTCACTCATGATATTGTTCTTCAATTTGTCATCTTCAGGGATACAAAGTCTGCCTTCAAACAAAATTGCATTGTCTGGTGCCTTGGAAAAACCGTCTGGTTTATTCGTTCTTATCCTTAGTCGAAGCTTCTCAATTGATTCGTCCTTTCTCTGCGCACTTATGATTCTTTCTTGTAAGTCTGGTGTAGCTACGAGTGCGGCTATATGATTTGTTATCGTTTCAGGTGTATCCAGCACTTCTAAGTCCATTTCCTCAAATTCTTATACAAGAGCTTCTTCCTCAACAAAGAGACATCCTATCTTGGTTGGAGTCTTGCGACTCAGCGCGTCAGCTACCACGTTTGCTTTTCCTGGATGATAGTTGATTTCGCAATCATAATCCTTGACTAATTCGAGCCATCGTCTTTGTCTCATGTTCAATTCCTTTTGCTCGAAGAAGTACTTCAAACTCTTATGGTCCGTAAAAATCTCAACCCTAACACCATAGAGATGGTGTCTCCAAATCTTCAGCGTATGCACAACGTCTACTAGTTCTAAGTCGTGGGTTGGGTATTCAACTTCATGAGGTCGAAGTTGTCGTGAAGCATAAGCTATCACCTTTCCGTCTTGCATCAGTACACATCCTAATCCGTTCTTCGAAGCATCCGTATAGACCACGTATTCTTTATTCGCTTCTGGCAGAGCCAATACTGGTGCTGTGGTTAACTTCTCCTTGAGTGTCTGAAAACTCTTCTCGCATTCGTCCGTGTATCTGAACTTATTTCCCTTCCGAAGTAGTTGCGTCATAGGTCTAGCAATCGTAGAGAATCCCTCGATGAATCTTCTGTAATAACCGGCTAAACCTAAGAAACTCCTAATTTTGTTCGGACTTGTTGGCGATTTCCAATCGCGCATTGTCTCTACCTTGGCAGGATCCACCTTGATGCCTTCTGCTGATACTATGTGTCCAAGAAACATTACTTCCTTCAGCCAAAACTCGCACTTACTGAATTTGGCATAAAGCTTCTCAGCTCTAAGCATTTCTAAGACTATTCTCAAGTGTTCCTTGTGTTCTTCCTCATTCTTGGAGTAAATGAGAATGTCGTCAATGAATACTAAGACGAATTTGTCTAAATACAGGTGAAAAATTCTATTCATGAGATCCATGAATACTGTGGGAGCATTAGTTAAACCAAATGGCATAACTAGGAATTCGTAATGGCCATATCTGGTTCGGAAAGCAGTCTTAGGTATGTCCTCGGGTTTAATTTTCAATTGATGGTACCCGGATCTTAAATCTATTTTTGAAAAGACTCCTGCACCTTTAAGCTGATCAAAAAGGTCTTCTATCCTTGGCAAAGGATACTTATTCTTAAGGGTGATCTTATTTAACTCATGATAGTCTATGCACATCCTCATAGAACCATCCTTCTTTCTGACGAACAAAACAGGTGCTCCCGAAGGTGAAACACTCGGTCTAATGAATCCAAGGTCTAACAACTCTTGTAGCTGGATCTTAAGCTCTTCTAATTCTTTCGGCGCCATCCTATATGGGGCTTTCGATTTGGGGGCCGATCCTAGTTCTAAGTCAATCGAGAAATCTATGTGACGGTCGGGTGGTAAACCAGGTAATATTTCTGGAAAGACGTCTTCATATTCGTTAACAACTTTCACGTCTTGAATGGTCTTCTCGGCTTCTGGTTCTCCAACTAGGTATACGAGATAAGCGGTGCAACCTTTCTTCTTCATCAACTTCTTGGCTTGTAGGGCGGATATTATTGGTATTCTCCTACCCATTGCAATCCCATGAAATTCTGTCGGTTCTTTTCCTGGTGGTTGAAAAGAGATTTTCCTCTCGTTGCAGAGAATCGTGGCATAATTCTCAGACAACCAGTCCATTCCTAAGATTATATCTACGTCCCACATTATCATAACATTCAAATTGTTCGCCTTAACCTTAAGAGTTCCAATTTCTAATTCTAGGTTAGAGAAAACATGTGTGGAAGTAGTGATCTCTCCTGAAGGTGTAGCTACTCTCATAGCGTGTTCAGCTCGTACAGGTCTGATATCTAAGTTATCTGCACACGAACCAGCAATAAAACATTGCGATGCGCCAGTATCAAACAATATCTTAATAGGGATATTATGAAGTTTTGCCCATACCTGCTAGGTTTTCTTTTCTTTATTCTACGCACCCTGTTTGATTGCACATGCCCTTGCATTCTGTTGCTGTTGAGCGTGCTGCTGGAACTGCTGCTGGGTCATGTGCTGCTGCGGCTGTGCCTGAATCACCCTTAGAGGTTGGGGCTGTCCATACTGATTGTGTCCTGCCGCTTGCAAAGGTTTCTGGCAGTCCCTCTTAATGTGCCCCTTCTGCCCGCAGTTGAAGCAATTCCCAGAATTTGCTTGACAGATCCCGAAGTGTACCCTATTACACTTGGGACATGCAGGAACGGTAGCTCTTCCTTGATTGTTTCCTCCTTGGTTATTCCTTTGCTGCCCTTGTGGCTGACCTTGCTGATTATTTTCTTTCCATGGTCCCGTTTGATTATTTCCTTGTAAGTACAGTCCCGACTGACTATTTCCCTGCCATGGCTTCTTGCCAAAATTATTATTCGGGTTAGGCTACTGATAGCCTTGCTGGTTTCCATTTCTCTGATTTCCTTGATTATTGGAGTGCTGATAGTAGCCACTATTGTTTCCTCCATCCCATTTCCTTTTTCCCTGGTAGTTATTATTGTTGTTGTAATAGCCTCGATTCTGAGTTGGGGCTGGTGCGGGTGTTATAGTTTTCTTATCATCAGGCACTACGGCCTCCATCTCTAGGGCTCGTCCTAAAACTTCAGTGTAGCTCAGTCCTCCATGATTGGCTAACGCAATTCCAAACTCATGCTTCAGTCCCCCGCGGAACTTCTTCGCTATCTTTTCTTCGGTATCTACCTGAGCTGGTGCATACCTTGACAATTCAGAGAACTTGGCGTCGTACTCAGTTACTGTCATCTTCCCTTGTTTCAGGTTATAGAACTCGGCCTCCTTCTGAGCCCTATACGTCTTAGGTACGTACTTATCATACAATGCTTCCTTGAATTCTTCCCAAGTGAAACGAGCCAGATGCTCCGCGGGTATAACCTTCTATCGAGCTTCCCACCAGTAGTCAGCTGGTCCGGAAAGCTGGAATGCGACACACAGTAGTCGCTCCTCATCAGTACATCTGAGGAGTTTGAAAATTCTTTCAATAGATCGCACCCAAAGCTCAGCATCGCTTGGGTTTCCCGATCCGTTGAACATAGGTGGGTTACGTTTAAGGAACAAGTCCTCAATGTCACGACGGGGTGGTGGTGGAGGTGGTGATGGTGATGGTGGTGGAGGGGTATTATGGTGTTCCTGTTCTTCTTCCCTTTCATTTTGTGCTTGACGTCTTCCACATCCCCTGGGTCTACCAGGTCCTCTTCGATTGTTAACTACTCTTGGCGGCATTTTTTTTTTTTGAAACTATAAGAACAAAACTCTTATTAGCACCTTACTTTTAGGCCTTCTTTTACTTACTAACCCTTTTCCTTGTTTAATGTTGGGAAAAGAAAACTGATAATAGCTTCGATACTTAGCTCTTTAAACTTTTAACTTCTCAGTTTAAACCAGAATATTCATCTAAACTTTTTCTTCTAATCGAACTTAGAAGAAACTTTTCATAAGATCAAAGCCCACTCTCGGGTCATCATATATATATTATATACACGTCAAAGGAATATTAGTTTTGCCTCCAACGAGGACTTTATAAAAAGTTAGACTACAACTAGTCTAAACTAGGCTAACTGCCTATCTATGTACCGGGTGCACTAACAAGTTACATCTCCGTATCTACTGGAAGTACTAAAATGGAAATGATCCCAAAAACTTCGTATCCGTTTAGCGTACTACAAAAGGGTGGTTACTGATCCGACTATTTACAAGACAAAAAGAAACTTCTACTACTACTACGCGTCTAAGACGCACTACTCAACAAGCTGCAGTCGAGTCACTACTGCCCTCTACGGCCTGCAACTCCCCGAGGTCCTCCTCAGGATCTTCCTTAGGGTCCTCCTCCATCGGGTTCTCCTCAGGGTCCTCCTCCGGATCCTCATCCGGATCCTCCTCAGAATCTGTACCAAAGACGAGCTGAAGTGCCTCGTCAACCCTCAAAGTAGTGCCGTCCAAAAGTGTAAGTGGTGGTGGTGAAGGCACGTCTGAAGTGGTCCTCTCGGAGTCTGAAACCAAGTAGTCTGAGCTGGACACTACTGCACGCTTCTTCAGGGGAAGAAGGTGCTCATGAAGTGAACTAGACGCGTACACCTCTGCAGAACAGGCTCTGGATGGCCCCGCCTCAAACTGTCCCCGGACTCTCGTCCACTCAGCACAAATCTCCTCCAGGGGTGTAAGAGGAGATGGTAACTCAAGCATCGCAGCAAGCTTTGCATCTCTCTCTAGGTACTTGTCTCATAGAACTAATCCCTCACTAGGTGAAAGCACTGGCGGCAGCTCCAACAGTGCGGCAAACTCAGGGTCTAGGGCTAACAGCTCAGGCTCAAACTCGGGCACAGACTCTGTCGGAATGTGAAGGTAGGGAAGGTGCTCCTCAACTGGGATGGTCTACATGACCCGACTATGAAAGAATTGCCTACGTATGGCTAGGGCAAAACCATAGAAGTCGTCGATCGGCTCGGGGTCATCGCCGATCAGTGCGATGTGGTACCAGGATATGGCATGAGCCCAACCGTACCACTCGTCGGCCAGCCGTACGGTCAAATCGGCCATCGCCTGACGGGCTGCGTAGAAGCGTGCAACAAAGTCACTAACCAACTGCCCGATGTCATGATTCGGGTCCACCTCATAGTAGTAGTACTCGTCTAAGATCTCGTCTACTACTGTACACTGTCTCAAAGGTCAACTCTTCCGAGCCGTAACACGTGTAGCAGGCATCCTACAAAGTTTTAAGAGAACACGGATCAGTAACTGGTAGGGTAATTAACATGTCTTAAAGAATTCTTAAATCACAATTAGAATATTCCATTATTCAAATTGTAACACTTAACCACTTAATCACAGCTTATCTTAATCATCTAGCAATTTCAAGAAATTGCACTCAAACAATCACATAAAAAAAAAATTCAAGATTTCACTTTCATCCTTTTACTTATTATTCTTTTACTTTCTCACTTTATTTCTTCCTCGAATAAAATTTCTTAACGATTTCTTTCCTTTCTTTTAACTTATCAACCTATTTATTCTTATTCTTATTCTTCTTATTATTCTTTATTTTATTTCCTTTTTAAAAGGAAATATTTATGGCTTTCATTTTCAAAAACAAGTCGACTCCAACGAGTTTGTTGTTCATGTCACTTTACGCAGGTGACATTCGTTTATTCTCTTTGATTCCCTTTATTCTGTCCTTTCCGATCCGATCGTTTCTTGGATATTTTGGAACCAACGTTTCTTAGAACGTCTATGTTCTCAAAGAATCGGGAAGGCCTTAGAATTCGTCTAAATTCTCATAAACAAACATCTTGAATAAAGAAATTATAACTTAAATAATTTCACATACTTTCACATAGTATAGCATTCATGGTTTCACATAGTTCACGTAATATCACGAAGTATAATCTTTTTACTTTAATCAAATCATACTTGGCATACTTAATCTCATCATGCTTTCATACTTAATCAAAATTTCTTCTTTAAAAGAAATCATTCTTCTGAAATTCTTTCCTTACTTTTCTTCTTTGGTTGAGTCGACGTAGCGGGAGGTTGAGTTGTCATCTACTCTCTTAAACTTAGTGTTACGACCTAACTTTACTTGAAAGAAGACTCAGATGTAGAGTATATACAAATACTCCACCTTACTACTGAAAGGAATCTCGTATGCAGAGCAGAAACGATCGCTCTGATACCACTCTATCACAGCCCCAAATCCCGAGGGACGGCAAAGCCGGGGTGCTACTAGGGGTTGGATTAAAGAAGCGGGGAAGAAGGGGGATGAATAAGAATGAACGAATAAACAGACATTAATAACAGAATAACTTCTATGAACAAGACTTCATTTAAAAGAAAGAGTTGATCTCGAAGGATCACTCGACAAGTTGTTCAAAAGGAAACTGAGTTCATTGTACGGGGCTTATACCCAAAAGATAGATACATTATCTCAAAAAAGATTGGCAGCGGAAAGCGTAAAGCTAGATACAAGTTCTTCTTTCTAACTACAACTCTTTACTCAACCTCCGCCGCTACTGTCACTCAACCTGCACATTTATAAAACATATGCAGGGCTAACTATAAACATACTTAGTGGGCACGTTGCCGAAAATATATCATAAGTATAGATTAAATCAGACATCTTAATAAATAGCGCATCGGGGTTTTTCAACAAATACCCGAGCCTACTAAACATTTTCTTTCACTTTCACAATATAGCTTGGCCAAGCCCTTTTACTTGATGTTACGTTCAAGCTTGCCCAACTTATGTTTCAACGCCGGGGGAGAGTATACTTCTCCCGCGCACGTTCTATTCACCGTGGCTGGCTACCCCTCAACAGGGTACCACACACACCGGCTACCGTGTACACTTAAACCCTGGAAAACCCTTACTGGTTAACTCAGCGGTCCGATCGATTAGTTAACCCCAATTGGCTAACTCAGAAAGGAACAAGAAAACTCACATAAAACAAATATTTTCATGCCTTGATAATCACTTTAAAACACAGTTATAAAGCGATAAGTAAACATTTTCGAGCATCGCTCATTTGATTTGATATATAGAAAAGCCCAACTTACTGATTACAGAACTATAATACGAGCTGTCCTATCCTTGGCGCTTACTTCCTCCTTTTATCGTAAATAAACAAACTTAAATAACTTGATCGCAACGATAAAAGAAACAGGAAATCGAAATCGGTTTTAGTCTTTTAGGCTTTTGCACTTTGCTACTTTCTTTTGATTATAAAAAAGACGAGACTCGATCAATTCTCGTTTACAAACTGACTCGGCTCCTTACTCGACACTTAGGTCAGTAGATAATGGATGTCGATAACTTATAACGACTTAAAAGTTCACAAGGAACGAAGTTGAAAAGGATTCAACTTAAGAAATTAAGTTTTTCATTAGTTTCTGCACAAAGCAGAGGTTCTGGAGTTCATACAGAACAGGGCACTTCGAAACAGGGGATGTAATTTATACTAAAAGAAAGCCACGTGTGTCTAGTTTACTCTTCAATTTACGGATCTTGATTTCGTTAAGTGAGCTAAAAGTTATGA
This sequence comes from Schizonepeta tenuifolia, assembly GCA_029490685.1. Lineage (NCBI taxonomy): Eukaryota > Viridiplantae > Streptophyta > Magnoliopsida > Lamiales > Lamiaceae > Schizonepeta > Schizonepeta tenuifolia. The sequence continues at coordinate 86,871,840 of CM055959.1, forward strand.
CAGTTTCCGTAAAATGTCGCAAAACAGTCCGCGCGAAACCCTAATGCTCGATAAAACTCGACGCACGATTCCCTAGGTTCGATTAATGCTACTCCACTTTTATTATTAGGAAATTTTCATCTCAAGGCAGTCTACATGCATGTCCCTTAATCGGGTTCACATTCACGTCTTTTGATTAAACAAACGACGAGCATAACCTCGTCCTTTTTCAACTAACCAATTACTAAACCAATTCAATTTCAATTTCTATTTCATTCAACAACTTCTCGTTTATAAGCTATAACTCATAACATCTCGTATCTCGGATGGAAATGTCGTCAACTACAAACTCGTTCCTTTATCCGTAACAATCTTTAATATCAAATTGGTTTTCCTTATTCGACTTTTCTATCGGCATTTAATCTCGTTTCTTCGTCTCTTAGAAAAATTCCAATCTTCTTAGAATTCGTTCAAATTTTCCGGTTACGATCATTAACTAGCAAGATTATCATATATTCAAATCATAGACTTAAATCATTATTCATTCTCGACTTATCGACGATTGCTTGTCTCTTAGCGAAAATCCGACGTTCTCCGATTTCGTTCAAATTTTACAATATCGATCATCATCTATCTAGCATCACTAATATGTAAACCATATTCTCAAAACATTAACGAGTCTCAACTTATTGACGTGTTTTCGTCTCTTACGTTTTCATTTATTTTTAGAAAAATTCCAATAAATTATGTAGTCATCCACATGCATACTACGTCTCATTTCTATTAACATTTGATGAAAATCATAACATCTACTACACCAAAACATCGATTCTTTCTCTCTTACATTTCTACTTTTATTTTTAGAAAATTCTAAATTAATTCATGTAGTGATCTAACATCATGTAGAACACTAATCCATCAATCAAACATCAAGAAAATCAAACTATATCAAACCCCTAAATCTATAAAAAAAATTCGGTAATGATCAATAGGTTAGGAGGGATGATTTCTTCATGATTTCAATCCATAAAACCTAATTCTAAGCATACTATAACATGTTTTAACCATAGAACATCATGCTTCTTCACCTCTAATGTTTCAAAAAAAATGAAGTTGATGGAAAATGATTTTTGTTCGGTTCATAACGTAGAAGAAGTGCCTACCTTGTCGAATATGACATCGGATCTAAAATCGATCGGTAGACGAGAGACTTGTTTATCTTGAAAAGCTTGAAGGAGATGACTTCAATGGAGGAAAAATGAGAGAAATGAGAGAGAGAGAGAGAAGAGGGAGACGGTAATGAGGGAGAGAGGGAGAGAGGATGACTAAGGCTTTACTATTCCATAAAGTGTAAAATATCTCCAAAGGTGATGACTCACATGTTAAGAGGCGGTTTAGGGGGGTTTAATTTAACCGAAATATCGCGTTTATGGGTCTAGAATGACGTTATAAAAGTCGAGAAATAAATTCTTAATCGGTTACGAATTCGACGAAATCTAATTTGACCGTTAGATTAGAAATAAATCACATACTCGGAAAACCTAATTCGTTTTTCAAAATCCGATAAAAAGTTGGGATAAGACAGTCTAAAATTCGCCCGGAAAAATTATAAAAACTGACTTTCTCCGGTGAACTCGTATCGAAGAAAAAGTGAATGTAAATTGTGACAGTTTTTCGATCTGAGTTTTCGGACGAAAAATCTATCGGACGCGAAAACCCAAATACAGTAGTCGTTCGACCGACTTATGGAATTTATTTTCAGAAATGGATTTCACCGTCAGTCTTAGAATCGAAAATCCTTAACTTAGGCGTGCAAAGCCTTAATTATTAATTAAATTTTTATTTTAATGGCGGAATAATTATCCGGGTTATTACATCCTACCCCTCTAACAAGAAATTTAGTCCCGAAATTTGCACACCTTCTTCAAAAAGGTAAGGGTACTTCTCTTTCATCTTTTCTTTGAGTTCCCACGTGGCTTCTTCTTGCCCGTGGTGACTCCATAGCACTTTTACTATTGGTATCGACTTGGTTCTTAACTCTTGTATTTTTTGATCCAAGATCGATAATGGTTTTTCTTCATAACTCAAGTCGGATTCAAGAACGACGTCTTGCTGGTTAATTACGTGCTTAGGATCAAAAACGTACTTTCTTAACTGAGATACGTGAAACACGTTATGGACACTTCCTAGACTTGGCGGTAAGGCCAATCTATAAGCAACAGGTCCTACTTTTTCGAGAATCTCATAAGGTCCTATAAACCTTGGTCTGAGTTTACCCTTAACGCCAAATCTAACGATTCCTTTGGATGGTGAAATTTTGAGGAAAACCTTATCCCCAATTTCAAAACTAAGATTGGTTCGACGATCATCGGCGTAAGACTTCTGTCGGCTCTGAGCCTCTTTCATTCGATGCAATACTACCGTTCTTAACATATCCACGAGTATCTGAATCGTTCTCTCGGATTGTCCATCCGTTTGAGGGTGAAAAGCAGTACTAAAGTTAAGTTCGGTACCTAACTCTTTCTGCATCGTGACCTAAAATCTCGAAGTGAATTTGGCATCTTTATCTGATGTTATCGACTTTGGTATTCCGTGCAGACGTACAATCTCACGGACATACAACTGTGCTAACTTCTCTGACCAATAGGTAATCTTAATCGGTAGAAAGTGAGCTGATTTAGTGATTCTATTAATAACTACCCAAATGGCAGTGTTTCCTCTTCTTGACTTAGGCAAACCTGTCACAAAATCCATAGCTATATCCTCTCATTCCCATTCTGGAATACTTAATGGCTGCAACAATCCATATGGTCTTTGGTGTAGAGCTTTCACTTGTTGACAAGCCAAACATCTTTCTACAAATGAGACAACGTCTCGTTTGAAACCGTTCCACCAAAAATTCTTTCTCAAATCTTGATACATCTTCGTACTTCCTGGGTGTGCTGTATATGGCGTATCGTGAGCCTCACTCATGATATTGTTCTTCAATTTGTCATCTTCAGGGATACAAAGTCTGCCTTCAAACAAAATTGCATTGTCTGGTGCCTTGGAAAAACCGTCTGGTTTATTCGTTCTTATCCTTAGTCGAAGCTTCTCAATTGATTCGTCCTTTCTCTGCGCACTTATGATTCTTTCTTGTAAGTCTGGTGTAGCTACGAGTGCGGCTATATGATTTGTTATCGTTTCAGGTGTATCCAGCACTTCTAAGTCCATTTCCTCAAATTCTTATACAAGAGCTTCTTCCTCAACAAAGAGACATCCTATCTTGGTTGGAGTCTTGCGACTCAGCGCGTCAGCTACCACGTTTGCTTTTCCTGGATGATAGTTGATTTCGCAATCATAATCCTTGACTAATTCGAGCCATCGTCTTTGTCTCATGTTCAATTCCTTTTGCTCGAAGAAGTACTTCAAACTCTTATGGTCCGTAAAAATCTCAACCCTAACACCATAGAGATGGTGTCTCCAAATCTTCAGCGTATGCACAACGTCTACTAGTTCTAAGTCGTGGGTTGGGTATTCAACTTCATGAGGTCGAAGTTGTCGTGAAGCATAAGCTATCACCTTTCCGTCTTGCATCAGTACACATCCTAATCCGTTCTTCGAAGCATCCGTATAGACCACGTATTCTTTATTCGCTTCTGGCAGAGCCAATACTGGTGCTGTGGTTAACTTCTCCTTGAGTGTCTGAAAACTCTTCTCGCATTCGTCCGTGTATCTGAACTTATTTCCCTTCCGAAGTAGTTGCGTCATAGGTCTAGCAATCGTAGAGAATCCCTCGATGAATCTTCTGTAATAACCGGCTAAACCTAAGAAACTCCTAATTTTGTTCGGACTTGTTGGCGATTTCCAATCGCGCATTGTCTCTACCTTGGCAGGATCCACCTTGATGCCTTCTGCTGATACTATGTGTCCAAGAAACATTACTTCCTTCAGCCAAAACTCGCACTTACTGAATTTGGCATAAAGCTTCTCAGCTCTAAGCATTTCTAAGACTATTCTCAAGTGTTCCTTGTGTTCTTCCTCATTCTTGGAGTAAATGAGAATGTCGTCAATGAATACTAAGACGAATTTGTCTAAATACAGGTGAAAAATTCTATTCATGAGATCCATGAATACTGTGGGAGCATTAGTTAAACCAAATGGCATAACTAGGAATTCGTAATGGCCATATCTGGTTCGGAAAGCAGTCTTAGGTATGTCCTCGGGTTTAATTTTCAATTGATGGTACCCGGATCTTAAATCTATTTTTGAAAAGACTCCTGCACCTTTAAGCTGATCAAAAAGGTCTTCTATCCTTGGCAAAGGATACTTATTCTTAAGGGTGATCTTATTTAACTCATGATAGTCTATGCACATCCTCATAGAACCATCCTTCTTTCTGACGAACAAAACAGGTGCTCCCGAAGGTGAAACACTCGGTCTAATGAATCCAAGGTCTAACAACTCTTGTAGCTGGATCTTAAGCTCTTCTAATTCTTTCGGCGCCATCCTATATGGGGCTTTCGATTTGGGGGCCGATCCTAGTTCTAAGTCAATCGAGAAATCTATGTGACGGTCGGGTGGTAAACCAGGTAATATTTCTGGAAAGACGTCTTCATATTCGTTAACAACTTTCACGTCTTGAATGGTCTTCTCGGCTTCTGGTTCTCCAACTAGGTATACGAGATAAGCGGTGCAACCTTTCTTCTTCATCAACTTCTTGGCTTGTAGGGCGGATATTATTGGTATTCTCCTACCCATTGCAATCCCATGAAATTCTGTCGGTTCTTTTCCTGGTGGTTGAAAAGAGATTTTCCTCTCGTTGCAGAGAATCGTGGCATAATTCTCAGACAACCAGTCCATTCCTAAGATTATATCTACGTCCCACATTATCATAACATTCAAATTGTTCGCCTTAACCTTAAGAGTTCCAATTTCTAATTCTAGGTTAGAGAAAACATGTGTGGAAGTAGTGATCTCTCCTGAAGGTGTAGCTACTCTCATAGCGTGTTCAGCTCGTACAGGTCTGATATCTAAGTTATCTGCACACGAACCAGCAATAAAACATTGCGATGCGCCAGTATCAAACAATATCTTAATAGGGATATTATGAAGTTTTGCCCATACCTGCTAGGTTTTCTTTTCTTTATTCTACGCACCCTGTTTGATTGCACATGCCCTTGCATTCTGTTGCTGTTGAGCGTGCTGCTGGAACTGCTGCTGGGTCATGTGCTGCTGCGGCTGTGCCTGAATCACCCTTAGAGGTTGGGGCTGTCCATACTGATTGTGTCCTGCCGCTTGCAAAGGTTTCTGGCAGTCCCTCTTAATGTGCCCCTTCTGCCCGCAGTTGAAGCAATTCCCAGAATTTGCTTGACAGATCCCGAAGTGTACCCTATTACACTTGGGACATGCAGGAACGGTAGCTCTTCCTTGATTGTTTCCTCCTTGGTTATTCCTTTGCTGCCCTTGTGGCTGACCTTGCTGATTATTTTCTTTCCATGGTCCCGTTTGATTATTTCCTTGTAAGTACAGTCCCGACTGACTATTTCCCTGCCATGGCTTCTTGCCAAAATTATTATTCGGGTTAGGCTACTGATAGCCTTGCTGGTTTCCATTTCTCTGATTTCCTTGATTATTGGAGTGCTGATAGTAGCCACTATTGTTTCCTCCATCCCATTTCCTTTTTCCCTGGTAGTTATTATTGTTGTTGTAATAGCCTCGATTCTGAGTTGGGGCTGGTGCGGGTGTTATAGTTTTCTTATCATCAGGCACTACGGCCTCCATCTCTAGGGCTCGTCCTAAAACTTCAGTGTAGCTCAGTCCTCCATGATTGGCTAACGCAATTCCAAACTCATGCTTCAGTCCCCCGCGGAACTTCTTCGCTATCTTTTCTTCGGTATCTACCTGAGCTGGTGCATACCTTGACAATTCAGAGAACTTGGCGTCGTACTCAGTTACTGTCATCTTCCCTTGTTTCAGGTTATAGAACTCGGCCTCCTTCTGAGCCCTATACGTCTTAGGTACGTACTTATCATACAATGCTTCCTTGAATTCTTCCCAAGTGAAACGAGCCAGATGCTCCGCGGGTATAACCTTCTATCGAGCTTCCCACCAGTAGTCAGCTGGTCCGGAAAGCTGGAATGCGACACACAGTAGTCGCTCCTCATCAGTACATCTGAGGAGTTTGAAAATTCTTTCAATAGATCGCACCCAAAGCTCAGCATCGCTTGGGTTTCCCGATCCGTTGAACATAGGTGGGTTACGTTTAAGGAACAAGTCCTCAATGTCACGACGGGGTGGTGGTGGAGGTGGTGATGGTGATGGTGGTGGAGGGGTATTATGGTGTTCCTGTTCTTCTTCCCTTTCATTTTGTGCTTGACGTCTTCCACATCCCCTGGGTCTACCAGGTCCTCTTCGATTGTTAACTACTCTTGGCGGCATTTTTTTTTTTTGAAACTATAAGAACAAAACTCTTATTAGCACCTTACTTTTAGGCCTTCTTTTACTTACTAACCCTTTTCCTTGTTTAATGTTGGGAAAAGAAAACTGATAATAGCTTCGATACTTAGCTCTTTAAACTTTTAACTTCTCAGTTTAAACCAGAATATTCATCTAAACTTTTTCTTCTAATCGAACTTAGAAGAAACTTTTCATAAGATCAAAGCCCACTCTCGGGTCATCATATATATATTATATACACGTCAAAGGAATATTAGTTTTGCCTCCAACGAGGACTTTATAAAAAGTTAGACTACAACTAGTCTAAACTAGGCTAACTGCCTATCTATGTACCGGGTGCACTAACAAGTTACATCTCCGTATCTACTGGAAGTACTAAAATGGAAATGATCCCAAAAACTTCGTATCCGTTTAGCGTACTACAAAAGGGTGGTTACTGATCCGACTATTTACAAGACAAAAAGAAACTTCTACTACTACTACGCGTCTAAGACGCACTACTCAACAAGCTGCAGTCGAGTCACTACTGCCCTCTACGGCCTGCAACTCCCCGAGGTCCTCCTCAGGATCTTCCTTAGGGTCCTCCTCCATCGGGTTCTCCTCAGGGTCCTCCTCCGGATCCTCATCCGGATCCTCCTCAGAATCTGTACCAAAGACGAGCTGAAGTGCCTCGTCAACCCTCAAAGTAGTGCCGTCCAAAAGTGTAAGTGGTGGTGGTGAAGGCACGTCTGAAGTGGTCCTCTCGGAGTCTGAAACCAAGTAGTCTGAGCTGGACACTACTGCACGCTTCTTCAGGGGAAGAAGGTGCTCATGAAGTGAACTAGACGCGTACACCTCTGCAGAACAGGCTCTGGATGGCCCCGCCTCAAACTGTCCCCGGACTCTCGTCCATTCAGCACAAATCTCCTCCAGGGGTGTAAGAGGAGATGGTAACTCAAGCATCGCAGCAAGCTTTGCATCTCTCTCTAGGTACTTGTCTCATAGAACTAATCCCTCACTAGGTGAAAGCACTGGCGGCAGCTCCAACAGTGCGGCAAACTCAGGGTCTAGGGCTAACAGCTCAGGCTCAAACTCGGGCACAGACTCTGTCGGAATGTGAAGGTAGGGAAGGTGCTCCTCAACTGGGATGGTCTACATGACCCGACTATGAAAGAATTGCCTACGTATGGCTAGGGCAAAACCATAGAAGTCGTCGATCGGCTCGGGGTCATCGCCGATCAGTGCGATGTGGTACCAGGATATGGCATGAGCCCAACCGTACCACTCGTCGGCCAGCCGTACGGTCAAATCGGCCATCGCCTGACGGGCTGCGTAGAAGCGTGCAACAAAGTCACTAACCAACTGCCCGATGTCATGATTCGGGTCCACCTCATAGTAGTAGTACTCGTCTAAGATCTCGTCTACTACTGTACACTGTCTCAAAGGTCAACTCTTCCGAGCCGTAACACGTGTAGCAGGCATCCTACAAAGTTTTAAGAGAACACGGATCAGTAACTGGTAGGGTAATTAACATGTCTTAAAGAATTCTTAAATCACAATTAGAATATTCCATTATTCAAATTGTAACACTTAACCACTTAATCACAGCTTATCTTAATCATCTAGCAATTTCAAGAAATTGCACTCAAACAATCACATAAAAAAAAAATTCAAGATTTCACTTTCATCCTTTTACTTATTATTCTTTTACTTTCTCACTTTATTTCTTCCTCGAATAAAATTTCTTAACGATTTCTTTCCTTTCTTTTAACTTATCAACCTATTTATTCTTATTCTTATTCTTCTTATTATTCTTTATTTTATTTCCTTTTTAAAAGGAAATATTTATGGCTTTCATTTTCAAAAACAAGTCGACTCCAACGAGTTTGTTGTTCATGTCACTTTACGCAGGTGACATTCGTTTATTCTCTTTGATTCCCTTTATTCTGTCCTTTCCGATCCGATCGTTTCTTGGATATTTTGGAACCAACGTTTCTTAGAACGTCTATGTTCTCAAAGAATCGGGAAGGCCTTAGAATTCGTCTAAATTCTCATAAACAAACATCTTGAATAAAGAAATTATAACTTAAATAATTTCACATACTTTCACATAGTATAGCATTCATGGTTTCACATAGTTCACGTAATATCACGAAGTATAATCTTTTTACTTTAATCAAATCATACTTGGCATACTTAATCTCATCATGCTTTCATACTTAATCAAAATTTCTTCTTTAAAAGAAATCATTCTTCTGAAATTCTTTCCTTACTTTTCTTCTTTGGTTGAGTCGACGTAGCGGGAGGTTGAGTTGTCATCTACTCTCTTAAACTTAGTGTTACGACCTAACTTTACTTGAAAGAAGACTCAGATGTAGAGTATATACAAATACTCCACCTTACTACTGAAAGGAATCTCGTATGCAGAGCAGAAACGATCGCTCTGATACCACTCTATCACAGCCCCAAATCCCGAGGGACGGCAAAGCCGGGGTGCTACTAGGGGTTGGATTAAAGAAGCGGGGAAGAAGGGGGATGAATAAGAATGAACGAATAAACAGACATTAATAACAGAATAACTTCTATGAACAAGACTTCATTTAAAAGAAAGAGTTGATCTCGAAGGATCACTCGACAAGTTGTTCAAAAGGAAACTGAGTTCATTGTACGGGGCTTATACCCAAAAGATAGATACATTATCTCAAAAAAGATTGGCAGCGGAAAGCGTAAAGCTAGATACAAGTTCTTCTTTCTAACTACAACTCTTTACTCAACCTCCGCCGCTCCTGTCACTCAACCTGCACATTTATAAAACATATGCAGGGCTAACTATAAACATACTTAGTGGGCACGTTGCCGAAAATATATCATAAGTATAGATTAAATCAGACATCTTAATAAATAGCGCATCGGGGTTTTTCAACAAATACCCGAGCCTACTAAACATTTTCTTTCACTTTCACAATATAGCTTGGCCAAGCCCTTTTACTTGATGTTACGTTCAAGCTTGCCCAACTTATGTTTCAACGCCGGGGGAGAGTATACTTCTCCCGCGCACGTTCTATTCACCGTGGCTGGCTACCCCTCAACAGGGTACCACACACACCGGCTACCGTGTACACTTAAACCCTGGAAAACCCTTACTGGTTAACTCAGCGGTCCGATCGATTAGTTAACCCCAATTGGCTAACTCAGAAAGGAACAAGAAAACTCACATAAAACAAATATTTTCATGCCTTGATAATCACTTTAAAACACAGTTATAAAGCGATAAGTAAACATTTTCGAGCATCGCTCATTTGATTTGATATATAGAAAAGCCCAACTTACTGATTACAGAACTATAATACGAGCTGTCCTATCCTTGGCGCTTACTTCCTCCTTTTATCGTAAATAAACAAACTTAAATAACTTGATCGCAACGATAAAAGAAACAGGAAATCGAAATCGGTTTTAGTCTTTTAGGCTTTTGCACTTTGCTACTTTCTTTTGATTATAAAAAAGACGAGACTCGATCAATTCTCGTTTACAAACTGACTCGGCTCCTTACTCGACACTTAGGTCAGTAGATAATGGATGTCGATAACTTATAACGACTTAAAAGTTCACAAGGAACGAAGTTGAAAAGGATTCAACTTAAGAAATTAAGTTTTTCATTAGTTTCTGCACAAAGCAGAGGTTCTGGAGTTCATACAGAACAGGGCACTTCGAAACAGGGGATGTAATTTATACTAAAAGAAAGCCAAGTGTGTCTAGTTTACTCTTCAATTTACGGATCTTGATTTCGTTAAGTGAGCTAAAAGTTATGACAGTTTCCGTGAAATGTCGCAAAACAGTCCGCGCGAAACCCTAATGCTCGATAAAACTCGACGCACGATTCCCTAGGTTCGATTAATGCTACTCCACTTTTATTATTAGGAAATTTTCATCTCAAGGCAGTCTACATGCATGTCCCTTAATCGGGTTCACATTCACGTCTTTTGATTAAACAAACGACGAGCATAACCTCGTCCTTTTTCAACTAACCAATTACTAAACCAATTCAATTTCAATTTCTATTTCATTCAACAACTTCTCGTTTATAAGCTATAACTCATAACATCTCGTATCTCGGATGGAAATGTCGTCAACTACAAACTCGTTCCTTTATCCGTAACAATCTTTAATATCAAATTGGTTTTCCTTATTCGACTTTTCTATCGGCATTTAATCTCGTTTCTTCGTCTCTTAGAAAAATTCCAATCTTCTTAGAATTCGTTCAAATTTTCCGGTTACGATCATTAACTAGCAAGATTATCATATATTCAAATCATAGACTTAAATCATTATTCATTCTCGACTTATCGACGATTGCTTGTCTCTTAGCGAAAATCCGACGTTCTCCGATTTCGTTCAAATTTTACAATATCGATCATCATCTATCTAGCATCACTAATATGTAAACCATATTCTCAAAACATTAACGAGTCTCAACTTATTGACGTGTTTTCGTCTCTTACGTTTTCATTTATTTTTAGAAAAATTCCAATAAATTATGTAGTCATCCACATGCATACTACGTCTCATTTCTATTAACATTTGATGAAAATCATAACATCTACTACACCAAAACATCGATTCTTTCTCTCTTACATTTCTACTTTTATTTTTAGAAAATTCTAAATTAATTCATGTAGTGATCTAACATCATGTAGAACACTAATCCATCAATCAAACATCAAGAAAATCAAACTATATCAAACCCCTAAATCTATAAAAAAAATTCGGTAATGATCAATAGGTTAGGAGGGATGATTTCTTCATGATTTCAATCCATAAAACCTAATTCTAAGCATACTATAACATGTTTTAACCATAGAACATCATGCTTCTTCACCTCTAATGTTTCAAAAAAAATGAAGTTGATGGAAAATGATTTTTGTTCGGTTCATAACGTAGAAGAAGTGCCTACCTTGTCGAATATGACATCGGATCTAAAATCGATCGGTAGACGAGAGACTTGTTTATCTTGAAAAGCTTGAAGGAGATGACTTCAATGGAGGAAAAATGAGAGAAATGAGAGAGAGAGAGAGAAGAGGGAGACGGTAATGAGGGAGAGAGGGAGAGAGGATGACTAAGGCTTTACTATTCCATAAAGTGTAAAAAATATCTCCAAAGGTGATGACTCACATGTTAAGAGGCGGTTTAGGGGGGTTTAATTTAACCGAAATATCGCGTTTACGGGTCTAGAATGACGTTATAAAAATCGAGAAATAAATTCTTAGTCGGTTACAAATTCGACAAAATCTAATTCGACTGTTAGATTAGAAATAAATCACATACTCGGAAAACCTAATTCGTTTTTCAAAATCCGATAAAAAGTTGGGATAAGACAGTCTAAAATTCGCCCGGAAAAATCATAAAAACTAACTTTCTCCGGTGAACTCGTATCGAAGAAAAAGTGAATGTAAATTTTGACGGTTTTTCGATCTGAGTTTTCGGACGAAAAATCTATCGGACGCAAAAACCCTAATACAGTAGTCGTTCGACCGACTTCTAGAATTTATTTTCAGAAACAGATTTCGCCGTCAGTCTTAGAATCGAAAATTCTTAACTTAGGCGTGCAAAGCCTTAATTATTAATTAAATTTTTATTTTAATGGCGGAATAATTATCTGGGGTATTACAGCCAGTTTATGCACAGATTTAGTTTTTGGTTCCAAGGAGTTAATCTCTCTTTACTCCTTGATGATATTTTTTATGGACGTATATATTAGCTTCTCGGTTTATGACTTATTGTTTTGATAGTTTACTTTGATGCTGTGTTGAAGATCATATGATTGAAGAATTACTTGGTGGATTGTTTACTCCATGCTTTGCTTAAGAAGGAGTTCAACACAGCTTTCTCCAATTGTTAGTTGGAAAGGGAGCTTTGGCATACTTCATACAAGTTAAGACTTGGAAGATTTGGAGGTATGAAGATGCTTATGATTGATTATTTTCTTAATGATTAGTTTTGTCTACATAAATGTCAAAGGGGGAGATTGTTGGATTTGAGGCATTGCTGCTCAAGAGGTGATACTGCTCAAAGATGTTGGCAAAGTTTATGTAGCCAAAAGTACAGTTAAAGTGTCGAATCCGCTACGTAGAACAAACTCTGTTATGTGTGCTTCACTCTGTGCTAAGGGAACCTGGAACAGTCTGGCAGAGACTTTCCCTATCTGCGAGGATTTTGCGGGATCTTTTTCATGTTTATGATAGATGCGGACAAGATACTTATCAAACAGATATTGAACGTGTTCCTCAAGCCTTATCCTCACAAGGAAAGAAGATCTAAAGAGATATATATGATGGCGAAGAGATCTAGGGTTTCAATCCTATATATATTAGACATCAACAATTGTGAGGGTCGGTCGTTTATTTTATTCTTTGAGTCCTTATACTTTCTTGAGAGTATTGTATTTTTAGAGCACAAAATATTGTAAGTTTATCTTTGATAAATTAAGTCTGTAAGAGAGTTAAGGGTCGGACTGAAGGTTCAAGCTTAGGTTGAGCGATTGTAGATCGATCAATCACGAATTCACGTGAAGTTAGGAAGAGGGTGAGCGAAAGGGTAGCATAAGGTGTCGACCTGTATGTGTAAGATCCTCTGTAGCCATTTCTTCTAATAGTGGATTGGTTCTCTCTTGGGCAAAGGCCCCCCAGACGTAGGTTGCAAAACCGAACTGGGTTACCATATCGTGTGTCTTTTATTTCAGCACAGTTTATTATTTCTGTTATACTGACTGTGCTAAGTTTTCAAGTAATGCAATAACTTTATATGCATAAAGTGTTCGTTTAGATCTAACACAACCTACCAAAAGGTCCGAAGAAAAGAATATTCCAGCACATAATTCGCCTAGTTGATAAAAGATTACAGTCGCGTCAAGTTAGGAAGAATCAGTTAATTCATGTCGCCTTACCTAGCATTGATCTATGGCTTCCTGAAGAACTGAACAACATCAGGGAAACATTGAAGGAGGAATTCATCCAAGATTTCCATTACGAGTTGGAGTTTAGAGAAATTGCAGTTGATGAAGCTTGGCTGATGCACCTGCAGCTTTTTGCAGCAGAGGACGTAGCTGGTATACGAATTTTGAATGTCCTTGAAAAGACAAAACAAAATTTGCCAACTGCACCAACCAAAAAGACGTTTTCTCCTCCCATGACTCTGGGAACCAATCAGATTGCTCAAAGACTGATTGAGATGGAAGGTGAGAGACTTATTGTCAAGTTGAACATTGACTCTATTCAAGAACCTGAGAAGTTTCTGAATATCAGGCGACATTTCTATGAAAAATATGGACTAAGGCTTGATGAAGGACATGCCAACTGATACTGCGAAGAGAAGACAATGCAACTGATGCATTTAGTTTTTGTTCTTTTAAGATCTTAGATCAGTTGTAATGTAATCTCCCTATCTTATTATCATAAATAATAAGTTGTGGTTTTTGAATATCGCATTAAATCATTAACTTCACTTGATTACCACTATCTCGTTGTCCAAGTTTGAAGTTAATTTTATTTTATCTTGTGCTAATCTCTTTCCTCTTATAGACTAGAACTCAGTTCATCTTAGTGATATCAGTTGTATGGTATCAGTTAGGAAAGTTAGGTGGTGTCAGTTTAGAGTTTTGGCATCATCAAAAAGGGGAAAATTGTTGAGAAAATTAGTAAAGGTTTTGATTTATAACTGACCCCAACTGATCCCAATTGAGTAGATGAAAGCCATCAGTTTGAACTTAGATAGAGCTCACTATTTGAGCGTAGGGATTTTTATCTTTATAGGTTTCAAGTAGAAGAAGACATCTAGACTGAAGAAGGCAGTTCAAGCTGTACTTAGTCAGTTGGACCGCAACTGAACTAAGTTCACAACTGAGCAATGCAGTTAGACATGAAGAGAAGTTGTGATCAAGTCACACGTCACAAAGCTGAGAAAAGAAGACTTTGAAGACGTTGAAGACAGCCGAACTGAAGCTCAAGTTCAAGTCTACCCGGAAGCATAAGACAGTTAGAGATTTTTCTATAAATGGACCGATAACAGAGACGCGCATAAAGCGAAGGTCGCAGTTTCCATTTCAGGAAAGTTTGTAGTGAAGCAGGTAGAGTGCCATGCTTTTGGCAGAGATCAAACGACTCTTTGCAACAACTAGCTTAATCTCCCTTTGTATAAATAGAGGTCTCCCCATCGCAAGTAGTAGCAAAACCAAAAGACAGAAACCTCACGCGAAGAAGTAGATTAGAGATTTGAACAACTCATCCCTCGCGAACTAAGAAAGTGTTTCTGCCGAAGAACAAGTAGAAGTTGAGTGTCCACACATCCTTCTGTTCTTCCCATCTAGCCTCTCAGAATCACATTCTTTGATCGAGTCTAGATTTTTTAGGTTCTTACATTTTATCTAAGCAGACTCTCTCTCTCAAAAGATCAAATCTCTCAGCCTTACGAAGAAGCCTCCACTTCTCAAAGTGTAGAAGACTTCATAGTTGGAAAATCCCCAACCCCCAAACCTCAGGTCTGTCTTTAAACCCGTAATCAAAGGCACCAGGTCCCTTAGAACCCGCAATCTAAGACTAGATCCCTTAGAACCCGCAATCTAAGACCAGGCTGTACACTCGCCCGTAAAATTGTTGTAAGGTTTTGTTCGAACACATAATCGAACTGGTTAGGTTGTTTGGTACCCGTAAACCAAGTGGAACATTTGATAAGCATGCCTAAGCTTATCTAGTGGATTATTTTCTCGAAAAGGAAGTCGTGGATGTAGGAGGTTGATTTCCGAACCACGTAAAAATACTGTTGTCATTCAAATTCCAGTATTTACTTTATGCATTTATCTTTCACTTACCTAACCAGTTGATTTTGCATACAAACTGCACATTTACAAAACTTATGAGAAATTGAATTTAGGGGTTTTCGAGTTACAAGTCGAAAGTTGAAATTAATTGAGTAATTATTCAATTAAATTTATTTTAAGCTAATTGTGAAAGTTTGAGAATTTTCTGAGCACACTAACGTGATCTCGAAAAATGAGCTTACTTTATTCCGAGAATTTTTTGCATGAGGTCTCGTACTTCGAATCCGATTCCATATTTGGATTCCTTGAATTTTTATAAGAGAAATGAAATTGTTTTCAATCAAAACCAAGAACTTTCAATTTTAAGTTGAAAAGTCGAGCAACATCGAGTTAGCATGAGACAGTATTTTAAGTTCTACATGAAGTTTCGAGTCAATATTTGAACTCGTATGATTATTTGTAGTTTGCTAGAATTTATGTGCAATAAATGGGAAAGATTTTAAAATTTTTCTTTTGCCGGCTATTTATCAAAGTCAGTCGTGTACCTATCTGTGATTGTTTGATCTGAGATGTAACGACTTGAATATGCATGATCTGTGTTTAAAGTGATCGAGAATTAATCTTGTAATTTTCTGATATCATTTGATGTGTGAAATCGAGAAATTCCGAGTTTATGGAATGAATAGTGAATTCTCAATTTTTATTATTTGTTTAAGATTTTCAATCAGTGTGATGTTATCGAATTATCGAGTTGTTTGAGTGAGTTTGAGAAAGTGTGTTGATATAGTACTTGAGTAAAGTTTAAAAGTCGAGAAAGTTCGATAAGTTAAACCGAAAAAGTTAGAATACCCGAGTTAAGTAGAAGTCTAGGTAATCGAACCTAGATTCTATGAAGATCTCGTCCTTATAGGAGCTTATTCTTAAAGGAACGAGTGAAGTCCAGAAATAAGGAGCGAGAAGGAAAGAGTTATTCCGAGCGAGCCACTTGAGACAAGTGGGCGTTCTAATCAAAACAAATCGATGAATATGATATTATTATGTGATGATTTCAAAATAATTGACTTGTCAATGTTTGAGCTTTTATGTATGTTGCCATCTACTTGAGTAAGACGAATTCGGTCCTGTGTGAGACGGGATTTCTGTGTACACATGTTAGTGATCGTGTGCTTTCCTTTGGGTGAGCCACTCACGGTGTTTGAGAAGGAGGCCTACTTCTCGACACTAATATTTGATTGTAGATTTGATACATACTTGAGTTATGTATTACTGACTGCGTACACACTTTCAAAAATGAAATGATTTTTTCTAGCATGTACAAGTTAATTGTTTTATAACTACAACACTTGTGATGCTGCAAGAGAGGTAAGTTCAATTTATAGCTCTATCGAGCATGTTTTCAAGTTATTTTTGGTATGTGTTCACTGAGCACGAAGTACTCTGCCCTGCATGTTATTTTCTAAAACATGCAGGTTAGCTCGGATGAGGATGGTGCAGTGTGCTTGGCGGCGTTCGTTGTTTCTGAGTCGAGTCAGTTTAAGCTTGGGTTATGTGTCTTCATACATATAACTTTGGGACTTGATGTAATTCTCCGCTGCAACACCGATATTTAATCATGTTTGAATTCTTATAACTCTAATGATTGGTTAATGAGCTTTGTGCTTGACACTTTATTTTGTTATCCTCTCGATTCTTACTTAATATACTTGTTTCGTTGAGCTTTTGAGATGGGTACTTGAAAGCAAGTTGATAATTGTTTTTGCTTTCAAAAGATATTCTCTTGTACTCAAGCATGTTCGCTTGTTTATTTTCCGTTATTTTACCTTTAGTGTCCAAAGGTTTCTAGTTGTTTCATATATTAGAAATCGGGTTGTGACAGGGCTTTTGCTCATCCCTTCCAGTGTTTATATTTTCTTTGTGTATCGACGGAAGACCCTATGCCTCGGGTAGGAAACGAGCAAAGGCTGTGCTGAGTGTTGCTGAAGAGGTCTGTGAATGGAAACCATCAGTTGCGATCGTGTGATTGGACGAGGTCCCTAAAATTTCCGACAGATATAATCCGTCAGTATTACGGCCAAAAAGGTATAAAGTCGATATACGTAAAATTTATTTTATACGGAAGAGTGATGTGCCTGATAGTAAATTAAAAAAGGAATTTTAATTAATGAAATATATGATGAAGAAATTTGTTAAAAATGTCGTGCGGATTTATTCTCTGAACACCAAGAATTTAACAGACAAATTAACAACGTTATCATTTTTCAATTTTAAAAAGAAGACACCTTTACACATGTCAGGTAAATGGCTTGCTTGTGCAATGCACTTAAAGTTATTCCTTATATTCTATTTTATGTAAAAGCAAATTCTGCATTTGAGCATTGGTTCTGGTTGGTTTTGCTAGTCAATTAGATATCTGGATTATTAAGCATGGTACTGTGTATTTGGAGCGCATAGAGGTTTTTCTATATCCTATCAAATTTTAGTTTCAACTCAGTCTCAATTTGTGTATTGCGAAGGTAATTAGGGCCGAGGAATCTCAGCATAAGCTCTATTGTTATTCGATCCCCTGTTGTTTGAATAAGATTAGGTGTTCTGTAATTTGTGAAGAATCGATTTCTCTTGGTACGGTGAGAGAAGATACATATGTATTACTAATCAATTACTATTTACTTGTATTGATTTCCTGTTTAAGCTTATTTTAATCCAACTGATTAAAGAAAACAAAATATGATTAAATCGAAAGAAATGAAATTAAAATGGATTCAATAATACCTCAGATTTACTTCTTGGATGTCGACTTTTGAACTATTGTCTATTCACTATTGTATTTTGTTTTGGTGAAAGGTAAAACAAAGATCTCTTAAATAGAGGAAGAGTCTTGCTGGCAACAGTTCTAAATTTTTTTTTCTTTTGTTTTATTTCCATTTTTAGCAAGTTGATGTTTTTGGCAAGTTGGCAACTTGATTTAGGATATAATATCAGTCTAATTTATTGTTATTTTTATTCCTTTCATTTTATAAGCTTACACTAGTAGTAATTAATGTACTAGCAGAAAAGTGAGAAGAATTGAACTTCGAAGGGAAGTGAAATAATATTGGCTTATATACAAAGAAAATAAGTGTGGTCTAAAAATAAGTCCCCTAATTATTCAGACACTCTATTAAATTTTATCTCACAATTTACTACTTAAATATTAATATGTCTTTGAATTTATGAAGTTTGGTTCTCTGACTCTTAATCACGAGCTAGACCAAATAATTATGTATCTACAATTTATCATATTAAAAAAAAAAGAAGGTAATTCAGAAATAAAGTTTTAAAGATTTTTTTTTTAAAATACGGCGTATTATACATTTTGCAATTAAAAATTCGTATAATTGAAATGCACGTGAAATTGCGTGCCTACATTGAAATGCGTGACCTACCTGCTATTGCGTGCCAACATTGAAATGCACGTGAAATTGTCCCATACCATTACCATCACTTTGCAAAAAATTCGTAAAGATCATTGAAAAAAATCGATTTTTTTTGTATCATTATAACTTATACTCTATATAAGGTAATAAGGGCATCTTGTAGCACATGTATATTATCATTATCCATCTAAAAAACCCACCATTTCCAATTCGATTTCAACTTATCTTGATGGAGTTCAATTTGCAACCCCAGAAGGCAGACACTACCGTATTTGAAGGGGAAGGTGGCAGCTACTGCGCTTGGACGGCGGCCAAAACTCCGGTGGTTGTAGCAGCGAAGATAGGCGCCGGTAGACTTGTTTTGCAGCCACGCGGCTTCGCTTTGCCTCACTATGCGGACACTTACAAGATCGGTTATGTCGTCCAAGGTAAATGTAGATAAAATAGTGGTTTTCACCTTAACTTGTCTTATCAAATTTAGCCGATTGATGGAGTTTCGACGGGACTCACGGATCAATTTAGTTAGATAATATTAGTTCATACGGAATATAAACACCAACAAAATGAACAATATACTATTAATGGGATGTACGAAGTTGAATTAAACTTATCTTAATATTATCGCTTTATGAATCTTGATTTAGGGGAGCATGTCTTACATAAATTTTTGAAAAATATATGCTATGACATATCATTAAAAAAAAGTTGCATGACGGGTCACTAAAAAGCGATTGTGTTGTGTGACGCTAGTCTCTCTCTTTAAAAGTCGGGCGCGCCCCTAAGTTACGTTCATTCGCCCAACATAATTTTTTTTTATTGTTACACGCGTCTTACTTAAAAAACCAGATCCGGTCTAGATACTGGACAGTTGCGCAAGAAACCCGCCCTCATATTATATATAAGAATATACGCTACAACGTTCGATGGATGAAGTGTTGGTTAATGTCAAGGTTTTAAAATCCGAACAAGATCGGCTAGTTCAACCGGTCGAACTAGGAACTGGACATGGTATCGGTCTGGTTAGTACCTATTTAACTGGTGAGGGTAAAAACTGATATTGACCCGTTTGAACCAGTGAAAACCCCCATTTTAAAAAATCGGCCGGGTCACTTATATTGGCAAAGGAGAATTGAGCACTTGACCTCGAGGACAAGCCTTAAGGCCTTTGCCATCTGCACAAACAAGACACTTGTTAATAAGTTGACTTATTTTATTATTATAGATACTTATAAACACTATAAAAGCATGTTAGAACTCCAATATTACCGTTCTCTCTTGGCTTCTTAATTACTTTTATATTAATATTATAAATTTATAATAATACATTATAAACATAAGTATATACTCCCTCCGTCCCGCCGAATACGAACTAGTTCGTATGGATACGGAGACTAAGAAAAAGGGTATTAGGTACAAAAATGTTTAGTGCAGTGTGAATTTTTATAATACTAATAAAGTTAAAGATAGGATGGTGGATAGTGTGTAGTGGAAGTAGGTTAGTATGGTTTAGATGGAATGGTGGACCCTCTAGTGTGAATGCAATTTTTTTATAATGCTAAATATACACTAATTGTTTTCTTTAAAGTAAACTGGCCAAGTATAGTAAGACGTCCCAAAATGAAAAACAGGTCGTATTCGGTGGGACGGAGGGGGTATGAAATATTAAATATGTATTTATATAATGAATTTTGGTTTTATTGATTAAAAATATTGAATATTTTTATATTTGGCATGTATATAATAAATATTTTTAATTATTTATTGAAAAATTATATTAAAAGGTTCGATCATGGTTCAACCGGCTGAACAAATTGAACCATGACCCGGAGACCTCGCCGGTTTAACCTCCGGTTCGTTTTTTAAAACATTGGTTTGTGGATATGTCATTATCTTATTAAGACAATAGATGATGAAACATGCAGAGACAATAAAGACATGGCCAGGACTCGGATAACATGAGCCTTGTACTATGTGGGGACCGGTCGAGTTTTAATAAAACTTAAGGAATTGTGAGTTGAGAAAGAGATAAAAAAAGGTGCACTTGTTAAGTTAGTAAAGAAAAAGACTCATTTTTATTAATAGAGAAATGAATAAAAAATGGATAGTAGTGAAATCATGTCTCAAAATAGGATACTCATATAATTGAGGAACGATCGGAAAAAAAAAAGTAATGTTATTGACGGACATTGAGAGTAATTATGTTTTGGCAATTTAATTACATGATAGATTAATAAAATACTAAAACAGTCACTTCTAATGTATAATAATTTTTTTTATTAAAATTATAAAAAAGTAAAATATTTTTATATTTTGTAGATAAGAAATGATATTCACGTTTTTTAGCCGTTTCGGGACCTTTATTAAAATTTGGCCTTTTATTATATTAAAAAATATATATAAATTTCATGGATATATATTATTTAGTAAATTACAATTACTTTTTGCCATATTATTTGATAGATAAGTAAATAAAGAATGAAGAGAATAACTTAAAAAGAACTGGCATACCAATCACCTAAAAAGAATAAAGATAGTGACATAAGGCTTGTGCCTTTTTGGTGGGCCCAGCAAGTGCGCATCAAATGGTGTGTAGTGGTGAGCTCGCCAAGCTCGATATTTTTTTTTCGAAAAAGGATGAAATTTAAGAGAAAAAATTCATTTCATTAAAATTAAAATACTACATTACACTAAAAATTAAAATATTGTTATGATAAAATTAAAATACTACATTAAACAAGAGCTTAAAATAAAAAACTACTCATCATCGACGGGCCACCCGATGCCGAACCGCTACCCGAGGTCGATCTGACCTTCCCTTTCCCTCTTGCCGCCACCTTTGCCTTGTCTCTACCCATCGGGCGTTCCATCCGACTAGACTGCTCCGACCCAAACTCGTCGCTGGAAAGTGGAGTGGAGGACCGCGGTGTGTTCCCGCTCGGATTGCTCCCTACCGCCGAATCCTGCGCCGAAGTGATATAGCTCCCATCTTCGCTCGCCTTCGTTCTCTTTGCCACATGGTATTTTGCGGAGTAGACCATGGCAAACTTCGGCGAATCTTTCACTACCCGCCACGTCGGCAAGTGCTTGAAAGCAGCTTTCTTCGCTTCTTGCCATGAATTGAAAGCGTTGGACAAAATGTCCTCATTGCTCTCACCGCTTCGACTCGTCATCTCGCACTCCTTGTAAACTTGTTGGAATTTCATTAAGATGAGCTTCACTCGATCCCAATGGTTGCAGAGCTTTTGCGGGTTCCTCCTCGATGTGTTTTGGGGACGGAGCTCGCGGTAACGTTGTAAAATACGCCGCCAGTACGAATCAAACCGTTGGCCATTGGCGACGATGGGGTCTTGGACGAGATGGGTTGGGGCTCGGCGAATCTTCGGCGAATGGCCAATTGGTGTTGAAATTGGCGTTTGGATCCATTTTTTTTAACGAATAAGGTGATCGCCAGAGGGCTTGGCCGGAGAAGGTGACCGCCGGTTTTGGGAGCAAATTTGAGAGAAAAGAGGTTGGAGAAGAGAGAATAGAGAGTGTAGTGTGTGATTTGTGGGTGGGGAGAGAATATATATAGTGTTTAATTGGAATAAAAAAATATATTTGAATGGTGACCGTTGGCGATCGCAACGGCTATGCCGGCGACCAAACCAGCGGTCACCAAGTGTCCTCGAGCGTGGGAGAGCGCAGCTCGCTCTATCGAGCTTGAGCGCGCGAGCGCCGAGCTCGCTAGGGCAGCGAGCACGCTCGCACGCACGCCGCTGCCCATAGCCTAACTAGCGTTTTATCAAGAAGCCTGTGCTGTGTTTTTATAAATCAATTTCTTAATGTTAATTAATTAATATAGTTTGGCAAACACTATTATTATTATTATTTATTTATTTTTGTGGTAATAGTCTGGCGAACTCTTTTACAAAAGACATGACAATATGAAATATATTAATCCCTCCGTTCATGAATCAAATCCTTATTTGGGTTCCGCACGAAAAATAAGAAATTTGATAAAGTTGTTTTGACTGTGGTAAAAGTTAGAATGTATGGATAGTATGATAATGACAAAAAAACAGTGGTAATTACAAAAAAAATGGTGGTTGACCAAAAAGTAGGAATATAGTTGTTGTAATGACCAAAAGATGAGAATAAAGTTGTTCTGAGGTAGGACCATTAATGGCAAATGATAGTAAATAAAGAGAAACTAGGAGGTTATGGTTGTATAAAAAGGTAAGTATGAAATTTAATTCATGGAAAAAAATGAATAAAGAAAATGTTAGAAGATGAACGGAACATCCAAAAAGAAATATGTTACAAAATGAATGAGACAGAGCTAATAGAAGTTATTAATTTATCAGTTAAAATTTAAAGTACAGTCTATAGAGGATATCTGAATTGTTATGATGATAGGTTAGATTTAATAATACTTGAACCAATACAATCTTAGGTACTTGCACCGTAGGACTCATATTACCAGACAACAAAGACGAAAAGATCATAGTAATTAATAAAGGAGACGCCATTCCAGTTCCAATCGGAACCATTTCTTGGTGGTTCAACGATGGAGATTCCGACGTCACAATCATATTCCTAGGCGAAAGCAACCAGTCATATACTCCTGGCCAGTTCGACTACTTCTTCTTGACCGGCGCCATTGGCATTCTTCGTGGCTTTTCTACTAAGTTTATCAGCAACATATACGGTCTCAATGAAGTCCAGTCGAATGAGTTGGTACAAAGCCAATCTGATCTATTGATCATTAAGATTGAAGACAATATTCACATGCCTGAAAAACCAAACTGCAGAAAAGAAGAAAATATCATTAATCTTGGCCACATGATTTCTTCCAATGCTATGAAAGTAGGTGGAATAGCAAGTGTTGAGATCACATCGGATGATTCTCCTTTGATCGAAAAAGTTAAGCTTAGCCCAAAATTGGTGAGACTGGAGCCTGGAATCGTGCTTGACCCTTATTACAGCATGGGACATCAGATCATATATGTGATGAAAGGTGGTGCAGAGATTCAAATTGTGGGGTTGAACGGTACGAGAATAGTGGATGAGATTGTGGAGGAGGGCCATCTCATTGTTGTGCCCAAATTCTTTCTTGTTGCAATGATAGCTAGCCAAGAAGGGTTGGAGTTCTTTTGTGTTTCCACTTCTCCAAGGTATGCAGTAATTTAATGCCTCAAAAAATTAGACTCCCTCTATTGCAATTTGGATGTTGAAAAGTGAAAATCAGTGATCGAATTATTAAACATTCATGTTTATTAATTTGGTGTAAATCAATAAATAACTTGAATGTACAATTAATTGAGTTCAATTACTTGTGTTGGGTTCTTAATTACTCTCAGTGAATTACTATTATTTATTTGATGATAAGGTTTTTGTATATTTTTGTTGCAGGCCTTTGTCGATGCACATAGCTGGGAACACATCTGCATATAAAGCATTGTCCTCATCAGTTTTGGAGGCTGCGTTGAATGTGTCTCCGGAATTCGTGAATATCTTCAAGTCAAAATTCTAAAAATGAAAAAAGTGCTTAATATAATTTTAATCTATGCATTTGATTCCTGTCATACTACTTACTATCTTTAATTGATTGTAGTGGCTTATTTGATATTTGTACGTGTTTGACAAGCTGCAAATTATATTTTATGTAGATTGCCATATCTATGTATTATAGTGATGTTTGCGTTAGAAAACATGATTTTGTTAGTACAAGGGGTTCATCATATAACATTTGTTTATTCATGCGTACATAAGTGCACTGTTTTCCGATCCTCTACTGTTTAATTCCTTCCATAAACGGATAAGGTGCCAATACACCCCTAAAGTTTTTGACGTGTTGCTTTTAAACCCTCAACGTTTGATTTTAAAGATCTCGCTCCTCAACGTTCTAGAGGTGGTAGCAATTAGTCCAGCTATTAACGGAAAATGTTAACACCGTCAGAAAAATAGTTGTTATGATCGAATAATATAGTTTCATTAATTTGTAAGAAAATAAGAAATAGTAATAATTAAAAATCACGCAATCTCCCTCTCTACTCTCACTCTCTTCCCGCTCTTTCAATCCATCTGCAAGAAAAGAACGAAAATTCAAGACCATCCCACCACTGCCCCGCCATCTCACTTTACCACTTCCATCCACTACTCCTCTCTCAGACAAATTGTTTGAATCACTCGATCTTCGAGATACTGGTGAATGAATATGTGCCCTCAGGATTACGGCTTCGAGTAGAAAGGCGCGCGTGTTGCGAATCCCCTGCCACGTGTTTGTCTTCGAGCTCATGCTAGAAAAACTCCACATAGGCACCGCCGACGGGATTGACACGGTGGAGCTACTCAACTCGCTCGCCGATTAGTTGTAGCACGATATCGACGATGTGTTAGAGGATAGGAATTCTTGTGAAGTTCAATAATGTGGCTTAGTTTTTATAAATTTTCATCCTTTTTTTTTCTTTCCCTTTCTTGAAGAAACATTTCCTTCTTCTTCAGGCTTCTCAACAACATATACTTTGTTGCAAACAAAGTGGAGGAGAAGCAGAAAGTTAGTGTTTTTTTCAGTAGCAATTTTTCGAATTAAATCTTTTTAGTGAGGAAACTGCTCAGTTCAGTTCGTTCGACAACTGAGAGAGGCATTTGGAGTTGATCACAGTCAGGTGCACAACTGACTTCTTTAGCTGATGGTCAACTGTGTATTCTAACTAAGGTATCAAAGAATTAAGCTATGCAGAAGTTTGTGGAAATTAAAACTTGTTACTTAAACTGAAACCTATGAAAACGGAGAAGGTCAAATTCCCAAAAATTAGTGCAATTTGAATAAACACGGTTTGAATGCAAAGTCAGTTGGTTAGTAAAATGAATAGAAATACTGAAAGTAAATGACATAGTATTTTTACGAGGTTCAGAGATTGACCTCCTATGTCCACGACTTTCTTTTCGGGGAAGTAATCCATTAGATAAGCTTAAGCGTGCTTATCAAACGTTCAGTTTGGTTTTCGGGCACCAAACAACCTAACCAGTTCGATTGCGGGTTCGAACAAAATCTTACTACACTTTTGCTATCCTAGCTTAGATTGCGGGTTCTAAGGAACCTAGTTTCTTTGATTGGGGGTTCAAAGAAAGACCCGTGGATTTTGGGGGTTGGGGGTTTTTCCATCTATGAAGCCTTCTACACTTGGAGAAGTGGAGGCTTCTTCCTAAGGCTTAGAGACTCGATCTTTTGGGAGAGAGAGTCTGCTTAGATAATGTGCAAGATTCTAGATTCTAGACTCGATCAAAGAATGGACAATTCTGAGAGGCTAGAAGGGGAGACCAGGAGGAGGTGTGGACACTCGACTTCAACTTCATCTTCAACGCTGGTTCTTGTTGGTAGAGAGAGATTCTGCTCCACTGGAATGTCTGCTTCCATTGGGCATGTGTGCTCTCTTCTTCTCTCTGTTAATCTCTCTATTTTCTTCAATGTGGAGACCTCTATTTATAGAGATGAAGATCTAATTAGCCGTTGGAAAGAGTCGTTTGATCTCTGCCGAAAGTATGGCACTCAACTACTCCACTGTAACTTTTTCTAAAATGGTAATTGCTACCTTAGCTTTTTACGCGGCTCTGTGGTCGGTCCATTTATAGTAGGTTTCCAGGCTATCTTGTACATTCGAGTAGATTTGAATTTCAACTTCAACTCTTCTATCTTCAACGTCTTAAAAGTCTTCTCTTCTCAGCTTTGTGACATCTGACTTCAACACAACTTCTCTTCATGCTTTGAGCTGCACGGTTCAGTCATAGAGTCAACTGAGTTGTGGTCTAAGTGACCAAGTTCTTCTCGAACTGTCTTCTTTAGTCCAGCTGACTTCTTCTATTTGTTCCTGTAAAGATAAAATCCCTACACTTAAACAATGAGCTCTAGCAAAGTTCATACTGATGGCTTCATCTACTCGGTTGGGGTCAGTTGAGTTTTGGGATAAACCAAAACCTTTACTAACTTTCCCAACAATTTTCCCCTTTTTGATGATGCTAAAACCCTAAAGTGACACCACCTATAACTTCCTAACTGATACCATACAACTGAGATCATTTAACTTAAAGATGAACAATGTTCTAGTCTATAAGAGGGAAAGAGTTAGCAGAAGACAAATAATAAGTTAACTCTGAACTTGGACCACGAGATGGTAGTCATCAAGAAAAGTTAATGATTCAATCTTTACTTTCAAAAACCACAACTTATTATTAATGATAATAAGTAAGGGAGATTACATTACAACTGATACTGAGAATTCAATAGCTCAGACACTAAATACATCAGTTGCCTTGTCTTCTCTTCGTAGCATCACTTGTTTTGATCTTCTTGAAGAGTCAGTCCATACTTCTCGTAGATGTGCTTCCTTAGTATCAGAAACCTCCCGGGATATTGAACTGTGTTGATGTTCAACTTCACAGCCAAAATGCTAGCTTCTCTCTCAATCCTCGTATAATTAATTCTGTTGGTTTCTTGAATTCTTGGAGGAGGATAGGTTCTCTTCGGAGGAGAAATTGGAGGATAGTTATTTGTTTTCCTCAGAACATCCAACAAACGTCCTCCAACTATGTCTTCAGTTGAGAAGATTTCAAGATGCATCAACCAGGCTTCATCAGCATTAATATTCTTGTACTTGAACTCGTAATAATATTCCGCCCGGAATTCAGCTTTCATCAGCGCTTT
The DNA here is from genome assembly GCA_029490685.1 of Schizonepeta tenuifolia. NCBI lineage: Eukaryota > Viridiplantae > Streptophyta > Magnoliopsida > Lamiales > Lamiaceae > Schizonepeta > Schizonepeta tenuifolia. Next base: position 86,899,141 of record CM055959.1, read on the forward strand.
AGGATGGAAAAGAGGCATAGCTTCTCGCAGTGCTTTAGGCTAGCAGGGATACACAGTTCAAGCATCAATGCTTTAGGCCGGGAAAGGTGTGTGACTCGCCGCAATGCTTTAGGCTAACAGGGGTGTATGGCTGAGACATCAACGCTTTAAGCTGGAAAAGAGGCGTAGCTTCCCGCAGCGCTTTAGGCTAGCAGGGGTGCACGGCTTAGACATCAGCACTTTATGCTGGCAAAGAGGTGTGGCTTGCCACAACGCTTTAGGCTCGCAGGGGTGCACAAATTAGACATCAGTGCTTTAGACTGACTAAGAAGCGTGGCTCCCCGCAGCGCTTTAGGCTCGCAGGGGTGCACGACTTAGACATCAATGCTTTAGACTAGCAAAGAGGCGTGGCTTCCCGCAGCGCTTTTAGGCTCGCAGGGGTGCACGGCTTAGACATTAGCACTTTATGCTGGCAAAGATTCGTGGCTCCCCGCAACGCTTTAGGCTCGCAGGGGTGCACGGCTTAGACATCAACACTTTAGACTGGAAAAGAGGCGTGACTCCCCGCAGCGCTTTAAGCTTGGTGGTTAATAGGATCGTGCTCAAAATCGTAACCCTATGTTAGAGCTTAGCAGAGCTTATTTAATAACGACATCGTTTACTTTAATTTTTCAGGTTTTTCATTTCGGTGTTTTATTTGATTTAACCATACGTATTGCATCATATTACATGACCAATTAGTTAAGTAATTACAGATCTCAGAATACAAGTTCCCATTCTCAGAGAACATATTTTAAGGTCAGCGTTCCTTGATTTTTGCACGAAAGCTTTACCAATTCAATTCTCAGTTCGTACATATGAAAAATTAACTAGAAAGCGAAAACGTAATTGTTGAAATAAACATTTTAACTTGCGTCATAGCTAGCTTTAATCAGATTCAGGAGTATACAACACTACTCGCAAGGAGTAGATTACGTTCCCCTCATTTCTCAACCAACCCTTGCCAGAACGCGGAGAAAAAAGGAAAAATAACGAGAAACACGAAACTACGATAAAATTCGAGAGCATAAAATCAACATCCTAGCTCATGTTTTCCACAGACGGTGCCAGTTGATAGAGCTGGGTTAGAGCTCTGCCAACGAAGGGAATTTTTACTAACAAATATAAAATCGAATAGGAAGATTTACGACTGGAAAAGCCAACTCCCTTCGTCTTCTTCTTAGCGGCGGGTTTCCACTCTTCGAAACAACTGCACAGAAAATAGAGAGAAGTCTCATACTGGGGTTTGGGGCCAGCGAAGACCCTCCGACGCTCAAGTCAAGTGTTTTGGAGAGGAAGAAAATGAGAGTGAAAAAGAAAAAAGACAGAGAAGATAAGAAAAAAAGGGGAAAAAAGGAAAAACTCTACATTGAGCTGAGGGATATATCGTTTTTATTGGGTATGGAAAATCTAGGGGCAGAATAGATATTTCAGATATATTTAAAGGAACCTAGGCCGATTTTAGCATATGGATTACATGCCAATGAGATATTGGGCCATGGTTATTGAGATAAAATCATTTATTTTAGGCCCGAAAGAGTATAGTCCATATCAAAAGTCATCGCTTTCCGATGCAAACGACGGTTGGAGAAGAGGGGTGGGAAGAAGAAGAAGCCTAATGAATAGGGCAGCGTCCAATGTGCTACAGAAGCAATGCTTCAGCTAAAATCGACGGCTAGGATTTAGTCAAGATAATTGTATTCTGATTTCAATTTTGATTTAAATTTAAAGCAGAGAAAGTGATTTTTGATTTTGTTTTATTGTATATTTCCAACCATGGTTTGCACAATTATTGAGACCATTTTGACCATTTGAAATGTGCATGTGGGGTTTGACTTAAGGTTTTTGTATTCTTTTAATTTGACTTAATTAATTAATTACTTTGTGTATAATGACAACATTAATTTGTTAATAATTAGGACATTAGTGTCAGATTATTTGTAGTCGAATTATTTATTAATGACGGCGTTAGTTAAAGTATGTTTGTAATATAATATTAATTATATATTATAAATTATTATTTGGATGTTGTATTATCCTTTTTTTGTTAGTAAATTTTTTTATTGGTTTGTAATAACTTTGTTTTTGTAATATCCAACTAATTGGTAATTATGGTATTTTCATGGCTACTGTTAATATCTAGTAAGTTAATTATCTAAGTTATTAGTTTGTTATTTTGTGGGTTTTGTATTTTTTGAAGCCATTTAAATTTTTATTACCATGGCTATATGTTATTGGCTTCAATATTAAACACATTAAAAGGCTCAATTTTATCATGGCCCATAAATTTATAGACTTAGTAATATTACATTAAATCAATTGTGATTAAGGCTAAATGTTTGTAGTTTTATAAATTATAAATATAATTTAAGCAGTATTCGTTTTAAAAGTGTAATATTTTATTTTCTTATGCCAACTGTTTTAATGGACGTCTCTCATCCAGCAGAAAGTAAACAGTCTCTTTTGAAGCAGTAGTTTCGTTTTTAAAACAAAAGTATTCAATATTTTTGTACTTCATTTACTCCTTACGTGAAGCAATAGTCGTATCATTAATGTAGAGAGAGAAATCGAATTTTCTGAGATAGAGAGAGAGATAGCGCATGGGAGAAGAAGGAAGAAGAGTTTTCCTCCATCGCCGCCGACGACAATCTTACAATCGAGGATAATAAGCTATGTAGAAAGCAAAGAAACTTCATTTGAAGTTGTGGGTTTTCCTCCATCGACGCCGACGACATGCCTTCGGAAGGTATTTTGTCTATTTAGTTTTGGATTTTATCTAAATTTTGTTCTTTTCGTCGTTTATTTTTGCCTCTGTTTTTTCCTTTTTAGGTTGGTTGCAATATTTTCTGTTATTTAAGTTTTTTCGGCATTGTTCTTTATTTTTGAAAATGACTTGGTGAAATGGTGTTTGATTTTTGTTTGTATCGATGGTAGGGTTTTGTAGAAATTTAAATCTGTGCTCTTCTTGGTGAATCTGAGGTCAGTCTGTGGTGTTCTTGTGGAGAGTGTGCTAAATCTGTGGTGAAGGTTGTTGGGTTTCGGAATGAATTTAATAGATTTCGTGAATTAGTTTTCATATGGTGTAAATCTGTGTTGTTGTTGTAAATATGTGGTGAAGCTTAATGATTTTAAATTTTTGTTAATCTGTGTTGTTCTTGAATGTGGAAGCACGTGTAAATCTGTGATGCATGGTGAAAGTGTTACTGTTGTAGTCGTGTTTGCATGTGGATTATTGAGTATAAAATTTTTTGTATATATAGGTGCGAATATTTCAGCAAGGTGTCATTCACACACCGTAATTAAGCTGATAACGAATACGCTCGATGAGGAAAATTTCGAGCTTTTTAAGGATGGCCCGTTTGGTGATTTTCTTCGCTTACAACATGCACCACAAAATTTTCAATGCCAATTGTTCTATCACTGCATGAAGCTATTGAATCAATCCAAACGTTGGAAAGGAAGATTGGTGTTCAACTTTAACAATTCTGAGGTGTGTTTTGGTTGTCGCTATTTCTACTTGATGTTAGGTTTGAAATTCGGTCACTTAGAAGCAAGTCTAGAAACCTCGTCGTTGTGGATACATTCTTTTGGTTCCACGAAAACTCTGACCATGAGGAAGGTAAAAGAAGCTTTCAAAAATGCCAAGAATTTTAGTCCTAATGGTGCTGGGGGTGGGAAAGTACGTTTAAAGCTTTCCCGCGTGTTGTTTATATATGGTGTCTTGTTTCCTCGTGATAGTGAGTCGAAGAAATTAGATATTTAATATTTGCATGTTTGTGACTGCATGGACAGAATTATAAATTATCCTTGGGGATTGGTTGGCTATAATTACTTTGTTGATGAGTTTGTTAAGGCTGCTGATAGGATGAAGCGATTAGAGAGGAAAAATGGCAAAGCTAATTATGAAATCTTTGGTTTTCTTTTTTTGTGTTTCAATATTGGCTATATGAAATTTTTCCTTCTATTGGTGTGGATTGTGGTGAGATTCTGTTGAACTGGGAGCATATATATCCTAGAGTTCTCCGATGGAGGACGGCACCGGGACATAAGAGCTTCGATCACTTGAAGGGCTTGCTTGCAGGGGCTACTGCTGTGGTAATATCTTCATCATGCTTGCAATTGTATTGTTTTTGAATGAATATATTTTGAAGTTTTTACGATGATCGGGTTCATATTTTTTGTTGCAGCACCCTCTTATTACCACTGAGTTTGAAGATTTGCGACTGTCTGAGATTGAAGAATATCTTGATGAAAATTTAGAGGTCAGAGGTGAGCAAGAGCAAGACCAAGAGGAGGAGAAGGAGCAAGAGCAGAAGAAGGAGGAGGAGAAAGTGCAAGAGCATGAGGAAGAGGAGAATCTACAGCGAGAGCCTCGTGTTGCACACAAATTTTCAGCAAAGCGCAAACTTAATTTAGAGATGGGGGAATGTTCGATGAAGGCTGAGACCAAGCGTCGTCCGGGTTTGCGTTCTGGAAACATTGGAGTATGTTTAGTTCAGGATCCAGTCCAAGAAGATCGTGTGGAGGGTTCCGAACAATCTTTTCCGTCTATTTCAACACCCGATTGCAAGGTAAGATTGTTTTTTAATTTGTTGTAATTTATTTTCCTGAATGCTGACCGATTATTGGACTCATTGCTTTAAGTGACCTTGTGCGTGTCATTTAACTGATTCAACAACTCATTGTGAAAATATTGCACAGGAAAGACAATATCTGCAAATGTTGACGTCGAGGCTTGAAAAATTTGAAGCGGGGATGAATCAGAAATGGGCCTCGACGAATTCTTATGTGAAGCATATCAATGAAAAATTGGATGTTGTGTTGGAGTTCATTCATGCGTTTAGTATGAATGCAAGAATGTCACAAGAGAAGGAAATTCATGAAGATGTTGATGTTGAGAAAGATGATGATGTTGAGAGAGTTGTTAGAGAAACTGAAGAGGGAGATACACTTATAAACATTCCAGTTGTGAAGCTAGATTCCAACAACCCTCTTGATTTGGATGATCTACGCAATTCATTCGGTGTTGATATTCGTGATGATTTGGATGAGGAGTGTCTTGATGAAAATGGACAGATTAGGATGGTCCATCATGCTGATCCCTCAGACCCTTTTAGCATGAATCTGTTTAATGATGATATGGAATATTCGGTTGAAGGGTTTGAGGCGCGCTTTCTGAACAGGTATCCAGCCGCCAAGAATGAAGTTGGTGATAATTTATCTAAACAATGGGATGGTGAAGTTATGGAAAAGGAGTGTGTTATGGCTAAGAATGACTTGGTTGTGGAAGAAAAAGCAGAAGTTGAGGAGGAGGTTGAAATTGATATGGATAAGCTTGGTATTTTAGTGGATAGTATTGTTATGGATAATCTGGGCATTGATATACAAGTTGAGGCGGCCGCTGAAGCAGAAAGGAAGAAAGAGACAGTGTGTGGTGAAGCGCCTAAAGGAGATGAGCAGGTTGCTGGTTTTAGTGTTGAATTTGGAGAGAATGAACAACTGATTCCTGGTGAAGAAGAGGGTGAAGACAAGTTTGAAAATGTTCAAGCGCAGCCTAAGAGTACTAGGTCTAACCTTGTCATCTTGTCCTCCAGCAGTGAAGCTTCTACATCTTTGAAGCCACCCATGCTTCTTCGAAATCGACGCATCATGGAATTTGTGGCCAGCCGCTTTGCTGCACCGGAGCAAAAGGATTGTAGCAGTACGATGTTTGATCCTCTGAAGCATTATGAAGAATGGTTTTTGAAACCATTTTATGTTTGGTACAAAATCCACCATGGAATGAGAGGTATGTTTTTTTGTATTTCAGTTAATTATTGATTTTGTGTGTTGACATTTTTGACAAATTATTTTCCTAGAGCAATCAAACTGTGTGGTTATTGCCCTCACAAGGTTGGACAGTGGTTCTTTGAACACATGACTGTGAAAAATAGATGGTTGTCCACCCAGGTACTTATTTAATGTCCTAGAATCATTTAAGGCAAATGGTAAATATTATTTCATGGCTTATTCAGTAACGACACTTATCTGAATTTTCTACAGAATTGTGATGCCATTTTGAACTTGCTATTCTTCAAAGCTAATTCGAAACCACACTTATTCTTGAAGCGTTGGACTGTGGTGCAAAATTGGGTTTGGGTATAATTTCAAAAGCTTTCTGTTTGTTTGGTTTTGAATAATCTCTTATATCCTAAATTCCAATAGAATCTACATTTTTTTTCAGTGTCTTATGTTTGAGAAACAGCTGACACCGGGCAACAAGCGTTTTCTGTTGAGATATGCAAATGGAGCATTACCTGAAAGTTATGGCAAACCGTGGGGAGAAGTTGATAATGTATTCGGCATTGGTATTATTTTCGAAAATCACTTCATTGCTTACCAGATATGCATCCCAGAACAGGAGATTATTGTTTATGATTCTATGTGCAAAACTCTAAGAAGGTGGGAGGATGTGAAGAAGCAATTTTATCGTATGTCATTGAGGATGCGTTGGTTGTGCCACGATGCCGGGGTTAGCCACTTCAAAGGGGATGTGAAAGATGAATGGGATGTGATACCTTGCGTCCAAACTCCGCAGCAGCCTAACAGACATGACTGTGGAATTTATTCTCTCAAAATCATCGAGTGTTTGGAGTCCGGGCGGCCCGTGTCGAGTTATATAATTCGAGGGTGAAAACCACTGGATTGAACTGACATGTAATTTGTGCATGAATTGTTTTTGTGACTGAATGTTGTGTTATGTCATAACACTCATTCACTTTTTGTCGTAGTTCCAGTGAACTCTAGCTATTAGATATTGTAGCTTATTTCATTTTGGTTGCTAGAGGTATGGAACAGGTTGAAGATGTAATTACTAGATTCTAATTTGGATTTCAGTTACTTGTGGTTTCATTCGATTACAACTGCTCTGCCTTTAGAATCTGTAGACTTTAGAATGTAAATGGTATCGAGGTTTGAAAATGGTGAAAATGTGAATTGAGGATTTTTGTTTCATTATATTATGGATTGTTATGAAGATGGTTGAATCTGAATATGAAAATAATCATTGTATGTTATTGCATATTGTACTCCTTTGTGAATCTTTTAGATTTGTTAACTGTCGATCTTCAAATTATGCATACAATCAATGATTAGAAGGAAGCTTAATTTGTTCAGCTATACTCCTATGACAAATCAAAGGACATACAGATCGAAGGTCAACTTTAAATGTGATAAATTGTTAGGACATTTCACAAACACCTCACATACATGATAATTTGCTTACAAACATTACATACCAAAGTCGGGGAGTTTCAACAAACAGCTTGCATACAAACAACCTTTTGAATTTGCCAGAGGACATTTCACAAACACCTCACATGCTTGAAAAAAGGAGGCAAATCTGAAGAAAGAACCCATCAAAAAACACCTCGATTAGTTTTACACAGTACATATAGAGGTGAGCACCTACATCAATTTGCCCACTCCCATTGCACGGTGTACATAAACGTGGTCTCATCTGGAGAAGTAGAGAATTGTAGCCAAGACAACAACAACAACCAAAAGCACATACACACACACCTTCAACCTCTTGCACAATTTTGCGAAATTAGCGTGCTCCTTCATCAGATTAGCAACGCATCTTCTCTGGTAGGGATGCATTTCCGGTTCTATGAATGTTTTGTAGCCACAAAACAGACAAACGAGATACCGCCTAAAAGGATTTTTCACTGTTTTTGACGTTTTCACTGTGAGTTCTACCTCGTGTGTGATGTACCTCGTCTGTGGTCCTCTTGAAGCTGAATTGATGCTCCGACAGCTCGTGGGAGAAGTAGAAGAAGACATCGTGGATTTTCGGTTAAGAGTTGAGGAGCCTATTTCAATTGGGGCCTTTTTTGTAGTATAAATAACAAAAGATTGGCACATGGACCTTTTGAAAATATTTAGATGCAATTTTGCCGCTCAGTTTTTCATGTGTGGGGCCAATTTTTTTCCAAAAAAATAAACCTGTCTCACATCTTCACAATTTTGTATGGGTTGCACTTTTTTTTTTACATTATGTTATTTTTATATGAAATAATGTTGTATTAAAATATAACGTTCGGTTATAAGATGCAGCCATACTTGAATATTACTTTAATCTACCAAGGCCAATGTCATCGAAAGCTAGTTTAAGAAATAGAACATGACCCATGTGAATTCATAATCCGGTCACAATGGCGAATAATTTCTGTCATCGCCAGATGAGATTTAAGGGTGAGTGTGTAAATTTTGGGTTATCCTTCATTATTGATCAAGTAATTAATAAAGGCCACGATACATCGAAGGTCATGAAAACGACAACAATGGCTTTAGCAAATGAAGTTGAAGCTTTTGATGGCCCTATTGTATTGGTGAAGTAATAAAGTGCATAAATTAGTATAGATATGTCATTATGATTTAGTGAACAAATTGTAACAATATTGATGATTGTAGACGATTTTGTCAACGTAAGAGTAAAATTTTCAAACTTCACTATTCTTGTTTTATGACAAAGTGTGGTAGTCCAATGATGATATGAAACTGCTGACTATAATGTTATGTTTGAAGATGTTAAAAGACTTTTATATCTATAATTAGTTTGAATTATTACTTGCCATGGTACGCGGAAAAGCAATGGCCTCTAGCCAACTAATTTGTTTTGTAATGCCATATATTATGATGGCCGAAATACTAGGCTACCAAAGGACGTTGACTATTTGACAAGAGGTTCAAATGTCACCTAGATATGTGTTAATCAACCTAAATTACATTGGATAAGCTCTAATTTCTAAGTAAAACACTGACGAGTGAACAAATGCAATCGAATTCGTAGGGGTTAATAAATAATGATAAAGCTTACAAACAAAATAGAATTGAATTGATTAAATGGCATCGCGTCGTGTAGAAATTGGTTTGCCATTGTCACCAAAGTATGAATTGGCATGGGCCAACATCATTTTGTGTAGATTGCTTAGTAGTAGCATGGCCATAAGTTACACATTATTTCTGTAAATGGCTACCACATTTTTAATTTTCTAACATATCACTAAGTTAAACTAATTAATTTAGTTGGTAGATGTTAATAAAGTATGCAGTCGTTATGTAAATACACGAGCTTCTCCAAATGTTGAAGCTCAAAATTCAATCCTACTAATCAAACTTCACTGCAAAGTGTCATGTTCGGATAGTTGTTTGCATGTTTGTTGTTGAAAACTTTAACGGAAGGCATAATTACCTTTAATTATAATCGAGGGACCTAAAAAATCAGCAGCCATTGTGAATGCGTTATCAATTCATATTGGCCAATGTATCGTTCTCAATTTAACATTCAATGTTATTGGCTATAACAAATTCCAGCGATATTATAATGGCTCATAACTATGACCTAATGTGAATTCTAATTAAGTAAGGACCATATGTAATTTTGCCGGTTTGGTAATTTAAAAAAAAATTGTGCTTGGTTGTTGAAAAATGTGAATTCATTATTTTTAAAATTGCATCTACTGTAATTGAGTATTGATCACACGATTACAGTTCTTCATTGCATATGGTAAGACAATGATATTATGAAAAAGGCCTTTCTTATGTGGGGCATAACTACAAACGGCCACGTTGCATGCGTGTTGGTATGTTTAGTACGATGATGGCCTTAATTTACAATTATATTTATGTTTAGTAGAATAATGGCCTTAATTTACAATTGCTAAGTAGAATAACTAAACGAAAGTATAAAAAGAATCGCCATTGAGATTGGGGTATGAATTGACATTGGCCATGTTCTATTTGCATAATTAGTGTTCTATGACATTGGCCTTGGTAGATTGCAAAATAATTTATCAAAGGCCGCATCTTATAACTTTTATTATGAATTAGTATTACAATTATTGCATATATAAACTTCATTATCTTACAAGCATTTGCTTAATTTTGGGTTTTTTTGTAGGAAACAAAATGGAGAATAACTAAAATTAAAAACATTTTACCCATTCCTTTTCTAGTATAAAGCCTATAAAAAAGTGGGGTTACTAACTCTTACTCTCCTCTTACTCACTCGATTAGGGTAAAAAAACACACAAAAGAGGCAAGAATGTATGGCGGCGGCGGCGGGAGTTAACGTGGACGCTCCATCTCTGATAATCAAAGTGAAATCACAGGTAATTTCTTCGCTCAATCTATATCTATGCGTGAGTGATTTACCGTCTTCGCACGATCTTTATCTATGCTCAAGTTTTCCCAACCTCCAAAAGTGGGTCTTGGTTATTCTAATCGACTGAAATTCTCGTAAGTATGAAATAATGTGGGTATTTGCTATTTTAATCGACTGAATTTCTCATGAGTCAGAAATTATGTGGGTATGTGCTATTTTAATCGGGTGAAGTTGGAATGAGTACGAAATTATGTGCTCGTTTATTCGACTCAAGTTTGAATGAGTATGAAAAACTGTGAATTTTGCTATTTTTATTCATTTTCAGTTCAATTGACTGTTAAATTATGAAGGAATTTGATATTTTTTTGGACTCTAGTTCGAATTACTTGGAAAAAGTGTGGAATTTGCTATTTTTTTCACTGAAGTTCGAATGAGTTCGAACCCAACGTCATAATTATGTGAAATTATGAATCTACCGCTTGTACTAGCTTTTTGAAATTAAGTCAAGCTAGGATACCTCTATGCGTGTAGAATACTTTAGCTGGTGTTTAAAAAAATGCGTTCTCCTTAATCAGTAATTGTAGAAGGCCGCATTCTGAATCTATCTGCTAAAGCATACTGATAGTCTTTCAATTTTATGCACAAAATAACTCATTTGACCTTATACTCTGAGACAGCGCATACAAGACTGGTTTTTCAAGATGAGGAGCAACACAGAATTTGGGAGATTATTTACCGAATACTCTCGGGTCACCGGAAAGCCGCTTGATTACTACATCTTCTTGTACGATGGGAGAAAGCCGACCGAGTCCCAGACTCCAGCCCAGGTGAGAGTAAAACCTGTTACAATATTTCAAAACTTTCCCATTTCTTAAAATCCGTCCATTCCATACTCTGATCATGGCCCTTTGTACGTTGGAATGGTGGAGGATTATGCTTTATTTGACAATGCAGATGATGACGAGGAGGATGGGTTGTTCATTCAGGCCCTGCATGAAAACCTTGGTGGTTGTGGACATGCGATTTAGGGTGATCAGTATCTATGTTAATTATGGATGTGTAGTTAATTGTGGGATTACCGCATTTATGTTTAGTTTCGATGTTTAGTTATTTCTGGGATTACCGTATCTATGTTTACTATGGATGTGTAGTTAATTCTAGGATTACTATGTATGTGTAGAAAGCCAGATCGGACAATTTGTATTAAACTTGTCGGCATTATCATCTAATTTTCAATGTTTGCTCAGATGATAATGTAGTGACATTAATTATGTTATCTATCTCTTTGTTGCTTCCACTTTGTTTTCAACGCATAATTAACATTTCTTACAAAATATAATGAACAAAAGTTTTGGTGCATGGCATTTCAAACAGTACGTAATAGTGAAGATTCCCCTAGCCAACTAGGAAGCACCTTACAAGAAATAGACAAGTGCGTGGAATGCAGTTTGCAATAGGCGTGCTGCTTTCAACCATGTCATCATGTCAAATTATGTTTGGCATTTTGTGTTTGGCAAAGCATCAATTATTATTCCCAATAATTCAACATTCGTACTACAACTTTCTTCATATAATTAAAGGAAATTATATAATGGCATGCCATCTTCTATCCAACAACACTTAATTTTGCCTTAAATTATGGAGGATGAATCTACAGAGAATATAGAAGGCAGTTTCTTATGTACGAACCCCATCCCTCATGCTCCAACACCTACATTGAGCATGGGGTGTCCGCGACTTGATGAAATATTTGTTGGAGGCGTACCGTGTGGAAGCATCACAGAAATTGTTGGCGAAAGTGGTGTGGGGAAGACTCAACTAGCCTTGCAATTGTTAATCAATGTTCAGCTACCGGTCCACCGTGGTGGTCTAGCAGGTTCAGCCCTTTACATGCACACTGAAATGCCTTTCCCATCCCGACGTGTAAAACAAATGGCCAGCGAACGGGGCCATAATGTGGAGACGGTGTTTGACAGGATTTTTGTACAACCACTAACATCTATGGAGTGTGTTGAGGACATCTTGCCTCGACTCGAAGGTAATATTCCTACATCGAATATAAAGCTAATTATAATTGACTCTGTGGCTTCTTTATTTAGAGAAGATTTCGGCAACAACTCGAAGGATATGAAGAAAAGAATGAATTTATTCTTCAAGATTTCAGCGAAACTTAAGGCACTTGCTTACAAATTTCAATTAGCGATAGTTGTTACCAATCAAGTCACGGACACGATTCCAAATTCAGACGTAATCCGCATAGGAGAATGGTTAATGACGTCAGGAATAAATGTAACAGCGGCATTGGGCCTATCTTAGGCTAATTGCGTAAACACAAGGTTGTTCATGAGTTTTATAGAAAAAACTATTGTTGATCACAATCAGAAATCAGTGCAGATCGTAAGAGGGCAACGCATACAAGTCGTGTTTGCACCACATCTTGCAAGTGTTTATTTAGAATATTCGATTCATGCAAGCGGTGTGTGGGGTGAACCGTACCATACTTGATCTTCCCTTTTGAGCATGTAGTTGGATTGTATTATTTCAACGACTATCATTGAGGCCTTAATATTTTATAGGTTAATTAGGCAAATATCACGTGTGTATGTTACTGTACTTTTCAACATGAAGTGTCATTTGGGCCATGCTATTTTACAGCTCATGTATTTGTAAGTTTATGTATTTGGAAGTTTATGTATGAGATGAGAATCAATTATGTGTAGCGTTTTGGAAGTTTATGCCAAGCTATATAAATTGTGTATATGGAATACCTTCTACTATCCAAATAAAAAAAATGCCACCCCTCAAAGCTATTAAGCAAGATGAGGTATTCTACACCGGTGGACACGGCGAGTAGAATGCGTCCTCCTTCATAATCTTGAATGGAAATGGCGGAGAGGTTGTTGTCGAGAAGCAATGATCCATCACGCAAAAAAAAAAAAAAAAAAAAAAAACTGATGATGAAGAGCAAGTCATCCCCATCGAAGAATGGCGTCGTAAGGTTAGAGAGTGGGAAGAACGTTACAAAAACTTCAAGGGTCTTACTGAAAGACATGACGTGAGGTTCATTTCAAATGGAGTGGGCTCGAAAGTGGAAGCCTCTGCAACTACATGACATCGAATTGCAACGGTAATGTAGAATATCATGTTCCTTTAATTCACTCAAACTCCGAAACTAATTTTTTGTTAAATTAATATTGTTGTAGGAAAATCAAAATCTACTGTGTTATCTTGAAGAAGGAGAGGAAAATTGGTGGTGCTTGAGCCGCATTTTCACGGAGTGGACACCGCCTAAAGAGAGAGATTTCGATGCCGAATTCGACGAAGCATTGAATCCATCAAGTGACGAGGAGGGCATGAATTATTCAGATTAAGTTATGCCAAGGTTAATGTGCGTTTAATCAGGAAATAATAAATATTAGGACACCAAGGATAATTGATGTGTTTAAAATTTTTATAACCTACTGTATTCAACTCTAGCTCTTTCAATAACAGGAGATATGTGCACTATGCAAGAAACAATCTAATTTATTATCAACTATAATTTAAAAGTAGTAAAAATTTGTAACAAGAATGAAAGTTAAACGATACAGTCTCTTTTTTCTAGCACTAAGCAGCAATAAAGAGACTTGTCACTACAGTAAAGAGACTAATCACTACAATACAGTCTCTTTTTCTAGCATGCAGCAAAAAAATTGAACACATCAACAATCAAAGACGATAATCATATATAACCAAAATAGAGACTACTAATTCATTTTTAAATTGTTATGTCGTATAACGATACAAAATTATTCATATTATAAAATTAGAGCGACAACGGCCAAAATTTCTCAATATCATCAAGAAGGGAATCACCATCATTGTCTTTCTCCTGTTTATCGTCATTAGTTTGCATGAAATCTTGGGTCATGGGTGGTGATGTTGGATTCACTTTTCTTTTTGATGCTGCCATATCAAAAAAACCATAAAGAAATTTAAATTCATGGGTTACATACAAAAGAAAGTGATGTGTATAGAATGATGTACCTGGCGAAGAGTTTGGAGCAGATTTTCGAGTCCTCTTGCGACCTTTAGATGGATAAGGATTGGACTTTCTAACATTTGCAAAACCGCGGGGGCAAATCTTTCTCGGATCACGGAAAAGGGGAACTACTAAATTACTAGTTTCCTTCACCGAAGCTTGGGAACCAACAAACTTCCAAATCAATTCGGAGAATTCTTCCCTCACTTCCTTCATTCGTTGCTCGAACGCCACCCGTAGCGGCTCACTGCCTTCCATCGCAGTAGAAACCAAGTCAGACATGTGTCTCATAAACTCATTGCGAACGGTCATGTTCCTCATAATTGCACTCTCCTGGCGAAGAGTTTCAGATCCTAACTTCTTTAAATCTTTCGCCCTTTTAGTCCACCGCCTGTAAATCATTTCATCAGGAAGGTCATTAACATTTTCAATCACAAATACCCTCAAAATGTGCCGACATATCAAGCCTTCAGTTTTCCACTTCCCGCAATCACAGGTGGCAATGTGTGTCACGGTATTAATCACTACTTTCCGCTCAACAGCAGATAATTCTCGGCCAATAGCGGTGTATTGGAAATTGTTGTCGCCTAAGAAAACAAGGACTTTCGGATCAACAATGAGGGTGAGGCAGTTGGCATAGTCGTGCTCAAATTGTTTGTAAATTGTACGGGTGAAAACTGTAGCAGCTCGTTGAAGAAGACCGCTGTTGGTGATGGACTGCCCCGGGTTCCAAAGGCTATATGTATCTTCCATACGCTCAGTGCTTCTCCAAGTATTGAGAATACCATCATATTGGTGAACAAACGTGCTCAAAGCGACAGTGGAGCGTACAACATCCTTCAAAACTTTATTAGTTAACTCACTTCTTGAAGTGGCGAGGAGCCCAGCGGTAAAGGTGCCGCGTGAAAAACAGGAGGCCCACCTGTGACGAAGATTATGCATTCCGTCAAACCAACTTTTGTTGGATATTTCATAATTTTCCATCATCTCCTTCCAGGTCTTGTTGAATTCTTCTTCACTCTCGACAATATTCATACATTTATACCATAAGGACTTGAATGATGAATCTCCGTGCAATTTACCAAAATTTGATGCACAATTCTTCAAAATATGCCACTGACACAACAGGTGTGTAGAATTCGGAATGACAATATCAATGACATTCATCATTGCCCTACATTGATCAGTGAAGATAACTGTCGGTTCTTTCCCATGCATGGACTGCAAAAATGATTCAAAGAGCCACTTGAATGTTCCGGTGGTCTCGTCGGACAACAAAGCCATGCCAAACATCACGTTGCGTGTGTGATGGTTTATCCTAACAAATGGGGCACAAATCATATTGTATCTATTGGTCCGGTATGTGGTATCCACAGAAAGAACGTCGCCGAAGGCATCATAGTCCACAGCACATCGATTATCCACAAAGAAGATGTTCATCAGACGGCCATCATCATCCAACTGATACTTATAAAAAAAGAAGGGATCTGCAATTGATTTATTGCTAAAATATTCTAAGAGAAGCATTGCATCTGCATCCTCAAGCTTCGTTTGCAATCTGACACGGTCCATGTGATGATATGCATCTTTCTTTGTGAAGCCAACATTCTCGACGCCTCCACTTTCTTTCGCCATGAACTTGAATGCAGCAGTAACCCCAACACCAGCAGAATTGAGAGCTTCCATTGCTGACTTCTTGGCATAATTCATTTGACGACTAGATCGCAACAGAAAGGTCTGATCACAATCTACAAGCACGTGATTGTGGTCCTTCTCAAACAAAGAGACAACAAATGAACCCATATCATCCCTTGAAACAGCTACCCTCCCTGTACAATTGGAACGGGTAATAAGCTTCTTGTAAACATCTATCTTGTATTTTGAGCTTCGATAATTAGGCATGCCCGTACATGAACACCTAAATTGCTTCCACCTAATGTTACTAGTCTTACCGAAGTAACGTTGCTCTCCTTTACGGACACTAAACCCTTTGTAACGGGCATAGTCGCAATATAACAAATAAACCTTCTCCAAATCTCCAAACGCGGTCCCAATACTTAACTTCTCCTCAAGTTCATAAGCAAACTTTGCTACAGTCCTTGGATCACTAGTCATCTTAAACTCACCATCACATTCTGATTTTGGTGCCTTTTTCTCTTCATCAACATCCTTGTGATCAACATCATTATCATCCTTTCTATCACAATCTTCCTTTTTCGGATCTGTCAACGGAATATCCTTGTCATCAAGCTCACATTCTTTTAATTTTGGATCTTTCAATGCAACATCCTCCACCTTAAATGCATCATTATCAACCTTAATCGAGCTTGCATTTTTCAAACTATCATTCTCAATATTGTCCACAATAACACAATCCGAATCACAGCCAACCTCTTCGTCAGACTCATCACAGCCAACACCACAATCCCGACCGACATCTAACTCGAAAGCACTATAGTCAAAACCCGGAGAAGGGTCTCCCAAAGCCACATTCAAATCAACTTCCATGAACAAATCTGTCAATAATAATATCATCACTCCAACACTCTAATAATAATTTCAATTGACAAATCATTTCAAAAAATTAGATCAAGTATTCAAACTATAATACAAATATTCTGCCAAATAATTTTCAACCATTCAATCAATTCACAGAAACATGCTCCTCAATCCAACAATTAAACTAACAAAGAACGTTCAATCAAGTAATTTCAATCAAACTTACCTGAATCAAGAAATCAACACTCTTTCAATTATAATCCAAAGACTTCATACAATCATGTCAATCTTCAAAGGTGAGGCTTCGATTCATCATACTTCAAAATAAACTGCAACCAATTTACAGCAACCTTAGAAAATTACAGGAAAATCATGAACACCAAAAATGAAAATTGAAGAACTCATACTCCAGATTAAATTGTTATACATACCCAACTTTAGTGGAAATCTAATATCACTTCAAACGAACCAGTAAATCGACGAGAAATTCAAATTTCACTTCAACCCAGTCACTCTTCTTCAAACCAGACGCGACCAACTAATGACGAAGCCAAGCACGAGGAAGCCAAGCACGAAATAACGAGGAAGCCAAGCACGAAATTTTTCGTTCACAGATTGCTTCGCGTTAAAGAGTGAAGTAGAATTCTTCGGTTTCTCCTGCTGAGACTTGGCTTCCGATGTCGTATTTTGACGATAATACCTTCAACATAAATATTCATGTCCTTCTACTTCGACTACATACTTTGGAAAAAAAAATGGCCTTGGTGCATATCAGGGAGATTGCAGCATTGAAATGTGGGTTGGATAATCGCCATTACAAAAAAATCAACGTTTCCATGCATTCCGGCAGTCGTCGCCGTCGACGGCCATGAAGATGCAGATCTCGCCATTCTTCTTCAGGTGTGGACCGCATCAATTTGACAAATCAGCCATTTTGACTGATTCCTCACTCAAAACTAATTAAGGTATATTACATAACTCATGGTTAGAATAAAAAATAATATAAATTAGGATTTTTACATTATTTTTATAAAAGGGCCTAGAAGACACTTTATTACGTGTCAGCAGATCATCCGGCTGAAGCATTGCTTCTGTAGCACATTGGACGCTGCCTAATGAATAGAGAGACTTGAGAAATGAAAAAGTTTGTGAAAAATGGGCGTGTGTCTGGAGGTGGGGCCGATTTCATAGAGGGTAGGTAGTATTTGAAGAGTAATTTATGAAAAGGTGAGTGGTATCTTAAATTCAGAAATTATAAGTGAATCCACGTTGCGCCATCCAATGGATCGACTTTTCTAACGACCTAGGATGGACGTTCCAACAATAAGGGGACATTAAGAACAAAAAGAATCGTAAAGACTACCGAACTGCAAAGTCAGATCGACTCAGTGAGTTGCCCGACTCGTTAATCCTTATGTTTCTTTCATTGCTGGAAATGAAAGATGTCGTTAGAACAACCATTCTTTTGAAGCGGTGGAAAGATGTGCGGACCACCGTCCCCTACCTTGATTTCTGCCGTGAAAATCGGAGGTTTATTCTGAGGGCTCTTGCGGAGTGGAAAGGTGAAGATTCTCAAATTCAGCTTACATTTCGAGGAAGATTGTACTCCTCCTAGTGATTTTCTTGATTCGTGGCTGCTTGTTCCGATCGAGAAACAAGTGGAAAACCTATTTATACATTTGGGACCTTATACGAATCCTGAACACTACGCACCTCAGCCCTTGAATACATGTTGTTCCATTACTAAATTATCCCTTTCTCACTGTAATCTGAAAATTGAGGAGAAGGTGCAGTGGAATCAACTCAAGAGTTTACAAATTGAAGGTATGCATCACTTGAGTGAATATGCCATGAATCGAATTCTTTCTGGTCCTCCCCTGCTGGAAGAGTTTTGAAGTTTTTGTGGTTAGAAATTAAAACTCAAATATCCGATCTACTAGTTTGAAGATGCTCAAGATCAACATGTATCTAGAAGAAGATGATGATTTTGAAGAAGATGCCTCGGTTCTGAAAATTTAGGCTTCTAATCTGGAGAGTTTGGAAATTTCAGGGGTATGGCACGCAAGGTGTTTGTTAAATGTCCCACCGTTGACTAATGTAACTCTCGGTTTTGAAGCTTCAAGCTACATAATGCGCGAGGAAATGTTCAAACAAGCTTGTCTAAGCCTCTCTCATGTTGAAAAGCTCATATTAAATGATTGAGGGTCCTTCTGATTCTCTGTCTAATTATTTGAAATTTCATATGAAATAAAATTGTGTACTCTTTCCAGAGCTGGAGATGCTAATCTTTGAACAGGATGAGGTATCTCAGTTTCTTCTCTTAATATAACTTATCAACTTATAACCGATCCATTTCAAACCATTCTGCTTATGTCGTAGGATGGGTAGTTAGAAACTCTTACTTAAACTAACATTTTAATTCTTTTTTCTTACTGAACTTTTATTCACATCTATGTTATATTGGGATTATCTCCAGATTTTTTTTCTTATGTAGCTCGTTGTAACAAACTCTTGCAGAATAGCCATTTATGGAGAAATACATGTCACTCAATGGCACCTAATACAATCTTCCCCATTCTCTCCCTACTCCAACTTAAGACATTTGTGATTACTTGAGGTGCACGATGCCTCAATATTTGTAGCCATAGAAATTTTGTTGGAAAATGCTCGTGCACTTGAAAAGATGGTGATTAGACTACGAAAGCAGAAAGGTTATACCAACAAGTATGTTTTGGCTTTAGAGAAGGTGGTGAGTATGCGAAGAGCTTCGCTATTGTAAAGGTGATTATAAGCCAAGTTTGATAGAAGTAAGTGGGAGTATTTGTTTTAAATGTAACTGTTGTGGCATTGAGAAACAACAAGCTTGCCTTTCTGACTCTTTTCCTTTTGTTTTAGTTTTTCTGCGTTTCAGTTTTTGATATCTGGGGATGTTAGAAGACAAACGATATTTTAATTATTATATATTTAGAATTCGGTTCTAGTGTGGCTATTTATCTGTGACACTTTTGCAGGTAACACAAAGAATCCAACCATTTTGGTGAATAATTTGATTAGTCAGAGAGAGAGAACCTCAAGCGGAACGTGTTGTATTACATCTAAGGATATGGCTACATTTTGTCAGATGGAGAAAACGATGGTGATGAGGAAGAGTTAGCAGACTACAGTTTATCCTATGTAATTTGAATGTTTTGGATTGATCTATGGTGATGATCTGCTATATATTTGTTAGCTGACATCACTTTCACTTTGTGATGGGGAGTTATTTATTTAGGGGAGCCAATGCAGGGGAGATGTTATATGATTGATTATTCTTTTTGTTTGTGAAGAAAGGCAAATTCAAAGAAGCCAATGACACAATAAGTCGATAATACTAATGTATCTATATTGGATGACATAAAATGATCCTACGAAGAAAACCAATTGAAAAAAAAAATAAAAAAAAATAAAAATAAAAATAAAAATAAAAATAAAAATAATAATAATAATAATAATAATAATAATAATAATAATAATAATAATAATTAAAAAAAAAACCTAAAAACAAAACAAAACAAAATTAACATTTCAGACAATTTCCTCTCAAGAAGCTTGAATCTGATTGACAGAAAATGACTCCTACAACAAGGACAAGAAAATACACTGTTTTTAAGTTGTTACTATACAGTTTCTATCTCTATTCTTAAAAAAAAAAAAAAAATGTTTCTATCTCATTTTAAATTTCATTAATACTTGTGAAATTTACGAAAATCTAAAGCGTCATTGTTGCTACATTAAAGCAAAGCAATATCAGGATTCAGGAGGACTGAAACTGGTGATTCAAAAGAAGCCTTGCAGAAGATCAAATCTTTCAATAACATGAAGAAACTTCTCTCGGTGAGCTTTCCTTCTTTCTCATTCATCAAGCCTTGTTAGATGGTAACTTAAACAAAAAACACCAAGGCAAAATCTTCAGTACAACCAACCACAATGTGTGGTCAGTCGTAATACTCCCTCGACTTACTGAAATTATCTATGTTACTGTTTGGCATAAGGATACAAACATAGAAAGTGGGTAGGTCCATTTACTTTTGAATGATTTTAAAAGGTAAAAACTTTACTTATTTGAAAGATAATAATATGAATGAGACACTTACATAAGGAAATGATAATAATATGGGTGAGTCACATGGAGTATATTAGACCATGGGCAGCGGCGATCTCCACAATCACACTCACCCCCTCACCACGTCACAGTGAGCTCGCGCGCTCGCTAGGGCGGAAGCGACGAGCTCTCCCTTTTTTATTATTTAAATAATAATATAATTGATTAAATCACATAATTAAAATTAAATTAACATAATAAAAAAATTACGAGATTATTTTTTTTAAAAAAGCTTACAACGACATAATTAAAGAAAAAAAACTACAACGGCATATTAAAAAAAAAATACCTAGGAATTAAAAAAGCTAGGCGCATCCTTGACGAGGTGACAATGCTTGAGTTGAGCATTGAGTTGAGCAGCATCTCCGTAGTGACGCCGACCGAAACTTGGTTCCGCGTATGCTCGTACAACAAGTTGAAGAAACCGCAATTGTTGCGGACCCGGGCCTAGTGGTGATGCAATTGCATCGAATGCGCTCGGCCAAGTACTAGGGGCGATTTGCATTCTACCGAGTCTCTACTCTGGTCCAAACGACCCTGTTGCCACCACCACCGCCATTGTGGACATATATCCACGCCTGCGCTAATTCGAGCGTTTCGCCATCGCTGTTGGGGTGAGGAGGCATCGCAAGCAAGAACATCGGAGATCATAGAGAGAGAGAGAGAGAGAGAGAGAGAGAGAGAGAGAGAGAAGTGTGAATGTTTGAGGGAGGTGAAGAGGGTATTTATATGGGAGAAAATGGAGGAGTTGAAAAAAATTGAAAATGTAACGTTGCGATCGCTAATGGTCGTCTGACGATTGTTGTGCAATAGCCACGTGTCCAAAAATCTGACAACGCACACGAGCAGCAGCGATCACTCCAGCGAACAAGCTCGCGCGAGCGCCACGCTCGGCAATAGGGAACGCGCGCTGGTTCGGAGCTTGTAGGACAGAGAGCGCGCTCGCACGCGTGCCGTGCCCACAACCTTAATAAGTAGAAAATTATGATATATTAATTTCAATTAATTCAATTTATTAATTTTTAACTAGATTTTTTAGTTCGTACTAGGATTATAAAGTCCTAGTTAGAATTTATTAATTTCAATTAAAATTTAATAATTCATAATTATGATTGAATTAAATTTAAAAAATTAAATAAAACTAATGAGGGTGGACCATATTGATTTGCCCGCTTAATAAATAGGGCCGAAAGTTATGGCCTAAATTTAATGCAAGCGGGTTGCAGTCTGTAAATAGTTGCATATATTGTACAGCCCAATTATTTCAATCTTAATTCGGTGGCCCATAAAACTAAATTAACAAAGCCCATAAACACTACAAGTCTACACCAATCTTCCCTCTCACAGACTTATAAATAAGTCTCACACAATAGCTCCTCCATTTCCGCCGCTGCAGATTTTCAGTCACGGGACATTGTACCGATAAATCTTCCTTTCCAAAATACCCTCAGCCGAATCAACCGAAATAATTTAGTTGAGAGTGCAAATTCGATTAGTCAATTAATGGATAAATCTCGCGTTTCCAAAAAAGTTGTTAAACACTACCGTAGTGCAGAATCAGATCGACTGAGTGAGTTACCCGACTCGTTAATCCTGGTGATTCTTTCAATGTTAACAATGAAAGATGTTGTTAGAACGACCGTTCTTTCGAAACGGTGGAAAGATCTGTGGACCGCCGTCCCCTGCCTTGATTTCCGTGGTGGATATCGAAGCTTTATCGACGGGGCTCTTGCGAAATGGAAAGGTGACAAGATTCTCAAATTCAGCATACGTTTATGGCCTCCTACTGATTTTGTTGATTCGTGGCTGCTTGTTCCGATCGAAAAACAAGTGGAAAACTTGTATATATATTTGGAATCGGATATGTATCCAGAATACTGCGCACCTCAGCTATTGAATTCATGCTCCTCCATTACTAAATTATCCCTTTCTAACTGTAATCTGAAAATTGAGGAGAAGGTGCAGTGGAATCAACTCAAGAGTTTAGAACTTTTAGGTATATATCACTTGAGTGAACGCGACATGAATCTAATTCTTTCTGGTGCTCCCTTGTTGGAAGAGTTGAGCTTGTTGTTTATGGAATTTTGTGAAAAGTTAGATATACGATCTACTAGTTTGAAGATGCTCAAGATCAACATGTATGCAGCGTATGTTTTTGATTATGAAGAAAATTCCTCAGTTATGGAAATTTGGGCTCCTAATCTGGAGAGTTTGGAAATTTCAGGAGTATGGCACGCAAGGTGTTTGTTAAATGTCCCATGCTTGACTAATGCAACTCTTGGTTTTGAAAACCATTATTATGATATGTTAAATGAACGTTCACGCTACATAATGCGTGAGGAGAGGTTCAAACAAGCTTTTCTAAGCCTCTCTCATGTTCAAAAGCTCACATTAAATGATTGGTGGCCCCTTGAGGTTCGGTTTCTCTCTCTAATTATTTGGAATCGACTATGTTATCGGTGCACATGTTTGAAACATAGTATTAATGAATATAATGTCATCATTTACCTGCAGTTTATTATTGATGAGATGAAGAAAGGAAATTTTGTACTCTTTCCAAAGCTCGAGATGATAATCTTTGAACAGGAAAAGGTATCTCCGTTTCTTTACTTCATTACGTAATTTATCTATCACTGATTGATACTACTTCGCGTTTTAAGACTATCAGCAATGGAGCGCTTTGTACACGAGCTCGTTGCCCACTATTTGGCCATGTGGTGGGCCGCGAGCTCGCTCGTTGTTTTTCTCACAATGGCGATCTCCATAAATTGGAGATCGTTATAAATATACATTTTTTAATTTTGTAGAATAAAAAATCTATTAAAAAACATAGCATTTTACAATAATAATATTCCCTCCATCCACGAAATGGAGTAATAGAAAAATTACATTAATTTCCGAAGTGTGTCCATATTTCTTCGATTAAATCATTTTCGAGCTTTGCGTGGGCTCTTTGATCTCGAAGAATCTTCTTTCCTCTTCAAATACTCTCGAAAGTTTGGAGGGGCTCCTCGACTCGTACTCACGTCGTTTGTAGAGGTTGATACTTCGTCGGGGCTCCAATTACTTATAGAATCGCCCTTATTATGTTATTCAATATAATACAAGCATACACGATATTTGATAAAGTCTCTGGGATCCATGAACGTGTCGGCCTTTTGATTATAGCCTAACGAGCTTTGAGAACGCGGAAGGATCTTTCCACGTCCTTGCGTGTGGCTTCTTGTTTCCTCGCATATAAAACTCTCTTCGGGTCAATCGAGCACGGGAGAGTCTTCACAAAGGTCGGCCAACATAGATAAATGTCCTCAGGAAGATAGTAACCCATTTTGTGTTGTGTGTTGTTGACGAAAAAGTCATCGCCGGGCTCTTTCCCTGCAGAAGATCTTGGAACACGTTTGACAGATTGAGCACATTGATATCGTTGTTTGAGCCGGTGACACCGAAAAATGCGTGCCAAATCCACAGATCTTGAGAAGCAACGTTAAAGTCGTGCCTTGATTTATGCATTTGCCCAGTCGGCCATGTTTGGCGGCCACAAATACTCCGAACCAAATGCAGATATGATTGCCTGACAAAAATAATGAAGAGATTCCAGACCCGTGTTGTCGCCCATTCGTAGATACTCGTCGTATTGATCAGCGCAGCCGCCATTTGCAAGTTGCCTCAACGCCATCGTACATTTTTGGAGTGCGGTGAACCCATTTTTTCCCGTTGCATCCACACGCTTCAGAAAATAAGGTTTCTGTGCCTCCACCACCCTTGTAGATGGTGTTGAACAGTTTTTTGCTCATACGAAATCGGCAGCGGAAGACGTCTTCGTCCTACGTTGGAAATTCGTCAAAGTAATCCGCCTTAAGACAGGCGTGAGCATCAAGGTGGTCACGATGCACGATCGTCTTTTTTCTCTTTGCATTTGTTGGGCTTCTGCCTCCTCTTCTTCTTGCGCGATGACTTCGGCGACTCTCGTGATTATTCCGCCGAACCAAGGTGGTAGTTTTAAAAGAAAACTCTTGCAGTTCTTCCATTCTTGTGTTAAAATCGTCGTCAGCCTTTGAAGAAATGCGATCGAAATAAACAAGTAATTGAAGATTGTTGTGGAGAATTGAGAGAGAGTGAAGAGAATGGTGTATGAAATGAGTTGGGAGGGGTTGTATTTATAGATGAGAAGAAGAGAATTAAAAAAAAAAAATGAATTGACAACCGTTGGTGATCGCTAGCGCCGCAACCAACCAGCGGTTGCCTTCAGCTCGAGCTCGAGCTCGAACCACAGAGCTTGCGCTTGCAAGCTCTGCACTCGCCAGCGGCATGTGGGCAGCGTGCTTGAGCTCGCAAAGGCAGCGCGCCGCTGCTGATAGTCTAAACCATAAAGCTTATGATGTAGTATGATTTGTTAGTCATACTCAGTTTAATTACATATTGTAATTCTTTTTTCTTACTAGTCTTTTAATTACACTAGTAGTGAGTATGTGCGTTGCACGTCTAATCTCTTATCTAACAAGAATGATTATCATAAAGAAATTATATATTCGAAGGTTAACCAATTCTTTAAAAGTTGTATTAATTCAAATGATTGATTTCAACCGAATACTTATAAGTAGGGATATAATATGTAAACTCAAATTTAGTAAACAAACAATGCTCTTTTTTAGATCACATGACACATTGTAATTGTAATATACATTACAATACAATTGACCATGAATAAACTAACATATGTTTCAGTAGGTGTAAGTTCTACGTTTGCTCCTATCTCTTATTTATGGTCATATAGCAACGCGAATCACTTTATATAAATATTTACCTTTATATAAGTACTAAAAGTTATACGTAATTATCGAATTAATCTTAATATTTGAGAAAAAAATTTCAAACTTATTTTATGATAAAAATTGTAATGAATATAATATATTTAAAAATTAAAGTTGAAACAACGCTCTAGTTGCTTAAGTTAAAGATACAACAAAAACATGGTTATACAAACTCTGATAAATTAGACAAGAATTACTCATAAAAATGAAAAAGAAAATAGATGAAATGAAAGAAACATTTTTAGAGAAGAACAGAAAAAACATAATAATAGTAGTTTTGTTACTTTTTTTTTTTGTTCTTTAAATGAATTAACTTGAAAATCAAGCAAGATATTTGAAAAAAAAATCATATTTCCATGAACTTCAAAATTGACCTTATTATTGGTTTTATAAAAGACGTCATTTATTACAATTGTCGATGATTTGAAATGTACCATATAAAAAATATTTTATTAAATTAGTCGTGTTGTCATTTTATGACATTTGTCGATGATGTATATGTACCCCATATAAAATATAGTATTATTCAATTACTAATTGATATAATATTAAATAAGCTATTTTTAAATTATAAATATAAAATAGGGGTATTTTGTAAAACAAGGCTCTATCATGTATATTAGAGATTTGTATTATGATGAGATTATCTCCACATTTTGTTCTAATACAGCTCGTTTGACAAAACCTTGCAGTATAGCGATTTCTGGGGCAAGAAATGTTACTCATTGGCACCTAATACAATCTTCCCCAATCTCTCTTTGCTCCAACTTAAAACAATTGCGATTACTTGGGATATGCGTGAGGCCTCAATATTTGTAGCTGTAGAAATTTTGTTGGAAAATGCTCGTGCGCTTGAAAAGATGGTGATTCGACTACGACAGTGTAAAGCTCACCATGAGGAGTATATTTTGGCTCTAGAGAAGGTGGTGAGTATGCGGAGAGCCTCCCCTTCTGTAAAGGTGATTATAAGCAGAGTTTGATGAAGGTAAGTATTATTTGATAAATGCAACTGTTGTGACATTGAGAATCAACAATCTTGCGCGTTTCGACTCTTTACCTTTTGTTTTGATTATTCTGCGTTTGATTCCTTGATATATATGGTGATGTTAGAAGACAAGCAAAATGAAAAAGTTGCCAGTGTTTTAATTTATTATATATTCAGAATTCGTTTGTTAATATGCGCATTTGATCTGCGACGTTTTTGAAATTAACACACAGAATCTAATCATTTTGGTCCCTAATTTGATTAGTCAGTTTTTGATGCTCATGTTATAACTTGCATGCTACGAACCAAACCTCAAGCCGAATATCTACTATTACATGTAAGGATATCGCTACATGACAATGACATACAATCAGAAATCTTGTGTGATATTTGAGGTGATGGAGGCGATAATAGTAAGCATTTTGAGCTAGAATTACCTATCCCGCCCATGCCTATTACAGATATGAACCTTGTTAACAGGTGAACTTCTTATCAATAAGTAGCAGTAATTTTCTATACACACAACTTTGGAGGCTGTTTAGTTGCCGGTGATTTTTTGTATGTAGTAGAATCCAAGAGCAAAACATTTGTTTTGTTTATCTAAGAGTTCTGTAAATCATGGTTTATCCTGCTCTTGTTTCGCTTGCACAAACTATATATCTGATCCAGATTAATATCCCATTTCTATTGCTGGAAAAGAAAACATTACATGTATCCGCGCATATGTTATGTTCTTCATACCAACATTTAGTGATTTCCAGAAAAAGCTACTCTTCTTCTGGAAGGGAAAATCAGTGAAGTAGCTAATGAAACCGAAGCTATCATTGAAAATTTCTCTTTGTGGGGTTTCCTTGTTGCTCATTCATCAAGCCTTGTGGAAGATGAATAATCTTCTCTTCTTCGGCTTTTCTTATGCAAAACTCTTGTACCGTATCATGGATGCTGCAACTCTTGATTTTCCAATTACTCATCCTGCTACTCGCAATTGCAAGATTTCTCTTCACGAAATCATCCAAATACTCCTCTGCCTTCAAGTTACTAGTCATCGGAAAGTAAAATTTTCAAGAAAGTTCTCACAACTTTCACACATGCTCAAATACTTCATCACAAACTCATTTGGAATAACCGAGACGAGAAAATCACTTTTAGAAACAATAAACGGCAATTTAGGTTTTGGGGAGAATTTCTTCTCTTAGAAGCTTCTTTCACAACTTAATGCATAAGAAGGCATCTCTTTAAACACATGCTCACATAAAGACAAGCAAATTAAATTAAATTATACACATGCATGCCAAAAAATCTGCAAAGTCCGGAATTTTTAAAATTTAGTTGAGACCATAGCTGGAAGAGTCTCCACTTGAAAACATGTACTGCTAAAAATATACTGAAAGCGAAGAGCCACATCAATATTCTAGGGAGGGATTACAATATCACAGTGGGAAACTATATAGTTCAGGCATCTATTACCACATCACAAACAAGAACGACTGAGTCTGAGGTGAATTTCTTGCAGCATTTTTTATTTCATCAAAGTTGATTAACGTCGAAATCAAATTAAGCCAAGATTCCACCATTGTTCTTGCGGAGTGTATGGGCAGTTAAAGAGATACAATGTACTTGAACAATCATGCAAAAGTCAAGGTTCCTCTGTCTTAATTAAGCACACTGCTTCAATGCTAGTCTTCTTCATGTTTTTGTTAATGTAGACAACTTGAAAGCCATAAGTAGCTCTCTTGATCCTGTGATCTGCTTGGCTGACTCCACGAGAGGAACCGAGCATTTATGATCTACTTCGATTAGTTCAAGTGTCGGAATTTATCCTATACCTTGTGAAGTCTTCTGAAACAATCACGAAGCATGAGGCACTTAAGTCTTGGCGAGGGGCTGCTATGAGCAATCCACATCCATACTCTTGATTTATCAATTAGCAAAGATTTGAGCTTTGGAAAATTCCATCTGCTGTTTTCAATGTTCCACCATCAAAACTACTAGATGTGCTTATGGTGTCACTAAATGTAGGAGACTTAAAATAATACAACTTGACAAAGAGGATTGACTCACATGACGAGGCAAGTGTGTGTAACTCAACACTGGCCAACAACTAGTTTTACAGTTCCAACATTTTCCTCCGAAGATGCTCGAGGCACATTGACTGCAGGCAACAATCTTTTTCCCAACCTTCTCCAAATCAGCTAGGCCATTGCTGTTCGGGAACACCTTTTGCTTAAGCAAAATCCAACTTTGATAATCATCCATTATCCGCATCTCATGAAGAGGGCTGCTGTGGGGATAAACAGCTACATCCAATTTCCTAGAGGTTATCATCTGGAAATATATTCCTCGTATCACCCCAAAGCCTAATGTGTACCAAACATCATCCAGTACAATGGGATACCTCCGAAACTTCTAGTTTTTCTATATGGGTACGTTACTTTGGTAGTATGGAAAATGAAGAAAAAGAAAAGGTTAGTAAATATTTTCACACCTCTCCCCGTGTTAATATTTTTCAGAATTAGAGTGAAAATGATGGAAAATGAGAAAATTAAAAACTCTAATAAACACGTGAAAATGATGTAAAAAATACGAAAATAATATTTTTCACCATTTTGCATCAAAGTAAACGCAACCTATTTCTACAATGAGTTTGTGAGAGAGAGAGAGAGAGAGACTCGATGATATTTCCTTTTCTCGTTAACACATCCAAAGTCGCCGCCTCTCCAATTCCCCTCTTTGCGAGAAACTATAAAAATCAACCTATTAATGGCATATTTAATCGAAATTAAAACGACATCGTAATAACACAAGTGGTGATTGGACAGGCCTCATCTTGGGCCTGATCCGAGGCCCAACCTAATTGGGCCTGTACATTGAGCTCGGCCCAAGGAGCTCGGCCCAAACGAATTACTAGTTGCCTTGAAGACCGACTAACGAAACCTTACCTTGGAGAAGAAGGAATCCTATTATGAAGGAAATTCGGATATGTATGAGGAATTCTAGTAGGATTAGGGCTCAATTCAAGGCCTATATATAGATGTTAGATTAGGGGTGTAAATACGTTCAAATATTCATTGTACTCTCAAGCAATAAAAGCTAGATATTCCCTCCCGTGGACGTAGATCGCATTGATCGAACCATATAAATCCTTGTGTCATCGCACTATTATCATTTTCAGTTACTTTTGCAAACCCTAGATCTATCATTGGCGCCGTCTGTGGAAACCGATCGACGGTTCTTTGGTAGCTGATCAATGATGGTAACGCGATCACAAAGTGTGCGGGAGGCCCAAAGCCAACATGGGAATCCCAACGAAGCAGAAAGTCACCCCTCGGATAAGGGCAATCGTCATAAAGGCGGTTCGACCTTGAAAGAGGGACGTAATAATCACCACTCAGAAGAGGATCCATACAAGGGGATGCCCGAGCTAGAAGACATCCCCCGGAAGGATCCACCACAAAACCCGCGTCGCAGGAGTGAGACTCCAGAAGGGTTTGTCGAAGTGAGCGACGAATCCAAACAAAAGGGACCCGAGTCGAAGAAGGGAGATGATTTCCTCAACGACTTCGATCTCGCTACCGCCTATGCCACAACTGAATTCGCTAGAGCGAATAAGGAGAGCTTCAAACGCTTCCTCACGACAGCTCGGATGCCCTCAATACCCGAAGCTAGGGAGAGTTCCACGCGGAAATCTATACCCAAAACTCCTCACCACTCCAAGACGCAGGAGCCCGAGCTGAGGGGAAAGCACGACACACGACGAAGCCCACTCCGCCGCCGGAGTTCTAGCCCACGTCGGAGTCCCAGGCGACACCACCTTCCAAGGCGGCATCGGAGCCCCAACAGGCGCCGAAGTCCGAGCCATTCCAGGAGTCTCAGCCCCCAGGAACATCGACACCGACGTGAAAGGGGATCAACCCGACTTGTCAGCCCGTTCACTGACGAACTGCTTGACGCCAAGCTTCCTGCGGCATACAAGTTGCCCAACATACCACCCTACAATGGGTTGGAGGACCCCCTTAATTTTCTGACGCGTTTCAAGTACAGCATGCACAACCAGGGCCTTAAGGAAGAACATATGTGCAAGCTGTTCCCCGAGATGCTGGTCGACTACGCCCGAGCTTGGTTTGACGGCCTGCCAACTGGCAGTGTAGGGTCCTGGGCCTACCTCGAAGGAATCTTTAAACAAAGATTCCTTATAAAGGTCCAGGCTCGCCGAGACACGGCCTATCTCCTATCCGTAAAGCAAAAAGATAAAGAGACTATAAGGGAGTACGCCTCCCGATTTATGCAAGAAAGCTTGAAGGTCGATAAAATCGACGACGTCTTCCTCATCTCGGCTTTTCGAAATGGGATCGCTCCTGGATCCCTGAACCAGGAGCTTGCTAAACAGAAGCCCGAGACGGCTCAGGAGATGTGGAGGATTGTATACCAGTTCGCGGATGGCCAAGATGCGGACCGGTTGAAGCGAGAAGAAACCGAGAAGAAGAGGACTGAAGTGGAGCGAGGTCACAATGATCGTGATCGGGGAAGTGCTCACGAACGTCTTCAGCGAGGACCCATCCAATCCCGGCTCGGACCAGGACCTATCCAGTCCCGGCTCGGACCTCGGATGGGACCAGAGCAACCTCAATGACCTTCTTTTGTGAAAACAAATGCGGAGATCTTCGCGCTTCATGAGGACTAGTTCACCAAACCACGTCCTATGTCAGGGTCCAAACCCCGAGATAAAAATAAGCACTTCTCCTTCCATGACGACCATGGACATCACACGGAAGACTGCCGCGACCTCGCGGAATAGATAGAAAGGTTGGCCCAGGAAGGAGCTCTAAAGAAATACGAAGCTGGGGGGAGGAAAAGCAGAAAAGGAAAAAGGAAAGGAGGACAGGGTCGCCGTGCTCCAGGCAATAAGCGAGCTAAGGTCGATCACGACGAGGAGGATGATGACCCTCAGTATGATGCCCCACAATACGACGGGGTGGTTTCAACCATCTCCGGGCTGCCCCCAGGTGTGACAAAAGCTAAGCTGAGGTCAGAAGCTCGCAGACCACCAATTCCGTCGGAAGAGGAACAGACAAAAAAGAGGTTCAAGAAAAGTGAAACCGTCACATTCTCCGAGGATGATCCTGTACCTACAGCTACACCCCATAATGACGCACTGGTGATACAGGTCGGAGTAGCCAATAAGATGGTCCACCGCGTATTTGTTGACGGTGGGGCCAGCGTCAGTATCATTTTCCAACATTGCTTGGATAGGATGGGACTCGACCCAGCTCGGGTTAACGCCGCACCCCTGCCCCTCAAGAGCTTTACACAGCATGAGACGCAACATGAAGGGATAATCGCGCTTGACGTAGCCATTGGCAGCCCGCCAACCAGCGTTAACAAACTAATCCACTTCTACGTGGTCAAAGCGAACTCCCCCTACAACATCATATTAGGTCGGGATTGGCTGAATGCGGTCAGAGCCATCATCTCGCCATACCACTTGTTACTGAAGATCCCGACCTCGGGCAGAATCCTAACTGTCCGAGGCGACCAGAAAAAGGCCAAGGAGTGCATGCAAGTTGCTCTTCGAGGTCAACCGCAAGCATAGCAATCAAAGTATCCCAAGGAGTTGGAAGAGACGACGTCAATCTCAGACACCTCAGCGGAACAAGTCCCCTTATCCGAAGTAGACCCTGCAAAAGTTGTCAAGGTCGGCTTTGCAGGAGGACCCCAGATCCAGCTCCTTAGGGAATATCAAGACGTCTTTGCTTGGTCGCCAACGGATATGATGGGGGTATCATCGGATATCATTACGCACAAACTCAACATCGACCCGAGCTCCACCCCAGTTAAGCAGAAGAGGAGAACATTCGCTGCCGAACGAAATCAGGTGATCTACGATGAGGTGCAACAATGGTTGAAGGTGGGGCTCCTATTCGAGGTCAAATACCCAATTTGGCTATCTAACCCGGTGGTAGTCAAGAAAGCAGGAGGGGAATGGAGGATGTGTGTGGATTATACTGACCTCAATAAAGCTTGCCCAAAGGACTGCTACCCTCTCCCCAACATCGACGAGAAGATTGAATCCTTAGTAGGATACGAGGTATTCAGCTTTCTTGACCTTTACAAGGGGTACTATCAAGTTCTAATGGATGAGGGAGATGCGATCATGACAGCTTTCACCACGAGCTTCGGTGTCTTCGCATTCAAATACATGCCCTTTGGATTAAAGAATGCCGGGGCGACTTACCAACGAATGGTCGACTTCCTCTTCCGAGATCACATCGGCAAGATTGTCGAAGTATATGTAGATGACATTGTCGTCAAAAGCAAGGAAAAGGCTTCAGCAGTGGACGACCTACGAGCGACGCTCAACGTGCTAAGGCAGGCGAACCTCAAGCTGAACCCCAAGAAGTGCACTTTCAACGTGCAATCTGGGAAATTCCTAGGGTGCTGGATCTCGCCAGAAGGTCTCAAAGCCAACCTGTTGAAAATCAGAGCCGTGCTAGAAATGAAAGTACCCCGAACTATTCGCGACGTGCATAGGTTGACAGGCTGCATAACCGCACTAAGCTGTTTCCTCTCAAAAGCTGCCAAGAAACAATTTCCGTTCTTCAAAATTCTCAAGAATGCACCGGAATTTAGATGGGGGCCAGAGCACGAGCTAGCCTTTGAGAAGCTCAAGCTCCACCTAAGTGACTTACCAACTTTGTCAGTCCCCAAAAAGGAAGAATCCCTCTCCCTATACCTCGCAGCATCGGAGGAAGCAATAAGCGCGGTGTTGGTCCGAGATGAAGGAGATCGACAGCTACCTGTGTACTTCTTCAGCAGAGTCCTAAAAGACCCGGAGACAAGGTATCAACCTCTCGAAAAGGTCGCTCTAGCCCTAGTAAATGCAGCTCGGCGCCTAAAACCTTATTTCCAAGCTCACCCAATACAAGTTTTGACCGACCTACCACTCCGGCAAGTCCTTACTAAGCCGGAAGCTTCAGGAAGGATCACGAAATGGGCAATCGAGCTCGGAGAGCACTCCATATCATTCAGTCCCTGCCGAGCTATAAAAAGGCAAGCTTTGGCAGACTTCCTCGCAGAAGCTCAATACAATGTCATCGACTAGCCAAAAAAGTCTGGAGCCAAAACCGAACTCCAAGAAATCCCAGAGAAGACACCCCAAACTGCTGGGAGATGTACGTGGATGGAGCCTCGGGGAAGAAAGGAAGCGGAGCTAGCATACTCCTAATCAGGCCGGAGAAAAAGAAGCTGACAAAACTCGCTGCGATTTGAGTTTCCCACTACGAACAACGAAGTAGAATATGAAGCTCTTATTGCTGGACTACGTCTCGCCCAAACCCTCCAGGTACGAGCTATCCAAACCTACTGTGATTCGCAAGTAGTGGTCAACCACGTGCTGGGAAAGTATGAAGCGAGGAGTGAGAAGCTGAAGAAATACCTGGAGAAGGTCAAGCTCCTAGAACAATCCTTCCAATTCTTCAGAATAGTTCGCATTCCCCGAAGCCAAAATACCCGAGCCGACGAGCTAAGTAAGCTGGCGAACTCCACAACTAGCTCAACTCTAGTAGAAGAAGTCTGGAATCGAAGTATAGAAGAGGCGGAAGTCAATGCAATCGAAGAGGACGACCCGAATTGGATGACCCCTCTAAAAAGATATTTGGAGAGCGGGGAAATTCCCGAGAACAAGGTGGAAGCCAGAAAAATCCTAGCTAGATCCACGCAGTACGTACTCGAAGGAGGAATCCTTTATCGATATTTACAGCCTCTCCTAAAGTGTGTGGGACCAAGGGAAGCGGACTACGCACTAAATGAAGTGCACACTGGATCGTGCGGAAGTTACATCGGAGCTCGGATGCTAGCACAGAAAATCATGCGGTGGGGGTACTATTGGCCAA
Source organism: Schizonepeta tenuifolia (assembly GCA_029490685.1). Lineage (NCBI taxonomy): Eukaryota > Viridiplantae > Streptophyta > Magnoliopsida > Lamiales > Lamiaceae > Schizonepeta > Schizonepeta tenuifolia. The sequence continues at coordinate 86,933,652 of CM055959.1, forward strand.
CAATGGCAAAAGATGTGGAAGAATTCGTAAAAAAGTGCCTGAAATGCCAGCTGCATGCCAAGGTGACGAGGGTACCCCAGACCGACCTCTCTACAATACAGAGCCCGTGGCCATTTGTAGAATGGGGCATTGACATCGTAGGACCCTTCTACCCAGCCCCTAAACAAAAACGGTTTCTAATAGTTGCAGTCGACTACTTTACCAAGTGGGTCGAAGCCGAACCTTCCACAAAAGTCACAAGTGAGAAAGCCGTCGACTTCGTTTGGAAGAATATCGTGTGCCGGTTTGGAGTTCCAAGAGTCCTTATCTCGGACAATGGGACGCAATTTACGAGCAGAGCATTCCAAGAATTTTGTGAAGGATTCAATATCCAGCAAAATTTCACCTCGGTCCACCGACCTCAAACTAATGGACAGGCCGAGGTCACCAACAGAACAATAGTGAACGGACTCAAGGCCCGCCTAGAGAGGGATAAAACGGAATGGATATACAACCTCCAGAACGTCCTATGGTCGTACAGGACTACACCCAGAACTTCAATGGGAGAAACCCCGTACCGTTTAGTATACGGGTCAGAAGCGGTCATACCCGTAGAGATCGGGGCACCAAGCCCCCGCACCATCAATTTCTCAGCTGAAGCAAATGACGAGCAACGCCGAACCGACCTGGATTTAATCGAGGAAAAGCGGGAACTAGCCAGCATAAAAGAAGCTCGGTATAAGCAACAAATGACCCGATATTACAACCAAAGGGTCAAGCCCCTGCAGTTCCAGGTCGGGGATCTTGTGCTCAGAAACAACGAAGTAAGCCATTCGGAGAAGCTCGGCAAACTTGAAGCCACAATGGAAGGGCCCTACAGAGTGCACGAAGTTCTCGGCAAAGGAGCCTACAAAATCGCCTACCTTTCGGGCGAGCTGATACCCAGAACGTGGCACATCGCCCACCTAAAGAGATTCTTCGTATAAGCAGCAAGTCTTGCATATAGAGTCTTTTAAGTTTTTTTTCTTGTCTATTTTTTTTTCTTTTCGAGTCTTAATGTTTTGTTTTTAATGAGCTCGTCAAAACCTTTATTTGTTTTGATCTTTCTTTAAATAAAGTTTCTTTTCGTTTTGCATATTTTCGTGTCTTTTAGTTTGCTTATACGAAGTATCCAAAAAACGAAGTCCCCTCATAAGGACGAACTAAAGTTCCCTTCCGAGGTCAGTGATGACCCGACATGGGGTAATTATATCCTAAGAAATGCGCAAAGGAAACCCTTTTCGAGGTCCGAGCTCGTCTCCCTCCACAAAGGAAGATCTCACGAGGTCCGAGTCAAACTCCCTCGTCAAAAAAAAGGGGAGCACGAATGAACCAAGGAAGCATTCCTCACCGAAGAACAGGAAGTTCATAAAACACAATATATATTACTTTATTTTTGACTAATTACAACATTGTATGTACATAAATTACAGGAAGAACCGAGCTAATATACGGAGGGGGATTTGGCCTACTAAAGTTGAGCCATTGCTCTTCGAATGAAGTAGGTCCTAGAAGGTCGTCGATGGAAATTCGACCTCGTCCCCGACCTCGATTCCTTCCAGAAGAAAAACTCTGACCTCGCGACGTAGCCGAACTCCGCCCCGCAGCCCGGCCACCTCGGCTCGGTCCGGCCTGGCGTCCCCGAGAAGCAGCTCTCACCTCGCGAGCAGGCATAGTCCGAGAAGACGACGGAGCAGACTCGTCTGCACTATTGGACAGAAACGCACGAAGTTTCAGACGACGGGATAGCACGCATTTATACATGCTCGCGCTTTCTTTGAGCATCTCACGAGCCCCTTGAAGCTCCCAAGACTCGGGGCCGCATGCTATTTTCAATTCGAGATACTGTTCCAACAGTTCCTTCGTCTTCAGTTCCGCCTCAGATATGGTAATACCGCCATTGCGACGGATGATATCCTCATACTCAGCATGCTCCTCGACGATCTTATCATGGTCATCCAGCACACGCCCAGCTCTACCTCGGGCAACTTCCAACTCTTCCTCCGCCTAAAGCAGTTTGGCCTGAAGTAAATCAGCGCTCTCTTGACCAGCAAGCTGCTTGACCTCAGCCTCCGCGCAGAGCGACTCAAACTTCCCCTGCCATTCCTCCAGCTCGGATTCTTTTAACCTCAACAGAGCACACTTTTTATCAAAAAGTGCCTCAGCTCGGCGACATCTCTCCATCCATAGCCGAGCTAGGGATCGTTGTTCAGACAAATCTTGAGAAAGAAGACTCATTTGCTTGCGTAAAGAAAGTATATCAGGAGAATCCAAAGTCTACACACACAAGGAAATGCAAAATTCGTTTATTCAAGAAGGTCCGAGTACATAATTACATATATACAAAAAAGAAAAAAAAAAACTAAGGAGCGTCGACCTCCTTGTCTTGAAGAGGTGGCTGCCCGGAGTGGAGATCCTGGGAAGAACCATCAGCGCCAACATCCTTGGAATCCTCTTCGCCAGCTGCGGCCTCGCACTCCTCTTCCTCCTTGTCTTCTCCTTCCTCGTCGGGAAGAGAATCGAAGACTGCGTCGAGGGTGGCGTCCCGATCTGTCGAGCAGGCAGCTATCTGCTCGGTAGATAGGAGCACGGACGAGCTGGCGAGGTCGTCCAAAACAGGTAGCTGGCCGAGGTGACGTCGGATCACTCGGGCATACTGGAGGGGGAGAGCCTCATCCTCTAAGCGCTCATAGCCATATTTGGAAGCGTCCAGGTCGGGAAAGTCCCTGGCGGCCTCCTCCAGAGCACTCAGGGCGTAGTTTCCATTGATAAGCCCAGCCAACTCATTGGCTAGGCCGGAGAAACTCTCCGACAATAGAAGCCTCTTTGTATAGGCCCGCAGGATCTCGTCTTGACAAGCCGCCAGCTTGGCCTCCCTGTCCTTGGCTGCACTCAGCTCGGCTTCAAACCTTTTTCGAGCTTCCTCGTCCTCTGTCTCGGCCTTCGCGAGCTGAGCGGCCAGCTCAGACTTGATGGTCTTCACCTCCTCCCGGGACTTGGCCAACTCCCCCTCAGCCTTCTTCAGCTTGGCCGCGGTCGACATCAGCTTCTCCGAGTACTGACTTTTTTCGTCCTCGTGCTTCGCTGACATCTCCCCGACGCCACTCTTGAGCCAGGCCATGAACATATCAATGCCCTGCGAGAAGGAATGCAGTTAGCTACACATAAGAAAGAATTACAGAAAATTAAGTAACAAATCTTCACCTCGAGAAAAGGCAAATTCCCCAGCTGAGCTGGAGGAGCAGCCGGGCTCGCGTCACTGCCCGAAATGTCGACAATCTCCATGTCGACCCTAGATTTTTTGAGGGATGGACTGCCGGAAGGAGAGAGAACGCCCGTCGCAGCAGGACCTGCTACCTCGGTTCGCTGAACCGAGCCAGAGGACCCTCCGAGCTGACCCTAGTCAGATGACGCAGATCGTCCTGACGACCTTGGCCTCTTGCTCCCGCGAGCTGCAGCCTTGGCATCGGCTCCCTGTATCTTCCCGAACTTCACTGCAAATGCAAAACAAGAAAAGGGGTTAGGCAACGGATCAACAAACAAAACAATCCTAACAGCACTAGCGGGGCCTCACCCGTTGCGGGATCCACCATACTTTGGGGCTCAAACGGGCTCAACCCCGCTTCAGCTAGCGAGTCTTCGTGGTAGCTCTCCTCGAATGGGCCACAACTCGCTATCGCCCTCGCAATACTCTCCAAGCCCTCATCCACCTCGTCTGTCACCCAAGCGCGAGGCTTGCCCAACCTCCACATCAGGTCGACTACGCTATCATGTCGACAAAAAAAGAATTTCCTATGCCATTTCTCCACTTTGTTCTGAGTTCTCTCTTTAAACTCAGTGCGAGCAGTGGCATAGTACCAGCCCGCAGATGGTTTGAAGGCGAAGAGCTCGTGGATGAGCTCGGCAGATAGTGGGTAATTGTGGCGGATGGCCGCTACGCCTAGGTCGGCAAACTGCCTAAAAGCGTTCGGTGTTATCTGCCCCAAGGCTAAACCGAGCTTCTTTTGAAGCTCGGCAAAAGGCGCAGGAAGGGGTAGACGAAGGCCGGAGTGCAGGCTGTCCTCGTAAATCATGACAAACCCCATAGGTGGCGAGCACGCCCTATCCTCCGGACGAGGTTCTATAAGTTCAACGTCTAGGGGGAAATTATAGGACTGGGCAAGAAATTTTATCCTAGACTCGTCTAGGATTGAAGAGTATTCGGCTACCTTCCCCTCTACGCAGTGGGGCACAACTAAAGCCTCAACAGTCGGAGTAGGGGATCCTAATGTAAAAAATTCTAAAATTCACCCTTCCGTCGGCAGAATCGGCCGGAGGGCATTCGCTATCGTTACTAGATTGAGAGTCGCGAGAATGGGAAGCCATACTTACTTGTTAATTGAGATAGACGGTCGGACGAACGGTTCGCAGATGTAACAAAAGACCAAACGTGAAACCGGTGGCACGGCGGTACGACTCGTCGGAAATCTCTGGAGCGAAAATTGGGGGAGAAGCGGATTTTCTGGAAACGAATCCTTTTGCTGTAATAGTGATTGTGAAATGAGGTGTCGTGAAGTCCTGTAATGAATACTTGAATCCCGCCGCTGAGCGTCACGCACGTGGGAACGTGGCAGCTTTTTCGGTATCTGAACCGTCTCTCAAAAAGATTTTCAAAAAACCTCCAAAACTTTCCCTCCATTCGAATCCGCCTGCACTGGACCCGGATCCGAATGAGACGACTCAAATAACTTGAAATTTAGCCACCTGCAGCTCGAGCTCGGATGATGAGCCCGCTGAATTAGGCCGTGACACAGTTGACTTGCGCGATTGTTCAACTCGGAACTTCGACCTGACTGTACCTCTCATGTTTTCTTTCCTCTCTTTTTGGGGGGGGGGATGTGATAGGACAGGCCTCATCTTGGGCCTGATCCGAGGCCCAACCTAATTGGGCATGTACATTGAGCTCGGCCCAAGGAGCTTGGCCCAAACGAATTACTAGTTGCCTTGAAGACCGACTAACGAAACCTTACCTTGGAGAAGAAGGAATCCTATTATGAAGGAAATTCGGATATGTATGAGGAATTCTAGTAGGATTAGGGCTCAATTCAAGGCCTATATATAGATGTTAGATTAGGGGTGTAAATACGTTCAAATATTCATTGTACTCTCAAGCAATAAAAGCTAGATATTCCCTCCCGTGGACGTAGATCACATTGATCGAACCACGTAAATCCTTGTGTCATCGCACTATTATCGTTTTCAGTTACTTTTGCAAACCCTAGATCTATCAAGTGGCAAGTAAAATTTCTTATCCTGCACATCGAGTTAACATCACCCTAACAGAACTGGAGAGGTGAGCCGTTTTAGAAAAATATATCAAAGTTGAGGTAGTTTTGTTAGAAAAATTAAAATTGAGGCAGTGAAATATATTAAAAGTTAGGGACAAAAGCCATGAACAGGGCAAAAAAAAAAGGGGGGAAATTAAAAACTTATATTAATAGAACAAAAATCTCGAAGTAAATTTATAATTATATTGAAGGGTTGTATACGAAAGAAAGCAAGACTTTTATTTAATCGGCCATTTATTTCACTATTCTTCTATCTGAAATTATTATTATTGCATATTAATTAATTTTTCAATTATCTCAATATTAAAAATTATATAGTGTGTTGTAGATCACATAAGATTATATAATTGGCATCTTATGAGATATAAACTAATTTTCAAAATCGAGACAACTTTGGACGAGTTGTTAGTTTACATTGTAGCATAACTGATTAAATAGTTTCTCTTAACTATTTATATATGTTAGTACGTTAATCTTATAGAAAGGATCACAGTGAAATAAGTTCTTTATTCCGACTTATTAAAGAATTATGATTTCAGTTACTTAAATAGTCTTAACCTTAATTGAGCTTATCAATATGAATAAGTGTCTTATTATTGCTTTGATTTATCATGAGTGAGAACTTAATATATAGTTGTTCAAGTACTTCATATTTTGAGCAATAGCAGCTCTTATTTGATATTTGATTAAGGTGCAATAATGATCCATGCCCTGCTAATAACGGGATGATAATATCCTCTCGATAAACTGAATATATTTAAATCGGATACTAGAAGGCCAATATTATTAGGTATTTTTTATCAATAAATACTAGGCTCATTACTTACTTGCAATCAAAGGAACACAAACTAGAGAGAGAGAGAGAGAGAGAGAGAGAGAGGCAATGCCTATAGCTAGAGGAGGAGAACTTGGAGCTGGGAACAATTCGGACGATCAACTCTGGACACTCTTATTGCTAAGTTTGCAGGTATACCGAACAAATGTCCTATAATTGTAATTAAATTCATAAAAGTATGCTAGGATTGAATTTTGTATGTGTTTGTAAGATATTCCAAAATAGATCATCGAGCAAACCGGATTGATTTCAATAACCGTTTCCTACATACTCCCTCTATCCCGTTCAACATGTCTCACTTTTCATTTTTGGCGTCCCGTTCAACATGTCTCATTTTCTTTTAAGAAGATTGTTGGAAAAATTAGTAAAGGTTTCAAAAGATACCAAAACCCCAATTGACCATAACCGAGTAGATGAATGCCTTTAGTATGTTCTTAGCTAGAGCTCACTGTTTGAGCGTAGGGATTTTATCTTTACAAGATTCAGGCAGAAGAAGTCAGCCGGACTAAAGATGGGAATTCGTGAAGAACTCAGCTGAGACCCAAACTCAGCTGTGACCCAGACTCAGCTGAAGGTTCAGACTCAGTTGCGACTCAAGTTCAGTTGAGATATCAACCTCAACTGAAGCACGAACTCAGTTAGACAACATCTCAGTTGACTCCTCAACTGACCCACACAGTTGAAGGCATACAGTCTAGCGTGAAGAGAAGTTGCGTCGAAGTCAGAACATCGCGAAACGGAGAAGAGAAGATGCTGAAGAAGGAGGAGTTGCAGTCAAGATTTTGAATCTACTCGGGAGCACAAGTCAGCTGGAAAACTTTCCATAAATGGACCGACAACAGCGACATGCAAAAAGCAAAGGTCGTAGTTACCATTTTTGGAAAGTTACCAGAATAGCATGTGGAGTGTAATACTTTTGGTAGAGATCAAACAACTCTTTCCAATGGCTAATTTGAACTCCCTCTATAAATAGAGGTCTCCATACCAAAGCTTAATAAGGGGCAATACAAGCAGAGAAAAAGCACTCCAAAGTGTTGAGAGACAACATCAAGAGTGAAGCAGCGGCAGCAGCTTATCACCTCTCTCTCTCTCTCTCTCTCTCTCTCAAAGCAAGAAGACCACCGGAGAAGTCCAGTCGGAGTAGAGTGATTTCTCTCATGTTCTTCCCCCTAGCCTCTCAGAAATTCCCCTTCCTGATTGAGTCTAGAGAGTTTGTCTTCGCTTGTATTGTATCTCCTCGGAATCTATATTTCGATAGATTGAGTTCGGAGCCTTTGGTCAAAGCCTCCACTCCCCTAAAGTGTTGAAGGCTTCCTTGTTGGAAACACCCCCCCAATCCAAACTTTAGGTCTGACTTTGAACCCGAAATCAAAGTCATCAGGTCCCTTGGAACCCGTAATCCAATACCCGGTCCCTTGGAATCAGAAATTCAAGAACAGGTCCCTTGGAACCCAGAATTTAAGAACAGGTTCCTTAGAATTCAGAATCTAAGACCAGGCTGTGCACTTGCTCGAAAAAGTATTGTAAGATCTTGTTCGAACCCGGAATCGAACTAGTTATGTTTGCTTGGAACCCAAAATCCAAGTGAAGCGTTTGGTAAGCACGCTTAAGCTTATCTAGCGGATTACTTCCCCAAAAAGGAAGTCGTGGATATAGGAGGTTGATCTTCGAACAACGTTAAAATACTGTGTACTTACTTTCTGCATTTTACATTCAGTATTTTAAATTCAGTACCTAACCAACTGACCTAGCATATGCATTGCACATTTATCAAACTGCACTAATTTGGGAACTTGACCTTTCCCTTTCACAAAGGTTTCAATTTTTGTAACGAGTCTAAATTTCCACTATCTTCCGCAATGCAAAAAGTGATTAAAACCTCAGTTGGAGCATTCAGCTGAACTTCAGGCATAGGAGCCAGCTGAACTACCAACTGTGTGATCGGCTCCAATTGAGCAACTCAGTTGTAGAGCTACTCCAACTGATTTTTCGAGTTGTCGAGTAAACTGACCTAAGTAGTATAACTCAGTGAAAAGATATTAAGCAAAACGAAATTGCCACTCGTGTATCCCCCCCCCCCCCCCATACATCAGTTACTCTTTATCGGGACCATCATAGATAATTAAGAAATCACTTTATATCACTTTATAACACTTTATCAATTAAAAAATATTTTATATCACTTTATTCACTACACTAAACACACAATTTAAATCTAATCCATTTTTTTTAATTTCAATGCCAAAAAGAAGTGAGACATGTTGAACGAGACGGAGGGAGTATATTTACTACAAATTTATTTTATAGAACAGAAATAATTAACATACAAATAACAAGGGGTAACTTAAAAAAATTTATTAATAAGTAGAAAATAATTATTTATTAATTTCAATGAATGAAAATTTATTAGTTTTTAACTTAATTTTTTGGTTCATATTGTAATTTGTTAATTCTAATTAGAATTTATTAATTTATAATTATGAATTTAGGTAAATATTAGACCCGGGTCTATCACCGGGAAGTGTAATTTTAGTGGGGTCTCAATGATTGGATAGACCCCGATAGAGAATTCGATAATGGTGTTAATATATAGATCCCGAATTTATAATCATTGGCAATGATTGAATGAATTTTTTTTTCTGTATTTGTAATAAATAATGTGAAAAATACTTAATTAAATTGGAAAAACAACAATTTTATTGAATTAAAATTTTTAAACATGCAATAATTAAGAAAAAATTAAAGTAACTACTCCCAACCATATTTTTTTACGAGTTTCGCACAGACTTTTAGGTGCACCTCCAAAACAGACGGAGTCATACCGGTCATGTCTCACGTAAATATATCATAGGCGAACTACATTGCACTAACTTCATTCGACGTTTTCAATTCTTCGGCTACGGTGGTCAATTCTGTCTTCGCCGCCTCCTTCCCCTTCATTTCCTTCTTGATAGCTTTCACTCCGATGGGACGAATTTGGGTGGTGTTTGCATCGCTCGCAGATGTCGAAGATCTGTTGGCGCTAGCAGACGAAGTATAGTCGTCGTCTTCATTTATCATCGTCCGCTTCGGAGCTGTTCCGTCTCCGGGTTGCAAAAACTCGAGATATTCTTCAAGAGCTCCCACGCCTTCCTATATTTGAATTCATGCTCGTACAGGGTGGAGTAATTTTTTTACGACCATCGTGTACAGATCGAGGTCGTTCCCCCCGCTTGCGTTTTCTCTCTCGAGCTAGAGGTAGATGGCATTGAATCGTATAATGGCTTTCTTGGCGCGGCCCCACGCCGACTTCATCGGACCCTTGTGGCACGGCGGGGTGGAAGCTATGTGCTCGTTGAAGCGGTCAGTAATTTTTATCCAGAAACGATGCTGGGTTTGGTAGTTGGCGGCCACCCCGTCCAGCTCGATATCAATGTAGCATTTGGCGAGCCAGAGTATATCGTCGAGTGTATAGTTGGCGCCTTGATGTGGCAACTTTTCCCTTGCGGTGAGGCGGTGATGGCTCGGGTTCCTCCGATTCCTCCCCATCAGTTTCGTGATCCGCCTCAGCCTCCACCTCAATATCATCATTGTCATCGTTGAGATTGATGTGTCTGATACGTTTGATTTCTATGGGCAGTGTGTCGAAGGAATGATATCCACCGGGTGGAGTGGAGAATTGGAAGAACCCCGGAGACTGCGAGTAGGTGGAAGACGGGGGGAATTGGGAGAACTCCAGAGATTGCGAGAAGCTGGAAGTATTGGATTTGATGTGTTGCTGCTCAAATATGTTGGCAAAGTTTATGTAGCCAAAAGTACAGCTGAAGTTTCGAAGCTGCTGTGTGGAACAAACTCTGTGAAGTGTGCTTCAGTGAGTGCTAGAGGAACTTGAAACAGTCTGGCAGATACTTTCTTTATCTGCGCGGATTTTGCGGGATCTTTTCCATGTTGATCATAGATACGGACAAGATACTTATCAAGCACATATCAGACATGTTTCTCAAGCCTTATCCTCATATGGAAAGAAGATCTAAGAAGATATGCATGATGGCGAATAGATCTAGGATTTCAAACCTATATATATTTGACATCAACATTGTGAAGAGGTGGCCTTTTGTTTTATTATTTGAGTGCATATACTTTCTTGAGAGTATTGTAATTGAGTGCACGAATTGTGAGAGTTTATCTTTGATAAATTCGTTTGTAAAGAGAGTTAAGGGTTGGAATGGAGGTTCAAGCTTAGGTTGAGAGATTGTAGATCGATCAATCACTAATTCACGTGAAGTTAGGAAGAGGGTGAGCGAAAGGATAGCATAAGGTGTCGACCTATATGTGTAAGATCCTTTGTAGCCATTTCTTCTAATACGGGATTGGTTATATCTTGGGCAAAGGACTCCCAGACGTAGGTTGCAAAGCCGAACTGGGTTAACATATTGTGTGTCTTCTTATGCATAAAGTGTTCATTTAGATCTAACAATTGGTACCAGAGCGGTACATCGATCTTACAGGTTTTGATCTTGGTATAGACATCCAAACGTGTTGATGCGTTCGTGATAAGACACAATGACTTCTACAAGTGGCAGTTCGATGATGAAACCACCAATTCTTGATGGATCCAACTATGGATATTGGAATATTCGTTTAATGGCACACGTCAGAGACATTAATGAAGAGGCGTGGGAGACAATCCAGACCGAATTCTAACCTATCACCATAGCCAATGGACAACCCATGTTGGAAAAGTCAAAGACGGAAAAGAATGGACGAAAGCTGAACGAAAATAATTTGGGATGAATCAAGTTGCCTTGAATGCCATTCAAGCGTCTGTTACTGTGGAAATATTCTCTCTTATTTCCACATGCACCTCTGTCAAGCAATCATGGGATATTCTGGAAAATTCTTTTGAAGGAAACGATCGAGTGGAAGGGTAACAACGGCAACAACTAGCGACCCATTTCGAGTTGCTGAGAATGGAGGAACATAAGACAATAAGCGACTTTCATACAAAGCTTCTGAAAATCGTTAATAAAAGCGTGGCTCTCGGGAAAAGTTCAATGATGAATATCTTGTCAGAATGGTGTTAAGATCCCCCCAAGAGATTCAAGTACAAGGCGGTTGCAATTGAAGAAGCGAGAGAGCTCTCTACTATAAAACTAGATGAGCTTATTGGATCCCTAAGAACCTATGAGATGGGCAAGAGAAGTGAAGGCACTGAAAGGAAGAGAGTTGTCTTTCAGGCACACAACTGGCATCCTGAGGAGTTGTCTGTGCTAAAAGGAGAATTAGTAGCTGTTGATGCGATGGCTCTAATCACGAAGTCCTTCAAGAAGGAATTCAAGAAGTTTGCCAAACGAGGACTTGACACGAAGAATGGAAGTAAAACTGAGTTAAATCAACTGGAAAAGGAAGAAAATATGCCTACTCCAAAGGCTGGGCCTCAATGTCATGAGTGTCATGGTTATGGATACTTTAAGCAAGACTGCATCAATACGATACGAAGGTAAGGCAAGTCGTATGTCGCTACTTATAGTGGCGAGGATATTGATGATAGCGAAAGTGAGACTGAAGAGAAAGTTGCTCATGTTGCAATCTCCACAACACAACCATCCACTCATGTCTCAGAGTATGTGCCCACAAGTAAGGATAATCCGATTGATGAAGAAAGTGATGCAGACAGCATGGATGAGGAGTCAATGATCAAAAAGTATGAATATCTGATTGTTAAGTGTGATGAAGTTGGAAAAATCAACCTAATTCTCAATTCTCAGGTTGAGGAGGTGACTAGAGAAAGAGACAATTTAAAAGTCTTGAATGTGTCTCTGCTATAGCAAAACAATATGCTTCTACACAAGATGGAACAAATGGACAAGTTCATCAAGATGATGAATAGTGAAGAAACCAACAAGCTTGATGAAATTCTTGAAGCTAGACAAAGCTCGACCAACAAAGCAGGTTTAGGTTTTCAAGGAAAATAGTGAATTATTGTAAAAAATAAGGAGACGAAGGTGAAGTTTGTTCCACAAAAGGAGAACCTCAGGAAAATCCAGTTTCTCAGTCAAACCCTTCCACCAATGGAGGTCAAAAGAGAAAAACTCACGCAAATCTGCAGAAGCGGACACAAACTCCCAAAGGTGGTACGGAATGTTCCCAGAAAGCAAAATCAGCAGTTCAGAAGGAGATAACCACCATAACGAGAGTAGCTTTTCAGGCCAGGCTGTCATTACTGTGATCTTCCTGGATATATAAGGCCACACTGCAGATACTATCTCGGCGAAAAGAAGAGGATATTTCAATGTAGAAACAATTACAGTGCTTACGTTGCTCTCACTTTCTTTTGGGCACGAGCTGACAACAGGTGGTATATGGATAGAGCTTATTCCAAGCATATGACAGGACACCCGAAGTTTCTAACCAATATTGTTGATAACTTTGATGATTATGTCACTTTTGGAGATGGAAATCAAGCTATGGTGATTGGAAAAGGAATTTTGAACATTTCCGGAATGTCTTCTCTATGGAATGTTTATTTGGTTGATGGTCTTAAAGCAAATCTTCTCAGTGTTGGTCAAATCTGTAATGAAGAATACAAAGTTATATTCGATGAGAGTTCGTGTCAAGTACTGAAGAACAGAACTGAATTTATGATTGGTCGCAGATCTCATGACAAGTGCTACCTTGTCACACCCGCACATGTCTGTTTGCAAGTTTGTGCTGGAATGACTGAGACCTGGCATCAGAAACTTGGCCATGCAAGTTTGAGGAGTATGAAGAAACTTTTAAATATTGATGCGATTCATGGAGTTCCAAAGCTTGAGATTGATGACAATGTTGTGTGTGGACCTTGTGTCACGCCCCGACCCCTGGCCTATGCGGATGGGCAGGCCACAACGGGGGTTGGACAACATACTATAACATAAGGTATAAAATAAAACATGCAATGGATTTTCAAAAAGATAACATAACTAATTTGCTAAGTTTTCCCAAATAGAGTTAGAGGGTTTGTTTAGAAGTTTATCAAACCAAAAGCAGAGATATGCCCGAAGTATGAGGACTTCGGACCTTGCGTTGCAGAAGCGTCAAAAGAGTTGTCTTCGACTATCGGCGATCGGATAATCGGCATATAGAAAATAAATAGTACGGTTCGGGGAATTAAGGGATTACATATTTCAAATTGGGGATCATCATAGAGAACATAACAAAATAAAGACGACGATGATAGAGGTCGTCACCTAATCCACACCGGAAACTGGATCCCGTCACTTCCACCTCCAACTCGTCGCTCAACCTGCATTAGGGAAAATAATGTAGGGGGCTGAGTACAAAAGCACTCAGCGAATTTCGTGCCCCTTAAAAATATTTATTTATAGAACGGATATTACATGCTCATTTTTATAAAAAAGGTTTTTAATTCGTAAAAAAAGTTCCATTTATATAACTTGAAAACAAATAACCGAGCCGAAGCTCACGTATCAATTGCTGCAGCAAAACTCACATCCTTGTGTTACTATCCCGGAACAATTAGTGGGGAGTCACTCCCACTCAATTGAGCCGTCCTTTAATGAGATAAGAGGGTAACGTCTTTCAGTTCCTCCCAAGCCCAACTTACTGTGTACACTACCTTGGCTTGATCAGGGCTTAAGGCCGATCGTAATAAAAATGGCAACTTCCTGCCAAGAGAAAATGGGAATACCATTTCTCGAGTAACCACAAGCTATGGAGATAAAAAAATATTTAGCATGCATATCATTTTAAAAGAATTTGAGTTTAAACCCGAAAAGTTAGCTCGTGAGAATCTAACCCACACTTGAATACATGAAACCCACCTTCACTTCTTGATAGGTAATTTTTTTTCCTTGAGTACTATTGCCGATGTCTCCTACAAGACGACCTAACAATCTTAGGCCTCTAATTAAAGAAAGACTAACGAGGTTTACATCAATGTGGTCCACCTATTCCCGAGTTATTATTAAAAAAAATCTATGTCATGCCATGTCATGTAACACACTAAGATACTCATATAATATATTTTACATATGCATTTCATTCAATACTTATGCTCAAATAATTATTTTTGGAACATAATCTTTAATATAAATCACCAAAAATAATTAGTAAATTTTAGGGTTCATGTATATACATATAATCAGCACATATATCAATTGATAAAGTTAATACACTTAGTCAAATTAATAAAATCATGCAAAGTTGATTTTTGATATTAAGAAGTTCTCTTATACAGATAGTTGGCATGTAGTAAAGTGCTTCCAAGTAGCCATGTTGAACTTATCATAACGAACTGATCAAAGATCACAAAAATATACTGATTATCATTATGGAAAGCTTTCACTGCATACTTTACTATGAAACTTACCTCATGTAAAAATTAGCTACGGTTTAGGAGCTACGATGAAATGAATAAGGGTAGTTACACAATAATTTCTCATCTTAATAAAACCAACTCATAGACCAAAATTAGTAACACATGCTCAAAGATTATGCAATTCAATACCTTTTTCACATTCATTATTTTGGAAATAGGTTTTAATATCAAGCTAATACAATTATATATCGAAAACCATTTTTGTATTCATGTTCATGCTTGAATAATCTCTGTAGCATTTTATCAAACAGTTGGCGTGCAGCGACCTGTGATTTTCACCCATATTCTAGAGGTTTTTTTATTCACGGTATACATGACATGATGATGCATTTCTTATCATTACAGAGACATTGTTAACTCTATTTGAATATGTAATTGAATTTAATAGAAAATATTCAATGGTTTGAAAGTTATTCTCATCGGAAGGTGACTACGTAGTTTCAAAAACTGTTCGTGCAACCATTTTCTAGGAGATACTATGTTCAGTTTACTCGATAGGAAAACTTAAAATTTTGCAGGCATACAAAAGGCATGACATAGAATAACATATAAAAATTCCAAAGCATTTGAAGCATTCTAACCTACTGAAAAAGCTATCGACTTATCCCGGCAACATGCTGTAAAAACGAAATAACATTCATAACTTGGATCTTTATGTTTAATGTTTTCTCTAAGCCGTAAATCTCAACAAATATTCATCAAATCTCCTATATCATGTAGATTATATTAAAAGCGATATACGGAGGTCGATTCCCAACATACTCGACGACACATAAGCTCATAACTTCAAACCATGAAGGAAATAGAGTTTGCAAGATACCTAGCTTCAAGTCTATGATTACTCTCGGTTTCTCCCTCTCGATATCTCGCAACCTCTCACTCTCCTTCCTACTGTCAACCCACTGCTGCTCCTATGCTCCTTCGCTTCTCCGTGGAGTACCGATGGCGGCAACGGCAAGGCGGCGGAATTGGAGAAAATTGAAGCTAGATGTAATAGAACTAAGTGTATGGTGGAAGATGTATATTTTATAGGATGGTGCTACAGAAATGAGGGAGAGAAATGAGGTGGAGGATTCTGTTTATAGTTGGGGAGAGATGAATCCTCTCATGCTGCTGCTACCAAGGTGAGGAGTGAAGGAGAAATATTGCTTCCTCTACTCTCTTTAATGATTGCCATGCAGAGGAAATGAGAGGGGAAGAGAGAGGTGGCGTAGGGGTTTAAGGCAGTAGGTGTAATTTGTGTGTTTGAAGAGTATTAATCACTACGGTCTACCTAAAGAAGATCACTCAGTAAGATTTTAAAACTTTTCCTCCTTCCCGAGAGAAGTCATCCACCTCTTCTCCTTCTTATTTGTCTGTATTGTTTGTTTTATTTACTTCACTTTGCTGCACTCCTTCTACTCATAATTTCACACACACAACTCACACACATGTACTCATATATTAGCACACCACACACAATACACATACATGCATATATATATATATATATATATATAATATTATATTTATATATATATATATAATATTATATTTATTTATTAATAAATTTTCCTCTTGCACTGTGGCTCGTTGTTCGTTCCTTAGTCGAATCGTATTTCCGATAGAATATTCAAATAGAATTTAATAATATGATTCTAACAAGCCCAATATCGGATATCAAATCCTTGACGGAATTTTCTAAATATTAACGAATATGTATGAGCGATAATTCATATTATTATGAATATAAATATTCATCTCATAAGATTAATTATTTCTAATTAATCTAAATAACATAGTCACAAAATCGTACAATCACATATTCACATAATCACATTTTTATATTATGCAGTGCATGAATAAATTTTGGACTTGTTAGTTATTTTCTAGAATAAAATCTCATAGGAACTTATAAATAGAAATTTATCTTCTCAAGACTAATTTACTAATATTTTTATAAATTTTCGGGAAATAGGGACCTTCTAATAGTTATCTTATTCTTACTTTAATATTTTCTCGGGACAAAAATTCGGGGTTTTACACCCGGTCAACTGGGGAAACAAACTGAAGTTGGACACAAAAAGTTCGAAACATCTCCACCTCTGGCATTCTTGAATTGATGCATATGGACTTGGTAGGACCAATGCCTACACTGAGCATAGCAAAGAAGGAGTTTATTTTTATATGTGTTGATGATTATTCTAGGTTTACTTGGGTGGAATTTCTTCAATACAAATATGAAGCTTTCCAAAGCTTTAAGGAGTTGTGCATTCGTGTTGAGTTGGAGAAGGATTTTTCCTTTAAGAAGAATAAGAAGTGACCATGGTGGAAAGTTCTAAAATGAAGAATTCATCAGCTTATGTGCTGAAAAAGGAATAGCACATGAGTTCTCGGCTCCAAAGACACCTCAACAAAACGGAGTTGTTGAGAGGACGAACAGAGTTCTGCAAGAGATGATGAGGACCATGCTCAAGGCTCATGATATAGTTGACAGGTTTTGGACAGAGGCGGTAAACACGGCGTGTTACATAGTGAATCGAGTCTATCTTCACCCCAAGACAAATCAGACTCCCTATGAAATCAAGAAGGGAATGAAGCCTAACCTCAAACACCTCCATGTGTTTAGGACAGTGTGCTACGTTTTGAATGACAGAAAGTACACTCAAAAGCTTGATGATAGAGGTCTTAAAGCAATATTTATGGGATATGCTCGTGACAGCAGAGCATTTAGAGTCTATGTCAAGACAACCAAGACTATGCGATACTTTAAATATAACGTGTTGTTTTTTTAAGTGTCGCAAGCTAGTGTTGTTAAAAATTGCATCATATTAATCATAATGTTGCAAATTATGATGCATCATTTTAACTATTGTCACTTTATATGACGCAAATAGACACATGCGTCAAGGAATTTATGACGTGTAATGTGTCGTGAATTTTATGCGACAATTAATTAAGTGAAGCACAAAGTGTTGTATATGTTGCATCACTATTGAAAAAATTGTCGTAAAAAAATACAACATTACCTTTTGCGACATAATATAACATGATGCAGAAAATGTCGCAAAATAGCTTTTGAGACATAAAATTCATTATTTACGACATATTTTTCGCAAAAGGTCAATTTTCTTGTAGTGGGTCTTCACGGATTCTATAGAAGCAGAAACAGAAGAGGAGCCTCAACTGTTACTACCTATCTCAGAGTCTGTGCCAACATCCTCAAGTGCACAGACTAGATCTTTTGAGACTACTAATGATCCGATCGAAGTTGAAGCTCCATCTAATTCCACCTCATGTGAGATTGTCCCTACTACACTGGCTCCATCTAGAAGGGTTTCTAAAAATCATCCTTTAACAACTGTTATTGGAGATGTCACTAGAGGAAGAGTAACAAGAAATGCGGTGAAGGACTACAAACGAATGGTGGCAAACATTGCATTCATGTGCTATGTCTCTAAAGTTCTACCGAATAATGTCAAGGAAGCTTTGTTGATTGAAGATTGGATTGCCTCCATGTAAGAAGAATTGCTCCAGTTTGTACGATGCAATGTATGGTATCTTGTGCCTCGTCCCGTTAATGCTCATGTAATTGGGATAAAATGGATTTTTTGCAACAAAACTGATGAGATGAAGGAGATTATTCGCAACAAGTCAAGACTGGTTGCTCAAGGATACTTTCAAGAGGAGGATATTGATTATGAAGAGACATTTTCACCTGTCACTCGCCTTGAAGCTGTGCGACTTCTACTCGGAATGGCTTGCTGTATAAGTTTAAGCTATACCAAATGGATGTTAAGAGTGCCTTTCTCAATGGTACTCTTCAAGAAGATGTGTACGTGGAACAGCCCCCGGGATTTATTGATCCTGAATTTCCCGATCATGTCTACAAATTGAATAAGGCGCTTTATAGATTGAAGCAAGCACCTTGTGCTTGGTATGATACACTATCCAAATATCTCATCTCCAAGAGATATGTTTGAGGAGGATCTAACAAGACTCTTTTCTACAAGAGTAATTCTGAAGGTATCATCATTATTCAGATTTATGTTGATGATATAATCTTTGGCTCTGTGTCACAAGATCTGATCCAGGAATTTTTGGGTCACATGATAAATGAGTTTGATATGAGTCTCTTTGCTGAATTCCATTATTTTCTGGGACTTCAAATTAAGTAATCCGAGGAGGGGATATTTGTGACTCAATCAAAGTATGCTTGGAGCTTGGTGAAGAAATTTGGGCTAGAAAATGCAAAGGTGTGTTGCACACTTATGTCAACTTCAATAAAGCTCAGTAAGGACACAGAAGGTGCTTGACCATTCCCTATACAGAAGTATGATTGGAAGTTTGCTCTACCTGACGGCCGCTAGACCAGAGATTAGCCACAGTGTCGGAGTTTGTGCTAAGTACTAGGCAGATCCGAAGGAGAATCAATTGCTAGCTGTGAAGAATATTATTAAATATGTTTGTGGAACAAGTGATTTTGGTATATGGATGACTAAGGACAACACTACATCCTTGGTAGGCTACAACGATGCAGATTGGGCTGGTAGTCCGGATGATAGGAAGAGCACATCTGAAGGTTGTTTCTTCCTTGGCAACAACTTGGTATCTTGGCACAACAAGAAGCAAGTGAGCGTGTCTCTGTCCTTATCTGAAGCTGAATATATTGCAGCAGGATAAGCTTGCACTCAACTTATGTGGATGAGCCAAATGCTTGAAGATTATGGAGTTCCATTCGAGCCATTCACTCTTTACTGTGATAATAAGAGTGCAATCGATATCTCAAAGAATCCTGTTCACCACTCTAAGTTGAAACACATAGACATTCGCCACCACTTCATAAGGGAGTTGATTGAAGAAAAAATTCTTAACATGGAGTTCATGCATACGGATAAGCAGTTAGTGGATTTGTTCACCAAGGCATTGGATGCGGCGAGGTTCGAGTCTCTTCGAGCTTCATTGGGTGTTTGCTCTCTCTAAATTCCCTAGAGAGACCTCGTGCTTGTGGTCTTCTGAACAAGCACAATGTATATGTGTATTATTGGTTTTCTTAGTACTTTTTTCTTATTTTCTCTGTGTGTTTCTGTGCCACGATGTTTTGGCACAATCGTTGGATCATGATGAATGATGCAGCAGGCAAGGGTTGACATCATCTCTGCAGCCTGCAACGGCTATTTTTTGTGCTCGACTCTGCGGCTTCCAAGAGCTTTCAACGGTTGTTTTACATTCAAATTTGAATGTTGGAGATTATCACATCAAATATTGTTAAATATATCATCTCCTATTTTATAGGAATTTATTTCCATACTTATCTTCTAAGAGAGAGAATTCCACCACCTTGAAGTTATATATATATATATATGTTGCTGAGTCTTTCAAATTACTTGTTTTATTAACTCCGAAGTTCTCTCTCTCACAAAGCTTTCTCTTGTGCTCACATATTGCCGATTATTGCAATCATGTCTTATGGAAGCCATTCCACTCAAAATTTCTCCGATGAGTCTGGCGATGATGATGTACCCCTCTTTCGCTTATACGGTGTCGGTGGCAAGAAGAAGAACACGCTGAGTATCGTGGACTACCTAGATACTGAATTAGATTCCGGAGAGAAGTCTCCACCACCTGCTGCTAAGGAGAAATAGCCTACTCATTCGAAATCCTTCTCTCCAGCGAAGACTGCCTCTAATTCTCCGTTGAAGCATTCTCCTGCTCAGGAGAAGCAGACCGTCGAAGACTTCGAATCTGACACGGAGTCAAGTCAGAAGGAACAATCATATGTTCATGTTGCTGCTTTGAAAAAGAAGGCTACTCCATCAAAGTCTTCGACTTCCTGATCTATTCTCCGGCAACCTGCATATTCCGCCGGTGGTTCTCAAGCGGTGAGAGAACAAGCTCTTATCCCTCTTATGATTCCAGTGTTTCAAGAGACTGAAAAGGAAGGTTATGATGGTGAGAATATTGATGTGGATCAAGAAGCTAACGTAAGATAGTTGTCGAGCTTGATGCTCTTGTTATAGAGTCTGTGCTAATAGATAAGAAGAAATCTTCCAAAAGACGTCTTCACTAGCTTTCTGACCTACCTAGAAAGAAGGTCAAATTGAGGAGTCTTCATTGATGATCAATGAACTTATTGCGACCCCTTCTACTCGAACAAGGGGTTAGTTGGCCAAGATGAAGGATGTTGTTGCTGTTGCCCGTGTTGATAAGGGCAAAGGGAAAATTGGTGAATCTTCCAAGAAAAAGAAGAAGGCTGCTGCTAAGCTTAAAGAATGAGTGGATCGAAATTAGCCCATCGATGTTGAGTCTGGGCCAGAAGATGTTATGCATAGCGACACTGGAAATTCAGAGCATGAAGCTTCTCATCAAGGAGCTTCTTCTGCTGCTCACCATGGTGCATCATCTGCCACACCATCAAGGAGACATCTATTTTCTGTCGATCCTCTTCAAAGAAAAAAGGCAGTGCAAGATGCTCTGAGGTTCAAGTCTGATGAACATGCTGAGGCTTGGAATAATGTTATCCATAAGAAGCTGGTGTATGAGCAACCTGTGAAGAAGTAAGACTTGGAGGGTACTGGGTTGGACAATTTGCTGAAAGACGCTAAATGGGATCGAATTGTCATCCTGTTCGAAGGTATGTTCGAGTAGTTGTGCTGGAATTTTACTGCAACATTTTCTAGGAGTATTGTTGATTCTTCCTCTCGCAATCACTACAAGTCTTATATTCGTGGAAGGTATATCAATTTCTCTCCTGTTGTTATTTTTGCTTTTGTTTGGCGTGATGATTTTGGTGTAGAAGAGAAGGATATGTCTCTTGACACAATTGCTGCTGAAATTACCCATGGTGTGTACCGGACTCGGAAGAGAAATATATCTATTAGTTCCTCTATGTTGTCACAGAAGTATGCGATCTTGCACAAGATTGTGGTAAAGAATTGGTGTCCCAGTACTCCTACTGCAACAGTAAGCCAAGAAACAGCGAAGGTGTTGTATGGAATTGGGCATTTCAAGCCCTTCGATTTTGGACGTTTGGTCTTCGACCACGTCACAAAGCACGCTGGAAATCTGGACAAGCCCAAGGCGTAAGGTTATCCAGGTTTGATATTTGGTATTATCTCATCTCAATATCCTGAAGTGATGCATGTTGGGGAGTAGTACGAGCGATCTCCGAAGAGCATTATCATCCATGACAAGCTATTCAATAAAGCTGTTCATCCCAAGGACATCTAGGGTCCCTCTGTCCGCATTGTAGAAAGGAAGAAGCCAACCTCTGCTGTGGCTGCACCTGTGCTAAGTGAGCCTAATCTTCAGGCTATTTCTACAAGGATGATGCATGAGCTGGAACGTGAATACAAGTCTATCTTGTTCCAGATGAAGAGGCTTCGTATGCGCAAGAATAAGATTGCAGCATTACTTAATTATGTCAATGCAGTCTTTACTGGAGGAGAAGCTGTGCCATCAAGATCAGCACCACGTGATGCAGGGTCTGCGCTAGGAGATGATGATGACAATGATGATGGAGATGCAGCTGATGATGATGTTGAAGATGTTGAAGAGGACTTGGGTGATGAAAATACCCAAACTGAAGAGGATGAAGATGATCTTCAAGCATTTTCTCAAGCTACCAAGCCCAAGGGATCCCAGTTTTTCTAAAGATTGGATGGAGGACCTCCCTACTTTGTCATTTCTGTCAGACAAAAAGAGGGAGTAGAAGAAAAGTAGTTTTTATGGTTTTTCTGGATTTTCTTGGTTTTGTGTTTTTATGTTTTGGTGTTGGTGTGTTAGTGTTTGCGGCTTTATTTGCACATACTTATTTTGTTGGTGCCAAGGAGTTAATCCCTCTACTCCTTCATATTTTTGATGGACATATATTTAAGCTTCCCGGTTTATGACTTGTTGATTTGATGGTTTACTTTTGATGCTCTCTTGAAGATCATCTGCTCGATGATTGAAGACTTATTTGGTGATCAGTTTACTCCACGTCTTGTTTAAGGGGGAGTTTCAACACAGTTTCTCCAATTGCTAGTTGGAGGGGGAGCTTTGGCATACTTCATACAAGTTCTGACTTGGTGAATTCGAAGGTATGAAGATGCTTATGTTTGATTGTTTCCATAAATGCCAAAGGGGGAGATTGTTGGATTTGAGGCGTTGCTGCTCAAGAGGTGATGCTGCTCAAATATGTTGGCAAAGTTTATGTAGCCAAAAGTACAGCTGAAGTGTCAAAGCCACTGCGTAGAACAAACTCTGTGAAGTGTGCTTCAGTCTGTGCTAAAAGAACTTAGAACAGTCTGGTAGAGACTTTCCTTATCTGCGCGGATTTTGCGGGATCTTTTCCATGTTGATCATAGATGCGGACAAGATACTTATCAAGCAGATATCAGACGTGTTTCCCAAGCCTTATCCTCACATGGAAAGAAGATCTAAGAAGATATACATGATGGCAAAGAGATATAGGGTTTCAAACCTATATATATTCAACATCAACATTGTGAGGAGGCGGCCTTTTGTTTTATTATTTGAGTGCATATACTTTCTTGAAAGTATTGTAATTGAGTGCACGAATTGTGAGGGTTTGTCTTTGATAAATTCATTTGTGAAGAGAGTTCAGGGTTGGACTGGTGGTTCAAGCTTAGGTTGAGAGATCAATCACTAATTCACGTGAAGTTAGGAAAAGGGTGAGTGAAAGGGTAGCATAAGGTGTCGACCTGTATGTGTAAGATCTTCTGTAGCCATTTCTTCTAATAGTGGATCGGTTCTCTCTTGGGCAAAGGCCCTCAGACGTAGGTTGCAAAACCAAACTGGGTTACCATATTGTGTCTTTTTATTTTGCACAGTTTACTGTTTCTATTATAGTGACTGTGCTAAGTTTTTCAGTAACACAATGTTTTTATATGCATAATGTGTTCGTTTAGCCTTGGATCTTGTCACCATAGGATGAGTGACAACAACAGAAGGAGGAGAAGGTGGTGGGGATGGTGGTGGTGATTCATGACTACTATGACTATTATTGGAGGAAGAAGTAGAAGGAGATTGTGAAGAAGAAATAGAAGGACTAGAATTAGAATTATCAGCAGAATATGAAGAAGATGATGAAGAATCTGAGAAAATAGGTAAATGTGTGGTAACAGTAGGAGGAGTGAAATGAATAGGAGCTGAAGAAAACTCAGAAGAAACAGGTGGAGTAGTGACAAATTTTTGGTAAGGAAACACTGATTCATTGAACAAACATCCCTACTAATGATGATTTTCCCATATGATAACAAAATCTTGTAACCTTTGTGATGCGGACTATAGCCTATGAATGTTCCTGGAGATGATCAAAACTGAAGTTTATGTTTGTTGTAAGGACGAAGATGAGGATAGCAAAGACAACCAAAGACTTTAAACAACGAATAATCAGGCTTTTGATGAAACAATTTTTCAAAAGGAGTAACATAATTCAAAACATTGCTCGGAATTCTATTGATGATGTAAGTAGCAGAAATGAAGGCATCATCCCAAAATTGTGTTGGTAAATGAGATTGAGCAA
Organism: Schizonepeta tenuifolia; assembly: GCA_029490685.1. Lineage (NCBI taxonomy): Eukaryota > Viridiplantae > Streptophyta > Magnoliopsida > Lamiales > Lamiaceae > Schizonepeta > Schizonepeta tenuifolia. Next base: position 86,957,699 of record CM055959.1, read on the forward strand.
GAAGAGCTAATCCCATTTCTACAACATGCCTATGCTTCCTCTTTGCCAATCTATTTTGCTGAGGAGTATAGGGGCATGAGATATGATGTAGGATACCAGAATTTAAAAGAAAATTGCTCATTAATCTATACTCACCACCCCAATCCATTTGTAAGAGCTTTATTTTAAGAGAAAACTGAGTTTCAACGGTGTTTTTAAAATGTTGAACTGCAGTGACCACCTCAGATTTTTGCTTCAAAAGATAAAGTCATGTGAATCTTGTAAATTGATCAATAAAGGTAACATAATATTGAAAACCATTTAAAGAGGAAACAAGAGCTGGTCCCCAAAGATCACTGTGAACAAGGGCAAAAGGACAAGTGTAATTTGTCAGTGAAACAACATAAGGTAATCGATAGCTTTTGGCAAGACAACAAGAATCACACAAAGAAGGAGATTTCATTGATTTGAAGGGAATATTACAACGACGAAGAGCTTTCTTAATAACATCAAAGGCACAATGGCCTAATCTCCTATGCCAAAGATCTAGATCTAAACAAGTACTAGAAAGCGAAGAAGCTAAAACAGCTGGAGTACTCCTAGAAAGCTTCAGAAAAGTAGTGGAATGAGCATCAATGCTCTTGATTGAATTGGAGGAAGAGAAAGTTGAATTTGTTGGACTTGCTTTGTAGAGAGAAAATTGATAAAGACCCTACTCAAGAGTGCGCTGAAGGAGGATTTCCTTGCTGACCTGATCCTTAACAAAACAAAGAGTGAGATGGAATTCAAAGAAAACATTATTATCTTGAGCAAACTAAGAAACACTAAGAAGATTTTTAGTAATATGATGAACATGAAGCAAGTTGTTAAGCACAAAATGTTTTCAATATGAAGGGGAAGTGGACTGCAAACAAGAGGTACCAATATGAGCAATATTAACCAAAGAACCATTACCCATTTTTGAAGTTGTTTACCTCCATGATATTCAATTGCATTATGGAGGGAATTATAATCATGTGACACATGATTAGTAGCTCCTGAATCTGGATACCATGTGCTATGGCTTGCAACATCAAAATTATACTCAGATGGTGGATGAAACTGATTTGCAGATGGAAAGTGAGCTAGATGTAGACTAGGTTGTTGCTGCTGCTACTGGAAAATTTGAAAGTTTGGCTGAAAATTCTGCAGATTAGGGGGCCTTTGATTCATATGTCTAGGAACAAAGTTGGGTTCAAACCGATGATAGCATCTACCGTGTGACCAAGAGTTCCACACAATTGACAAGAAGGTTTACTATTACCTCTACCTCTTCCACCTCTACCACGGCCACCAAATCCACCTATGTAGTTAGGATTGTAGTTGTTACCTTGATAGCCTCTTCCTTTTCCTTGTCCAGAATTAGAGTTGTTTCTTTTGGAAGAGCCTTCTTGAACAAAGTTTGCTGATGGTTGAGACTCTTCTGTATTAACCACAGTGGTTTTTGCTGACTCGAGCCTATTTTCAAATCTTAAGAGAAGTGAGTGCACATCTCCAACAGTCCAATTTTCTGGCCTTGGTGTGACAACCACCACCACAGAATCATAATCTGCTCCTAGTCCAGTCAGTATGTGCATAACTTGATCTTCATCTGAGACTCTATATCCAGCAGATCCAAGAAGATCACAACATGTTTTGACCTTACCGAGATAATCTCGCATAGGTAATTCTTCATTTTTTAGAGTTTGCAACTGGAGCTTGTATTGCATAAGCTTTGTTTTAGACTGATTAGAGAAATTAACCAGCAGAGATTCCCAGATCTGCTTTGATGTGGTTAAACCAACAACAAGAAGCATGATGCTCTCACTGAGACTAGATTGGGTCCAGGCAGCTAGGAGTTGATCTTGTCGATTCCATAAGACTAGATCTGGATTAGGTTGGGACTGTTCATTTTCACCACGAACAGTAGATGGGGGTGGATCATTTGTAAGAAAATCTTCATGACCATAACCTTTGACCGTGGAAAGAATTTGTTGCTTCCACGAGAGGAAGGTACTATCAGTTAAAGAGTTTTGATTGTTTTGAGGAATAATAAGGGAAGAGATAGAGGTAGTGCTAGTAGTTGAAAAATCTCCCATGTAAAATGACTAGACAAGATATTCAAACAAGGTTGAAGAAAAAGTAACAGAGACAAGTCCTCAAACCTTGCTCTGATACCATGATAAAATGTGGTATGAAACAGACATTAAAGAAGATAGAAAGAAAAGACATGAGATTTTTTGTAGTTTTAAAGTTCAATAATATTTCTTGCATGAAAGAGGCTATTACATTTGTCTCTATATATACACTGCTATCGAGAGTTCAAGAATTGTAAAACAGCCAAACACCAAACCTAAAGCAATGCTCCCAACTACTCCAAAACAAGGACAAGTAAGAGCTGTTCACTTTTATCCAAAATGGCTATAAGTTTTACTGCAAGAAACCTTAGTCACGAGTTGTGGGGATAAATATCTTCTTCTTGTTATTCTTGGCACGTGATTCTGGATTGCAAGTCTGCTTAGTTGGCAGTCTTGAATTCAACCTCAGATTCTTGGTCACACTTGGATATAATAAGAATAGATGCATGATTGCATATAGCTCTTCCAACAATAGGCAAATGCTCCAGTGAGACGGGTCTCGCATTATGAGATCGGGTTGATCCGGTCCGGATCTAGGTTGACCCAGTCAATCGTAGACCTTTTTTTTGGCAATAAGTACATATGCACATCACCATATATTCATATGCATTGCATTTTATGTTGATATGTAGAACCTTTTTTCCAGTTTTTATTATGATCAGGTCATATGCACTTCAAAGTATATCCACATGCACAACCACGTTCACCGATATGCACCACGTTGTATTTGCATGTGCACAACCAATTTTTCGATATTTGTTTGCCGCTTCTTCTTTAGTCAAGATTCGAGCGAGGGGAGCCGAATGCCTCGGAGCGAGCCGAAAAATCCAAATTGTTGCCCGACGATTATTCTTATATTAGTAATCAGAGCGAAGGTGGAGCCGTAAAACAGAACCGAAGGCTCCGTCGGAAAAAATAAGAAAAAACAAACTGTAAATAAAAAAAATAAAAAATAAAAAAAAAGAACTGGAAAAAGTTGGTGCATATCAATACTCTTCGGTGTGCATATGAACATTAAATGGTGTGTATATCAATATATGATGGTGTGTATATGGACTTATTGCAAAAAAAAAAAAAAAAAAAAAATAGGACGCGTGCACAATACGCGCCGCGTGGGGAAAGCGTGCGTGGAGTGCACGCGCACATGACAGTTACTTATGTATATATATATATATATATATATAGAGAGAGAGAGAGAGGGGTGGGGGTGGGGTAATTCAATTAACAATACAATTATAGAAACTAAAGGTCAATATTTTTGCACACTATGCATAAATTATGATATTTATTGCATGGAGATCAATCGAGAGAAACGGCATGTTGTAATTATTTATTTATTAATATATATAACTAAATTAAATGTGGAACTGTCTTTTTGATTTATTTTTATTGTTTAAAATTATATAGTTGGGAGAACTCCACAATCTAATTTGGTGTGCCAACTAATTGCTTGTAGAGAGATATAGAATTCGATTCAACTGAGTTAAACTTCCATATAATTAAGAAAAATATTTCAATGTAAATTTTCTAATATTTCAAATCTAAAACAAAGCAGTAACAAAAATGACAATGAATGAATAACTTAGTACAGCTTTGAAAACTATACATTCGTGACCAAATCATTTCTCAGCATGAACTAAGGTAGCAGGCAATCGCGTGATGCTCTTGTAAGGTAGCTTTTTTCATCCTCCATATTAATGATAATTCTTTTTGGTCTTGAAAGGCTCAATAAAGGTAGATGAAACGATGCAGAAAATTCTTTCACATCTGTCACAGCCCGACTCCTAATGTATTGAAACAACTAGAATGCAAGGGGCAGTGAGATGAAACAACTGAACTTTTGCTCAAGAAACATGCTCGATAATTAAAGATTTACATCATCAATCAATTTATGAATTCTCAATGAAGGTTAATAACCGATTATTCTCAATGAATGAGTATTTCAATAACAAATCGAACAAAAGGATTAGGTTTAGCTATTAACAAAATTTGCATTCGGAAGTGGGCCAATCATTTAATTGAGATTATCAAATAGTGGTTAAGGGATTCATGAGGAATCATTAGCAAGTTTATCACTGTTTTGAAACGGAATTCAGAAAAGCTTTAGGGTTTGTCGAGCGCACGGGCTCATGGTCATGAAAATCGAGCATGCAAGTGAAAATGATAAAGTAATGATGTTGCAGCGGAATATAAACATCACATCAAATCCCAAGGTTATATGTATGAAGACACATAACCTCCAGCTTACCTTCCAAAAATAGACTCATATTATCAATGAGCCACCCAAGCACACCGCGCATTCCCTCATTCGAGCTAACCTGCACGTTTTAGAAATAACATGCAGGGCGTGAGTATTTCGTACTCAGTGGACACATGCCAAAAATATTTTTATTTTCAATAAACGATTGGACTTGCCTCCTTAGCTGCAACACAAGCGTTATTAATATTTTAATTTAAAAATGAGAGCTTCTGTCAGCTTAAAATTATTTTCGTTTTGTTCGTAAATCGCCCGGTCATTTTCTCGGGTACGAATCCATCTACGCATCTTATCTTCTTGTGGTGTCGAGAAGTAGGCCTCTTCTTCGAGCACCGTGACCGGCCCAATCAAAGCAAAGCTCACAGCCTTTACATAACCAGCCCAACCGAAGTAAGGCTCACAGTTACTTCTCGATCGGCTAGACTGTAATAAGGCTCACGGTCATCTAATCTAATGCATGCATTGTCCCGTTTCAAACAGGACCTCATCCCGTGCATCCACAGGACTCATTCTTATCACATAATTTAAAGTAGAGGATAGCATACCAAAACATCAAAACTCAGGCAAGCCAATCAACTTTAAATAAAAGGCGCATAAAATAAATTGGGCATTCATCAAGTAGTTTTAGTTCAAAAAACCTACGTGGACAAAGGCACTGCTAGACTACTCTTTTTCACTCGTTGTCGTATTTCTCCACTCCACTCGTGCCTTCAGAATAATTTTATATAAGGACGAGTTTTACGTTTTTGGAAAACGGCGAATATAAATCCGTTTATCGGATTTCTACATGACTCGGTTTCTAAATTCTCAACTCGTCTTTTCGAACGCTCGATTCTTAATTTCTACCCAAATGTTATACCAATAACTTATCGGCATATATATATTCTCATCAAAATCGAGCTGTCACAGCCCCAAATCCCGAGGGACGGCTGAAGCCGGGGTGCGACTGGGATTGGATTAAAGAAGCGGGGAAGAAAGGGAAATAAATAAATAGCAGACTTAAATAACAGCTTATCTTCTATGTACAAGACTTTATTAACAAAAGGAAAGAGTTAATCTCGATAGATTACTTGACATTGTTCTCCAAAGGAACTAAGTTATAATACAGTACTTAAACCAAAAAGGTGATTTACATCATAACATAAAAGCGTCTAGAGTTTAGCAGCGGAAATGTGAACTACATATTAAAGTCTTCCCTATCTCTATTCAACTCAACCATCACCGCCCCTGTCGCTTCAACCTGCACATTTAGAAAACATATGCAGGGCTAAGTACAATAGTACTTAGTGGACATATTGCCGGAAACATAATCATAAGTATAGATAATCATGCATTTCATTACAGCAGCACATCGAGGTTTTTCAATAAATTCCCGCGTCTACTAAACATTTTGTTTCTCATTTTCATAACTTAGCTTGCAAGCATTTTTCATAGATGTTACGTTCAATCTTGACCATTCATTATCACCGTGGCTGGCTACCCCTCAACAGGATACCACATACACCACAGGCTACAGTGTACACTAAACTTTGGAAAGTCCCTTTTGACTAACTCAAAGTTCGATCGTTTAGTTAACCCCTTTTGGCTAACTCATAAGGTACAAGAGAACTCACATAAAATAAATAGTTCATGCCATGATTATCACTTTCAAAACACGATTATCAAAGCGATAAAGAAAGGTTTTCGAGCATTGCTCATTTTGTTTCATATATAAAAGCCCACCTTGAATTTACAGAACTATTATACGAGCTTCCGTTCTTCAATCTTCCGTCCTGTCTTTATGCTGACTTCCTCCTTCATCGTAAATAATCATACTTTAAAACTCGGTGGTAAACGATAAACGAATACGGAAATTCAAATTAAGTTTTAGTCTTTTAGACTTTTAAGCATTTGCACGCTAAACTAAACTCTTTTAGTTAAAAAGAAACGAGATATGAACCCATCTCGTTTAGCACTCATTTGGCTCCGGACATGACACTTAGGTCAGTAGTAAGAAGTAGTCGATAACTTGAAATGACTTAAAAGATCGAAAGAGTTCAAGTTGAGAAGAATTCAACTTAAGAAACTAAGTTTTAAAGATTCACTGCACAAGACAGAAGTTCTGGAGACTGCCCAGAGTAGAATATTCTGAAACAGGGGAGGTGCTCTGTACCGAATGAAAGCCATGGAAGTCTAGTTTACTCTCCAATTTACGGATCTCAATTCTGATAAACGAGCTAGGAGATAAGGCAGTTTCCGTGAAGGCTCGCAACACTGCCGAGTGAAACCCTAATGCTCGATAAAATCGACGCTCGGTTTTCTAGGTTCGACTAAAGCTTAATCACTTTTATTTTCATGCAACTACTAACTCAAGGCAGTCAACATGTATCGTTATACGTGATGAGCTCATTTTCATTTCTCGATTATAAGCACGACGTTTAAAACCTCGTCTTTTCAAACTAATCATTTACTATACCAATAACAATTCAACTTCTCGTTTCTACTTTTCGTTTACAACTATAACTCATCATTTCTTAACTCGAATGAACATGTCGTCAACTACAAACTTGTTCACTTCTCATTATCCATCATTAATATCTAATGAGAAACCTCATTCAACTTTTCTATCTTTACTTAGGTTCGAATCTTCGTCTCTTATGAAATTTCCAACATTATTAGAATTCGACCAAATTCTACAATATTATTCATCATCTAGAATCATTAATACGTAAATCACATCCTCATATCATTATCTAATCTCGACTTATCGACGAGCTTTCGTCTCTTACAATTTTCACTTTATTTTTAGAAAAATTCCAATAAATTTAGAATCATCCTCAAACATACTACTTCTCATTTCTATTATCATTTCAAACAAATCACAACAATTACTACGCCAATTCCTCAATGATTCCATCTACTACTTACTACATTTTCCAACTTTCCACACACTTGTTCTATTTCATTAATTATTGATTCCAAGCTTCATAACTAATCACCAATTGATCAAATACTAAGTTATAGCATCATCTAACACTTCCAACATCACAATTTAAAAACCAAACTCAAACCCTAGCCCTAAATTTTTCGGTCCCTTTATAATTTGGGGGGATTAATTTCTTATTGCTTCCAATCATCAATTCATCCAATTTCCATGCTTAATTTATCAACTAATTAAGATTATAGCATCATACTATAAAACCCCTAATTTTCGGTCAACCCTAAACATAGGGGTTCTTGATTTTCTCTTCAATTCATCCATAGAAATCAATTTCTATCCATCTAATAACAAGAATTAAACCTTAGAACTTCCTACTAATTATTCCATAATTTTCGGTCATAAAGAAAATTAAAGAATTAAAATTCTACTTGGATAGAAAGAAAGAGGAGATGATTACCTTGAAGATTATGTAATTAGAATTGGAAGTGGATGGATGATGTGTGATCTATGAACTTGGATCCTTGCAAAAGCTTGAAGAACTTCAATGGTGGATGAAAGAAATTGAGAGAGAGAGCATGTGTGTGTGTTGGCGGTAAGAGAGGGAGAAGAGAGGAGGTGATGACTCGCCTATACTTATATAAAGTTAAGAAAAAAAAATCTAACAAAGGTATGGTGAGTCGTTAGGGAGTGTTTGGCGAGGAATTATTAGACGAAAATATCTCGTTTTCGGCTTTAAACGACGATTAAAAAGTCGAGGAATACTTTCTTACGTAGTTACGAATTCGATGAAATCTAACTCGCCCGTTAGATTGGAAATAATTTACGTGCTCGGAAAACCTAATTCGTTTTCAAAAATCCGAGAAAAAGTCGGGATTAGACAGTCTAGAATTCGCCCGGAAAATCATAAAAACTAACTTTCTCCGGTGAACTCGTATCGAAGAAAAAGTGAATGTAAATTCTGACGAATTTTAATTCTGAGTTTTCGGACGAAAAATTTACCGGACGCGAAAACCCTAATACAGTAGTCGTTCGACCGACTTCTGGAATTTATTTTCTGAAACAGATTTCACCGTTAGTCTTAGAATCGAAAATCCTTAACTTAGGCGTGCAAAGCCATAGTTATTATTAACCTTCATTTTTAACGACAGTAGAAAAAAATATCGGGGTATTATATCCTACCCCCCTTACGAAAAATTTCGTCCCGAAATTTGCATACCTTCTTCAAAAAGATAAGGATATCTCTCCTTCATCTTTTCCTCGAGCTTCCACGTGGCTTCTTCTTGCCCGTGGTGACTCCATAATACTTTTACTATTGGTATCGACTTGGTTCTTAATTCTTGAACTTTTCTATCCAAAATCGATATCGGTTTTTCTTCATAACTTAAGTCAGATTCAAGAACGACGTCTTGCTGACTTATAACGTGCTTAGGGTCATAGACATACTTTCTTAATTGGAAAACGTGAAACACGTTATGGACACTTCCTAGACTTGGCGGTAAGGCCAATCTATAAGCAACAGGTCCTATCTTCTCAAGAATTTCGTAAGGTCCTATGAACCTTGGTCTAAGTTTACCCTTAACACCGAATCTAATTATTCCTTTCGATGGTGAAATCTTAAGGAAAACCTTATCACCAACTTCGAAGCTAAGATTGGTTCGGCGATCATCGGCGTAAGACTTCTGTCAGCTCTAGGCTTCTTTCATTCTATCTCGAATCTGCCGAACGATCTCGATCATTTCCTTGATCGTATTTGGTCCTAGGTTCTTCCTTTCACCCACTTCATCCCAATAAAGTGGTGACTTGCATTTTTTTCCATACAATGCCTCATAAGGCACCATTCCTATCGTTGCCTGATAGTTGTTGTTTTATGCGAATTCGACCAAGTGCAAGATATCTTCCCAATTTGCGCTTCGATCCAATACCACTGTCCTTAGCATATCAACTAGAATCTGAATCGTCCTCTCGGATTTTCCGTTCATCTGAGGGTGAAAAGTTGTACTGAAGTTAAGTTCAGTGCCCAACTCTTTCTGCATGGTAATCTAAAATCTTGAAGTGAACTTGGCATCTCTGTCTGATATTATGGACTTCGGTACTCCGTGCAGACGTACAATCTCACGGACGTACAACTGAGCTAACTTCTCTGACCCGTAGGTAGTCTTAATCGGTATAAAATGAGCTGATTTGGTGTGCCTATCGATAATCACCCAAATGGCAGTATTTCCTCTTCTTGACTAAGGCAAACCTGTCACAAAATCCATAGCTATTCCTTCCCATTTCCATTCTGGAATATCTAATGGCTGCAACAATCCATACGGTCGTCTATGTAAGGCTTTCACTTGCTGACACGCCAAACATCTTTCTACAAACGAGGCAACGTCTCATTTCAATCCATTCCACTAGAAATTCTTTCTTAAGTCCTGATATATCTTTGTACTCCCTGGGTGTGCTGTATATGGCGTATCATGAGCCTCACTCATGATATCATTCTTTAATTCTTCATCACTGTCAGGAATACAAAGTCTGCCTTCAAATAATATCGTATTGTCTAGTGCTTTGGAATATCCGTCTGGTTTATCTGTTCTTATCTTTAGGCGAAGCTTCTCCATCGACTCGTCCTTCCTCTGGGCACTTATAATTCTTTCTCGCAAATCAAGTGTAGCTACTAGTGCCGCTAGTTGACTTGTGATCGTTGCTGGTGTATCGAGCACTTCTATTTCCATCTTTTCAAATTCTCGTACTAGAGTCTCTTCCTCGACAAACAGACATCCTAACTTGGTTGGAGCCTTGCGACTCAGCGCATCTCCTACTACATTTGCCTTTCCTGGATGGTAGTTGATTCCGCAGTCGTAATCTTTGACCAATTCGAGTCATCTCCTTTGTCTCATATTCAGTTCTTTCTACTCGAAGAAGTACTTCAGACTCTTGTGATCTATGAAGATCTCAACCCTTACACCATAAAGATGGTGTCTCCAAATCTTTAATGCATGCACAAGGGCTGCGAGTTCTAAATCGTGGGTTGGATACTCAACTTTTTGAGGTCGAATTGTCATGAGGCATAAGCTATCACCTTTCCGTCTTGCATTAGAACACAACCTAACCCATTCTTCGAAGCATCTGCATACACCACATATTCCTTGTTTGCATCTGGAAGAGCTAACATTGGTGTTGTGGTTAACTTTTCTTTGAGCGTTTGGAAACTCTTTTCACACTCGTTCGTCCATTTAAACTTATTTTCTTTTCGAAGTAGCTGCGTCATAGGTCTAGCAATCGTGGAGAATCCTTCGATGAATCTTCTGTAGTAGCCTGCCAAACCCAAGAAACTTCTGATCTCGTTCGGACTTGTTGGTGACTTCCAATTACGCACTGCCTCTACCTTGGCAGGGTCTACTTTGATTCCTTCGGCTGAAACTATGTGTCCGAGAAACATTACCTCATTCAACCAAAATTCGCACTTACTGAACTTGGCATACAGTTTCTCAGTTCTATGTGTTTCCAACACTATCCGCAGATGTTCTTCGTGTTCTTTCTCATTCTTAGAGTAAATGAGAATGTCATCGATAAATACTAAGACGAATTTGTCTAAGTATGGGTGGAACACTCTATTCATGAGGTCCATGAATACTGTAGGGGCGTTGGTCAAACCAAATGGCATAACCAAGAATTCGTAGTGGCCATATCTGGTTCGAAAAGTAGTCTTAGGTACATCCTCGGGTTTAATCTTCAGCTGATGATACCCTGATCTTAAATCTATTTTTGAAAACACTCCTGCACCCTTGAGCTGATCGAAAAGATCCTCTATCTACACATCCTCATTGAACCATCCTTCTTTCTGACAAACAACACTGGTGCTCCCCAAGGTGAAACACTCGGCCTAATGAAACCAAGGTCTAGCAACTCTTGCAATTGAATTTTGAGTTCTTCTAACTCCTTCGGTGCCATCCTATATGGGGCTTTAGATTTGGGGGCCGATCCTGGTTCTAGGTCAATCGAGAAATCTATGTGACGGTCGGGTGGTAAACTAGGTAAAATTTCTGGAAAGACGTCTTTGTATTCGTTAACAACTTTCACGTCTTGAATGGTCTTCTCGGCTCCTGGTTCCCCAACTAGGTACACAAGATAGGCTGTGCAACCCTTCTTCTTTATCAACTTCTTGGCTTGTAAGGCGGATATTACCGGTACTCTCTTACCCATTGCAATCCCATGAAATTCCGTCGGTTTTCTTCCTGGTGGTTGGAAATGATTTTCCTTTCGTTGCAGAGAATCGTGGCATAATTCTCTGACAACCAGTCCATCCCTAGGATTATTTCTACGTCCCACATTATCATAACGTTCAAATTGTTCGCTTTAACCTTAAGAGTTCCGATTTCTAGTTCTAGGTTAGAGCAGACATGTGTGGAAGTAGTGATCTCTTCTGAAGGTGTAGCTACTCTCATAGCGTGTTCAGCTCTTACAGATCTGATATCTAAGTTATCCGCACACGAACCAGCAATAAAAGAATGCGATGCGCCTGTATCAAACAGTATCTTAATAGGAATGTTGTGAAATTTTCCCATACCTGCAAGGTTTCCTTTTCCTTTATTCTGCCCAGTCTGCCTATTCGCGCATGCCCTTGCATTCTGCTGTTGTTGCGCGTGCTGCTGAAACTGCTGCTGATTCATTTGTTGTTGTGGCTGCGGTTGTATGGCCCTCAGAGGTACTGCTTGAAGTGGTTTAGGGCAATCCTTCTTCATATGCCCCTTCTATCCGCAGTTAAAACAGTTGATGGTGCCTACTTGACAGACACCGGGATGTGTTTTGTTGCACTTGGGGCAAACAGGAATAGTAACCCTCCCTGGGTTATTTCCTCTCTGGTTGAAATTCCTCTGTTTCCCTTGCGGCTGGTTCTGCTGGTTATTGCCTCTCCATGGTCCGGTTTGTCTATTTCCCTGTAAATACAATCCTGACTGGTTGTTTCCTTGCCACGGCCTCTTGTTATTGTTTTGACTAGGCTGCTGATAGCCTTGCTGATTACCACTTCGCTGATTTTCTTGGTTGTTGAAATTCTGATTATAGCCACGGCTACTTCCTCCTTCCCACTTTCTTTTCCCTTGAAAATTGCTATTATTGTTGTTATAATAGCTTCGGTTTTGGTTTTGGGTTGGAGCTGGTGTGGTTGTTACAGTTTTCTTCTCATCAGGCACAACGGCCTCCATCTCTAGGGCTCGCCCTAGAACATCAGTATAGCTCAGTCCCCCATGACTGGCTAATGCAATTCTCAATTCATGTCTTAGTCCCCCACGGAACTTCTTAGCTATCTTTTCTTCGGTATCGACCTGAGTAGGCGCATACCTTGACAGTTCACAGAATTTCGCGTCGTACTCGGTTACTGTCATCTTACCCTGTTTCAAATTATAGAACTCAGCCTCCTTCTGAGCTCTATACGTCTTTGGCACATACTTGTCATACAGTGCTTCCTTAAATTCGTCCCACGTAAGTCGAGCCAGATGCTCCGCAGGTATCACCTTCTGTCTTGCCTCCCACCAGTAATCCGCTGGTCCAGAGAGTTGAAACGCAATGCATAACAGTCGCTCCTCATCAGTACATTTGAGGAGCTTGAAAATTATTTCGATGGATCGCACCCATAGCTCAGCATCGCTAGGGCTGCCCGATCCATTGAACACAGGTGGGTTTTGTTTGAGGAATAGATCCTCAATATCCCTACGGGGTGGTGGTGGAGGTGGTGGTGATGATGATGGTGGAAGGGTACCATTACGTTCTTGTTCTTATTCCCCTTCATTTTCTGGCTAACGTCTTCCACGTCCTCTGGGCCTACCAGGGCCTCTTCGATTGTTAACATTTCTTGGCGGCATTTTTCTTTAACTATAGGGAATAGAAATTCTCATTAGCCCTTTCTTTTAAACATTCTTTTACTTACTCACCCTCTTTCCAACTTAATCAATTTCACGGAAAAGAAAAATCGAACATAACTTCGATACTAGCTCTTTAATCTTTTAACTTTTCAAGTTAAACTAAACTCTCGTTACACGAGTTCATTTGACATTCTGGTTTACTACATGATTTATAAGAAAATTTCTTGTGATCAAAACCCTCTCACGGGTCATGTATATATATATACATCAAAAAGAATATTGATTCTGCCTCCAACGAGGACTTATACAAAAAGTTAGACTACTAATAGTCTAAACTAGGCTGACTGCCTATCACTGTACAGGATGCACTAACAAGCTGCATTATTGTACCTACTGGAAGTACTAGAACGGAAACGATTCATAAAATTTCGTATCCGCTCGAGTACTACAAAAACTAGTTACTGATCCGACTATGTACAGGACAAAAGAAACTACTACTACTACTACTACTAATACGCGTCTACGACGCTCTGCACAACAAACTGCAGTCGAGTCTGTACTGCCCTCTACGGCCTGTAAACCCTCAGAGTCTGCCTCCGGGTCCTCCTCTGGATCCTCCTCCTCTGACTCTGAACCAAAGACGAGTTGGAGTGCCTCGTCCTCCCTCGGAGTAGAGCCGTCAAAAAGTGTAAGTGGGGGTGGTGATGGTGCCTCCGAAACTGTCTTCTCTGAGTCTGAAACAAGATAATCGTCACCGATCTCTACTGCACGCTTCTTCAGGGGAAGAAGGTGCTCTGGAATGGAACCGGACTCGTACTCCTCCCTAGAACGGACTCTGGATGGTCCTGCCTCTAACTGTCCCCTGACTATCTCCCACTTTGCGCAAACCTCCTCAAGCGGTGTCGGTGGAGATGGTAGCTCTAGCATGGCGGCAAGCTCCGCGTCTATCTCCCGGTACCCTGACCCTGTCTCAAACAGTCCTGTCTCAAATGGTCCCCGAACTCTCACACTAGGCTCGGGTATAAAAGGAGTAGATAACCCTAACATGGCAGTTGTCTCTGCGTCAATCTCTATGAGTCCTGGTCTTGGAATCAACTCCTCAAGTGGTCTATGTGGAAGTGGTAACTCTGGTATAGCTGCAGGCTCCTCGTCCACCTCTAAATGCTCTGCCTCCGAGTCTGACTCCTCACTAGGTACAAAATCTGGCGGTATCTCCAACAACGCGGCCATCTCCGGGTCCAAGTCTAAATGCTCTGGCTTGGTATCTGCTGGGAAGTGACGGTAAGGAAGATGTGGCTCAAAAGGGACTGGCACCATGAACCTGCTGTCAAAGAAACGCTCGTGTATAGTTAGAGCGAATCCCGAGTAGTTGCCCGTCGGCTCTGTGTCGTCGCCGAAAACTCCAAGGAAATACCATGCCACGCCGTGCGCCCAACCGTGCCACTCGTCCGGTAGATGCACAATCAAATCGGATATAGCCTGACTCTCTGAGATGAAGTGTCGTGCTGTATGGTAAACCGATGAGAAGTTACTCACTATCTGCCCGATGTCCTCCTCATCCGGGTCTGCCTCGAAATCATGATACTCATCCTGTATCATATCTACTATGGTACGCTCGCACACGGGCAAAGGCTGGCTCTTCCGAGCTGTAACGCGTGTCCTAGCCATCCTACAAAAGTTTTAAAGAAACACGGATCAGTAACAGGTAGGGAAATAACTTATCTTAAGAAATACTTAAATCAAAAAATGAATATTCCTTATTCAATTTTAATATCACCACTTAAACAACCACTTATCTTAAACATCTAGCAATTCAAGAAATTGCACTCAAACAATATATAGAAATAAAATTTCAAGATTTTATTTCCATCCTTTATCTTATTATTCATTTACTTTCTTACTTTATTTCCTTATAAACTTTCTTTCTTTATTCTTTATTACTTTCTTTCATTATTTCTTCCTTAAGGAAAATTTCTTAACGATTCTTACTTTATTAAAATAAAGTACGTCTACTTTGTTCATGTTACTTATTCAAAAGTAACATCCGTTTACAAAAGATTTTTGTCCTTCTCGACACTTGAATCTCTTACTCGTCGTATTCTTCATTCAATTACGAAGTATGAAATAAATTCCAAAGAAAAGGAATTATAACTGGAAAATAACTTTAGAACCAAAGTTCTAGTCGTCGTCAGGATCGAGCGATTGTTGGAAATTAACTAAGATTCGTACTTGATTCTTAGTAATTATAACAAATCTCTTTTTGAAATTCGAGCGAGGCGAACTCCAACTGAAAATGACTTCGTTCATGTCACTATACGCACGTGACATTCGTCTATAGAAGTTCTTCCCGTTTCACGATCTCCTTTCAAAATCATTTGAACTAACGTTCTTAAAACGTCTAAGTTCTCGAGCAATCGGAAAGACCTTAGGTTTCAAGTCTATGTTCTTAGCGAACAGGGAAAAATCCCTAGAATCAATCTAGATTCTCGTGCCATCAAACTTTTCAAATAAAAGAAATTATTGCGCAAATAATTTCACATAATCCACATAACAGAAACCAAGTATATTTCTTATACTTTCAAATTTCATTCTTGACGCCATTGTCATTTTTAACTTATTGAATACTTATTCAAAAACTTTCTTAAGAAGAAATCACTTCTGAAACTCTTTCCTTTCTTTCTTTTCTTTCTTTTGTTGAGTCGACGTAGCGGGAGGTTGAGTTGTCATCTACACTCTTAATCTTAGTGTTATGATCTAACTTTACTTGAAAGAAGACTCGGCATAGAGTATATGCGAATACTTTATCTTACTACTTGAAGGAGGGTTTGTATACAGAGCAGAAACGATTGCTCTGATACAACTCTGTCACAGCCCCAAATCCCGAGGGACGGCGGAAGCCGGGGTGCGACTGGGATTGGATTAAAGAAGCGGGGAAGAAAAGGAAATAAATAAATAGCAGACTTAAATAACAGCTTGTCTTCTATGTACAAGACTTTATTAATAAAAGGAAAGAGTTAATCTCGATAGATTACTCGACATTGTTCTCCAAAGGAACTAAGTTATAATACAGTACTTAAACCAAAAAGGTGATTTACATCATAACATAAAAGCGTCTAGAGTTTAGCACCGGAAATGTGAACTACATATTAAAGTCTTCCCTATCTCTATTCAACTCAACCATCACCGCCCCCGTCGCTTCAACCTGCACATTTAGAAAACATATGCAGGGCTAAGTACAATAGTACTTAGTGGACACATTGCTGGAAACATAATCATAAGTATAGATAATCATGCATTTCATTACAGCAGCACATCGGGGTTTTTCAATAAATTCCCGCGTCTACTAAACATTTTCTTTCTCATTTTCATAACTTAGCTTGCAAGCATTTTTCATAGATGTTACGTTCAATCTTGACCATTCATTATCACCGTGGCTGGCTACCCCTCAACAGGATACCACATACACCACAGGCTACAGTGTACACTAAACTTTGGAAAGTCCCTTTTGACTAACTCAAAGTTTGATCGTTTAGTTAACCCCTTTTGGCTAACTCATAAGGTACAAGAGAACTCACATAAAACAAATAGTTCATGCCATGATTATCACTTTGAAAACACGATTATCAAAACGATAAAGAAAGGTTTTCGAGCATTGCTCATTTTGTTTCATATATAAAAGCCCACCTTGAATTTACAGAACTATTATACGAGCTTCCGTTCTTCAATCTTCCGTCCTGTCCTTGTACTGACTTCCTCCTTCATCGTAAATAATCATACTTTAAAACTCGGTCGTAAACGATAAACGAATACAGAAATTCGAATTAAGTTTTAGTCTTTTAGACTTTTAAGCATTTGCACGCTAAACTAAACTCTTTTAGTTAAAAAGAAACGAGATATGTACGCATCTCGTTTAGCACTCATTCAGCTCCGGACTTGACACTTAGGTCAGTATTAAGAAGTAGTCGATAACTTGAAACGACTTAAAAGATCGAAAGAGTTCAAGTTGAGAAGAATTCAACTTAAGAAACTAAGTTTTAAAGATTCACTGCACAAGATAGAAGTTCTGGAGATTGCCCAGAACAGAATATTCTGAAACAGGGGAGGTAATCTGTACCGAATGAAAGCCATGGAAGTCTAGTTTCCTCTGCAATTTACGGATCTCAATTCTGATAAACGAGCTAGGAGATAAGGCAGTTTCCGTGAAGGCTCGCAAAACTGCCGAGTGAAACCCTAATGCTCGATAAAATCGACGCACGGTTTTCTAGGTTCGACTAAAGCTTAATCACTTTTATTTTCATGCAACTACTGACTCAAGGCAGTCAACATGTATCGTTATACGTGATGAACTCATTTTCATTTCTCGATTATAAGCACGACGTTTAAAACCTCGTCTTTTCAAACTAATCATTTACTATACCAATAACAATTCAACTTCTCGTTTCTACTTTTCGTTTACAACTATAACTCATCATTTCTTAACTCGAATGAACATGTCGTCAACTACAAACTTGTTCACTTATCATTATCAATCATTAATATCTAATTAGAAACCTCATTCAACTTTTCTATCTTTACTTAGGTTCGAATCTTCATCTCTTATGAAATTTCCAACATTATTAGAATTCGACCAAATTCTACAATATTATTCATCATCTATCTAGAATCATTAATACGTAAATCACATCCTCATATCATTATCTAATCTCGACTTATCGATGAGCTTTCGTCTCTTACAATTTTCACTTTATTTTTAGAAAAATTCCAATAAATTTTAGAATCATCCTCAAACATACTACTTCTCATTTCTATTATCATTTCAAACAAATCACAACAATTACTACGCCAATTCCTCAATGATTCCATCTACTACTTACTACATTTTCCAACTTCCACACACTTGTTCTATTTCATTAATTATTGATTCCAAGCTTCATAACTAATCACCAATTGATCAAATACTAAGTTATAGCATCATCTAACACTTCCAACATCACAATTTAAAAACCAAACTCAAACCCTAGCCCTAAATTTTTCGGTCCCTTATAATTTGGGGGGATTAATTCCTTCTTGCTTCCAATCATCAATTCATCCAATTTCCATGCTTAATTTATCAACTAATTAAGATTATAGCATCATACTATAAAACCCCTAATTTTCGGTCAACCCTAAACATAGGGGTTCTTGATTTTCTCTTCAATTCATCCATAGAAATCAATTTCTATCCATCTAATAACAAGAATTAAACCTTAGAACTTCCTACTAATTATTCCATAATTTTCGGTCATAAAGAAAATTAAAGAATTAAAATTCTACTTGGATAGAAAGAAAGAGGAGATGATTACCTTGAAGATTATGTAATTAGAATTGGAAGTGGATGGATGATGTGTGATCTATGAACTTGGATCCTTGCAAAAGCTTGAAGAACTTCAATGGTGGATGAAAGAAATTGAGAGAGAGAGTATGTGTGTGTGTTGGCGGTAAGAGAGTGAGAAGAGAGGAGGTGATGACTCACCTATACTTATATAAAGTTAAGAAAAAAAAATCTAACAAAGGTATGGTGAGTCGTTAGGGAGTGTTTGGCGAGGAATTATTAGACGAAAATATCTCGTTTTCGGCTTTAAACGACGATTAAAAAGTCGAGGAATACTTTCTTACGTAGTTACGAATTCGACGAAATCTAACTCGCCCGTTAGATTGGAAATAATTTACGTACTCGGAAAACCTAATTCGTTTTCAAAAATCAGAGAAAAAGTCGGGATTAGACAGTCTAGAATTCGCCCGGAAAATCATAAAAACTAACTTTCTCCGGTGAACTCGTATCAAAGAAAAAGTGAATGTAAATTCTGACGGATTTTAATTCTAAGTTTTCGGACGAAAATTTACCGGACACGAAAACCCTAATACAGTAGTCGTTCGACCGCTTTCTGGAATTTATTTTCTGAAACGGATTTCACCGTTAGTCTTAGAATCGAAAATCCTTAACTTAGGCGTGCAAAGCCATAATTATTATTAACTTTCATTTTTAACGACGGTAGAAAATAATATCGGGGTATTACACGAGCATCCAAATATTAATATTAAATATATTATTTCTCAAACTTCAATTTCCTCAATTTCTTAACTCAATTAATTTTAAGCAAATACGAGATTTTATCTCGTTCACACACATCACATTTCAGTTATCAATGTGTTATTTCATAGTCACATCAAACATTCAAAGACAATTATCTCAGATATATAATATTGCTCGTTTTTCATCTAAAAATTATATTTCTCGGTTTTCATCAAACTTAACTTCGTTTTTCTTATAAAAATTCAAGGAGTTCAAATTTAAACTCCATTTCACATTTCGACTTCTCCGATAATATTTTTCGAGTTTCTTTTTCACATGTTTCTGGAGAAAAATATATTATCTCACTCATAAATTCTCATTTTGTTATACTTCACTCAAATTAATTCTATTGAACGATTTTTCGTTCAATTTCGATTTTAGATCTTTGAATCGAGAAAACTATTTTTTTTTCCTCTTTTGCTTTCAACATTCATCCTATTTATTCATAGGAGCTCGTTTTTGCTCGATTCAAATTCTAATACTCTTCATTTATTTATTTTAGCTCATAAACTTCTTTATTTTATTCTTTTACTCTTAAATTTTAATAAGTCAACTAATTAGAATTTGTTGACTTTTTCATAACTTTTCATATGAACTCTAAATTTAACGATTCAAGTGGTCATTACACTTGTTTTCATCTCAATTTCACATTAGTAACCTCGATTACATCTTTTATTCAACAAAATCTCCTCAATTTCCATTTTAATTTTCTGCTCCAATCAAACTTACTCATTCTTGTTCTTTTTCAATAATTTCAACTCCTATTATACTTAAAATTACTCTAATTGATAACTTATAACATCAATTCATCTTTATAAACTCAAATCATCAAAATTCCCAATTTCTTCTTCATGTTTCATTCGAAATATTGCGAATGTTTTTTTAAATTCTTACTCAAATTTATTAATTTCAAGTTCTATTATACTTGGAAAAATTCCACTTACTAAATTTTCTCATCAATTTCATCTTCCAGCTTCTTATGACAAAAGTCATACTTTATTTTACTAATTCATTGATTCAAATTGGGGTTTTCTTTATAACCTCATTTTCTTAAATTTAAAGCTTCATAGAACTTCAATTAATTCTAATTTCATCATTCTTTCTTCAATTTTTCTTTTTAAGCTCAAAAATACTATAAGTCTTCTTTTAAGACTTAAAACTTCGAATAAAATGGAGTTTTCCCCTTTGATACTCCAACTCTTGATTTTATTGCATAATCTATTCCAAAATATTTTAATCTCATTATTTCTTATCCAATTTGTCAATTTGTGCTTAAAAATTTAAAAAGCACAATTTTCTCTCTTTAATATAGTTCGAATTTTCCTGAATTTGTGCATAAGGTTTTATTTCTTCAATTTCTCTTAAATTTAAACTTATTTCATCTCAAATTTTATTTTATAACATCATTTCTTCCATATACTCATAGAAATTAAAATTCCAAATTTTTATAAATATATAAGGGCTGGAAATTTATAAATATATTTATTTAAGCTCATTTCTTTCTTTTAATGGTATTTTCATCCATAGTTCTCCCTTGATTTCATTTCCAATCCATCAATTCATCAAATAAACCATAAAAATAATAAATCTCATAAATATACATATAAATTCGGTCATCATCATAATTTCCTTAAATAAGTTCATACTCTTAAATAAATCATAGATTCATGCTCACTCATACTTGAATAAATATTTTCTATCATCAAATCAAGCATAAAATATATATATATCAAAAATTGATAGTTACTATTCATCATCTTCTCCAAAATTCCTCTTCATATTTTCATAATTATTTCTTCATTATAATTATTTCATCATGCTCATATATCATCATAGAACTCATATAAATCATCAAATTCAAGAATTAACTCAAAGCACTCAGAAATCATATTTATGGCATATAGTTCGACTTTCTCATGATCATCATGTATATATATTTATTTTCTTCATTCAATCATTCAAATAAACTTAGACATACTTCTAAAACTCATCCAAATCATAAAAAGCAATGAATCACTCAATACATCAAAAATTCTAAAAAAAAAATTTCCATAGAACCGTAGGTTATATATATATAGCATGGATTTTTCTTCTTGTTTTCTCTTAGCATGGAAGGCATGCATACTCATGGATTTAAACTCAAGAATATAAGGATCAATTCTTCTCCTCAAACTCATGAAAATAATCGATCAAGAAGGGAAAGAAAATTAGGAATTTCTTGATCTTACTTTGAGCTTTTGAAGGAATAAGTATTGGAATTCAACTTCTTGCTTTTCCTTGATTCTTCTTAAGCTCAAAACAAAGAAAAATATGGAGGTTATGGAGGAAAATATCCTGCTTCCATGGATGATGAAAAGGGAAGAAAATAGAGCTCTTAGCTTCTTGTAGTTGTGAAGAAATAGAGAAGAGAACTTGATTCCACACAACTCTTAGCTTCTTCCTTGAACTTATTGAAGAAAAATGAAAGCTTTGAAGCTTTGTAATGGCTGTAGCCATGGAGGACGAAAATGATGGAGAAGAGAGAGAGAGAGAGAGAGAGAGAGAGAGAGAGAAGAGTGACCGAGAGAGAGTTGGGAGGAATTGAGAGGAAGAGAGAAAAATAGAGATGAGGGAGAGTGGCTTCCACTCTCTTAAGTTGAGAGTATGGATGTGTAAGTGAGATGAGAGAGAAAAAGACATATAGATAAGAGAGAGAGGCGGTGGATTGAGAGGATAAAATCTGATTTTTATCAGATAAAAATCCCCGGAAAAAATAGTTTTATCGGTATAATATATCCCTCTTAAAACGTCAAACTTTAACCTCTCTTTTCGGCACTTTCTAAGCCTCAAATTTCACTCTCATTCGTTCCATTACTCACGAAATATTTATAGATTCTAACAAGCCCAACTTTCATATATAAATCTCAAACAACGAAAAAGTCGGAAATCTCGGTTATACGTACTCGTCTCCGATTTAAATATGACTCAAAACTCAATTTATAGGACTCGGATTTCTCTCTAACTTGCGTCATTAGTCACGAAATAATTTCTAGTTTCGAAAACACCTAAGTTTCATAGGTAAATCCCGATTAACGAAAAAGTCGTAAAAAGTCGCGAGAAGTTACTATTCAATTAGTCGCGCTTTCAAAATAAATTCAAACTCAACTCATATGATCTCAGAAAATTCTCAAACTTGTATCATTGGTGTCAAAATAAATTCTAGATTCCAATGACACTAACTAAACCGAATTCGGAGCTCGTTGACCAAGGGTTTACTTTTTTGTCAAAGTTACTATTCATCGGAAAGTCAACCGTTGCGAAATTTTCCGAAATTTGAACTCATGCTAAATCTCATACCCTTAGACTCATATAACTCTTCACATCGTCGTTTCGAGTTGCCGAAACGAGAAAATTTAAGATCATGCCCTTCAGGGGCATTTTGGTCATTTTGCGCAAAAATTATTCTTAAAATTTTTTATCACACAAAATCGTACATAATCACATATAATAACATTTAAAATGCACTTAGGCACATATAATCTCGTTTAAGGCAGTTAATTAAGCCTAAGAAAAGTCGGGTTATGACAACATCAATCGTGCTTTCTTTCATCTTAAAAGGCAAAATGAAGGCGGACGAGAAGACGGAGGTAATTAAAATTACATTACTTGAGAAGCATGAGAGACAATTAGAAAGTTATTGATCATGGGCACAACCTAAATCAATTGCTAGCAAAATTATACAAAATAAATTGATGCGTGAGTATTTTTGCTTGTAGAATTCTAGCTATATAGATACAAAATCAAAAAAAAGTTAGGAAATAAATAAATTTGTGTTATTAATTTTGATTTTTAACGTCTTTTATTAATTGCTTGATATAAATTATTAATGAATAATTGTAATGTACCATTTTTACTTATGATTTTCATAATTGGAAAGTCAAAAATTGAGAAAAGAAAAACTAAAAACAGTTTCTAAAAGTTGAGATTTTAGATAAATAAGGAAAAAAATCCTACAAAGGCCACCTAAGAATGAGAATAAATGTGGTGGCTCCAAAAAAACTTTGAAACTACTATTGCTTTGTAAGGTAAATTTACAACTAGCTACAATTGTTCCAAATACTGAACAATTCTCGTACACTGAAGTAACCTCATCAACAAGAAGCTTGGTGTCCAATTCCAAAACAGGCTCCAAAAAACTTATCAATTATATATTGATGATAATTTCAATTGAAGGCCCAATTTGATGAAAAGAGTCTAGCCCATAAGAAACTATCTGCTGGAGCCCAACATTACTTTCCTTAAAAGACGAACCAATTCTAGACCCAAGAGAAGAGAAGACTCGACTCTTCTTTGGAAATTGATTAGATTCCGGGATGTAAATGGACCGGACTCGGGTTAGGTGACCAGAGTAGGAGAAGGTCTCCTCCATGGCAACCTGTTGCAGCTGAAATGCGATTTGATCGGGTTAGGTTGACACGGTCAATTCGGATTTGACCTGTTGACCCGGTCCTTTTTTTTAAATTTCAATTTTTTTTTAGCTTCGCCTTCGGATTCGATTATTAATATAAGAATAATCATCGAGCAACAATTTGGACTTTTTCGGTTCGCTCGAGGGCCTTCGGCTCCCCTCGCTCGAATCTTGACCAAAGAAGAAGCGGCAAACAAAAAAATGAAGAGGCAAAAAAAAGGAACAAAAATCTGAAAATTAAAAAAAAAAACTGAAAAAATAATTAAAAATAATTAAATATTGTGACACAAACAAAAACGCAAAAAAATACTTATTAGGATACTTCTGAAAAGTCTCCTAATAAGTCAGAAATAATAAAGAAAAATTGAAAAAAAAACAGACGCGTGCACCCCACGCGCGATCGCATGAGGTGCAGCAGGTCTCATCCAAGTTATTGCGCCTAAGTAATTATAAAATCCTAAAATGCTATTAGCACTAACTTCAACTTCTTTACTTTCAACGGGAAAAAACAAAAAAAAAAAACAAAACAAAAAATAAAAACAAAAACAAAAACAAAATTCCATGATCACCAAGTACAATAAATTATTTACTAAATTCTTGAAGGAATAAGTCAGAAAAAACTAAGAATGCAAAATTAATCAGTATTTTTTTTAGGAAGGGTGGAGGTTGAACTCAAGCAAGCCTTTTATACTTATATACATTTGATATCTTGTATCTACTATTATTTTTCTATCTGAAATATTGTTATTGCATGATCATTTTATAGTTCAATTATCTCATACCTAAATTATATGGTGTGTGGTTTATCACAGAATATCTTATAATCGGTAAAGTTGAGATAGAAGTCGTGTTCACAGTTGAAATAACTTTGGACGAGTTGTCGGTTTAAACTGTAACATAAATGGAAAATAGTTTGTCTTGGCTATTTATTTATGCTAGTACATTTATATATTGAATGAATCACAGTGAGATATATTCTTATATTCTGATTGATTAAGAATCAAGATCTCGGAGACTTAAATGATCTTAACCTTAATTGAATTAATCGGTGTGAATGATTGATTGTCTATTGCTTTGATTTATCATGGGTGAGAGCTCTATCTGCAGCTCAATATACTCGATATCTTCGGTGATAGCGATTATTGTTTGGCACGCGATTGAATTGCAATAAGGATCCGTGTCCTGCTAATAACAGGCTGATAATATCCTCTCGATGAACTTAATAAGTTTATCGTATTAAACCCTGCAGGTGGAATTAGTTCCGATACGATAATAAGTTTAAGTGGTAGCACTCGAGATGTTATTTATTATTAAATGACTGATTAATTAATTAATGGGCCGTCAGAGGAATTAATTAATTAATGGATATTGAATATCTTAAACGCGGAGATTAATTAAGTCAAATACTAGCCCCGACTCACCTAACGAATTTAGTGGTAATTCAGTATTAATTTTCTAGTGGAATAAATTAATACTTGTGTCTCGATTTATATTCTTGGGCTGAATATGGAAATCGAACACTAGGAGGCCAATACTTTATTCGAGCTAGTAGATTCCCGTTTGGCCCAATTAAGGCCTAGCTCTCTATGGGGCCAGCCGTCTATTATTGATCCATTTAAGCTTTTGGGCTTTGTTTGATGGATCTAGTTAGTGGGCTTATTATTTAGGTATTTAATTACCTAGTATAAATAATAAAGAGTCCACTAATTCTCCTCACTTGTCACTTACGTAAAAACAAAAGAGACAAAAATCTGGAAAGGAGAGAGTGGCGGCTGTCACCCATAGCAAGAGAGAACTTAAAGCTTGTAGCCACCCTACATCGAGTACTGCTGTGGGAAACACGGAAGATCAACTCTGGAGTCATTAACTTCTCAGTTCGCAAGTAAACGTTTCTAAACATCATATGGACGTCGATTATTTCATAAGAGCATGTTTAGGGCTTGAATTTTGTATGTACTTGTTAGACATCCGGAATAGATCGTGGGCACACGAGCCGTATTTCAATATACGGTTCCTACAGAACTCTAAGTAAATCTGTTTACTTAGACAATATGACAATAGCTTATTTCATAATATTAATTCAAGAATGAAATATGTTGTAATTCCTTCCCAGATGATATAGATTATGACATCTGAGTTCGTGAATTATAAAACTAACAATAGTGATTCACGAATTTAACTTCTACAATTTTTGAATTCAAACATAGTGACAACTTAGTGAATTCATGAATTTTTTTTTTTTTTTTTTTGGGAAACAATTCAATTCAACAACACAAGATATTAATGCGCGCATATTTATTATTTGCTATTTCATCTATAATTTCATACTATGACATTCAATAAAATCACATGCATTAGGAATTATCAAAATATAAAAACGTCACAAATAAAACATTTAGACAAGAAAAAAAATTATATACTCATCAAATATTTTTTGTATGTTAGTACTCCCTCCCCTCCGTCCCACTCGTTGTAGCATATTTCTTAAATGGACGTTTCACTCATTTTGTTTATATTCAAAAAATTAACTCTTCAAAAGACTTTAAAAGTAATAGGACCTACTCACTTTCTATCTTTTTATCATTTATTCTTAATCTTCGTACCCACCACCACTGTATAGATAAAATAAGTGGGACGGAGGGAGTAGCCATATGGGCTACCCCAGCCCACACACCGTATTCACTTTGCAATTGCATGGATGACTACTATTTTTTGGTATCAAATCATCAATCTTGTCTTCACCAAATAAGAATATATTCTATATATCCCGTTATTCTTATCTTGCATTCATTTTTGGGTTGTTCTTATTATGTTTCCTTTTTTGAAAATAATCAAAGGTGGATTAGGACTCAAATTAAAATGTTAATTAAGTCAACTTTACATCTTTCATCCTATTATTAATCTCATTTTTTTGGTTATTTACTATTCACTCTCTCTTTATCCACTTTAATTCATTATTTGTACCTACTTTGTTTCACTATTCACTCTCAATCACTCGCTTTATTTTACTTTAATAACTCCACTAAATACATCTTTTAGAGCTAGAGGCAATTTTCACACCGTATCTTTTTCATTTTTGAGAAAATGAACTTTTTTTGTATGGGCCGACAATAAGTGGACTATAACATTTTCTTTTTGTCTTACAATAAGTAGACCGTAACTTTTGTTTCTTGCAATCCTAAGCCAATTTCGGCCCGATTTTTTTTTTTTTTTGTTTTAGCTTTCTTTGGGTTTGGGTGCAAGGAAGGTGTTTGATGAAATGCCCCAAAGATAATCCGCTTGCAAAATGGCGAAAACTTTGGAGAAAGCCGCCACGTTCACCTCTAACAAGTATATTGACATCGTCCTCAATTATGCTTCCTTTTTCCGCCGACGGAGCTATCTCTTCTTCCAAGTCTAACAAGGTTCATCCAAATTAGATACTTAATTATTTATTTTTCTTTTTTTAAATTATTCAGTGTTGGATCTATTAACAACCACATGATTAATTAATAATTTAGATCTTGTTAAATCATAATGTTAATTACAAGAAATTAGCAACTTTAAATGAATAATAGTAAGCACTTAAATTATATGGTAGATTGAATAGTAAAAATTATTTTTAACACATTTATTTTGTTTTAGTATTTTCTATCGTAATTCTTTTTTATAGTTTGTTCAATTCTATCCCGACCTTTAAAATTTAGATTGCGACAGTTTTAATATTATCGAATTCTATGGCCGAATAATTGAGTGGAATAAAATCAATAAACTTAAAAAGTTTGGATAGAACTGAAAAAAATAATTGAGATAATATTTGATCTCCAACACCAAATTGATGGATCTGATCATCTACTTCTATCCATTAAGCTTCCATACAAGGTTTCTTTGGGTCATTCATCAGACACCTTCCATGCATCCCAGAAAGCTAAAAAAAAATGAATTCGGGCCGAAAATTAGCTTAGGAATGCAAGAAAAAAAAAGTTACGGTCTACTTATTGACGGCCAGCACAAAAAAGTGTTTTCTCAAAAATAAAAAAGTTATGATCCGTAAATTACCTCTAGCTCCATCTTTTACCCTTAATTATTTTTTCCTTAATTCTGGTACCTAAAAGAAATAAGACAAGTCTGATAGGACAAGGAGAGCATGTAAATTATTCGGCCGACTGAAAAAAATTAAGGTTAGATGCAAGGTATCCAAAAAATTTGGCCTACATATGCATCACGTGATGAATATATGTATTATATGTACTTCTTTAGCAATCTATCATCTAGAAACTTTTTGTCGTGCACTGGTCCTCGTACTCGTACATAGTGGTTTAATGAATGCTAATTACTATAGTGTTATGAATCGAGTTTTACGATTTCGTTTTTAGTATGCATGCACTTGTATATATAATTTTGGACGCGGTGTCATATCAAATTAATCAAGCTCGATCAATGTTTTTTTTGGACTAACGAAGTTCAGAATATTTCAATTCATAATATACTACAAGTACATTTCAAATATATATATACAACTACAAGTTTAAATGCAATGCAATAAGCTTTAATTGAACTTATCTAGACACATACATGTACAATCTTTTGATTCTTCAGATTAAGAGGGTGTTTGGCTGAGCTTAAAAGCTCATTAAAATGGCTTATAAGTTCCTAAATCCTTAGTAATGAATAACTACTTATAAGTTACTTTAAGGAGTTTAAAAGCTTAGCCAAACACCCTCTAAATATGAGATCAATTTAATTATTGGTGTTGGCTTCAATCCGAAAAAAGAAGTTAACGTTCTACTTAAATTTTATTCGTTTATTTACATCTTTTCAAAAGGATAGTCGTATTTATTAACTTTTGATGGAGAGACATTATAAATGATGTTATTTCCTTAGCACAATTTCTTTTTGGAGGAAACATTTCTTTAGCACATTGATTGTAGACCAACGAAAATATGGTTTTCGCAAAAAGATCATGACTTTAGAATTGAATTTGAGGTTTTATGAATTTATTAAACACATAAATTACAATGGAGGATAGCTAAAACAATATGTACTCATATTTGATATAATATAAATTATTGTTTGCGGACTATTATTTAACAGGAGAGAGGGTGCACCAAATGTTTGCATTGAATGGTGCAAAAGTGAGATTTATTCAAAATCTTGAATTGTGGTGGTACGTAGATTATCCTCCTAAATAACTTCATTAAGAAGAAAAAGAAAATGAAAATATAGTAATATGTTTCCTCTCCAATCTTAAAATTGAAGGTGTGAATTACGTGTGTGCGTGCATTGTAATTAAAAAAAAAATATGATATACATTCGTTACAAAAGATTGCAATAAAAACATGTTTTTATAATTAGAAGTGAGCATGTCATGCAAAGAGTTTGGACGGCTCTAAGAGTCAAGGGCCGGTGCTGACACGCCACTACTCACTTTCTTCATAAATTAAAATCTTTACTACAATTACTTTTAATTACACAGATTAATTTGGTCGTTTTATTCTTATTAAGCTTTAATTAGAGAAACTGTGGGAAAACAAAAGGAATGTACAAAGTACAAACCAGACAAACCGACATTCCAACAATTTCTGAATTTATGTAGGTCGTACCGTGTGATTGAACTCACAGATGTGAGATGCGTATATCTCATGTGCGATTAAGGACGATTTAAATGGCCATGTGGACGATTTAAATGGCCATGTACGTGGACGATTTTAAAATTTAATTTTAAAATGGGTGCTTGTATCTTACAGGTCTACCTTTTTAATTTTAAGAGAATTATTTTTTATTAAACTTTATTTATTTTAATTAAAATTTATTAATTTCATTTAGAATCCATTTATTCATTTAAAATTTATTGGTCCTCAATTAAAATTTATAATTTCAGTTACTCCCTCCGTGTCCACGATAAGTGTGATCCGGGGAGTGACACGTGTCTTAAGAAAAAAAGAGAGTGAGTGAGAGTGTCAAAGATAAATGTGTTAATTTTAGTGGAAGGAAAGGAGGGAGAGTGAGTGAGATTGGGGAAGGTAAAAAGGTTCTATTTATGGAAAGATCACACTTATTGTTGACGACCGAAAAAGGAAATAAGGTCACACTTATCGTGGACGGAGGGAGTATGATTTATTAATTTCAATAAGAATTTATTAATACCAGTTATTCTCTCTGTAAACGAAATGATTGTCACTTCTGCCATTTAAAACTGTGCACGAAATGGTTGTCACTTCTATTTATAGTAATAGGATTCACATAATATATTATATTTAACTTTATATTTCTCACTACTTCGCTCACATTTATTATGAGACCCTTAATCCACTCACAACAATACCCATTATTATTCACTATTACCTCCCATTTTCTTAAAACTCGTGTCGTCCGCAATGTTGCAATTCTTTCGTGGACGGAATAGAATTTATTAGTAGTTAATTCGATATTTAATTTTTAAAAGTCAATTACGAATATTGACCAGCCGCAACAATACAAGTGTGCATCATACCCGGAATTTGTTGAGTGATATAAATCTGGTGTCAAAAATATTAGGAGTCTAACTTTAAAGTACTTCAATCACAATCTGTATATATTCAACCAATTAGATTTAGATTTTATTGAGAGGGAACAAGTGAAATCCTAACATGAATTACGAGTTCAAATTCCATAAATGCAGGTCATATAAATCTGATTAATCGCACATGATTTAATTATGTGTGATTTCTTCTCTCTCTCTCTCGCTCTCTTTAATTTTTCTCCTCGTATGCTTTTGAAGTGATGAGGTGGGAAACTTGTCCCGTTGTAAGTGAATCTTATACTTATGCTTTCCCCCCTGTCCGTTGTGGCTCTCGTGAACCAAATAAAATGCACCCCACTCTCTTCGACAATGATCCCAAATTTTGAAATTAAAAACTACATTAGCCTTTTTTTCTATATGTTTTATTTGTAAACATAAGCAAGTTGTCGTAATTTACGAATTTCCATGAAGAACAAACTCAATATTCAAATTAAAGTCTAGCAATAAGGTATTTCTTTGGTTTTTCTCTACATAATAATAATAATAATAATAATAATAATAATAATTATAATAATAATTGGCTTGAGGACCGACTCGATAATATTAAACGAGTCAAGTTTGAGAAAGAAACTACTCAACTCGGCTCAACTTGGTTAATCATCTAAGCACTCTTACCACATGGTATTATGTAATTAAGATAATCATAAATCATAAAACACTTAACTAGATATATGAACGTCATCATTAAGTTCCTCAATATCTACTAGTACTAATTAGCTCAACCAAAGACTTAAAATGCAAGATTTATAGGTTCTTTCGAATAAATACATATGTATCAAAACAGAAATTTTGTAGTGTCAAATCATTGAGTCCGATGGAGTCTCTTGGCTGTGGATTTTCAAATGGAGTCGGTTCCTTGACTTTAATGAATTTGGCAATTTTTTGGATCTTTGGGATTGCATTCACAGGTTGCAGATTGATCTCAATCAGTCGGATTCCCGAATTTGGACGGGCTCGGCTGATGGCGCTTTCCGCACAAGAGACCTCTATTGCATCATATCAAATGCATCAGCAAACGAGAATGAAGTGAGAGGGCCATGGACGGTCTTGTGGTGGAAAGCCGTTCCATTGAAGGTCTCGGCCTTTGTTTGGAAAGCCTTGCAAGGTAGATTACCAACGAAGGAAAACTTGATCAAAAGAGGAATCTTATGAACAAGTGAAAATGGGGGTTGCGTCATGTGCCAATATCAACTTGAATCAGCTGCTCATTTATTTTCTTCTTGTTGTAAAGCTGTTGGAATTTTGGTTAATTATAGCATTAAATCAATGAGGGATGTGTGAAAACTAATGGTAGAAACGAAATCTACGTTTCGAGTACTATGGTTTAATGTTTTTATTTGTTCAATTCCATTAAGGAATGAAAGAGCAATTAATACATAAACATGGCTACTTGAAACTAGAATTGTGTGTTTTATACCTTATTTGTCCCACATCGAAAATTCAAGGAAGTTTTGTGCTATATATAAAGAGCAACACTATAAGGGAGTATATCCAAGTGTGCTACCTATGGTGCACCTTAGTGGCTCAAGTGTTGGCACCTTTTGTGCTTGACCATGATTCCTACGAGGACGGTGCGAAGCACCGTCCGAGTCCGAGTCCGATGCCGACGAGCACGTGCACGTCGTAATGGGCGCTTTGAGGCGCACTTTGCACTTTCGATAACCACCTCGTAGGCACCCCTTCCGAACAGCCACGTGCATCCTATAAATAGACCTCTTAAATGATGATTTTAATACACCAATTCGAAGATAATCAATATATTCATATAGTTTGAGTCCTAGGATTTTATACTTAGTCCCGAGTATCGAGTTGTTTGCCGGAACTGCGACACGTCGTGCAACGTCTCAAAGTTCACCCCGAACCATTGTATCTTGGAGGCAATTGCTGTAGACCGCGTGCACGATAGCGGAGCAATATTGTCTTACGGAGATAGAGTCTAACTCTAGCTTCGGTTCTTTTCTATCTCTTCTTTTTCAATACTTTAATTATATATAAGTATTTCGTTTGCCATTTACTGTTCTTACAAGTATATATATATTTAGGGATGATCTCCTGTGCAACCGGGTCAAGTGAAACCGGATCCATGCGACCGGATCCGGGCAGGGTCGACCCGGTCAACCCGGGTTTGATCCGTTGACCGGTCATTTTTTTTTTCAGTTTTTTTTAGTTTTTTTTTCATTTTTTTTTAAATTTCAGTTTTTTTTTTCGTCTCCGCCTTCGGCTCCGATTTTACGGCTCCGCTTTCGCTCCAATTACAAATATAAGGATAATCGGCGGGCAACATTTTGGACTTTTTCGGCTCGCTCCGAAGTCTTCGGCTCCCCTCGCTCGAATCTTGACCAAAGAAGAAGCGGCAAACAAAAAAATGAAACGGCAAACAAAAAAACGAAGAGGCAAACAAAAAAAAAATTTAAAAAAAGAAATAAAATTTGGAAAAAAAAAAAAAAAACTAAAAACTGAAAACTGGAGATACAGTAAACAGAGGAGGAAAAAAAAAAAAAAAAAAACACACACACACACACACAGCGCGTGGCAACCACGCGCCACGCGCGGTCGCATGGTGGCGGCAGGTCGCATGCGAGTATTTGTGATATATTTATATACGTACTATACGTATTTTTCCAACAAAAGCTCTACTTGTCTGGACAGAGGTATGTAATTGGCTTGATCATCAATTAATTTATGCAGCAGATTTAAAAGATCATTTTGAGGAATTTGTGAGTTACGGCCTTGGCAAATTGAAAGAAAAAAGTTTTTTGTCTCATTTGGCAATATATGTTGTGGAGTATTTGGAAGGCGAGAAACGAGAAGAATTTTAAAGAGATAGCACCGGATACCGAGAAAATTTTGGAGAGCATAAAATTTTGCTCTTGGAAATGGTTGAAGTCTCATTTTCCTTCCTTCTTTTGTGTTTCTCTATATGATTGGAGTTCAAATCCTATTGTTTATATTCCTGCGATTCTATAGATGTTGTTTTTATTTTTCTGTTCTCTAGCCGTACTTCTAGTCTAGTCCTGTACATGATTCGTTCTTAAGTACCTCTAGTACTCTTAATGAGAATTTCATTTTCACTTTTAAAAAAAAAAACAAACAGATTCCCCTATTTAAGAGTACACATTTTACAAAAGTTTGCATTAACTTAATCCCCTATTTTTATTTAGACGACCCCTATCTCCCACCAAATAATTTACATGATTTATCAAATTTTATGATGAATTTGCTCGATATATATATATATACAGCCGCTGTGACTGCACGTGCTCCAGAAAAGCAAACTTCAATTCGCTATTAAAATATACTCCATTGGATAGATGTTGACAATATGACTTTTAGTTACTAGAAAAATATTCTCGAATTCGATCTAAATTTGAAAACGAAATCAAAATTATTTACTGACCATTAATAATATTGTCATTACTCAAAATATGAGACGACTATGAAAAAAAGTGACACACATGCAAGCGCTTGATCTGCGGGCCCCAGAGTATGCTCGTTCGAGCAACTAAGTGTATGCTTTGCACACTGAAAACCTACACCTCTGTAATTTGAATGGTTTCGACTCGACTCGACTCCACTCCACTCAATTCGATTCGATTCATTTAGGTCTCATAAAAATACCTGGCATGCATATGATAAGAATGGATGAGAGAAATTGAATTGGCAGTTAGTTGGGACAACTCAAAAGGTGAGTTGTGGGCTGCAGTTTGTCACGCCTTGTTTGTCATGTAATCATCTTTCATGTGCTTTCAGTCGTTGGGCAATGGCAATAGCATCATCACTTGCATAGATTAGATGAGATAGATAATCTCTACATTCATCTTCCACCACATATATTCTTTTTCATGCATGCTTTTATGGAAAATTAATATACCAATCCACTATCAATATTTATAATCTCGATCGACCACACATTTAGACATTTATGTTATTTACGTACGATTTTGCTACACTCTACCACTTAGTGAGTTTGAACTGATTGGTCTATTTATGTTAAAGCTATTGTCAGGACGAATTCTCATTAAAACTACACTCTTTAAGTCATGAGATAAACTTATTAGAAATTGGAACGAAGCTTGTACCTTTTCAGTCACTAGCTTATCCGCCACATCTATTAAATTGATAAGGCCAAATATCTTTTGGAATAAATATATTTCCTCCGTTTTTAATTTTTCTATTTTTGGTGTCCAAAAATTTCGTTCAGAATTCCATTTATAGACGTAGGTTCCACACATTATTCTACTATTTATATTTTTAAATATCTTTATTGCACTTAAATACCTTTAAATTACTTTTACTAGCTTTAAGTGAGACTCTTGTTCCAATCAAATACCTCCTACCAACTAAGTCAACCATTTCTTAATTTTTTTGCCCAAATCAAATTAGAAATGAAAATAGTAAATAATCAGATATGTCCTGAACTATGGCCTTTTTTCAAAGTCTATCTTGAAAAATAGACTCCGACCAATCAATAAATTTATGGAAAGATTACGATTTAGAAATGCAAATGGAATTTTCGATATGCTGATAAACTAAATTGATATCTCATCAATTTTCAACCTATTGTAATTAATATTTTTCATGCATGTAGTAAAATAATGCATTCGCTATATATTACCATTCATGTATGTAGTAAAATAATGCATTCACTATATATTACCGTTCTTGTAAATAGAAAATAGTACTACTTCCTCCGTATTTTTTCTTATTAATTCCATTTACATTTTTATTTTAGTAATGTACTTAATAAAATGATTCATTTAAATAAGATAAAATGAGTTTAATGAAAAAATTGGGTGGAAGTACTAAATTACAAAGCCAACATTAAAAAACATTCATAGATATCAAACGAAAAAAATAGATGACTTTAAGCCATTTTTTTGTCCTTTCCTGATGGTTTGGTAGAAGAAATAATAATCAAACAATGTCCACTTATAATCAATCATTTTCTTAACATTAAAAAGAAATCAAATCATTTTTCTAAATAGTATCATCCATAAATATTACTTAGGCAACACCACTTGTCTAAGAAGTCATGCCTAATAATCCATGGTTACACCTTTTGCACGCAAAAAGGGGGCTGCAATGATTACTTGGCATCATCATTTTCCATTTATATCAGTCATTAGATAGCATGAATGCATCTAGATTTTTTTTTTCTTTTTTTTCCAAGCGAGTAAGAAATTTATTTCAAAAATAGGTTATATGTCATATCCATAAATTCATAATTATGAATTAAGGATCTTCAAGCTCAAATAACCAATAACCTTATAGATCTGGCCTATCATATAGAGTTAAGCTAAGATTTATCAATATTTCAGTTTTCATCTATGGTTTGAAGGTTATTATGTATGAGTAAAAATTTTATATATCTCGGTACCTATTTTGGTGACCAGTGGATGCCTAGGGTCGGATGGGATCCTCTGTCCCACTTTTTATGTCCCACCATTAATTTTATCATTATATATATATTTATCTTAAAATAAAATTTTAATAATATACAATGAACCATAATTAAAAATTTAGTATAAAAAATTGGAATTAAAAAAAAATATATATACCCTAATTTCGGAATGATGATGCCTAATAATTAGAGTGGCCAAAATAACCGGAACCGGTGGAACTGAACCTGAACCGATCTGAAACCTGTGGTTTCGGAACTGAAACCGAACCGTCGGTTCCATTTTGGAACCGAGAACCGCCATCTAGGCGGTTCTGTTCTGGTTCCAAGAATGTGGAATCGAAAACCGCCGGTTTCGGTTCGGTTCCGATTCCGAACCGACGGTTCCTCCTATATTTTTATTTTTTATTTTGTTTTTAGTTATATTTATATCATAATTCATATTATATCGCTCAAATACTAATATTAGAATGCATAAATATACATTTATAGAAGAAAAAAAGTAGTAAAATATGAAAAAAAAAAACAATACATATAATTAAAAATTCGGTTCCAATTTTGAACCGAAAACCGAAGAACTGAATCGAAACCAACAGTTCCGGTTTGGAATTGAAATCGAAGAGGTAGGCAGTTCGGTTCCGGTTCCTCCGAAGTAGAACCGAGAACCCTAAACCCTGAACCGAACCGAAACCGGAACCGAATTTGGCTACCTTAGTAATAATCAATTAAAACTTTTTAAAAGTGTAAACTATATATATAAACCCTATAAGTATGGATGAACCCTAGTTAATAATTGTAAAATTATACTAAAACATTATAGATTAAAATTGAAGAAAATAATAAGAAAAAATTAAATAAATATGAATTGTGTGACATAATGGGACACCAAATTTGAGGATAGAGGATCTCAAGCAGCCTAGGGTACCCTTTAAAAAGTAAGAAATATGAAATTAGTGTGCGTGTGTTAGCCTAGTGGTAAAGTGGTTAATGTTCGGACCAAAGGTCATGAGTTAGAGTCCACCGTCATGCGATTTTTGAAATTTCTTATAATGTTGTTAAAAAAAATATGAAATTAAATTGGATTATTGTTGGGTTATAGCAGTTCTAAGAGAAAAAATACAAATTATACCAGTAACATTTTAAAAGTATTAATTCTAGCATTTTATGACTTTTTTTTACCCTTATTTATATATTTTTTTAATTATTAGACAATATTTCAGGTTTTGAATCATTTATTAATCCCACGTTGCAGAATCATTTTTAATCATTTACTTAGGATTAAAATAATTTACTTTTGTGATGCATTAATTAACACAGTAAAATTTGTTAATTTGTTAAATTCACGGATTAAATATAAAACGATATAATTTTTAATGTAATTTCCCATTATTTTTCATATACATTTCCGGTTTTTTAAATGTGAGTTTTCATTATTTTTCATGTGAATACGAATTAGATAAGAAAAGACACAAATTATAATGTGATTACACATCTTTTTTCATGTGAATTCCCAAATTTTTTCATGTGAATTCTCATTATTTTTCTTATGAATACGAATTAAATATAAAAGCACACAAATTATAACGTGATTACACATCTTTTTTCATTTGAATTCCCAATTTTTTTCATGTAAATTCACCCTATACATCAAACTCAAACTAAAACCGCCGACGAGACAGTAGAGATGGGGAAGAAGAGCAACACCATCCCATACTTGCAAAGGTCATCCCCAACACCCCTTAACACCAGCAGTTGTCGGAGAAGAAGGATTCACCGGTGTACTGCCTTTAACAACGTTGTCTGCAGCAACACCAAACAACCCCAATAAACAAACCACCAAAACAACAACCCAAACGAAAAACACTGAACAACAACCCTTAACTAAAGTGAAAACCTCCAGCCAACAAGCTCCAACCAATTCCGGCCACAACGAACGCTGAAAACAACTGCTTAGAGATCGTTGATCACCAAAATTCAGCGGAAAAATATATAAATTCATACCTTGCGTTGTGGCTATAGAAGTCTACAGTCACCACTCCAAAAATGTTTGCGATGATCAGTAGCAACCTAAAAAAATACTAGAGGCCTTCCGGCGACCGAATGTCGAAAGAGAGAAAGTGGGGTTTTTGTGATTTTTGGAGTCTAGGTTTTCAAAAGGAGAGATGGGTTTCTGATTGAATTCTACGGTTTTCAAATAGGGATTTTAAAAGAAATATGAAGAAGGGCAAAAAAGACTATAAGTGCTAGTATTTGATACTTTTAAAAATTACTGTTATAATTGATAATATAATCCTAAGAAATGTTATTTTTGCATTCTTCTCCATTAAGTTTCTAGATTCAAGTACTTTATAAAGATTACTATTCGATAATTATGCATAATTTAACAGGCGCGATATTGTTTATTTTTGGGTTAAGGTGCAAATACACCCTTAACGTGAAAATGAGAGTGCAAATACACCCTTAACGAAATGTCAGGGGCTGTTTACCCCCTAACGTTTTAATAAGAAGTGCAAATTTACCATTCAAGTCACGGAATTGTTGACACCGTTAACAAGGTTTAATTTTTCGCTCTCTCTTATTTAGTGGGTCTCCCCTTTTATTTAAAAAAACTTGATTTTTTCTTTTCTTTTCTTTTCTTTTTATGCAAATATGTATCGTGCCCACTTTAGCTCTCTCCAACAATCCTATGCTACTCTTGATCTGCGCATCCTCTCCCCTCCACCACCGCATCGGCGCATCACTATCTATCGACGTAAATTCGAGCTTGCTAAATGCCGCTTTGATCAAGCCGATCGTGGAGGACTGGACAAATGAGTTCAGAAATATGGTTGCGATTAATGCGGCGGTTTTCAAGACGACTGGCAGTGCAACGGTGGTCTGACCGCCATAAACAACGAGTTTAGTTGATATCTATGACGGTGCATTCACTGCCGGCGTGGTACTTTGTCAACTTGACTTCGTGGCGGAGATAAGATTGCGCGACCGTCGAGCTCCTACGAGCGATTTTTGTTGGAAATATCGATGATAGAATTAAGAGTGTGACTTGCCTCAATGGGTTTGGGGGAGAGAGAGAGAGAGAGAGAGAGATGGTGCAATCTGTGGATTCTTGAGACATAGCATGTGGAACTCATCCATGGAGAGATAGATCTAGTGTACAGATGATTGTATGGGAGAGATGATTGTATGGGAGAGAGAGAGAGAGAGAGTGTATGAGATGATTGTAGGAGAGAGAAATGATCCATTAAAAAAAGCAAAATCAAATTTTGTTAACGGTGTTAAAAATTCCGTCGGTTGAATGGGGTTATTTGCATAACTCATTGGGACGTTAAGAGGCTAACCTAGCCTTTCCTTAGGGCTGCATTTGCACTTCTCATTTTTATGTTGAGGGTGTATTTGCACCATAATCTTTTTTTTTTTTTCAAACTTCCGGGACATCATCAGTATGATTTGAATATACTGAATGAGACTAAAAAAAATTTGAATTTACAATTTAAGAGCACTTACTACGGGTATTTAGTTAGACGTAAGTTGAAGCATTGGGAAGCGTGATTTTAATGATTGGTGGTATTTAGTTAGACATAGGTTGATTTTCCCACTACAATGAGGTTGAGTAAGACCTAGGTCTAAGCACTGGGAAACATGATTTTAATGATTGAATAGATTTTATTTTGTTGTTTTTTTATTTGTAATAAATATTATAAAAATTAACTTAATTAAATTCAGAAATTAATAAATGACATTTTTATTGAATTTAAAAAAACTAAAATATACACTAATTTTTTTTAAAAATACAATAATTAAAAAGTGCAACATTACAATAATTATTTAAAAAAAAAATAGTACAACTACTCCTCCCAACCGAATTCCTTTGCAAGTTTGCGGCGAACATTTGCGTACCTCACCTTTCGATCGGGACTCATATTCGACGTGTCCATGAGATAGACGTCCAACGCCCACTCTTCCCTCGATTGCCGGTTGAGGGATGACAACTCTTGTGCCGCCTGCTCCCGTATCGCATTTTTGCCCTTCCTCCCCTTCTTCGCCGCTTTCACTCCTTGGGGTCGAACCTGCAGAGTATTTGCATCGCTCGCAGATGTGGTGGATGCGGTGCCGCTAGCAGACGAAGTATACTCGCCAGATTCATTTATCTTCGTCCGCTTTGGAGCAGTTGTCTTCGTAGGGTTGGTGAAACTCGGGACATGCCTCAAGAGCTCCCATGCAGCCCTATACTGGAACGGTTTTCCGTACTTGGCGAGGAACAGATCGTGGGCCCTTTTGTACAGGTCGAGGTCGTTCTCCCCGCTTCCGAGCTCCCTTTCTTCTTGGATATAGATGTCGGCGAAGTGCTGGATCTCTTTCTTGGCGCGGCCCTATGCGCTCTTCGTCGCACTTTTTTCTCTTGGGTAGGCGGGATACATGAACGCGTTGAACTGGGTCATTATTTTGTCCCAGAACGCGTTTGATGTTTGATAGTTGCTGGTGATCGCGTCCATCCCGTAGTCAATGTATAACTTTGCGAGGTATTCAATCTCACCAGCCGAGTAGTTAGGATCTCGAAGTGGCTTATTTGGCTCGTCGGATGAGGCCGCGGCAGCTTTCCCCTTGCGGCGTGGCTTTCCCTTCCCCTTGGCTGGAGAAGTGGCCGTGCTTGAGGTCGCGATAGCTTTCCCCTTGCGGCGGGGCGGGGGCGGTGGTGTTTGCTCACGTTCGTCCGATTCCTCTTCGTGGGAGTCGCCGTACGCCTCTTCCTCTTCGTCTTCCTCCACCTCAACATGGTCGTCGTCGTCGTTGAGGTTTGAATCGTCTGAGTCGAGCCGTACCCGCTGGCGGCTGCGAGAATTGGGAGTACTCGGATGTCGCCCGTACTTGAGAGAACCCCGGCGACTGCGAGAAGCCCAGCGACTGCGAGAAGCCCGGTTGCGGCGAGAAGCCCGGTGCAGGCGAGAAGCCCGGCAACTGCGAGAAGCCGTAAGACGGAGGAACTTGAGAGAAACCAGGCATCTGTGAGAATCCAGGCGGGGGGAATTGGCCGTACCCCTGCGGCTGTGAGAACGGCGAGTACCCAGTCGCCGGAGGGAATTGGGAGAAACCCGACGACGGGGGAAATTGGGAGAATCCCGGCGTTGGCGAAAACGCTGCAAACCTGCAGGGGCCGAGTATTGCCCGAAACCGGAAGAAGAGGAGAATTGAGAGGTTGGATTCGCCAGATTGGAGGTTGGATTCGCCGGATTGGGAGATTGGTTCGGTGGGATTGAACCAAAAGTTTGCGAGTACCACGAATTGAATCCCTCTTCAGCCATTTTTTTGCACAAAATAAATTGAAAGAATGAAAATTTTTTGGGAGAAGAATGGATGGAGAAATTAGGTTGTGTGGAGAATGAATGAGATGAAGGGGTATATATAGGGAAAAAATGGGATATAGACGTTGGAGATGGAAATGTATACGTTGGAGGTTTGAAAAAAATAACGGTTTTTTTTTAATTTTTAACGAAAAGAAAAAAAAAGGGACCAATGGGGACACGACAAGTGTCCCCATATTGCATCAGCATGGAGTCGAGTGGAGTGTCGAAAATTCGACTCTACCATCGACACACTCCTCGACATAGGGGTGTGTCGATCGCCCACTATGGCTCGACATAGGGGTGTGTCGAGTGAGGGGGTGTGTCGATCCACTCGACACCGCCTTCGACACCCCCCTCCGACTACCGCAATAAGTGCTCTTAGACACCCTGTCACATTCTGTGTTGAAATCTTTGACGATCAAAACAGAAAAAGTTGAGGAAAAAAGAAGAAAAATGGAGGTGGATTTCGAATTTGGGCTTGGCCCACAAAGTCCGACCGCCAATCTATCACAGGCCTTGAATTAATGTCCTCGTGCACAATGTTCTTTTATTTTCCTTTTTTATCGTTCATGGAGCCAAGGAGGTGGTTTAAAGCACTCCACGTGTCTCTTAATTTTACAAGAATAATAATTAATCAAATTTTTCTTAGAAGAAATTAGATAATCAACTTATTCTAATAACATTTGAGTATGAGTATCGGACAAACAATCTGATCTAAAGACACTCACTAGTATAAATAAATGCCCACGTATGGGATGCATTAATTGATGTAGGATGTAACGGCATAGTGATTAATATCTAAAACAAATATTTGAGGGTTGATTTCACCATAATACAATTTTTAAATCGAGTGTTATAATAAAAATAAATAAATAATGCCTAAATATTCCAAGACTGATCCATATCAGAGTTGGGGTAAGCTGAAATCCTCGCATTTAAACCATGTGCATTATATATTTATTATACTATACCAAATTCGAACAATTAAATTGTGGAAAATAGAGTTATTGATATTTGGGGGCTGTTAAACATTTAGAGATCGTATGGGATATGTGATGATTGTCTTATCTAAAGGAAATGGAGAAGTATAAATCATCTTGGTTATATCATTTGCTAGAATTAGGGTGTCAAGAGTCAAGGCGATAATGGATAAACATATCGGTGATAATCTTGTGTTAGACTGCAGAATGAAACTAGCTAGTTCAAATTCATAGAATGATATATTAATGTAACAATGTTTGGATTAATACAACCGGACACCATCAGAATTATAAGTACCTCATACTATATAATGTAATTTGAAACCAGCTAAATATATATGACCTATTTTAATCTATTAGACAAAATGACACTAATCATTATTAAAACAATGTAAAACTTTATTTATGTTTCGTACGAAAAGCAAAATATTTGTTCTTCATGAGTAAAGAAAAATTTTAAGGAGATGAGGCGAGTAGATCCACTCTCGTCGTAAGACAAATATATCATCCCGTCAGGCCGTCTCAATGCTCTCATTGTTCGAAATTTGGAAAAATTGCATTTTGAATTGGTACCCTATTTTGCCTTATTTTGTTTTATTTTATTTCCAAATTCTAAATTTTATTAGTGACTCTAAACTTTTAATGAAATTGACACTGATTTTTTAACATTGACTAGAATGAAACGGTCATTCCGAGAAGGGTTAATTGCCGCTAAATACCCGAATTTTTGGTCAAATTTGGTCTTCCACCCACACTTAAGATTCTATCAGCGAAATTCTCCAACTCCTAATTCTTCTCGATTTGCACCTTACAAGCAAAACCCCTCAAATCGGTGCTTAGTTGGCATCTCAAAATGCTGACATGGCAATTTTCTCCGACAATAGAGCGGCGTCGCTTTGGTCACATAAAACGACATCGTTTTTTCGAATCTGCCACCTACTATCCTTACATGTAACTACTAACAAAATAAAAGATCTTTCTCTCATCCGTCTCTCTCAGCCTCTCTCTTCATCCTCCTTCATCTCTTCACCGGTTGTCGACACATCTCCCGTCGCCGCCTCGACACCATCACCACCCTCCCCTATCGCCTCTGATCTCAACCATCGACGACCCACCTAATTTTCAGATCCCCACCTTTTCTGATAGAGCCCTAATTTCAGATTCTCAATTACTTCTCCAATTACGTCGTTGAGCAAGGGCAACCCAAAGATTACGACGAGGTGAACTCGTTGCCGGAGCGGACGGCGGCGAAGC
Source organism: Schizonepeta tenuifolia (assembly GCA_029490685.1). Taxonomy (NCBI): domain Eukaryota; kingdom Viridiplantae; phylum Streptophyta; class Magnoliopsida; order Lamiales; family Lamiaceae; genus Schizonepeta; species Schizonepeta tenuifolia. Next base: position 87,000,934 of record CM055959.1, read on the forward strand.
CGGCAAAGGAGAAGGCCGGCATGAGGTGGTGGCCGTGGGTGAAGTTCGCGGCGGAGATAAGGGGCTTGAGGATGTTAGAGACGAAGGATGCGGCGACGATAGCTTACAATCTAGAATGCGCAGAAATTGAAGCGAATGACTCTTTCCGATGAACAAATAAAGTACATTTTTGTTCATTTTTTTTTTTTTTTTTTTTTTTTTGTGAGTTGTTGAGGTTGCGATTGTTTGATTTTTGGTTCGACGCTTTGGGAATAGGATTTATTTTGCCAGACGGGAAGATTAAGGAAAAGAAGAAATGGAAGACCTCCTCGTTTGATGTGGCGAAAATAAGATATCAAAGAGCTTGGCGTCTGATGTTTCTGGATTTTTTACCCTCGAGTGAGGTGAGGACAGAGTGTCGCCACGAATTAGGGAAACAAATGAACGGAAATTTTATTTTTATACCTCATGGAAGAAGATTGCCTCTGGAAGAATATTGCATATGGAAATTTGAGTATGCCTCTGGAAGAAGATTGCTGCTTCACTAGTGGTTTTTAATTTTTTACCTTTTTCGGATCAAAACGACATCGTTTTGTTAATTTTGCCACGTTTTAGGCAACATATGCGAATACTGCTATGAATATGTCATGTCAATAGATTCCTTGTCGGAGTAGCTCGGCGGAGTGCAAATCGAGAAGAATCTAAAGTTAAAGAATTTTGCTGATAGAATCTTAAGTGTGGATGTAAGACCAGATTTGACCGAAAGTTCGGATATTTAGCAGCAATTAATACTTCCGAGAAATACTTCGTACTACTATTTTATGACACACGGTATATAATGATGTAACAACTTTGATAAGAGGCTAGACATAGGTAGAAAGGTACAATGAGCACTTCACAAATTCGAAATAATAACACTATCAATATACTACTTTAAATTATACGCCTAAGGCAGAATGACAATGCATGCACCTTATGTATGATGGCCATATAGTACAAAATTCAATTTATTATGTACTCCATTCGTTCATAACTTTAAATGTAGTTCAATTTTTTTTTTTGGCCGTCTACAATAAATGTAGTTCTTCTATAAATGAAAATGACCCAGTTAAAAATGTTACATTTTTACATTTTTAGGGGTAAAAGGGTACAAACCAATTCTCCACTCACAATATTTCTATCATTCACTCTCACTCACTTTCCGTTTCTTAAAATCAGTGTCACTCTCTGCGAACCACACTTATTATGAATGGACGAAGTATTTAAATAATCAATACATTTGCCTAAAAGGGATGATTAATTGATTTGGATTCTACTCGAACAATAATTAATTGATCCCCTTAGAAGTAGTGTAGAATACTCAAGAAATTCTCAGAGTTTTGGCTTTCAGTAATGAATGAAAACGATTTGAGAATCTGCTTTTCGGGGGTTCCACTCCAAGAAGTTTTTATGCACCGTCTGCCCATAATTTTGGAGAAGAAGAATAAAAAAGAGTAGAAACGTCTAATTTCATGAACCACATAATTAATATACTAAGCCAAAATATTTAAACGCAATGCTAAAATAAAATTCCAAGGAATTCTTTGTGGTAATCTTCTTCTACTAAAATTTATGAAAGCACATTCATAAATTGCAATCCTTGGTGTGTTTGCTTTTTAATAATAATTTTTTCTGATAATGATTTCTTTGAGAATTAATTATTATTTTACAAGTGAGTAACTGGACACTTATGAACTGTAAGTATTTCACCATAGCAGCACACATAAAATTATGAAATTTATGCTGGCAGTTAGAGAAATTTAATGTTTATAACAACTTGGCCAAACCACTAATCCAGTTATTCTCATCCCGTGATGCACCGCTACAAAATATGTATCAAAAATTTGTTTAAGAGAGACAAAAAATTATTTAAAGGGATGAGATAAGTAGAAAACATACACATAAATATATTTGAAATTCTCTCTGTCCACCCCCCCCCCCCCTCTCGCGTATAAATACACATAAATATTTATATTTTATCAAGAAATTCTTGTCTTTTCATTTATTTTCTTTTTGGGCAATTTGTGAATTCAAACCGAGTCAGAATAACCTAATTATGAACTAAATTATTGAGATCTTGATGAGCATGAAGTCATGGCCGGTCCGATTTCCAAATGAACGTTAATCTCTCGTTCACCTAAACTTTTCTTCCAAAAGAAGAAAACAACAAATAACAAAAATAAATCTTCATTTCCTTTAACTATCGAGTGGAACAACAAATCATTTCGAAATAACAATTTTATCTTTCTAATCAATTGTTTTCCTTTTGCCTTTTCCCCCACAAGATTACACCTTCTTCTAATAATATTAAGTAATAAATTATTTCAGATAGATCGCTCTTATCATTTTAGGAAAAAAGAAAATTTTATGATTTTAGTTGTATCAACTTGAGCAATTTTTGCTGGAAATGTAGAAGGGCAATTCAGGAAAATGATAGCACTAACTAGCCGTTAAATAGAATACGGTGGAAGGTGGTGGGCCACAGTCTCGTGGGTCGGTGAAAATGAAAACCCAGCCTGTGTGGCCCATGGACGGCCCAATCCCACTCATTTTTAATCAATCCAATCTTATTTTCTTTATTTATTTATTTCCACTTAATCCAACTATCTAAGTGCTTAATTACATCTTACTGTTGAAAGAAAATAAAATTACCTCTTAAATCCCCCCACCGCATTTCCACGATAAATACCCTCCACACCCCTCCCTTTCTCTCACTACTCACTCTCTCTCACTTCACTACAGCCTAGCCTAGCACCCATCTCTCTCTCTCTCTCTCTCTCTCTCTCTCTCTCTCTCTCTCTCTCTCTCTCTGTGTCGATGACGAAGGAGGTGGCGGAGCAGGGTTCGTACGGGGCGAAGGACTACCATGATCCACCGCCGGCGCCGCTGTTCGACGCGGACGAGCTGACGAAATGGTCATTCTACAGAGCTCTGATTGCTGAGTTCATCGCAACTCTGCTGTTCCTCTACGTCACCGTGCTGACGGTGATCGGCTACAAGAGCCAGTCGGCGGTGGACGAGTGCGGTGGCGTCGGGATTCTCGGCATTGCATGGGCCTTCGGCGGCATGATTTTCGTTCTTGTCTACTGCACCGCTGGAATCTCCGGTCAGTTTTTTAATTTTCTTTTTCCTTTTTTTAAAGATTTTGTAAAATTTGTTTTAGTTTTATACTTCATTCTTCCTAGCTGCATGGCAACGAGAATATTTTCCGGCGTCGGAAAGTTGGAAAAAAGTTTTGCGTTTTTCTTAAAAAAGTGAACCTAGCTAAAAAATAAAAATAAAAATACAAAAAGAGAATTCATCTTTCGTCACACTCGCCACATAAATTTCGGTTTTTTCTGCGAAAATTTCCTCAGTCTGTTCAAGAGATTATCCCAGCAATACTCTGATAAAATGTTACGTCACTAACCACCCAATCTCTTATAAATAAAATAAAAATTAAAAACCTCAATATTACACCATCTCATCTCAACCACCACAAACTAACACTAATGTTAATTTCATGTTTTTATATTAAATTGATAATGATAATTTGGTATTCGATCGAATTTAACTTCTTATGTATTAATGTTGTTGCAGGGGGTCACATTAACCCGGCCGTGACATTCGGGCTACTGTTGGCCCGAAAAGTGTCGCTTCTTCGGGCCGTGATGTACATGGTTGCTCAATGTTTGGGAGCCATTTGTGGAGTCGGGCTGGTGAAGGCCTTCCAGAGCTCCTACTATAACAAGTACGGCGGCGGCGCCAACGAGCTCTCCCTCGGCTACAGCACCGGAGTTGGGCTGGGCGCCGAGATCATCGGCACCTTCGTCCTCGTCTATACCGTCTTCTCTGCCACCGATCCCAAGAGGAGCGCCAGAGACTCCCACGTTCCGGTAAGTCTCTAGCTATACAATTATTTTGTGTGTTACATCTTCTATTTCATTTCACATATTGACGTGTCATGTCATTTTAACAATGCTATTGAATTAATGTTTAGATAATTAGGGGTATGTGGAAGTCTCTTATGTGATTTGTGGGTGAGAAATTAGTGTTTCTACATTTAAGTCATTTAGTTTGTACAACACTCCAACATAATTGAATGCTTACCTTTTTTGAAGTTAAGTCCAACTTTTTCTAATGTGTATCTGAGTCAGCAAATGTGCGGCAGTTGTAAAAACATGTGGTGGTCACAATTGTAAGAAAGAAATCCATATTCATATCCTCAGAAAGGGGATTTGGAATTTATTGGTACCAAACTTGAATCTTAGGAAAAGAGGGTAAAGCCCCACTATACCTCCAAAAAAATGTACTATTATTATTTACGAACTAATGCATAATTAATGTTTTATCCAGAGTGTACTTAATCACGTACACCGTTTATATTTTTGTCATTACATTAAAATAGTAAAATGTGTTTATTTTATGGGACATATATGAAAAACATGGAGTCCTTTTTCCCAAGATTGGTTGGAACTTGTTTTTTGTAAGTAATTTTAATTTCAACTTTTCAAGGTGGACTATGTTGATCTTTTGGGACATCTTTAATTTAGATAGAGATGAAGTAAAGTTAGTCTTTAACATTTTCTTGAATACTAGGTGTTGGCACCTCTCCCAATCGGATTTGCCGTGTTCATGGTTCATTTGGCCACGATCCCGATCACCGGCACCGGCATCAACCCTGCTAGGAGTCTCGGAGCTGCAGTGATATATAACAAGGACAAGGCTTGGGATGACCAAGTAAATTTCTACATTAATTCCAAACATTTCTTGAAAATATTTTTCAACAAAATTATTGTATTTATTCTAATTAATTAATTTTTTCAATTATAATTGCAGTGGATATTCTGGGTGGGACCCTTCATTGGTGCAGCCATTGCAGCTTTCTATCATCAGTTCATATTGAGGGCAGGAGCAGCTAAAGCCCTTGGCTCATTCAGGAGCAGTGCCCACCATGTTTGATTCATGAATTGTCAGGAAAATTGAGCAGAAAAATGTTGTTTAATTTTCTTGTTTTTCATTTTTCATGCTGTTCAAGCAGGGAATGGGGACAAGAGAAAAATTTATCATCATTTTTATGAGAATTATTAATAATCCCTTTTCTTTTAATGTTTGTATGCTAGTTTAATTTTGCGTATGAGAGATTCCTTAAGCTTTCCATCTATTTCATTAATTATAGATAACGAAGTGCCGTACGGAGGAGTTCTTGAGAGGCCTTCTCTTTTTTTGGTTCAAAACTTCTATTTATTTTTATTTTAGAGTAATTACATATAATACCCAAATTACTAACAGTATAACAACTTTTTATTTTTATTATGGATATTCACAAATACATATTGAAATATATATAAAAAAAACCTAACAAATATGTCCTAAAGTAAAAATGCATGCGTCCATAAAAGTATGTGACTCGAACCTACAATAATGATGTGGATTTTGACTTTGGAATAGTAGAAAATATTGTTATTGAAAATAACATCAGTTTCTATAAACTGGACGACACCGTTTTGTATCCAATGAGAAAATTTGGTATTGCCCCAATTCGGTTGCCGCCTTACCTTTGTCGTTTTGACCATATAACATCGCGGGTTTCCACATCATAAAAAAAGGGTCGAAATTATGTGGATCCTTCGTCATATTTTTTATATCTCACGATAGTTCACGTAATTAATTATAATTATCATTAATATATAGTTCAATTTTGTTTATGCTAGTATTACTTAATAACTTTACTAAAATATAATTTGCTTTTGATCTTACTCTTACGAGCATTATGATCATATATAACACACCTACTCACAATTGATGGTATTTGACGTGCAATTAACATGAAGTACGAAATCGGAACACATGCAATACGAATTTTATGCATGAATTCGAGATCAACAATTATTTTAAGGCAAATACTCCTGTGAGATGCGTCGTCTCATAATGTGAGACCGCGCGTGGCGCGTACACTGCACCCACCCTATTTTTTTCGATTTTTTTTTTGTTTTTTTTTTTTTTTTTTTGTAATAAGTTCATATGCACTTCACCATATATTCATATGCATTGAACTTTATATTGATATGCACACCAAAGAGTATTGATATGCCACCAACATTTTTCAACTTTTTTTTTTCGATTTTTGTCTTTTAAATTTTCAAATTTATTTTACACTCTTTTTTATTGTTTTGTTTGCGTCTTCGTTGTTTTGTTTGCACTTCTTCTTTGGTCAAGGTTCAAGCAAGGGGAGCCGAAGGCCTCGAAGGGAGCTGAAAAATCCAAATTGTTGTCCGACGATTATCCTTATATTAGTAATCGGAGCAAAGGCGGAGCCTTCGGCTCCGCTAAAAAAAAAAAGAAAAAGAAAAAAAAAGAACACGAAAACTGTAAAAAAAAAATTGGAAAAAGTTGGTGCATATCAATACTCTTCGGTGTGCATATCAATTTATAGTGCATTGCATATGACCATATAGTGAAGTGCATATGGGCTTACTGCGAAAAAAAAATAGAAAAAAAAGGGCGCGTGCACAACATGCGCTGCGCGTGAGAGACGCACGCGTGCAGTGCACGGGCCATGCGCCTCGAGACTTACTCTTATTTTAAAGCCTTTTCCCCCCTTACGCTATTTTATGTCTGATTTAGATAATATAGTTTTTGTTTTGAATTGATTCAGATAATATAGTTTATCACAAGAAGTTAGCTATTAATAATGGAATAATTATCTGAAGTTCTGGTAAATTAACTAACTAATTTTAAAAATCGCGAATCTTACACTACATTTTTTATATCCTTTCTTCAAATCCAATGCAAAATAGAGCTAGAGATTAATTAAAGACAATAATTTAACCTCACTTGAAATTATAAGATAACCGAAGTCTTAGGACAATACCCGTAGGACAATTTTCAGTTCCATCAGACTAAATTTGGGTGGAGCCCGATCACTTAGGTGGAACGCCACTTCGCTTTCCCCTCTCTTTATATCATAGCGTTATGAATTTCTTGCCCATCCATGATCGTCAATGAGAATTTTAGTGTTAGGGTCTTCAATTGAGGATGTAAATATTACTATTGTTTATGAGGTATAACGCTTGTATTATAAATTTCCCCTTTGTAAAAGTATAGGTTAGAATGGCAACTTTAAGAATTTAATAATGTTAGTACTACTTTTATGACCTTCAATTGATCATATGATATTTCGATGTTAATTATATACAGTTCTTCCGTTTAGCATGAAACTTGAAACATGGAACAGAAATGCAGTGCTGGTGTTGGAGTTATACGCCATTCTTTGATGCCATCATGCCACTAATTTGTTGAAAATGGATATGCTCTTTTATTTCCCCCCATTGGAAACCTTAAGAATCAAATCCGCATCGACGATCATGAATAGGCAAGAAAATCATAACGTCATCATATAAAGAGAGGGGAAAGGAATGTGGCATTTCCATGCACCCATACAGTCACGTGCCTATCATCTAGTCGGGCCGACAATTGTGCTACGGACGCACGGCTTAAATTTTATTGTCCTTAAATTCAGCTCGAAAATTATTGTCTTCATTCCAGTTGAGACTAAGTTATTATCTTTAATAAAACTTCTGGCTCTGCAATATATGACTTTGTACATGTTAAATATCTCATTAGATTGATATATAATACTATAATTTGTTTATTTTCTTTACGTGAATCCAGATCCACATTTTTTTTTGAGGCCACAATTATTTTAAAGCCCTTTTTTCCTTTACTAACGCTCTTCTGTCTTATTAGATAATATAATTTTTGTTTTGAATTGATTAAGATAATATCTTTTATCATACCAAGACTTACTTAGCTATATATAATGGAATAATTATATGAAGTTCTGGTAACTTATAGCCCACTATATATAAACCGCGAATCTTACTTACACTATCTTACTTAGACTACATTATTTATTCATTTTTCTTCAAATCCAATGCAATGTTAAACTCCATATGAATACTAACAAAACAAGTATAGATCCAGAATAGTACAAGATCCGAGATAAAATTTACAAACACCTCAAATTTTCAAATACAGCTTTAAATATTTAGACATAACAACCCTTTGTATCACTAGACTTATATATAGATCGGATAAGATTTTTCAATAACTTATTGTTGTTTTACAAGTAGTTGATATATATACTACTATAATTAATTAATCTTAAGCCGAAATGTCTTACTTATAGCAGATAAGTACGATACGTACACAACATGCCCCTCTACATTCATGTTATGTACTTCACTCCCAATTAATTCTTCTTCATTCGCGGTTCATGCTCTTGTGTGCATTCTGCTAGTTCGAATTAAAAACCGCAGGTCGATTGAAATCTATCTTTCAATAATGTTATCGTCTACTCCACCAATTAAGTCATCTCAAAGGGCTTTCAATATAAGTATATACATATAAGATGATGTCGTACAATCTCCATTTTCACCTTGTGATAATAAGGTGTTTTTTTTATTTAAATTGTTTTGGGGAAAAAAAAACCCAACAATAATAAAACGAAAAACATTATCAATCAATTAGACCAATTGTCTAGCCAAATCACGTTACCAAATCCTAGTCATACATTTAACTAATAACTATATTATTATAATTAGATTTTGATAGAGAAGTATCATCCAAAACTCCAAGTTGACAACATAGTAGGTTTGAATATTTTGATGAAATATAGGCTTTGAATTGATGCAAAGTTGCAGAATAGGTCTCATCTTCAACTTAAAGAATAAAGACATCCATTTGCCAAATTAATAAATTCTTCATTAGGCCGGCCCCCTACCTATCACTATATTTTCCTCTAAAAATGGCACTTGTAGTAGCATTGCTAAATTTCACGTCTGATAGAAGACTTTTTTCGTGACCAAAAAATAAACTCGAACTAATTACTGAATTTATACATGGACTGATCATATTCAGTATTAATATATTGAATAATTTTACTTTTGAATGCCAGATCCAATAAAACCTGGAATAGATTGGAACTCTATATATCAAATCTCAAAACTCTCATTTACCCTAATGTTCTCAAGTGACCATTCGATTTAAATCAAGTTGCTGATAGAAACAAGATTTTATCATATGATACAAGGGTTTTTTTTTTTTTTTTTTTGAAAAGTAAATATGAGATTTACATTCATAAGTACAAGAAGTACTTAGAAATAACAAGAATCCATAAACCTAGAGGAGAGGGAAATCATCACAAAGCTAGAGCTTTTTAGGAATACACTATATAGGATCCGAGCTCCACTCGTAAAGAGAAAAACAAAAAGAAATCGGAGACTTTAACCATTTCCAAGAGCAAAACCTTATACTCTCCACAATCTTCAATGTATCCAGATTAACTTCATTGAAGATCTTATCATTTCTCGCCTTCCAATTTTTCCAAACTGTACATTGCCATATGATACAAGTTTCTCTCACCTCAAGAAAATGAAAATAAGAAGATACAGGTAATAAAACATACAGGCTTATCTGTAAATCTAATCATCTTTGATTTGCGGTTGCAACACTACACTCGAATATATCGAACATATATTATTGCAATCTGAATCACGCCAAAATTTTTCGGTGATCAGAATTATGAATGACTTCCGGTGATTTTGTCTGATCATCAAAACATTGGGCGTGACCTCAATTATAAAAAATCAATAGGATGTGTATATGTTAGCTACACTTAAAACATAGAGTTGCAACTGCAAATTAGGCTATAGGTGGTGATTTGATTTGAAAATAACCCACTTAAAAAAGGGAAAAGAGAAACCTAGATATACAAATTCAATTGGGTTAATTGTTAGTGGTGACAGAAATAGAGGAAGAGTCATTTCATTACATTATAATAAGTGTCACCAAAATCTTTCCAAAAGTTTTCCATATACAAAAAAATGCCACAACACTAACTAGGACGCTCTACACAACAAGACTATCTCCGAGAAAAAGAAAATCTCCACAGCTGGCAGAGGTCATCTTTGCCGGCTCGGGTAACCAAGGTTAGAATGATCGATCGATGTAACACTCCAGAGAAAGGAAAGAAACCTAACCAGAATATGCAAATCGTGCGCCTTCTTTACATTTTCATCCAATGAAAAGCTTCCTCAGAGGTCCATCCTTACGATCTTTGGTGGTTGACTCAGTTAATGCTAGGATTCTACGGATTCCAGTAGTGGCAGCACCTCTCCCAAGTGCAGCAGCCCTTGCTACTATCTCTTCCTTCAATGGAATGATTCCAGCAGGTGTGGCTGGATTAGCTATGGCAGGTGCAACTGCAGTGTTAGGTGCAGATGGAACGACGGCCTTGATAGATTGTTGATACGTCCCTGCCCCACGCTTCTTGTAGTCATCTAGTATGCTTTGCTGATCAGTCCTTTTGAGACCCTGAAATTAAGTGAAACAAAATTTGAGAAAGAAGAAATAATTCATGATTAAGAAGTAAATTCCCATTGAATCAATCATCACCAGCCAAGTAAATTCATAAATTTAGAATGTAACCGCAACATCAATCTCATTATACTACACAATATTATAGTGGATATAAAGAAAGAAAAATACTTTCAATCATAAAAAACATTTATAATTATCACAGAGCCCAAAAAGATATTTGGGATTTTTTAGTCTACATGGGAAAAAAAAAACTAATTCAAGAATTTAGTGATGGGGAAAAAGTAACCTTGAGATCCAGAATTCGCTGGAACTCAGAAGGAGTACCCTCGGGCAGCAGGGCACAATATGTATCCGCCACAGAGTCAATTGGGGATAATATAACCTGTGGACCATTGAAAGAACATTTAACTAAGCAATGGAGTTTAATGGCGTCTTGTTAAGCAACAAAGTTCAGTATCATTAAATCTTACTTTTAACAGTGCTTCAGCTTTGCTCATTTCACGGCTTACAAATTTTGAGTAGCCAGCAGCAGCAGATACCTGCTCAGAAAAACAAATGGGATGCTAAAATAGAAACACAGTATAAAATTCCAAGGAATGAAGTTTTTATCTGAACAAATAAAAAGCAGGAATAAATCATATTATTTTCAGAGTACAAGAGTTCGTATGTTACCTGTTTTCCAAGGTTAGGAATTTCCAGAAGGATTGTTTTGACAGCTTGTGTATCCAGCAGCATCTGATTTCGGTACATAAGAACAATGTCTAAAGAGGTTAACAACAGCTAATTTAGAAAGACTCCTATGTACTTACATACATACTCACACAAGGACAAAATTCATTGAAATAATTATCATTCAGAAGGCCTACCTTTAACAAAATCTATCCAACCAAGCAAATTCACGCAAAAAAATATGTAAAACAAACAGAGGAAAAGGGAATACGTACTTGTTGTGCCCCTGTTTCAGAGATTTGCTTGCATTTGAAGATGTTGAGATAGAAGCGCGGACCAAGAGATGATGCAAGCTGCAAATATTAGAAAGGATTGGCTTTGAATCATGGCTGATATAGAAAAAGAAAAATTTAGAAAATAAATAACTCCTCTAGATTTATAGACAACTTATATAGCTGTTTTAATAATGGATTACTCGTAGCTATAAACCAAGAAGCAAGGTGGTAAAGATCAGCTCTCCCTTAACACCAAAGGAAAAAGAGAAAATGTGCAATATCACGCTCACCATTATTTAGAAAATGAGCACAAACCAGGGAGGGTGAACACTGAGGGAGCAAAGAAAAAAACTATCGAAATTTTCATTAACTAAAGTTGTATTTCTAAGAGCCAATGTTAGTAATCATCATCCTCACTATTATTTAGGAATTCCAAACCATACACACAGGCAATAATAGTGAACACCTTCAAGGACCATCCTCCAATTAACGAGTAAGACACGAAGTCAATTAAGTAATTACTCATTCACCTTATCCAGGAAGAATTGGAAATATATAGGAGAAAGAAGCCTTCCAAGTGCAGGAATGCTTGTAGTCAGAATTGCATTTATGCCATTCACATATCTGCAGGAATGTGCTTGGGTTAACATATGAAAAATCATACTACGCCAGCAATAATATTTATGAGAGCATCTTACTCTGATTGGTCGCCAACACTTTCAAGTGTGCCCCAAGGAACACGTGTCATTGCAGCCATTTCAGCATCAAACTTTGTTTCTATACCATGCACAAGAGTTATCAGCGCTTTTGTTATAACTGCTGAGAACTCATCCTGCAAAATACAGCAAAATTGAGAACGGGACCAGGGGTAAAACAAGGTATATGAAGCTTTTTTCACCTGTACATCAGACATGTCAATGCTGTCTGCATATTGGGGGTCGACTATTTTGGATACATTTTCAGCCAATTCACCTGACTGATAATTTGTAGAAAAAAGAGACTCAGTCTTCAATAAAAGAAAAATAAAAATAAGAAACAAATGAGAGAACTCAAACAATGCTATATCTGTGGCACAAATGTTGAGTTCACCAGATACAAAACTCTTGATCAACCACCGATCAGAGAGCCCATGCCTTGTTAGGTATATTACAAGGCCAAGTGTGGTAGTTGGTTCACTTGATCTAAAAGTAAAGTAATATTCATCTAATGGAGTACAAACTGTTGCAGCAACTTATCATTTTTCATGAAAGGTCTGAATCAGCAGCAGAACCTGCTAACTTTGGTAGAAACTTGCATTTGCATCAGTTACCGTATCACAATAGTTTTATTGAGACTACAGAGATTTCACAAACCCAAGTTTTTTAGTCATCTTGCACCATTTAGCTTGTTTGAGCAGTGGTGCAGATGACAACACAGTTCAGAATTATAGTTTCAATTATATGAACATCACTGGATAAGAAAGAAAAAGTTTGTGGTAAGAAATAGCTAAAGTTTTTATTCGTTTCTACAACAATAACAAGCAGGCTAGGTTGCTTCACCAACATTCTAAATTTATTGTAAACTCATCATTTTTAGTCTTCTGTATTCCAAAGGCAATTGAAATTGCATATAATTACTTAATCAATTTGGTTTTCAGATAAGTGAAGCATTTCAAAACTAACCGTCTTGTGACAATATTCAGCTGTGTTGACTATATAGCAGATCAAGCGTTCATCCTTGTCAGATGTCTGTTAAAAAAGGACGGTTAGTAGAACACAACAAAGAGAGGATACAAAATTAACACAACAATGAAGAAAGAGAAAAGTTACCTTGATCTGACCATCCATTCCTGTAGCAGCTGCAACAAGTCCTGTGCCACCCTTCGGCAATCTTGCGAAAAGCTTTGTCGCGTATGCTTTAAGAATTCTTTGGAATACCTATTTACAGGAAAATGGAACCGGAGTATTTATAAACTAATTTCCATTTGTGAAAAATCGATAGAAATATCCTTATCTGTTGGGCATAGGCATATACCAATGGGAATTAAACAAACCTTGAACAAATTAAACAATGTCTGATTTTTTGTAAGAGCACTGCATCTCTTTAAGCTCCTTCTGATGATCAGAAACACCTTCATAGAACAGCAAATAAGGATTTTGATTGAGCATGCCTCAATGAGTTAAATAAATGCAATACTAAGCAAAGGCAGGGAGAAATGCAAAACAATAATTAATTCCAACATAAAATGAAATGAACCGCTAATTAAATAGCTACTTCAATAGAAAAAAAATGTATTCTATAAAATCTCGGTGAAAATGAATCAGGCAAATAGACCCTTCTAGCTTAAATTATAAGAGGGTTAATGAATTATAAAAAGTGCTATATTTAGCATATAATGTTACATTTTAAGTAGATAGTCCTAAGACTTTATACTTTATAGTATGAGTGTTCGAAATGAGCAAGGCAGAGGCATTCAGTACAGGATTAAGAAAGATGGATGCACTAAGAACATTATTTAAATATTTCAATCATAATAATCTCTAGTTTAACAATTTCTTCTACATCTCATTTCATCTGGAAATAACTTTAACCGATGTACATAACAACCAAAAAAGTTCGAAGGAATCCTAGGCCAGATTCACATGTCCCATGCATAACTATCTGTAACTTGGAAGGACATTTGGCCTCCTAGTCCAAAATGGAAGAGCTTGGTCTTTTGAATCAGCATGTCAAAAGAAGGAAATTCAAATGAAAAGATTTCATTCAAAAGAAAATATAATATCAATATCTTAGTTAGTCAAACCACAAGATAGCCTTTAACCAGTAGCATTTTCATCTAAATACCTGCATACTGCTAGATAAAATATTAGTTTGACTTCCCTCTTCAATTTCCCATGTTTCTTCCTGTAGTATAAGATGCAAATACATGTTAGCCAAGGAAAAAAGACATAGGAGGACATGTTAAACATCAAGAAAGAATCACAATGACCCAAACCTGGACAAGTTTCTCCAAATGCTCCATAAGAGTTTTTTCCTCCAGTTCAACATAAACCGCCAAGTAAGGTTCAAAGCATGATGAAATGATCCCTCTAAAATTGAACTGCCAAGTAAATTAATAGCATTTAAAGCAATACTTTGATTAGTACCAATATTCATGAAAGTGGAACTTGTTATCCTGATAAGCTGTCCAATTCATGCAGGTTATAAAAAACTAAAATTAAGTCAACCCTGCACGAAATGCATGAAGGAAATCTTTATCTTTGCCTACTCAATAAATGAGGCAACCAAATGTAAAGAAAGCAAACCAATACAAGCTTGGATGAGAGGCAAAAGCTTATTTCTGGTCATAAAACAAAAACTCTATTCATTATCTGTATGCATTACCAACTCTTAGAAAATCCAGACAAGAAAAGTTACCCCAGCATCAGGCACAGACAAATCTTTTTGGCCATCTTGGTCCTGGTTAGAAAAAAGATAATATTAGGCTGGAGCAATATACGGTAGAATATCAGTTTTTGAATATGAGAATAGATAAAGTCAAGAAATGATCGAATTCATGCATGCCTCATTCTCACTTCCATGATGTGCTGCAAGCCTTTTCTCATATTTCTTTCGAATGTCTGAAATAGTCTGATTGCCACTCTCTGTGATATCTTCCCCAGTGTCACTTCCTAATTCTTTGCTGCGACTTCCACCACCGAATTTCTCTGCTAATTCTTCCTCAAACTCCAAAGTCCGTTGTAAAGCCTACAAGCAACCATCAATTAGAAGCATCACTTATGCTGTTATACAACTCCTAAAAAGATTGATGGAGAATCATACATATATCTCTAAAATACATTAGATGACACTTGCAGAGAGAAACATACAATTTGACCAAAACTACGATGAGGCATAACTGAAAAGTTCATGGCCAAAACTTTTGCAATTTCCGCTCCTAAGTGAACAGAAAGGAACAACGAAACCTTATACTTATATATGAGTGAATTGATATCCAAGTATATAGTAGAATTTATTTGTTTTATGATATTCAATCAATTTTGGGATGACGGGCTATGGAAAGTAATATATAAAATCTAGCAAGACCATCGATGAACAAATAATTACGTTACTGCAAAAAGAAAAGCATGAACAACAAAACACTACATGGAATATACAGCAGAGAAGATGACATGCATCTGATGTTAGACAAGGATGCCAAATATAAATTATTTTGAGGACTACTTCAGAAAACAAGGTGGAAAAGAAAAAGCTTACCAGCAACAGTGTTCCAACATCTGGTTTTTCTTTAAGATTATTGAGGATGTCCACCAGTTGTGTCCTGGTCACACAGAAAACTAAAGGACTTTAATATGATCTCAAATTCGCCATGAAGATTATAATATCTTGTTATTTTAATTTGGGATAACTGCATAAAATAACACCACTTTTACTTTTTTCTGATTTACAACATGAATTTTAAATCTTTGCATTAAAAACATGACTTTCATAATTGGTGTGATTTACCACACCAATTGAAATCAAGCGAAATTAAAGCTAATGTGGCAGCTGGAGAAGTACACGCCGACTAGCCAGCCGGCCATCTTGAACTAAAATTACAAATAATATCATGAACGTTCACATACTTTTGATTTATATCATGGCTTTTAAATAATATTGATGATTGTTGGTCTATCTTTTCTTTTATTTTTTTTTGTTTTTTTCAAATTACTTCTGTATAATGAGTTACTGCCAAAATTGAAGGAGTTCAAGATAATATATGCAACAAATTTAAATGTCATGTTAAAAATCACAATTATGAGTATGTTTCATAAATATTATTTGTAATATTGTGAACAGTGTCTTTCAAGGTGGCTGATCAGCTAGTCCATGTGTATTCCTCCAACAGCCTCATCAGCTTTAATTTGACAGGAAATCCAATCGATGTGTTACGTGTAAATCACACAAATTATAAGTCATGTTTTTGGTGCATAGATTTAAAAGTCATGTTTTAAACCAGAAAATGAGTAAAAGAGGTGTTATTATATGCAACTCATCGATTTGATTTCCATAAGGGCCCACATAAAACCATTCAAAAGTCCATTTTTCCCAAGGGTTTATACAATACATATATATATATCAACATAAATATAGTAGCTGCAACAATATGAAGAGAGCCCACTAGCAGTGTCTTCACTAGCAACAGAATGGCAGATCACAAAAACACAAAATTAGTCCGACAGGGTTGTGAAATCAAGACTACATTTATTCTTTGCTACTACACATCCAAATTTTGAACACGGAAAAGTTGATTGCTAAAATGTAATCTAAACGTATGTCCATTGTATCAGTCAAACAAGGATGTAAACCAAGAAGAACAGTTTAGCACAGGTTAAAACTCGTTCAAAAGAGAGGTAAATCACCGACCTCGTCAACTTGCAGAACTGGATGCAAAGCAGATAAGGAACATGCCATGAAGAGGGGAAAATTTTCCAAATCTCTTCATTGGTTCGTAGGCGGCGCTTGATCCATGCATATCTTCTTTCTGATTTATCCAGCTTCGCCAATTCTGCCAGAGTACACCCAAGTTTCAAATCTAACTTATCAAAATCAACTTCAAGAAAACATGGAAGCCAAAATCAAAATAAAGAAATTAGACAAACCTGCCCCCTCAAAAATTTGCTGATATGAAGTAAGCTCTCTACTGCAGAAGTTCTTCACTAACTCTTCTCTAACTGATGGCTCAAGGGCATCAACGACCAGGCATGCGTCAGATAACTGCTGCAGTAAATTAGTTTCCTCTGTCTCTTTTCCTGTACCTAAGCTGTACAGGTACAGAAGATAAAAGTTGAAAAGAAAGTCAAAAGTACAGAAATTTGTGTTTCTTAAATCTTATGTAATGAAACTCAATTCAATAAATGCATCTATTATCTATAACCTCTATAACATCACTATCACAAACCTGATTATAGATTGTTTGACATGGGTTCACAAAAAAAAAAAAAAAAAAAAAAAAGAAGTGTTTCTTCTTAGATCTTCAGGTTCTAAATCTATATGTTTAGCAACAACTAAGCAGCTTCAAGAAATCGACCATAAAGCAACAAAAGAATTGACTATAACACATAAAAAGCATTTTGCCAGGGTTATCTTCTAACTTTATAATTAACACACCTAGAAAAATCTGAGAACACGTGAGACTTCAAAATTTGTTTGATGCTCTTGAACTTTTCTCGCAGCTCTGTGATCTTCTGAAAATCTCTATAAGCTTCAAAGTGACTGCAGAGCTGGTTGACAGCCTAACATGTATACCCAGCCCATGAAATCAAGGGAAGAAAAAAATCAGGAAAACTGTGATTGTATTTACATCAAATGAGCAATTACAACATATCACTTACAGAGAAGCCAAAACAAAATAAATGTTATTGAACATACATTTTAGCATAATGTTTAAAACATGGTGCACAATAATTTAAAGCAAGAAACCAATATGGTATTTCTGAGATGCGACTGATGTAGATCAAATAATAATATTAAAATATTTGCAAAACAAAGAAAGGCTGCAAATGTGCACACCATGTAATACCTCAAGCTGAGCAGCTGCCTCCTTGTATTGTCTTTTAGAAGCCATAGCTTGAAGTTGCTCTACAGCAGATACTGTCAAACAAGAGAAAGGCGGCATTGATTTTTCTTGAATCAGATCAAATTAGAAACAAATATAATTGCGTGTAATGGCAATGTAAATGCACACCACTACCACCAACAAAGAAAAAGAGAAATAGTACGGACTCCGCTAGTTGTTACAAAAAGATTCAACAGGTAGCTCTAAGTTTCAATTATAAGCAGTTGTCTACATTAAGAGTATACACTACACTTTTTCAACAGCTCATTAAAGAACCGCCATCAGGCCCATCACTTTATTAGTGTATTGTTAACCATGTTTATCAAGGATTTCCTAACTACCAGTACTCCATCAAAAATAATTTAAAATTATAACATCAAACTGTACCCTCTCAGTCAATTCATGTTGGCTTTGATGAGCCAAAACTAACAAACAGAATTGTCTTAACAAAACATTAATCAAATACCATTATAACATGGATCATAGAAATAGCACCTGCATGAGCATTAATAAGAGAGTTCCCCAGATAAGCTCTTCTATATCTCATAAACAGCAGAACCCGAAGACTCTATACAACAGGATTCAAATGACTACAACTCAAATCCAAATAAAAAAAGATTGAATTTCAAATCAAATTCTTCTCCAAAAGAAGCAAGAATAAAAGCCGCACCTAGCATAGTAAGACGATGAAGGGCAGTAATCGTCGTAGTTATATGCTTCTTTGCAAAATCCAGTTTCTTGATGTCACGGCATATTTCCTGAACCATTGTTTCACTTTGTTCTGCTTTAGTTTTTATTTCTTGCATTTTGTATAGAAGTTCCTAAGTTCAAATGATAAAATCTAGTTAGTCAAAGAGAAGCATAAGAGCACATAAAATTGTTCGAGAAATATGATGGTAAACCAGAAGAAGGTATATGTACTAAAGGAAATCAAACACATGCCATATAACTAACTAATAAAAGTAATGGACAAACCTGAACAGCACGAGTAGCTGCTGCAAGATCCTCCCGGGCCTTGCTCCCTGAATTACTCTATAAAGTAATATAGACATCATAAACATATTAATAGAGGAAGATTGTTGAGAACAAAAAACTTACATTCTTGATAAGCAAGCCTTTAATAAAGACAAGCAAAAGTGATCAACTCTTAAATAAAGCAAATATACAAATATCTGACAAAAGAGTCAATTGTTCCGATTGTTAAATGAAATAAATCTATGGAGAATATAATAAACAGAAGCTGCATATTTTCTTTTAGCTCACATTAATATGAAACCACCTAAAAGTGATAGTACCCAATGTGTAATTTTTGACAAGTAGTCTGCGCTACATTTATATAGAGAAAAAACAAGAAATCAGGACTATGCAATGCCACAAGGAGCAACCAAGTTAATCATGAGAGGGCCTCTGCATAGTTTCATTTTCAGTAATCTTATCATATATAATATACGAATCCCTGCTTCAAAGGGCTAGAACTAGCATGGTAGAATAACTATCCATGGACACCAACAATTCATTAATTCATCCAAGCAGATGAAATTAAACCTCTAAAACCAAATATTCCAATTACAGTCTATGAATGCCATATTCACCAAGTTATCAGCTATAAAATAACTTAACACAAATAAGTGGTGATACCAACCTGCTGACGAACAGCAGCCAAAATCTCAGCATCCACTCTACGGATTTCACTGTGTATTTTCTGCATAAGGGGTTCAACACCAGATAGAGAGGCCTCTGCATAAAAAGCACCTTCCACATCGTCAACAATTAAATTAAAAGTTCAATAGAGCAACATATCTGTTCACAAAGAAAGGAAGGTCGTTTCATATAGTGGCTTCATAAGTTGGATTTCTAAAATGTAAAATGATTGCACTTGTGCAATCAATTCTTCCTAAATACTAACCAACTCTGAGTTAGTTTTTCTTGATCTCATTGTCCATAGACCGACACTGAGCGCGAAATCCATGACATTCCAACTTCCAGAAGCCAAGAAGACAATACAATCCCCCACCTCCTTCCCTTCCTAATTCAAATTCTTCAGATATCTCCATATGAACTCGATAGTTGAAACAAGATCCTTCGAACTACTACCGATACCAAACAAACAAACAAAAATCACAAAAAAAGAGACAAAGAGAGATGTGACGAACCTGTGGGGAACATCTGATTGATGTAATCCAAAGCGCTCTGCTTGTCAGGCGCCGCCATATTTCGCGATCAAAAACTAAAAAGGAGATCGTAATTCAACACGCAATTACTCACAAACACTACAAACTCATCAGATGGGATCTGAATCATCCGCTCAACCCGCTACTTTACTGAATCGAAAAAAATAATGTGGAGAAAATCACATCGCATTGAAAATTATACTACCTGGTCAGTCACCAGTCTCCTTCGCGTCCGGCAATCGAACTGTTCCCTGATCAAAATTGGGAGTGAATGAGCGATCCTTTTTCCGATTGATAGCTACTGCCAAAAGAGATGAGACTTGGATCTCCTTGACCTTGAGTCGTCAATTCGCCTGCTACAATGAGCTAACGGGGGATTCTCTGCCAATTTCAACTCTCATAACTATACTTCTTCAGTAAAAATTAGAATAATGAACATCAATTTCTGAAGTAAAATTTAGTTTCTCATTATTCCAGGTTCCAAATTGGAATACCAATTGCGAATCAGAGCAAATCGTCAGCGAACATTCAAATCGAAACTTTGTATATAATATGAAAATCCATATTAGCTCGTCAAAAAAAGAAGATTAATTTGAGTTAATTGGATATATCTGATTTTTTATTTTTTTATTTTTATTTTTTTTTAGCTAGGATATCTGATTTTTTATCCACGTTTTTTTTAAGCTTGATGGTCCCGATACGAGTTACTGGTGTATGGGGGGGAATACACCAGTTAGGATTTTTTTTGAGCTTTCAAAAACTTAACACTTGAAATCAATTTCAACTGAGTGAGAGGACTCAGTTGGGATCTCACAGCTGAGTAAGCAACCTCAGCTGGAAGGTTGGTGCTGTGCGGAATGTGGTGGAAAAGAGACTCGTAAAATCAAACTCACGCTTTTATGCACTGTTGGTCAAAACCAAAACTGTTGTTGTGAAAGTATGCAGATTGTATGCGGTTTGTTTGTCAGTTAAGATATGATAATAAAGACTAAACACAAAAGAAAACACGACACACAAGATTTACGTGGTTCGGAGAGAACTCCTACGTTCATGGGGAGATGTGAGTCCACACACCTCAGTCCAAGTTCTTCTGGACAGAACCACTCAGCTTACGCGGGCTGAGCAACCGTTACAGTTTAGTTTCCGGGCACTAAACAGCCTAAGTCAAGTTTGCGGGTACTTGACGACCTGACTACTCAATTACAGGAAGAGTAAGGTCCTAGCACACTTTTTAGGGTGTGAGAAAGGGTAGAATTTCCAACTACAGCTCGATCACGAATGAGAGCTGGATCTAAGGCTTGAACGAATAAACACTCAAACTAAGATCTAAGACAGATTTTCACTCTATGAACCCTCAGCTACTAATGTTCTATCACTCTTGAACTCTCAACTGCTGATGTTCTTAGAATAGGAGTTTAGCAGATTTTTCTTTCGCTTGTGATTGAACTTTTCTCTCTTGCTTCAGTCTGTCTCGTATGTCCTCTATCTCTCGAATGAGAGAATGCCTCTATTTATAGGCGGAGAGAATCAACTAGCCGTTGGAGGAGCAGTTGATCTCTGATCGGTTGATAGCGATGGCTTGTCTCTCATCTCTGCAGACTTTCCTGATATGGCATCTGTGCTCTTCTGCTTTCCATCTGAGACAGCCTTATGTTGGGCCAGATGGGGTAATGACTGAACGGTCAAACCCTCATGTGACTTCCTTTTGAAACTCAAATCTTTGACTGTCAACTTCGGTTTGTCGGTTGAAAGTCTTGACCTTCATCTGAGTGATCTTCAGCTGATGTTCCGATCTGTCGAGTTCTCAGCTGACTTTGAACTTCAAAACAGTTGAACTCCTTGTTCAGATTCTATAACTGAGGTTCTGAAACTGAACCCTCAGTTGTCTTCCACTTCTTTACTCGGTTGGGTTTGAACCCTCAGATGATTTCCTTTTCATCTGATGTTCTCTTCCTCTCAACTGTTTCTTATCTGATGAACGCTCAGTTGGTTTCCTTCAACTTCCTTCAACTGATGTTCTGAAGACTTCCCCTTGTTTGCATCTGAACAAATGAACTCTCAGTTGTCTTTCTTCACAATTGATGTTCTGTCTGAGTGATGCCTTGTTACCATCTTCAGCTGGAGACCTGTAAAGATAAAATCTTAACTTTGCTCAAACAGCGAGCCTAAATTCTAACATTAGGTATTGACAATATCTACTCGGTTGGGGTCAGCCGGTTTTGAAATTCATCAAAACTTATACTAATAATTTCCCAACAAAGGTTTAAATTTTTTTTTTTTTAATGAAAAATAGTACTTTTGTTTTCTTTGGTTACGAAATGCGAGAAAATATCGAAGCAAACGCGAGACACGCATCGTTATTATTATTATTATTATTATTATTATTATTATTATATTACTAAAAGTAAAATAATTTTTACTTAAAAAAAAATTATGTGGCACTCATTATATTCCTTCATTCATATTTATCTAAATTCTCAAATTTTTAAAATTTTAAATTATTATTATTATTATTATTATTATATTATCATTATATTATTAAAAGGAAAACGATTCTTGCTTTGAAAAAATCCTACGTGGCACCTTTATATTCTTCCATTCATATTTATCTAAATTCTCAAATTTTTGAATTTTTAAATATAATAATAAATTTTAAATATCTATACTAAAATCTTGTGTCCCACATCGGTTTCTCAATAAAACTTCACCTATTGAAAAGCTTATAAATACCTAGAATTAATGTGTATTTTCTCATCTTTTGCTCCACCAGTTTTATTTAGCCAATTTATTTATTAATCGCCAAATAAATAACTATATTTTATAGTTTAATTTAATTTAATTTGATCAATTTATTAATTGGCCGAATAGATAATTATTTTTTGTAGGAGTTTTATTTGGCCAATTTATTTATTAATCGGCCGAATTACTAAAAGGAAAACGATTCTTACTTTGAAAAAATCTTGCGTGGCACCCCTCTTAATTCTCCATTCCTATTTATCTAAATTCTCAAATTTTTGAATTTTTAAATGTAAAATAATAGATTTTAAATATATACCATAATCTTGTGTCCCACATCGGTTATTCAATGAAATTTCACCTATTGAAAAACTTATAAATACATAGAATTAATGTGTATTTTCTCATCTTTTGCTCCATCAGTTTTATTTGGCCAATTTATTTATTAATCGGCCGAATAAATAACTATAATTTTATAGTTTAGTTTAATTTAATTTAATTAGGTCAATTTATTAATTGACCAATAGAAAATTATTTTTCGTAGGGAACCAATTTATTACTAAAATATTGTGTCCCACATCGATTATTCAATGAAATTTCACCTATTGAAAAGCCTATAAATACATAGAATTAATGTGTATTTTCTCATTTTTTGCTCCACCAGTTTTATTTGGCCAATTTATTTATTAATCGGCCGAATAAATAATTATATTTTTATAGTTTAATTTAATTTAATTTAATTTGGTCAATTTATTAATTGACCAATAGAAAATTATTTTTCGTAGGGAACCAATTTATTACTAAAATTTTATGTCCCTCATAGGTTATTCAATGAAATTTTACCTATTGAAAAACTTATAAATATATAGAATTAATATGTATTTTCACATCTTTTGCTCCACCAGTTTTATTTGGTCAATTTATTTATTAATCGGCCGAATAAATAACTATATTTTTATAGTTTAGTTTAATTTAATTTAATTTGGTCAATTAATAAATTGACCAATAGAAAATTATTTTTCACGTTATTTGTACATTCTAAAATCTAAAACAATAAAGCTATCCGGACATAACCGGTTCGATCAAGTAAAAGCCTAGTTTTATACAATTTTTTAATTAATATTTGTTTTCATTAATTTGGCCATTTATGAATGTATAATAATACCCTTTTCGAATTTTAATTAGAAGAGAAGAGAAGATGTTTATGTCGATGAAATATGGTCTTAATTAATACAGTTCTAATTAGGAAGAGATTTATTTGGGGAATGAGTGGAAAAATTTTGAGGGGGAGTGAATGTGGGGGAATACCGCCAATTTTTTTCTTGGTCAAACAGGTTATGTCCGGACATACTATGTCCGAATAGCATCGCCCAATCTAAAATAGTCATCCATGAATTAATTTTCACGTTATTTGTAGTTGAGTTTCCAACTTAGCATAATCTATAATTGTGATTAGCGAACATTATTATATGGTTAAGAACGTGAACGAATAGTACAATCAATTTTTCTTATTAAATTTTGGGTCTATATGTATTCTAAATGAGTTTTATAAATTACACACTTATAAATCAGAGTGGTCTACAGGTCGATTCCGACGCGAAACTGTGGCAGTAGACAGGGCAAATCTCAATCGACGGTTATTGATGTACGGATTTTTTTTAGAAATCGAAAGAAATGAGAATATATTAAATTATAATTTTTAATAAATATAACTATATTGTTTGAGTCGTAAACATGTAATAAAATTACTTTTTAATTGAATTTGAGATGTGTTCAAGGGCATATAAATTCTAAGCGAGTTTAGTAGATTGCATAATCGAATTATTTAACCCTAAATAATTTAAAAATACACATCCTCTCAAAGATAAAATATTATTATTATTATTATTATTATTATTATTATTATTATTATTATTATTATTATTATTATTATTATTATTAAAGAAGTTATAAAAAAAAGGAAGAAGAGAAATTTTATTAGGTAAGCATACATACATAATTACATACAGTACACATCCTCTCAAAGATAAAATAATAATAATAATAATAATAATAATAATAATAATAATAATAATAATAATAATAATAATAATGCTCCATTTGGTGTCCGGCACGGGACAAAGAAATATTTGCTATCAAAATGATTTATCATAATTCTCATATAAAATCGACGTGGGGCTATTTCTTTAAGAGCCAAATATATTTTTGTTTTACATCAGAAGTAAGAAAACTTTAAAAAGTTATCAATAAAAATGGGGCCCGAGTATTCAGTTGATCAAATAAATAGTTTAATTGTTATTAAAAATTTAATATGACCACTTATTAAATCCTATTATATAAACTATTTATTTTCGTGCACTTTTGATTCATTTATTTTATTGTCCACACAAATTAAGATCATGGTCAACGATCTGATTGGAACCGTGGGGTAGGCGAGCGATTCAGTTACGGGCAGTTCAACATAACAGGAGAATTCTAACTCGGAACCGTGAGGGCAGACGGGTCGATTTTAAACCGACGGTTCAACGTTTTCATAATCGTGGTTGACGGGAGGATACCGACCTTAAACCATGGGGGTAGACATATCGTTTCAATTACGGAAGTTCAACTTAACGGGAAGATTCTGACTTAGAACCATGAGGGTAGATGGATCGTTCCAAACCGACGGTTCCAACTTTTTCAGACTTGTAGTCAACGGGAAGATTCTAACCTTGAACTATGGAAGTAGACGAGCCGATTTCAAACACCCCTACAAAATTCACACAACGCGTAAAACTTAAAAATAATTAATGAATGATATTTTTATTATAATTTTACTAAATAATAATTTTCCGTCGATTTTCGACAGGCATATTTATTTTTATTATGGAACTAATTTATTAATTGACAGAATAAATGGTTCCAAAATAGTTTGGATAATTTATTTGTTGACCGAATTAAATTTGAAAATAGTCTAATATTTTTTATTTAATTTGATAAAAAAAAACTAAGTAATTTCTAATTTGTCAATTAATTAGGTAGACGAGTCAATTCCCAACTGACGGGTACCTCAACTCGAGATCCCACGTCACACATTTTCATTCTTTATTCTTAATAATTTTAAAATTTTCATTACTTTGGTCAATTTATTAATTGGCCGAATAGATAATTATTTTTATTAGGGAACCAATTTGTTAGTTGACAGAATAAATGGTTCCAAAATAGTTTGGATAATTTATTGGTTGACCGGATTAAATTTGAAAATAGTCTATTATTTTTTATTTAATTTGATAAAAAAATAAGTAATTTCTAATTTGTCAATTAATTAGGTAGACGGGCCAATTTTCAACTCACGGGTACCTCAACTTGGGATCGCACGTGACACATTTCATTCTTTATTCTTATTAAATTTAAAATTTTCATTTTATTCATTTTTTTCATGTATTTTCTAAAATCTAGAATCTTCATAAATTGTGCATTTATAAATCAAAATCGTGGTCAACGGGTCAATTATGACCTGGAACCGTGGCGGTAGACGAGCCAATTCTCAACCGACACTCGAGAAATTTTTCATTTTTTATTTTTTTTTCATGTATTTTCCAAAATCTATAATCGTCATCCATGAAATAATTTTTACGTTATTTATAGTTGGGTTTCCAACTTTGCATAATTTATAATTTTAATTAACGAATATTACTATACGATTAAGAACGATTAACGAATAGTACAATCATTATTTTTATTAAATTTTTGGATCTATATAAATTTTAAATAAATTTTATAAATTACGCACTTATAAATCAGAGCCGTGGTCAACGGGCCAGTTCCGATGCAGAATTGTGGCGGTAGACTAATATATGGATTCTTTTCCAGAAAGGAACACAAATGACTAATTTTTTAATCGGATTTTAAATAAATACGAGTATATAAATTTCAAACAAGTTTGAATAATCCTAAACACATCATCTCAAATTGTTTTATTAATCGTTTCCGTTGGAAAACGTAGATTATGTAGGAAAATTGGTAGAAAATTTACTAACGATTTATCAACGAGTCAATTCCGACCAAGAATCAAGAATCGTGCGCGTAGATGGGTCAATTCAGTACTTGCGGGACAACTTTTTTTTTAATATATATAATTTTGAAATCATAAAATTAAGGATATTCATGATCAACTTTTATCTTATATCATTGACTAAATAATTTTATGAATCACAATCATTCCACATAAAGTTTTGTAAAAAGGAAAAACATCAAGTACATAGTAAAACAATTCTTGAAGTTCTATTCTCAGTTAAATAAGTTATTCTCGAAGCTGGTAAAAAAGAAAACAAATGTCATCATTTATTTTTCTATAAATATATTTGGAAGATGATTATTTATATAATACTACAATTTATAATTAAATTTTTATTTATTATATATTATGTGAATATTTTTGGAATATAGTTATGTATATAATTAAATATTAATTTCAGGTAAAAAGTAACAAATGTCATCATTAATTTTTTTGTGAATATTTTTTGGAAGATGATTATTTATATAATTTAAAATCAGTATTGTAGTCAATAGGCCGGTTCCAGGTCGGAACCGTCGGGGTAGACGGGATGATTGTGAAGCGGTGATTTAACTTATTTTTTATCTTAATCTTGTGTTGAATTCATAATGTGGGGTATTTAGAGATACTTTCATCTTATAGGCAATTTTAACATCTATAGTATTATTCGCTATCTATATATCTCTTCTCTCTCTCACTACCCGCTCCTTTTCTTGCCTTTTTTTTAATAAAAAGCTAAAAATTTCAGCTTAAGAGTCGATTTCCTTTGAGAGAGAAATATATTTTTGCCACATCGGTTTTGTAGAAGAATAGAGCTTTAACAATTATCGAAAGTAATGAGAATATATTAGTTATAATTTTTAACAAACATAACTATATGGGTTTGAGACGTAAACATGTGGTAAAATTACTTTTTAATTGAATTTAAGATATGTTTAAGGGATATAAATTATAAGCGAGTTTAGTAGATTGCATAATCGAATTATTTAACGCTAAAATAATTAATAAATAATATTTATTTTAATCTATCATATATTAGTACTATTTAATAATTTTATTAATTTTTATAATTTACCGTCGAAAATCGACGGGTTATACGCTAGTTATTACTAAAAGGAAAATGATTCTTACTTTAAAAAACTTCTATACGGCACCTCTTATATTCCTCCATTCATATTTATCTAAATTCTCAAATTTTTAAATTTTTAAATGTAAAATAATAGATTTTAAATATCTATACTAAAATCTTGTGTCTCACATCGTTTCTCAATGAAACTTCATCTATTGAAAAACCTATAAATACCTAAAATCAATGTGTATTTTCTCATCTTTTACTTAACTAGTTTTATTTGACCAATTTATTTATTAATCGGCCGAATAAATAACTAATATTTTATAGTTTAATTTAATTTAATTTGGTCACTTTATTAATTGGCTGAATAGATAATTATTTTTTGTAGGAGTTTTATTTGGCCAATTTATTTATTAATCGGCCGAATAAATAACTGCTATATTTTTATAATTTAATTTAATTTAATTTGGTCAATTTATGAATTGGCCGAATAGATAATTGTTTTTATTAGGGAACCAATTTATTAGTTGACTAAATAAATGGTTCCAAAATAGTTTGGATAATTTATTGGTTGACCGAATTAAATTTGGAAATAGTCTAATATTTTTTATTTAATTTGATAAAAAATAAGTAATTTCTAATTTGTCAATTAATTAGGTAGACTGGTTAATTCCCAACTGACAGGTACCTTAACTTGAGATCCCACGTGACATATTTTCATTCTTTATTCTTATTAATTTTAAAATTTTCATTTTATTCATTTTTTCA
Organism: Schizonepeta tenuifolia; assembly: GCA_029490685.1. Classification (NCBI taxonomy): domain Eukaryota; kingdom Viridiplantae; phylum Streptophyta; class Magnoliopsida; order Lamiales; family Lamiaceae; genus Schizonepeta; species Schizonepeta tenuifolia. Next base: position 87,029,618 of record CM055959.1, read on the forward strand.
TGTATTTTCTAAAATCTAGAATCGTCATAAATTGTGCATTTATAAATCAAAATCATGGTCAACGGGTCAATTCTGACTCGTAACCGTGGCAGTAGACGAGCCAATTCCCAACCGACACTCGAGAAATTTTTCATTTTATGTTTTTTCCCATGTATTTTCTAAAATCTATAATCGTCATCCATGAAATAATTTTTACGTTATTTGTAGTTGGATTTCCAACTTTGCATAATTTATAATTTTAATTTACGAATATTACTATACGATTAAGGTCGATAACGAATAGTACAATCTTTATTTTTATTAAATTTTTGGATCTATATAAACTTTATAAATTACGCACTTATAAATCAGAGTCGTGGTCAACGGGCCAGTTCCGACGCAGAACTATGACGGTAGACTAATATACGGATTTTTTTCAGAAAGGATCACAAATGACTAATTTTTCAATCTGATTTTAAACAAGTCGGAGTATATAAATTTCAAACAAGTTTGAATAATCCTAAACACATCATCTCAAATAGTTTGATTAATCGTCTCCATTGGAAGACGTAGAATATGTAGGAAAATTGGCAGAAAATTTACTAATGATTTATCAACGAGTCAATTCCGACCAATAATCGTGCGTGTAGATGGGCCAATTCAGTACTAATGGGACAACTTTTTTTTTTAATATATTATATAATTTTGAACTTATAAAATTAAGAATATTTATGGTCAACTTTTATCTTATATCATTGACTAAATAATTTTATGAATCACAATCATTCCACATGACGTTTTGTAAAAAGGAAAAACTACCAAGTACATAGTGAAACTACCAGTTTAAGAGTTGCTTTCCTTTGAGAGAGAAAATATATTCCACATCGGTTTTGTAGAAGAACAGAGTTTTAACAATTATCGAAAGTAATGAGAATATATTAGTTATAATTTTTAACAAACATAACTATATGGGTTTGAGACGTAAACATGTGTTAAAATTACTTTTTAATTGAATTTGAAATGTGTTCAAGGGATATAAATTATAAACGAGTTTAGTAGATTGCATAATCGAATTATTTAACGCTAAAATAATTAACAAATAATATATTTTTTTAATTTATCACATATTAGTACTATTTAATAATTTTATTAATTTTTATAATTTTCCGTCGACTTTCAACGGGTTGTACACTAGTTTAATTAATTTAGCTTACTGTTGGGAAGTTTAGTAATGTTTTGATTGATTCCAAAACCAACTGACCCCAACCGAGTAGATGTTGCCATATCCCAATGTTAGTATTTATTCTCGCTGTTTGAGCACTGTTCAGTTTTTATCTTTACAAGACTCCAGTTGAAGACGGCAACATGGCTATACTCGGATAGAACTTCAGATGGAAACTCGGATGTGGAACATCATATATAAGAAAGTCATCTGAGCGTTCAAGCCAACTGTTCAAATGTGGAACATCAGATATAAGAAAGTCAACTGAGCGTTCAAGCCAACTGTTCAGATGTGGAACATCAGATGTAAGAAATACAACTGAGCGTTCAAGCCAACCATTCGGACATAGAACATCGGATAAAAGAAAACATCTGAGTAATCAACTGTTCGTCAGATGTGACAATCCACCTGATCAGATGGAACATTAGTTGCAGGACTCAATCTGATAATTCGACAACATGAAGTTCAAGACAGCTGAGGGTTCAACTGTTCCTCTTCAGACAGAATGTCAGATGAAGGTAGCAATCAGATGGAACATCAGCTGAAAACCACTCAGATGAAGATTAAACGCCTCAACCGACTAACCAATGTTGAAAGACAAAGGTTGAAATTTGAATTTCAAATAGGAAGTCACGTGAAGGTTTGACGTTCTGTCATTACCTCATTTGGCCCAACACAAGGTTGTCTCAGAAGGAAAGCAGAAGTTTACAGTTGCCAAATCGGGAAAATCTGCAGAGATGAGAGACAAGTTATCGCTTTCACAGAAAAGAGATCAACGGCTCTTCTAACGGCTAGTTGATTCTCATCGCCTATAAATAGAGGCATTCATTCATTCATCAAGATAGAAGACAGAGGTGTGAAGAGACAAACAAGCGAAAGAACGACATTATAGTGCACACAAGCTAAACTACAAATATTCTCTAAGAACATCACCAATTGAGAGTTCATAGAGAGTTAGAATCTGTCTTGGTGTTTTCGATCTTAGTTTGAGTCTTTTTTTGTTCAAGCTTAGATCCTAGCTCACTTCTTTGTTAGAGCTAATAGTTGGAAAACCCACCCTTATACACATCCCCTAAAAAGGTTGTTAGGATCCTGCTCTTCCTGAAATTGAGTAGAAAGGTTGATAAGTACCCGCAAACTTATCTGTAAGGTAGATAAGTACCCGCAAACTTATCTGAACGGTTGCAAAGCCCGCGTAAGCTTTGTGGTAGCTGTCCTAAAGAATTTGGACTGAGTTGTGTGGACTCACAACTCCCCGTGGACGTAGGAGTTCTCTTCGAACCACGTAATTCCTTTGTGTTGTTGTGTTTTCTGTTCAGTTACTTTATGCATTTCTAACTGACCAACTAACCAGCACTCAAAACTGCATCTTTACATTTCAACTGATTTGGTTGTTGACTGACCTTGCATCTGAGCGTGAGTTGTTTTTATACGAGTTGTTTTTGTATCCACCACATTCCGCACAGCACCACTCTTCTAGCTGAGTTTTCTTACTCAGTTGTGATTCCAGCTGAGTCTTCTTACTCAGTTGTGGTAATTTTCGGGGTTTGTTTTTAAAATTTCCTATCTGGTGTATTCCCCCCCCCCTCCATACACCAGAACTCGTATCGGGACCATCAAGTGGTATCAGAGCAGTGGTTCAAAAGACCGCTGTCTCTGTTTCACGAGGTGTGAATCGAGGTGTTTTTCTTCAGTGGTCAACTGAATAGATCTTTTTCACGCTAGTGCATTTCTGCTTGCATTTGTTGTCTGTTTATTGTGTGCAGATGGATGTTAAAGACAAGATTGTTGTTATGTTCTCGGTTGTGAACTATACATCCTGAAAAACTCGGATAAAGAAGATTCTACTGTTCAAGCATCATCAAATGCAACAAGTAATTACATCCGGACCGATCACCATCATGGAAACAGTCATTCGCACTCCTACAAATCCAATGATGGGGATGCAACTGAGGTGATGGTTGAGAAGAAGCCAGAAGATTTTACTCCTGAGGAAGCAAGAGTGAGCCAGCTGGATATCTGGGCTCAGAGCACTATCATGTCCACAGTTGGACAAGACTATCTTCCATGGATAGAAGAGTGCAACACAGCTAAGGAGATGTGGGACATTTTGGCATCTCTTAGTGAAGGGAGTGACGAAACCAAGGAGAACAAGTTCTCCCATGCTTGTCAAGATTTTGACAACTTCTGTCTAAAAGTCGATGAAATCATTGATCAGTTGGAGCTTCGGTTCATGGATATCATCCGAAGGATTCATTCTATCCGATGAGGGAAATATACTTTGAGAGAGATCAACCTCAAAGTATTACAAGCCCTACCAGCTGAGTGGGACACCTTCACCAACATTCATGAAAGCCGAGCTGATCTTGGAGAGATGGGAACGGACAGACTGTTCTCAATTCTGAAAGGAAACGAGTACAAGATGAACCGACGAAGATCAACTCAGTCCTCGGTGCAGACGAGTCGACTTGAGGATGTTGGTTTAGGAACAAAGACAGTAGCACTTCGAGCCGACTATTCCAAGCCGCGAACATCAAGGGCAATAAGATCTGCGGACACACCTTCGAAGGAGCCGAGCAGAGAAGAGCTGCAACAGAGTATAGCCGCCTTGTCAAAGAAGCTGGCTGACATGGAAACTCGGTTTGGAAAATACAAGCGGTTCTATAAATCCAACCGAACTCGAGATAACTCAAAGCATGTGAACAACGGTTGCTTTGAATGCGGCAAAGAGGGACACTTCAAAGCTGATTGTCCAGATCTTTCGAAGAAAGATAGAGAAGCGTTGAGGGCCAAGCAAAATGCAAAGAACAAGGCCATGGTTGCAGAAGAAGCAGCTGATAACATGGACATCTTCACTGACACTGAAGATGAGGACGAACTGACTTCCACCAACAATGCTATCAGACAGGATCAATGTCTCATGGCATTTGGAACTGACCAGGATGATGCTGAGGTACATTCTAGTCCATTTAATTTAAATTCTTCTAATGCTACTAACATGCAGAAAACAGTAGATGAAGAGTTGGAGCCCTCTTGGGGTGACTTCCTAGAACTCAGTGAGGAACTGCATCAGCAATCGGTTGAGTTTAAGAATCTTCAAGAACAGTTCGCTAGACTTGAAGAATCCTTAACCGAAAAGGATGATCTGATCAAGAATCAAATCAAAGAGATTGATGATCTCAAAAGTCAACTGAATGTGGCCAACCAAACTAAGGCTCCAACCGATGAGGATTTGAAGGAACAGATCAAGGAGCAGCATGAGCAGTTGAACAAATAAGAGGCACAAATCGACCAGCTGATGAAGATGTCAGACACACAGACCGAGCATATAGTTGTTTCTCTCAAGGATCTACAAACTGAGAAGGACAACCTGATAAAGCTATATCAGTCATCCAAAATCATCGAGAATCTTATCAGTTACCGACGACAAATGGATGACGTGTCTGGACTCGGCTATGACATAGTCAAGGACACTGGAATTTCACCCGCAACCTTCATCAAGGTTGTGGATGTCACGGTTGCCAAACCTAATACGGTTGAGTCTGCAACTCCCCAACTTAATCCAACCTCCACGTCACAGCAAGTACCTACAGCACAACCTGCTAAGGGAACTGCAGCTGAGAAAGGAAAAGGAGCTGTGGTTGGAGAACTGAAGAACCCATCGGTTGCGATAACAACCGAGGGGGAATGTTCCAGGACTCAGAAGAGGAACCAGAGACGTCGGAGATACAATCAAAACCGACCTCAGAACCGACCTCAGAACCAACCTCAGAACCAACCTCAGAACCGACCTCAGAAGGGATGGAATCAACAGAACCGACAGGGATTCAACCATCAAAATCAACATCGGTTCCATCATCAGAACAACCAGAGGTTCCATCAGAGTCAACCAATGTGGAACAGTTCCTACAGCTGCGGGTATTCATGCCAGAACATGAATCAACAACAGGGCATGAACAGCTGTCGTCAACAGTCAGGAAAATGGAATCAGACTCAGCTACAAAGATTCCAAAATGGCGTCCGACCTCATCTGCAAAATCAAAAGGGTCAGAAACGTCAACAAAACAGGAGGAACGCCTCTCCTCCTAAAGCTCACAATGGGAGAAATGAATCTCCTCCCAAGAAACAGAACATCAACAATAACAACAAGCCTAAGGATGACCGAGGTGTTGTTATAGTTGATGGAGAAGGAAAGATAATTTGGAATGACAAATCTATCCAAATCTACAGGGAAAAACGATCCACAGTTCAAAGGGGAACTGGTTCTAACCCTCCAGGACCCAACTAAAATTTGGGACCTAAGCGTGTTTCTCTGTGCAGGAGCAGGAGGAACAGCTGAGGAAGAATAAAGCATCACATACCATGTGGGTGATGGACGGTGGATGCTCGAAACACATGACAAATCTGAGGGATTTGCTTGGGAGTTTTGTGAAGAAGGAAGGACCATCTGTTACCTTTGGTGACAACTCAAAAGGTCACACCAAAGGCTACGGTACCCTTGAAACCAATCTCATGTCTATTCCCAATGTTTCATATGTTGATGGATTGAAATATAACTTGCTCTCCATCAGCCAATTCTGTGATAATGGCTTCTCTGTCAAGTTTGATCCACAGGGCTGCAGGGTCAAAAATGTCAGAACAAAGCAAGTCATATTGTTTGGAGATCGATCTCCAACCGGGAATGTCTACTATGCAGATTGGAATAGTAGTCCTCCTGACACCTGTCTTCTATCGAAGAGTAGTTCAGATATGAGCTGGCTGTGGCACAAAAGGCTCAACCATCTGAATTTCAAGACAATGAACCGCCTTGCGAGACAGGAACATGCAAAGGATATTCCGAACCTTGTGTTTTCACCAACACATATCTGCAGTGCATGTCAACTGGGAAAGCTCGCTAGATCCTCCTCTCGGTTGAAAACGATTCCATCAACCGACCGAGTATTGCAGCTGATCCATATGGATCTCTTTGGGCCTGTTACTCCCAAGAGCATGAATGGTAACGAATATACACTTGTTGTTACTGATGATTTCTCTAGGTACACGTGGACCATTTTCATGGGTCACAAGAGTGAAACCCGAGATGAGCTCCCTAAGCTGATGGATCGGATATCTAACCAACAAGAGATGAAAATCATTTCTATCCGATCAGACCGTGGAACCGAGTTCCTTAATGAAACCATCATTGAATACTGCGAGAAGCACGGAATCACTCATCAAACATCGGCTGCTCGTACTCCACAACAGAATGGAGTAGCCGAACGAAGAAACCGAACGCTGAAGGATGTTGCTATATCCATGTTGACAAGCTCAGCTCTGCCAAAGAGATTTTGGGCTGAGGCAATCAACACAGCTTGCTACACCCAGAACCGGTCTCTTCTGACCAAGCGGTTGGGAAAGACTCCATATGAACTATGGAGACGCAGAAAGCCTGATATTTCATATTTTTGCGTTTTTGGTTCTAAGTGTTATATTCACAATAATGGAAAAACTCAGTTAAAAACTTTTGACGCCAAGGCTTCGAAGGGCATATTTCTCGGATATGCCGCTCGGATCAAGGCTTATAGAATTTTTAACAACAGCTATCGAGTTGTGGAGATAACACCTCATGTTAGTTTTGATGAATTTACTTTTGAGTGCAGGGAACAGGCTAAAGGACAACAAGTTGATCCACATGTTCCACCAGCTCACACCAGATCGCAGGTTCTAAGGCAGAAGAATCTGGCTGAACCATTGGTATGGGCAACCGAGGATGATGATCCTTGTTCCTCTGAAGATGAATGTGAGGACCCCAGCTCATCTCAAGGGGGAACTTCAGCTGATGTTACTCCAACTGCATCAGCATCCGAAGCCCAACCGAGCCCGGTTCGAAATATTATCCATGTTGAGGATCCAAACTCAACAGCAGATAAATCACCTGTTCTGAAGATCACAGCATCTCCCACGGCTCAGGATATCCCATCCTTTGAAATCACGGAACCACCACTGTTGGAAGAAGAAGGAAGACGCAACAAGAGATGGTATGAAGATCATCCCAAAGACAACATTATCGGAGATCCAGCTAAAGGTGTGCGTACTAGGAGCAGAGTTGCAAATCCAGATTCAGCTGAGAAAGATTCCAGCACTTACGCCAAATATGCTGAAGAGTTGGCAGTTCATGAGGAGTTCGAGCAAGCCGGAGATGTTGCCATGATTTCATGTTTCGTGGTTGATGTGCCAGAGCCGAAGCATGTTATGAAAGCTCTCAACTGTGTTCATTGGACAATAGCCATGCAAGAAGAGCTGAATGAATTTCTACGCAACTGTGTATGGGAGTTGGTAGAAAGACCAAATGGTGTTAAAGTCATTGGATTAAAGTGGATTTTCAAGAACAAGAGAGACGCCATTGGATTCATCGTGAGAAACAAGGCAAGGTTGGTAGCTCAGGGATATTGACAACAAGAAGGAATTGATTTTGAGGATTCCTTCGCGCCTGTTGCAAGGTTGGAAGCCATCCGAATATTTCTAGCCTATGCCGCATTTCACAAATTCAAGGTTTATCAGATGGATGTGAAGTGTGCTTTCCTCAACGGTGATATTAAGGAAGATGTTTATGTTGAACAGCCTCCCGATTTTGAGACTGGTGATGGAAGAGTGTATAAGTTGAAGAAAGCAATCTATGGATTGAAGCAAGCACCTAGGGCTTGGTATGACACTCTCTGTGGTTTTCTTCTGAACTCGGGGTTCAAACGAGGGTCAGTTGACAAAACACTGTTCACCATAAAAGTTAGAGAAGACATACTTGCTGTGCAAATCTATGTCGACGACATCATATTCGGCTCCAAGTCGGAGGAGCGGTGCGAGAAATTCTCAACTCTCATGAAGGAGAAATTCAAGATGTCAATGATGGGTGAGATGAACTATTTTCTTAGGCTGCAAGTGAAGCAGTCATCAAAAGGGATTTTTATTAATCAGTCCAAATATACAAAGGAGCTCATCGCAAAGTTCGGTTTGCAGACAAGCAAAACCACAAGGATCCTGATGAATACTAACTGGAAGATTGAACCCGGATCTGAGGGAAAACTCGTGGATGCCAGTAAATATAGAGGGATTATTGGTTCTTTGCTATATCTAACCGCCAGTCGGCCAGATATATCTTACGCGGTTGGAGTGTGTGCTCGGTCCCAAGTTCAACTGAGGGAAGCACACATGTTGGCAGCAAAGAACATCATTAAGTATCTGAAGGGTACTGTTAATGTTGGGTTGTGGTACCCAACTGACGACAATATCCAACTGTCCGGATACTGAGATGCAGATCTAGCCGGAGATCGGTTGGACAGGAAGTCCACATCTGGACACTGTCAGTTCATGGGAAGCAAGCTAGTCTCAAGTTTTTTCCAAGAAACAAGCATGTGTTGCCACTTCTACAACCGAGTCAGAGTATATGGCTGCCGGTAGTTGTTGCATGCAAGTGTTGTGGCTCAAGCAACAGCTGAGAGATTATGAAGTAGCAACTGGACAGGTTCCCATCCATTGTGATAGCTCAAATGCCATTGCTATCTCTTTGAATCCTGTTCACCGCTCTCGGATGAAGCACATCGACATCCGACATCATTTTATCGGAGATCATATTGAGAAGAAGGATGTATCTGTGGAGAAGATTTCAACTGAGATTCAGAGAGCCGATATCTTTACCAAACCTCTAGCCGAAGCACGATTCAAGATGTTATGCGATCTCCTTGGATTGTTGGATCCATCAGATGAGGAATCAGCCGAGGTGAAGAAATAAATATCCATCTGAGGGGGAAGCTCAGATGAAGGGGGAATCTCAGATACGGATCGCCATCCGAAGACATCAGACGTCAGCTGAACAGACAAACTCGAGTCAGCTGATGGTATGCCGCAACATTGGAACATAGCTGATTCCGACATCAGCTGGCAGGTATCATTTATGGCTGCATGTGTTTAGTTCTTAAATGAAAATGTTTGAAATAAATTCAAACATTCCTGAGCATGTCAGATAGATTAAAATAGCCGTGCATTTAATGTAAAGTACGACTGAACATCAATAGCCTTACTTTATAGTGCGACTGGGCTGACATAAAAACAGTTCACCTTCTCACGCGCGGGTGTTGGAACTCAGAATGTAATGTCAGTCAAAGTTAGTCAACAGTCGCAAGATCTCAGCCGTTGATGGATTCGCGCCATTCAATCTTAGCCATCCATTTCAAACGACCCACTAACCTATAAAAGGCGGAAAATCAAGAAGTGATTTCTTACCTTCTATACTTGTGTTTATCTGAGTAATTGTTCATCTTCGTCTCTGATTCTGTCTTACCATTTTCTGCTAAGTTCTTCTTTTTATATATAAACCTCTCTGGAATACTAAATGGCACCGAAAGCTTCATCACAAGGAAAGAAGATGGCATCTTCATGACCATCTTTTGTCCCTTCGTCATACGAGGAATCTTTTGATATGATGTTATCCAGAATCCACTTCGAGCAGATTCTATCAACAGAAGCTCTGGACTCGTCGGCGTTATCCCCTCTCGCCGATCTTCTCAGGGATAATGGCCTTCTTGAGTGGGCAACGCTCTTTCCCACCCACCTTCTCAGGCGACAGGTTGGAGAATTCTACATGAATCTGAATCACGAACAGGGTGTTGGCCTTGTTTCAGAAATCTCATGTCGACAGCGCGACGTTCCTGCCAGAACCGTCCGCCATGTCAACTTTCACCTACCGGTTTCTGAGATGCTACGCTCCATCATTCCACCGAATCTGACCGCCAGAGACACCGTCGAAAACATCTCAGATGCAGATGCAGATCAATTTCTGGAGAATGCACTCATCTCTGCAGAAAAATTGAGGAGCAACATGCAGCGAACAAAGTTGAAACCCGAGCATCGACTTCTGTTCGATGTTGTATCTAAGGTTGTCTTTGGATACAACGGAGCCTTTGGAGATATCAGCCGACCCAAGTTCAAGCAGCTGATAGCTTTGGAGCACAAACATAACATCAACTGGTTCAAGTACTTCGAACACCAGTTGACGATGGAGAAGTAGAAGATTACAGAAACCATAACTGATTCCGGGGAAAAGTTGTTGAGTGTTAAGGGAACTCTCAACTTTGGAGTCAAAATCTCTGCCCTGATCATTCTCGCCACAAAGGATCAGATTAAGGTGTGGGAAGATAGTGAGGAGACACCAGTCAAGAGGCAGATGCTGTTCCCAACAACCAAGAAAGCTCTTGATGTGATTCGGAGTGTCTACACTCCCAAAGACAAAAGGGAAGCTGTGAAATCAGCAGTGGAGAAAGATACAGCTAAGGAGCTGCCTCCAGCTGTCGGTCACTCTTCCAAATCAATAGCTACACGCCGACTCAGAGATGAGTCAGAAAAGGATAAGGAGGAAGAACCGATTAAGAAGAAGTTGAAAGTTCGTATCAAGAAGTCAATTGCAAAACCAGCTGAGGAGGCACCATCTGAGTCGAGTCACTCAGTTGACGAGACTGCTTTCGAGATTGTTCCTCGCGAAAGCGAAACAAGGAAGGAGAGGTCTCCCCATCAAGATGTGATGGAAGGGGTGGAAACCGATCCGGAAGATGAGCCAAACATGTCCTCGGATGCAACTTCCTCTTCATCCAAGGAATCCAAAGATGTTCCATCCTCCCCCACGGCAGGAGCTGATGCCGTACAGCTCAGATAGGTTCCCGCAACCGATCCTCAGTCAGAAATTCCGAGCTCCCCACTTGATGCCAACATTGAGACCACTTCTTTGGCCAATGTTGAGGAACCTCTCAATGCCAACATCACCACCCAGTCAGAAATTCTGAGCTCCCCGCTCGATGCCAACATTGCGACCACTTCTTTGGCCAATGTTGAGAAAACTCTTGAATCGATTCCCTACAAAAATCTCTCTCCCTCCCCCATCGACGAAGAAGCTGATCGTTGAGCTGTCGCGCTGGAACATGAAGGCAAGTTGGCATATTGCTTTCAGAAGTTGATTGGTATGTTCCTAGAGGCGCGCGACATGCCCACCTTTGCCACTCTCGGAACTGAGCTGCTGTATCAATTCAACATCATCTTCAGCCACTGGTATGTCAAGGAAGATACCATCCGGATACACAGCTGGAACCAGCTCAAGGCCGATGAGTCCCGTCTAAGGGAATACTTCAATTATACCAACCTTGAGGTTGCGTACAACAACAAGATTGCACTGCTGACTCGCCGTCTAGATGTCAGCAAAGCAGAAGGAAGAGACACAAGGGAGACATCAGAACAAGAATGTGTCACTTTCCTTGACAACATGCTGACCAAGTCTGCTAATTTTGTAGATGATCTTGATGCAGCTGCAGCAGCAGCAAAGCAGGAAGAAGAAGAACTTCAACAGTACTTGGCCAATCGCCAAGCCATGGTTACTGTTAAACAACCAGCACCAGCTGAACAGCCAGCACCAGCTGAACAGCTAGCACCCTCCTCAGATGAAATTTGTGAGCTGATCGCTGAGAGGGTCAATCAGCTGAGGAAGGAGATGATTGCCAACATCCAGCTCAACCGAGAAGAACAACTAAGGATGATGGAAGCTCAGGATGACAAGCTTAGGAAGATGCTGGAAGAACAAGATGCGATGAAGATGAAGCTGGATGACTTCTCAACATCCACCAGCAAAGACATCGCCGACCTGAAAACAACCATTATGGGAATCAAATCAGACCTGAACGTGTTCAAGTCTATCTCAGAATCCAATCTTGCAAAGTCTCAAGAGACGCAAGACAAAGAATGGGATTCCCGGTTCGAACAGAAATGGGCTGAGTTCGTCGCCTTTCAAACTGAAGTCACTGAAACCTTCGCCGCCATGAAGAAAGCTGATCAAGAGCGTCGTGACAAGGAATTGGCGAAGAAGGTTGATGTGGAATGCGTAGTAGATGAACTCTTCAACCAGATTCAGCAGGCTGAACAGAACCTCACTTCTCTGGATGGCTCAGTCGCAAGCCTTATTGCTGATGCCAAAAAGGGGGAAGATGAGACCCAGGAAGATGAGATGCAAGAAGCTGAAGAAGAGATACTAGCCGGGAAGGAATCTCAGCTAAAGAAGAAGACCGAGCTGAAGAAGACAACTCCGAAAAAGAAGTCCGCTCCGAAACCAACCGACAAGAAACAACAACAGCTGAAATCTATTGTTGTCGGAGGAGAAGAAATGGCCATGGACATGGAGCAGGCGAAGGAGTATGGAGTCTCCTACAACTCCATAGCTGAGATTGCAGCCGAGATCGATGCTGAACTCGACGGTATTACAACCGAAGAGTGTATTGCTGCTGCTAAGGCTATGGATGTTCCGGAGAAGGATTACATGAATCCAGAATGGATCAAGAAATTAGTGGCCAACCAAGCTACAAGAGTTAACAAATTTGAGGAAGAGCTTGCCAAGGTTACCAACAACTTGGACAGAAATGTTGCCTCCCGATGCCGACGACGCATTGAGAAATGTTTCACCTCATTTTGTGTTTCATTTTGGTGTGTATTTATGTGTCAAGTAATCTTTCTCATCATAATTTTGTCCGATTTTATTGTTAAATTCATTGGTTTTAGTTAATCTCTCTAACATGTTGGTTTTGCAAGAATTGCACGAGAATAGACGAGATATGGACAAAAATGAGAAATGATGTGGCAAATATAATATTTGAGGAGTTTAACTTGATATGATTGAAGTACGTCTCGATACGAGTTTGTAGGCGAAAACCGTGTGCAAATCGGAGTTCGGACGAGAGAGATATGATCAAAACAAGGAGGCCGCGCGAAGCTGAAAATGTTGAACGCTCGTTCAGCATGTTGGGCGCTCGTCCGGCATGCTCGCCCGTGTTCAGCGATCGTCCAGTAGTGCTATGTGACGGCGATAAAGTTTCAGAGAACTCACCTCGGCGACCGTTCAGGCTCAACGCTCGTCCAGCATGGACGAGAAAGCTTCAGAGAGCAAACTCCAGCGCTCGTCCAAGTCCAGCGCTCGTCCGTGCTTGCGTGCTTGTGTGGTGTTGGACATGGGCGATCGTACGTGTTGAGGCAGCGAGATTACTGCTTATAAATAGGCGCTATTTATTTTTCCAGACTGACGTATTTTCTTTTCCTTTCGTTTTTCTTCCACCACAGAAACCTTATGAATATATTTCTTTTCCAGTTTTCTTTATTTCTTGTTCTTCCAATTCTAGATAGATTTATTTCTTCCAATTCGTAAGGATTTTGTGACAGATTTCCACTACGGATTCAATTCAATTATTGTGAGTTCTTTCTTTTTACTTTAATTATGTTTATAATTTATTTTGTTCTTAGAACTAGGGTTTATAATTCCGCCTAGATTATTTTGTCTTTTAATTATTTAGAATTAGGACAACCAAACCCAACCAATCTTTACTGCTTTCATTTTATTTCTCTTTTTCTTTTCGCAACACAACATCGCCCTGTTAAGTCTTCCTCGAGAGATACGACTTGGGTTGATTAATTTATACTACTTTGATCTCGTTTAATTGCAGGCGACTTAGGATAAATTTAGTTGAACAAATTTGGCGCCGTTGCCGGGGAAGACTTTAGGCGATTTTTGTGTTGCAACTTTATTTTTATTTTTCTTGTTGATTTCTTTTCTCCCCCAGTTGTGTGTGATGTGTTTTCTTATTTTTGTGTATGCAGGAACTAAGGAAATAATCTAGAGATACTGGGGTTGTTCTTCGGGTTGCAGGGATCCGTAGAATATGCAGGGTTACCAGCCATATTGAAGTAATGAGTCGAGCTCTGCATGGAATCAAAACCAATGGCAGAGTTCGAGTTCAACATATCCATTCGGGCCATCTTATGAGCAGCAAATGCCATACTCACCTCAGCAGCAGTATTTTCCTCCTCAGCAACAATACTTTCATCCTCAGCAACAATACTTTCCTCCACAATACTCATCTCAACAGATGTCATACTCAGTGCAACAAGCTCAATTCCAACCTCAACTTGAACAATTTCAATATCTTCCTCCTCGACAATCTTCTTTGGAGGATACAATGAATGCTTTTATCCTGGAAAGCAAACAAACGAGGGAGTCACAAGGGGATGCACTTGAGCGCCTCACCACACAGGTGGAGCAGATTGTTGAGACGGTGAGTGTGATGCAACAGAATCTGGCAGAGCAACTTCCGTGGCAGTCTCATCAGGCTCATATCGACACTTATCTTAGTGACAGCGAGAGCGATGAAGTGGATGCACACGAGGACACTACTTTTCAAAAGAGCATGAATTCTGATGACTGTGATCGGGAGGAATTAACGATTCTGGAGGAATTAGATGAAGATGACTATATAATTGAGCCTGTAGTGTTGGAGGATGTAGAAGAGCTATGCGATCAAGGAGTGAACGATGAGACTGAGTATCTGGTTAAGCCTGCTGTGGTGGAATGTGCAAATGAGCTATGCCTTTCGAATCTGAAGGATGGAAGATTGAATGGAGAAGAATATTTGCCGGTGTTTGGGTTTCCCAAGATTATTGCCAAATTTTTCTCTTATTCAGGTTTTTATTTCATATCATCTGATTCATTCCTTCAGAATTGATTTACCTAATATATCTTTCTTATTATATTTATTTTAAGAGTAATAATTAATTTAATAATAAATAATTAATTACTTTTAAAATCATAATTCACTGATGTAATCCTATTATAACTCTTATAAAAAACAAATTATATTAGAAGTTTGGTCTTATTCATTACTTTTGAAAATTATGTTAGAAATTTAGTCTAATATAACTCTTCATTGCTTTCGATAAATTGTGTTGGTCTATTATGATGCAATTAATCAATTACCATTTAACTGATTTATAAGTGATTTAATTAATTAGCTCTATAATTTACATGCACTATAATAACAAAAAATCTTGAAAAAAATATATTAATATTTTAGCATGTATGTGAAATTTTGCAAATTCAGGTTGAATCATTTTAGGGTTGTTTCTATTAGCTTCAATTGGATAATGAATAGCATAAACAAAAATGCTATGAGAATATGCATGAGTTTGTATGAAAATTGAATAAACTTGTACAAATCAAAGTACTGCTTGTGAAATTGTATAATCTTAAATATTCGTCCCAAATTACATGTTATATAAAATAAAAAATATCATTAATGTTAATTAATTACTATTAGTACATAGTTCCGTGCGATATACATATATCAAATTATAAAGATCTATAATTTTAATGTAAATTAGTAAGTATATTTATCAAATAGTTTAAAAGTTTTGTAAGTAGATAACAATAAAATAAACGTTGAAGTAGTAAATTGGTGCCAGTTAAAAGCCAAACAAATTTAAAAAGTTTGAGGAACATTATTATAGTGATCAAGTAAATCATTTTTTTTATCATGATGTTATTTATTTGACAAATAGTCATAGTTAAGTTAAATGTTATATTTCCAATATTTAAGTCTTAAACAATCACTTATAGTTCTTATATTTATACAGTTATAAAATTATGGTCGTTTCCCTTTGAGATGATATGGCTATACATGAAGGGAAGTTGAAAAAATCAGTGGGCCAAAATCCAATTGTAACTATTTCAAATCAATGTTTTAAAAATCGGCCCGGCAAGCGAACCGGTCAGTTAATCGGATTACTGGGTCATCGGTTCGACTTGTTGAACCGTTCTAAAAAACTTGAACAACCCATTAATCAATTATAATTTAATATTATATATATATATATATATATGTGTGTATATATGTGTGTGTGTGTGTGTATTAAATTTAAAAAAACTATTAAATAATAAAAGTTAGATAAAAATAAAAAAGGTATAGTTATATCATAGCAATCAAAACTCCAAAAGTAAATATAATGTTCAATCTTCTTGAACAAATCATAGTATGTCCTTAAAGAAAATTAAAATATACTAGAATGGAAGAACAAATACAAATCTTATTCAATTCCAAAGATCATCCTCATCATTATTTCCAGGGACCTTAGTTCATCTAATTGCATACGATAGAGGTTGTAGTGAGTAGGGATGAAATTGGTTACTTGAAAAGTAAAAAGTGAAATTTCAGAAATCTGGAATTGGAACGTCAATTTCTCATATTTTTTAATTTGTCGGGTTTTAATGGGCTATCGGGTCGTCGGGTCACCGGTTTTTACCGGTTTCTAGCGGTTCGCTTCGGGTTGGGTCAAATTTTAATTTCTATCAAAACCGACCAGGCCAAATGACCGGTTCACGGGTTTTCCGATCCGACCGGCTGGGCCGGACCGGGTTTGAAAACATTGTTTCAAATGTCACTCAAAAAAAGATTTTGGGTGATGCATGCATAATTATATATCAATGCATTCAATTATATTTATTAGGTCTATGACAGTTACAAAGTACAATCACATCCATATTACAAATCTTACCAAAATAACAAGAGATGTTCAAAGGTGAAAAGGTAAGTGATGAATAGTGAAAATTGATTCAATAATTTTATGTCCTTCATGTATAGCAATATCATCTCAAAGAGAAATGACCATAAACTTAGAACTGTATAAATATAAGAAATATAAGTGATTGTTTAAGACTACAATTGGAAATATAACAATTATATTAAATATGACTATTTATTAAATACTAAATAACATCATCATAAAATAAATAGTTTTTTTATTTAATTATATTGAAACTTTATATTTGATCAATTTACATATGTTACTTTTATGTTATAATAAAAGTTAGAGTAAATAATGATTCAGAAATTATCACAAGCACAAACTGGAGACTTTGAAAGATCTTAACGAAAATTGTCATAAACTATTACATGTACATGTACTGTCACAGCCCCAAATCCCGAGGGACGGCAGAAGCCGGGGTGCGACTGAGATTGGATTAAAGAAGCGGGGAAGAAAGGGACTGACTGAATAAACATACATAAAAGACATCATAAATTCTATGAACAAGACTTCATTACCAAAAGAAAGAGTTAATCACGATGGATTACTCGACGAAGTTCTCAAAAGGAAAACTAAGTTATAATTACAGAACTTAGTCTACAGTGATTAAACATAAACAACAAAGTTTAGAGTTATGCAGCGGAATAGTGAACTAAGTACATAAGTCTTCTCTAACTCTATTCGACCTCAACTCAACCATCCACCACTGCCGTCGCTTCAACCTGCACATTTAGAAAATATATGCAGGGCTAAGTACGAAAGTACTTAGTGGACACAATGCCGAAAACATATTCATAAATATAGATAAACATGCATCTCATTTTATAGCGTATCGGGGTTTTCATTTAAAAGAGCCCGTGCCTATTAAACATTTTCATTTTATTCAAGAAGTAGCTCGCGAGCATATTTCATAGATGTTACGTTCAAATCTTGACCAAATCCTCATTCACCGTGGCTGGTTACCCCTCAACAGGATACCACATACACCACTGGCTACAAAGTGCACAAACTTTGGAAAGCATATAGCTAACTCAAAGCCGATCGTTAGTTAACACCTAATGGTTAACTCATAAAATCTGGAAAATACGAAGGTTAACTTAGATAGGTACAAGAGAACTCACATAAAACATGAAACAGTTTATGCCTGATATCACTTTGAAAACACAGTTATCAAAGCTCATAAAGAATCACTTTTGAGATGTGGAAAAACCCACATTTTATTTGATATATATATAGAAAGCCCACCTTATAAGTTACAGAACTATTAAACGAGTTTTCTGTCGTCGATCCTTCATCTTATCCCGAGTGCTGACTTCCTCCTTCATCGTAAATAATCATAACTTCGATAAGTCATCGAGTCGATAAAAGAAAACGGAAATCGAACTCGAAATCGAATTAGTTCTCATATGTTCTTAAGCTTTTAGGCCTTTGCACGCTATTCTAGATTCTTTTAATTAAACGGGAACGAGAATCGAACATTTCTCATTCAGAACTCTTACTTGATGCTAAGGTCAGTAAATTATGATAGTCAATACTTGGAACGACTTAAAAGATCGAAAGAGATTAAGTTGAGAAGAAATCAACTTAAGAAATTAAGTTTTGAAACTTCACTGCACAAGGCAGAGCTTCTGAGGACTGCCCAGAACAGAGTACCCTGAAACAGGGGAGATGCTCTGTACCGAATGAAAGCCAAGGAAGTCTAGTTTACTATCCAATTTACGGATCTCAATTTCGATAAACGAGCTAAGAGATATGGCAGTTTCCGGAAAGGGTCGCAAAACTGCCGAAGTTATCCCTAAGGTTTGATAAAAATCGGCGTGTGACTTCCTAGGTTCGTTTTATGTTCTCGTACCTAAATTCTCACGAAAATTATTCAACAGGGCAGTCAACACGTATTTTCATACGTGATGAACTCCATTTTATTTTTCCGTCTATGAATACGGCGATCAAAACCTCGTTGCTCAAACTATGCAATTACTAAACCAAATCAAGTTCCTAATTCAATTTCTAATTTCTCGGTTTCAATTATAACCTATCATTTCATAACTCCGATTAACACGTCGCCAACTACGAACTTGTTCACTTAACGATGAGATTCATTAATATCCAATTATTTTCTTAGTTCGACTTTTCTATCGATACTAAGGCTCGTTGCTTCGTTTCTTACCAAAATTTCAACGTTATTAGAATCCGATTAAATTCTACAACATTATTCAACATCTATCAAGACTCATTAGTATGTGATCCATATCCTTAACTCATTAACCAAACTCGGTTTATTTATGGATTTTCGTCTCTTATACTTTACCTAATATTTTTAGAATAATTCCAAATAATTCATATAATCAATTAACACTAATTAGGACATTATTTCATCATCAATTCCTTAATAGAATTAAGCTACATCAAACCCCTTAAACCCTTAAATTTTCGGTATTAGGAAATAATTAGGGCAAGTGATTTTATTCATTAATTTCATCCATTAATCCAATTCTAAACCTACCACATCAAGTATTATTCAAGAATTAACAATCCTACATCATTAATTTAAGATTTCCAACTCAAACCCTAACCTAAAAATCGGTGGTCATCAAATTATTAGGGGATTCCATTTATTTTTGCATCATTCCTCAATTAAACATCCCCTAAGCTCCGTTATACAAACAATTTATGAATTAAAAACATCCTATAGTAAAGCCCTAAATTTCGGTCACCTCTAGTAATTAGGGTTCTTGAATTTTTCCATCAATTAAACCATAGAGATTAGTTTCTATCCATTTAATTACATGATTTAAGACTTAAATCATTATCCTAATTAATCTAAGATTTTCGGTCATAGCATGAAAATTAAAAGATTGGAAATCTAATTGGATAGATTGATGGAGGAGATTATTACCTTGATTATTAATGAAAGTGAAAGTGAAATTAGATGGATGATGATCAAGATGTGGTGCTTGGGAGCTTGAAGAACCTTGAACTTCTTCAATGGAGATCAAAGAAATTGAGAGGGAGGAGTGTGTGTGTGTGACCGTGTATGAGAGGGAGAGAAATGAGGGTGATGACAAGTTATTTAGATATTTAGGTTAAGACTTAGGTGTCCCTTATTATATTATTAGAACATAGTAAAGTTATGAGTCATAAAGTAGAATTAATATAAAAATCAAATATCCTACATGTGTGAGAGGGTGCAAGTCGGTTGGGAGAGGGAATTATTTCTCCAAACCCGCATTTTTCCGGCTCGTTACGACGTTATAACAATCGAGATAATAAAAACGTATTCGGCGCGTTTTCGTCAAAACCCGATTTGACCATTAATTCCGATATATTTAACTCATTCGGAAAATATATTTTAAAACTTAAAATCCGACAAAATCTCGGAACCTTACAGTCCGAATTTCGTCCGGAAAAATAATAAAAATGAACTTTCTCGGGCGAACTCGTATCGCAATTTCGTGAATGTAAAAATCAGACGGTTTCCCGATCTGAGTTCTCGAACTAAAAAGTTATCGTACGCGATGACCCTAAATACAGTAGTCATCTAGCTGACTTCCGTAATTTATTTTCGGAAACGGATTTCACCGTTAGTCTTAGAATTTAATTTTATGAACTTAGGCGTGCAAAACCATAATTATTATTAACTTTGAATTTTTAACGCAGTAGAAATTTTTCGGGGTATTACATGTACATGTACCATCGGTCTTTATATCTTCTTGAACGTTTTGGATACACAAATATGAATTTTTATTGGAATAGGATTTTTGCAAGTAACTAATATCCTCAATCCCTTTAGAGAGGAGTATTATATATATTTTAACTTATCAACTCTATTATACTCACTGACGTCCAAATTAAGCCCAAAGTATAATCCATATTTACTCGAGAGTTAAGATAATATCTATTTTCTTGGGAAAATCAGATATTGTACTTTTCTGATTTTGAATTCAAACTTCATTATTAGTGCATATTATATTATATGTATAATAATGAACATAAAGTTGATTTACACTTTGTTTGAAAATAAAATTAATATTCCATCGTAACAAATATTTTTGGTATACAACTAGACATATAGTTTGTTCAAACCCTTATTTTATTCTAACAATATATATTTATCAATTTACTAATTATGATTAATTAATTATTACGAAATTCTTATTTTATATTACATGAATCTTACTATTACTTGATCGGAATTGTTGATGGGATTTAAAACAAATCAACAATATGGTACAATTTTTATAAAAAGTGCTCAACACCCTGTCCAAAGAATGTTGAAATTACAATATGAAAAAGATGTATGAGGAAGTTGTAATGATAAAAATACAATTACATATAGCTTTATAATAAAATATGTATACCTCCGGTCCGGTCCTTTTTCATAGGAGGGAGTGACATAGAAATTAAAGAAAAAGTTATTATGAGTTGAGACTAAGTTAGGGTACATAATGGAATATTTTATTGTGTGGGTTTGACAAAAATAGATAGGAAATTATTTGGGACCATCCCAGAAACAAAAGATAGAAAGTTATTTGGGGACTCAAGGTAGTATTAACTTTTATTTTATACTATTATAGGTTTAGAATAACCCGAAATATTGTACAGGGGGATTATAATGCGCATATCACGATGTTCAATGAAGTTGATGTAATATATGTAGGATGTCGATTGATAAGTATATGGTACTTCCTCTGTCCTGCGAAAGATGACATCTTTTCCTTTTCAGTACGTCCTAGGAAAGATGACCTTGATGGTCCCAATACGAGTTCTGGTGTATGGGGAGGGGGGGAATACACCAGATGCAACTTTTTAAAACAACCCCCTAAAAATAACTCAACCGAGTGAAGTAACTCAGTTGGAATCACAACTGAGTAAAGAACACTCAGTTGGAAGTGAAGTGTTGTGCGGAATGTGGTGGAAATTAAACTCGTATAAACACAACTCACGCTTTTATGCAAGGTCGGTCAATAACCAAGACAGTTGAGAATGCTAAGATGCAGTTTGTATGCTGGTTAGATAGTCAGTTGAATATGCAATAAGATAACTGAAAATAAACACAAGCACACAGAGATTTACGTGGTTCGGAGATAACTCCTACGTCCACGGGGAGTTGTGAGTCCACACAACTCAGTCCAAGTTCTTCTGGACAAACCACAAAGCTTACGCGGGCTTTGCAACTGTTAAGGATAAGTTTACGGGTACTTATCAACCTTACAGATTAGTTTGCGGGTACTAATCAACCTATCTACTCAATTCCAGGAAGAGTAGGGTCCTAACACTCCCTTTGAGAGGATGTGTGGAAAAGATGGGTTCCAACTAAAAGCTCGAACAAGAAGTGAGCTATGATCTAACACTCTACGAACTCTCACTAAGTGATGTTCTCAAGGTTCGATCAAAAGACACAGAAACTAATTCTAACACTCTAGAACTCTCAAGTGATGTTCTAAGAGATTGAATGCAGTTCATCTTGTGAAGAATTTTGTTCTTTCTTTCGCTCTTTGGTCTCTTCTCGTGTGTGTGTCTTGTTTGTGTCTTTGAATGAAGGCCTCTATTTATAGGCGGAGAGAATCAACTAGCCGTTGGATGAACCGTTGATCTCTGATCTTTGAAAGCGATGGCTTGTCTCTCATCTCTGCAGACTTTCCGGATTTGGCAACTGAGTGCTTCTGCTTTCCATCTGAGACAGCCTTGTGTTGGGCAAAATGAGGTAATGACAGAGATTCAAACCTTCACGTGACTTCCTTGTTTGAAATTCAAATCTCAACATTAGACATTCAGCAAGGGTGGTTGGTTGAGAGGTTCGTTCTTCATCTGACTTGTTCTTCAGCTGATGTTCTGTCTGAATGCTTCTATCTGAGTAAGATTAGTTGAACTCTCAGCTGACTTTGAACTTTATACTGTTGATCTTCTTGGTTCAAGTCCTACAACTGATGTTCTGAAACTGAACGATCAGTTGTCTTCCTTGTATCTGATTAGTTGGGTTCGAACGCTCAGATGACTTCCTTTCATCTGATGTTCTCTTCCTCCTTTCTACTTCTCATCTGATGAACGCTCAGTTGTTTTCCTTACAACTGATGTTCTATCTCTTGAACGCTCAGTTGTCTTTCTTACAACTGATGCTCTCTTTGCAACATCTTCCTTTGAATACTTAGTTGATTTTTGCATCTTCTTCCTTTGTATGCTCAACTATTGTTCTGACACTTGAACGCTCATGTGATGTTCTTATGTCTTCCCCCATTATGAATTCTTATGAAACGAACACTCAATTGTCTTTCTTGCAACTGATGTTCTATCCGAGTGAAGCCTTGTTGCCATCTTCAGCTGGAGTCCTGTAAAGATAAAATCTTAACAATACTCAAACAGCGAGCCTAACTACTAACATTAGGATCTGGCAACATCTACTCGGTTGGGGTCAGTTGGTTTTGGAATCAATCAAAACTTTTACTTAAATTTCCCAACAATTTCTCCCTTTTTAATGATGCCAAAACCCTTACTCCCTTACAGATCAAGACTCAATAACTTTAAAACCCTTATACAATTCTTACATATCCAAAATCTCAGCTGAAATTCTAGATAGTCTATAAGATTAAAACATCAAAGGGTTAGCACAGTTATAACATGGTATTGAAATAACTTTGCGATTCAGAGCTTGGACAATGAGAGATTGTACGTCAAGTTGAATTGTATAACTGGATAGTTTTCATTACAACTGAAGATTACAGAGATAAGCATAAAAGCCAAAAATTACAACAGTTGCTTAAAAACTAACTGAGCTAAAATTGTAGCCCATACTTACTAAAGATTCTCACAAAAATTTTCCTCTTAGCAGCTGACTCCTTGGAAATGTCCACCCCATGCTCCTTGCAAACCTGCCTGACCTCGGCTGCAATCTTCATCCGGTTCGGGTTGCGCGAGTCTGGGAGGAAGGGAGGCTGATAAGTAACCCTCTTTGGAACCGGAACTGTGTTCAGGTCCAGCTTTGCTTCAATCATAGCACGCCTGAACTGGCTGAACATGCCCGGGTCCCCTGAGTGCAACTCGGTCAGGGCTTCCTTGAACACTTTCCTCGGGTCATCGGTTGCATAAACCTTCCTGTAGTAGAAGTCGTTTACGAACTCCTGCTTGAAGAGCTCCCATTCCTCATTCCATTCGGTTGGCATCCACTTATCAACATGCCTAAACCGACTCTCGACCTTGGACTTCCCTGGCAACCTTTGTTGCTTCAACCGAGCTTTAGCCTTTGTTTGATGTTTGTTGATGCGGCGTCGGTTGCAGGAGGCAACATTGCGGTCCAAGTTCTGGGTAATCTTCTTCAGCTCCTCTTCGAACTAGTTCACCTTTCTGGCCTGGCTGGCGGCGAACTTCTTTATCCAGCTTGGATTCATATAGTCTTTTTCTTCAACATCCATAGCCTTGGCAGCTGCAATACACTCTTCGGTTGTGATACCGTCGAGTTCAGAATCCAGCTCGGCTGCGATCTCGGCTATGGAGTTGTAAGAAACTCCAAACTTCTCTGCCTGCTCCAAGTCTTTTGACATTTGAGCTCCACCGACTTCGGTTGACTTGGGAGCAGCAGACTTCCTTTGAGCAGACCTCCTCTTCAGCTGAGATTTTGTCGTAGCTGGCGTCTCTCCTTCGGCTAGGGTCTCTTCTTCGCCCTGCACCTCAACATCTGCCTCCTTCTCTTCCCCCTTTTTGGCATCAACAACAAGGCTTGCTACTGAACCATCCAGAGAGGTGAGTTGTTGCTCGGCTAGTTGAATGCGGTTGAAGAGTTCATCGACCGCGCACTCGAGCTCCACCTTCTTCGCCAGTTCGGAGTCCTGGCGCTCTTGTTCGGCTTTCTTCAAGGCAGAGAGGTTCTCGATGACCTCAGTTTGAAAAGCAGCGAACTCAGCCCATCGCGACTCGAACCGAGACTCCCATTCAACATCTTGAGTCTGTTGGGACTTGGCGAGATTGGAGTCGGACAAGGATTTGATGACGTTCAGCTCCGACTTGAATCCCAGAAGAGTTGTCTTCACTTCAGAAATGTCTTGGCTGGTGGAGGAGGATAATTCTTCCAGCTTTGTCTTCATCGCAACATTCTCCTCCACCAGCTGCTTGGTCTTCTCGTTTTGTGCTTCCAACACGCTCACCTGGTCGACTTTTTATTGCTGGAGGTTGGCAAGCATCACAGTTCGCAGCTGGTTCACCCTCTCAGCTATCAGCTCACAGATTTCTTCTGAAGAGGGAGCTGGCTGATCAGCTGGAGAGGCATCTTCAATCAAAGCTTGTTGCTCAACTGTCACCATGGCTTGGCGGTTGGCCAGGTACAATTGCAACTCTTGTTCCTCGTCCTTTGCTGCGGCGGTGGCTGCGTCCAGATCGTCGAGGAAGTCAGCGGACTTGATTAGCATGCTGTCAAGAAAATCGATGCAATCTTGTCCAGCTGCCTCTCTGGTGTCTGTCCCTTCAGCCTTGCTCTGGTCCAGACGGCGAGTGAGCAACGCAACCTTGTTGTTGTAAGCCACTTCCAGGTTGGAGTAGTTGAAGTAGGCTTGGATGCGAGACTCGTCCGACTTTAGCCTGTCCCAGTTGTGCACCCTGATTGTATCTTCCTTCACGTACCAGTGACTGAAGATCAGGTGGAACTGGTACAACAGCTCGGTTCCAAGAGTGGCGAAGACCGGCATGTCGCGAGCTTCAGGAAACATGGCTATCAGCTTCTGGAAGCAGTAGGCCACCTTGCCTTCGTGCTCTAGTGCGATTGCCTATCGGTCAGCTTCATCATCAATTGGCGAGGGAGATAGACCATATGGCAAAGGTTCAAAAGGTTCATCAATGTTGGCCAAAGAATCGGTCACAACATCGACATCGAGCTGGGAGCTCGGAATATTGGATTCGGTTGGGAGGGGAGTTTCAATTGGTTCCTCAACATTGGCCGAAGGAGCGGTCACAATGTTGGCATCGAGCAGGGAGCTCAGAACATTTGGCTTTGGTTTGGTAGAGTGAGCAAGAGGCTCTGGGGGCGGTACGGCATTAACTCCTGCCGTGGGGGAGGTTGGAGCGAGTTCAAGTTCCTCAGAGGAGGAAGATGCATCCGACGTCAAGTCCGTCCTCATCAGCAGCTCGTTGAACGATTTGGAAGGCAGCTGCCTCAGCTGAATGGCTGGACTCGGATGGCTCCTCAGCAGGTGCCGACTCAACTGGTGCCTCTTCCTCAGCTGGCTCCTCAGCTGGCTTCTCCGCTACAACCGTCTTCTTGAACCATACACTCAGCTTTTTCTGGGCAGGTTCCTCAGCTGTTTCCTTCTCCATCTCAGCTCGTCGGCGTGCAGCTTTGGACTTTGTTGGGCGAACGACAGCTGGTTCCCCCTCAGCTGTAGACTCAGCAGTCTTCCCAACCTCCTTCTTCTCCTTCGGAGTGTACACACTCCTGAGCACCTCATGTGCTTTCTTCGCTGTTGGGAACAGCAGCAACTTCTTGACTGGCGTCTCCTCATAGTCGTCCCAGACCATGTTGCGACCCTCGGTTGCGAGCAGGATCATAGCTGAGATCTTGCAACCGAAGTTGAGCGTCCCCTTGACACTCAACAGCTTTTCTCTAGAGTCGGTGGTGGTCTCAGTTATCTTCTGCTTCTCCACCATCAGCTGGTTCAAAAAGTATTGGAACCAGTTGATTTCATGCTTGTGCTCCAAAGCCACCAACTGCTTCAACTTTGGTCGGCTGATGTCGCCGAAGGCTCCACTATAGCCGAACACTACCTTGGACACAACATCGAACAATAGTCGATGTTCTGGCTTCAGTTTAGTTCTTTGCATATTGCTACTTAACTTCTCCGGAGTGATTAAAGCATTCTCCAGAAACTCGTCGGCATGCTCGTCGGTTATGTTCTCCAGAAATTCCGTAGCGGTGTGGTTGACGGGGATGATGTGGCGAAGGGCATCGGAAACAGCAATGGGGAAGGTGACACGGCGAATGGTCCTAACCGGAACGTCGCGTTGCCGACAGGAGACTTCCGTTGAAACTCCTTCTGTGCTGTCGATGGAGGCATTGAGATTGACGTAGAACTCCCCGACCTGTCGCCTGAGAAGGTGGGAGGGGCATAGCTTAGCCCATTCCAGGAGGCCATTCTCTCTGAGTATATTGGCAAGGGGAGCCAACACCGACGACTCCAATTCCTCGTCGGAGAGGATCTGTTCGAAGTGAATCTTCGAAACTAGCATGTCGAATGATTCTTCATATGAGGTGGGGACAAGAGAAGATCCAGAAGAAGCCATTTTCTTGCTTTTGGGAGCCATTTAAGAACACTGAAAAAGGAATATATATGTGGAAGGAAGGAAAATCTTTGCAGAAATTGGTTAGGCAAAATCTGAGACGAAGATGAATAGTAACTGCAGATAAACACGAAAGAGGAAGGTAAGAGATCACTTCCTGATTTTCCGCCTTTTATAGGTTTTTGACTAGGTTGAAATCGACGGCTGGGGTTAAATAGCGCGAATTCATCAACGGCTGAGATTACGCGACTGTTGACTAGCTTTGACTCGACGTCATGATCCGAGTTCCAACCAGCGCGTGAGAAGGTGTACAATTTTTATGTCAGCCCAGTCACACTATAAAGTAGGCTATAGATGTTCAGCCGTACTTTACATTTAATGCGACATGATGGCTATTTTAATGTAACTGATATGTTCAGAAATGTTTGAATTTATTTCAAACATTCTCATTTAAGATCATAACACCTTAAGCCATAAATGTTACCTGCCAGCTGATGTCGGAATCAGCTGTGTTCCCATGTTGCGGCATACCATCAGCTGACTCGAGTTCGTCTGTTCAGCTGACGTCTGATGTCTTCGGTTGGCGATCCACATCCGAGATTCCCCCTTCATCTGAGCTTCCCCCTCAGAAGGATATCTATCTCTTTACTTCAGCTGGTTCCTCATCAGATGGATCTAACAATCCAAGTAGATCACATAACATTTTGAACCGCGCTTCGGCTAGAGGTTTGGTGAAGATATCAGCTCTCTGAATCTCGGTTGGAATTTTTTCCATGGAAACGTCCTTCTTCTCAATATGATCTCGGATGAAATGATGTCGGATGTCGATGTGCTTTGTCCGAGAGTGGTGAACAGGATTCAAAGAGATAGCAATGGCACTTGAGCTATCACAATGAATGGGAACCTGTCCAGTTGTGACTTCATAATCTCTCAGCTGTTGTTTGAGCCACAACACTTGCATGCAACAGCTTCCTGCAGCCATGTACTCTGACTCAGTTGTAGAAGTGGCAACACATGCTTGTTTCTTGGAGAACCACGAAACTAGCTTGCTTCCCATGAACTGACAGTGTCCCGAGATTGACTTCCTGTCCAACCGATCTCCGCTAAATCTGCATCTGAGTATCCGGTCAGTTGGATATTGTCGTTAGTTGGATACCACAACCCAACATTAATTGTGCCCTTCAGATACTTGATGATGTTCTTTGCTGCCAACATGTGTGCTTCCCTTGGTTGAACTTGGAACCGAGCACACACTCCAACTGCGTAAGATATGTCTGGCCGACTGGCAGTTAAATATAGCAAAGAACCAATAATCCCTCTATACTTAGTGGCATCTACAAGCTTTCCTTCAGTTCCAGGTTCAATCTTCCAGTTAGTATTCATTGGGATCCTTGTGGTCTTACTTGTCTGCAATCCGAACTTGGTGATGAGCTCTTTTGTATACTTGGACTGATTGATGAAAATCCCTTCTGGCTACTGCTTCACTTGTAATCCAAGGAAATAATTCATCTCGCCCATCATTGACATCTTGAACTTTTCCTTCATGAGATCTGAGAATTTCTTGCATAGCTCCTCCGACTTGGAACCAAATATGATGTCATCAACGTAGATTTGCACCACAAGTATATCATCTCCAACTTTGATGGTGAACAACGTTTTGTCAACTGACCCTCGTTTGAACCCCGAGTTCAGAAGAAAACCACAAAGAGTGTCATACCAAGCCCTGGGTGCTTGCTTCAATCCATAGATTGCTTTCTTCAACTTGTACACTCTTCCATCTTCAGTCTCAAAACCTGGAGGCTGTTCAACATATACATCTTCCTTGATGTCATCGTTGAGAAAGGCACACTTCACATCCATCTGATAGACCTTGAACTTGTGAAATGCAACATAGGCTAGAAAGATTCGGATGGCTTCCAGCCTTGCAACTGGTGCGAAGGAGTCCTCAAAATCGATTCCTTCTTGTTGGCAATATCCTTGAGCTACCAGTCTTGCCTTATTCCTCACGATGAATCCAATGGCATCTCTCTTGTTTTTGAAAATCTACTTCAATCCAATAACTTTGACACCATTTGGTCTTTCTACCAACTCTCATACACAGTTGCGTAGAAATTCATTCAGCTCTTCTTGCATGGCTGTTGTCCAGTGAACACAGTTGAGAGCTTCCACAACGTTCTTCGGTTCTGGCACATCAGCTACAAAGCAAGAAATCATGGCAACATCTCCAGCTTGCTCGAACTCCTCTAGAACTGCCAACTCCTCAGCATATTGAGCGTAAGTGTTAGAATCTTCCTCGGTTGAATCTGGATTTGCAACTCGGCTCCTTGTACGCACACCTTCGGTTGGATCTTCGATGATGTTGTCTTGGGAATGATCTTCATACCATCTTTTGTTGCGTCTTCCTTCTTCTTCCAACCGTGGCTGTTTCAGGATTTCAACTGATGGTGAGTCCTGAGATGCTGGAATCTTCAGAGCTAAAGATTGATCAGCTGTTGAGTCTGGATCCTCAACATTGATAATATTTTGAACTAGACTCGGTTGGGCTTCGGATGCTGATGCAGTTGGAGTGGCATCAGCTGAAGTTCCCCCTTGAGATGAGCTGGGGTCTTCGCATTCATCTTCAGAGGAGTATGGATCCTCATCCTCAGTTGCCCATACCAATGGTTCAGCTAGATTCTTTTCCCTTAGTGCCTGCGATCTGGTGAGAACAGGTGGAACTTGTGGATCACCCTGTTGTCCTTTAACCTATTCCCTGCACTCAAAAGTAGATTCATCAAAACTAACATGAGGTGTTATCTCCACAACACGAGAGCTATTGTTGAAAACTCTATAAGCCTTGATCCGAGCGGCATATCCAAGAAATATGCCCTTTGAAGCTTTGACATCAAAAGTTTTCAACTGAGTCTTCCCATTGTTGTGAATATAACACTTAGAACCAAAAACGCGAAAATATGAAATATCAGGCTTCCTGCATCTCCATAGCTCGTATGGTGTCTTTCCCAACCGTTTGGTCAGAAGAGACCGGTTCTGGGTGTAGCATGTTGTGTTGATGGCCTCAGCCCAAAATCTCTTTGGCAGAGCTGAGCTGGTTAACATGGATGTAGCTGCATCCTTCAGCGTTCGGTTCCTTCGCTCAGCTACTCCATTCTGTTGCGGAGTACGCGCAGCTGATGTTTGATGTGTAATTCCATGCTTCTCGCAGTACTCGATGATGGTTTCATTTAGAAACTCAGTTCCATGATCTGATCGAATAGAAATGATCTTCATCTCTTGTTGGTTCGATATCCGATCCATCAATTTGGGTAGCTCATCTCGGGTCTCACTTTTGTGTCGCATGAAAATGGTCCACATGTATCTGGAGAAATCATCTGTTACAACTAGGGTATACTCGTTGCCATTCATGCTCTTTGGTGTAACTGGCCCGAAGAGATCCATATGGATCAGCTGTAACACTCGGTTGGTTGAGGGAGTTGATTTCAACCGGAAGGAGGATCTGGCTAGCTTTCCCAACTGGCATGCACTGCAGATGTGTGTTGTTGAAAACACTCGGTTTGGTATGCCCTTTGCATGTTCTTGTCTGGAAAGTTTGTCTTGAAGTTCAGATGGTTGAGCCTTTTGTGCCACAGCCAGCTCACATCTGAACTGCTCTTTGATAACAGGCAGGTGTCAGGAGGACTGCTGTTCCAGTTAGCATAATAGACATTCTCGGTTGAGGATCGATTTCCCAACAATATGACCTGCTTTGATCCGACATTTTTAACCCTGCAACCCTGTGCATCAAATTTGACAGAGAAACCATTATCACAGAATTGGCTGATGGAGAGCAAGTTATGCTTCAATCCATCAATATATGAAACATTAGAAATTGATAGGTGATTAGTTTCAAGGGTACCGTGTCCTTTGGTGTGACCTTTTGAGTTGTCACCAAAGGTAACTGATGGACCTTCCTTTTCCACGAAACTTCCAAGCAAATCCTTCAGATTTGTCATGTGTTTCGAGCATCCACTATCCATCACCCACACTGTTGTCGACGCTTTATTCTTCCTCAGCTGTTTCTCCTGTTCCCGCACAGAGAAACACGCTTAGGTTCCCAATTTTAGTTGGGTCCTGGAGGGTTAGAACCAGTTCCCCCTAGAACTGTTAGTCGTTTTTCCCTGTAAACTCGGATGGATTTATCATTCCAGATCACTTTTCCTTCATCATCAACTATAACAACACCTCGGTTATCCTTAGGCTTGTTGTTAGTAGTGATGTTCTGTTTCTTGGGAGGAGTTGGATTTCTCCCATTGTGAGCTTTCGGAGGAGAGGCTTTCCCCCTGTTTTGATGGCGATTTTTATCCTGTTGGATTTGTCTGGATGATCGGACGCTATGTTGGAATCTCTGTGGCTGATTCTGATTTCAACTCCTTAAATGTTGTCGATAGCTGTTCATGCCCTGTTGTTGGTTCATGTTGTGGCATGAATATCTCCAGTTGTTCGAACTATTCCATCTCGATTGACTCGGTTGGAACCTCTGGTTGAACTGATGATGGAACCGCTATTGATTCAGATGGTTGGATTCTTGTCGGTTCTGCGGTCGGTTCCATTCTTTCTGATGTTGGCTCTGAGGTTGATTCAGAGGTCGGTTCTAAATTCGGTTTCGATTGTGTCTCCGACGCCTCTGGTTCTTCTTCTGACTCTTGGAGCATTCCCCCTTAGTTGATGTCCCAACTGATGGAATGTTCAGTCTTTCATCCACTGCTCCTTTACCTTTCTCAGTTATAGTTTCCTTGATCGGTTGAGCTTGCTGAGAAGTGGAGGTTGGATTAGCTTCTGGAGACTCAGCTGTGTTTGGCTCGACAACTTTGACCTCTACAGCTTTGATGAAGGTTGCTGGAGGAATTCCAATATCCTCGATCACATCATAACTGAGTCCTGACACGTCATCCACCTGTCGGCTGTAACTGATGAGATTCTCGATGATCTTGGATGACTGATACAGCTTGACTAGGTTGTCCTTCTCAGTTTGCAACTCCTTGAGGAGGACAGCTATATGCTCGGTTTGTCCGTCTGACTTCCTTTTCAGCTGGTCGATCTGAGCTTCTTGTCTGTTCAACTGAATCTGTTGTTCCTTGATCTGCTTCTTTAACTCCTCATCAGTTGGAGCCTTAGCCTCATTCAATTGTTTCTTGAGATTCTCAATCTCCTTGGATTGACTCTTAATCAGATCGTCCTTTTCGGTTAAGGATTCTTCAAGTTTGATGAACTGTTCTTGAAGACTCTTAAACTCAACCGATTGCTGTTGCACTTCCTCATTAAGTGCAAGGAAATCATCCCATGATAGTTCCAACTCTTCATCCAGAGTAACCTGTATGTTAGAAGTATTGGAATAATTTAAATTAGCAGGACTAGATTGTACCTCAGTATCATCTTGGTTGGTTCCAAATGCCATGAGGCATTGATCCTGAGTGATTGCGTTGTTGGTGGAAGTCAGCTCATCCTCATCTTCAGTGTCGGTGAAGATGTCCATGTCATCAGCTGCTTCTTCTGCAACCATGGCCTTGTTCTTTCCAGTTTGTTTGGCCCTCAACGCTTCTCTCTCTTTCTTCGACAGGTCTGGACAATCAGCTTTGAAATGTCTCTACTTGCCGCATTCAAAGCAGCATTGTTCACAGGCTTTGAGTTGTCTCGAGTTCAGTTGGATTTGTAGAATTTTTTGTATTTTCCGAACCGAGCATCCATGTCAGCTAGCTTCTTTGACATGGCGGCAATGCTTTGTTGCAGCTCCTCTCTGCTTGGCTCTTTAGCAGCTGTGTCAGCAGATCTTGTCGGCCTTGATGTTCTTGACTTGGAGTAGTCAGCTCGAAGTGCAACTGACTTAGTGGCTGAGCCAACATTCTCATGTCGACTCGTCTGAACCGAGGACTGAGATCTTCGTCGGTTCACCTTATACTCATTTCCTTTTAGGATTGAGAACAGTCTTTCAGTTCCCATCACCAAGGTCAGCTCGGCTCTCATGGATATTTGTAAAGGTATCCCACTCGGCTGGTAGAGCTTGTAATACTTTGAGGTTGATTTCTTTCAAAGTATACTTTCCTCTTCGGATGGACTGGATCCTTCTAATGATGTCCATGAACCGGAGCTCTAACTGATCTATGGTTTCATCAGTTCTCAGACAGAAATTGTCGAAGTCTTGACAGGCATGTGAGAACTTGTTCTCCTTTGTCTCGTCGCTTCCTTCACTCAGCGATGCCAAGATATCCCACATCTCCTTGGCAGTCTCGCACTCTTCAATCCAGGGAAGATAATCTTGTCCAACAGTGGACATGATCGTGCTCTGAGCCCAGATGTCCAACTGGCTCACCTTGGCTTCCTCTAGAGTGAAGTCTTCTGGCTTCTTCTCCACTAACTCCACAGTTGCATCCCCATCGTTGGGATTCGTGGGAGTACGAGTGATTCTCTCTCTGATGATGATCGGTCCGGATGAGAGTACTTGTTGTATCCTATGATGCTTTGACAGTAGGATCTTCTTCATCCGAGTTCTCCAGGAAGTGTAGTTTACAACCGAGAACATGACCATGATCTTGTCTTTGATGTCCATCTGCACAAAACAACAAAGAGATATGCAAGCAGATATGCACTAGCGTGATAAAAAGATCTGTTCAGTTGACCACTGAAGAAAACACCTCGAATTCACACCTCGTGAAACAGAGTACGTAGTCTTTTGAACCACTGCTCTGATACCACTTGATGGTCCTGATACGAGTTCTGGTGTATGGGGGGGGGGGGGGAATACACCAGATGCAACTTTTTAAAACAACCCCCTAAAAATAACTCAACCAAGTGAAGCAACTCAGTTGGAATCACAACTGAGTAAAGAACACTCAGCTGGAAGTGAAGTGCTGTGCGGAATGTGGTGGAAATTAAACTCGTATAAACACAACTCACGCTTTTATGGAAGATCGGTCAATAACCAAGACAGTTGAGAATGCTAAGATGCAGTTTATATGCTGGTTAGATAGTCAGTTGAATATGCAATAAGATAACTGAAAATAAACACAAGCACACAGAGATTTACGTGGTTCAGAGATAACTCCTACGTCCACGGGGAGTTGTGAGTCTACACAACTCAGTCCAAGTTCTTCTGGACAAACCACAAAGCTTACGCGGGCTTTGCAACTGTTAAGGATAAGTTTACGGGTACTTATCAACCTTACAGATTAGTTTGCGGGTACTAATCAACCTATCTACTCAATTCCAGGAAGAGTAGGGTCCTAACACTCCCTTTGAGAGGATGTGTGGAAAAGATGGGTTCCAACTAAAAGCTCGAACAAGAAGTGAGCTATGATCTAACACTCTACGAACTCTCACTAAGTGATGTTCTCAAGGTTCGATCAAAAGACACAGAAACTAATTCTAACACTCTAGAACTCTCAACAAGTGATGTTCTAAGAGATTGAATGCAGTTCATCTTGTGAAGAATTTTGTTCTTTCTTTCGCTCTTTGGTCTCTTCTCGTGTGTGTGTCTTGTTTGTGTCTTTGAATGAAGGCCTCTATTTATAGGCGGAGAGAATCAACTAGCCGTTGGATGAACCGTTGATCTCTGATCTTTGAAAGCGATGGCTTGTCTCTCATCTCTGCAGACTTTCCGGATTTGGCAACTGAGTGCTTCTGCTTTCCATCTGAGACAGCCTTGTGTTGGGCAAAATGAGGTAATGACAGAGATTCAAACCTTCACGTGACTTCCTTGTTTGAAATTCAAATCTCAACATTAGACATTCAGCAAGGGTGGTTGGTTGAGAGGTTCGTTCTTCATCTGACTTGTTCTTCAGCTGATGTTCTGTCTGAATGCTTCTATCTGAGTAAGATTAGTTGAACTCTCAGCTGACTTTGAACTTTATACTGTTGATCTTCTTGGTTCAAGTCCTACAACTGATGTTCTGAAACTGAACGATCAGTTGTCTTCCTTGTATCTGATTAGTTGGGTTCGAACGCTCAGATGACTTCCTTTCATCTGATGTTCTCTTCCTCCTTTCTACTTCTCATCTGATGAACGCTCAGTTGTTTTCCTTACAACTGATGTTCTATCTCTTGAACGCTCAGTTGTCTTTCTTACAACTGATGCTCTCTTTGCAACATCTTCCTTTGAATACTTAGTTGATTTTTGCATCTTCTTCCTTTGTATGCTCAACTATTGTTCTGACACTTGAACGCTCAGGTGATGTTCTTATATCTTCCACCTTTTTGAATTCTTATGAAACGAACGCTCAGTTGTCTTTCTTGCAACTGATGTTCTATCCGAGTGAAGCCTTGTTGCCATCTTTAGCTGGAGTCCTATAATGATAAAATCTTAATATGCTCAAACAGCGAGCCTAACTACTAACATTAGGATCTGACAACATCTACTCGGTTGGGGTCAGTTGGTTTTGGAATCAATCAAAACTTTTACTTAAATTTCCAAACAGACCTCTTTCCATATCAGGAAATAATTATTTGCATTCACACTGTTTTTACATTCTTTATTATTTAGGGACAATAGCCTGTAAATCCACAACCTTTTTCCGAATTTTGAAATTGCACATGAGCTTTTTTTTTCTCAGCGAACATAACCTCTTGTTTTCTTCTGATTTTGCTCCCGACGACCGATTTCCCCAATTTAAATCTGACGTGGAGGTTGGAAATGACATTTTCGATATCGGAATATGGAAAACGACGTCGTTTTATAAATTTTTGGCTGAAAAAAAATTATAAAATGATACATCAAATTCCAACTCAATATATATCAATAAAGAACAATAGAAAATAAAATTGATATAACATTTTCTCTCTCCTCTCACCTCCTCTCTCTCTCGTATGTTCTATCTTCTCTCTTCCACCATTCTTCTCACCGCCACCACCAATAAGCCACCACCATTCCTGAATTCTGCAACCACCAACACCACATATCTAGAACAACACCAGAGATCTAATTCTTAAATTGTTCACTACAAGAAATTGAGTTTTCACCCACACATATAAATGTGGCTAAAGGTATGGTTATGTATAGGTATATATTATTACCCACACATAATGTAAATGTCAACATGTGAAGGTTTGTAACCACACATATTTAAATGTGTAAATAAATCATCAAATATTACCTACATATATGTGTCACTGAAAGTGTCTTATATGTGTAGATAAATAATTTGGTTGCCGTAATGTAATACTGATGTGGAAATTATGTGGATGGTGACGTGACATTCAATTCTGAGACGTGACAAACACAAATACATGAAGAAAAGACTCCTAGCAAAATCTTAAACAGAATTAATTTATTATCACTTTGGACCTTTTTTTAGGAGATGGAGGAGTGGAGATTGACTAATAAAAAAATAAAATCAATATATTACTTTTTTATATTTTTTTTTACGTGAAAGATGCTCATATATATTATGATCACATTGAGATATTATAACCAAAAGATAAAGACTTTGTTTTTTTTTCATCTTGCTGGAAGAGTTAAAGATATAATACATGAATGGAAAAATCTCAACAAATTAGTCACATGTTCTTGATAATAACTTATTTTTTTATAATCATAACATAACAAAAAAAAGAAACACTTCTTCACCATCTTTTTTTTACGAACAATATTGGAAGAAGAATTTTAAACATCTCTCCATCCCTTCTTGCACATCTTGAAACGTGATTAAATTGTGAACAAATAATAAATTAATAAAGTACGTGGTTAATTAAATAATTTTCTCCCTAAAATTTAATAATTATAAAAAGTTATTAACCACACATACATAATTTTCAATTAGGTGTGGCTATTAATGAGTTTTAATAATTTGCTAGGATATATTGATTATTTAAATAAACATTTAGTTATATGTATTACATGTAGAAATTAAAATTATAAAAGGTTATTAACCACACATACATAATTGATTATGTGTGCTATTAATGAGTTTTACTAATCTACGTTAGCGTGACAATCTAAATAACATTTAGTTATATATATATTAAAGATAGAAATTGAAATTATAAAAGGTTATTATCCACACATACATAAATTGAACATTATGTGTGGCTAATAAGTTTTACTGATTCGGCACATCAGCCAAAAAGTTCGGCACGAAAAAATTAATTATATTTAGAAAAAAATTAAAAATTAAATGTTAAAATCTAAATGTGACCAACGAGTTTTTGCCACACATATTAAATATTAATACTATTGACAATTGTCAAACACAATTACCCACACATTTTTTTATGAGGAAAACCCCCTTTCTAGCTATTTTGGGGATGTCATTTTAAATTTTAGCCATTACCTTTATTTCTTCAAATTCTAGCCATTTTTTTGAATTTTTGACTTTTTTACCCTTCCCATTCCATTTCCCATACTTCTCTTTAGTTACCTTATTTCTCCTTTTTCTTTTCTGACTTTCACTCTCTCTCTTTATTCTCTCTCTCGTTTATTTTTCTCACGTTCAATCTTTCTCTTCATTCATCTCTTCAAATTTTCTGCGGATTTCTCTTCGTGTATTTCTGATTCATCTTTCCTCTCTTTAAATGTTCATCTTTCTCTCTCCGGCTCCACCACCACCATCTCCTCGCCGCCGCCGCCGCCACCACCACCATCTCCTCGCCGCCGCCGTCGCAACCACCACCA
This sequence comes from Schizonepeta tenuifolia, assembly GCA_029490685.1. Classification (NCBI taxonomy): domain Eukaryota; kingdom Viridiplantae; phylum Streptophyta; class Magnoliopsida; order Lamiales; family Lamiaceae; genus Schizonepeta; species Schizonepeta tenuifolia. The sequence goes on from CM055959.1 coordinate 87,067,123, forward strand.
CCACCTCCTCATCCGCTTCTTCCTCCTCTCTCAACCCTCTTCCTCTTCTTCTTCTCCTTTCTTCTCTTCTCTCTTCTCTCTTCTCTCCTCACCGGAATTGGTACAGTCGCCGCCATCTCCTCACGGATCTCCTTCTTTTCCTCGTCGCCACCATCTCCTCGTCGTCGCCATCTCCTCGTCGCCGCCATCCGCCTCGCCTTTGCCGCATACGTCGCAGAGGATCTTCATATGATCGGAGGATAGATTTGATGATGAATTTGTGTAAATTTCTGTGAAAAATGCGCCGCCGCCTCTCCGAAATCCCTAGATTTGATGATGAATCTGTTACTTCACAAATTGTTACTTCACAAATTTTGTTATTGTTTCTTCACTATTTTTAAATATTGTTACTTCACTATTTTTTCTCACTTTTACTTCAATCTTGTGGCTATTATTCAATTTCTCGTAATTATAATATAATAGCACATGCTTTTTTGTCCTATGTTGCTATTACATTTACTTCACAGTGTTGGTGTTTTTGTCTTATTTTTTTGCTTTCGCTAATGAAATACTTCATTTTTCATTATTGTCTTTTGTTACTTGATTTTTAGTTACATACCGAATTGTTACTTCACTAAGATTCCTTTATGTTACTTAATTTTTAGTTACCTCACAATTGTTACTTCACTAGGATTCCTTTTTGTTATTTCACTATGTTGTTTCCGTTATTTCACTTATCCAATTTTTTTTACAAAGTCACATACTTTTACAAAAAAAAATTGTGTATGTATTTATATTTGTTTAGTCAGATTTTTTTTTTGTTGAGTCACGAAAAATAAAATTGTGACTATCGGCGACGGCGGCGGCGGTGGACGGTGGCGGTGGCGCCGGCAACTAAGAAGTTTATTTTTTGTTTCTTTGTTCATGCACAAAAAAAAAATTGTGACTTCACAAAAAAAATTGTTCAATTTTTTTTTTGTTCAGTTTTTTTTTTTTTTTGTGAGTCACAAAAAAAAATTTTGTGACCACCGGCGGGCGGCGGCGGCGGCTAAGAGATGAATAGTAGAAGGTGAGAGATGAAGAAATGAAAGGGTAAAAATAAAAAAAAAAAATAAAAGGCATGGTAACAAAAATAAATTTTGTGAAAGGACTAAACAGTTGTCTAAAGGAAGGGTATAAAAGTCATAAATGGCTAAAATTTAAAGAAATAAAGGGAAGGGCTAAAATTTAAAATCTCTATGAAAGAATGGCTACTTCTAAAATTGCCTCTTTTTTTATTATGCGTGGTTAAACTGCCACACATTATTATGTGTAGCTAATTTATGTGTGGGTAAATATTCAATTTCCTGTAGTAGATATGCACTTCAGAAAATCACAAATCCACTCGTAAAATTAAAGAAATCTTGCAGATTAATTCCAATGATTTGGAGCACCAGAAAATTCGCTATCGGCGACTCTACGCACTTTTATTTTCAAAGCTATTGGGATAATGAGGATGCGGCGGCGGGCAGCTAGGGGAGTCACGTAGTGCGGGTCGTTCCGACGAGGTCGATCGGAGTCTCTGTGTGTGTGTGTGTGTGTGTGTGTGTCTTTCCTTTTTCTAAAGGGATTGATGCAGCGTGTGCATGAATGCATGCATGCACACGAGGGGTTTTGATCTTATGATCCAGGATCCGCATGACTTATCATCTTAGGATCTTAGCCTTTGATTTGATGTTGATTAGATGGTTAAGATTTGATTGCTGAGTTGTCAATTTTATGTTTGTTTAGAGAGTGTGAGGCGGTTATTGTAAGTAGTATAAATACCCAAATATAGCTAAGAGAGATGTATTGACTTGTACTGAAATTCTATTCACAGAAATAATGGTAAACATTGTCATTAAGAAAAATATAGTTGTGAAACAATACTTTTTTTCATGTGAATAATTACTGTTCATGACGACAATAATTATTTCACCAAATAACTTAAAAGTACAAGTTATCATGAATAAAAGTAAATATTCCTCTAAAGAAAAGTAATAGTTTTAACCATTATAATTGAAAATAAAAAGAATGATTATCATTTATTTCAAAATTTAAATAAAATGAAGTAAGAAAAAATAATTAAATACAGAAAAAAAAACAAAAATGAAGATGATAAAAAAATAATTATAAAAAAGAAAAAAAAGGAAAAAAAAAAACAGAAAAACAAATAAAATAAGAAGGAAATAAATAATAGAATTGTGTTGCTAACAACACACACGAACCTTGGCCAACAAGGACCCAAGCAACTATAGGCACTGTTATAGCCATTGCACTAATAGCCTATGTATAAGAGGTGAAAGATTACAATTGTTAATATCAATTAAAATAACAAGAAAGTTAAACAATTGAAAATGGAGTTAGGGAGATTCGAACCCTGATCAATATGGCAAAAGGAAGACGCTTAACCACTGCGCTAGTGGGCAACATATAGCTTTAGTTGGGAGAGCTTTTATTTATAGTAATGACGGCTAAAAAAAAAATAAAAATTGGGCGGGTCGGGTCAAATAACACGGGTTAACCGGTTGCACTGAGTGTAATCAGTTGCATGGAAGTCTTTTGGATATACTTAAGCAATTAAGCACATATAACATCATATAACTTAGCTAGTTAATTTTAATTAATTAACAATCATCATTAGCTAAGCCATGAACAATTGATCATATAATAGCACGTCATTAAACTTGAGTTATTAATTTAATTATGATTAATTAATCACATAATTATACTCTAATTAATTAATTAATAATGAATTAATTAGCATACGTTAAATCAACATACTTAAGCACATTATATTTAATCAAATCATGTCACATAAGTACATGTTAATCATCATATCATTTAGTTAATTAATAATTAATTTTATTAATTAATCTTGGACCTTTGACTAATTGGTCAACTTAATTAATGAAACGAGTATGGCCCAAGGTCCACATACTAGAATCCAAGAAATAAATAATAAATCATATTGAGCTCAACAAGTTATAAACATATAAGTCCAAACAATATATCATATTGGGCTAACATATAATAATCAAAATATCAAATAGTTAGACATAAACCCATAATTGAATTCAAGCTTTAAGCAAATTAGACATTTATTTAAATAAAATATCTAATTAATAAGAGTGGCCCAAAACATGCATATTCACTTGTTAAAAATTTGAAAGACCCAAGACTTAATAGCTCAATACATAAATAAATATTAAACATGCTCTAATAGCTATTACTTAAACAAATAAACAACTTGGGCTTAACACATTATTCCTACTGGCCCAAGTCCAACATACAAGTCCATTAGGACATAATTTAAAAGGTTCAACCTTAATTTCTTAGGAAATAGACATTTTAATTTATAAAAATCTATTTATAAATTAATAATTTATGAATAAATTGTACACTAAGAAAATATATGTGTATATATTATTTCAAGAAAAATGTTTTTGTATAGTAAAAATTATAAAAATAATTTCTGGAAATTATTTTATTACACAAAAATTCAATCGGGCTTCGCAAAAATAGCAAACGACCTTCGGTAGATTCGCCCTTATGACAAAACATAACAAACTGACCATATTAATATTTCAAGGTAATGGAAATCATTTTACAACCTCCTAATTTCATCAAGAACATATTTTTGGGCAGATTCATTAGAAAATATTTTCTGGAAATTTATGCACAAGGGTTTCACTCAAAAATTCATAGAGAATGCATCACTTGATGAAAAATTGACTTCTTTATGTCTCTGGAAACCTTAAGATGTCTACTTTATGATTCTAAAAAGAAAAGCACATGAATGTTGAGGAATCATGGAGATATTGGCCGATGAAGTGAAACTGTCCAGATTGAATGTTCAAAATAGGGAAGTGGAAAAGATCAGTTTGCAGAAGGCATTTGGCTCGATGAAAAATTCTGAATTTTGGATATGTTGTAGAAGATATCAAGGGATATATCGTGGTAAAATTTCAAGGCAATCAGAGTTCATTTGATAAGGGTTTTACCTTCTGTTCTAAATCAATTTTACATAAGACTTGCTAAAAATTTGAAATACTTGTAGATCTAGCATCTTTGAACACCAAGCTTCATAAATCTAACATATAAGTCCTACATCTACACATGGATCATTATTATGACATAAATATTTCAAATTGAAGGCAAAACTCAACATGCAATATATCTAAAACACACATAGAGCATATATATATCTAGATCTCAAAGATTCAAGCAAGAATCGAACAAAATTTAGGAGGGCTCAAAGGCTTTGCCCCTCTTGGCCTCCCTTATGCTCTCATTTCCAACATGAAAACTCATTTACCCCCTCTAACATGCATTTCCTAGAAGAAAAATGAAGAAGAAAGCATAAAATTGAAGATTAAGTATGATACCTAGCTTTCCCCCTTTTCTCTCTCTCATTTTCGGTCCTTCTCCTTTTGTGCCATCTAGATCCTTAGTCGAGCTCTCCTTACTCTCGTTGAGCTCACTCAGGTGGTATAGGAGTAGTGGTAGTTGGAAAAATGGTGGAGGAATGAGGTGGAGATGGTGGGGATGGAATCTTGGGTGTGAGATCAATAATAGAGGTGGAAATGAGAGAGAAGATGAGTGGGAGAGTGTGCTTGTGGCTGCAAGTATGAGGAGATATAAGGAGGTGAAGTGATGTTTACTTGTGTGTGTTAGTGAGTGTGCAAGAAAAGGGAAGCCATGCATTGGCTAATTTCAAAAGGGGAAGAAAATGGTATTATAGGGTAATGATGACATGCTTGCATGTGAGAGTAAAGTCTTTCTTTCTCCCTTGTCTTTCTCTACTCTCACTTACACTACATTTCTCACTCTTTCAACTATTTATTTTGTCTTATTCTTCCCACTTGCAATGAACATCTAACATGTATTATTTTATTCATCACAAATACTCGCATGCGACCTGCCGCCACCATGCGACCGCGCGTGGTAGCCACGCGCTGTTTTTTTTTTTCCGATTTTTTTCTCCTCTGCTGTATCTCCAGTTTTTAGTTTTCAGTTTTTTTTTTTTTTTTTAATTTTCAGATTTTATTTCATTTTTTTTAAATTCTTTTTTTTTGTTTGCCTCTTCGTTTTTTTGTTTGCCGCTTCTTCTTTGGTCAAGATTCGAGCGAGGAGAGCCGAAGGCCTCGGAGTGAGCCGAAAAAGTCCAAAATATTGCCCGCCGATTATCCTTATATTTGTAATCGGAGCGAAGGCGGAGCCGTAAAATCGAAGCCGAAGGCGGAGACGAAAAAAAAAAACTGAAATTTAAAAAAAAATGAAAAAAACTGAAAAAAAAAAAATTGACCGGTCAACGGGTCAAACTCGGGTTGACCGGGTCGACCCGGCCAGGATCCGGTCGCATGGATCCGGTTTCACTTGACCCGGTTGCACAGGAGATCATCCCTTTATTCATATATCCAATGACAACTCTAGTAAGTAATTACATACACATATATGCATATGCACCCACACAATATACACATATACTTGTTCACATATAATTCATCTCGTATTATTATTCGAGTACGAACCCTCTTGATTGATTCGTCTTATATTAGCCGAGATAAGATATTAACTTGCAAAATACTCTTGCATGAATAAACCAATGCAACATATGAGATAAAATTCACATTTAAAAATATGCCGTATCATGCTCATGCTCATTCGTAAATGTGAGGAATGCATTTATTTGAAATCGCAAAATAAAAAACTCTTTTCACTTATAAACAAGGTCTTTCTCTTATCAATAAAAGAAATATTATTTTCTTTTAAAACTCTGGGAATAAGGACCTATCTTAAAAGTTTTAATTTACTAAGGTTTTTTCTAGATCGGTTTTGCAGGGTGTTACACCCTAGTGGAGCGTTAACTCCTCCCACATTTCCTTATCAGGTCTCTCCTATCATTTCACCTGCTTACATGATTTTTCTGGTCAATCTGGATGGTGTGCAAGAACCAACAACATTTCAAGAAGCTAATCGGTCCCCATAATGGAGAAGAGCTATGAAGCTAATGAAACATGGAAGCTAATGAAACATGGAAGCTTTGTCCTTTACCTGTAGGTAAACGAGCTATTGGCTCCAAATAGGTGTATAAAGTGAAACTTCGTGCAGATGGAATTGTGGAAAGACACAAGGCCCGTCTTGTTGCCAAATGATACAATCAAGAGTATGGGACAGATTACACAAAAGTCTTTTCACCAATGGCCAAGCTAGTTACTGTGCGTTTCTTGATTGCATTAGCCACATGTAATGGATGAGGTTTACATCAAATTGATGTTAACGATGCCTTTTTGCATGGTTTCTTGTTGATGAGATTTATATGAATCCAACTCAAGGTTATCTTAAGCCCAAGCAAGGAGAAGTCAGTAGGTTGGTGAAAAGTTTGTATGGATTAAGCTTCCTGGGAGTGGAATAATGAATTTTGCAGAAGGCTATTTGCATTTGGATTTACCCAGTCCCCTCATGATCATTGTCTTTTCCTTAAAGGTTAGGGTGATTCTTTCCTCTGCTTATTAGTGTATGTAGATGATGTATTGATTGCTAGTCCAGATGATTCTTTAATAACTAAACTCAAAACTTATCTGCATGATGCTTTCACCATAAAAGATCTTGGTGCAACTCATTATCTCTTGGGAATGGAAATAGCTTGTTGAGAGAATAGTACTTATTTAAATCACAGAAAATATATCTTGGATCTGATTGATGGAGCAGGTTTATTGGGTTGCTCCTATGTTTCTACACCTTTTCCACCAGGCCTTAAGTTGTCTGTTAAGGATCGTGATTACCTTGATGTACCAGATTCTTACAGAAAACTTGTTGGGAAGATGCTCTACTTAAATCTCACTCGGCCTGGCATTTCTCATGCAGTGCAACAGCTCAGTCAATTTGTTGGGAAACCCTGCAAGAGCCATTGGAGTGTTGCGATGCATGTTTTAAAATACCTCAAAAGTTGTCCCTTTTTGGGTTTATTCTATCCACAAGGCACTTCATACTCAATTACAGCCTATAGTGATGCAGATTGGGGGACTTGTCAGCTAACACGTCGGTCTTTGACATAATATTGCTTGTTTTTGGGGAAATCTTTGATCTCTTGGCGTTGCAAGAAGCAAGCCACGGTTGCCATTTCCTCTGGTGAAGCTGAATACCGAGTACTAAGCACTACAACAAAGAAGATGATTTAGATTTCATATCTTCTTTCTGATTTTGGGATTGCTTCTTCTGCCCCTTTTCCCTTATATTGTGATAACCAAACAATTTTGCATATCAATAAAAATCAGGTTTTCCATGAGAGAATGAAGCATATCGAAATGGATTGTCATTTTGTTCGAGCCAAATATCAAGCTGGATTGCTTCTTCCTTCCTTTGTGCCTTCTGCTGCTCAGCTTGGTGACTTCTTCACCAAGTCTTTGTCTGGTCCATGCTTCGGACATCTTCTGTCCAAGATGGGCATGATTGATCTTCATCATGCTCATCTTGGAGGGGGGGGGGGGGGGGGAGGGGGAGGGTTAAAGGGATTGATGCAGCGCGTGCATGAATGCATACATGCACACGTGGGGTTTTGATCTTATGATCTGTGATCCGCATGACTTATCATCATATGATCTTAGCCTTTGATTTGATGTTGATTAGATGGTTACTTAAGTTAGGTTATTAAATTTAATCATAAATTACTAAATTCTAATTATGAAGTCATAAATTCTAATGCACGACTATACTTAACAATAAAATACTTGGAAAGGCTATTTGTACTGCTTTTGCATGTGTTTGTTTAATATTCTTAAGTGGATTGCATTTGTATTAGGCAGGTTCCATTTTGATTTGTTTGGGGGGCTGTCTACATATATATATATATATATATATATATATATATATATATATATATATATATATATAAGAGTGAAGAGTATGTTTGGTTGGAATTTCTGGGGGGCTGCGGCGTGTTGAGAATCCGAAGTTCGTACAGAATATCCGGCGACTTAGGAGAGTCAAAGTAGGAGATCGTCGCAGAATCGGTGACCTCAAAGAGCGAATCACGCACCTGGCCAGCGACGACGAGCAGGTTCTGTTCGATGGAGGGGATTCCGGTGATCTCCTCGAGTGTGGAAGAAGTGAAGCCCTCGGAAATCAGGGAGAGGATTCCGCTGAGATCTCTTCCTTCTCTCTCTCATGTTTGTTTCAGAGAATATGGTGGGGAAATGAGGGTATGTAGAGGTTTACAGAGGAGTGTCTTCCCGCTGGTTTTGAGATCGTGGGTCGCCCTGTTCATATGCCATCCGCGACCGTGTATGACCCGCGATTGCAGATCGTGGGATGCCATCCGCGACCGATGAAGACACGCGATCGCGTGTGTGTGGATTTGAACTCGCCCGAACTCCTTAAAAATCTACCCCGAACTACCCCAAAATCCACCCTCAACTCCCCTTAATTACACAAAAATCATGTTGAATTCAACTCCATGGAGTTTAATTCCACGGAGTTCAATTACATTAAAATCCACCATATTGCCAATCTAATACACCCCCTAAGTTGGGGTACAAAATTATACTACTTAACTTTAAAGGAGTCTCTCTACTAGTTAACTCAAAACAAAACAACTTTAAATGTGATAAAACTAAAGAAATAAGCGATTGAAGCAAAGGCTTGACAATTTTACACCAAGTCAACGACATTGACTGATTAGTATCTTCATCGCCAATTTTAGACCCCATTCTGTTTTCTTTGTATTTTTATTTCCATCCACAACTCCGCTTGCTAGGCTGTGGGCAGCGGCGCGCTCACTGCCCCAACGAGCTTGGCCAACACGCTCGCACCTCATTGGCAAGCTCGGCGCGCGTGCAAGCGTGCTCTCAACGCCGAGCTCAAGCACATGTGAGCTCGTTGATGTGGGAGGACACTTGGCGATCGCTAGCCGTTGCGATCGCCAACGGTCAACAGCGAGTTTGAAATCACCTATAAATACATCATTTTTCTCCCTTATTTCATACACAATCTCTTCAATTCTCTCTCAAATCTCCTCAACACCTTCATATTTTTGTTTATTTCATTCATTTAAAAAATCAAGTCGGGCGACGACGATTATTTCAACACTAGAATGGAAGAATTCCGACAGTTTGGTGCTCAAATTCCCATCATGTTCGGCAATCTCATATCGAAGGCCGCCGACGCACTCACCGAGGAAGAGAAGGAGGAGGCGGCGACCGCCGCCGCTGCCGCTGCCGCCCAAAGTTCAAAGAGGAAAATGACGGTGGTGCCTCGTGACCGCCTTGATGCCGAGATCCGTCTTAATGCGGATTACTTCTCTGAGTTTCCAACGTGGGGCGAAGACGTGTTCCGGCGCCGATTTCGTATGAGCAAAAAATTGTTCAACACAATTTTCAGGGCGGTTGAGGCTCGAGAGCCTTATTTTCAGCAGCGCGGATGCAACGGGGAAACTGGAGTTCACGTCACTCCAGAAATGCACTATGGCTTTGCGGCAACACGCAAATGGCGGATGCGCTGATCAATACGACGAGTATCTACGGATGGGAGACAGCACTAATCGGCAATCGCTTGATTATTTTTGTTGAGCTATCATATGTGCATTCAGCGGCGAGTATTTGCAGGCACCAAACACGACTGACTGCAACCGGCTTTTGCAAATGCACGAATCGAAGCACGGCTTCCCAGGCATGCTTGGTAGCATCGACTGCATTCATTGGCAGTGGAGGAACTGCCCGAATGGATGGAGAGGGACGTACACGAATCAGAAGAAGGGGCACCCCACAGTCGTGCTTGAAGCTGTTGCCTTTTAAGATTTATGGATTTGGCATGCATTTTTCGGAGTTGCCGGCTCGAACAACGACATCAATGTGCTCAACCAATCTGACGTGTTCCAAGATCTTCTACTGGGAAAGAGCCCCGCAGTAACTTTCTTCGCAAACGGCACTCAGCACAAGATGGGCTACTATGTAGCTGACGGCATTTATCCATCTTGGCCAACCTTTGTGAAGACTCTCTCGTGCCCGACCGAGCCGAAGAGATGTTTATTTACGAAGAAACAAGAAGCCACACGCAAGGACGTGGAAAGAGCTTTCGGCATTCTCAAAGCTCATTGGGTAATAATTAGTAGGCCGGCGCGTTCTTGGTTCCGAGAGACTTTATCAGACATTATGTATGCTTGTATTATTTTGCATAACATGATAGTTGAAGATGAGGGTGTTTCTGTAACTAATTGGAGCTCGGACGAAGAAACAACCTCCCAAGCCCAACCGAGTTCGAGTACGAGACAAGGAGCCCCGGATAGCTTTCGAGACTACTTGAAGCGGAAAGAAAGCGTTCGAGGCTAAAGAGCACAAGCAAAACTCGAGGATGATTTGATCAAAGAAATTTAGAAACGCTTCGAAGACGATATGTAATTTTAAATGAATAAAATATTTATTTTCATTAAAAAGGAAAGTTTGAGCTTGCCGACACTTGGCGATCAAAGGTCAGCGAGCTTGCTCAAATGCTCGCGGCTGCAGAGAGCCTTAGCTGAGCACCGAATCGCAGGCTTGAACTAGAACGCCTAATATTATTCTCAGTAACTTTTTTTTGCAAAAAAGGATGCATCTATGGCCATCGATGAGGCTGAGGGACTCGTTCAAGGAGAATTACTTGAAGAAATTGGAATGGAATTATTATCTAATGAACATCGAAAAGCGGCAGCAGCAGCAGCGAAATCAGTCTGATTGCGGTGAGGAGAAGCTTCTGGAGACCAACAAGAGTGATTCGGAAGCTTCAGGATGTGGAGGAATTGCGGTGATATGGAGAGAAATTCTCATGATTCTGTCCTGTTGTTACTGTTGTTTCTGCTGTGGAGGTAACCCTAATTACTGCCGCTCTCTTACTCATTCTATTGGTTCTGTGTGCTATGTTTGTGGGAATTGATTTTGCTGAATATTTGCCGAAATGTGAATAGAGTTTGAAGTGTGTTTATAAGCTTTTGGTGCAAAGGTAGCGTGTGATCCTAACAGAATTGTTACTGTTTATTTTTTTGATTCATTTATTTTCACTATGATATTGCATTTGCATTTGGTGATCTTGTTTTTTCAATTTTCCATGCCGTGTGAATTTATGATCGTGTGTTTGTGTGTGATTTTTTATTAGGAAAAAAAGGTGTGGCTAGTATGCTTTGGTGCTTTTGTTTAAGAAATTTCACAGAGACGTACATGTATTTGCTACTTGATGAACACCATGGATGAGCTTAATAGTTTTCATTGATTGAGATTTGATAATAAATTTGATGCTTCTAGTCCGGTCTCAGTCAATCTATGTAGCTGACTGAAATATCTGCATGTATGTATCGACTAATTAGGTATTACTATGAGCCTATTACCCCTGATTATTTCTCTAGTGCAATTCCAACTTCAACATATGCAGCTGATAGAAATCCATTTATGAACATATTGATTGACAAACTACATTATGAACATGTTAGCTCTGATAATTTCTTCTTCTAATTCCAACCTCACTTCGATATATGTTACTGATCGTGTTTATGAGCATTCATTAACCATTTACAAACTAGAAGTGTGAATTTATTAGCCCCGATGGTTTTTGTTCTAGTTCCATCCTCAGTTGAAAATCTAAGTTCCAACCTCATTGTTCTAGTATGTGGACTTATTGGTTAACAAAGTACAAGTATAAGATTGTTACTGCTGATAATTTTTCTATTATAGTTCCGACCTCAGTTCTATATATGAAGCTGATTGTAACCAGTGGATGTGCACTTTGATTAACAAACTAGAATTATAAACCTATAAACCCTGATGATTCTTTGTTGTAGTTGGATAAATGTAGTTCATTGAGATCCTTGCGTGAATGTATTGTTATGAGTACGAATGTCCTAGCCCTGATAGTTTTTTCTTTCTTCTTCAGCTTGTATTGTTGATGACGAAAGCAGCTGAAATACATACAAACTCCTAATTATGAAACTTGGATATGTACAGAATAGACGGTAAAGAACCATCAAAATAAAAACTCATGATATTCTTTTAAATGTGGAATACCTTATCTCTAGTTATAGTAATGCCTAGCTATATCAGAATCTATTTAATTTTTCCCTGATATAACCTCTCAACTCTTAGTCATGCTTTTTAGTGCGAGTTTGAGCAATTGTAGAATGTCAAGAACCTCAACTTCAGTTGTGTTTTTTTTGGGTGTTTCAACTAATCCAAGACATATGGTGGTGGAAGATAGTTTGGCAATTCTCTTGGGCTGGGCGCCTAATGGGTCTCGAATCTTGTTGGGGTTAGATGTGACCGATTAGGGGAACTAGAAGACGGTCAATGACTGTTAAATGTGTCCCTGTACCATTTTGCTAGTAGTGGTAATTAGGTTTATGCAGTAACAGAGTCGACCAGAGTGTTGGGATCGATTATGATCATTTAAATTGGAGCTAGACGAATTTGTTGGTCTTAAATTTTTGTTTCTTGAACAATTTATCATGAATTTTATTTCTGCATGCATAAACTGGATTATTTTGTATACTGTGTTAAACTTTTTACCTTGTTTCGTGTAGTTTTTTTTTTTTTTTTGTCCCCTTTTCTTTTCATTTCATCTTTGTAGATGAATTAATATTGATAGCTTTGTACAAATTCCAAGTAAATTATTCTTATGATTGCGAGAATGTATGGATTAACAATATAAAAATGTCTCAACCTTCGAAATATGAAGAAAAAGATTCTCACATTTGATTTTTTTTTTTTTTTCAACAAGTCGCTGGATGAAAATTCCGGCAATCAAATTTCTGATTTGGCACATCATATTGCTGCACGCAAGTCCCTTTTTCAAATTGGATACACATAACACAAGACTATGGCGTGCCAAGTCCTAAATCCAATACCAGATATTTTTATCCAGTTTTCTTTTTTTACGGGGGAGTCTGTTTTTGTGATTTGCATGGGTTGCACATATATGGAAGGTTAGGATATTTTTGCAAGATGCTCGTAAGTTGATACATTTCCTGGCATTGATGTGGAACCTGGGCAGCCATCTACGCCACTATAGGCGGACTGCATGTTCGGATCGCTCTTGAAATCCTGTGCGGATCTTGAGTTACTAGAGACGAAGCTATGGTTAGGCGAAGGATTTGCACTGCCACCTATTAGAAAAGTGCACATATTTTCTTCACCAAGCTCTCTCAACTTGTTGAGCTCAGGCACAACGACCTTCCCAAGATCTGGTCTGTCTTTGCGCCTGAGCTCAGCACATTGAATTGCCAATTTCGCATAGTTCAAGGTCTCCTCCATCGGCCAATCTGGGACTGTCGGATCCAGAAATTGAGCCAAAGTTCCCTTTTCAATGGCATTGCCAATGTGGTGAGTCAAGCCCATTGCAGGCCTGGCTGTGATGATCTGCAGCAGTACGATGCCTAATGAGTAGACGTCAGACTTGACGCCTAGCATGCCAGTCTGCTGGTATTCTGGATCAATGTAGCAGAAGGTTCCGGCTGTTGAGGTCATACGATATTGTGTAACATCATCTGCTACAGATGGAGGAACTAGCCTTGCCAGTCCTACGTCGCTTATCTTGCTCACGTAGTTCTGGTCTAGTAGAATATTGCCTGGCTTGAGGTCGCGGTGGACTAGTGGCTCTGGCTTCGTTTGGTGCAGAAAATGTAGCCCTGTCGCGATCTCTGCAGCAATCCTGAACCGAAGCTGCCATGAGAGAGGCCGCGTGTTTCCCCTTCTCATGAGGCGGTCTTCTAGGCTTCCATTGGCCATGAATTCGTACACTAGGCAGCCGTATTCGGGGCAGGCTCCTAGTAGCAGCACCATGTTAGGATGTCTTAGACAACTCAGCACTTCAACCTGCATTATGTAGAAGTAAGCGCGCATACACACACACACACACACACACACACACAGAGAGAGAGAGATGATGCTTTCTTTGAGGGCTTACTTCTTGGTTAAACTGTGATCTTCCTTGAGCTGCATCTGGGCGCAGGACTTTAACTGCGACCGGCGTATGATCAAGGGAGCATTTATAGACAGGGCCATAGCCTCCTTCACCAATCTTGCGCGACTCATTGAAAAACTCAGTCGCCTCCTCTATTTCTTCGATGGAGTATTTTCTGTATCTCAAGGGTGTTACTATTAGTCCATTATTATCGTTGTCGTCACCCTCCCGAATCGCCTTCTTCTCTGCCTCAACTCGTCTCTGTGCTTCGAGCTCTGCAACCCTACGAGCTGCTTCGGCATTCTCCAAAGCTGTTTTAGACTTGGCTTTCTCTTCCTCAGCTGTTGCTCGTGCTTCTTCCTCTGCCGTCTGCGCCTCTTCCAGCCTTCGCTCTTCATCCACTCTCCACCGGTGTAGCTCCACTGCCTGCACATGCAAATGTTGTGAAAAATGAAGCACGTTCTTGAATTAGGCCCGAGTTAACGAGTTTGATCATTCTACGCTACCTTCTGTTTGGCCGTTAGAGCCTCCTTGCATGCTGTGCTGTACATGTCCATAGTTTTCTGCAGCTCTAGCTTCAGCCTTCTCATTTCAGCCTCCACCTCGTCCTGCACATTCGTTTCACTCAGTTTCTACTGAAAGAATGAACGAAATGTGTCAATCTTATTATTGTATCCTTACATTTTCCATTGATGCTGTTGAATATTCCGTGAAAGAACTCATCTCGTTGAATCTTGGCCCTGAACGCATTGATCCGTAGCTGCTCTCCGAGCTAACCGAAACTCGAGAGCTCCGACCTGGATCCATGCTGTCGTAGAGAAAGGGATCGTTGAATCTGCTGTCTGTGCTTGGCCTGTCTGAACTAATGAAGGATATATCTGTATCGCATTCGGAAAGATCCATGAACATATTTGGGTTGTACCCTCTCGCCAACAATGGCGACCTGTAAAACATAAACGGTAAAGGCTTAGCATCTAGATTCTTCTTCTGTTACCAATTATGTTGTACTATATTTTAAAAGAACATTAAATACTTGTTCGTATCTGCAGTGTCCTCAGCTATAACCTTCTGTAGTGTCCTGTCTGGACCTGCTCGACACATTTCACGTTATTATAAGTTTTGAATATCGAACGAACACATATGGCATCTAATACACAGGACATCAACGGACCTTTACTAGGTAGGTGTTTGGGCGTGGCACGTGCATCGGGGGATATAACTGTGTTGCTATTGGTATTATTTTGCTCTTGCATTTGCTGCAGATGAGGCAAGAGAGGTGAAGCGAATGGAGCTTGACGAGAAGCATTTCGAACAGATGAAATCTTAGATTTCGAGATGATGTAAACTGTGCAGAAATCCGGCGATGCTTTCGACACACTTGTAGGAACATCTACTGTTTTCAATCTCCTGCACTACGACAAACAATATTGTCACAAAATCACTGGGGGAAAAAAATTTACCTTTTTTTTTTCTAAAAGAAAATTGGCTTTAATTTGAGATGAAGTATAAGAAAAATTGATTATGATAATGGGAGGTTCACCTGATGAAGCCATGGCGAGATCCTCCAAGAACTAAGTTCTCAATTGCAGCGTGAGCAGTGTATTCTGTGATGGCTTTCGCAATGTCTGTGTCCTCTAGTACCACGTCAAAACAAAGTATCTGCACGTTTCACCTCTTCACAAAGATTAAAAAAAAAAAAAAAAAAAAAAATAGCGATCGAACACAATATATTAATCATTGGACCAACTTACATCTTTGCGAGTGCAGAAGCAATGGAATGTGAGTAAAAGATCTTTAGTCGGTTTATCGAGAATTACATCGTTGACATTACCAACTCCGGTAAGGCCAGAAAGCGCGTAGTTGTAGCCTGCATCCAAATTACAGTAAATGAGTAGTAAAAATAATCCCCATCCCCTATGTGGGGATTTCTTTGTGATGTCAAACATGGATCTGGAGGTGGTGAAAGAGTAGATCCTATACGACGGAGTACTAGCATGCTGGAAAATTACCAAGAGGCAAGACAACAACTTGCTTTTATTATTGGCTTACTTCCTAAAGAAAGTTTGACGAAATGGCTTTCTTGTGAACTGGGGCTCTTGCATTTGGATGTGGATTTTCTCTTACCATAATGGGAGAAATAAGGCATATGGGCTTGGTCATTGCAGTTGTAGCTCGATCGGTGGGTTTTAAGGCCGCAGTGTTGATGGGAGAGTTACACGCTTTACTTTTGGGGATTGAGTTTTGATTGGTCTGGTGCATGTACTCACGGATTCTTTGCTAGCAATTTATGTTGTTAATGAGTTTCATCATGGTTATGATTCATTATGCACGGGATCCTTGAAGCTATTGTTTATGCTAAGCAGTATGTGGAGGTTGAGTTTCACATGCAAGAAGGGAAGCGAATCAGACGGCTCATAATTTAGCTAATTTTACTATTGAACATCAATGTGTTAATATTTGAAAGTTGGATTTTCCGTTGACTTTTTGATATTGTACGTGATGATTTGAATTAATGGAACTTTTCCCTTCTCTAAAAAAAAAAAAAAAAAATCCCTATCCCTATACACATAATTTTGATGCCCCGTGTTTGATTACTTCAAAATAATTGATTATATAAATCCCATGTTCAACCTAAATATCTTTTACTCCTATAATGATGTTCCAAAAACTAGATACTATTCCTTGCAATAAAGAATTAATTGTTCAAGTAAATGGCATTTAGAACAAATCCTACCTAGGCTAATGAATCCAAGCCTAAAAATCTCGACTCTTCACTATCCCTCCAACCTTTCTCCACAATCCATCCAAATACTACGAACGTTTCATGTTCTACTCAAACACGACACGAAATATATATAGCCCCATCCACACGTTGCACGAAAGCATGCAAACAGGAAAATAATAACGTACATGAAGTTGTTGACGACCTCTGAATGACGTGGATGAGGATGACGACCTGGCCTTTGGTGAGGAGATTCTCAATAGCCCATTTGATGGCAAGTTGGCTTGCTTTATCCTTGTCTATGGCCACAGCAACGAGACCGTTGCGCCCGCCCTTGCGTCCTAATTTTCCATTTGGAAGCCACATTGTTCAAATTCTTGCACAGAGATAAATTTCTCTTGCAATTCAATTTTTTTGATCTCTTGATATGCTACGCAATAACTTTTTTCTTGGTGGCAGAAAGTCTTATTTTTTTTTCCGGATATTTTAATTATTTTGTGTTTTTTGATTTCTGATACAGAAAATTGTGTTAGTTGAGAAATCTAAGATCATTAAGGAAAGCATAACAAAAGGCATGCCTCAAATCTCTCCTGGTTTTTCTAACGAGGAAAGAAATAAGACTGATGGACTAAAATCAATGTAGTTCATTTGGTGCGGGCAAGTGGAGCGTAAAAGAGAATAATATCATAGTTACCTCAAAATCTAGAAAATAATAAAATAACCTAGTCTTATTTTCTTTTAACATGCCATGAATCATTGATAATTATATATACATTCAGATAAGTTGGGGTACTAGTATACGTGTGTTAACCTATTGATAGAGTAACTAACAATCATGATTAAAAGTCTCAGGTTTAAGTCCACCATCATGTTAAAAATTCTTGTAAATAAAAAAATAAATAAACAAAACTAAAAATAAAAAAATAAAAAAAATGAAACTAGAGAAGTTGTGATCCACACATTTATATTATGCGTACGATCGTCTCTGTATCAATTATACAACACGAAATTATTTTAGATTACTCTTTTTACACTTAGTCCGAGAATCCAGTTAAGTACTATGGAAATTATATTTTGACTAGTGGAGTTAACTAATATTGTAGAGAAAACAAAATTGATTTGAATCAATATTTCTTTTGTGTAACAATTGTCCATCGTCTGATTAATAAATAATAATAATAATAATAATAATAATAATAATAATAATAATAATAATAATCTGTTGGATCCATCATCTTATCTAGCAATTTGCATCCGTTACTTCGGTATGCATTGGATTATTACCCGTTCTTATGAAATAGCGCAAAATACTAAGAATAAATGAAGAAAAAATTGAACAAAATTAAAAGTTTGTGTTTTTTTTTAGAAAAAGAATTCAAAAATCATGTGCAAAATGAAAAAATGAGCAAAGTTTGTATATTTTTATACAATTTTCCCAAAGAATCATGATGAAATGTGTTAATGTGTTAACAAATATTATAAAAAAGTGTACGGAAAACAAAGAGGGGTTTTTTTAATTAAAAAACAAATTTAGCTGCTCTGTTTAGGGTAATTAATGGAGGTCATAATAATATAAACTTTTTGATAGTTTGAATTAATTTATCATAATAATATAAACTTTTTACTATAATAAGGCTGATTATTTTGATGTGTGCCTATTTTTTCCTCTTAGGGGCGTTCGGTTCGATGGATGAGATAAATAATGTTTTATAGGATAGTGTAGGATGTGATTATTTAGATTATTAATTTTGTGTTTGGATTGTTTGACTGTGATGTAAGACACATGAAGGACTATGTGAGTGTATGTGTGTGCGTGTGGGTGTGCAGTGTTTGTTGTGTGTTTGTGTATTTATGTGAGGTTATTTTTGGAATTTTACGTCATGGAGTAGATGGGATTAATAGTCAACCCAAATTTGGGATGATAAGTTATCAATCACTTGAGTGATTGGGGGATCGGCCATGCTAAGCCGACCTCTAAGAGGTCGACTTGTTCGATTACTGCCACGTGGCTGTGACTATTATTGCTGGTTTTTTGATGAGTTTTGAAACCACGTCCCGGTTTTGCCTTCTTCTGAGGAAAGCTGATTATTCTTCCTTCTTATCTCATTTTCCCCCTTTTTCTCCTCTTTTTCATCTTCTTCCTTTTTTGCCCCCAATTGTCGACCCCTAATCGATATCGATGATAAAAGGAGTAAAGCGGAGGTGGAGAAGCCCATTCGCCACAAATTTGAAATCATGAAAAAGAAATTATCCAATATTCCGAAAAAAAAAAAGCTAGTTTGCACCTGCTCTTCCTCTTTGAGTAGCAGAAGCGACGAATGGATGCTAAGCCAAATTTCGGAAAGTCTAAAGGCAAGGAGAATTGCGAACCCTACAAGAAGAGTCTGGTTTTCGGCGAAAATCCCAAATCTCCTTGCCCTGCCGTTAATCAAAACCCTAAAGCCACATCTGTATGGAGAAAAGAAATTTCACCTCAAATCATGACCGCAGCGAGCCGAAAAAGAAGAAGCTACATCGTCTACGATGGGTCCTCCGACGAAGATATCCAACCTACGTCCAAGAAAGTTGCTAGTTTGAGACGGGAACTGAAGATATCTAGTGCGGCTGCGAAGAAATTTGAGAAGGAACTCCCATGGCAGCTAAAAGTGTCTCTTATCGACTCGACCGCCTTTTCAAAATCCAACCGTAAATAGTCTAAAGATGAAGTTGCCGCAATCCCTAAACATTTCTTTCTACTAAAGAAACTCGAGTTTCTTTGCTTTTTGTTTGAGACATTTATAATGTTTATTATGATAAATCTTTTGATTAATTTAAAATTTAGGGAAAAAATCTGGCTATTAAGGAGATTAAGAGGCATCTGAAGGTTCATGACCTAAAGTTTGATGAAATTAAGGAGATGTTGGAGCACATTGTCGCTCGCCAGCTTGTGCTTGAGCGCGTCCACGATCATCATCGTCCACTTCAAGACCCTCTGATTGTCAAATTTTCTCACACGAGGATGAGCCTGCTCCAAGATTCTCTGATTGTCAAATCCTCTCACAAAGTGTCTGGTCCCCCTGGAAAATCTAGATAGACACCACCCAACACCAACTACCCTAGAAAAACACCAGGAAGTTCCGCTAAGAAACTAGCCGGCACCATAAGCCCTAGAATTCCTAATATTGATCCTCATCAAGTGGTTGATGCAGCCGATTTTATGAATTGGTGAAGGATGACTGCTGCTAGTCACGGGTAAGGGTAAACATTTATAAAATTTCTAAATTTTCAAATTAATAACCTTAACTCTAATTCCTTAGTTTTATTTTTACAATCCAGTAGCTCTGAGGTTGCCTTCCGAAGTTGTGAGGACTGGCAATTATGATTGGTTTACGAAACTCTACGATGATGAGATCAGACTTCGTGACGAGGTAGTGTATTTGTTTAATTAGTTTTGAAGAATGGAAATTGATAGTCCTGAAACGAGTTCTGGTGTATGGGGGGGGGGGGAATACACCAGATAAAGCTTTTAAAAAATCAACCCCCTGAAAATATCACAACCGAGTACGAAGACTCGGATGGAATCACAACTGAGTAGAAATACTCAGCTGGACTCACAACTGAGGAAGAAACACTCAGTTGGAAATGAAGTGCTGTGCGGAATGTGGTGGAAAATAACTCGTTTAAAAATAACTCACGCTTTTATGCACGGTCGGTCAAGAACCAAGACAGTTGAGAATGCTAAGATGCAGTTTGTATGCTGGTTAGTTGGGTCAGTTGAATATGCGATAAATAACTGAAAAATAAACTCAAGCACACAGAAATTTACGTGGTTCGGAGAAACCTCCTACGTCCACGGGGAGTTGTGAGTCCACACAACTCTGTCCAAGTTCTTCTAGACAAACCACTCAGCTTACGCGGGCTGAGCAACCGTTAAGGATAAGTTTGCGGGTACTTATCAACCTTACAGTTTAGTTTTCGGGTACTAAACAACCTATCTACTCAGTTGCAAGAAGAGTAGGATCCTAAACCTTTTCAGGTGAAAGAAAATGGAGTTCCAACTAAAAACTCGAACACGAGGTGAGCTTTGATCTAACACTCTACGAACTCTCACCAAGTGATGTTCTCAAGGTTCGATCTAAAGACACAGAAACTAACTCTAGAACTCTCAACAAGTGATGTTCTAAAGGATTAAATGCAGTTCAGCTCGTGAAAAATTTTGCTCTTTCTTCCGCTCTCTGGTTTCTTCTCGCGTGTGTGTCTTGTATCTTCTCTGAATGAATGAAGGCCTCTATTTATAGGCGGAGAGTATCAACTAGCCGTTGGAGGAGCTGTTGATCTCTATTCTTTGAAAGCGATGGCTTGTTTCTCATCTCTGCAGACTTTCCGGATTTGGCATCTGTGCTCTTCTGCTTTTCATCTGAGACAACCTTGTGTTAAGCCAAATGGGGTAATGACTGAACGGTCAAACCCTCACGTGACTTCCTTTTTGAAATTCAAATCTTAACAACAGACTTCCAACAAGGAGTGGTCGGTTAAGACTTTCGATCTTCAACTAGCTTGTTCTTCAGCTGATGTTCTATCTGACTGCTGACAGTTGAACTCTCAGCTGACTTCTACTTCATGCTGTTGATCTTCTGGGTTGAGTTATACAACTGATGTTCTGAAACTGAACGCTCAGTTGTCTTCCTTGTATCTTCTCCCTTTTTGAATTCACATGGAATGAATGCTCAGTTGTGTTCCTCACAACTGATGTTCTATCTGTTGAGTGTAACTTCCCCCTTTCTCAATGCTTCATATGATGAACGCTTAGTTGTCTTCTTTACAACTGATGTTCTATCTGAGTGAAGCCTTGTTGCCGTCTTCAGCTGGAGTCCTGTAAAGATAAAATTTTAACAATGCTCAAACAGTGAGCCTAACTACTGACATTAGGAACTGGCAACATCTACTCGGTTGGGGTCAGTTGGTTTTGGAATCAATCAAAACTTTTACTTAAATTTCCCAAAAATTTCTCCCTTTTTGATGATGCCAAAACCCCTTATACGAATTCTAGAACCCTTACAGATCACAACTGATCTAGATCTAACTGACTTATCTAAAATCTCAGCTGAAATTCTAGACTGTCTATAAGATTGAAACATCAAAGGGTTAGCACAATTATAACATGGTATTGAACTAACTTTTTAAATCAGAGCTTGGACAATGAGAGATTGTTCATCAAGGTGAATCTTATAACTGGATAGTTTTCATTACAACTGATTGTTACAAGGATAAGTACAAAAATCAAAAGTTACAACAGTTGCTTCAAAAACTATCTGAGCTAAAATTCTAGCCCATACTTACTAAAAATCCTAACAAAAATTTCCCTCTTGGCAGGTGACTCCTTGGAAATGTCCACTCCATGCTCCTTGCAAACATGCCTCGCCTCAGCTGCAATCTTCGTGCGGTTCGGGTTGCGAGATTCTCGGAGAAAAGGAGGCCGATAAGTAACCCTCTTAGGAACTGGAACTGTGTTCAAGTCCAGCTTGGCTTCAATCATAGCCCGCCTGAACTGGCTGAACATGCCCGGATCCCCTGAGTGCAACTCAGTCAGCGCTTCCTTGAACGCTTTCCTCGGGTCGTCAGTTGCGTAAACCTTCCTATAGTAGAAGTCGTTCACGAACTCCTGCTTGAACAGCTCCCACTCTTCATTCCACTCGGTCGGCATCCACTTGTAACATGCCTAAACCGACTCTCGACCTTGGACTTTGCTGGCAACCTTTGATGCTTCACCGAGCTTCCGCCTTTGATTGATGTTTGTTGATTCGGCATTGGCTGCGTGAGGCAACGTTGCGGTCCAAATTCTGGGACATTTTCTTCAGCTCTTCCTCGAACTGGTTCACCCTCCTTGCCTGGCTGGCGGCAAACTTCCTTATCCAGCTCGGGTTCATATAATCCTTCTCCTCTACATGCATAGCCTTAGCAGCTGCGATGCACTCTTCGGTTGTGATACCGTCGAGTTCTGAATCTAGCTCGGTTGCGATCTCGGCTATGGAGTTGTAGGAAACTCTAAACTTCTCTGCCAGCTCCAAGTCTTTTGACATTTCAGCTCCACCGACTTCGGTTGACTTGGGAGCGACCTTCTTTGTCTTCTTCCTCAGCTGAGATTTTGCTGCAGCTGGCACTTTTTCTTCGGCTTGGGTCTCTTCTTCGCCCTGCACCCCAACATCTGCCTCCTTCTCTTTCCCCTTTTTGGCATCAGCAACAAGGCTTGCTACTGAACCATCCAGAGAGGTGAGTTGATCCTCGGCTAGTTGAAGGCGGTTGAAGAGTTCATCGACAGCGCACTCAAGCTCCACCTTCTTCGCTAGATCCGAGTCCTGGCGCTCTTGTTCAGCTTTCTTTAAAGCAGAGAGGTTCTCGATGACCTCAGTTTGAAAAGCCACAAACTCAGCCCATCGCGACTCGAAGTGAGACTCCCATTCAGCATCTTGGGTTTGCTGGGACTTGGCAAGATTGGAGTCGGCCAAGGATTTGAAGACGTTCAGCTCCGACTTCAATCCCAACAGAGTGGACTTCAGCTGTGACATTTCTTGGCTGGTGGAGGAGGAGAATTCTTCCAGCTTGGTCTTCATTGCAACATTCTCCTCCACCAGTTGCTGATTCTTCACTTCTTGCGCTTCCAACACCCTCAGCTGGTCATTTTTTTGTTGCTGGAGGTTGGCAAGCAGTTCAGTCCTCAGCTGGTTGACCCTCTCAGCTACCAGCTCACATATTTCTTCAGTTGTGGGAGCATGCTGATCAGCTGGATGGGCTTGTGCAATCAGAGCTAGAGGCTCATCTGTGACCATGGCTTGTCGGTTGGCCAGGTACTGTTGCAACTTTTCTTCCTCTTCCTTCGCTGCTGCGGCGGTGGCATCCACATCCTCAAGGAAGTCAGCTGACTTGACCAACATGCTGTCGAGAAAGTCGATGCACTCCTGTCCAGCTGCTTCCCTGGTGTCTATCCCTTCAGTTCGGCTCTGGTCCAGCCGACGAGTGAGCAGCGCAATCCGGTTGTTGTAAGCCACTTCAAGGTTGGAGTAGTTGAAGTAGGCTCGGATGCGGGACTCATCTGACTTCAGCCTGTCCCAGCTCTGCACCCTGATCGTATCTTCTTTGACGTACCAATGGCTGAAGATCAGGTGGAACTGGTACAAGAGCTCGGCTCCCAGAGTGGCGAAGACTGGCATGTTGCGAGCTTCAGGGAACATGCCTAGCAGCTTCTAGAAGCAGTAGGCCACCCTGCCCTCGTGCTCCAGAGCGACTGCCTGAAGGTCCTCTGCTTCATTTATTGGGGAGGGAGAAATATCATATGGCAGAGGTTCAAAAGGTTCATCGATGTTGGCCAAAGAGTCGGTTGCAACATCGGCATCGAGCTGGGAGCTCGGAATATTGGATTCGTTTGGGAGGGAGGTTTCAATTGTTTCCTCAACATTTGTCGAATGAGCGGTCACAATGTTGGCATCGAGCAGGGTGCTCGAAACATTTGGTTGTGAAAGGGTTGAAAGAACAAGAGGCTCTGGGGGCGGTACGGCATGAACTCCAGCCGTGGGGGAGGTTGGGGCGTCGTCAAGGTCCTCAGATGAGGAAGAAGCGTCTGACGTCACATCCGTCTCCATTCCCTCAGCCTCGTCAGCTCTGGTTGCGCGAGGGGCGATCTCAAAAGTGGCAGCCTCAGCTGAGCGGCTCGACTCAGATGGCTCTTCAGCATGTGCCGACTCAACTGGTGCCTCTTCCTCAACAAGAGCTTGCTCCTCAGCTGGCGCAGACTCGACCGGTGCCTCCTCCTCAGCTGGAGCTTGCTCCTCAGCTAGCTCAATAGCTGGCTCTTCAACCACAACCTTCTTCTTGATTTTTACCCTCAGCTTTTTCTTGGAGGGCTCCTCAGCTGACTCCTTCTCCGATTCAGCTCGTCGGCGTGCAACTTTGGATTTAGTGGGGTGAACAGCAGCTGATTCCCCCTCAGCTGTAGACTCAGCAGTCTTTTCAACCTCCTTCTTCTCTTTCGGAGTATACACACTCCTGAGTACCTCCTGTGCCTTCTTAGCTGTCGGGAACAACAACAATTTCTTGAACGGCGTCTCTTCACAGCCCTCCTAGACCATGTTGCGATCCTTGGTCGCAAGCAGGATCAGGGCTGAGATCTTGCAGCCAAAGTTGAGCGTCCCTTTCACACTCAACAGCTTCTCTCCAAACTCAGTTGTTGTCTCGGAGATCTTTGACTTCTCCACCATCAACTGGTTCAGGAAGTATTGGAACCAGTTGATCTAGTGTTGGTGCTCCAAGGCATCCAACTGCTTCAACTTGGGTCGGCTGATATTGCCGAATGCACCACTATAACCGAACACCACCTTAGAAACTACATCGAACAACAGGCGATGTTCGGGCTTCAGCTTCGTCCTCTGCATGTTGCTTCTCAACCTCTCCGGCTCGATCAAAGCATTCTGCAGAAACTCATCTGCCTACTCGTCGGTTATGTTCTCCAGAAACTCCGTGGCAATGTGGTTGACGGGGATGATGTGGTGGAGGGCATCGAAAACATTGATGGGGAAGGTGACGCGGCGAATGGTCCTAGCTGGAACGTCGCGTTGGCGGCAGGAGACCTCTGTAGTCACTCCTTTCCTGCTGTCAATGGATGCTTGCAGGTTGATGTAGAACTCCCCGACTTGTCGCCTGAGCAAGTGGGAGGGGCAAAGCTTGGCCCATTCGAGGAGGCCATTCTCTCTGAGAGTATTGGCGAGGGGAGCCAACACCGGCGACTCCAAATCCTTGTCGGAGAGGATCTGTTCGAAATGGATCTTCGACGCCAGCATGTCGAACGATTCTTCGTAAGAGGTAGGGACAAGGGAAGATCCGGAAGAAGCCATTTTCTTGATTTTGGGGGCCATTTATGATCACTGCAAAGGTATTTATAGGAAGAAGTAAGGGAAATCTTTTGCAGAAAATAGTTAGACAAAAATTGGGAAGACGATGAACAGTTATAGCAGATAGATACGAATGAGGAAGGTAAGAGATCACTTCCTGATTTTCCGCTATATATAGGTTTTTGACTTGATTAAGATCGACGGCTGGGGTTAAATGGCGCGAATCCATAAACAGCTGAGTTACGCGACTGTTGACTATCTTTGACTTGACATCACGAACCGAGTTCCAACCAGCACGTGAGAAGGTGTACAGTTTTCATGTCAGCCCAGTCGCACTATAAAGTAGGCTATTGATGTTCAGTCGTACTTTACATTTAATGCGACATGATGGCTATTTTTAATGTAACTGACATGTTAAGGAATGTTTGAATTTATTTCAAACATTCTCATTTAAGATCATAACACCTTCAGCCATAAATGATACCTGCCAGCTGATGTCGAAATCAGCTGTGTTCCCATGTTGCGGCATACCATCAACTGCCGTCTGATTCCTTCGGTTGGCAATCTGCATCTGATCGGCATACCATCAGCTGACTCAAGTTCGTCTGTTCAGCTGACGTCTGATGTCTTCAGTTGGCGATCCGCATCTGAGCTTCCCCCTCAGATGGATATCTATCTCTTCACCTCAGTTGACTCCTCATCTGATGGATCTAACAATCCAAGGAGGTCACATAGCATCTTGAACCGTGCTTCAGCTAGAGGTTTGGTGAAGATATCAGCTCTCTGAATCTCAGTTGGAATCTTCTCCTTGGATACATCCTTCTTCTCAATATGATCTCGGATAAAATGATGACGGATGTCGATATGCTTTGTCCGAGAGTGATGAACATGATTCAAAGAGATAGCAATGGCACTTGAGCTATCGCAATGAATGGAACTTGTCCAGTTGAGACTTCATAATCTCTCAGCTGTTGCTTGAGCCATAACACTTGCATGCAACAGCTTCCGACAGCCATATATTCTGACTCGGTTGTAGAAGTGGCAACACATGCTTGTTTCTTTGAGAACCACGAAACTAGCTTGCTTCCCATGAACTGACAATGTCCAGATGTGGACTTCGTGTCCAACCGATCTCCTGCTAGATCTGCATCTGAGTATCCGGTCAGTTGGATGTTGTCGTCGGTTGGATACCACAGCCCAACATTAACAGTTCCCTTCAGATACTTGATGATGTTCTTTGCTGCCAACATGTGTGCTTCCCTGGGTTGAACTTGGAACCAAGCACACACTCCAACTGCGTATGATATGTCTGGCCGACTAGCGGTTAGATAGAGCAAAGAACCGATGATCCCTCTATACTTACTGGCATCCACGAGCTTTCCCTCAGTTCCAGGTTCAATCTTCCAGTTAGTATTCATCGTGATCCTAGTTGTCTTACTTGTTTGCAATCCGAACTTGGTGATGAGCTCCTTAGTATATTTGGACTGATTGATGAAAATCCCTTCTGGTGACTGCTTTACTTGAAGTCTAAGAAAATAGTTCATCTCACCCATCATCGACATCTCGAACTTCTCATTCATGAGATTTGAAAATTTTTCACACAGTTCCTCCGACTTAGAACCGAATATGATGTCGTCGACGTAGATTTGCACAACAAGTATATCTTCTCCAACTTTGATGGTGAACAGTGTTTTGTCAACTGAACCTCGTTTGAATCCCGAGTTCAGAAGAAAACCACAAAGAGTGTCATACCAAGCCCTGGGTGCTTGTTTCGGTCCATAGATTGCTTTCTTCAACTTGTACACTCTTCCATCTCCAGTTTCAAAACCGGGAGGCTGTTCAACATAAACATCTTCCTTGATATCAACATTGAGAAAGACACACTTCACATCCATCTGATAGACCTTGAACTTGTGAAATGCGGCATAGGCTAGAAAGATTCGGATGGCTTCCAGTCTTGCAACTGGCGCGAAAGAGTCCTCGAAATCGATTCCTTCTTGTTGGCAATATCCTTGAGCTACCAACCTTGCCTTATTCCTCATTAGAATCCAATGGCGTCTCTCTTGCTTTTGAAAATCCACTTCAATCCAATAACTTTAACACCATTTGGTCTTTCTACCAACTCCCATACACAGTTGCGTAGAAACTCATTCAGTTCTTCTTGCATGGCTATTGTCTAGTGAACACAGTTGAGAGCTTCCACAACGTTCTTCGGTTCTGGCACATCAGCTACAAAGCAAGAAATCATGGCAACATCTCCAGCTTGCTCGAACTTCTCTAGAACTGCCAACTCCTCAGCATATTGAGCGTAAGTGTTGGAATCTTCCTCGGTTGGATCTGGATTTGCAACTCAGCTCCTTGTACGCACACCTTCGGTTGGATCTCCGATGATGTTGTCAGTGGAATGATCTTCATACCATCTTCGGTTGCGTCTTCCTTCTTCTTCCATCTGTGGTTGTTCCGTGATCTGAGCTGTGGGAGATATTGGACTCTTCTGAGCTGGTGAATTATCAGTTGTTGAGTCTGGATCCTCAACATTGATAACATTTCGAACTGGGCTCGATTAGGCTTCAGATGCTGATGCAGTTGGAGGGGCATCAGCTGGAGTTCCCCCTTGAGATGAGCTGGGGTCCTCGCATTCATCTTCAGAGGAGTATGGATCCTCATCCTCAGTTGCCCAAACCAGTGGTTCAGCTAGATTCTTTTGCCTTAGAATCTGAGATCTTGTGAGGGCTAGTGGAACTTGTGGATCAGCCTGTTGTCCTTTAGCCTGTTCCCTGCACTCAAAAGTAGATTCATCAAAACTAACATGAGGTGTTATCTCCACAACACGAGAGCTATTGTTGAAAACTCTATAAGCCTTGATCCGAGCGGCATATCCGAGAAATATGCCTTTCGAAGCTTTGGCATCAAAAGTTTTCAACTGAGTCTTCCCATTGTTATGGATATAACACTTAGAACCAAAAACGCGAAAATAAGAAATATCTGGCTTCCTGCGTCTCCATAGCTCGTATGGTGTCTTTCCCAACCGCTTGGTCAGAAGAGACCGGTTCTGAGTGTAGCATGCAGTGTTGATGGCCTCAGCCCAAAATCTCTTTGGTAGAGCTGAGCTGGTTAACATGGATGTAGCTGCATCCTTCAGCGTTCGGTTCCTTCGCTCAGCTACTCCATTCTGTTGCAGAGTACGCGCAGCTGATGTTTGATGTGTAATTCCATGCTTCTCGCAGTACTCGATGATGGTTTCATTTAGAAACTCAGTTCCTCGATCTGATCGGATAGAAATGATCTTCATCTCTTGTTGGTTCGATATCCGATCCATCAACTTGGGTAGCTCATCTTGGGTTTCACTTTTGTGGCGCATGAAGTTGGTCCACGTATATCTTGAGTAGTCATCAGTTACAACCAGGGTGTACTCGTTACCATTCATGCTCTTTGGTGTAACTGGCCAGAAGAGATCCATGTGGATCAGCTGTAACACTCGGTCGGTTGAGGGAGTTGTCTTCAACCGGAAGGAGGATCTAGCGAGCTTTCCCAACTGGCATGCACTGCAAATATGTGTTGTTGAAAACACTCGATTTGGTATGCCTCTTGCATGTTCTTGTCTGGCAAGTCGGTTCATTGTCTTGAAGTTCAGATGGTTGAGCCTTTTGTGCCACAGCCAACTCACATCTGAACTGCTCTTTGATAACAGGTAGGTGTCAGGAAGACTGATGTTCCAGTCAGCGTAGTAGACATTCCCGGTTGGCGATCGATTTCCCAACAATATCACCTGCTTTGATCCGACATTTTTAACCCTGCAACCCTGTGCATCAAACTTGACAGAGAAACCATTATCACAGAATTGGCTGATGGAGAGCAAGTTATGCTTCAATCCATCAACATATGAGACATTAGAAATAGAAACGTGATTGGTTTCAAGGGTACCGTAACCTCTGGTGTAACCTTTTGAGTTGTCACCAAAAGTAACTGATGGACCTTCTTTCTCCACGAAACTTCCAAGCAAATCCTACAGATTCGTCATGTGTTTCGAGCATCCACTGTCCATCACCCACATTGTTGCAGACGCTTTATTCTTCCTCAGCTGTTTCTCCTGTACCTGCAAAGAGAAACTCGCTTAGGTCCCCAATTTCAGTTGGGTCCTGGAGGGTTAGAACCAGTTCCCCCTGGAACTGTGCGACGCTTTTCCCTGTATACTCGGATGGATTTATCATTCCAGATCACTTTTCCTTCATCATCAACTATAACAACACCTCGGTTATCCTTAGGCTTGTTGTTAGTAGTGATGTTCTGTTTCTTGGGAGGAGTTGGATTTCTCCCATTGCGAGCTTTCAGAGGAGAGGCTTTCCCCCTGTTTTGATGGCGATTCTTATCCTGTTGAATTTATCTGTAAGGTCGGATGCCTTGTTGGAATCTCTGTGGCTGATTCTGATTCCAACTCCTTGAATATTGTTTGTAGCTGTTCATGCCCTGATGGTGGTTCATGTTGTGGCATGAATATCTCCAGCTGTTCGACCTGTTCCTTATCGGTTGACTCGGTTGGAACCTTTGGTTGAATTGATGATGGAACCGCTGTTGATTCAGATGGTTGGATCCTTGTCGGTTCTGCGATCAGTTCCATTCTTTCTGATGTTGACTCTGAGGTTGATGCAGAGGTCGGTTCTGATTCTGAGTTCGGTTGCGATTATGCCTTCGACGCCTCTGATTCCTCTTCTGACTTTTGGAACATTCCCCCTCAGTTGATGTCCCAACCGATGGAACATTCTGTCCTCCATCTACTGCTCATTTTTCCTTCTCAGTTGTGGTTGCCTTGGTCGGTTGAGCTTGCTGAGAGGTGGAGGTTGAATTACTTTGTGGTGACTTAGGTTCCACTGTGTTAGGTTCGACAACCTTGACCTCAACAGCTTTGATGAAGGTTGCTGGAGGAATTCTACTATCTTTAATCACATCATAACCGAGTCCTGACACGTCATCCATCTGTCTACTGTAACTGATAAGATTCTCGATGATCTTGGATGACTAATACAGCTTGATTAGATTGTCCTTCTCAGTTTGCAACTCCTTGAGGAGGACAATTATCTGCTCGGTTTGTCCATCTGACTTCTTTATCAGCTGGTCGATCTGAGTCTCTTGATTTTTCAACTGATCTTCCTGCTCCTTGATCTCCTTTGTCAACTCCTCGTTGGTTGGAGCATTAGTTCGGTTGACTGCATTCAGTTGACTCTTGAGATTCTCAATCTCCTCTGTTTGACTTTTGATCAGATCGTCCTTCACGGTTAAGGATTCTTCAAGTTTTGAGAACTGTTCTTGAAGACTCTTAAACTCAATCGATTGCTGATGTAGTTTCTCACTGAGTTCTTGAAAGTCACTCCAGGAGGGTTCCAACTCTTCATCCAGTGATTCCTGCATGTTAGAAGTATTGGAAGAATTTAACTTAGCAGGATTAGAGTGTACCTCAGTATCATCTTGGTCGGTTCCAAGTGCCATGAGGCATTGATCCTGACTGATGGCGTTGTTGGTGGAAGTCAGCTCATCCTCATCTTCAGTGTCAGTGAAGATGTCCATGTCGTCAGCTGCTTCTTCTGCTACCATGGCCTTATTCTTTCCAGCTTGTTTGGCCCTCAACGATTCTCTCTCTTTCTTTGAGAGGTCTGGACAGTCAGCTTTGAAATGTCCTTCCTTGCCGCATTCAAAGTAGCCGTTGGTCACAGACTTTGAACTGACTCGAGTTCGATTGGATTTGTAGAATCTTTTGTATTTTCCGAACCGAGTATCCATGTCAGCTAGCTTCTTTGACAGGGCGGCTATGTTCTGTTGCAGTTCCTCTCTGCTTGGCTCCTTTGCAGCTGTATCTGCAGACCTGGTTGGCCTTGATGTTCTTGACTTGGAGTAGTCAGCTCGAAGTGCAACTGACTTTGTGGCTGAGCCAACATCTTCATGTCGACTCGTCTGAACCAAGGACTGAGATCTTCTTCGGTTCACCTTATACTCATTTCCCTTTAAAATTGAGAACAATCTTTCAGTTCCCATTTCACCAAGGTCAGCTCGGCTCTCATGGATATTGGTGAAGGTATCCCACTCAGCCGGTAGAGCTTGCAACACTTTGAGATTGATTTCTCTTAGTGTGTATTTTCCTCTTCGGATGGACTGGATTCTTCTGAGGATGTTTATAAACCGGAGCTCTAGCTGATCAATTGTTTCATCAGTTCTCAGACAAAAGTTGTCGAAGTCTTGGCATTCATGTGAGAACTTGTTCTCCTTCGTCTCATCACTTCCTTCACTCAGCGATGCCAAGATATCCCACATCTTTTTTGCAGTCTCGCACTCTTCTATCCAAGGGAGGTAATCTTGTCCAACAGTTGACATAATCGTGCTCTGAGCCCAGATGTCTAACTGGCTCACCTTGGCTTCCTCTGGAGTGTAATCTTCCGGCTGCTTCTCCACAAACTCCACAACTGTATCCCCATCGTTGGGATTTGTAGGAGTGCGAGCGATTCTCTCTTTGATGATGATCGGTCCGAGTACTTGTTGCATCCTATGATGCTTCGACAGTAATATCTTCTTCATCCGTGTCCTCCAGGATGTATAATTTACTACCGAGAACATGACCACGATCTTATCTTTGACGTCCATCTGCACACAATAGCAACAAAAATATGCAAGCAAATATGCACTAGCGTGATAAAGAGATCTGTTCAGTTGACCACTGAATAAAAAAACCTCGAATTCACACCTTGTGAAACAGAGTCAGCAGTCTTTTGAACCACCGCTCTGATACCACTTGATGGTCCCGAAACGAGTTCTGGTGTATGGGAGGGGGGAATACACTAGATAAAGCTTTTAAAAAATCAACCCCCTGAAAATATCACAACCGAGTAAGAAGACTCGGATGGAATCACAACTGAGTAGAAATACTCAACTGGACTCACAACTGAGGAAGAAACACTCAGTTGGAAGTGAAGCGCTGTGCGGAATGTGGTGGAAAATAACTCGTTTAAAAAATAACTCACGCTTTTATGCACGGTCGGTCAAGAACCAAGACAGTTGAGAATGCTAAGATGCAGTTTGTATGCTGGTTAGTTGGGTCAGTTGAATATGCGATAAATAACTGAAAAATAAACTCAAGCACACAGAAATTTACGTGGTTCGGAGAAACCTCCTACGTCCACGGGGAGTTGTGAGTCCACACAACTATGTCCAAGTTCTTCTGGTCAAACCACTCATCTTACGCGGGCTGAGCAACCGTTAAGGATAAGTTTGCGGGTACTTATCAACCTTACAGTTTAGTTTTCGGGTACTAAACAACCTATCTACTCAGTTGCAGGAAGAGTAGGATCCTAAACCTTTTCAGGTGAAAGAAAATGGGGTTCCAACTAAAAGCTCGAACACGAGGTGAGCTTTGATCTAACACTCTACGAACTCTCACCAAGTGATGTTCTCAAGGTTCGATCTAAAGACACAGAAACTAACTCTAGAACTCTCAACAAGTGATGTTCTAAAGGATTAAATGCAGTTCAGCTCGTGAAGAATTTTGCTCTTTCTTTCGCTCTCTGGTTTCTTCTCGCGTGTGTGTCTTGTATCTTCTCTGAATGAATGAAGGCCTCTATTTATAGGCGGAGAGTATCAACTAGCCGTTGGAGGAGCTGTTGATCTCTGTTCTTTGAAAGCGATGGCTTGTCTCTCATCTCTGCAGACTTTCCGGATTTGGCATCTGTGCTCTTCTGCTTTTCATCTGAGACAACCTTGTGTTGGGCCAAATGGGGTAATGACTGAACGGTCAAACCCTCACGTGACTTCCTTTTTGAAATTCAAATCTTAACAACAGACTTCCAACAAGGAGTGGTCGGTTAAGACTTCCGATCTTCAACTAGCTTGTTCTTCAGCTGATGTTCTATCTGACTGCTGACAGTTGAACTCTCAGCTGACTTCTACTTCATGTTGTTGACCTTCTGGGTTGAGTTATACAACTGATGTTCTGAAACTGAACGCTCAGTTGTCTTCCTTGTATCTTCTCCCTTTTTGAATTCACATGGAATGAACGCTCAGTTGTGTTCCTCACAACTGATGTTCTATCTGTTGAGTGTAACTTCCCCCTTTCTCAATGCTTCATATGATGAACGCTCAGTCGTCTTCTTTACAATTGATGTTCTATCTGAGTGAAGCCTTCTTGCCGTTTTCAGCTGGAGTCCTGTAAAGATAAAATCTTAACAATGCTCAAACAGCGAGCCTAACTACTGACATTAGGTTCTGGCAACATCTACTCGGTTGGGGTCAGTTGGTTTTGGAATCAATCAAAACTTTTACTTAAATTTCCCAACAGAAATTATATTACAATGCTCACTGATTTTGGTATATGGTTCTGCACTTGAGTTGTCCCAATTAAGTTGCTGATTGCATATTATTGACTCATACATTACAAACTTTTTGGTTGATGACATCTCTCTTTTCAGTTCCTCTCTGTGTGTCTCGCCCCACAACTTGTCACACACACATTTAGAGCTATAAGTTGCAGGCAGATTGATGTTGTTCAATTTATTCAAATTATTGTTTAAAGCAAGCATTGAGCAAGTGTGTGTATTTATTTATTCTTGGGGAAGTTTGATAAACTTTTGAATTTTCATTGTTTTTATTTATCTTCTCGTATTGGTAAATATAAATTGGAAAAATATGTGTATGTAGCTAATGTTTGGTGTTAAGATGTACAATTTGATGTTATTAAATTCTTCAAATTATCTTCAAAGTATGTACTGAGTAAGAACAAACACACACACAATTTATTTTGAAAAGAATAATAAACTTTTGAATTTTTATTTCTAATTATTTATGAGTATGTGTATGTGTGTGTTATTGAGCTAGCTATTGTTAGTATAGTTTGATCTTGTTCAATTTATTCAAATTAATCTTGAAGGTGTATCTATGTTTTGAGCAAGTGTCTGTGTGTGGAATTCTTGAGGTTGTTCTACTAACTATTGAATTCTCATCTTTTTATTTAACTTGTTGTATATAGTGGGAATTATAAATATATTTTTGTGTGTGTTATTGAGTTGGCTAGTGTTTGGTGTTAGTAAGCTACCTAGTATAGTTTGATATTTTAGAATGTTTTGAAAAATTAAACTAAGTTATCAATATATTTGCTTTCTTTGCCTCCTATCATATTTAGCACATAGATGTGCTTATAAACTTGTTAGTTGTGAAGATTGCGCAGGAGAGGGGTGCAAATGCAAGAGACTTTCTATCCTCGATATGTTGGCTTGGGTAAGATTCATGCTGATTATTATGTCTAGTAGTATTTAGTTTTATTTTTATTTTTACTGCTTTACAAATTCTAATGAACTCCAGAATTTACTTTTAATTTTAATATACCTTAATTTTTTATAACCCTTGAATAATAAATAATACTTCTTTTTAGGGTGGTTTAACCCAACATATCTTCAAGAGCTGCGATGATGATCTTGATGAATTATGTTTGTGGCTCCTACCCTCTTAACTGTGGCCGCGCTTGGCACACTGTGGAGAAACTGTACGGGTTTGGTCACGTTATGAAGATCACTGGGTGAGATTTTAAATTAGCTTTCAAGAGCAGCGCATCATAATTGTGGACTCTATGTTCCTAGAAGCAAGCGCCTTGATGGTTACCTCGCTTACATGAGTCGCAATTTGCCACTTTTGTATGAGAAGATCGGCCACTAGGAGAAGAATGGTACTCCGAGCCACTGCACACCCCGTGGGAGGTGGTATATGCTGATGATTGTCCGAGGCAACAAGTTGATGACATAATCAACTGTGGGATATTTGTCATGAAGGCTTTGGAACGGCCATGCTCGTGGAAACCCGTTTGACAGCATCCAACCCGATCATTGCGCTGTATATAGGGTCAATTACTGTGTTGATCTGCATGCACAATCAATGCTTATTACTGGAGATGACTGATCAGCACAGATGTTGTTAATAATCTTTTTTGTGGTAAAAAATGTTGAATCCAAACAGTTCGTTTGTTGGGACAAAAAAATATTTGGTTGTTATTTTTGTTAAACTATATTTGACATATTTGTCATGATCATTTGTGGTGATGTTGCCACAATGTTCATGGTGATATATGTGGCCATACACTTGGTCTATAATCTTTTTTATGGTGCTATTGATATTTATTCCCGTAATCCTCAAATATTACTCCCTCCGTCCCGCTAAATACGGCCTAGTTCATATAGACACAGAGACTAAGAAAAAGGGTATTTGGTATGAAGAAAGTGTTTACTGTAGTGTGAATGCAATATTTTATAATGTTAATAAAGTTATAGATGTGATGGTTGAGTGTGTAGTGGGAGTAGGTTAGTGGAGTTTAGATGAGATGGTGGGTCATGTATATAAACTAATTGTTTCCTTTAAAGGAAACAAGCCAAGTATAGTGAGACGTCCCAAAATGGAAAATAGACCGTATTCGGTGGGACGGAGGGAGTACTACTTATTGTGTCATCTACGCTGCTGCATATTCATGCCCTAATTAGGATTTGTGGTTACGTTCTCAATTTCTCCTTTTTTTCATCTCAAATCCTTCCATTTCCATTATCAAATTACTTTTGTAGGATGCAAACAGGGGAAGCTCATCATGAACGTGTAAGTGAAGAGGCAAGTATGTTTCTTCAACCTTGGCTGTGAAGGGGAGAGATTCCGTGTTTCATATCAACTTTTTGAGAACTCATCTATATGTGTTTCTTTATCCAATAATATACATTTGAAATTTGGTTAAACAACTAATTTTCATGGACATTGTTAGTGAAATAAATAGCATTATAAGTCAAAAAAATAGTCAAAAGAAATAACATCGTAAATTTTAAAACAAGTTTTAAGTTTGATTGGTTAGAGAACATTCAGCCTTGACTTCCGATTTACAAACAATGGCACATAAATTCTAGCCAAAAGCATAGAACACAGACGTAGAAGAACATAATCATATCATGACATTTGAAGTCATCACCACACAGAAGTTTCAACACATAGAACAAAGAAATACACAAGCATAATAGCTAGACGTGATCAGTAAAAATAAAATGATATTTAAAAGATGAAGAAACTGTGGGCTTATCAACATTATTCATATAATACCAAATAGTATTGCAAGAAGACAGGGCCTACATTAATGTTAACGGAGAACATTTAGAAGCTTGCAATCCGGCTTAATACTAATAGAAACAAAAATTAACACAACAGTGATAACTAACATCATAAAGAAAAACCTCAAACCTTAAGTTTCCATTCAAGTTTTTTATCGAGAATATCCTGCTTCTTTGTTTGTATGCCTAGATCTTCAGCATGTGCACACTTTTGCTCAAATAAGTCCATCAACTCATCGTATTTATCTTTCATTTTTTTCTGTTTGGCCTCCTCTGTCAATCTCTAGTTGTTGAGTTTCTGGAGATAGTTTTCTCTTTCCAGCTTGATGTTGTTGATGATCAACGTATAATATGAAGACAGCTCAGGATCTAACCATAGAAAAAATCCACACCTATTTGACTGACATAAATATAACACCACTCAACAATTTGGAGAAGAACAAAGAACTGGTAAGTGATAAAAAAAAATATGAAGTCTTACCAAGCTTCGAGCGCAGTAAAAAAATCTCCTTTCTGGTTGATTTGGGCTAAGACAGATATCCAAATAACAAGTTTCTTTGTGGTTTCATATCGCAAGTTTGAAGACGAACTCGACATGAATCCAGAAATTAGCCGAGGGAAAAGATTTTTAGGATGGGATATGGGACTAGGGTTTGTAGAAATTGGGGAAAATGAAAATTTTTCTCCCTTCGAGTATACCATGCCGTTTTGATTTTTTTTTAGCTCAATTGATGGGCTCGATTGGGCTTTAAAAAAAAAAGGGGGCTCTGTATCTATTAATTAAATCAACATGATGATTATATCTATTTAAATTAAAAATGATGATTATATTTAAATTAAATCAAAATGGTCATTATATCTATTTAAAAAATGTTTATTTTATCTATTAAATTTTTGATCGAACCATTGACTTGATTCCATACTACTGAATCGAGTCTTATAACAAAGGCAAGTATTAGCACTAAAAGGGTAAAAATAAATTGAGCCAGTAACTTGATCGACAGAGTTGAACATTGATTGAATACTAATGAATCGAGTCTTATAATTTGATGGTCCCGGTAACGAGTATCTGGTGTATGGG
The DNA here is from genome assembly GCA_029490685.1 of Schizonepeta tenuifolia. NCBI lineage: Eukaryota > Viridiplantae > Streptophyta > Magnoliopsida > Lamiales > Lamiaceae > Schizonepeta > Schizonepeta tenuifolia. The sequence goes on from CM055959.1 coordinate 87,104,812, forward strand.
GGGGAGGGAGGGAATACACCAATAGCAAATTTTCGATTTTGAAATCTTTTCACTTAACTACTCAGGTCAGTTTGCTCAACAACTGAGAAAGTCAGTTGGAGCTGATCACACAGTCAGGTGCACAACTGACTTCTTTGGCTGAGGGTCAACTATGTAATCTAACTGAGGTTTCAAAGAGTTAAGCTATGCGAAAGTTGATGGAAATAAAAGCTCGTTATTTAAACTTAAACTTTTATGAAAACGGGGAAGGTCAAGTTCCCAAGACTTAGTGCAGTTTGTAAGTATACAGTTTGTATGCAGAGTCAGTTGGTTAGTTAACTAAAACGTAAATACTGGAAATAATCGACACCGTATTTTTACGTGGTTCAGAGATTCACCTCCTACTTCTACAACTTCTTTTTTGGGGAAGTAATCCACTAGATAAGCTTATACGTGCTTATCAAATGTTCCACTTGGTTTTCGGGTACCAAGCAACCTAGCCAGTTCGATTACGGGTTCGAACCAAACCTTACAACACTTTTGTGGGTAAGTGTACAGCCTAGTCTTAGATTACGAGTTCTAAGGGACCTAGTCTTAGATTGCGGGTTCTAAAGGACCTAGTCTTAGATTGCGGGTTCGAAGGGACCTAGTGTCTTTGATTGCCAGTTCAAAGACAGACTTAAGGTTTTAGGGTTGGGGATTTTTCCAACTATGAAGCTTTCTACACTGAGAGAAGTGAAGGCTTCTTCCTAAGGCTTAGAGACTCAATCTTTTTGGAGAGAGTCTACTCAGAAATAATTTTGCAAGAACCTATATTCTAGACTTGATCAAAGAAAGAACTTTTTGAGAGGCTAGATGAAAGAATAGAAGGAGGTGTGGACACTCTACTTCTATTGATTTTTCGACTTGGTTGTCACGTCTTGCTAATACTTAAGATAGTTATAAGACTCGAGGCATTAGTATTCAATCAACGTTCAACTCTGTCGATCAAGCCACTAGCTCGATTCACATTCACGTGTCGCTAATACTTAAGAGTTATAAGACTCGAGGCAGTATTCAATCAACGTTCAACTCTGTCAATCAAGTTACTGGCTCGATTTACGTTTACGTCTCGCTAATACTTAAGATAGTTATAAGACTCGAGGCATTAGTATTCAATCAATGTTCAACTCTGTCGATCAAATCACTGGCTCGATTTACATTCACGTCTTACTAATACTTAAGATAGTTATAAGACTCGGTTTATTAGTATTCAATTAACGTTCAACTCTAGCGATCAAGTCATTGGCTCAATTCATGTTAACGTCTCGCTAATACTTAATATAGTTATGTTGGAAAAATTAGTAAAGGTTTTGATTTATCCCAAAACCTAACTGATCCCAACCAAGTAGATGAAAGTAATCGGTCTGAACTTAGCTAGATCTCACTGTTTGAGCGTAGGGATTTTTATCTTTACAGGATTCAAGCGGAAGAAGTCAGCCAGACTGAAAGAAGTGAAGGCTTCTTCCAAAGACTTAGAGACTCAATCTTTTGGGAGAGAGTCTACTCAGAAATAATTTTGCAAGAACCTATATTCTAGACTCGATCAAAGAAAGGACTTTTTGAGAGGTTAGATGAAAAAACAAGAGGAGGTGTGGATACTCGACTTCTATTGATATTTCGACTTGGTTGTTCTTGTTGTGGAGAGAGTGGTTGTATGCTGCTTTGCTTGAATATTTTCTCTTTACTCTGCTGTTTTTTCTCTCGGCGTCTCTCTCTCTTTTCTTCGATGTGGAAACCTCTATTTATATAGAGGGAGATCTAATTAGCCGTTGGAAAAAGCCATTTGATCTCTGTCAAAAGCATGGCACTCCACCTGCTTCACTGCAAACTTTCTTAAAATGGCAACTGCGACATTCACTTTTTGCGCGTCTTTGTTGTCGCTCCATTTGTAGTAAGTTTTTGAGCTGACTTGTGCTTCCGAGTAGATTTGAATTTGGACTCCAACTCTTCTGCCTTCAACATCTTCAAAGTCTTCTCTTCTCAGTTTTTTGATTCTGAGTTCAATACAACTTCTCTTAGTGCTTGAGCTGCACGGTTCAGTTATAGAGTCAACTGAGTTGTGGTCTAGCTGACCAAGTTCTTCACGAACTGACTTCTTCAGTCTGGCTGACTTTTTCTTCCGCTTAAATCCTGTAAAGATAAAAATCCCTACGCTCAAACAGTGAGCTCTAGCTAAGTTCAACTGATTGCTTTCATCTACTCGGTTGGGATCAGTTGGGTTTTGGGATAACTCAACACCTTTACTAATTTTTCCAACATAACTATATTAGTATTAGCGAGACGTGAACATGAATCAAGCCAATGACTTGATCGCCAGAGTTGAACGTTGATTGAATACTAATAAATCGAGTCTTATAACTATCTTAAGTATTAGTGAGACGTGAACGTAAATCGAGCCAGTGATTTGACCGATAGAGTTGAACGTTGATTGAATACTATTGCCTCGAGTCTTATAACTATCTTAAGTATTAGCGAAACGTGAACATAAATTGAGCCAGTGACTTGATTGACAGAGTTGAACGTTGATTGAATACTGCCTCGAGTCTTATAACTATCTTAATTATTAGCGAGACGTGAATGTGAATCGAGCTAGTGGCTTGATCGACAGAGTTGAACGTTGATTGAATACTAATGCCTCGAGTCTTATAACTATCTTAAGTATTAGCGAGACGTGAACATGAATTGAGCCAGTGACTTGATCGACAGAGTTGAACGTTGATTGAATACTAATGAATCGAGTCTTATAACTATCTTAAGTATTAGCGAGACGTGAACATGAATCAAGCCACTAACATGATCAGCAGAGTTGAACGTTGATTGAATACTAATGCCTCGAGTCTTATAACTATCTTAAGTATTAGTGAGACATGAAAGTGAATCGAGCCAGTGACTTGATCGATATATTTGAATGTTAATTGAATTCTAATGAATTGAGTCTTATAATTATCTGAAGTATTAGCGAGACGTGAAAGTTAATCGAGCCAGCGACTTGATCGACATAGTTGAACGTTGATTGGATACTAATGCCTCAAGTCTTATAACTATCTTAAGTATTAGTGAGACGTGAACGTGAGTCGAGCCAGTAACTTGATCGATAGAGTTGAACATCGATTGAATACTAGTGCCGCGAGTCTTATAACTGTAATACCCCGAACCTTTTTAAATTATTTATTATTTGCTAATTATATAAGGAAAATTTTAAATTAATTTTTTCGACTAACAGGTTTGATTTTTAATGTTTTACAGGTTGTCCGATTTAGAGCGAGGATGTGCCGTAGTAAAAAAAAACGTGAAGTTTATACTTAATAAGTGAATAAGATTAATGAAATGAATGTTGTGAAAAATTCTAGAATTAAGTAGAAATAAGTTAACTAATAAAATATGATTAATAAAATTATAAATAACTAATATTTTTATCAAAATAATAATAAAGAAATAGAGTAACTAGAATTTTTCTAATAAGTAGTGTATATATAAATATGTGGAACTAACTAGAACTCTCATTTCTCTTATCTCACTCTCTGCGTATCACACTCCTCATCCATCTCTCCTTCTCTTCAACTTCCAGTAGCAACTCAAGGTAACATTCCTCAAATTCTTTTCTTGTTTTCTTCGATTTTGATTGACAAACTTCATAAAAGCTTTGAACTCCTTCTTCTATGTTGCACTCTTGGTTCTCTTGATTATGAATTGTTGTGGGTTGAGGGCTGATTGTGTGAGTAAGAGGTTGGAGTCGTCGGAATAGTAGAGGTGGCAGCGGTGGCGGCGTGGTGGCTGCCGCCGTGGTCGTTTCATTGAAGTCTATACCCCTGTTTTTGACAGCTACAGTGTCGAGTTTTGCAGATCGTTTTTCAATGTTTTACTTCATCAAAACCCATCAATATAGGTACCATTAGAAAGCTAGCATCGTTGGCTTTCCAACGGTACCTTCGGATTGTCAATCCGATACCGGATGAAAGAGTTATAAGCTGTTTAAGTAAGGGTGCTGGGTCGGTGCGCGAATTTTCTGCGCGATTTTGAGTCTATTATTCCGGCATCAAATCGATGTCGTATTGGGGAATAAGTTTAGGGCTTTTGTAGCTTCTACTATAGACATTTCAACCATAGTGTCTCTTCTGGAAAATCTATGGTTGATTTAGCCGGAATTAATATATATCAATAGGGGCTGCATAAACTTCAAGTTAGACATTTTAACTCTTAGTTATTTTTTACTTGATATGAGGATTTATATGATTAATTTGCTGAACTTGCTACCATCTTGCTAAGGCATAATACTCGTGTAAAATATATAAGAAGGCTGTCACTAAGCTTTAGCTCGACAATTAAATCATTAGCTTAAAATGTCTCAAAAATGCAAGACTAGTTTGAAGTATAGACAAGACTACCTTATAATGTTGATTAAAGGAAAACTAGATCATATCCAAGAATGAGTGCTTGAAATAATGCTAAGATTAAAAGTTTTTTTTAAGTGATAGGGGCGGCGCATCCAAGGCTCGAGGGAGGACAACCAAAGCGAGCTTGAAGAGGTTTGAATTGAATCACTTAAGGTGGGGTTTACATTTATCTGTAAGCGTAGTGGTTACATGGTTATAATCATTGTTGTGTCGTGTGTCATTCATATGAACTAATGAGGCCCACAAGGGTCGGATCCACAAGGGATCAAAAAGGCTGATCTGCAAGGGATCGAAGAGCTAAAGGGCCCACAAGGGGTCTGGTCCTTAAGGGACCGAGACTAGTCTCACAGATGCAAGCTAAGTTAAACAAGTGAAAGAGGTTCATTATGTTATGATTCATTACACATTTGGTTATATCTGCTTGAAGTGTTTACCCCATTGAGTATGTTTGTACACTCACACCCTATTGTTTATATTTCTTTTGCAGACTAACGAGTTGGCGGCGAGGCAGTAGATGTTGAGCTCCACATTCTCCTCCCTCTATTTTTGCTGAAATTAAGTATATTGATATTTTGGTAAATATAACTATTTACTAACTTAGTCTCTATGATTTTAGTGGGATTAGACCTTATATATTAGTTTATGACTTTTGCATCTGGATATCGGTTGTGACCGATCTTATATATTTTGCTTATCATATGTGTAGCTACGAGCTATGCCTCGAATAGGTCATTTATATCTCTAAAGCTTGATGATTATATTTTGTATGGATTCTATTTTCTAATATAGATATGATGTTTTGATGTGACTATTATCAAATATCGTCCATTTAATTGTTAGCTTCTGTGCCTTTAAAATATATATATAAAATTTTGACAGGTTAGTGGTCAAGGTTGCTTATTAACTTCTGTTGTGCGCTCATATATTGGAAAATTTCAAGTCGGGTTATTTGTTATTTCTAGTATATATATATATCATAATAACTCGCTGGTTTATTCGAAGTATTACTAGTATTAATAGTAATATTTATTGCTGAATTAGTATTTTGGTAGCGTCTCTCATTCGCTAGGAACGGGGACGTTACAATAACTATCTTAATTATTAGCGAGACGTGAATATGAATCAAGCCAGTGACTTGATCGATAGAGATAACCTTGGCAAACCCTTAACCCTACCCGTTACCCTTAACCCTTAACCAAACCCTTAACCCTTAAGTTTGGCACGTTGGCAATAGTGTATTTTACACTTCAAATTATTACAGTAACCAAACATTCATTATTTTGAGTTGAAAACCCATTATATTAGATTTTAATCATAGTAAATTTTTTATTTTCAACACTTCAGTAACTTACGAAGATATATTGAACTTAATTCTAATTAAACATTTTTTTCAAAATAAATTAATATATGAAAGCGGGAAAGGCGATACGGCTGTGCGCGCGACGACACAGTTCTCAGATTTTTGAAAAACCACTCTTCTATCCCTGCGTCGATGCGCTGATGAATTTTTTAAGTTAGATTCAAAGGCTTCGGGCAGAATCTGTAATCGTTGTTGGGTCTTCGGAGAGAGGTAATTGTTTATACCCAACTTGTTATAGATATTATTTGTCTGAATCTCGATTTCATGAATTGGGTAAGAATTGTGCAAGACCCTTAGTTAAAATATTCACGAAATCGGTGTTAATTAATTCTTGTATGCGGAAGGCGGATTTACAAGGTTATGTATTGGATTTGGGGTTAATTAATTATTTGTCTACTATTTTGGGGAGCTTGAATTTATAAGGACAATGCCCATAGATCTAAACACATCACCGGAAGGATCCTCTAGTAGCACTAATGTTGCTGGGAAAAATATGATTTCGGAACAGGCCGAGCACTTCAAGTTGGGCAACAATTTGATAATCTTGAAGACATGTTTGAATTATACAGTGAGTACGGTCGTCTAATGAGTTTTAGTGTTAAGAGAGGAAGTCAGACCTATTTCAAAGGGACAGTCGATGTACGAATGAAGGTATTTCTTTGTTCGTCAGAGGGTCGACCGAAAGAAAAGCGTGGTAATGATATATCAGCTTCTTATCGGAAACAACAAATGCTTATTGAATGTAAAGTGAGGCTTCGATGTTGCAGAGAGAGCAAGGAGGTTCCATGGAAAGTAACAGTTTTCAATACATATCACAATCATGAGTTACTCCCTACATCCCAAGTATATTTGTTGCGTTGTGCTAGAAAATTGACAGAGGGGAAGGGTTCTTTAGTAGCAGCATTTCATGTTGGTGGCATAGGTGTCACTCAAGCCCACAGATTTATGTCTAATGAGGCCGAAGGGGTGCAAAATATTGGATTTTTAAAGAAAGATGCGTATCATCACCTAGATAAATTGCATAGAGAACAAAGGCAACCAGATGGAGACTCAAATGCAATGGTAAAATTCTTCCTTGAAAGGGCTAACAAGGAAATTTATTTCTATTCCAATGTAGATATAGATGAAGATGGTAGGATAGTGAATTTCTTCTTTAGAGATAGTCGCTACAAAATTGATTACTCATTCTTTGGTGATGTCATCTTTGTTGATGCTACTTACAGGACAAACAATGTATTGTGTGCCATTCACTGGGATTAATCATCATATGAGTAATGTGATGTTTGGAGTTGGTTTCTTATCTAGTGAGACTACAGAGTCATATGAGTGGTTGTTTGCTAAGTTTTTTAAGTCTATGGATGGAAAGCAACGTCAATTAATTCTTCACCGATCAATGTCAAGCTATGATGAATGGCGTGGATTACACTTTCCACGGAGCCAAACACCGGTTATGCCAGTGGCACATTAATCGGAATATTACATAACATTTTGGAGAACTGAATCACAACCCTGAATTTAAGAAGGAGTGGATGTTCTGCTTGAAAACTGCGAGACGGAGGGGGAATTTGAGGTCAGATGGACAACAATGATTGAAGCCTATAAGCCAACCACAACTCGGGATTGGTTCAAAAACATGTATAAGTTGTGAAAGCATTGGGCTTTAGTGTTTACACATGACAGGTTTTGCGGGGGAGCGCGTTCAAAAGTAGGAGTGAGTCGACAAATAAAGTGATCAAAGATTTGTGCTCAACAAATTGTCCTCTATATGGCTTAGTACTAAAATATGAACTTATCTTGAGATATTGGCACGAATCAAAGGTTGTCGAGGATGCTGCTAACAAAGGTTATCCAGGTGGATTATTGAGCCAACAACTTTTGTTAATAAATGTTGCACAAATTTACACGCACTCTGTCTTTAAACTCATTTTAGATGAAGCAATTAAGTCTTTGAGTGTTCACATAACCAAACATCCAGTTGATTTGTGGGATGCCGTTTTGGAGTGTAATATTACATGGCATGGTGCATCTGAAAGGATAAGGAATGTAAAATTTAATCGATGCACGCACTACGCAACATGCATTTGTCATATGTGGGAAACTGCTGGTCTCATTTGTCAGCATATTATTAAAGTTTATTGTTACATCATGGTGCCTATAATACCCGCTCCATTAATTCTACATCGGTGGACAAAAGAAGCTAAGAATAGAATTCGTCATGATCATTTGAGTTTTGACCCCTCATTGGGTAGGCCTGACTTTGTGCGTCAAATGGGTTCTGCAAGCCACAATATGTGTTTTTTTAATGATTTGATTGATCAGAGCAAGAATTACGGCTGTGAAGATATAATTGAGGATTGTGTCAAGGAAATGAGGGTAAAGGTTTATGCAAAGATGAAAGCCACCAAGCTAGAGGGGTCTGAAAATAATTCTAAAATACTACAACACGCGACCCTAAAGGTAAGAAGACAAGAGGATCAAAACGAATAAAGTCTTTTTGGGACTCACCTAAAGCCAAACGAGGTATTTAAGATCACAACATCCAATTTATTTAGTGATTATATATTAATGATCGTGTAACAGATTCTTTTATTGTTCTTCCACTTCACAAGTTCCAAACCCAAAACAAATTGCATTGACAGACCTAACAACAAAACTTAATCCTCCTTATCCCCAATTGTTTCTTACTATGGATCACGGTCTAAATATGAAGATGGTGGTTCTATGCCAGGCTTTAACATAGTAGCAAAGGTATACACTTCACATATTCAAGGGTGTGTTTCTCAGTTCTTCGTAGAATTGACATAAATTTTAATTTGATGTGAGAATCTTAGTATAATCTTAATTTTATCTTCAAAAAAAGGTACATACATTTTGTGTGAATTTAACTTTAGATTTCAAGAGCCTTATAAAACTGTCATTTGCTTTGGTGTTCGCATTATGCTAACAATCATAATGAAATGACTCAAACAATTGTATTCAGGTGCCATTCAATATATGTATCCTCATGTTGCTTTACTTGGAGAGGTGATCTCATTGTTTGCATTTCTTTATCTAGGTGCCTTCACTAGAACACAACAATGAAGTTAAGGGGGAGAGTCTTGACTTGATTATGTATATTGATCAAAACTTCAAAGGGCCATCACTTTTTCCTGATGTACATCTGTATATCTACTATGTAAAGTATCTCAGTTTTGCTGTCTAATTTTTTGGGAGCTGAAGTGCTGAATTGATACGATCCTCGCTGGAGTTGCAGACGCCGACATGAATAGTATACACCCAAGACCAAGTCTAAACCAAACCGGATAAAGATGGAGTATCACAAAACCTCTGAATCAATTTCTCGAAGTGAATTAGGCGTAGGGATGTTTCCTAAAACCCAACGATAAGACGACACAACAACTCGGAGATGATGAATGATGGATAAGATGGAATATCCCAAAACCTCTGAATCAGTTTCTCGAAGTGAATTAGGCGTACAGATGTTTCCTAAAACCCAACGATAAGATGACACAGCAACTCGGGGACAATGAATGATGGATAAGATAGAATGTCCCAAAACCTCTGAATCAACTAGTGAATTAGACGTACGACTGTTTCCTAAAACCCAATGATAAGACGACACAGCAAGTCGGGGACGATGAATGACACACGAACGAGGGATGATTGACTCATCGATACGTCGATATGAACATCACGGTGGCATGCTGCCAATCCGCTAGTTGGGTGAACGAACTGAAGAAGATAAACTCACAAAATATTACTCATCAAATCGTTATTTAATTCATACCCTACTAGACCTATTTATAGGGGTGAAATACACTATAGTCCTAATCTAATAAGGAAATTAATCCTAATCTAACAAGGAAACATAATCCTAATCTAGTAAGGAAACAAATCCTAAACTAATAAGGAAACTAATCCTTATCCTAATCAAATATAAAATTACCAAAATAACTAAAATAAAGCCTTATTTTTGGTCTACAATAATTAAAAACGAAAATTAAAATAAAATAAATAAAACCTTCAGATCTTGAATCTTGGATTGCATATCTGATACCAAAATGATATGAACCTCGGCACACGCGGAAGACTCGAACTGGATAAACAAACGATGGAAATCCCAAAACCTCTGTATCAGTTTCTCCAAGTGAATTAGACGTACGGTTGTTTCCTAAAACCCAAAAATAGGATGATATAACAACTCGGGGACGCTGAATGACACACAACGAGGGATGATTAACTCGTTGATTCGTCAGATAATGAACTCGACTTGGCAAAACCAAGAAAAACTCGAAAACTCTCAAGATAGAATCTGAATGATTGCAGGATCCAACCAAGGCGAAGTAAGTGGAGGAGTTGTTATCGTTTACAGACTCCTTCCACAAAGTTGTAATTACTTCATTGAAAGAAAACAGAATGGATGATTTTGGTAAGTTTTGGTAAAGTAGTGCAGAGTCTTTACAGCGATGAGAAGATGTAGTAATACTAAAACTGAATACTAAGTGGTTTTCGTAGGTGCTGCTTTAGCATTGTATCTTAAATAGGTCTATTTTATTAATGCGATAATACTTTGCTTTAATTCATCGCTTCATCCCAATGGCTAGAAAATTAGACCATTTATTTACCATGGCCAAAAGTGCCAAACAAATACATACATAAGAAAGTAAAACGGAATTATAATAGCCATAGAGGGCTCATCCTACATCTCCGTAATAAGATCACATTCATACAGAGGGGCCACCACCACTAGTGCAATGCTCCATTATGGAAATCTCATCCTCATTCTTCATTCCCACCTAGATATAATTAACCAATGTCAAAATATACATTAGGTACATGTAATAATAATTGTATAGAAAATAATTTGGAGTAAAGATGAATGAATGACATTGTCTAGTATCTGATTTTCCTTACGGTGTCTCCCATCGAAAAGGAAAACATAATGACCAATATCTGTGCATGTTTCCCTTGCAAATGCGCTAAAAATCTTCTTGAACTATGTATTTCGCTTGAGCTGAAAAGGCTTGGATTCGGTCTCATTCCACACAACATTAACAAAATTATTTTATTTTCAATCTGGCCACTGCTTGAATAGAAGGTGGTGGTTCACAACTCACAAGTAAATTACCTGGGACACAACCTTGATAGAGATCTTGGTGGACACACGAGAACTAGCACTTGACTTAGTATCCATACTATCTTTGGATAGGAGCAAATCTCTCTCCATCTCTCTTTTTAGGCATTTATGTGACCACCCAAACCCTAGTTTTGTACTATATTTGGAGAAATGTCTGGATCTACCCTGTCAAGTATGATAGATGTTGGTCAATATTTCCCTTAAATGCTTCAGTTGATGATAATGGATTGAAATTAAAAAAGAAGATTGCTAGGTGAGAGTGAATGCCAAAAAGGGGTTGACCCTTCGATTATAACATATGGTTTAATGTTGTTTCCAATGTCATTTAGGCATGTGAATGCTTAATCAACAAATTCAGTGAAATTTAATCCAACCACTTGTGCGAATTGTGTCAGACCGAACTCAATCAAGTTGTCGTTAATCTGGAAAATAATTGAACCTACTCTGCAGACCTAATAACAAGTGGTGGATCAACTGACCTTGAAACTGCATATTCTGAATTTCAAACAACTGACAAAACAAGATGCGCACATTTCATCCATATCAAGTGGGGACAAACCCTTCTTTATGCTATCGTAAAACCATATATGGGCTCATGTTGACATATGGCCATCTTCAAAATAAAATAAAATAAAAAGGAGCCACATGTCAAAGAAAACAACAACATCTTTCTCATAATAGGTACCCAATTGATTCATCAACCTATAACATTGATTCTATAAGTATATCAACCTTTTTTCCATATCTTGTGCAAGGTTAAGAATTAATTAATGCGCATAGAACAACCCTATCAATTCGTTTATTCTGTCGTTACTAGCAAACAAGTCCAATTCTTCCTATAATTCATCGCAATCTAATCTAGAAAGTCGGTTAAAGTTACAACAGATTAAATCTAATTCATTCATCTCTAAACAAAAAACACTGCAATCCAATCCCTACTAGCTTGAGAGAGAGGGATGGTAATGTACTGTAAATATTCAAGTCAGTATCATTAAATTTTGAGATCTCTCTCAATCTGCCACTAGATGTATACTTATAGGGAGCTATTTCTATGTATGTTCCAAAAATGTCTGGGATATTCATCAAACCTTCTGTAAATTGATGATAATTTTATATGCTTCCAGTACTTATACAAGAGAGATGCTATTTGTGACCTTTAATGATGAATTGACTACATACACCTAGTTGTAGAAACTGGCTTTTGTGAGATGGTGAATGATTAGATTCCAAAAGAAATTTTATTGCAACCCATATCAACAGTTATCCTTAATGCATCCCATCCCCATTCAGAGTCCACTTTACACGCATCACCATCATCCATTAGAATAACAAACATATATCTATACCCTAGCTACTTGAATTACACCTAGAATAAAATCTTATTCTTAAGGAACATAGGGAAAAAGACTAAAGATTTGGAACAATTGTATTACTAAATATCATATCAAATATTGTGATTAATATACAAATTATCCAACCTTCTACATTTTCTACTTTCCTTGATTCTTTTATACATAGTTTTTGATATTTCAAGCCCCTCCGTTGTTTTGTTTTAGAGTAAATGATGACATACATCATCCCCGTCCAAGCAGTTTTCATATAGATGATCAATGTCTTCTTTCTTCTTGCTATTTCATTGTATATAATGTTATATTCATTAAACAAAACAGTTCAAAAATCTCAAAAGTGAACTCATTCCACTAACAATAAAATTTGGGGTTATACACAATTGATAAGCAAAGCTATACAAATGAGCATGGAGAGGATGCTCTAATGCTCGTTACTGCGCATATCAACTTGTTAAATCTAGAGAGTTGGTTAAAGTTAAAACAGATCAAATCTAATTCATTCATCTATAAACAAAAAATACTGCAATCCAATCCCTACTAGCTTGAGAGAGAGTGTGTGGTATTTCTTCAGCTTGAGAGATAGAAAGTACCCAATTTACAACATTTAACCTTATTCCGTTTATGCAATACCTATTCAACCAACCGATAGCAATTTTCATGTAATTAGGGCAACTACATTTAAAATAAATAAGCACAAATTAGCACTTGAAGGAAGCAGTTGATGTAAACATTTCCCCAAATCAAAACAAAACCAATCACTAATTTTTAACAGTCTAATTCGTAACCGGGAATAAAATTCAATAAATAAACTACTTATTTAATTCTGTCAATCAATTTTCATGAAATTATGGCAATTACATTATAAGTAAATAAGCACAAATTAAACCTAACCCATTTACTCAAACCCATTTACTCAGAACACAAATTTCACGCAAAAATGAGGCCGGAAAACATATTACCTTTACGGTCCTTATTGCTCTTAGCTTGTTTATATCCGCGCTCTGGGTTTTTCTTTGTGTAATGCTTCGTTGCAGATGACTCGCTTATAGAATCGTCGGGGCGTTCGCAGTAATTGCGGTTGTCTGGGTTGTTTAAATCTTCCATGGCGTAATCGTTGCTTCCTCTTCCCACTGATTCAGACCGGTTTTCTGACATCGTCTACCTCCTCTTTTTTCCCTTCTCCGATCCCCCCTTTTTTTTTATTAAGACTGATTAACATCTTTATCTCCAATTTTAGACTCCATTGTTTTCCCTATTTGATTTCCTTCCATACTTCAATCAACAACTAATATTTAGTCTCTCAGAAAAAAAGAAAAAAAAAAAGGAAAATGCATCTATGGCCGTCGTTGAGGCTGAGGGACTCGTTCAAGGAGAATTACTTGAAGAAATTGGAATGGAATTATCATCTAATGAACATCGAAAAGCGGCAGCAGCAGCAGCAGCGAAATCAGTCTGATTGCGGTGAGGAGAAGCTTCTGGAGACCAACAAGAGTGATTCGGAAGCTTCAGAATGTGGAGGAATTGCAGTGAGATTGAGAGAAATTCTCATGATTCTGTCCTGTTGTTATTGTTGTTTCTGTTGTGGAGGTAACCCTAATTACTGCAGCTCTCTTACTCATTCTATTGGTGTTGTGTACCAATTAATTTTGCTGAAGATTTGTTGAAATCTGAAAAGAATTTGAAGTTTGTTTATAGTAGAGTTGCGATATTAATAATGGATTAAGATTTTGGGGAAATGCTAGCGTGTGATCCTAACAGACTTTTTAATGTTTATGTTTATCGTTCATATTTTCAGTATACTATTGCATCTGTGTTTTGCTTTTTCAATTTATTGATTGATGCTATGTGGATTTATTTGTGTGTAACTTTTTATTAGGAAATATGTTTTGGTGTTGCCTTTACAAATTGTTAGATGATTAAATCTTTAAGAAACTCCACAGAAATGTACAATATATGCTACTTGATGAACATCTTGAATGAGTTTAGTTCCCATGGATTGAAATTTGATAATAAATCCAATGCTTCACCTCAGCTCAATCTACGTAGCTGATTGAAATATGTGTGTGTAAGTATTGATTAATAAGGTACTAGTACGAGCCTATTACCTCGAATAATTTGTCTAGTATAGTTACAACCTTATTCAACAAATGCAGCTGATAGAAATCCATCTTTGAGCATATTGATTGACAAACAACAGTATAATCATGTTAGCTCTGATAATTTATTTCTTTTAATTCCAATCTCAGTGTAATATATGTAGCTGATCGTGTTTATTAGCAAAGTAGAGACGTATGTGCCTATTAGCCCCGATGATTTCTTTGTTCTAGTTCCAATCTCAGTTGGCTCATTGAGATCGGTATGTGAACATATTAGTTGACAAACCACAAGTAGTAGACCATTTCCCATGATAATTTTTCTATTATAGTTCCGACCTCAGTTCAATATAGGTAATTGATAGAAATCCATTTGTCTATTAGCCATGATGATTTTGTTGTTGTAGTAGTTTAAATGTGGTTGATTGAGATCCTTGTGTGAACGTTTTGCTATGAGTTCGAACACGCTAGCCCTGATAGTTTCTTTGTTCTTTCTTCTTCAGCTTGTATTGTTGATGACGAAAGCACCTGAAATGCATACAAACTCCAAATTATGGAACTGGGATATGTACAGAATATATGGTAAAGAAAATAAAGCTCATTATATTTGCTAGTGGTGGTAAATAGGTGTATGCAGTAACAAAGTCGGCCTGAATTGACCAGACATGGATTGACTATGATTATTTAAAATGGAGTGAAAATTCATAGAATGTACGAATTCAGGTAATTTTGTACTCCATCAGCACGAAAGGGTAAATCTTATCTGTTCAATCATTCACGTTAAACGCAAGAGGGCTGGGTTGAGCCGTTATAACCACCTTCCGTCCAATTCCAAAGTATGTATTTTGTCTCTTTCCTCCCTTTACTATGATGGAACTCCAATAAATAAGTGGTTAGTATGAAAGAATGGAATTGTGTATATCTGTGCAGTGTGTGTGCTGTGCAGTGTGTGTGCAGTGTGTGTGCAGTGTGTGTATATGTGTGCAGTGTGTGTGTGTGTCTATGTGTGTGCAGTGTGAGTATATGTGTGCAGTGTGTGTGTGCAGTGTGTGTATATATATTTGTGTGTGTGTGTGTGTGTGTGCGCTGTGCATGTATATGTATGCAGTGTGTGTGTGCAGTGCGTGTATATGTATGCAGTGTGTGTGTGCGCGCGCACTGTGTGTATGTGTGTGTGTGTGTGCACTGTGTATTTGTGTGTTTATGTGTGCAGTGTGTGTATGTGTGAGTGTGCATTGTGTGTCTCTGTGTGCGCGCGCAGTGTATATAAGTTAGAATTGATGAAAATAATCTCTTGATTTTTTGGAGTAAAATTGACAAAATTGTAAAATATATGAGGGTAAAATAGTCAAATATAAAAATAGAAGTATTAGGAATGACTAATACCATGGTTTGACTAAGAAATGGTTAAACCCTTGAGGAATGGAATGACCATTCCTGATGGAATAGCAATTCCTTCTCGTAAACATACCAAGCAAAGGAATGGAATGGAAGAAGGAATAATCATTCCATTTCACCCTCCATTCTCTCATACCAATCACTACTTAAAGGTTTACGTTATGAGGAATAAGAAGAAGCGTGAAGAATAAGAGTCCTCATTAGCAATTATCTATTTTATTATTTGTTTCCTTTTTATTATTCTTTATTTCCTTTTCCTAGCAGGATTATTTTTAGGACTATGTAAACCCTTATGTGGGAAAAGATTGTATCTACGAATTTTATCTTTGAATTCAAGTTCCAGCGATAATATGGTTACTAGGAGAATTATGGGGATTAAACCCTAAGGTTGCTAGGATTTCTGCACGAGATCTCATCAATTGGTATCAGAGCCAGGTCTTGATTTAAATGAAACAAGAACAAAAGACTGTGTTTCAATTGCTTCATATTATCTCGAAGGTGAATGTAATAGATCTAGGATCCTATTACTGTTTGATTAAATGTTTTTGGTTTTTCTGTGATAAAAATGGAAACTTGAATATAAGATAGGGAAGAGAAGAAAGGAGATAGATGAGATGGGAGGCGAGAGAAGAAATTAGATATTTCATTCATTAGGGTTTTACAAAGCAAAAGCATGCACTTATATAGTATGGTCCCCAAACAGGTACGTACTATCTAAGCTGGACAAAAGCTAAAATAATAACATAATATTTTATAAAGGATAATTAAAGAAACGCTAGTTGAGGCAAGCTACACTTCAAACACTCAAACGCGATTCTTTCTCGGACAGCTGTATGGACAAATTCTCAGCCACGTGTTCCGCCCAGATCAACCTTGCCTGCATCTTCTTTTTCATAGTCAAAATCCCCATCTTTGACTGTGACATAACCAGATCCCTCCTTCACCAATTCCTCTCCATCTTTCTTCTTCTCCGGTAATATCTCATCACTTCCGATCCCAGCCGCCGGCCAAATCTCTCCCTTAATCTCCATTGAAATGTTCTAGTCCATGACAATACTCCCTCCATCAGTAGATCCTTGTCCCCAAGGATCGAAAATTGCCGACGAATCCGTTTGGTGTCCTCCCAACTCGTCACAGATCTGTCTTCCGGCGACCATTGTACCAAGATCTGGGGTATCATCTTGCCATTGCGCTCAAAGTCGCGTTGACCCAAAACTGCGAAAGGTGTGACCTTGAAAATGCCATCGTCATCAGTAGCTGGGAGTTCCTTTGAAGGTAAAATGTTCTTACCCAGACACTTCTTCAATAATGAGACATGGAACACTGGATGTATCAAAGATGCTTCGGGTAATTCCAATTTGTAAGCCACCTTGCCAACTCTGTGCAGGAATTTATAAGGACCATAATAGCGAGGTGAGAGCTTCAAATTCTTGCGCAATGCAACTGAATTCTGGCGGAAAGGTTGAAGCTTGAGGTATACCAATTCTCCTTCTGCAAATACTCTTTCACTTCTCTTCGGATCTGCACAGTATTTCATTCTTTCCTGAGCCAACTTCAAATTAGTCTTCACTACCTGCACCATGTCTTGTCTTTTTTGTAACCAGTCCTTCACTTCAAGGTTAGTAGTGGATAGGAAAGCTCCTAGGCCAGTGTGGGGAGGTGAAACTCCGTATAGAGCTTGATATGGGGTGCATTTTAGGCTAGTATGGAAGTTAGTATTGTACCAATACTCTGCAAAAGGAAGCCATTTGAGCCATTGTTTAGGATTAGAACCCACCATACATCTCAAGTAGGTTTCTAGACTTTGCCCATCTGTTTGAGGATGGTATGCTGAAGACATCTCCAGTTTAGTTCCCATCACCTTAAACAACTCCCTCCAAAAGTTACTAGTGAACACCTTGTCCCTATCTGATATCACACTCACTGGAGGTCCATGCAACTTGTAGATATTATCCACAAATAGCCTTGCCACAGACTGGGCAGTGTAGGGATGTGAAAGAGCCAGGAAGTGGCCATATTTACTGAACCTGTCAATAACCACCAATATCACACTCTTCCCAGCAGATTTAGGTAGTCCTTCAACAAAATCCATAGATATATGTGTCCAAGCCTTGTCTGGAACACGTAATGGTTATAACAAACCAGGATATGGGATGTGTTCAGCTTTGTTTCTCTGGCATACATCACAAGCCTTGACTAATTCTTGCACCCCTTGCTTCATCAAAGGCCAGTAGAAGAAAGCTTTAAGCCTATTGTAAGTTCCTTGAAATCCTGAGTGTCCACCAAATGAGGTGCTATGCACTTCATCTAATATATCCTTTCTAAGGTGTCCAGTAGATCCCACAACCACTCTACCCTTGTACTGTAAGATGTTAGAGGCAAGAGAGTACTCTGGGTAAGAAGTCTGATCAATTGCCTTGGTCATTAGGATTTTCTGGTAAACTGGATCCTCCATATAGCTTTGCTATACCCTCTGCATCCATAGTGGTGCTGCAGTGGTAATTGCATAATACTCATCATCTGGTTTCCTTGACAAAGCATCAGCAGCCTTGTTTTCCACCCCACTTCTGTACTATATGTCATAGTTTAGCCCCAGTAGTTTGGTGATCCACTTTTGCTGGGTAGGGTTCATTTGTTTCTGATCCAACAAGTGCCTGAGGGCTTGTTGATCTGTTCTTATTACAAATTTGTTGCCCTGCAAATATGTCCTCCATTTCTGAATGGCCAGAACCACTGCCAAAAACTCTCTCTCATACACTGATAAAGCCTGATCTCTGATTCCCAAAGCCTTACTCAGATAAGCTATGGGCCTTTGATTCTGCATGAGTACAACTCCAATCCCTTTCCCACTAGCATCTGTTTCTAGATTAAAAGGTTGGCTAAAATCTGGCAAAGCCAAAACTGGGGCTGTAGTCATTGCCTCCTTCAGTTCCATAAATGCCTTCTCAGCATCCTCAGTCCACTAGTAGTTATCTTTCTTTAGCATGTCAGTGAGTGCCCTGCTAATAACCCCATATCCCTTAATGAACTTCCTGTAGAATCCTGTTAAACCAAGGAAACCCCTTAACTGTTTGATGTTTTTTGGCTTGGGCCACTCCTTCATTGCCTTAACCTTTTCTGGATCAGTAGACACACCAACTTCTGAGATAACATGGCCTAAATATTCCACTTTATCTTGGCCGAATAGACATTTGCTCCTCTTAGCAAACAAAGTATGCTTCCTGAGAACCTCCAAAGCAGATCTTAGGTGTTGTAGATGCTCCTCCCAAGTCTTGCTATACACCAGTATATCATCAAAGAACACTATAATAGATTTCCTTAGGAATGGTTGAAAAACCTGGTTCATGAGAGATTGAAAAGTAGCTGGGGCATTACAGAGTCCAAAAGGCATCACTATAAATTCATAGTAACCATGGTGAGTGCTAAAGGTACTGAGGTATCTGTCCTCAGGCTTCACCAAAATCTGAAAATAACCTGACCTGAGATCCATTTTAGAAAAGAATTTAGCTCCATGCAGCTCATCCAGTAACTCATCAATCAAAGGTATTGGATAGTCATGCTTCACTGTAAGAGAGTTTAGATATCTATAGTCCACACACATCCCTCCATGTCCCATCTTTTTTCTTCACAAGTATAACTGGTGATGCAAAAGGACTTCTACTAGGTTGTATCACTCCTGATTCTAATAATTCTTGTACTATTTTTTCTATTTCATCCTTATGACTGTGGGAAGTCCTATAAGGATATTGATGTTTTGGTTGACTACCAGGCTTTAGTCTAATCTGATGTTCTGTACCCCTTTCAGGAGGCAGGGATTTAGGCTCTTCAAACACATCACCAAATTCTTCCAATAAGGCAGTGAGCTCTGTTGATTCTGGTAAGGCCTTTTGAGCATGTTTTGGCTCCAGAAGGTACACTTCCTCAACCTCATCAAAGTGATAGTGGATTAGGTTGAATAACCCCTGTGCATTAATGGTCTGAAACTGTGAGTTATCAGTAACAGCTTGAAGCTTAACCTTCCTACCTTCCTTCATAACGGTAAAGGACATCTTCTTATAATTTAGGGTGATTGGTGTGCAATGTTCCAGCCAATCACTTCCTAAAATAAGGTCATAACCATCATTGGCTAGAATCCTAGGAGAGAAAGTGAAAGAATGGCCTTGTATCTCCCAATCGAATCCATTCACCACTTTGGTACTAATTAATCTCTGCCCATTTGCCACCTTCACCAAAATAGGCCTGTCCTCCTCCTCAACAACTCCCAAAGCCCTAGCAGTGCCTTCTTGTAAGAAACTAAGAGTACTCTCTCTATCCAGCAGGATTCTTAGCTTTTTGTCTCCCACCATTCCAATACACCTCATAGTTCTGCTCTTTGACTTGCCTAGAATAGCATTAGCTGTCATATGTATCTCTTCTACTGGTGCATCTTGGGCCAGCAACAACTCAATTACCTTCAGCTCCTCCTTGTTATGCTCAGCCTCTTGCTCATCATCCATTTCCATAAAAAACATCTTATGTTTGCACTTATGCCCAAAGATATAGGGTTCATCAGAATTTTAGCATTACCCCTTCTCCCTCCTAGCCGCCATTTCTGCACTAGTAAGTATCTTCACCGAGGTTCTAGCATTGTTAGGTGTATTGCTCTTCTGCACAGCTATAGCTTCTGGCCTCTTGTACCCTCCTTGGTTGTTGTAAGGTTTCTGATATGGTTTGACTCTCTTGGTTAATGCCTCAAGGGTTGTTAATTGTTTCTGGCCAATCTCCAAAGCATCAGCCAAAGTTTTTGGTTTAAACAACCACACCATATTCTGCAGTTCCTTAGACAACCCACTCACAAAACTAGCCACAAAATATTCTTCAGAATAATTCATAGAGTTGCTGAGTAGTAGACAAGCCTTATACTCCTCAAACTTGTCCACATAAGACTCAAATGACCCAGTCTGTTTGAGGTTTTTAAACTCCATGATCATTTTCCCTTCATTTAGATCCATAAACTTAGAAGAGACAAGATCCACAAATTGTTCCCAAGTATTGGAGAACATATTATCACAACCAAAATTTTCCAACCATCTAAGAGCTTTTCCCTCAAAGTTGCACCATATGCTCATCACTCATAGCAGCAGTTAGTCGGAAATAGGTGTTACACTTAATAAACCATCCCCTAGCATCAGTTCCATTAAACCTAGGGAAATCTATTTTATGCACAGGCTGACCAATTCCCAAACTCCCTTGTGAATAATCAGTTTTGAATCTTGCAGATTGAGAAGTTTTGGAATGATTACCTTCCTTGTTGACAGAGAATGGAGATGGACCCAAAATAGATGGATTGGGCTCCTTCCTCTTGTCCATGCTAAGCACCAGCAGCTGTCTCTGGATCTCCTTCAGTGAATCAACAATGAAAACCTGGTTTGCATCCACCTTATGCTCTAGATCAACAAACTTGTTGTTCATCACTTCCTCAGCCTTATCTCTCTTAGCTGCTTCTGCTTGCATCATTTGATCAATTTTCTTTTGTATCTCTTGTAAATCCTTGGATCTTGTGTTATATTCCGTCATATTGATTCCCAAGATATGCTAAATAAAAGCAACTTGGCTCTGTTATACCAATTGTAATAGATCTAGGATCCTATTACTGTTTGATTAAATGTTTTTGGTTTTTCTGTGATAAAAATGGAAACTTGAATATAGGATAGGGAAGAGAAGAAAGGAGATAGATGAGATGGGAGGCGAGAGAAGAAATTAGATATTTCATTCATTAGGGTTTTACAAAGCAAAAGCATGCACTTATATAGTATGGTCCCCAAACAGGTACGTACTATCTAAGCTGGACAAAAGCTAAAATAATAACATAATATTTTATAAAGGATAATTAAAGAAACGCTAGTTGGGCGAGCCACACTTCAAACACTCAAACGCGATTCTTTCTCGGACAGCTGTATGGACAAATTCTCAGCCACGTGTTCCGCCCAGATCAACATCTTCTTTTTCATAGTCAAAATCCCCATCTTTGACTATGACATAACCAGATCCCTCCTTCACCAATTTCTCTCCATCTTTCTTCTTCTCCGATAATATCTCATCACTTCCGATCCCAGCCGCCGGCCAAATCTCTCCCTTAATCTCCATTGAAATGTTCTGGTCCATGACAGTGAAGCGAGGAAATGGTGGCGTTGGTTTGAACAAGTTACCGAGGGGACAATAATTTTGTGGTTTCAGTTCAAGAAAGGGTTATTGCTTCGGTTTGGAACTTTGCAACTAGAGGATGCTAACGAATCCTTGAATAAGTTACATCAAACTCGGAGTTTCGTGAATATTTGCGAGAATTTCAGAAAACAGTGAGCAGAGTTGCCCATTGGCCTCCTAGTGCATTGCTTGGGGCGTTTATGGCGGGATTGAAGCCAGAGATAGCCGTGGAGTTAAGAATGTGGAGGCCACACGACCTTCAAGAAGCTATTGAATTGGCAACAAGGAAAGATGAGCAGTTACATATAACTCGGGCTATGTCGGCGGCATCTAGGAATGATCCAACTGTAGTAAGTCGGAGTTTTCAGCAAATAACACATGCCGTAAATCGTACTGCCACAAAACCCGTAACTCACATTTCGACGATGGGCAGAGAGCGAATTCAGCTATCTAACGAGGAAATTAATAAGAGAAGACAAGCATCACTACAAGAAAAAAAGGTCATAGACCACACCTTATAGACCACGTGTTTTTTAGGCGAGTGGTCTATAACAATATAGACCACGGGAGACGTCGTAGACGTGGTCTAATAGCATGAATATAGACCACGGCATTTAAAACGTGTGGTCCATAACCGCCTAACAACAGAAAATAGACCACGGCTACTATTCGCGTGGTCATTAATACAATAGACGACAGTAAATCCGTGTGGTCTAATACCGCATGCTTATAGACGACGTGGGTTTTGAAACCCGTGGTCTATAACTTTTTTTTTTTGGTTTTTTTTTTTTGGGGGTAAAATCCTAAATCCCTAATTTTTTAAAATTTCAACTTACAACTCTCGCCTCTCTCCTTTCTTCCGCCATCAGTCGCACGTCTCTCTCCCTTCTTCTTCTCAATGTCAGTTGCCAGCCTCTGGTGAAATCTTCCACCGTCCGCCATCAATCTTCTCCAACTCGACCACCGCTCGCCGTCCTCTTTTCTTTCCCCAATTTCTGCCCAACTTCGTCACTTCGCTGCCCCCAGCCCTACGACAACGGTGTCACAGCTCAGTCGCCGCCGCCGTGGCGCAATCATCACCCAACACACCTCTTTGTTAAGGTAATCTCTTTCTCTCCAAGATTACTACGCCTTGTTGGTTGAGTAGTGATATTTTCAATCTTTATCATTATTATTTTTTGCTGTTGATAGTGACAACACCAACCAGGTCTATGGTTCAATATCTGAAGCTAGTAAGACGATTTCATGTATAAAGATGAGAGGAATGCTGAGATTGTGAATGTGAACCCTAGTTTTGCGAATTCTTTAGAAATAATAGAGGAAGACGAAATTGTGCAAATCCCGTTGGATGAGAATGAAGTGAAGGAACTAGAGATATGGTATGTGCGATTCACATGTAAAACGTAATGAATTGAAATAATATAGTATTATCATGATTTTGAAGAATTTTAGGCAAATATATGAAGATTAGAAGCTGATGATCTAATTTTATCAAGACCGAATCAAACACAAGACTTAATTAAGCACCATTTCACCTCCTTCTCTTGTTCGTGAAAGGTCTAAGAACTTGTTTGCTATGGAGGACTCCTTATGTTTTTACATTAATTTCTCAGTTCATGAGATTATTATTTGGTCGATTAACGAATATGGGATGGAGAATGGAGAATGTTAGATCCTTCTGATTTTGTGCTATTTTTCAACATGAGCATGTAGCTTCTTCTGTGTTTTAGTTTATTCTTGAAAATTTTATTTCTGCCAAAAAAGAGTTCAAGCTTGTAATTAACGTATTTAAGTTCCGGTCATATATATATTAATGACGTTGTTTTATACATGTGTTAGGCTGATACTTATTATCACATGCTCAGAGCTGCATCTGTTAAGCCAATTTATTGAAATTAAATGAATTTAAACTACTATACTTATATTAGAATATGCTATTTTTGAACCATGCTTGCCCTTGGTATATGATAAGTTTTAGTGTTACTTGTTTTCCAGTTCAAGTCGGGATATGTCAAATATTCTCTCAATTTTAATTTGCTGTTTTCTTTGACCAGAGAGAGAAACAACTTTCAACGTATTTGAATAAGTTCTGATTAGTGCATCCATTTTCTCTTGTGTTTGATTCAAATAATTAGGAACCATATGTGTCTACATATGGTGAGGTTTTTTGACTCGAAGTCAAGAGTTTATATATACTTAAGAATTTAACATATTAAATTTTGTTGTGAGATTTGTAGGCACTTGTATAAGGAATGTGAGAGTGCAAACCTTCTTGCTAGAGTTCGATTTGTTAATCTATACAAGATATCACACAATCCAAATGTTGGTCCACAAGAAAAGGCGAATATTATACACGAAAGGATGCTTGATACATTACATAATCAACTTGTCTTTTTGCCATGTAACGTAGGGTACGTGAAAATTGATAATATTTTAAGTAAAATGCTTGTGCATTGCAGTAGAAGTTTACTTAGTTACATGTCTATCTTGTTAGTTGGCATTGGATTCTTATGATGATTGATCCACATAATGAGGTTGTATACGTGTTGGATCCATTGAGTAATGAGGGTCATGTTGAGGAATAGAGGAGCATCATAACAATGTAAGTTTTAGAGTAGTTGTTGATCCACATAATTATGAGATAATCTGGAACTTAAATTAATATTTTTTAAAATGTAGGACTCATAGACAATTCAATATGAGCATTGGCAAAAGAGGAAGGATGACTCCCTTGTGGGAAGTGATCGAGGTATAAAACTCTTTATGCTTCTTTGATTATTATATGGTAATAACTAGTGTTGGTCACATAATGTCACATAGTGTCAACAACAATCCGATGGATCGCAATGTGGATTCTATGTTATGCGATACATGAAAGACATCATTGAAAATGAAGGATCTCACAAACCCATCCCAATCACTTCACTTGTAAGTTCATTTTATTTTCAAAGTTCATTTTTATTTATCTTTTAATTTGGTGTTTATGTTTATGTTTATTTATGTTTAGTTTAGCAAAGGATATTATTCAAGAGATGAAATCGATGAAGTTCGTACAGAGTGGGTTGAGTTTGTCGATGAATTTACTGAATGATGATGATGGTAAGTTTGTTAGCCTTTTTTAAATTTTTGATCTTTATGTGGTTTTAAAATTTATGCACTTACAGTGGTAGTTTTAATTTAGATCGTGTAGATGGAAGATACGTGGATGGATGGATGAACTTGGTTATTCGATGATGGTAGTAGAATGTTGGAGATTATGTTATTTTTGGTTTGGAGATCATGACAACGTAAACATTTATATTTATGTATTTGGAGACTAATTGTAGAACAATTATTATGTGTGTAGGTATCATGACTTTAATTGTATTGGCATTAACTTCATCGTGATTTATGATATTTAATTTTAATATTATGATTTGATTTAAATATTATTTTAATTTGTATTTGGATATTATTGTGAATAGACAACCGACCTCATAAAGAATAGACAGCAGAGAGAAACCGGTTGTTTATTAACATTATAGACAACAGTTAGTCTATGTTACACAAATTGTTGTCTATGTAATTAACTACAACACAGTTCACGGTTATAGACCACGGGGAATCCGTGTGGTCTATAACGTAATACACCACGGGGAATATGCGTGGTCTATAACATAATAGACCACGGGGAATCCGCATGGTCTATTGTGTTATAGACCACGGGGATTCCGTGTGGTCTATAACCGCTATGTAATAGACCACACGGCTGTAGACCACATGCCGTTTTGTTATAGACCACGCGAAAAAGCCGTGGTCTATAACCTTTTTTCTTTTAGTGCATGTGCTTCACTTGCAATGAGAAGAGAAAACTGATACTCCAAAATTGGTCGAAGAGTCCAAGGCCATGGTAGTAGAGGACAGCGAAGGCGTTAGAATCGAGTTTAATCAATTGGAAGTAGAAGAAATGAAGGAAGCAGAAGTATCTTATAGCCGATTAAATAATAATGGCGGTGAACGAGCATTGAAATTAGAAGGCTGCATCGGGAGGTTTCCTGTTAGAATTTTGGTGGATAGCGGCGCCACTTTTAATTTTATATCTACACTAGCAGAATATCTATGCTTGCCGGCGATTCGTGGAAAGGCTACCTTTAGGGTCAGTAGTGGGAGTGGCCACACACTTATTTGCGACACAAGATATGAAGAGGTACCTATTGTAATTCAAGGGGTTCGTTTTCACGTGACATTATACTCAATACCTCTACCAAAGATGGATGCAGTCTTTTTGATGACTTGGCTTGAAACGATCACCCCCTTAGTAATGGATTGCAATGAGTTATCTTTGAATTTCCGGTGTGGCGATGAGCTGATTTTATTAAAATGAATAGGGTACGAGCCACCTCTACCCCTGACATTGATATGTTGGATAAGGAGTTGGCCTTAGGAATCGAATTGTACTTATTGACATCACCGAGTGTAAGCTATGAGGAAAATCGATCGGAAGTAGAGAGAAGTAGTGAAATTGAGAAGCTTCTGGCTGAATTTGAGGATGTAGAGAAAGCTCCTATTTCGTTACCGCCTGAACGAGAGTTTGACCACCGCATTCGTTTGATAGATGAATCGAAACCCGTAAATGTAGCACCCTACCGCTACGCTAATTTTCAGAAGAACGAGATCGAGAAACAAGTTGAGGAGATGATGGACTCTGGATAGATAAGATACAACACTAGTCCATTTTCTTCTCCAGTTCTATTAGTGAAGAAGAAGAAGAACGGATCCTGGAGATTTTGTATAGATCATCGAGCCCTTAATGAAACAACCATTAAAGATAGGTTTCCGATCCCAACTGTGGACGATATATTGGATGAACTCCATGGAGCATTTTATTTTTTTAAGATTGATTTGCGGGCTGGTTATCATCAGATTCGAGTGCATCCAGATGACATGCACAAAACGGCTTTCCGAACCCACAATGGTCACTACGAGTCTTTAGTAATGGCTTTTGGGTTATGTAATGCACCTTCTACTTTTCAGTCTATTATGAATCATATTTTCCAGCCTTATTTGCGTCAGTTCGTTATGGTATTCTTTAATGATATTTTGGTTTACAGTAAGAGTTGGGATGCTCACGTGGATCACTTGCGTAAGGTTTTGGAAATTTTACGAGAGAAAAAATTTGTCATTAAAGCTTTTAAGTGTTTCTTTGGTGTACGAGAGGTGGAGTATTTGGGTCACTTTATCTCAGAAGGAGTCAGAGTTGATCCGCACAAAATTGAAGCTGTGGTAAGGTGGCCAATTCCCGCTAATGTGACAGGTTGAGAGGATTTTTGGGTTTAGCAGGGTACTATAGAAAATTTTGTCCAAAGTTTGGAGAGATGGCTAGACCACTGCACCAATTAACGAAGAAAAATAAGTTCCAGTGGACAGAAGCGGCACAAGTAGCATTTGATGAACTTAAGGAAGCGATGAGCTCGACTCCAGTTTTAGCGCTGCCAAATTTTGATGAGGAATTTGTGATTGAAACTGATGCATCCGGGTATGGAATAGGGGCTGTACTTTCTCAAAATGGTCAACCGCTAGCTTATTTAAGCAGGGGAATTGCAGAAACCAAGAAATCGTGGTCCATTCATAAGAAAGAGATGTTGGCAATATTAGAGGCAGTTCGTCCTTGGATACCGTATTTGGTGGAGAGAAGGTTCAAGATTATTACTGATCGGCGTAGTTTGCACTATTTATTGGAACAACGAATTACCACGCCAGAGCAACAGAAGTGGATAGCCAAACTGGTGGGATTTGATTATGAAATAGTTTATCGTCCGGGAAAGGAGAATAGTGCCGCTGATGCATTGTCTAGAAAAGGAGGAGACATCAATGTGACGATGATGGCTTTATCCGCGCTAATTGCGGGAATTTGGGAGGAA
Source organism: Schizonepeta tenuifolia (assembly GCA_029490685.1). Classification (NCBI taxonomy): domain Eukaryota; kingdom Viridiplantae; phylum Streptophyta; class Magnoliopsida; order Lamiales; family Lamiaceae; genus Schizonepeta; species Schizonepeta tenuifolia. The sequence goes on from CM055959.1 coordinate 87,132,647, forward strand.
ATCGCTGCTGCAACTAAATCCGATCAAGAGCTCGGTCCAATACTGCAGTAAGTGAGTGAAGGAAATCATGGTTGTGAAGGCCTTACAGTTCGTCATGGTTGTTTGGCACGAGATGGGGGTGTTTAGGTTCTGAAAGGTGAGTTGAGAGACCACCTCATTCAAGAGTTTCATTCTTCCGTATTTGGTGGTCACTCAGGAATTTTGCGTTCTTTCAAAAGGATTTCACAATTATTTGGGTGGCCAGGATTGAAGAAAGATGTTACCAAATTTATCCAGGCATGCGATGTGTGCCAGTGAAACAAGGCCGATAATAGGAGACCAGCGCCATTACCTATTCCTGAACAGATATGGGCCGACATTTCTATGGATTTCATTACGGGGTTGCCTCGATCAAAGGGGAAGGATACTATTTTGGTGGTGGTTGATAGATTGACGAAGTATGCACACTTTATTGCCTTAAGCCATCCGTACTCTGCAAAAGACGTTGCTGACTTATTTGTTAGAAATGTGGTGAAGTTGCATGGGATTCCAAAATCAATTATTTCAGATATAGATCGCGTCTTTATAAGTGCCTTTTGGCGTGAGTTGTTTAAGTTGCAAGGGACACAACTGAAGATGAGTTCATCATATCATCCCCAATAGACGGGTTAACTAAAGTAGTGAATAGATGTGTGGGGCAATATTTACGTTGTTTTACTTATCAACAACCGAAGCTTTGGGAAAAATATTTGGCCTGGGCAGAGTATTGGTATAATACTACCTATCAATACTCCATAGAAAGGACGCCGTTTGAAGCAGTATATGGACGGCCTGCGGTACCAATCCCTACTCATGATCCATCCTCCACAACCATACATGAGGTTGACCTGCAATTACACGAACGTGATGCTCTACTGAAGGAATTGCGTTTCAGTTTGGAGGCTGCCCAGAATCGCATGAAACAATATGCTGCCAAAAGAAGGCCGGAGGAGTTCGAAATTGGAGACAGGGTTTACCTTAAGTTACAGCCCTACCGCCAAAAGTCAGTATTCAAGAGGGTAAACCAGAAACTCGCAAGCAAGTTCTATGGACCTTCTCAAGTTAGTGAGAGAATCGGATCGGCCGCTTACCGTTTGGAGTTGCCCGTTGAATCTAAAATTCATCCAGTGTTTCATGTTTCATTGCTACGGCGAAAAGTAGGGGTTGCTGCAGTTGTTCGTCCCACGTTACCACCTTAATCGTCGGAGGGGTTACCTGCACTTGAACCGGAACAAGTCCTTGAGTATAGGTGGCAAGCAGGGCGAAAAGGTCGAGTGAGAGAAGCCTTAGTTCAATGGAAGGCACTTGGTCAAGAAAACGCCACTTAGGAATCTGTGGAAGAGCTTCGAGTCCAATTTCCCGAGCTTAACCTTGAGGACAAGGTTCAATTTGAAGGAGGGGGAGATGATGGAACTCCAATAAAGGTTTACGTTAGGAGGAATAAGAAGAAGCGTGAATAATAAGAGTCCTCATTAGCAATTATCTATTTTATTATTTGTTTCCTTTTTATTATTATTTGTTTCCTTTTCCTAGCAGGATTATTTTTAGGACTATGTAAACCCTTATGTGGGAAAGGATTGTATCTACGAATTTTATCTTTGAATTCAAGTTCCAGCGATAATCTGGTTGCTAGGAGAATTCAGATACTATGTTTTGACGATATTCTGTGATGGCCTTCGCGATGTTTGTGTCCTGTAGCACCACATCAAAGCATAGTATCTGCAGGTTTTTCCTCGTCACAAAAAATAAAGAGAACTCCCATGCAACGCATCTCACTCACTCTGTGAGACGGGCGCGCGCGCCTTTCACGTGCAGCACCTATTTTTTTCGATTTTTTTGTTTTTTCTTTTTTGCAATCAGCCCATATGCAGTGTACCATGTATGTATATGCACTGGACTATATAATGATATGCACAACGAAGAGTATTGATATGCACCAACTTTTTCCAGTTTTTTTTTAATTTATAATTTTTTTTGCTTTTCTTTTTTTTTTTCTCTGGCGGAGCCTTCAGCTCTAATTTTACGGCTCCGCCTTCGGCTCCAATTTTACGGCTCCACTTTCACTCCGATTACTAATATAAGGATAATTGTCGGGCAACAATTTGGATTTTTCGGCTCACTCCGAGGTCTTCGACTCCCCTCGCTCGAATCTTGACTAAAGAAGAAGCGGCAAACAAAAAAATGAAGAGGCAAACATAAAAAAAATGAGGGAAAAATAAATTTGAAAATTTAAAAAAAAATTCGAAAAAAATGGTTGTGCATATAGAAATACAATGTGGTGCATATCAATGAACATGCTTGTACATATGGATAACTTTGTAGTGCATATAACCTTACCATAATAATTAAAAAAAAAATCGAAAAAATAGGGGTGCGTGCACAACACGCGCTACGCGTGAGAGGCGTGCACGTGCACTACACGCGCTACGTGCATCTCACGCTGTGAGACGCGTCTCACCCAAGAATTTGCCAAAAATAAAATTAGAATGAATGAACAATAACATCATTTTTTCCAACTTACATCTTTGCGAAAGCAGAAGCTATAGTTTTCTCCATTCCAATTATAAAAAATCATTAGTAAAAATAATCTCAAAGCACAAAATTTTGATACCCCTTGTTTACTTCAAAATGATTGCACATATATGTAAATCCCATGTCAAAACAAAATATCTTCTACTCCAATATCAAAACTGCCCTTATAAATACTATTCTTTACTTCGTCAACAAAAAATGAGGGATATGGCATTGTTGGTGTATGAATCAATTGTAACTTTTCTCCACAATCCATCGATCTAAACGTACTACGACGTTTCATTTCCTACTCAAACACGATATATAGCCCCATCCACACGTTGCATGAATGCATGCAAACATAGTAAACACAGCCAAACATGAAAACGGTAACGTACGTGAATTGGTTGGCGATCTCAGAACGTACGTGAATTGGTTGCCCATTTGATGGCAAGTTGACCCCTGGACGACGGTCTATGGCCACAACCACGAGCTCGTTGCGCCCGTTCTTTCGTCCCATACTACTACCAGTCTTTCCACTTGGAAGCCACATTGTTCATATTCGTGCCCAAATACAGATTTCTCCTGCAATTATATCTTTTTGATCTGTTGAGGAATCTGAGATTGTTAAGGAAAACACAACAGAAGGCATGATGGAGCCAGAAACTTTTACGTGGGGGTCCAAAACTAGTTATAAATTTAAAATTTCATAAGTAAAGCTTAAAATTTTTTTTTTTAAATATAGAAAATTTAGTACAACTGTAATAAAATATCATGTCACATTATTAAAAAGAATCAGAAGTATATATTGTATTTTTTTCAAAGAGTTGCACAACAGATTCATTAGCAATTATGCTACAAACATTTTACAATAAAATCTCAAGATGTCTCAAATTATAAAAGTTATTATTTACAACCTAAATTCGTTTTCCTTCTATCCCTAAGGAATCATGTTCTAAAATTTTATACTCTGTTTTAGTAATATAGTATTTCAATTGTCATGATGAGAAATAAGTAATTAAATAGAATTGGACTAACACAAAACCATAAATTTCGTATAAGTTTTTTAGTATTTAAATATTTTGATATAAATAAGAATAATAAAATAAATAAAAAGGAGAGATGTATTAAATTTAAGGCAAAATTGGATAAAAATATCCGACTTTATACCAAAATTTGGTTTTTTGACAAACCTTTTAATTGTAGCAAAAAATATATAAACCTTCCAATTTGTTGCAATGTCTGTCCGGTGACGATTTCCGGCTAAATCGATGCTGATGTGGATCTCCGGAAAGCTGAGATGGCAGGGAAAATTGGATAAAAGCACTCGACCTTTGTTGGGAAATTTAAGTAAAGTTTTGATTGATTCCAAAACCAACTGACCCCAACCGAGTAGATGTTGTCAGATCCTAATGTTAGCTTTTAGACTCGCTGTTTGAGCAATGTTAAGATTTTATCTTTACAGGACTCCAGCTGAAGACGGCAACAAGGCTTCACTTGGATAGAACATCAGTTGTAAGAAAGACAACTGAGCGTTCAAGAGATAGAACATCAGTTGTAAGAAAGACAACTGAGCGTTCATCAGATGAGAGTTAAGAAGGGGGAAGTTGTACGAAGCCAACTGATCAGATTCAGAACATCAGAAAGACAACTGAGCGTTCAAGAGATGGAACATCAGTTGTAAGACTCAATTAGTAAGATCAACAAAATGAAGATCAAGTCAGCTGAGGGTTCAACTGGAGATAGCATTCAGATAGAACATCAGCTAAAGACAAATCAGATGAAGATCAAACGTCTCAACCGACCATCCCATGTTGAAAGACTAATGTTGAGATTTGAAATTCAAATAAGGAAGTCACGTGAAGGTTTGACTCTCTGTCATTACCTCATTTGGCCCAACACAAGGTTGTCTCAGATGGAAAGCAGAAGCACTCAGTTGCCAAATTCGGAAAGTCAGCAGAGATGAGAGACAAGTCATCGCTTTCACAGAACAGAGATCAACGGCTCCTCCAACGGCTAGTTGATTCTCTCCGCCTATAAATAGAAGCCTTCATTCATTCACCAAGACTCACAAGAAAAAACGAGACAGACAAGTGTAAGAAGAGATTAAAAAGCGAGAGAAAGAACGAACAACTGCACTCAAGCAAAACGGCTGTTATCCTCTAAGAACATCACTTGTTGAGAGTTCTAGAGTGTTAGATTCTGTCTTGGTGTTTTTCGATCCAACCTTGAGAACATCACTAGTTGAGAGTTCATAGAGTGTTAGATCCTAGCTCACTTTCTTGTTCGAGCTATTAGTTGGAAACCCACCTTTTCACATATCATCTCAAAAGGATTGTTAAGGCCCTACTCTTCCCGGAATTGAGTAGACAGGTTGATAAGTACCTGTAAACTTATCTGTAAGGTTGATAAATACCCGTAAACTTATCTTAACGGTTGCAAAGCCCGCGTAAGCTTTGTGGTTTTTGTCCAGAAGAACTTGGACTGAGTTGTGTGGACTCACAACTCCCCGTGGACGTAGGAGTTCTCTCTGAACCACGTAAATCTTTGTGTGTTTGTGTTTATTATTCAGTTACTTATTGCATATTCAACTGACCGACTAACCAGCACTCAAACTGCACTTTTACATTCTCAACTAACTTGGTTATTGACCAACCTTGCATAAAAGCGTGAGTTATTTTTCGAGTTGTTATTTTCCACCACATTCCGCACAGCACTTCACTTCCAGCTGAGTGTTTCTTACTCAGTTGTGATTCCAACTGAGTTGCATCACTCGGTTGTGATAATTTTCAGGGGGTTGTTTTTAAAAGTCTTTACGGGTGTATCCCCCCCATACACCAGAACTCGTATCGGGACCATCAACCTTATATCGAAATCTGTTTTTTTTTACAAACTTTTTAATTGTAGTAAAAAAATATAGTGACCTTTCAATTTGTTGCAATGTCCGTCTGAATTCAATTTGGGAAAAAAATAATGGTGACGTGGCGTTCAAAACGACGTCGTTTTAAAACGACGTCGTTTTGATTAAGAATTAAAAAACAAAAAAATGTTACACATTATTTAAAAATTCCACCTCATTTAAAAATATTACACATCATTTAAAAATATTACCCTTTATCTCTCTTTCTCTCTCACCCAACCCCTTGCCTTTTCTCTGCCGCATACACCATTCCCACAGTCATACATCCATCCTTCTCCACCATGGCCTCAATCAATGGGCACTCCTTCGAAGCCGTGGAGAAGGAGATCTTCGGTTCTGCCTCCATCCCCACAATGTCCGGTTTCGTGGATCAAGCTCTAACCATTTCCCCAAATTTTTCTGCCACCATATTTGCGGAGTCCGCAGTCGTGGGTGACGCAGGTGAATTTGCCGGTGGCGGCGAGGCGACTGAGGTTGTTTAGGCTGAGGCGGCTGAGATAATGATATAGATCGAGAGAGAGGGAGAGAGAGAGAGAGAGAGAGACTGGGAAGAGGCAGAGAAGGAGGGGTTGGGGGCGAGAGAAAGATAGAGGGGGAAGAGGAAAATGATGTGGAAATTTGTAAATGAGGTGTAATATATATTTTTTTTAATTCTTAATCAAAACGACGTCCTTTTAGTTAAAACGACATCATTTTGAATGCCACGTAGTTATGAATTGTACACGTCATCATTAATTTTTTTCCCAAATTGAATTCGGACGGACATTGCAACAAATTGAAAGGTCACTATATTTTTTGTTATAATTAAAAGGTTTGTCAAAAAACTAGATTTTGGTATAAGGTCGGGTATTTTTATCCAATTTTTCCTGCCATGTCAGCTTTCCGGATATCCACATCATCAGCATCGATTTAGCCAGAAATTATCACCAGACAGACATTGCAACAAATTGGATGGTTGATATATTTTTTTGCTACAATTAAAATGTTTGTCAAAAAACCAAATTTTGGTATAAAGTCGGGTATTTTTATCCAATTTTACCTAAATTTAACATAATAATTTTTATTAAATTATAATTAAATCATAATTTATTACTCCATTTATCTCCTTATTATGTTAATCTAGTGTTGAGCACGAAAATTAAGAACAAATGGTAAAAAGATAAAAAATGAGTAAATCTTACCACTTTTAGAATGTTTTGAAAGATTAATTGAATATAGACAAGATGAGTGGACACTAGTACGTCCATTTAAATAAAATGGTAAATACAATGAGCGGAGCATACGGGTGGGGGCCCCAAGTAGGGTTGTAAACGAATCAAATCGAAGCGAATAGTGGTGTATTCGATTCAGATTCGTTATATTATTCGCATATTCTTATCGGTATCCGAATCGAATTTGAATAATTTTTTTGATTCGTATTCGATTCGGAATGATATTCGCGAATATATATTTGATTCGAATCAAATATTTGGTTCATTTTTTTAGTGTTATTATAAACATACTATACAAATATCCGATTCAAAATTTATAATTTTTGTACACTATTCGATTTGCAATTTTGAAGAAAGTTTTCTTAAATACAATATTTAACCTAAGAACAATTAAACACTCAATTCATTAATAAATGTTATATCCAATATATTTGCCTAAAAATACTCAATAATAGATTCTAAATACGTAGATACTGAAGAAGAAAAAAAAAGATGGTGTTTCACTGTTTGAGAAATAGGTTATTATTTTTGTCTTATTTTGGCTTTTAGTGTAATTTTTAAATATATATATATATATTAGTATATATTATATATCGAATCAAATATTTTCAAATATTGAATCGAGTATCCTAATTTTGAAATCGTATTTATTAAATAATCGAATCAAAAAAAGTATTCTATGTGTATTCAAATAATAAATTTTGAATTCGAATATCACAAATTCGAATCGAATACCGAATCGAGCCAAAATTATTCGATTCATATACAACCCTAGCCCCAAGGACCCCATACCTCAATGTGGTTCTGTCCATAAAGGCATGGCATGCTTGTTATTATTGTTGTTATTGTTGTTGTGTGTATGTTTTTTTCTTCTTCTTCTTCATCTTCTTCTTTTTTTTATTTTTTTATTTTTTTTAAGAAAGAGAAACATATCATATATTTACTCTCAACATCTTGAATTTCATTTACATTCCGCTACATCCCTTTCGCATTTGACAAGCCACTAACTCTTGTAAAATAGTTTGCAAATTATTATGAATCACATTTGAAGTATTACGTGTAACAATCAACTTATTTAAAACGTTTATAAAATATTAATTTCACCATTAAAAATTGCAAATGACTTTTAGACTGTGAGCAGCAGCTATCGCCACGATTGCGCTCGCTCACATGCCACATCAAAGCGAGCTCGCGCGCTCGCTAGGGTTGCAACAGCGAGTTGGCTCTTATTTAATTTTTTTTTTCAATTTTGTTTTAATTTTTTTTTGCATAATTAAAACTAAATTATATTAAATTGCATAACTAAATTAAAAGAAATACAATGACATAATTTAAAAAAAAATAAAAAAAAATCCTAAGAACTAAAAACACTGGCATCCTTCACGAGTTGCCAAACCGCCAAATGCTTGAACGTCTCGCCATGCATGGACGCCCATTCATTGAGCGTCGAGTTCACCAACATCTCTTCAATGACGTCAGTCAAAGCTTGATTCCGGATAGTCTGGTATAGCGCATTGAATAACCCGCGATTGCTCTTGACTCGGGATCAGTGGCGACGCAACTACGTCGAGTTGCGCTCCGCCGAGTATTGTGGGCGATTCGCGTTGTAGCGAGTCTCCACTCTCGTCCAAACGGCTGCATTGCCACCGCCACCATTGTGGACGTATAATAACGCCCGCGCCAATTCCAAGGTTTCGCCATCTCTGTAAGGATGAGGAGTCATTGTCAGGAAGATCGCCGGAAATCGCCGATTAAGAGAGGGAGAAGGAGAGGTGTGATGTTTGAGGGAGAGGAAGAGGGTATTTATAGGGGTAAAATGGAGGATTAAAAAAAATTGAAATATAACTGTTGCTATCGCCAACGATCGTTGTGCGATCGCCACGTGTCCGCACAGGCTGCCAGCGAGCGCGACGAGCGGCAATCGCTAAAGCGAGCATGCGCTCGCAAGTGCCATGCTCACAGTGGTTCGCTGGGAGTGCGATCACGCTCGCTAGGGCAACAAACGCGCTCGCACACGCGCTGCTGCCCTAAGCCTTAGCCTTAAAAAAAAGAGAAAAAAAAGGAAAAAGGAAAATCACCCCTTGACTATTTTTTTTCTCAAATGGACTAAGATAAAAAGTGCCCCCTGCGCGGATAGACATGTGGTGAGAGAGAGAGTTCAACCTCAGCTATTGCGATTACGCCTCCTACGTCTACCCTAAGAGCATCTCCAAGGATGATTCCACGTTGGTGTGTGACGCCAAAGTAGAGTGATTACTCACTCCAATAGATGGCCACTTCATGCCACAATTTTTAGCGGATGAACAGTGCACCGCTACATTTGGCGTGTCACTGTTCACCGCTACATCCCCTCTTTATTTTTGTTTTCCTTTTCTTTATTATTTTAATTTTGTCTTTTCTTTTAGGTTTTATGTTTATTATATTTTATTGTTTAAGTTTAGCTTTTATATTTATTATAAAATTAAATATAATAGAATGTAGATATTAAATAATTTTTGCATTTAACAATAACATAAAATACATGAAAATACAATACTATGAAATTCTTAAAAATAATTGAGAGTGCAATAACATAACATACATAAAATAAAATACATATTAAACAATACCACAATCCTAATAAGATGTGGGCTCATCGTAATTATCCTCCAGATTTCCAAATGTTTGAACGAAATACCGTAATTAGTTTTGTATTGGGTCATAGTCGTCGCAAGGATTTGATCGGCGGTTGCATCGGCCGGAGCTTGTTGGGAGAATAATATGTGCAACACTTGAAATTTGGTGCACAATTCCTTTACTCTGATCCAGTGGTGACGCAGCTGAGTAGTGCTTTTCACTACACTCACATCGGGTCGAATTTGATTGTAATGATCGGTGATTTGGGTCCAGAATTCATCACGGTCGATCAAAGTTTCGTGATTAACAACGATCCAAGCTCGGGCCAAGGCTTCCATCTCAGCCTCAGAGTAAAGTGAAGCCATTAAGAAAATGAGAATGAAGATAATTGAAAGAGAATTTAGAGAAAAATGAAAATTGGGGTGAAAAGTTGGGTCAAAATGATGTATATTTATAGATGAAAAATAAATTTTAAAAAATACAAAATAAAAATATATATAGAATATTCCAATGCAGAGCAAAATGACAAAATATATACTATTACTCTACATTTCACTCCAAGAGTTCAGTTGCTCTAATTCAACCATGGTGACGGCGCCGGTGAAAACCTTTAGGCAAGTGATTTAATATTGAACGCAATTGATTCGCGATTCTATCAACATGACGAGTCTCTCCTGTTTATTTTTAAACCCAAATTCGTTTCTCTGCAACTCCAAATCCAATGCTCATTTCTCTCTTTCGATCCACTGTTTCTCGATTTCTTCGAGGATCAAAAGACTAAAAATCCCTAGCCCTAACATTTGTGATGTTTTGGTCAATAAACACCAATTCTCCCCTGAATTGGCTTCTATAGCTTCATCGCGTTTACATAGATTTACTAGATCTGAAAGAGCTGATTCAGTACTCTCTTTCCTCGAAGAGAATAGCTTTACTACTACTCAGCTGCAGAAAATCGTCATATATAATCCTCAGATTCTTGGGTTTACTATTGAGGGCCTTGAATTCAGATTCAAGGTATTCCAAGATTTGGGCCTTTCTCCCCATGAGATTGCTAAGATCATGTCCAATAATCAGTCGATTTTCTATTCAAATTTGGCGAAACGGATCATTCCTAGGTTATCCATGCTAAAGAGCTTGGTCGGATCCAATCAGGAGGTGGCCAGGCTCTTAAGAAAAACTGCCTGGTTTCTAACAATCGATCTCGAGAAAACCTTAACGCCAAATGTCGAAATCTTGAAGAGTTGTGGGATACCTATGGAGCTCATCCTTGGCTTCCTATGTACTCTGCCAAGATGTTTCCTTATTAAGCCGGATATTATGAGGAAATCTGTAGACAAGGCCGTAGAAATTGGGGTCCCTCACACTTCCACTCGTTTTATCCATGCTATCAATGTTTTGGCTAATACGAGCGAAGGGGAGTGGGAAATCAAGCTGCAAACTCTACGCGATTTGGGATTTTCTGATGATGATATATTCACAATGTTTAGGAAGCAACCGATGGTTTTTTCAGCATCCATAAAGAAAATGAAGTGTGTAACAGAGGCTCTGCTTGCTACCGGGAAGTACAATCTCTCCAGTATAGTCACTTGTCCTACAGCGCTAGGGTGCAGTATTGAAAAGAGGCTTGAGCCGCGGCTGCAAATTTTGAGAGTCTTGGAAAGTAGGAATCTTATTGAAAAGTGGCCTGCTCTTTCAAGAGTTGCTACATTAACAGACGATCAGTTTTTTGACAGATTTATTAGGCCGTATTATGCTGAGATTGGCGAAGAACACATCACAAAGATATATGTCAAGGGAAAAAGGAGATTTGATGCTTAAGGAACTTGTATGAAGTACTATAGTTTTGAGGTATATTAATTTCGTAGATTTTCAGCTCGTATGAAGTTCTGGCACACGTTCTTGTTCTGTTTTTGATTAATAATAACTCGATTACAATATTGGTCTGGCCTTGTTAATTATGCTTTGTTGTCTCCTATTGTAGCTGATATCTTAGTTTTCAAAGAAAAAACTTTTCATCTTTCTGTAAAATATCTTTGTTAGAGTTGGATAAATGTAGTTGATTGAGATCCCGATTGTGAATATAATGCTATGAGTACGAACAGATAGTTTCTTCTATTCTATCTTCTTGAGCTTGTATAGTTGATGAGGAAAGGAGCTGAAACACATACGAACTCCAAATTATGGAACTTGGATAGTACAGAATAGATGGTAAAGAACCATTGAGATGAAAACTCATAATATTGTAGTTTTAAATGTTGTATACTTTATCTCTAGTTATAGTAATCCCTAGCTATTTCAGAATCTACTTAATTCATCCTTGATCTAACTTCTCAACTCTTAGTCATGCTTTCTAGTGCGAGTTTGAGCAATTGTAGTCTGTAGAATGTCAAGAACCTCAACTTTATTTGTGTTTCTTTTTGGTGTTTCAACTAAGTTGTTTATCCAAGTTGTATTGTTGTGGAAGCTACTCAAGCTAGTAAGGCAACTCACTTGGGCTGAGCAACTATTAAGGGTCTCGAATCTTGATTGGGGTTAGACACTACCGATTTGAGGGAACTAGAAGGCCATCAATGATGTGTCCCACCCACGTACCATTTTGCTAGTAGTGGTAAATTGGTGTATGCAGTAACAGAATGGGATCGATTTTGATTGTTTTAAGTGGAGTGAATTGAAACTTTTTGATCTTAAGTTGTTGTTTCTTGAACAATTTATCAAGAATTTTGTTTCTGCATGCGTAAACTTTGGATTATTTTATAGTGTTAAACTTTCTACATTTTTTCTTATAGTCGTTTTCTTTTCTTTTCATTTCATCTTTGTGAATGAAAATTGATAGGATGTAAAAAGTTCCACGTAAACAATATTACTACAGAATGCCCAAATTATCACAAGACTAACAAAAAAAATTCTCGACCTCATTCCTGGGCCACAAAAAGCTTATGTCAGTGTTTACGCATGATGAAATCTCTAATTTTGAAATGATGTAAACCATGCGGAAATCCGGTGAAGCTTTCGACACACCTGTAGGGACATCCACTGTCTTCAGTCTACTGCACTAAGAGAAACAACACTCTCACCAAAAAATTACTAAATAAAAAGGAGTAATCAAACCTAAAAACTTGCACATTTTAATTTGAGATGAAATAATAGAAGAAGGGAAGTAATGTTATCCAATTTTATATGGAGGTAAACCGTCATGTGTGACAAACTTAGCTAAAACGCTTATGAAATACTCATTCCACCATTAACCATTCCCAAGAACAAAGTAATTTTTTATTTTTTTTATTGTTTATTTAATTATCAATGGTGCATTGACTCAAAGAATTTTTATTTTTATGGTATAATCGTAGCACTATATTTTATGATTTTACGTGGATACTTGAATCCAGAAAGAGAAAATTGTTGTGTATGATATGAGATTAGTGTGAGTGTTGCTTGTTTCATAATTTACTTGTAGTTCTAGTTGTTTTTAGCATCGACTAAATGTTCTACTATTTATTACTTTTGTGTTTAAACTTTAAAGTTATTGATCTGATAAGTTGATGTAAGAAGTTAGATCTGAGGCTCTCCACAGTGGGTGTCTCGAACCCTCGATCCCATCTCGAGACACCCACAAAAATCGAGCGTCGAGACTGTCCCTAAAGATTGAGACGGGCTCAAGACAAGCACGTGTATTATACGCGCCAACCTGAAAAAAAAAAAGATTTTCAGACCCCTCGCGCCCCCAATGGTCGACAAATTCAAACGGCAATATTGTCGTTGCCGGCAATCTCCAACAACCATTTTCGATTTCTGTTTATTTTTTAATTTATTATTTTCCTCTATAAATACTGCACCATTTTCACACTCATTTTCACACCATTTCATCATTTCTTCTTCTACAATTCATTCTACAAGTCTTCATACTCATGGATCCGAACAATCTTGTTTCATCATCTCGGTATCCCGACATCCCCGACGAGTGAGTCATCGGGCTCGATTTCTTGTTGGATCAGACAAATGCCCGATTCACCATCATCGTCAAGGCAGAGAGCACCATGGCGGAGACAATGCTCCCTAGTGCTTGGGCGAAACAACATGTAATCGATATGAAAATCATCCAAAATGATACGAGGTACATGACGAGAGAGCAGCTCTAAATCCACATGATGATGGTCGCAGAAATGAAGGAACGTCGGGGATGGATGTAGTTTCTTTTATTATGTAAATTTTCTATTTTTATTAATTAATGTATTGTTTCTTTATTTCAATTAATGCAATTTTTCAATTTCAATTAAAATTTATGCAAAATTTAATTTTCAGAAACTAATTATTTAGAGACAGTGCGTTGTAGGATAGTGTCTTTATCTGCACTGTGGATAGCCTAAAAATGTGATAAATGCATATATGAGTTTTGATCACTAAATTACTTAGCAATATAAACCGCAACTCTAACGAGCTATTGCAGCATTAGCAATCAGATATCGTATCGACAAGGACCATTTGAACGAACTTATAGGGGAAACGAATTCATGCGCTTTCCTATTATTCAAACTCTAGATTCATCATGATTTTGGTTGTTTCAAATACTCAAATAGAAAATTAAAGCAAACAAGTCAATCACAAGTAATTTAGCACGTAAAATTTGATCAAAGATACAATAAATGTTGGTTCGAGGAATTCGATTCGATTCTAGATGACATGAACATGACTTCCTAACTCACATAACTATATTTAATCTCTTAACTGAGAAGCATTCACAAGACTATTCACTATCCTCTCTCGATAGATAGCAAAAGAAGATCAAACTATCGACTCTCGCGGCTAAGACTCAAGACGATAATTCAACTCCAAAAGGCACAAAGAATTAGAGCTCACATGCATAAATTCATCACTTACTAAGTCTCAAAATCATGCATGATGTGACAATTTGATTTCCATGCATGTAAAAACCTATTAAGAATTTCTACAAACACTTGGCATGCAAGACAGATGATCAATAATTTTCACATGAAATCAAGACCTAAATGCACAATCAATTAGGAGAAGGCAATTAGAATTAGAAAGCTAAGATCAAAACCACCATTGAATCATCTCAAATCCCCAAAACCAACTACAAGAAATTAGCTAGACATAAGAAGAGAAATAACACAAGAAAAGATAATTGAATGCATAATTAGAGATACTAAGAACCCAAATGAAGAAATCTTCAAATTAATCTTCAAAATAATCTAAATACAACCTTCTTACTTGATTATAATCATTAAATCCTAAAATAAACTTAAAATGAAAACTTTGGGAAGAGAGAACTAAGCTATGGAGAGAGTTGCCACGTTTTTTGGGCTAATTTCCCTTTATATAGGGTACAAGAAGTGCTACTACATTGTAAAAACGCGAAAAGGATATTTTCGGAAATTCTGGGGAAAAAATGGCCAAACTGGTTGTCCAACTACCCTAATCGGCGGTGTGCCACCCAAACTGGCAGTCTGCCGCTAGGGCGCCAAAATGACCGCCAGTTGGCATTAAGCCTTCAACTTTCATCCAGGAAGTTCCGGTGGTCTGGCTAGCGGTTCACCCCTGAACCGCCGATTAGGCAGTCCAGACTGCCGGTTGCTCTTTTAGGGCGCCGGTTTGGGTTCTCTCTTTCTTTCGTCCGATTTCTCCACTTTTTTGTCCCGGTTCTTTGATTCCGATCTTCTTTAGACCTCCTCTTTAGCTTAAGAAACCTCAATTTACCTACACAAAAGTATAAACTCCAGCAAACGTGATACAAATCCAACAAATAGATAAACCGTAATAAAATACATTACAATTTGGTTGAAATCATTACAAAATGAGTAGGAAAAATCACTTGGTTGCTACATAATGAGTGTTTATCAGGTTCTGTGTATATCTTCATTGAACAATAATACCAAAAAAAGACTTCAGTTCTTATAAATGAAAATTGAGGCCGATGAGGTCTGACTTATGTGGCTGGCTTAAGTACCATAAGTCTTTCCTTAATGAGAGGTTTTGGGTTCAATCCCGCTTATGAGCGGTGTAGTATATTCTCGTCTTATTTGGTAGTGTAGTGAATTTTCCTGCATGCAAAGTAGTGGTCTCACTTTTGTGTGGTGTAGAGGTCTCACCTATATGGTAGTATAGCGATTTATTTGATAATAGACATATATAATTTGTTGTAATTTAAAAAAAATGAGGACCCACTTGAAAAAAAAATGTGTTTAGAGACTATATTTACTTATTAAAGTATAGGACTCAAATATGCAAGATTAAGTAATAAATACTGATGGTCCCGGTAACGAGTGAACTGGTGTATGGGAGGGGAATACACTAGTAGTTATTTTTCTTTTAAAAACTTTTTTCAGTTTGAACTACTCAGTTCGAGATGCTCGACAACTGTGAAACTCAGTTGGAGCTGTCACTCAGTTCGGCACACAGTTAACTTCTTTCTTCTTTGGCTAAGAATTAACTGTGTAGTCGTCACTGAGGTTTTGAAAGAGTTATCCAGTGCGGAATGTGATGGAAATCTTTATCTCATTACTTACTGAAAAATCCTTTTAAGCGAAGGTCTAGTTCGCAACACTTAGTGCAGTTTTGTAAAAACAATTTTATGCGGTCAGTCAGTTAGTGAAATAAACAGAAACTATAATGCTTGAAAATAAAGGACACAAGTATTTTAACGTGGTTTAGAGATGAACTTTTATGTCCACGACTAACTATTCGGGTTAGCAATCCACTAGATAAGTTTACGCGTACTTATCAAACGTTGAGGTTTGGTCAGTCCGTTTACGTGTATGAACAACACCTACAATACTTTTACGGGCAAGTGTAAAGCCTATCCTTAGATTACGGGTTCTAAGGGACCTAAAGGCTTCGATTGCGGGTTCGAAGGAGACCTAGATTTTGAGGTTAGGGGTTTTTCAATTAATGAAGCCTTCTACACTTTGCAGTGGAGGTTTCCTTTCTAAGAATTACAAACTCGAACTAATGGAGTGAATCTTCTTAGGAGAATACAAGGAAATAAGATTCTAGACTCGATCAAGAGGAGACTCTGAGAGACTAGATTGAGAACAAGAAAGAGGTGTGAACACTCTACTGCTACTTGGACTCTGACTCAAATCTTCCTTGTGTTCTTGCGAGAGAGAAAGCTTTGATTGCTGGAATACTCAAATGTTTGCGTGCGGTTTCAGTCAACTTCTCGCAATGATGAAGACCTCTATTTATACAGAGGGAGATTAAAGAGTCGTTGGAAAGAAGAATAACTCTTTTAGTGAATCCTCCCCTCTCTCCTTCGACTAATCTGCTTATTTCCCCCTGCTTTCCAAAAGGCTTTCGCGGAGTCAAGACGCCAGCCTAGTAGTAGCTTTCTCGTCTCCCGGAATTGAATCAAAAAATACCTATTTAGAAGGGATGTCTGCTTTGCCTTGTCCTTATTGAAGGAATCTCACATGTAGCTAAGTCGCCCGTACCTGAGCTCGAGAAACTTTCCTTATACTGACCGAGAAAAACAAGTTCCAGAGGCATCTTCGTCGTTTGACCTATGCCATAAAGCAGTGACACTTCACCTACTCCTCTGCAAACTTTTCCAAAATGCATGGTAACTGCGAGCCTTGCTTTTTGCATCTGTGCGGTCGGTCTATTTAAGGAAATTTATAGGCTTTCGAATACTTCTGAGCAGATTTGAATTTTGAATTCAAGTTCTTCTTCTTCCTTCGTCTTCCAAGTCTTCTATCTTCGACTTTTGAACGTCTGACTTCGACAGAACTGATCAACAACATCCATGAACTGCAAGGTTCAGTTCCGGAGTTAACTGAGTTATGATATGACTGACCAACTCAAACTTGAATTGCCTTCCAGTCTTGAGCTGTCTTCTTCAGTTTGATCCTATAAAGATAAAATTTCTACGGTCAAATAGTGAGCTCTAACTATACTCAGACTGAGAGCTCGTCTACTTAGTTAGGGTCAATAGGGTTTTGGTAAATCAAAATATTTACTAATTTTCTCAACAAATACTTTGTAACTAAGAAAAAAACTACTCTCTTCGTCCATAAAAAAAAATGCCTATTTTTGAATGACACAGGGTTTAATAAAATTGGCAGAGTGTATTGTGAGTGGTATAAGGGTCTCACGTATTATATAATTTTAAATTGAGTAAGTGGAATAAAGGTCTCACTTGGATTGAATAGATGATTAAATTAAACTAAGTTGGTTGGATGGAAGATTAAATTATCTAAATCTATTTGTACCTATATAAAAGTGTTGTGGCGCCCCGCCACCCGGGCCTATGCGGATCGGCAGGCCGCCACGTTGTTGGTGTGGAACCGTAAGAACTTAACTTGGAAATAATTCGGAGTAAATATAAATGATAATGAAGGAGTTAATTATTGATATTAATCGAAAGATAGACAAAAGAGTTTAGGTGGGTTTTTATTCAAAAAAAAAAAAAACATTGCCCTACCATAACATAAGGACAATGGCCCAGCACTGTGGAAGCGCTCGAAAATACACCTATCAAACAAGAGATAGTTGAGACCAAAATGAGGTAACAAGTTTAAGGGTTCAAACGAGAGTACAAACAGAGTCACTTAGATCAACAAAAGACATAAAGAAAGCTATTGATGACGACCCACAAGGTTGTCACCTAACATTCGCTTGGCGACACCGACATCACCTTCTCAACCTCTACGTCGTTCAACCTGCATTAGGGAAAATAAGGAAGTACAAAATCATTCAGTAGTTCTGTGCCCCTCTTTGAAAAAAACATTTTAATAAGGATATTGCATGCTTCAATACCTATGGAAATGACAACTTTAGTAAAAACACGATTTACATAAGCAAAACGATTTAAAATTTCAACACAAGTGCGTACGTACCAAACTTCTTACATTCTTGGGTTACCGCCCCGGTTCAAATAAAGAGGAGTCACTCTCTCTATCTGAACCGTCATAACTTCCTGCGCAGCACCTTGGCTTGATCAAAGCTCAAGGCATATCGTATTTTTGAGATGTTCCAACTTGGTAAACCACAAGCAATTGAGCATAAAAACATTTAACCATGCATATCAAGGAAAAAGCTTTTAGGGTTTAATAACCCGAAATGTTACCTCGTGGGAATCTAACCCACACTTGAAAAATAGGATAATCCACCTTGATTCAGATTCACTCGAATAGTCCTCAAAACTTAAGAGTTGCTTGGTCCTACATGAGTTGTCTTAATACTTAGGTTCACAAGCATATAGTGTCTAAAGTCTTAGTATTCTAGGTCAAGCTCATTCCCTTTTTATAACATGTATCAAGCTTGAGGCTTCGCCTCAAGGTTATATTCCACATGTAAATGATGTATGTCATTCATGTCATGTTATGCATATCATATGTTCATAACATGTCATATTTATGCATGTATACTTAAGTAATCACGTACCTCATGTCACAAGATCACACTTTAAAACATATAAAACATTCATACATGACTATTGAATATATAACAATTACTCATTCACTTAGATCATTTTAATTAATTAAGAATCAATTAATTACTTAAGAACATATAATTATTTAATAAATAATTAATTAAAGCATATAATTAATTAATAATTAATTAATTTAAAGACATAAAATTAATTACTAATTAATTAATTAATTATTAAATAATATTTAAATAATAAATAACTAATTAATTAATTAATTTTGAATTAATTAATTTATTAATTTCGAAATAATAAATTATAAAATAATATTTAATTATTAAATAATAAACAATTAATCATACATAAATAATAACAACTCAGCATGACATTTAATCACATATACTTATGGACTAAATATCACACATAAACAAGTCATGTTGGACCACTAATAAATTAATCATATAAGGATTAAGACTCATTGGTTTGATTAATTCAGATTAGCCCAGTCCAACCATCTAAAACATAGTAGCCCATTTTAATTAAACGAGCTCAACATTCTTAGGCTCATTCGAACATTACAACATATAGTCCACTTTAAAAAAGTATTAGCACATCTGGCCCAATCAACATAGTGGACCAATAACATATTTTAATCATATAGGCCCAACATATTATTTTTATCATTGGTCTATTTAAATCCATTAGATCAATATGAGTCCAACCCTATTAATAATTACTCTCTCCGTCCCAATAACATGGTCTCATTTCTTTGGGCACGAGTATTAAGAAACAAGAGTAAATGAATAAAAAGTGGTGGGTCCTATAGCTTTTGAAGAGTTAATTATTTCCATTTTTTGAAATGAGACCTTGCTATTGAGACACCCCTAAAAGGAAAGTGAGACCTTGCAATTGGGACAGAAGGAGTAATAAGTAGGCAAATTTAGCTTAGCATAAGCCCATTTAATCACCCATTAAATCATCTAACCTTATCTTATCATATAACATGTCATTATACATCACAATTATCCAATTAATGAATGGAAACGAAATCATATGATAAAATCACATAAGGTATATTTTTCTGGTAGTTTTCTTTTGAGGTACTTAAGAAAGAAAAATACGAGAAAAATATCAAAAGGACTTAAATCAACTTGAAATTTTTACTGGACACTCTCAACATATCAAATATTTTCCAGAACTTTTTACATCTCAATATATATTAATTTTATATATGAGGAATAGAGCCAAACTCAAAGTTAAGTGAATCTGTTTGGAACTGAAGTTGCTGAAAAATAGGTCAGATCACAATTCACCTTGAGAGTTACTCGTTCGGTCAAAAATCATGTTTAATATCAATATGAAAACTTCAAGAAGTCTATTTTCATATCCAAAAATCTGAGTTAGATTATCTTAAGTGACAAAGGAGCTATGACTCAAAATATTTTACTGCACATATTTTACACTCATACGATATCAGTTTTAGACATGCCTCTACCAAAAATTACTCTTTCGATAAAAAATTCTAATTTTTGGATATGATGGCCTTAACATGCTCACAAATAACATATAAAATTTGGGACATGAATTCAAATTTTAACCTATAGAAATACACAGATCAAATCAGGACAGTTTACGATTTTGCATATAAACCTCATAATATCGACATTCCGAAGAAAACTTAACCAAATCGACACATGACCACCTCTACAACCCTATACATGTTCATAATACTCATAGTAGCATAAAAACGAGAAGAACTCAATCATGACTTTGCTATAACACTAACAACTACTCCCTCCGCCCACGAAATGGTTGCCACATTGTGGACGACACATGTTTTAAGAAAATGGTAGGTAGAAGTGGATAATAATGGGTATTTTTGTGAGTGGAGTAAGGATCTCATAATAAATGTTAGTGAATTAGTGAGAAATATAATGTTAAATATAATGTATTATGTGGGTCTAACTACTATAAATGAAAGTGGCAACCATTTCGTGGACAGACTTAAATGACAAAAGTGGCAACCATTTCATGGACAAACTTAAATGGCAATACATTTCCAAGTAAAACATTCATCAAGAACACAAAAGTAACCACCAACAATATTATGCACAATTCGACACCATTAACCTCATTAAACATATTCTTAGGCATAATCCACCATTTATACATATAGGCAACACACCACAATCATCATAAATCTTTTAAGCATAAACATCATAACTTAACACACATTATCATATTTCTGAAATTTGACAGCACCTAGCTGTCCACTGTAAAATCATTTAAAAATCGACTTTTCATCCTATGACAGTGAATCTTATAATTTTAGAATTTAAAAGAAGTCTAGAACACACTCCAATAAGCCATATTCTCATGCTCTTAATTATTTTCAAGTTATTATGACATCTTTCCTACTTAGTCAGTTTTTGACAGATTCTGCACAAGTTATAAACTCAAGTAATTTGACTTACTTATACTCAAAACTAGAGGCTGATTTTCATATACATTATAGCCAACATACAAGGATTTCAATAGCAAGTGGATTCATCGATTTTCAATGTATAGATTAAGAGATATCAGCCTTTGATACACATAAGTGCAACATCTACGCTGTCAATTAGCATATTTTCATAGAAATGAACACAACTTAGTTTAAAGCACATATAACATCATCTTTACTCATATGAACGTGATTAAACATGTCTTGGGGCAGAAATATATTATGTTAATCAAGTTTCATTGCCTTGTTCATACAAAACAAGAATAAAAAGAGTTAAATCATTATACCTCCTTCTTTTTCGATTTTCCTCTACCTTCTCTCTCGATTTCAGCCCCTTGTTCTCGCTGCCCAACTCTTCCCTCTCTTCCTCACTGGATTCTCGTCGCCTCCTCTCCTTCGGTGGTGGCCGGAGGCGAAGTGGTGGTGGTGGTATTTCGGTGTAAGGATTTTCTTGGATTGTTATATGAATGAAGTTGGCGATAAAGGGATAGAGTTGCAGATTCTTATTGAGGGGAGAAGATAAGGAATTGAATACGTAGGTTATCAGGATGATTACTCCTATTTGTCATTCACTGGACATGAAGGGATAGAATTTTTCGAAGAAGGAAAAGATGTAGATTGAGATTTATGTCACTCATGTGTGATCTCCCAAATCTTTTATTTTCTTCTTCTAGTTATTTTCTGTCTTATTCCCTTTTCCCCAATCCCTAATTAGTTAATTATTATCTGTTTTATTAATCGTTGCACCATATCCTAAACACACACTACACGGCACATACTAAACACACGCACACACAATTATATACTCCCTCCGTCCCCCATATTTATGCATAGTTTTCCTTTATAATTTGTCCCCAAAATTATGCAAAGTCCATTTTAAGAAATAAATATTTTACTTGTTACCCTTATAAAGTGGGACCCCATCTCCACTTACACCTACTTTTTCTTTTCTTACATCTCACGTTTCAGGATTTTCATAAAACTCGTACTCACCAGACTGGCCAATGTGGAGAGGTTGTCTCCTATTGACCCGCCGCGCTCATTTATTAAAAAAAAGAAAATTGACAGCCGTTGCTCCTGAAGGGAATCGAACACGCGGCCTCTCGATGGCAAGACTCTAAGTTGGAGAGCGAAGCCACTAGGCTACTGCTTCTTTTGTAGAATTCAATGTTGATCTCTTTATTTATAATAAGGGGTTTTGGCGAATTAAATCACGAACTTCAGGGTCTTTTGCAATTTTAACCCGAACTTTCAATGTTGACAAATTAAATCACTAACTTTTCAATTTTTGTAATTTTATCCCGAACTTTCAACTTTGGCAAATTGAATCACAAATTTTTCAATTTTTACAATTAAGACCTAATCAAACTTTATTGACATAAAATAATAAACAATTTAACAAATAGTACAATATTATTTGAGAATATCCCTAATAATAACACTAAACACATTGCAAAGTTAAAAAATAGCATCTCATATAATTTTTTAAAAATCTAGCACCTTTTGACTTATTTCCCCCTCCTTTCACTTTTCACTTAATTTTCATTTCTCTTCCCTCTTTTCTCACCTTATTGTTCTATCACATTTTATTTTTGTTACTGAACGAAAAAAAAAGAAATGGTTCACCACCACTTTTCCGCCGTCGCCGCCACCACAACCGTCGTCGTGATGCCGGCAGCCACAAAATTTTTTTTTGTGACTGAACAAAAAAAAAACGTTTCACCACAAATTTTCTGCAGTCGCCGCCGCCGTGCCACCACCGACGGCAGTCATAAAATTATTTTGTGACTGAAAAAAAAAAAACTTCCACCACCACTTTTCCTTCGTCGGCGGTCACAAAAAAAAAGTTCCACCACCATTGTTCCGCCATCGCCGTCGCCGCCGTCACCACTGTCGCCGGCGGTCACAAAAAAAAATTGTAACTGAACAAAAAAAAATTTGTGACTAATCAGAAAAAAAATTGTGACTGAACAGAAAAAAATTTGTGACTAAACAGAAAAAAAAATTGTGACTAAACAGAAAAAAAAATTGTGACAGAAAAAAAATGGTGGTGGAACATTTTTTTTTGTTCAGTCACAGAAATTTTTTTGTGACCGCCGGCGACAATGGCGGCGGCACGATGACGGCGGTGGTGGCACGGGGGCGGCGACGGCGGAAAAGTGGTGGTGAAACTTTTTTTTTTGTTCAGTCACAGAAATTTTTTTGTGACCGCCGGAGACAGTGGCAGCGGCACGACGGCAGCGGTGGTGGCACCGCGGCGGCAACGGCGGAAAAGTAGTGGTGAAACTTTTTTTTTTTTATTCAGTCACAGAAAATTTTTTGTGACCGCCGGCGGCGGTGGTGGCATGACGGCGGCGACTGTGAAAAAGTGGCGGTGAAACTTTTTTTTTGTTCAGTCACAGAAATTTTTTGTGACCACTGGCGACATTGGTGGTTGCACGACGGCGGTGGTAGTGACACGACGGCGGAAAAGTGGTGGTGAAACTTTTTTTTTGTTCAGTCACAGAAATTTTTTTGTGACTGTCGGCGACAGTGGCGGCAGCGGCACGGCGGCGACGGCAGAAAAGTGACGGTGAAACTTTTTTTTTTTTTTGTTCAGTCACAATATGTAATTCTTGTTTCTTACACCACTATTTACAACAAAATATGTATTACTAGTCTTACATGAAATTTTGTTAAGGAATCAAGGGTATATAAGTCAAAATGTGCTAGATTTTTAAAGAATTATATTAAGTGCTATTTTTTATCTTTACAATGTGATAAGTGCTATTTTCACTATCCCCTCATATTATTTTATATGTCTTTATTGATCAAAATTTTGGATTAATGATCAGGTTTTTTACGTGCATGGTACGTTTAAATTTGGCAGTATATAATATTCAGATGATGTTTTTAAGATTTTGCACTAAAAATTGAAATTCTTCACAAATTTCATATTCAAAGTTTGAGACTATTCTACTTAAATTTTCTCTCAGAATTTTAACATGCAACATAACTTTGGCCATTTCATTCCTTATTATACGAATATGGTGTTATAAATATATATCAAATATGAAGGAATTAGATGATTAAGTTATAAAATAGATCGAACATCATATCAAGATTATTTAAAACGACTGCAAAAAGTAAATAAATAAATAAACAAAATGAAATGGTACCTTATTGGAATTTGTTGAAGAACGAGGATTATTGTTGGTTGGTTTACTTCAAGAAAATAGTATAAATAAGTATTATGGTATCGTTTATCTATTTTTTTATACTTTCAAATTAATTCATATTTATTTATGATCAATAAAGACATATAAAATAATATTGTACTATTTGTTATATTTTTATTATTTTATATCAATAAAGTTTGATTAGGTATTAATTGCAAAAATTGAAAAGTTCATGATTTAATTTGGCAAAGTTGAAAGTTTTGGATAAAATTGCAAAAATTGAAAAAATCAGGATTTAATTTCCCAAAATTAAAAGTTCGTATTAAAATTACGAAAGACCCTAAAGTTCGTGATTTTTGTTTTTTAAAATTAGTGATTTTTACTTTTTTAAAGACTTTTTTCATTTCTAGTTTTTTCTTTTTCCTTTTTTATTTTTTCGTTTTTTTTTTCTTTAATTTGTCTTCTCCATTATGTTGTTTCTTACTTGTTATTCATTTTATTTGTTTCTTTTTTTTTAATTATTTATTCTTCATATTACCTTTTTTTAAAGTAATTTTTATTTTTTTCATTTTTTTTTTAATATTTCTTTGATTATGTTGTGTCCTATTTTTTCATTTTATTTTTTTTATTTTTAACTTTTTAAAATTATTTACATTTGAAAAGTAATATTTTTGAAACATTACATTTGTTCATATCAATAATTATTTTTCATTACGATAATAATTACTTGACCGAATTATTAAAAGTACAAGTTGTCGTGAATAAAAGTAAATACTGTTGCAAAGAAAAGTAATATTTTAGAAACATTACCTTTGTTCATAACAATGATTATTTTTTATTATGATAAAAATTACTTGACCGAATTACTAAAAGTACAAGTTCTCGTAAATAAAAGTAAATATTGTCGTGAAGAAAAGTAATATTTTTGAAACATTACTTTTATTCATGTCAATGATTACTTTTAATTACGACGATAATTACTTTATCAAATCATTAAAAGTATATGTTGTCATGAATAATAGTAAATATTGCCGTGAAGAAAAGTAGTGATTGTGAACATTACCTTTCTTCATATCAACAATTATTTTTCTTAACAACAATAATTACTTAACTAAATAACTAAAAGTAAAAGGTTATTGTAAATAAAAGTGAACATTGTCGTGAACAAAAGTAGTAATTGTAAAAGTAACTAATAATTATTATTAATTTATAAATAAATGAAAGTAATTAAGAAAAAAGAAAACAAACAAAGGAAAAAGAAACTAAAAACAAAGAGAAAAGAAAAAGAAAAGAACAAAGAAACGTAAATGTAAAAAAATAAGTAACTAATAATTCTTATTGATTTATTAATAAGTGAAAATAAATAAAAAATAATTTAAGAATAAAAAAAAGCAAAGGAAAATAAAAAGAATTAATATAAGAGAAAAAGGAAGACAAAACAAAAAAACAAAAAAAAAATAACACAAAAATTATGTAGAATATTAAAAAAAAAAAAAAAAAAGAATTTGTAACTCCAAGGGTTCGAACCCAGGTGCATTGCCTTGCTAGGCATCACCATTCCCGCTGGGCTAGCGGCCGATCAAGTATTTAACATCCACAAATATATAAATATACATACTGTGCAGCAAAAAAAAAAAAAAATTGTTACACGCTCGACTTATGGGTGGGTAGCGAGTCAGTGTATAGAAACATTTGTCTTAATCATAATATCACGTAAGCAATAGAAATAGCATTTCATATAGGGATGCTCATGCTTATGCCATGCATATAACATCTAAATTTTATATGATCGGGAATAAGTGGTCATTCTATTATTTTAATTATTTCCATTCTTATTCTATTCTATTTAATTTAATGAAGAGAGGATTTTACAACTAGCACTTCTTAGATAGTTTTTTTTAATTTTAGCACTCCTTATAAATTCTTAAAATTTTAACACTTTTGGACATTTTTGCCCTTCCACCACCTATCTAGTACCAAAAAAAAGTTTTTTGACTGAACAAAAAAGAAAACATTCCACCACCACAACCCCGCCACTGTCGCCGCCGTGCCACCACTTTCCGGCCACCGCCGGCGTCGTGCAGCCGCCGCCGACGCCGGCGGTCACAGAAAAAAATTTGTGACTAAAAAAAAAAACCACCACCATTTTTCCGCCGTCGCCGACGGCCACAATTTTTTTGTGAAGTCACAAAAAAAATATTCCACCACCACTTATCAGCCGCTACAGTCACCGGCGCCGCCGCTACTTTTTTGTGAAGTCAGAAAAAAAAAGGAAAAAATTTGTGAAATCACAAAAAAAAATTTGTGAAGTCACAAAGAAAAATGTGTGAAGTCACTTAAAAATATCTGTGAAATCACAAATATATGTGAAGTCAGAAAAAAAAAGAGGAAAAATTTGTGAAGTCACAAAAAAAAGAGGAAAAATTTGTGAAGTCACAAAAAAAATATGAAAACATTTGTGAAGTCACAAAAAAAAAAATATGAAAAAATTTGTGAAGGCACAAAAAAAAGGGAAGGCCAGCACCCTTCCATCTGCTCTCATTAAATCAACCAACACAATCAAAACAAACCTCTTTCATCAAACATCAACACACAAAAATTTGCAGGCAAATTGAAAGAATGTAACCCCAAATAGTAGTATATGTCCAGTAGTATTATACCAAAAATGCAATCAAATATCACCCCAAATCATACAAATTTAGACAATTGAGCAATAACAGAG
Source organism: Schizonepeta tenuifolia (assembly GCA_029490685.1). Taxonomy (NCBI): domain Eukaryota; kingdom Viridiplantae; phylum Streptophyta; class Magnoliopsida; order Lamiales; family Lamiaceae; genus Schizonepeta; species Schizonepeta tenuifolia. The sequence goes on from CM055959.1 coordinate 87,159,688, forward strand.
CTCTTACAAAAAATTGTTTAAATCTGCATTTCCATAAAATTGTTGCTGGCCGTTTGCGAGCTAAAATAGAAATTGGAGCTTTTTGCAAAATAGTAATCAGATTCATTCTTCATTCATATCTACAATCAAAGGTACAACCATCAAAGCACATCGAACAAGTCATACGTCACACCTATTAAACCTATACATCTCGCCGCCATTAAAGCACAAAATCATAAAATTGAGATCTGCATTTCAGCGAAAAACTTACGAAAAAACAAAGGAGTCAAAACGCCGATGGAAAAATCAGCTCTCTATCTCCTGCCGGTGCCGATGTGTGGGGCGACGAAGCGCGAGATCGCCGGATCTGCAGATTCCGGGAGCGGCGTGCGGTGGAGCTGGAGCTAAGGGGGGCCCTGGTTTGGTGGGTTTCTTCCTCGCGATTCCGGCGACGTGAGCGAGCGGTAGCTCGCGAACGGGGCTCGCAAACGGTGCTCGTGAACGGAGGCGCAAAATGCCGTCCAACGAGCAGCAACGGCTGCTCTCTCCTTCCTCCTCGACGGCGAATCGCGGCGGTGGCTGCTAGTCCAGATTCCGGCGACGTCTGGTGTGTTTGTGCGCGCGCGTTGACAATAGATCTGCGGCGCTCCTCGCCGACATAGAACGCGACGGATCCGGCGGGGTGCGGCGGTTGGGGCTGGTCGAGCATCACCTCGAATCCGATGGTGAAGTTAGTGGGGAGATAGGCGCCGGCGGATGGTGAAGTTGGTGGGGAGATATGCGGCGGCGGAGGTGAACGCCGCCCTCGTCGGCGGCAGGGACAGAAGGCGGTGGGGAGATAGGCGGCGGGTGAACGCCGCCCTCGTCGGCGGCAGGGAAAGGGCGGCGGAGGGATAGTTTGAGCAGAGAGTAGAGAGATAGGGGGGAGATGTAGAGAGAGAGAGAGAGAGAAGATTTGAAAATATTTGAAATAGAGAGAGAAAGAGTATAAAATGTATACAGAAAGAAATAGTGGATTTGAGGATATGTAGCGAATTACAAATTGGGTAGAAGGGTAAAAAAGAGATAAAGTGCTAAATCACCAAATTTTTATAAGGGGTGCTAAAATTTAAAAAAACTATCTAAGAAGTGCTAGATTCATGTATTTTCTCTTTAATGAAATCAAATTTCTTAGGTCCGAAATTTTGGGTTTTACAAGTGTATTGTTTACAAAATTTGATTTACCTACTATATCCATATTAATAAATTTAATATAGGGACAATTGTGTAATTATATACTCCTATATTTTATTATCATTAAATATATATTAAAATTGTATATTCTTATTGACAATAAAATATAATTGCGTTACACTATATTCATCTACAAGGAAACGCTTGTAATTATATTATATTCATTAGATACATATTAAAATTATATTATCATTAATAATAAATAAAATTATTTAGTTAGGTATATTTAAGTTCTTTATCCACAAGATATATCTAACTTCTTATCCATTATATTCTTCTACATGATAAAAGAAAACAACATTATTTTTCTAATATAAAAAAAAACAATTTATATTATATTCTTGAACGAGAAAGTATGAATGCAACTAAGGCGATTATGAAGCTAGAGCTTACTATCATTATGCGTCAGGTTCACAAGCTAGGGCACTGTTGTAGGCGATTTTGATCTGCTACGGGATAATGAGTAACAAATTTTGTAATTAAGACTCTTATTAAATACATTCACAATAGGACATCCAAGTTGTGTAGACTTTTAGTATGTAAAAAATTAAAGTCTAGGATTCAAACGTTACTACTTCCCCTTCCTTTAAGTCAAAAAGGGGAAAAAGACTTGTTATATATAGATTTAGATTAATTCGGCTTGCGTTAAATATAGATGAATCAACTAAAATGTATCTATTAGTTGCTCGCAAGAGAACGAGGTCATAAGTAATACAATAAGTTAACCCAAGTCGTATCACAAGGAAAGCTTAGCAGGACAATTTAATCGAGCTACTACCCATTACCCACAATATAATTCACACATCCTAAACATTCTACCAAGTTTTCGTTGAGTTTTTATAGCTAGAATAATAAATAACTTGAGATAAATGGAAATTCAAGAAATAAAAACGTCTAGCATTTAAATCCTTCTACTCGGAATTACTAAAACAAGCAACTTGCAATGCTCCATCGATTAGTTCATTTTAATAACATTAACGAAGATTCCTATCTACTAACTTCCGTATTCATATGTCATAGCCCCAAATCCCGAGGGATGGCAGAAGCCGGGGTGCGACTGGAATTGGATTAAAAAAGCGGGGAAGAAAGGGGATGAATGAAAACATAACATTAAAGACAGAAATTCTATGAACGAGACTTCATTAATAAAAGACAGAGTCGATCTCGAAGGATCACTCGAATAAAATCTCAAAAGATTCTAAGTTATAAGTACATAACTTAAACCCAAAAGTGATATTCATAATTACATAAGTGAGTCTAGAGTTTGGCAGCGGAATTGTAAACTACATACTACAGTCTTCCCTATCGACAACTCTTAACTCAACCCTCGCCGCTTCAGTCGCTTCAACCTGCACATTTAGAAACATATGCAGGGCTAAGTACAATAATACTTAGTGGGCACGTTGCCGAAAACATAATCATAAGTATAGATAATTAGGCATTTCATTTTTGTAGCACATCGGGATTTTTCATTAAATTCCCGTGTCTACTAAACATTTTCTTTCTCATTTTCATAATGTAGCTTGCGCAAGCATTTTTCATAGATGTTACGTTCAATCTTGACCATTCATAATTCACCGTGGCTGGTTACCCCTCAACAGGATACCACATACACCACAGGCTACAGTGTACACTAAACTTTGGAAAGTCCCTTTTGACTAACTCAAAGCCGATCGTTTAGTTATCCCCTTTTGGCTAACTCATAAGGTACAAGAGAACTCACATAAAACAAATAGTTCATGCCATGAATATCACTTTGAAAACACGATTATCAAAGCGATAAAGAAAAGGTTTTCGAGCATTGCTCATTTTGTTTCATATATATAAGAAAAGCCCACCTCGATAGAATACAGATCTAAGACACGTTCTTCCGTCTTCTGATCTTCCGTCCTATCCTTGGTGTCGACTTCCTCCTTCATCATAAATAATCATACTTTAAAACTCGGTCGCAAAAGATAAACGAATACGAAAAGTCGAGTTAAGTTTTAGTCCTTTAGACTTTTTAGGCATTTGCACGCTAAACTAAACTCTTTTAGTTAAAAAGAAACGAGATACGAACGCATCTCGTTTGACACTCATTCGGTTCCGTACTTGACACTTAGGTCAGTAGAAAAAAAGGTAGTCGATAACTTGAAACGACTTAAAAGACCGAAAGAGTTCAAGTTGAGAAAAATTCAACTTAAGAATCTAAGGTTTGAACATTCACTGCACAAGATCAGTAAGTCTGTACAGAATAGGGGATTTCGAAACAGGGGACAAATCTTATACCAAAAGAAAGGTACGGGTGTCTAGTTTACTCTCCAATTTACGGATCTCAATTCCGATAAACGAGCTAAAAGATATGGCAGTTTCCGTGGAAGGTCGCAAAACTGCCGAGTGAAACCCTAATGCTCGATAAAATCGACGCACGGTTTTCTAGGTTCATTTTATGTTATCGTACTTAAATTCTCACGAAATTTACACATCAAGGCAGTCAACACGTATCTTCGTACATGATAAACTCCTTTCCATTCCTCGTCTATAAGCATGACGTTTAAAACCTCGTCTCTTCAACTATACAATTACTATACCAAAACAAATCCTAACTTCTCGTTTCTACTTCTCGTTCACAACTATAACTTATCATTTCATAACTCGGATGAATATGTCGTCAACTACAAACTCGTTCATTTAACAATAACGATCATTAATATCCAATTACTTTCCTTATTCGTCTTTTCTAACGATACTTAGGTTCGATTCTTCGCCTCTTGTGAAAAATCCGACGTTATTAGAATTCGTTCTAACTTTCCGATTATGATCATTTACTAACGAGATTAACTTATATTCACATCATAGACCCATATCATTATCTAATCTCGACTTATCGTCGATCGTCCGTCTCTTAACGAAAACTCTACGTTCTCCATTTTCGTTCAAATTTTACGACAATGATTATCATCTAACGAGCATTACTAAAATGAAAATCATATTATCAAAACATTAACGAGCTCTAACTTATCGGCACGTCTTCGTCTCTTACGTTTTTCGTTTTATTTTTAGAAAAAATCCAATTAAATATATAATCATCCTCATACATCGTATATCTCATTTCCATAAACAAAACATGCATATCATAACATTTACCATACTAAATCATGTATTCTTCGTCTCTTAGGTTTCGAATTTAATTTTTAGAAAAATCTAAAACAATTCATATAGTCAATTAACATGATGAAGAACACTAATCTATCGATCAATCACCAAAGAAATCGAGCTACGATCAAACCCCCAAAAATTGAAAAAAAATCGGTAATACCCTAAGACAAAGAGGAGTGATTTTCTTCATGATTCAATCCATAGAACTCAATTCTAAACATCCTAGAACGTGTATCGATCAAGGATCAATCTCCTATTTCAACCCTTAATTTTCGAAAAAAAAAATAAAAAGAGGGAAACGAGCTTTTGTTCGGTTCATATTGGAGACGAAGCTCTTACCTTGCGTAATACGGACTCGGATTTGGAATTGATCGGTAGATGAAGATCTTAAGAGCTTGAGGAAAGCTTGGAGTTGAAGCTTTAATGGAGGAGAAAGAAGAAAATGAGAGAGAGAAGTATATGTGTGTATGGCGGTAATGAGAGGGGAGAAAGGGGAGGGATGATGACTCATGTTATAATATAAAGTGAATGAAATATCTAACTAAAGTCATGGTGAGTCGTTAGGGCATGTTTGGTGCGAAAATATTAGACGGAAAATCTCGTTTCCGGCTCTTAAACGACGATTTAGAAATCGAGGGATACTTTCTTAGGTAGTTACGGATTTGACGAAATCTAACTCGTCCGTTAGATTGAAAATAATTTACGTACTCGAAAAACCTAATTTGTTTTCAGAAATCCGAGAAAAAGTCGGGATTCGACAGTTTAAAAATTCGCCCTGAAAATCATAAAAACTAACTTTCTCCGGTGAACTCGTATCGAAGAAAAAGTGAATGTAAATTCTGATGGATTTTAATTCCGAGTTTTCGGACGAAAAAAAATTACCGGACGCGAAAACCTTAATACAGTAGTCGTTCGTCCGACTTCTAGACATTATTTTCTGAAACGAATTTCACCGTAAATCTTAGAATTTAATTTCATGATCTTAGGCATGCAAAGCCATAATTATTATTAACTTTCATTTTTAAAGACTGTAGAAATAGTCGGGGACGATAACTACACCAATAAAATTATACAAACATGCTCTACAATTAACCTATACATTTCCGGTTAAGATTAATTCTACTTCAATCACATTCCACAACGAATTCATCTCTCGATCTCATTCATTACTAAAACATTCAAACACTGATCGATTGTTCAAAAGAATCAACAAACGATTGAAGTAGAAAACGAGCATTCGCATTTCACAAGCAAATAACAATCCCGAGTCGAAGAACTAAATCCTAGATTAATAAAATTAGTTCATGCTGCAGGAAATGAAAATAAAATGAATTCTGGAAACAAACATTGCATAAACGATAAGAATTCTTACAAAGTACTTAGAAGTCTTCAACGATCAACGATACTAAAAGGCTAAAGCAAAATTTAAAAGTGTTTGAACAAGAAAATGTAAGGAACAAATTCTACAAAGTTTTTGTTGTTTTTCCTAAGCTAAAAATGAGAGAGAATGGAAGAGATTTCGTCCAGAAACTGACAAATTTCTTTTATACTACTTGAGATAACCTCCGCCAGGGCGGCGGGAATCCTGAAGCGCGAAAGTTTCCCGTGCCGGTTGGATTCCTGCATCGGTGGGGATCTTCACTGTGCAAATTATTCCTGCGTCGGCGGGAATCCCGCGCCGGTGGGAAACCTTGTTTGCTCCCTCCTTCACCGATTACACTTCTTTTTTTTCATCTTTTTCAACCTGATATTGCATCATCAACCACCTTCGTACCTACACACACCAAAACACCAAGAAACCATATATACGACCACAACTCGTGGCCAAAAACGAACAATAACATGTAAAACACACACAAAACACAAAAAACGAACTAAACAACTCCCCACACTTAGCATTTTGCTTGTCCTCATGCAAACCAAAGAAATGAAGTGCAAATCAAAACAATCATGCCCGATATCAGAACACAAGATCTCCTCTCCTACGCAAAATACCATAGCCAATCAATAGCAACTCTCGTGCAACGAAATCTAACCAAGTATGTTGCCTGTCAAATAGAATTATCAATCCGATCAAATTGCAACTCACTCTTAAAACTCTGCTTTGTTAATCACCTTTACGAGAAAGCCTTCAAACTAACAAACAAGTACTTTAAACGAGGAATATAAGGATGAATTACTGAGATAAAATCATTAGGTTCAAACCATCGAAATTTCAATTCGAGTCTCCTAACGTAGTTTCCCATACTCATCATTTGAATTTTCCAAATGAGAGGAGTAGAATGTCAAATCCACCTTATTTACATCCTCGTTTTTTTTCTTTTTTTTTCCCGAGTAGATTAAGATCTTTTCACGAGGTTTAATCTTCAAAGATTCTTCAAAGCTTCCTCGTGTGGTTTCCCATGTTCATTAATCATGCCTTAGAAATACCACAACTAACAGGAGCAAAATCCACACTACTCATATTTTTATTCTTATTTTTTATTCACAAAGAAGACTATCCTCTAGGCAACTAACGAAGCTTCACTTATCAAAAATGGTCACAATTATATCATCAATCAAATTCCTCAATAACATGCCCCATAACAATGACTATCAATCAATCACACTAAATTAACATCAATCAACTAGGCTCTCACAAATTTAAGGAAGATCATGTATTCTCGAGTGATTCACACAAACATATCATTAGTCATACTTAAGACCATCAAAATGCTAGACTCACAAACCTAACACAACTCATACCATTGCTAAAATATCCTCCCCCTCTCCACACTTAAAATAAGCAATGTCCTCATAGCTCAATAAAAGTAAATAATAGAATAGGGAAAAAGAATTTCCCTTAAACGACATCTGGCAAAGGCATGAATTGGAAACGAATAAACAACACGAAAACCTAAAAGAAAAATAGCAAACGGAAACGGAAAACAAAATACCACAACACAAAATAAAGAACAACGCACACAAATAAGACGAAAAGAAAACAGAAAAACATACACAACAGTAGTGAGAAGTCACTACTGATCAGACGTAGGTGGTGGTGGTGGTGGTGATGGGTAAAATGCGGTCCATGCATCCCATCGTGCTTGCATGGAAGCAAGCACGCTAAAATTTTGAATCAACTAAAATGTATCTATTAGTTGCTCATAAGAGAACGAGGTCCTAAGTAGTAAAATAAGCTAACCCAAGTCCTATCACAAGGAAGGCTTAGCAGGGCAAATTTAATCGAGTTATTACACATTACACACAATATAATTCACACTTCCTAAACATTCTACCAAGTTTTCGTTGAGTTTTTATAGCTAAATACTAAATAACTTCAGATAAACGGAAATTCAAGAAATAAAAACGTCTAGGATTTAAATCCTTCTCCTCGGAATTACTAAAATAAGCAACTTGCAATGCTCCATCGATTAGTTCATTTTAATAACATTAACGAAGATTCCTATCTACTAACTTCCGTATTCATAGACGAAAACTACACCAATGAAATTATACAAACATGCTCGACAATTAACCTATACGTTTTCGGTCAAGATTAATTCTACTTCAATCACATTCCATAACGAATTCATCTATCGATCTCATTCGTTACTAAAACATTCAAACAGTGATCAATTGTTCAAAAGAATAAACAAACGATTGAAGTAGAAAACGAGCATTCACATTTCACAAGCAAATAACAATCCCGAGTCGAAGAACTAAATCCTAGATTAATAAAATTAGTTCATGCTGCAGGAAATGAAAATAAAACGAATTCTGGAAACAAACATTGCATAAACGATAAGAATTCTTACAAAGTACTTAGAAGTCTTCAATGATCAACGATACTAAAAGGCTAAAGCAAAATCTAAAAGTGTTTGAACAAGAAAATGTAAGGAACAAATTCTATAGAGTTTTTGTTGTTTTTCCTAAGCTAAAAACAAGAGAGAATGGAAGAGATTTCATCCAGAAACTAACAAATTTCTTTTATACTACTTGAGATAACCGTCCGCCAGCGCCGATGGGAACCCAACGTTGGCGGGAATCCTGAAGCGCCAAAGTTTCCCGCACTGGTGGGGATCTTCACTACGCAAATTATTCCCGCACCGGTGGGAAACCTTGTTTGCTCCCTCCTTCACCGATTGCACTTCTTTTTTTTCATCTTTTTCAACCCGATATTGCATCATCAACCACATGCGTACCTACACACCAAAACACCAAAAATCATATATACGACCACAACTTATGACCAAAAACGAACAATAACATGCAAAATACGCACAAATAATAACACACAAAAACGAACTAAACAACATAAATCTTATTTACGAGGCTTTTAAATTAGGTTAGATTCAAATTTAAATTGGGCGTTTGTTTTCGCTCTTGAATCAGATTTTAAATTTAAATTTTGGGCATTAACTTTCGTTCTGGAGTCAGATTTTATTTTTTCCTCTTGATGTACTTTTTCCTTTTCGTTTTATATTTTTGATTATCCAATATTAGTATAATATGATGATTAAATAAAAAAATTACTATCTTCATTTTAATTATAAAAAATGTCAAACAATAAAAAAAATAAGAACATCGAAAAAGTTGGAGTAACTTGATAAAGCCCATAGACAGTTGACTTTGAGAAACAATGAGTTAGGGAGAAAGTTTGGATTGGAGAAGAAATCGATGTGCCAATAATAATGTTAATGCAAACATATGTTTCCAAATTAGATGCACTATTGCTATGATGCTCATATTATCATTTAAATTGGGCTAAATTAATTTATTGGTCTTAAATTGTTGTTCCTTCAACTATTCATCGTCATTTTTGTTTCTACATGCATATGCTTAATTTTGACTATTTGGTCGGTAACCATTTTACATTTTTTACCCTTTCGCATTTCGTCTTTGTAGATGGAAAATTGATAAAATGTTGAAAACTCCAAGTAATTTTGATGGTCCTGGTAACGAGTTAATTGGTGTATGAGTCAAATATATCAGTTTGTTTTTAAAACTTTTTAACTCTTTCTACTCAGCTGGTTCAATAACTGTGAAATTCAGTTAAAGCAGTCGCTCACTTAAGGTTACAGTTGACTTCTTTGACCGATGGTCAATTGTATCCACCAAATTGAGGTTTTACAGACTGTGTGGGGAATGTGGCGAAAATTTGTTTAGACTCGTTACTTAACAGAAAAACTTTTTTAGGCGAATGTCAGTTCGCAAGACTTTATACAAGTTTATCAAACTCTTGTAAATGTAGTTAGAGAGTTAGAGTTAGAGAGATAACAACAATAACCGAAATAACTAAAACGTAAAAGACACAAGTATTTTTATGTGGTTCGGAGAAGACCTCCTACGTCCACGACCAACTTTTCGTGTTGGTAATCTACTAGAGAAGTTTACGTGTACTTCCCAAACGTTGAGTTGGTTTACAGGTACCAAAAAGCCTGAACAGTCAGTTTGCGGGTACTAACAAAACCTACAGTTCTTTTGCGAGCAAGAACACAGCTTATTCTTAGTTTGTAGATACTAAAATACCTAGTTTCTTCGATTACGGGTTCGAAGGGACCTAGAAAGGGGTTGGGATTTTTTTCCAACTTAGGAAACCTTCAACACTTTGCAATAGAGATTTCCTTATAAGAATGAAAGACTCTAACAGATTACAGTGAGTCTACTTAGGAAAAACAAAGATACAAACTTCTAGACTCGATCAAGAATATTATGAGAGAATAGAAGGAAGCACAAGGAGGAAATGACTCTCTACTACTTTGCTTCGAACTCTTAAGCTTTTTGCTTGCTTGGAGTTTTCTTGAGATTTCTTGTTTGTAGATCTTATGCGCTCGTTTCGGAAGTCTTCACGCATGGAGGAATGCCTCTATTTTTAGAGAGGGAGGTCGAACTAACCGTTGGAAAGAGTTGTTTGACACCTGCCATTAAAAAGCGGCTCCTCACCTATTCCTGCAAACTTTCCTAAAATGGTAACTGCAAACTTACTTTTTAGCATGTCTTCATTGTCAGCTCAAATAAGGAAAGTTTCAACGTGTCTATACTTTGTGTTATTTGAATTTTGAATTCAAGTCCATTCTTCTTCTTCAAACTTCCAAGTCTTCTTCTTCAGATTTCCAGGACTCGTGACTACTAAGTTGCCAAACACAGTTGAGCGAAGAATTGTATTGTTCGGTTATGGATTCAACTGGCGGTCTTCTGACTTGATTCAGTTTGCCTTGATCTTCAGCTGACTTCTTCAGTTCGATCTGTAAAAATAAAATCATTACGCTCAAACATTGAGCTCTAACTAAAAAGACTAAAAGCATATTTACTTGATTAGGACTAGATGAATTTTAATATAAATCAAAACTTTTCTTATTTTGCCAACAAATTTTCATATTACATCTGGCTAGAAATAAATAAAAGGTAACTTATCTGTTCAATCGTAGTTGAGCCGTTACAACCGACTTTGTCCTCATTCCAAGGTATTTATTGTGTTTCGTCCCTTTCTTCTCTACATTATTACCACGGCCTTTCACTTTGTTACAATAATGGTGATTCCATATCGTTAGTCTGAGATACGTTTGGTTAAACTCTTCCCAAGCACAAATTAAACAAAAGAATTGAACCTCTCAAGAAATATTTGGTGTTGTAAGCTGCATTATAAAATATTGATATAATTTGAACTTGAAATATATTTGATAGTAGTATGATTTGCTTGTCATAGAGTTGAAAAGTGAATCAATCTACTCTTAACCTATCTTTGTTTTGATTGGAAATCTTAGTATTTATAAGTTAATTAAACTTGGTTATATAAAACAGAATACTAGGATATTTACTTTAACTAAATAAAGTATACTGTAGTACTATAATTTACCTTTTTTCATGGAATAATTAGGCTTAATATACACAATTCAACAACAAAAAGAAAAGACTGAATGTTGGAGATCGGTTGGAACGTCAAAATGACAATAATAATACATAAAATGGAACGTCAAAAGTGGGATAGAAAGTCTCAAACCGTCAAAGATATTCGATATTACATTTGAGTTAAAACTTTTTTTTTGTTCGTTCATTTGGCTTTTTTTTTTTTTGAAAGGTACATTTGAGTTAGACTAGTTAACAAATAAAAATTATTCCTCGGGTCCAGGAACAAATGACTTGTTTATATTGGGCACTAATATTAAGATGGGAGTAAAAATTGATTAAAGTGTTGTGGTCCATATTAAAAAGATAATTATTTCTTTATTTGAAAACGAGTCACTTGTTATGAGATATTTCGATATAGAAAACGAATCACTATCGGAGGGAGTAACAAAAAGATAATCATACTTATTTAGTTGGAATTCGTGTCTTGGATTAGAAACATTATGAACATACTGACCGATTTCATAATTTTCAAATTTAAGCTATAAATAAAACTGAAAGAGACTGTAGTCCTGATTCTCTCTTCTCCTGTGTTGGAACTTGGAACGGATATTTGAATACGAAATTTTGTTTTTAGGGAGAAATTAACTGTGAGTAAAACCTCTTTATATTAAATAAGTTGAACAAATGTTTTATCAGATCATTTTGATTGGTTAATAACGTAATATCCATCAATAATACATCACCAGAATTACAATCATTAATTATTTTAGATCCGAATAAATACCGTTTGAGAGTCTAAGTTCTGATAAATAAAACACACAAAGACACGTGAGGTGAATTTAATTTGGTTAAATATTTTAGAGAATTATGAATTTTGTAATAGAATAATTGATTATTGGAAAAATAAAACACACAAGCACAGAGTCATACAAGAAGTGATTTTTGGATGATTTTGGAGAATTTTGAAGCTTTATAATAGAATTATTGGGTATTTTCGATGGAAGCGAGAGTCCCAAATTTGCCCCATCCACTTTCTGGTCAGGAGATTGGAGTTGCCAGAGAAAACTCCTCTATGCAACCTGAGGTTAGTGTTAATTCCGCCATTAATTCTAGCTCTGGTTCGCCTTCTTTGTTCGATAAAGGGGAATCGTCGAGTATTATTCATCGAATCCGATCCAAAAGAGCAAGAAGTAGAAGATTGAAAAAGCTGAACAGGAAAAGAGAAATTAAAAAAAGAAAAGCTCTTTGGTCTTCTTTCGTGATGGGAATGGATGATTCTGGACCTCAAAACACCCAAATGTCAGAAAGGCTACAAATCGCTACTGAAAACAACCCATTGATGGTAAATTTGTTCGAGTCGAATCAGGGGGAGTTATCGGCGGAGCATAACCCGATTTTGATGGGGCCTAGGGAAATTTGTGAATTAGGGAAGAATCTCGGTGTCATTATGGAGAACGAAATATTGACTCTTGAAACACTGCAAGAAATGGATCAAGCAGAGATGGAAGCAAGGGAAGGAGACGATGCACAAGTCTCTTAATGAAGAATTTTTGCAGGAAGGGAGTTTTAACAGTTGTTCCATGATGAAGATTCTTTCGTACAATATTAGAGGGCTGGGTGGAAGGCTAAAAAAGAAGGAGGTCAGTGACTTGATCAACAAATTTAATCCAGACGTTGTATGCTTACAAGAGACGAAATACACTAACCACAGTTTGCTTCGTATGCAATCTATATGGGGGGATAATGATGTGGGTTGGTGTGCAAGGGAATCAAATGGAAGATCTGGAGGAATATGGATTTCTTGGAATAAGGAGAAATTTAGATTAATTGATTCTTGGGCTGAGGAAGGAGTAGTGGGAATTATCGGCGAATGGATCGGTTCAGGGAAAATGTGCGTGGTAGCAAACATCTACAGCCCCTGCGATTTGTCTGGTAAAATGGTGTTGTGGAGATCTCTCCTAGAAAAAATCTCGAGTTGTAATTGTGCATTATGGTGTTTGATCGGTGATTTTAATGAAGTCAAAGACACAAGTGAAAGAAAAGGAAGATCGTTGTATCATCTGTCGGCGAGTTCAATAAAATTTGGCGAATTCATTGTTGAATCTGGTCTCATTGATCTGCCTTTGGTGGGACGAAAGTACACGTGGTCGAGATTAAATGGAAAATGCTGCAGCAGGATTGATCGGTCTCTTGTTTCAGAAGCTTGGACGGACGAATGGGGAAACTGCAGTCTTCTTGGTTTGCCTAAGTTGTCGTCCGACCATTGTCCGATTTTTTTGAGTCCGGCTATTCAGAATTGGGGTCCAAAACCGTTCAAATTCTTTAATACTTGGCTGCAAAACAGCGAGCTGACAAAATTTGTTGAAGAAAAATGGGCCAGTTATCACATAAATGGTTGGGGCAGTTTTGTTCTAAAAGAAAAGCTCAGATTGCTAAAAGCCGACATCAAATCTTGGAGTAAACAGACTTTTGGCAGTCTGGACTACAGGATCTTCGAAGCTAAAAACACTTTCGAGAGCTTGGACAAATTACAAGAGATTAGGGATTTGTCGAATGACGAAACTTCAAAGTTGAGGGATTCAAAAACTTTAGTTTGGAATTTAAAGAAAACAAAAGACAGCTACATGTTCCAGAAATCTAGAATTCAATGGATTCGTGAAGGCGATGTCAACTCATCTTTCTTTCACAAGTGCGTCAAAGGCAGACTTAGAACTAACCAGATTTACGGTCTAATGATTGATGGCTCCTGGTCCGATGATGTCTTCAAGGTAAAAGCGGAAATTCATTCTCACTTTAAGAAACAATTCACAAAGAGTGTTGGGGCAAGAGTTTCTCTAAGAAATCTGGTTTTGAAGAAACTTACTGCTGAAGATAATATGCTTCTCATTGCTCCTTTCTCGCTGGAGGAGGTTAAACAGGCAGTGTGGGATTGTGGTGGAAACAAGAGCCCGGGACCTTACTTTCAAGTTCATCAAGAAAATGTGGAACACCCTTGAGGCAGATTTTATGAGATTTTTGTGTGAATTTCATCAGCACGGAGGAATTGTGAGGGTGGGAATCCGTGCTTTGTTACATTAATTCCAAAAAAAGAGCAATCCCAACTTATCAATGATTACAGACCGATTTCTTTAATCGGGTGTATGTACAAGATACTTTCCAAAGTCCTTGCAAATCGTCTTGCAATGGTCATTGGAAAAGTAATTTCAGAAAATCAAAGTGCTTTTGTTGGAAGTAAGCAAATTCTGGACAGCATCCTTGTGCTAAACGAGTCAGTGGATTTCTTGAAAAGAGAAGGTAAGTCAGGGATGGTATTAAAAGTAGACTTTGAAAAAGCCTATGACTCGGTGCTCTGGGAATTTATTGATGAAATGCTTGAAGCTATGAATATTTGCAGAGATTGGAGACGATGGATACTTGAATGCATCTCCTCTGCAACGATGTCAGTTTTGGTCAATGGAAGCCCCTCGGGAGAGTTTGCGTTGCAGAAAGGAATCAGGCAAGGGGATCCATTGTCCCCGTTCTTGTTCCTAATTGTTGCCGAAGGACTTAGCTGTTTAATGAAGAAAGTTGTTGAGATTTAAGCATTTGAGTGTCTTGAGATTGGAAGCAACAAAATTGAGGTCAGCCATCTCCAGTTTGCAGGCGATACCGTGTTACTTGGGAACGCCACTGTCTCCAATGCGAAAACTCTCAAAGGTATTCTTCGGCTCTTCGAAATTTCGTCTGGTCTGAAAATAAACTTTTCAAAGAGCTCCTTACATGGAATAAATGTGAACAATCAGCAGCTTGTCTCATTGGCTAGAATCCTGAATTGCAATATCAGTGGCTTTCCTATGTCATACTTGGGACTTCCTATTGGTGCAAATCATAGGAAGAAAGAGGTTTGGAAGCCACTTATTGAGAGGTTCCGGAAAAAATTGACTGGATGGGAAAAGAGGAATTTATCGTTTGGCGGCCGAATTACTCTCTTGAATTCGGTCTTGTCTGCATTACCACTCTACTTCTTATCTTTTTTTAAAGCCCCTACCTGTGTGATTAATCAAATAACCAGCCTACAAAGAAACTTTTTATGGGGGGGAAACTCAATTTTAAGAAAATGTCGTGGGTTAAATGGGATTTTGTCTGTCGGAATAAGAGTTTGGGTGGGCTTGGGGTGAGGAGTGTGAAGTCTTTTAATTCTGCTCTTTTGTGCAAATGGGTGTGAAGATGGCTGGGAGAGGGTGATTCGTTATGGGTGAGAATTATTAAGTCTAGGTACAGATCTTTTTTCAATGATTTTCAGGGCAGTAGAGTTAGGAGTAAAATGTCGATTTGGTGGCGTGAATTGAGTGATTTATTGAATGGTTCTGAGGGTGACTACTTTTGTAGTAATTTAAAATTTATTCTTGGTAGGGGTAATCATGCTAAGTTTTGGGAGGATCCATGGTTTGATGAGGATACTTGTCTCAAAAACAAATTTCCATCTCTTTATTTACTATCCTCTCAAAAAAAAATTGGTTTATTAGTGATATGGGTGTTGTTCGTGATGGTTTTTGGTCGTGGTCTTTTAGGTGGATGAGGTGTTTCTATGCTAATGAATTTCAAGAGTTCTTGGATCTTTGGTATTGTGTTCGCAGGTTTAAAATATCACCATACGCCGACGATGTTTTTCGGTGGAAAGGATCAACGAACGGGCTATTTTCAACTCGGTCGATGTATGACATCTTGACCACTGCCGACACTGTCGTTGCTTCTGACCCGCTACTGTCAAGTGTGTGGTGGAAATCAATTCCATTGAAGGTTTCAGCTTTCTGTTGGAAATTGCTCCAAGATCGAATCCCTACGAAGGAAAACTTGAGCAAAAGATATGTTTTGTCGAGCAACGATTCACTTTCTTGTGTGTTCTGCTCTTCGAGCCTTGAATCAGCATCCCACCTGATGATTGAGTGCCACTTCGCAAGTCAAATTTGGCATCTGGTGAGTCGTTGGCTGAATTGTGTTATCTCTTCTTCCCCGAACCTTCGTAACCACTTCAAAGACTTTATTTCGGAAGGCCATAGAAAAGAAGAAAAAAAGGTACTAAACTTAATTTGGCAATGCATCTCTTGGAGGATTTGGAAGACGCGAAACAACCTTATCTTTAATGGAATCGATCCATCTTTAGAAAAGGTTGTGGAGGGTGTGAAGGTTAGTTCTTGGAAATGGATCCGTGCTAACTTCCCTTGCTCTTTTTGCTATTCTATTACTGATTGGTGTAATCAACCGAGAGATTGTATTCCGGCTAAGTTGTAATCCTTGTACTTTTCGTGGTGTAAGGGTTGAGTACCCCTTGTACTCGTCTTTATATTTTAATATTATGATTTTGACTTTTCAAAAAAAAAAAAATAGAATTATTGGGTTTGGAAGAATGTTTGAATTGTGTCACGTGATCCATCATAATCAATGGGGAATATTTCAATAGATTATGATAATAGGTGGGGATTGGTTTAAATCCCATGCACCATGCTGTTCCAATCACGCCTCTTGCATAATTAAAACTTGGTTAGATAATCTGGCCTCTATGTCTCTTAGCTTAGCCCAACTTTATTGGATCCCAAAAAATCTTCGACTCTCTGTTTGAATCCAGATATGAAGTTCATTATTTTTTTTTAAGGAAGTTCATTTTTTTTTTTTTTAATTTGTAAACATGCTCATATAATTTTTTGTGAAATTAGAATATTAAATTTAGAAAAGATTAATGTGTAAAAATTATATCCTCCTAATTTGCCCCGTCACCAACTCTCATCCTATTCCTATCCCAGAAATTTCTTTTTTTAAGCATTTCTTTTGTTATTCTTGTATATGTCTTATTTAATTTAAACAAAGTAATAATTCACATACAATGGCACCGAATTGCTTTACATTTATTTAGGGATAGGGAAGTTTGGTTTGGCCCTACTAGTTTGTGTCCGTGCCCCTCATAAATTCTCAAGGTTATTTTATTAATTTTTGTTTATTGGTTTTTGCCAAAAGATAAATTCAGAAATATGCTACTACTCCCTCCCTGTCTTCTTTATTAAGATTATTTTGGTCGATCAAACATGTTAAGAAATTAATTATTTATAATAAAATTAATAAAATAAAGTAATTTTTTGTGAGTATTTTAACATAAAGTAGGAGAGAGAATAAAGTTAGTAACTTTTTAGTGATATATATAGTAATTTATGAATTATAGATAAATATTTATTATATAGTGTATTTCTATTTTAGGAAATATACTAATGAAATAATACATTCAAATAAGTTAAAATGAATTTAATGAAAAGATGGGAGAAAGAATAGTATTGGAAAATTCTAAATATAGCCCCTAGTTTACTCTCTATAGCCCCAATTTAATAATAATAATAATAATAATAATAATAATAATAATAATAATAATAATAATAATAATAAATGTACTGTTTTAACCTTAAAGCCCCAATTTTCTTTAAAAAATATAATGGCCCCAATTTACAGAACATCAAAAACTTCCGTCTAAATATTTCATAGCCACCAATTGCAAAAACTTCAAAACCTGTTTTGAAGAAAGACTATGATAAGATTCAGAGTTTTCAATCTCCTACATAACTTCTGTTGGAAAGGCAAGTTATCTCATATCTGTAAATCAAAGTAATTTTGGAACCAGTTGTTCAAAGATTTTGAAATGGGGCTTCCTTTCTCCCGAGTGTAATTGCATATGCCATGGTTGTGGGTATTAAAGCAAAATCATGGTGCATTAACTCAATTGATTAATCATTAAAATCTCATCGGATTACCGACTCCTAGTTCTATTTCTTAATTTTCCTTGTAATCAGTGTTTAAGAATTTGCTCTTTGTTGATTCAATTTTGAAGGTGGAGTCAATGTAAATTGCCAACAATTTTGAACAAAATAAAGTCTTCGGTATAGAGGTTTATGTAGTTTACCAAAGATGATTATGTTGTGAGGTTTTGAAGATGTCGTCGATTTTGTTTTGGTGGCTTTGATTTTGTTGGGATGAATATATTTTTCTTAAAATTTTTACTTTAGGAGCTATAAGATTAAAATAGTATATTTATAATTAATTATTTTAGTTTATTAAATGGGGGCCATAAAGATTAAAATAGGGCTACATTTGAAATTACTCATAGTATTTTAGCGTCTACACATGAGATAATTCTCTCAACCAGCAACAATTAAAAAAAAAAGAAAAAAAAGAGAAGAGAAGCAACAGTTAATAAATTTCCAACCAAACATCATCAAACGCAACGCCATCATCTTCACTCCCTTCCCCAACTACTCTGTCTAAATCCCCAATGTCGAAGTTCAAGCACCCGGTAGCAGAAGCCAACGAGACGAGCCCCTTCGGCTCACTGAGTCCGGACGAGTTCTACGCCCGCCACTCGGTGACTCACGGCTCCGAATTCATCACCAGCAGGAATCAAAATCTCAAGCTCTTCACGCAGTGGTGGACGCCGCAGCAGTCGGCGCCGCTCAAAGGCGTCGTCTGCGTCGTGCACGGCTTCACCGGCGAATCTAGCTGGTTCGTGCAGCTCACCGCCGTTCACTTGGCCAAGCACGGATTCGCCGTCTGCGCCATCGACCACATGGGCCACGGCTACTCCGAGGGCCTAATTGCGCACGTGCCGGACATCAATGTCGTCGTGGACGACTGCATCTCCTTCTTCGACGCCTTCCGCGCGCGCCACGCGCCGGATTTGCCGGCGTTCCTCTACTCGGAGTCGCTCGGCGGCGCGATCGCCCTGCTCATCTCGCTCCGCCGCGAGGGGATCGTGCCGGAGAGGAAGTTTGACGGCGTCGTGTTGAACGGGGCGATGTGTGGGATTAGCGACAAGTTTAAGCCGCCGTGGCCGCTGGAGCATTTCCTCTCGATTGCGGCGTTTCTGGTGCCGACTTTGCCCGTGGTGCCCACGCGCGGTTCGATACCTAACATCTCCTTCAAGGTGATTTTTTCTTTTTTTTTTTATTTAATTTTTCTTCCAGATATTTACTTTTGACTCCGTGTTTGTATATGTTACAACAAGAATTTTGAAAACATTTACAAGAATGCATCAATTTGGAAGAAATATTAGGGCTCTTGTTTTATTTTTATTGTTTAAATTAAAAATATAAAAATGTGACTATAAAGCTAAGAAATTGTAAAAATGTGACATAAATTAAAAGTGTTGTGATTGTAAAATTTTCATTTTGAAGCTTCAATTGGTGGATAATGTGTGACATTATAGTCACACAATTTGATGATTATATTTGTTAAATGTCAATTGGTGGTGCATGAAAAGGTGGAGTGGAAGCGGAAGCTGGCGGTTGCAAGCCCTCGGCGGCCGTTGATAAGGCCACGCGCCGCCACAGCACAAGAGCTGATGCGGGTATGCAGGGAGCTGCAGGGGAAGTTCGGTGAAGTGGACGTGCCGTTCCTCATTGTCCACGGCGGCGACGACATTGTCTGCGACCCAGCCTGCGCGGAGGACCTCTACAACCGCGCCGCCAGCAAGGATAAGACCCTCCGGATATACCCCGGAATGTGGCACCAGCTGGTGGGCGAGCCCGATGAGAACGTCGAGCTCGTCTTCGGAGAGATTGTCGACTGGCTCCTCGCTAGAGCCGAGCAGGCGGCACCAGCCAGCTGATATGGTGGTTGATGGCGGCGCGTCGTTTTAGTTTTACAATAATACGGTGGTGGAGGTTGTGAGAATGTATAACATGTCAAGAATTGAGATATCACTATGCCGAATTCTATCTTTCGCAATTCGCATTACATTTATGTCTCCTATATAGGAGTACTAGTATAATATCATGATCATATAAGTAAAATAATACAAGATGCACAAATTCAAGTATAAAAGGGTACTAGTATAATTCTCTTCCAATTTTTTACGCTTCTATTGGACATTCTTTCTTCTCTCTTTAAATACTTTTTATTAGGCATAATTATTTATTCCAACGAATCTGAGTTGTCCTTTTTTAAACATGATTTTTAATTTTATCTAGAAATATACAACATTTCAATTTTTCTAAGTTTTCAACTTTTCATATAATTAAATTTCCCACAAATAATGTCAATATCCATTTTTGACGCTTCAATTAGATTATGTCACGACAATTTTTGACAATGGATAAATCCATTCGATCAATTTGATCCGGATCAATAGGGATAAATTTGTCAAATTTTCAAAAACAATAATTTACCTATATTGCCCCTTATTTAAGTTCAAGTTATAAATTAAAAGAGATTAATTGATTTTGTAGTTTGTCAATAAATCTTTCAAACTTCCAAGAGCAATTTGAAAATTAATTAGTATGCATGAATCGAGTATTAACTTTTTTATTTACAATATTGATTTTTTTATGCGAATTGAAAAGCAAGAAAAAAATTACTATCTGAACAACCTTAAGCAACATGAATATACAAAACTTGAAATGAATAGTAACATGATGAACAACTTAAATAGGCATATCATTTAGATACTGTTTTAATTACTTTAATTTTTTGTGAATATTTTTTAAAGATGATAATTTGTATACGATTTATTAATATATATTTCTACAAACGTTAACAAGCTTAAAAATAGCATCATGTATATTAACCGTATTTATATACATCCTTTAAAAAAATCATGTATATGATATAATGAAGCGCAACGTAGATGGTAAGGCATTTTCATTCAAATTTCAAATCAGAATTCGAATCATGTGTGCGTAAGTTGTGAAATTACAAAGAGATATTATATAAATAGCTAAAAGCATCTTTCGAAATTGTTTAAAGATATCAAAAAAGGATCAATAATTCAAATAATACTTGCACAATAATTATTGATAATAAAGTAATCTCTGCCAAAAAAGAAAATGAGTCAAGTTGAGCGGGACGCCCAGAAAGAAATACGAAAAGTTAAACAAGACGGAAGGTGTATTAATTTTATGAAAGCCGTGTTTAACTATGATAGTCATTACTAATACTAGTAATGGAATTGCACTTCAATTATAACAAATGGACTAGAGGTGATTCAAAGTGAACAAATGAACTTCAAATATGTCCATTGCACTAGAAGTGAGCAAAATAATTGAAATCGAATATCCGAACGGATCCAATCAAAATATTGAACATTTTGATTTTAATTTCCTCTCTCAGATCGGTTTGGTTTCGTGTTTTTAAAATCAAACAAATTGAAATCTAACTCATATATTGTAATTTTATTTAAATAATTTAACGTATTTCTAAAACATGAATGACAACTTGACAATTACTTTTTGAATTTATGATACATTTATCAATGATAAAAAAAAATTAATTTCGGATTTTTCTGTTCGACTTTAAGTAAAATTTTTTTTGAATTTGTCTGTTTGGATTTTCGAATAATTATGTTCGGTTGTTTTAAAAAAATACTAGTAATTATGTTCGATTCTTTTTTTTTTTAAATTTCAAATTTGCAACTTAATAGTGAAATATTATTCAATTAATATATATACTTACAAATTACTACTACCGTTCAATTTTTTTAAAAGGTGCATACATATTTGATATAACGAGAAATTCAATGGGATAAAGAGACCTTACAAATGCATGACTTTACTTTAAATATCAATTCCAATTCTGTTTTGAAAATACCAACATTCAATGAAATTTTTAGTTTCAATAAACATATATTTATCTATATATACTAATATAAAAAGAGCCTTGTTTTACAAAATTCGGTTTGACTAAAATATCCTTATTATAAATTTAATTTAAGGGCACTAACGTAATATAATAATAGGAATCAAACTTACCTTATAATTTAATATACCAATTTATTACATTAATGTCAAACTTACCTTATAAATTAATATATAGATTCATATGCTAATAGGAGGATGATTTTAAGATTGATTTTTTTTTTCTTCTTTGGTAATTAATTATGTCTAAATATTCTAAGTTGGCCAATATATTTGATTATGTCTAAATATTCTAAGTTGGCCAATGAGTTTGAAAAGAGGACTTATATTTTACCAAATTTATTTGATTTTATTCATTAAATTAAACTTTATTTGATAATTAATAATGTATGCTTCCACATTCAAGATTGGTTGAGATATTTCTTTTTGTTACTAATCTGTTTTTATTAGGACTTACTCCCTCTATCTCATTAGGCTTGGCCTATTTATTTCGGACACGGGGTTTAATAAGAAAATAATTAAAAGTAGAAGGTATGTTTAGTGGAGTTTTTAAAGTGAAATAAAGTGGGTAGAGAGAGTGAATAGTGAAATAAGTTGGAATAAAATGGATAGAGAGAGGGGAAATAATGAATGACACGGAAAATGATGTGAAAAAATAGAATGAAAGGTGTAAAGTTGATTGTTTAACAAATTAATTGGACCTTAATCATCTTCTAATGATGGTCCCGAAACGAGTTACTGGTGTATGGGGGGGGGGGGAATACACCAATCAGGATTTTAAAATTTAACCCTTAAAAAAACTTCAACTGAGTAAAACTGACTCAGTTGGAATCTCATAGCTGAGTAAACAACCTCAGCTGGAAGAGTGGTGTTGTGTGGAATGTGGTGGAAATTAAACTCGTTAAAACAACTCACGCTTTTAGCACGGTTGGTCAATAACCAAAACAGTTGAGAATGTGCAGATATGCAGATTGTATGCCGGTTAGTTTGGTCAGTTAACAATGCAATAAGTAACTGAATAAAAATAAACACAGACACACAGGATTTAACGTGGTTCGGAGATAACCCTCCTACGTCCACGGGGAGATGTGAATCCTCACACCTCAGTCCAAGTTCTTCTGGACAGTTCCACACAGCTTACCCGGACTGTGCAACCGTTGCAATAAGTTTACGGGTACTTATCAACCTTTACAGTTAAGTTTGCGGGTACTTAACAACTTATGTCAAGTTTGCGGGTACTTGACGACCTAGCTACTCAATTACAGGAAGAGTATGATCCTAACAAACACTTTTTAAGGTGTGTATGTGGGTGGATTTTCCAACTACAGCTCGATCAAGAATGAGAGCTGGATCTATGACTTGAACGAATAAACACTCAAACTAAGATCTAAGACAGATTATAACTCTATGAACCCTCAGCTACTAATGTTCTATCACTCTTGAACTCTCAGCTGCTGATGCTCTTAGAATATGATTTTTGCAGATTTTTCTTGCGCTTGTTTCTCTTGTGATCACACTTCTCTATCTCTGTCTCTAGTAAACCTCTCAAATGAGAGAATGCCTCTATTTATAGGCGGAGAGTATCAACTAGCCGTTGGAGAAGCTGTTGATCTCTGATCGTTGAAAGCGATGGCTTGTCTCTCATCTCTGCAGACTTTCTCGATATGGCATCTGTGCTCTTCTACTTTCCATCTGAGACAGCCTTGTGTTGGGCCAGATGGGGTAATGACTGAACGGTCAAACCCTCATGTGACTTCCTTTTGAAATTCAAATCTTAACCTTTCTGACAGTCAACCTCGGTTAGTAGGTTGAAAATCTTGATCTTCATATGAGTGGTCTTCAGTTGATGTTCTGAACCGTTGAACTCTCAGCTGACTTTGAACTTCATGTTGAGACTTCTTTATAACTTCCGCCTTCTTGAAACTTTCTCTTTATCGGATGGCATTCTATAGCTGATGTTCCAACTGAACAGTTGACTTGAACTCTCAGCTGTCAAAAAGCATAGCTCTCTCATCAGGCAGTCTTGTAACTGATGTTCCTCATCTGATCTTTTATCCGGGGTTGTATCCGAGTGTTGCTCTATTGTCGTCTTCAGCTGGAGATCTGTAAAGATAAAATCTTAACATTGCTCAAACAGCGAGCCTAACAGCTAACATTAGGAACTGACAACATCTACTCGGTTGGGGTCAGTTGGTTTTGAAATTCATCAAAACTCATACTAATAAATTTCCCAACATCTAATTATTTCCAAAAAGGGGAACAAGACAAGAATAATAGGACAAACCCAAAAAGGAATGCAGGCCAATAATACTGGGACATAGAGAATACATTTTACCAAATTTATTTGATTTTATTCATTAAATTAAACATTCTTTATTTAATAATTAATATATGTTTCACATGCATGATTGGTTGAGATATTTTTTTTTTGTTACTAATATGTTTTCACTAATTAATTAATTATATAATTCCATTATACTCTTTTTTTAGAATAAATTTCATTATACTCTGGAATAATTAGTTCCTAATAATAATTGCAATAAATCTTAATTTTCAATTAAAGGTTACAATCAAGTCCAATTATACTAGATGCCATAAACTTCAAATTTAACTCATTTATTAATGAACATATTCAAATTTAAACGCATAAATGTGACTTCTAAAAATATATTTATATTGGAATAGTAATTACTCAATGTATCTTCTATTATAGTGTTAAACACGCCCACATTGAATGGTATTAATATACAAATTTGTTTAGATAGTTTGTGCACAAGTAAACAAAGCTCAAACAATCTATTTGATACAATTTGAGCTATTTAACCAAAATTTAGATTTTGTAATTATGAGTAGTAAATTGTATTTTGTAATAAAGTGGGTAGAGAGAGTGAATAGTGAAATAAGTTGGAATAAAATGGATAGAGAGAGGGGGAATAATGAATGACACAAAAAATGATGTGAAAAAATAGAATGAAAGGTGTAAAAATGATTGTTTAACAAATTAATTGGACCCTAATCATCTTCTAATTATTTCCAAAAGGGGGAATAAGACAAGAATAATAGGACAACCCAAAAAAGAATGCAGGCCAATAATACCGGGACATAGAGAATACATTTTACCAAATTTATTTGATTTTATTCATTAAATTAAACATTCTTTATTTAATAATTAATATATGCTTCACATGCATGATTGGTTGAGATATTTCTTTTTTTTACTAATATGTTTTCACTAATTAATTAATTATATAATTCCATTATACTCTTTTTTTAGAATAAATTTCATTATACTCTGGAATAATTAGTTCCTAATAATAATTGTAATAAATCTTAATTTTCAATAAAAGGTTACAATCAAGTCCAATTATACTAGATGCCATATTTAATTCATTTATTAATGAACTTATTCAAATTTAAACGCATAAATGGGACTTCTAAAAATATATTTATATTGGAATAGTAATTACTCAATGTATCTTCTATTATAGCGTTAAACACGCCCACATTGAATGGTATTAACATACAAATTTGTTTAGATAGTTTGTGCACAAGTAAACAAAGCCCAAACAATCTATTTGATACAATTTGAGCTATTTAACCAAAATTTAGATTTTGTAATTATGAGTAGTAAATTGTATTTTGTAATAAAGTGGGTAGATAGAGTGAATAGTGAAATAAGTTGGAATAAAATGGATAGAGACAGGGGGAATAATGAATGACACAGAAAATGATGTGAAAAAATAGAATGAAATGTGTAAAGTTGATTGTTTAACAAATTAATTGGACCCTAATCATCTTCTAATTATTTCCAAAAAGGGAACAAGACAAGAATAATAGGACAACCTAAAAAGGAATGCAGGCCAATAATACCGGGACATAGAGAATACATTTTACCAAATTTATTTGATTTTTTCATTAAATTAAATATTCTTTATTTAATAGTTAATATATGCTTCACATGCATGATTGGTTGAGATATTTCTTTTTGTTACTAATATGTTTTCACTAATTAATTAATTATATAATTCCATTATACTCTCTTTTTTAGAATAAATTTCATTATACTCTGGAATAATTAGTTCCTAATAATAATTGTAATAAATCTTAATTTTCAATTAAAGGTTACAATCAAGTCCAATTATACTAGATGCCATAAACTTCAAATTTAACTCATTTATTAATGAACTTATTCAAATTTAATCGCATAAATGGGACTTCTAAAAATATATTTATATTGGAATAGTAATTACTCAATATATCTTCTATTATAGTGTTAAACACGCCCACATTGAATGGTATTAATATACAAATTTGTTTAGATAGTTTGTGCACAAGTAAACAAAGCTCAAACAATCTATTTGATACAATTTGAGCTATTTAACCAAAATTTAGATTTTGTAATTATGAGTAGTAAATTGTATTTTGTAATAAAGTGGGTAGAGAGTGTGAATAGTGAAATAAGTTGGAATATAATGGATAGAGAGAGGGGAATAATGAATGATACAGAAAATGATGTGAAAAAATAGAATGAAAGGTGTAAAGTTGATTGTTTAACAAATTAATTGGACCCTAATCATCTTCTAATTATTTCCAAAAGGGGGAATAAGACAAGAATAATAGGACAACCCAAAAAAGAATGCAGGCGAATAATACCGGGACATAGAGAATACATTTTACCAAATTTATTTGATTTTATTCATTAAATTAAACATTCTTTATTTAATAATTAATATATGCTTCACATGCATGATATGGTTGAGATATTTCTTTTTGTTACTAATATGTTTTCACTAATTAATTAATTATATAATTCCATTATACTCTTTTTTTAGAATAAATTTCATTATACTCTGGAATAATTAGTTCCTAATAATAATTGTAATAAATCTTAATTTTCAATTAAAGGTTACAATCAAGTCCAATTATACTAGATGCCATAAACTTCAAATTTAACTCATTTAATAATGAACTTATTCAAATTTAATCGCATAAATGGGACTTCTAAAAATATATTTATATTGGAATAGTAATTACTCAATGTATCTTCTATTATAGCGTTAAACACGCCCACATTGAATGGTATTAACATACAAATTTGTTTAGATAGTTTGTGCACAAGTAAACAAAGCTCAAACAATCTATTTGATACAATTTGAGTTTTTTAACCAAAATTTAGATTTTGTAATTATGAGTAGTAAATTGTATTTTGTCATCAATTGTATTAATTAATTATTTTAAATGAAGGTGGTGTTATCAAATAATCAAACAAAATCCATCATTGTCAAAAAAAAATTTAAAGTAAAAAATTATATTTTTTTAAAACACATTAATTGGTTATTATTATTAAGAATAACTTTTTCATTGTTCTATGAATTTTAATAAACTGTATATTTTGGATTGTAGTAGATTTGATAGTTGGATTTTTATAGATAGTAGTTAGAATACAACTCAATCTAAGTATAAATAACATATAATAGTGATGACATGCGCACTTATTAATTTGAGGTGGCAAAGTTGAGACACTAGAGGGCTCTCCTTAATGAGGTGACAAATTAATTTTGTGAGCTGTCACAAAATAGAATTAAAGATTTCTCACATTGTTTTTACAATATTGATGAAATTAATTTCTTGTATTATCGAAGATAAATCTTTGGCACATGATAAAGAGCTTTCTTTCATTACCGAATAAGTTCCTTTTTGTGATAAAAAAATTTAATTTTCACACTTCGTTCTCTCCCCGTTAATAAATTTTCGAGAAGCATATTGGCTTCTAAATCTATTAAGATTTTGCTGGTACTTCTTTGTATAGACTTCTACATTATAATTGTGTTCGATAGGTATTGTCATTTGCTACCCTTTTCTTTTTGGTTAACACACATTGGTTGCGTCACTATGAGGAGGAAAAGAAAGATTATCAAATTTCTTCAAGAATCAAATTCTGAAAAGTAAGAAATCAATTCTTCACATATTCATTATAACACTTTATTTTTATCAGTATTCTTAATTTTTTTCATACTCTACTGCTATTTACATCTAAGTAATTTATTTTTCTTTTAATGAATGATCGAATATTATATTTTGAAAATTGAAAAAATTCAATTAAAAAGATAATAAAAATCACAAGCGATAATAAAAATGAATTGACTTATAAATATTTATTTAGTATAATCATTGCATGGTAATTATACTAGTTACATTAAAATTATGGAATGGAAAATATATAAGGATAAGAGTTTCTTTTTATATTGAATTTATGAATTATTAATGCATTTGATCCGATTGATCCAAATAGCATTATCACCCTTGACAATGACTCCAATAGCCATTTTGACACTTCTATAAGAAACCACTGTCAATGTGACAATTTCGTGCTCGATCTTTTCAATTTTGTGCCGTTTTGTGCAAGATCATGTCATAGGGGCTGGATAAATTATCGATTCAAGAATAGAAAGTACCTCCAAATTCGATGATAGATTTAAAACGAAACTGAAAAAGTCGAGTACTAAATTACTATTCCTTCCGTCCCACCTTACTTGTCTCATTTGCTCCCGACACGGAAATTAAGAAAAAAGAGATTAGATATAAAAAACGTTGTTAGTGTAGTTAATAAAGTAATATAAAGTGTTTTTGAAGTGACATTATATAAAGTGATTTTGAAGTGATATAAAGTTAATAAAGTAATTTCTTAATTATTTTCCTTAAATGGAAAGTGAGACAAGTAAAATGGAACAACCAAAATAGAAAGTGAGACAAGTTAAGTGGGACAGTGGGAGTATTTCACTAAAAAACAGATCGAGATGGAACCTATAATCGATCCTTCATCATTTAACTTGAGCATAGCACAGAATAAACATGGAGAGGAATGAGTTTACCATCGATTCTGATATAATCCAAAAAAAAGTAGTGTATATACCAAAAGATCACACAAACTCCATTCTCACTCTCACATCAAGACCAGAACTCTCCATATCCATCCACGACGTGCTGTCTTTTTGGGCAATGACCGTTGCTCGACTAATCTGCAATCCAATCATTGACTAAGTCAAGCTCGTCAGACACGACATAGTTGGTCTGGCCAGGTTTGAAGTTCTGCAGCTGGATGTTGTAACGTATAAAAACCATATCCTTTACCCATTTTTGATCACTTTCATTCCTTCCCTCAGTGAGAAGTGTCTCTGCTAAGCTCCTCTTCAGCTGAAATTTTGCTGCTCCGTCGCATGTCTGGCTCAGAATTCGCACGGCCAGCCTCTGCAGCTCAGGACATTCCCCACCATACATCAACCACCAAATTGCTGCAACACAGATTTATGAGAGAGATACTTGAGAGAAGAATGACATATGAGAGAGAGAGGTTTTCACCTGGGGGAACACTCGATCTTCGATCTTCAGCAATTCCTGCAGCCATGGCGCCTTTGGCAGTTTTATAATGTTCCATCTGGACAGTGATCTTGTCCTGCATATGATGGTCAGCAGACGAGCGAACAATGCAGCATAACAAACCTGTAACAACTTCATGATCGATGAACGCATCATCCGAGTAGAAAAGACTCGGGTTGAAGTAGTAACCCGCGGAATGAAGAGGGCTGTAGAGGAACTCGTTCCAAACTTCATCTATTACTTTCCAGAACGGTGAGTACGAGGATTCCTTGTTGTTGAACTCTTCTTTAATTGTTTCCTTTGCCTGATCAATTGTTTCATATATGTACCCGAGGTGATCCTTGCCACTCTTGTTCATCCATTCTATGACGCGCACAAGAGGTATAGCGCCTTTCAGAATAGTCGAGGCCCCACTCCAGAACGAGCGATCTCCCACCAATTTAGCTACTCTTCTCCCCTCCATGTTTGAAGTGAAGATCGAGCTTTGAGGATGAGAGGAGGAGAGCATCGCCTTTAAAGACTCCTTCACCATCACGATATTCTCAAGTGTTAAAAACGACCTTACTGATCTTATGTTTGAAGAATCAACTAAGTCACTCCCATTATTCTGATCTTGCAGATATTTTTTAGCAACGGGGTGGCGGTGAATGAATCTTGTGATGATTTTCGCCTTCTCCAACGTCTCGGTTACGACATCCGTCTTCCTTAATTTCTCCAAAATAACCTCAATGCAGTAGGAAGCACTTACTGTCCAAAAGATTGGCCTATATTTCTCCATAAGCTGCCTGCCGGCTTCCTTCAAGAAGGTCGAGTGTGAGTGCGAAATGATCTGCACGACGTTCTGGATTCCAACTTCGGCCAGAACTTTCACGAAGAACAACTGCATTGCATCCATATTATCAACACAATCTGTGACATCAGACGAGCGAAGATACACAGTACCTTTAGGGCAGTCCACTAAAACATTGACTAAAGTTCTACCATTTGCATCTGTCCATCCATCCAGCAAGATGCTGCAACCAGTTTCAGCCCAAGAGTGTCTAATCTCATCCACACGTTGGTGCATTTCTTTCAGTACATCCTTAAAAATAGACCCTTTTAACTCCTCGATTGTAGGGACTTGATACTTCATCCCCCTCCCAGAGAAAAGGTCAATCATATTCTGAAAGCTTGGTGAATTAACAGCACCGAAATCTAGTCCATTCTCATAAAAGAATCTACCAATATACCTTTTAGTTTCCTTTAGCAGTGGATTGTCGATGCCGGTGGTGCAGCTTTGCGGACATTCCACTATCTCCTTGAAAGAAGTTGACTCCGCCCCACTGTTTTCTGATGATGCACCATCAACAGGTCCATTTCTCCGAGTAAGCCCTCTTCTGTTTATAGTGAACCGATTTCTCTCCATTATGAACAAGTAGTCCTTCACCAATCTGTTTTGTTTGAAAAGTAACTTATTTCTAGAATATGCTTTCACCTTCTGTACCTGATAAAAGAGCATTTTAACTCACTGAGTTATCATGCTAAAGACATTATGTACGACTCTTGCTAAGGCTGACAACATACCTTATCATAACAACAAACTTGATGCCATTTTTGCATGATCATTATATAGTCATTTTTGTTTTTGTTCTTTAAGTTTCCATTAAGCTAAAATAATGTAGAACAGACGCAACACAAATTAACTCATAAGAAGCATAAAACTTAGCAAGAATGCCTACAACAATTAACAAATCAAGTTCAGCAGTCTTTTCTCTTGGAAATGTTTAATTTCGTCTCTGCTTAGCTGTGCTCTGTCACACCAAGTGAATAGGATTATCGAAAAAGATATAATGGAGTACGAGTTCAAGTTAACAAAAGAACTACGCCAAGTGTTAGCTATTGGTATCACAGCATGAAGCCAATATACAAAAGACGAAAATGTCTAGAACTACACATCTCTCCATTTTGACGTTAAGGAATTGATTGACATATCAAGAAAGCCTCCTAAGTATGTCTACATCTCCAACTCTTTTGCCAAATGTAATGCAAATAATCTCAGACGAACTCATTACAAACCGGATTTTCCCTCATTTATCTTACAGAAGATCACAAGCCTCCAAGGCGAGAGATAAAAACATTTTGCCCTCTATGTGTACCTTCTTGAAAAGATATTACATGAAAGTGCATTGTTTATTTAAGGAAGCTCTTTTTTATACATCATTTATCAGATCATCATAGCATAGAAAAAACAATTAACAGAAAAGTGAACCTTACATTTTAACAATAACACAATGTAGTTCAAAAGGATAATTCCTCAACTCCCCTAGATGAAGAACTGAATACCTTATATATGTTATCTGATTTTTACAAGAAATATTTTATATGGCTTCATTTTGGCATATAATCAAGCAAAATATTAGCATC
Organism: Schizonepeta tenuifolia; assembly: GCA_029490685.1. NCBI lineage: Eukaryota > Viridiplantae > Streptophyta > Magnoliopsida > Lamiales > Lamiaceae > Schizonepeta > Schizonepeta tenuifolia. The sequence continues at coordinate 87,191,295 of CM055959.1, forward strand.
CTCCCATACATATTCTGCCTTAACCCCTTCTTTACATTGTTTTGGGTGCCCTACGGTGTAAATCAAACTCATAGCTAAAACATTAACCACAATTTTGAGAGAAAAAAAAACCCCCCCACAATTTTGAAAAAAATAACTAAATGCTTGAAAAAAGAAAGATTAAAAAATAAAAATAAAAAATAAATTAGTTTATTACCAAAAATAATAGTCTATAACCTCATGAAAATGGGTGGTTTCATTCACAAAACGATTCCAAAAACTACTTTCTTAGACTTCTTTCATCAAAGATCTTCCAACAAAACGCCCCATCAAACCAAAGCAACTTTTGGGGCTTTATCAGAAACAGAAATTCCAAAAAAAACAAAAAAACAAAAAAACAAAAAAAAAAACAAAAACAAAAAAGTGAACAAATTTACGACGACGAAATCTTTCATGAGCCCCATTAACCTCCATTTTTGCACACAAAAAACCCACAAGAATTTAAGAAAAATTAGTGAAAGCACAATCAAATGCAGAAATAAGGTATCAACTAAAAAGGTTAAAAGCAGCACGGCTCACCACTTCTTCACCCTTTGCATGCAGTTTTTCTTGCATTCAACTGAATGAGTGAGAAAAAGAGAGGAAATTTGGTGAGAAGTGTACACACACACACACACAGAGAGAGAGAGAGAGTTACCCTGAGCTACCCCGAACTGATGCGTAGCGGTCGGGAATATTCTGGTCTGCTCCAAGCCTACAACAAAGACGTTTCAATTCTATTTGTTCTAGAGTGTTGATTTTCTCTATTTCTGATCCTTCAAAATGATTCGAGTTTGATTTTAAGGTAATCTTTGGTTCAAATAAAGGAATGGAAAGAAATGAAATTAAGTAAAGAAAGAAAAGGTAATTAAATGGTTTGTCCGTAATATTTTAGGAGTTTGAGTTATTTAGGTAGAGAGTAATTGATGATCCACTATTAAAATCAAATACTTCCTCATTTGGGTATTAATACGAATATTAAAAAAAGTTGATAAAGTGAAGTCAGTGGAATAAAAGTATATTTGAGCGATATTATTAATAGATGTACTTAGTTTGTTAATTTTTTATCAACAAAAGTAAGAGAGAGAGTGCAAAGTGTATTTGAGGGGTATTGTTTAGGGCTGTTAATACGGACGGAGTCGGGCACCCTATCCAATTTTTGCAGGTATTCGGCCCCGAAAATGTGTCTAAAAAGACACTCAATCCCGTCCCACCCAAGCTAATCAGGTATCCAAATACCCAGTGGGATATATGGGTCGGATAAATGGATATCCGTATAATCCGCATAATAAAAAAATAAAAAAATAAGCTCTACCTAATAAATTAAAAATTAAAATAAACTTATATAAGTAATAAGTGAAAGTTCAAAAATCAACTCAAAACCACAAAAATCATCAATTTATCATTCTTAATAATTCAATACAATTATAAAGTCACATTTTGAATCATCAAAGTTATCATCATTTATCGGCATTCATCAACATTCAACCTATCAAATATCAAAATATTAAAGTTCTTGTGTGAACGTGAGAAAGAGAGACAAATGTGTTTTATTATTCTTTTAATTTTAATTTTATTTTTTGATATTTAAGCATTATATATATATATATATATATATATAATCTAAAATCGGGTAGTTCGCCGGGTATAACGGGACGGTACGGATATACCCTGTACCTGAAAAATTGAAAACAAAAATCCGCAACCCGTACTAACCCCGTTAATTCTGGGTATTGGGTACCCAATTACCCGCCGGGTTCCGGGTCGGGACCGGGTTACCCAAGTACCTGGAATCCGTATTAGCAGCCCTTATTGTTAATGGATGTACTTAGTTTGTTGATTTTTTTATTAACAAAAGCAAGTGTTGTGTGCATCTTCTTTATCCGCACTGATAGTGACTCTATGGAGTGTGATAGAAATAGAGATAGTGAGCTGCAGTGAGACTGTCGCAATATAATTTCTGAATATGTGTTTTGCATTAATTTTAATCAAAAAAATTCAAAAATTTCATTAATTTAAATAGATACTAGTACAATAAATTAATCGAAATAAAAAAATTACATCAATTGAAATTTTAAAACTAAAATACATCCTACTCGGTAAGAGATCCAAATCGGATCTAAACATGCTCAATCAAATCATTGGTGAGACAGTGGTGCTTCCTTGTATCTCTTAACGCTTCATCCCATTTGAGATCATCTTTCCAGGACAGCGGAGTGGGGACCCGGTGTACATCATTGGACGTCGTTTTTTAGTGTCCTCCCTTCAGTTCACGGCATCCTCTCTCTCCTATTCAATGATCATATTGTGCAAAATAATGCACGTGTACATTGTCGCTCTGTTGGTTGGCTAGTGCGGGATGTCGTTGCGGAGGTGCTTCGTATACCAGTTCTGCGCTGGGTTCCTGATAATTCCCCATCGGGTTTGAAGAACACTGAACGCCCGTTCGATATCCTTCCTCGCTGTTTCCTGCATCTTCTTGAACCGCCCCGACTTCTGGTCTGTTGCAAGCGGGGGAGCCTTGATCAATATTGGTCAAGATGGGTAGATCCCATCGGTTAAGTAGTAACCGTTGTAGTAGTGTTTTCCATTCACCACGAATTCGCACGGCATAACCCTATCATCAAGCACGTCCCCAAATAAGGGCGACTGGTTGAGGACGTTGATATCGTTGTTGGAGCCTGCTACTCCAAAAAGGGCGTGTCAGATCCAGAAATCTTGAGACGCCACGACCTCAAGAATTAAGGAAGACATGACCACATCTCCTCGTGTGTAGGTAGCCGCCCACGCCTTCGGGCAATTCCTCCACGTCCAGTGCATGCAGTCCAGGCTCCCGAGCATCCCAGGAAAGTCGTGCCTTTCCTTGTGCATCCGCAGCAGCCGAGCGGTATCTTGAGCATTTGGCTTCCTTAAGTACACGTCACCGAAGAGCTCGATGATAGCTTTGCAGAACTTCTGAAGGCAAAGACGGTCCGTACTATCTCCGATCTTCAAGTATTCATCGAATGTATTCAGCGCTCCACCGGTGGCTAGTTGGCTAACGATCATTGTGCATTTAACACCAATGTCAGGCCCCATTTGCTAGTTGCATCTCGTTCCTGCTTGAAGTAGAGCACATTCTGCTCCAACGTGCTGCAAATGTGCAAGAACATATGCTTGTGCATCCGAAAATACCGACGGAAAAATGTAGGGTCGTAGTCGGATTGTTGTCGAAGTAGTCAACCATCAGCTGCCGACACGCCACCCCCCGATCGCGGTGTACCACGGTCCTCTTCCCCTTCTGATTTTTCTTGGCCGCGGCTAGTCGAGCGGCAACAGCTTGCAAGTTTGTTACAAGCGAGAAAATCTAGTTGTCGGTGCCATGAGAAGAGTAGCCGGTTGAGGATTACGACGAGGAAGACATTTTTTCTTACGAAAAATAGAGGTAAAAAATCAGAGAAAACTAGGTGAAGAAGATGAATTTGGAGTGGAGAAAATGGTGTGAAAATGGAGTATTTATAGGTAAAATTAGCAATAAAAATGTTTTTTTGGTTGTAGGAGCCGTTGTCGAACGACTATTTTTTTTAAAAAAATCGGTTAGCACGCACCAAAATTTTCTATTATATTTTTTATTCAAGCGTGTGTTCCGCATGCACCAGATCGAGACTGTCTCAACGCAATAGGACTGTCTTGAGTGGAGGGGGGCTGCATCGGCATGTCTTGTTGGCTCAGCTGTCTCGAGCCGACCAATGAGACAACCACTGTGAAGAGTCTAATAGACTTAATTTTATGAATATGTTTCAAGGCTTAAAAGAGGGTCCAATTGAACATGGTTTAAGTCAATTTGAATTTAAGTCGAGTTGATATGAGTTTGAGTCGAGTCGAATTTATGTTAGGTAAATCTAAAATTAGGTGAATCTTTTTCATGCAAATTCCGGTCAACTTTTTTTTCAAATGGCATCTACGGTCTGCACATAAGTATTTCCAGTGTGTAAGTAAGTGTTTTGAACTGTGCTATTCGATCTACCCAAGTTATTTCAAATATGTATTAAATGTGTTCAAACTATAATTAATATTTTTGTATTGTGTGTTGATTTTATTTTTATTTTTATTTTTTGGAATTGAATTTAACAATCGTTATGAAAAAACAGTACTCCTTCCGACCCACCGAATATTTCATGTTTTTCATTTTGAAATGTTCTACTATACTTGACATGTTTCCTTTAAAGGAAATAATTAGTGTATATTCATGGTCCACCATCCCATTTAAACCTAATTAACTTACTCCCACTACACGTTCCACTATCTCATTTATAACTTTATTAGCATTATAAAATATTGTGTTCACACTACACTAAACATTCTCTTTCTACCTAATACATTTTTTCTTAGTTTCCGTGCCAATACAAACTAGGTCGTATTTCGTGGGACGGAGGGAGTAATATTTTTGAAACATTATTTTCTTCATATCAATAATTATTTTTAGCACGACAATAATTATTTGATCAAATAACTAAAAGTACTTGTCGTTAATAAAAGTAAATATTGTCATTTAGCAAAGTAATACCCCCTCCGACCACGAAGTAAAGTCTCATTTGGGTGTCGACACACAGATTAAAAAGCTGGTAAAGTTATTGTGAGTGGAGTTAAGGTCCCACTTATTAAGAGTAGAAGAAATGGATTGGAAGTTCAAATTTTTGTGAGTGGAATAAGGGTCTCACTTGATGTGAGTGGAAAAGGTAAAATAGAGTTAAAATTGTTATTAGTAGAATAAGGGTCCCACGTATTATGAGTGGAAGAAGTTAAATGGGAGTGGAAGCTGTTGTAAATCCCACTTGACTCGAGTGGAAAAAGGTAAATAGGACTTTGTTTTGTGGACAAATTTTTATGGGCAAGTAAGACTTTGTTTCGTGGACGGATGAAGTATTTTTTTATTAATTTTTTTAATAAAAAATACTTAAAGAAAAAAGAAAATATGAAGAATAAATAATTTAAAAAAAAATTGAAAATAAAATAAGTTGAATAATAGGTGGTAGAACACACAATATAATGAAACTGAGAAATTAAAAAAAAACACTACAAAAAAACCCAGTAATCTACGACAGAATCTACGATAGAAAGCGAACCGCCGTTAATATTACGACGGATCAACGACGGAGGCGACATTCTTTGGCGGAATGAAGTGGCGCTAAACTTTACGTCGGAATTACGACGGAACGGCGACGGAAAAAATCAACGACGGTGACTCTTCCGTCGTTATATTGTAATTTATTTTTTTTTATTTTTTTTAATTGATCAACGACGGATCTACGACGGAAATCAACGACGGCGGGTATTCTGTCATGATTCCGTCGCAGATTTCCTGAATATTTTGGGCGAGATTTTCCCCTCCCGCCTCATTCGTCTCTTTTGTTGTGCCCTAGTTCTAAATCGTAAATCGCCGCCCCCGCGCACAGGTTCTCCGGCACCACTCGTCGTCCACCACTAGGTACATCTTCTTCTCTTATTTGTCTTCTCCCTCCCTATTTCTCTTTGTGCTACTTTGTTGACGTAATTAACGGGATTAATGGCAGAACCCCCGCCGGTCGCCGCCCGCCGCTCGTTGCTCGCCGCCCGCCACACGCCGGCGCTGCTCGTGTTGAGGGGGTCAACCACGTCGTGAGCCCTAGGTCTCTGACCATTTTCGACAGGTTCTTTTATATGTGGATTATTGCGAGTTCTTGCTTGTATATGTGGATTCTGACATAAAACCATTTCACGTGGTAACAATATGATCAAAGCCATGATTTTATTATTCTTCATTTTATCTTCTGCACAAAAGGAAGCTAGCTACTTTGTTGTATGTTCAGATTTTTTTTTCCATTTTCTGGGCCAATAAAACGGGTTTTTCATGACAATAACGTACTGCTCTTTCTTTGTGTTGCAGAGAAAGCTTGTGTTGGTTTGACTAGAGGCAGCTAGCTACTTTGTTGGTTTCATCTCACAACTTCAAGGTAGTTACTTTTCAATAATAGATATGTCTGTGTTATGATGTTATGTGAGAATTGTGTGAAATGCTTATATTAATTACGTTTTGATTGACCATAAATGCTTATACTATGTGATAAATTATGTAAGAAATAATTGTATGATGTGCTGAAAATGACGAGTTACTTATGCTTAAAATGGTGTATGTTATGTTGGTGTGATGTGATGAATTGTGTGAAAATGATTGGTTATGTGCTCTTCCTGGTTTCTTGTGTTTAAAATGACGAGACGAGCATTTACTAATTAATTGCAAATATGTAAGTCGACATATTGCAAGTGAAAATTGCAAGTACTTAGCTTAATACGTGTGGTAAATGTGTTTCAAGTTATAGAAGACTTAATTACAATGTCATTTCTAGATTTTAAGTTAAAGTGTTAAATATACATTATGGAAACTTAATTACAAAATTGGTGATTTTTTATTAGTGACGGCCAAATGAATGAAAATCGTGAGTGGATGTATAAGAGGCGGCTTCTTCGTGATGGTACTTTGTGTCGTGAATTTCTAGCTGGAATAGATTATTTTATTGAAGTTGCTTCTAGTAAGCCAAATTTCATGGGCGGGTCAAAGATTAAATGTCCATGTATGAAATGCGATAATATACCATATCAAGCTACAAATATTGTTAAATTACACTTAGCAAAAAATGGGTTTGTTCCGAATTACCACATTTGGAGGTTTCAAGGGGAAGAATCAATACCTATAGTCGAAGAGATGAATGTGAACACTGATGAATGTCCTAGTACCTATGGCACAATGGTGACAGACCATGCCGAGAGCCAATTCTACGACATAGAAACTGAAGAGCCACCAAATCGTGAAGCACAACAACTTTATGATATGTTGCGTGCTGCAGACAAGGATCTTTGGCCTGGATGTAAGAAACATTCACAATTGTCATTTGTGGCTCGCATTATGAACTTGAAGGCAGAGTACCACATGTCGGAGAGGTGTTTTGATAGGTGGACAGAATTGATAAAGGAGATTGTCCCTGAAGATGACTTGGTTCCTACTAATTTCTACCAGACAAAAAAATTGTTGCGAGGAATGGGATTACCTCTTGAAAAAATCGACTGTTGCCCCGGTAATTGCATGATATATTGGGGAGAAGACAGTGCAATGGTTCGATGCAAGTTCTGTAATACATCTTGTTACAAAGAAATCAGAAGCAAAAGGAAGAAACAAGTAGCAACAAAGAAGATGTACTATCTTTCGTTGACACCCCGACCACAGAGGATGTATGCCTCCAAAGCTACAGCTGAAGACATGCGTTGGCATGCATCGTGTTCAGATAGTGATGCTATGCGTCATCCTTCAGACTCTCCTGATTGGAAGCACTTGGATAGCTCTTTTCCTGACTTTGCAGCAGAAACTCGGAATGTCAGATTAGGGCTCTGTACCGACGGTTTCCAGCCATATGCACAATCAGGGCAGCAATATTCATCTTGGCCGGTCATTATTACACCCTACAACCTACCTCCTTGGTTGTGTATGAAAGAGCAGTACATGTTTCTTACAATTTTAGTGCCAGGTCCACGCAACCCGAAAGATAAGTTGGATGTGTTTCTGCAACCTCTCATTGCAGAGCTCAAGCACTTGTGGGATGTGGGTGTAACTACATATGATGTCTCTTTAAAGCAAAATTTTCAAATGCGAGCTGTTTTGATGTGGACAATTAGTGATTTCCCTGCATACTCTATGTTGTCCGGTTGGAGTACTGCAGGTAGCCTAGCATGCCCACATTGCATAGAGGATTCTGATGCTTTCACTCTATCACACAGTGGTAAGCAATCATGGTTTGACAACCATCGTAAGTTCTTACCGTTAGATCACGTATTCCGAAGGAATAAGAAAGATTTCAAAAAGAATACGTTGATGACGAATGTGTTGCCGCCAGAGCCTAAATCAGGAGAAGAGATGTTAGCCCAAATAGAAGAGATGGGTCTTGTGAAAGTGACTGAGTTAGGTAGTGATGACAAAATAGAGAAGTTACTCGACGGTTTAGCACTGGATGGAAGAAGCGAAGTATATTTTGGGACTTGCCTTATTGGAAGTACTTGTTGATTCGTCACAACTTGGATGTTATGCATATCGAGAAGAATGTGTTTGATAATGTGTTCAACACTGTGATGAATATTCAAGGAAAGACGAAGGATACAACTAAATCTAGAGAAAAGTTGAATACGTATTGCTCTAGACCAGGATTGGCGCGTAATGACCCGAAAGGCAAGTATCCAAAAGCTGCTTACACACTTGACAATTCTGAGAAGAAAGTGTTGTGTGAATGGGTGAAAAGTATTAAATTTCCAGATGGATATGTGTCAAATATCACGAGATGTGTGGAAATGAAGAAGCTCAAGCTGCAAAATATGAAAAGCCATGACTGTCATGTTTTTATGCAACGACTTTTACCTATTGCATTTCGTGAACTGCTTCCACAAGGCGTTTGGCAAGCCATAACAGAATTGAGCTTGTTCTTCAAAGAATTGACATCTCGAACGATTAGTTTTGAAGATATGGAAAAACTTAATGATAGTATTCCAGTAACTTTGTGTAAGCTTGAGCGGATCTTTCCACCTAGTTTCTTCGACTCTATGGAGCACTTACCAGTCCATTTAGCTGATGAAGCTCGTATTGCTAGCCCAGTTCAATACCGCTGGATGTACCCATTTGAAAGGTAATAACTTTACCAGTGGATTTTGTCACGAAAAATATAAATTGTATCATTTCATTGATATTAATTAATAATTTCATAACTAAATTGCTCTTAACTTTGAAGGTACTTAAAGAAGTTGAAAGATAATGTAAGAAATAAAGCAAGAGTAGAAGGTTTTATCTCCAATGCGTACTTAGTCGAAGAAGCATCCATGTTTTGCTCTTACTACTTTGAGGATCATGTGACCTCGAAATATAAGAGTGTGCCTCGTAATTATGATGGAGGTGAGAATGTTAGAGATGATGGTCATCCAGATAGGCTGTCAATATTCAAGCAACATTGATGCTTTCACTCTATCACACAGTGGTAAGCAATCATGGTTTGACAACCATCGTAAGTTCTTACCGTTAGATCACGTATTCCGAAGGAATAAGAAAGATTTCAAAAAGAATACGTTGATGACGAATGTGTTGCCGCCAGAGCCTAAATCAGGAGAAGAGATGTTAGCCCAAATAGAAGAGATGGGTCTTGTGAAAGTGACTGAGTTAGGTAGTGATGACAAAATAGAGAAGTTACTCGACGGTTTAGCACTGGATGGAAGAAGCGAAGTATATTTTGGGACTTGCCTTATTGGAAGTACTTGTTGATTCGTCACAACTTGGATGTTATGCATATCGAGAAGAATGTGTTTGATAATGTGTTCAACACTGTGATGAATATTCAAGGAAAGACGAAGGATACAACTAAATCTAGAGAAAAGTTGAATACGTATTGCTCTAGACCAGGATTGGCGCGTAATGACCCGAAAGGCAAGTATCCAAAAGCTGCTTACACACTTGACAATTCTGAGAAGAAAGTGTTGTGTGAATGGGTGAAAAGTATTAAATTTCCAGATGGATATGTGTCAAATATCACGAGATGTGTGGAAATGAAGAAGCTCAAGCTGCAAAATATGAAAAGCCATGACTGTCATGTTTTTATGCAACGACTTTTACCTATTGCATTTCGTGAACTGCTTCCACAAGGCGTTTGGCAAGCCATAACAGAATTGAGCTTGTTCTTCAAAGAATTGACATCTCGAACGATTAGTTTTGAAGATATGGAAAAACTTAATGATAGTATTCCAGTAACTTTGTGTAAGCTTGAGCGGATCTTTCCACCTAGTTTCTTCGACTCTATGGAGCACTTACCAGTCCATTTAGCTGATGAAGCTCGTATTGCTAGCCCAGTTCAATACCGCTGGATGTACCCATTTGAAAGGTAATAACTTTACCAGTGGATTTTGTCACGAAAAATATAAATTGTATCATTTCATTGATATTAATTAATAATTTCATAACTAAATTGCTCTTAACTTTGAAGGTACTTAAAGAAGTTGAAAGATAATGTAAGAAATAAAGCAAGAGTAGAAGGTTTTATCTCCAATGCGTACTTAGTCGAAGAAGCATCCACGTTTTGCTCTTACTACTTTGAGGATCATGTGACCTCGAAATATAAGAGTGTGCCTCGTAATTATGATGGAGGTGAGAATGTTAGAGATGATGGTCATCCAGATAGGCTGTCAATATTCAAGCAACAAGGAGAATTTCTTGGCAAGTCTTCAAAGAGATACTTGGATGATAAAGAGTATAATGCTGCTCGTGCTTATATTCTACTAAATTGTGTAGAAGTTGGGAAATATCAGAAGTACGTATCAAATAACTTCAACTACATGCTTTTTTATTTTTCAAATGAGACTTAACACTTACCAATACGTTTTCTGGTTTTGAAGTTTGTTTGCAATTGCAAGTCTTAGATCCATCAATCTCGGATAGTGATATTGAAAAGAACATGGAGGAAAAATTTGCAATTTGGTTCGAATCATATGTGAGATGCTTATACATTTCCTAGTTCAGATTTTGACTATTATATTAAGTATTAATGTATTTAACATAGGAGTATATTATCTTACTTTAATAGGTGAAGGATCCGGCCAACAACATCGTGAATAAATTTATGCAGGATCTTGCAAAAGGGCCTTCCCCACTTGTTAAAACTTATCATGGGTATTATGTAAATGGGTACAAGTTTCATACATTATCACATGGAGAAGGTAAAAAGACCATGAATAGTGGAGTGTGCATAAAAGGTGAAAATTATGGCACGGATAATACACTTGATTATTATGGGCGTTTGTTGGAGGTGTGTGAATTGGAATATCCTGGTTTACCGTAAAAAACAACAGTGTTGTTCAAGTGTGAGTGGTTTGACCCAACGCCGTCGGGAACATCAGTGCATCCTAATTACAAATTGGTTTCAGTAAACCATAAGCGTAGATATAAGAAGTATGATCCATTTGTCCTAGCAAATCAAGCATCTCAAGTGTATTATTGCACTTATCCTAGTTTGAATCAATCTAGGAAGGATTGGTGGGAAGTGTGTAAAATAACAGCAAGATCAAATGTAGAAGTTCCAACATCAACTTCTAGCTTAGACTCCCTTACAAGAGGATGAATTAATACACTCTACCACTCATACCTATATTGATGTAGAAACTTCTATCCCAGTAATTCATCCAAGTGGTGGCATGGTCGATATCAATGAAGAGGAAGAGGAAGAGGAAGAAGAGAAAGAGGAGGAGGAGGAGGAGGCTGATGATTAGTGTAACTGCTTGTATATATGTTTCATTTTATGATGTTCACGTGTTATATGTATTTGTGTTATTATTCCTAATTGCACTTACCATACTTTTAATTGTTTTATTGGTGATATTGATAGTCAGTGTTCATTGCTAATTCACTTAATTGTTTTAATAGTGATATTGATAGTTAATGTTCATTGCTAATACTTTTAATTGTTTAAATGCATATGTCTTTTAAAGGACATGGCAGAGGGCTACCTTTAGGTGGCTCGAATAGCTCAAGGTCGAGGACATCTCGGCATACCACACCACCACTTCAGACACCATTGGAGAGTCCTCCTGTACAGTCACCCGTATAGTTTGGGTAGCTCATCTCGGGTTTCACTCTTGTGAAAATGAAAATGGTCCACGTGTACCTAGAATAATCATCAGTAACAACAAAGGTATACTCGTTACCATTCATGCTTTTTGGTGTAACTGGCCCGAAGAGATCCATATGGATCAGCTGTAATACTCGGTCGGTTGAGGGAGTTGATTTCAACCGGAAGGAGGATCTAGCGAGCTTTCCCAACTGACATGCACTGCAGATATGTGTTGTTGAAAACACTCGGTTTGGTATGCCTTTTGCATGTTCTTGTCTGGAAAGTCGGTTCATAGTCTTGAAGTTTAGATGGTTGAGCCTTTCGTGCCACAGCCAGCTCACATCTGAACTGCTCTTTGATAACAGACAGGTGTTAGGAGGACTACTATTCCAGTCAGCATAGTAGACATTTCCGGTTGGTGATCGATTTCCCAACAATATGACCTGCTTTGTTCCGACATTTTTAACCCTGCAACCCTGTGCATCAAACTTGACAGAGAAACCATTATCACAGAATTGGCTGATGGAGAGCAAGTTATGCTTCAATCCATCAACATATGAAACATTTGAAATAGACACGTGATTGGTTTCAAGGGTACCGTAGCCTCTGGTGTGACCTTTTGAGTTGTCACCAAAGGTAACCGATGGTCCTTCTTTCTCCACGAAACTCCCAAGCAAATCCTTCAGATTTGTCATGTGTTTCGAACATCCACTATCTATCACCCACATGGTTCGTGATGCCTTATTCTTCCTCAGTTGTTTCTCCTGTTCCTGCACAGAGAAACTCGCTTAGGTCCCCAATTTTAGTTGGGTCTTAGAGGGTTAGAACCAGTTCCCCCTTGAACTGTGAGTCGCTTTTCCCTGTAGATTCGGATAGATTTATCATTCCAGATCACTTTTCCTTCATCATCAACTATAACAACACCTCGATTATCCTTAGGCTTGTTGTTAGTAGTGATGTTCTGTTTCTTGGGAGGAGATGGATTTCTCCCATTGTGAGCTTTAGGAGGAGAGGCTTTCCCTCTGTTTTGATGGCGATTCTTATCCTGTAGGTTTTGTCGATGAGGTCGGACGCCATGTCGGTTCATGTTGTGGCATGAATATCTCCAGCTGTTCGAACTGTTCCTCATCGGTTGACTCGGTTGGAACCTCTGGTTGAACTGATGATGGAACCGCTGTTGATTCAGATGGTTGGATCCTGGTCGGTTCTGCGGTCGGTTCCATTCTTTCTGATGTTAGCTCTGAGGTAGGTTCAGAGGTCGGTTCTGAGTTCGGTTTTGATTGAATCTCCGACGCCTCTGATTCCTCTTCTGAGACTTGGAACATTCCCCCTCGGTTGATGTCCCAATAAATGGAATGTTCTGTCCTCCATCCACCGTTCCTTTTCCTTTCTCAGTTGAGGTTCCCTTGGACGGTTGAGCTTGCTGAGAAGTGGAGGTTGGATTAATTTGCGGAGTTACAGACTCAACTGTGTCAGGTTTGGCAACCGTGACATCCATCGCCTTGATGAAGGTTGCGGGAGGAATTCCTGTATCTTTAACCACGTCGTAACCGAGTCCAGACACGTCATCCATTTGTCTTTGGTAACTGATGAGATTCTCGATGATCTTGGATGACTGATATAGCTTTATCAGGTTGTCCTTCTCAGTTTGCAAGTCCTTGAGGAGAACAGCTATATGCTCGGTCTGTGCATTTGACTTCTTCACCAGCTGGTCGATCTGAGCCTCTTGCTTTTTCAACTGATCATGTTGCTCCTTGATATGCTCCTTCAACTCTTCATCGGTTGGAGCATTAGTTCGGTTGGACCCATTCAGTTGACTTTTGAGATCTTCAATCTCTTTGGTTTGTCTTTTAATCAGATCGTCCTTTTTGGTTAAGGATTTTTCAAGTCTGGCAAACTCAGCGTCATCCTGGTCGGTTCCAAATGCCATGAGGCATTGATCCTGACCGATAGCGTTGTTGGTGGAAGTCAGCTCATCCTCATCTTCAGTGTCGGTGAAGATGTCCATGTCATCAGCTGCTTCTTCTGCAACCATGGCCTTGTTCTTTCCACTTTGCTTGGCCCTCAACGCTTCTCTTTCTTTCTTCGAAAGATCTGGACAATCAGCTTTGAAATGTCCCTCCTTGCCGCATTCAAAGCAACCATTGTTCACAGGCTTTGAGTTATCTCGAGTTCGGTTAGATTTGTAAAACCTCTTGTATTTTCCGAACCGAGTATCCATGTCAGCTAGCTTCTTTGACAGGGCGGCTATATTCTGTTGCAGCTCTTCTCTGCTTGGCTCCTTCGTGGCTATGTCCGCAGATCGTGTTGGCCTTGATGTTCGCGGCTTGGAGTAGTCAGCTCGGAGTGCTACTATTTTTGTGGCTGAACCAACATCCTCATGTCGACTCGTCTGAACCGAGGACTGAGATCTTCGTCGGTTCACCTTATACTCGTTTCTTTTTAAAATTGAGAACAATCTTTCAGTTCTCATCTTACCAAGATCAGCTCGGCTCTCATGGGTGTTGGTGAAGGTATCCCACTCAGCTGGTAGAGCTTGTAATACTTTGAGGTTGATTTCTCTCAAAGTATATTTTCCTCTTCGGATGGACTGGATCCTTCTGATGATATCCATGAACCGAAGTTCCAACTGATCTATGGTTTCATCAGCTCTTAGACAGAAGTTGTCGAAGTCTTGACAAGCATGTGAGAACTTGTTCTCCTTTGTTTCGTCGCTTCCTTCACTCAGAGATGGCAAGATATCCCACATCTCTTTAGGGGTGTCACACTCTTCTATCCAAGGAAGATAGTCTTGTTCAACTGTGGACATGATAGTGCTCTGATCCCAGATGTCCAGCTGGCTCACTTTAGCTTCCTCTGGAGTGAAGTCTTCTGGCTTCTTCTCCACTAACTCCTCAGTTGCATCCCCATCATTGGGATTTGTAGGAGTGCGAGTGACCTTTTCTCTGATGATGATCGGTCCGGATGTCAGTACTTGTTGCATTCGATGATGCTTTGACAGTAGGATCTTCTTCATCCGAGTTCTCCAGGATGTATAGTTCACAACCGAGAACATGACCACGATCTTGTCTTTAACATCCATCTGCACACAACAACAGAAGAAAAATGCAAGCAGATATGCACTAGCGTGAAAAAGATCTGTTCAGTTGACCACTGAAGAAACCACCTCGAATTCACACCTCGTGAAACAGAATCAGCAATCTTTTGAAACACTGCTCTGATACCACTTGATGGTCCCGATACGAGTTCTGGTGTATGGGGGGGGGGGGAATACACCAGATATAACTTTTTAAAACAACTCTTGAAAAATCAACAACCGAGTAAAAAGACTCAGCTGGATTCACAACCGAGTAAGCAAGCTCAGTTGGAAGAGTGGTGCTGTGCGGAATGTGGTGGAAATTAACTCGTAAAATAACTCACGCTTCAATGCAAGGTTGGTCAATAACCAAGACAGTTGATATGGAAAGATGCAATTTGTATGCTGGTTAGTCGGTCAGTTGAATATGCAATAATTTAACTGAATAATAAACACAACACACAAAGATTTACGTGGTTCGGAGAGAACTCCTACGTCCACGGGGAGTTGTGAGTCCACACAACTCAGTCCAAGTTCTTCTGGACAAAAACCACAAAGCTTACGCGGGCTTTGCAACCGTTGAGATAAGTTTACGGGTACTTATCAACCTTACAGATAAGTTTACGGGTACTTATCAACCTATCTACTCAATTACGGGAAGAGTAGGGTCCTGACAATCCTTTTGAGAGGATGTGTGAAAAGGTGGGTTTCCAACTAATAGCTCGAACAAGAAGTGAGCTAGGATCTAACACTCTACGAACTCTCAACTAGTGATGTTCTCAAGGTTGGATCGAAAAACACAGAGACAGAATCTAACACTCTAGAACTCTCAACTAGTGATGTTCTTAGAGGATAATAGCAGTTTTGCTTGAGTGCAGTTTTTCGTTCTTTATCTCGTTCTTTTATCTCTTCTCGCACTTGTCTGTCTCGTCGGTCTTGGTGAATGAATGAAGGCCTCTATTTATAGGCGGAGAGAATCAACTAGCCGTTAGATGAGCCGTTGATCTCTGTTCTTTGAAAGCGATGACTTGTCTCTCATCTCTGCAGACTTTCCGGATTTGGCAACTGAGTGCTTCTGCTTTCCATCTGAGACAGCCTTGTGTTGCACCAAGTGAGGTAATGACAGAGAGTCAAACCTTCACGTGACTTCCTTATTTGAAATTCAAATCTTAACCTTTGACCTCCAACATTTGATAGTCGGTTGAGTCGTTTGATCTTCATCTGATTGGTCTTCAGCTGATGTTCTATCTGAATTCTTCTGTCTGAGTAGGAACAGTTGAACTCTCAGCTGACTTTGAACTTCAAGTTGTCGATCTTCTCAGTTCGAGTCCTTCAACTGATGTTCTGAATCTGATCAGTTGGTCTCGAACGCTCAGTTGTCTTTCTTACAACTGATGTTCTCTTACAACTTCTCCCTTTAAATACTTAGTTGACTTTTGCATCTTCCCCCTTTGAATGCTCAACTGTTGTTCTGAATCTTGAACGCTCAGGTATTTTTCTTACACCTGATGTTCTATCCGAGTGAAGCCTTGTTGCTTTCTTCAGCTGGAGACCTGTAAAGATAAAATCTTAACATTGCTCAAACAGCGAGCCTAACTACTATCATTAGGATCTGGCAACATCTACTCGGTTGGGGTCAGTTGGTTTTGGAATCAATCAAAACTTTAATAAATTTCCCAACATTCTGAATTACAATATAAACAGCGACGGAATTACGACGGATATACAACACCGTAAACAACGACTGAAACAGCGACGACAAACTGTCATCGCTGATCAGCGATGGAATTACGATGGTTTTTGGTGTCGCTGATCAGCGATGGAATACAGCCGTCGCAATATCGTTGCTAAAATGTAGACGACGTCGCCGGCGACGCCGCGCTTAACGGCGGCAGTTTCCGTCGTAGATGTTTACGACGGAAAAAAATCCGTCGTTGATTTCCTTTACGACGTTGATTTCGAAGACGAAAGTGGACCGTCGTTATTCCGTCGTAATTTATTAATAACGATGGTTATTTCTAGAATAACGACGAAATTTTCCGTCGCAGATTTCTGAGTTTTTTGTAGTGAAAGAAATGAAAACACGAAAAAAAAAATACAAATATTGCTTAAAATAATAAAACACTGTGTATATAAATAAAATTCTCTACCTAGAAATGAATAGCCTAGTGGTAACAACCATCTTATTAGAGCATTTGCTCAACGATTGATGGAGTCCAGGGATCGTTGTTGGTGCAAGATACGGTGCATGTTCCTGTTGGACCAGTTACAAGATCTCGAACCAAGAAGTTCAAGAAGAGTTTGATGGGTCTAATTCAAGAAGTTTAGAATCAAGAGTTGATGAAGAAACCTATTGAAGTTGGCAAGTTGAATGACCCAAGTTATGTTACTCTTATCATGTGCGAGTGGGCTCAAGTTTGAAGACTTGTTTTGTTTTGAAGACTTTATTTATTTATTTTCGTTTAGTTGAGCCCATTAGTGTTAGTCTTATTATTTTCGTTATTTTGGACTTGTTTAATTTATTAGTTAGTTGGGTTATTATTATAAGTCCATCCATTAAGTTGTTTCCTTTCTAGGTTAGGTTTTATTTCATGTCTATATAAGGCTTATGCTGGACACGTTTTTTAGACACTTTTGATTAATATACTTTGTGAGTTTAATTCTCTCTTGAGAATTTCGAGTTCTTCTTTGTTTGTCAAGACGAGTTCATTTATCGGTGAATCAGCGAGTCAATCATCCCTCCTTGTGTGTCATTCATCGTCCCTGAGTTGCTGTGTCATCTTATCGTTAGGTTTTAGGAAAACACCCGTACGCCTAATTCACTTCGAGAAACTGATTCAGAGGTTTTGGGATCTCCATCATTAATTTATTTGTTCGAGTCTTCCGCGTGCGTGATCGAGGGTCATATCATTTTGGCATCAGGAGCCACGTGGCGTATCCAGGTTTCATCGTTTCTTTCTTCGTGTTTTAAGTCCAGTTTAGTCGTCGTCTTTCTGTCTAGTTTTCGTTTTCTGTTCTTCGTGTTCTTGTGTTTGTCGTCCGCATAAAAATAACAAAAAACAAAAAAAATAATAATTATCTTCCAGATTCGTGTACGTCTATAAGTTGGTATCCATATTCGTTTCTTTTCCATATCCGAGTCATACATATCTTACCATAAATATATATCCATATCTATCTTACCATATATCTCATATCTTTCCATACATTTTCCTTACCTTAGACACATACTTATCATATATACACCATACTCCCATATCCTACGGGTTATACCATATCTACTCGAAAATTTCATTCGACCCTTATCTTTACCATAATCTACGCCTTAAGTGACCATAATATTCATCTACCTACTCCCGTAGTGAATAAACCGTTGATCACATGCAAGGGTTTTCGTTCCCGACAAACATCATATGCATGCAACTCCAAAAAGATCCTAAGATTAATGCTCTCACACAAGGCTCGTCCCCTCCCGATTATTTTGCAATGCATGTCTTATATTCCAGTTCATGTATTAATCCTCATCTCCCGACTATTGAATTAACACAACTAATTATGCTAAATCGGTGGCCAATCTACTAGCATGCAAGACAAATCAAGAACATAAGAAAGAAACGAGGGTCGTAATTGATCAATCAAATAAAAATCAAAGTTAATTATTCATCTACTCTCTAGTCCTAGGATAAAAGGAAATTAGTTACTCATAGACATCATAGACAATATCCAATAAATAACATAAAAACCGTAGGCGAATCCGTAGTTCTTGAGTGCCTCTTCTTCTCTTTCCCGATTTTCAAAACTCATCCAAGAAAGTAAATCTAAACTAACCTAATCTAAAATAATAGAAGAAAAAGATAAGAAATTAATGGATTAAAGGAGAGATGAGAGATGATGTCTAGATGTGTTTTGGAGGACATATATATAGGTGTGGGGACTACAAGGTTGTATCATAATACGAGTAGGAAATAATCAAAATAGGAGAAAATAACCAAAAATAGGATAAATCTAGAAAATTCGCGTGCTGTCCGCGTGTATACTGGGCCAGCGCGCAACGTTTTTATTTTGACCCGTTCTCCTTCGTTATAACTCCAATTTTGGATCCGTTTTCTCCTACGAACTCCTATCGAATTGTACTTTCATCCTATCTTACTCAATTTGCATAAGATTAACTCCAAATTTCTGTAAAATCAAACAAAGTACGAACGAGCATCATATTTCACAAATACTTAAGCACAATACTCAAACATGATTTCTCAATACAAATTAACATTAAATAAACTTATAAAGATGAGAAAATTCATGTTTATCATGGTGGAATATGTCGAAGGCGGCACCGACGACGAGGTACTTGAGATGATGGCGGACATGGATCGACACATCCGTACACACTTGGCGGCGCAGAAAAAGAAGAAGAAGAGGGCGAGGGGATTCGTCGACCGCAATCGTAAAGCGGCGTGTACGCTCTTACACGCCGACTACTTCGCCGACAATCCCACCTACGGCGAACACTTTTTTCGACGCTGTTTCCCGATGCATAAGCATGTGTTCTTGCGCATCTGCAAGACGTTGGAGGACAACGTCCGCTACTTCATGCATCGACAAGATGCACTTGGACGATGGGGGCTGACGTTGGTGCAAAAATGCACGATGGCGGTGCGACAACTGGCCACCGGTGGTGCTGTGGACTCCTTCGACGAGTACCTGAAGATCGGCGATAGCACGGGCCGGCTTTGCCTCAAAAAATTTTGCCGAGCAATGATCGACCTCTTCGGCGAACGATATCTGAGGAAGCCAAACGCTACCGACACCGCACGTCTGCTCCAAATGCACGAGGCGCGGCATGGGTTTCTGGGGATGCTCGGGAGCCTGGATTGCATGCACCGGGCTTGGAGAAACTGCCCAAAAGGGTGGGCGGGTGCCTACACGCGCGGCGATCAAGGCGTGCCCACCTTAATCTTGGAGGCGGTGGCGTCGCAGGATTTGTGGATCTGGCATGCCTTTTTTGGGTGTGCCGGCTCCAACAACGACATCAACGTCCTCAATCAGTCGCCCTTATTCGCCGACGTGCTTGAGGATAGAGCTCCACCGTGCACCTTCACCTTCAACGGCAACCGATAAGACAAGGGGTACTACTTGACCGACGGGATCTACCCTGCTTGGCCAACACTGATCAAATTGCCGAAGGTTGAAACTGACCCAAAGACGGCGAGGTTCAAGAAGATGCAAGAGTCGGCCAGAAAGGATATAGAGCGGGCCTTTGGAGTGCTCCAAGCCCGATGGGGAATAATTCGGGCTCCAGGTCGGTGCTGGTACACAAGGCATCTCCGAGACATCATGTTCGCATGCATTATTTTGCACAACATGATCATCGAAGACGAGCAGGAGGATGTGGAGAATAGGAGAGACGACTCCAATTCTCCGTCAACTAGCGGGATATTCCATCGGCCCACTCCGATCGCCTTTAAGACCTATCTCGCTCGGGAAGCTGACTTGAGAGATCAATGAAAGCACGTTCGGTTTACCAATGATCTCACCGAGCACCTTTGGCGCAAATTTAGACCTCCACCTGAATAGTCCAAATTTTAATTAATGTAGTATTTTTTTTTTATTTCAATTAATGTAATATTTTTTATTTCAATTAATGTAATTTTTTTATTTGAATTAATGAAATATTTTTATATTATTTTTATTAGTGAAATTTTATAAATTAATTTAATGAAAATTAAGAATTATTTAATATAGTATTTGAATTATTTAAATTACAGAAATAAAGATTTTTAAAAGATTTTAGTACCGAAGACATCCTTAAAAATTACTAGTAATCTCCAAGGGTTGCAAATACCTTTATTACATCCGCAGCAAAAAACTAAAAAAAACGCGGCGTGTGACTTTCACATCTTCGGTGTTCTGCACCTCACGTCACCAGATCTGGACCGCAAATAATCCTCTGCAACCGCAAGTCAAAGAAAGTAAACCTCTGAGTCATTTCTACCACGTGTTAACAAGCTATTGGCAAATTCTCGGAACCTCAGCCAATAACACACTCCCACGTGTTGCATCTCGCAAGCATGCTTTTCGTGAACCCGCCACCGCCATTTTCGCACTCTCGACTTCCTCTCACACTTCTCCAGTCACTTCATGTACAAAATCTCAGTTTTCGAGAAAATTTAGGATAATTGTTCATTGCAATGGCGATGAAGTCTCTTCTAGTTATCTCGATTTTCATCTGCTTAATTTGCTCGAACATTCACCCATCTTCGTCGAAATCGGAAGAAGACGAAGATCTCAGTTTCCTCGAGCAGCAGGAGCAGAACGACGCCGCACCGTCGGATGATTCCGAGCACTACGCCCACCCCCGCGACTATGAGAACTACGACGATCTGGAGGTCGACGACGAATCGGCGACGTACGGCGACGAAGACGGCGGCTACGCTGCTCCTGAGTTGGATGAGACGCACGTGGTCGTGCTGAAGCAATCCAACTTCAGCGAGTTTATTGAGAAGAACTCGTTCGTGATGGTGGAGTTCTACGCGACTTGGTGCGGCCATTGCCAAGCTCTAGCACCGGAATACGCAGCTGCGGCGACGGAGCTGAAGGACGAAAAGGTGGCGCTGGCGAAGGTCGACGCTACAGAGGAGGCGGAGCTCAGCCAGAAGTTCGACGTGCAGGGATTTCCAACCGTTTACTTATTCGTCGATGGGGTGCACAAACCCTATCCTGGTCAACGCACTAAGTAAGATTTTCTTGTCTCTAATTTTATATCATTACAATTTTTGATTTTAGAAAATTAAAATGTTTAGTTTTCGAATCTATGCTGCCTTTGATTATGAACTAAGTCAAATAGAAATCCGCAGCTGTAAATACTCTGTTAATGTTGACTTGATTTATCTTAAATCAATTCAAGAATTTCTTAATATCTTGTCTAGAAATTTCTAAAGTTGTTGATATTGAGGGAGTTTGTGTGAAGGGCTTATGCTATTGGATCTTGCGATTTGTTTTATAGAACTCTTGTGATAGCTAACAAAGTAAGAAAAACTGATTGGATAGTTCGATTATATCTATTGTCAATTGAGTTGTGTACTCCTGTTTGTCATTTTCCCTTTTTTTTAAACTGTGTTAAAGCCTTTTTTTTTCTCTTTCATGCGCCAAATTATGAATGCATGCATATAGGTATAGCTGAAGTATATCTAACATGGCTTGCTAGAAGAAAATGAGGGTATATTTCAATGTAGATCTAATGAAAATTATATACGACAAACTTTCAAATTATTGGAGAAAGTTTTCAGGATATAGGTATCTAACATGGCTTGCTAGAAGAAAATGAGGGTACATTTCAATGTAGATCTAATGAAAATTATATACGACAAACTTTCAAAATTATTGGAGAAAATTTTCAGGATATAGAAAATTGCGGAGCTTAAGAGTATTGGTTGCGATGATGATGTCATGAATATTTATGTTGTAGGGATGCTATTGTGTCATGGTTGAGGAAAAAGATAGGTCCTGGATTGCACAATATTACAACCACAGAGGAGGCGGAACGTGTCTTGGCAGACGAGGACAAGATAGTTTTGGGGTACCTGGAGAGCCTGGTGGTAAGATTTTGACAATCTTAAAAGGGCTTTCTCTCCTTCCATGATGCTATTTACTTTAGTTTTTAAAGGAGTTTTTCTATTGGATTATGCCTCTTTATCGAGTTTATTAGTTTGTGTCATGTTTATACAAAGTTGACTTCAACTATGAATGAACTGCGTTCTGTATCTGAAATTCTTATTTAGGGCCCAGACAGTGAGGAGCTTTCTGGTGCTTCGAAGCTTGAAGATGATGTTAACTTTTACCAGACAACGAGTCCAGACGTGGCTAAACTCTTCCACATTGATCCACAGACCAAACGTCCATATATTGTCATGATTAAAAAAGAAGATGAGAAATTTAACCAATTTGGTCAGTTATAATTTACCAACATCATATAATTTTATTTTTTTTTGTGTAAAGTAACATCCATTGACAATTTTCTTTATCAGATGGTCAATTCACTAAATCTGCAATAGCTGAATTTGTATTTGGGAACAAGCTTCCTCTCGTCACCAATATGACTCGAGAAAGTGCTCCTCTGGTGTTCGAGAATCCAATAAAGAAACAGGTATTTCTGCTTGTCAACTTTATGGTTATACAGAGGAGATATTGTTTTGTCATCCCTTTTTAGATTTATTCGTTATTTCTGTGTTGCAGTTGATACTTTTTACAACTTCTAATGACTCAGAGAAATTTTATCCGGTGTTCAAAGAAGCAGCAAAGGTGTTCAAGGGGAAGGTGAGGAATTACATATTAGTTTGCTTAAAGTACTAGTAACAATTTTCACACCTGCTTAATCTCAATACTCTCCACCACGTATTATCCCTTATTTGCAAGCAATAGATGTTGCTAACTTGATATGATCTTTAATGCATGTGTTACAATGCTTGGTTGCATATGTTTCTTTCTCTATAACTGTTCAACAGAGAGATCTTTTTGTTCAAATGTTTGCAGCTCTTATGCGTTTATGTTGAATTGGATAATGAAGATGTCGGAAAACCAGTTTCAGAGTACTTTGGAGCAAATGCAGAAACTGCAAGTGTAAGCTCTATAAGAAAAGCTTTATACGTATAAGGCCTACATTCGGAGGTTCAAGTATCAGATGATAACCAGAATGTTGGATGCAGGTTCTTGCATATACAGGAAACGATGATGCCAGGAAATTTATATTAAATGGCGAAATAACCACTGACAATATTAAGGTTAGTTACTCACTGTCTTTTTAGTTTTCGGAACAACATAAAAGGCATTCAAACTGATTTTGTTTTCATCTGCAGTCTTTTGGAGAGAAGTTCCTGGGAGATAATCTCAAGCCCTTCTTCAAGTCAGACCCTATTCCAGAAAACGTAATTCTTTATTTTTTATTGAATTAGTAATCTAAGAGAAGATGTTAGGTGTTACTGTTAGTATAATGTTTCCGTTCCATTTTTGTCTTTTGTCATAATGCAGAATGATGGAGATGTCAAGATTGTTGTTGGTGACAACTTTGATGAGATTGTCTTGGATGAGTCAAAAGATGTTCTTCTTGAGGTATATATTTTTTGCCCCAACCAAAGTCGAACAACCTTAAATGGTATCAGTGTAGAGTCTGATTGATTTATGATTATCGTTTACAAATAGATGTATGCTCCTTGGTGTGGACACTGTCAATCTTTGGAACCTATATATAACAAGCTTGGCAAATATTTGAGAGGCATCAACTCCCTTGTCATAGCTAAGATGGATGGGACAACAAACGAGCACCCACGAGCCAAGGTATTTCCCGTATGTTTGTTTATCCGAATTTCGCAATTTCTGCACGACTTTTAAAACGTTGCAACTAGTAACTACAACATTAACTTATTGTGGATGTTCTAATTGCATAAAAATAAAAGGTGGAGCTATAATTGCAACATTGTAAAACCGTTAGAAAATTGCAAATTCAGGTAAAAACTGTGTCATTTGCGGCAATTAACCCTTTTTAGAACAATATAACCTCGTCGTCCTATTAATCCCATTTGGTTTATTCTTAAATTCGCTACAACTAGGAAAAGTGTACGCAATTTGCTCTCTTTTAAAACAGCATGAATTTGTGCATGAAATCTATGATAAATGCTGATTGAAAAAATATCGTATCTGCAGTCTGATGGATTCCCCACAATTCTGTTCTTCCCGGCTGGCAACAAGAGTTTTGATCCGGTTAGACACCTTTGCTTCTTCTATCCAATTCTATTTCTTAATGCTTTCATTCTAACTGCAACTTCCAGCCGATTTCATGAAAATTGAATCTGATCAAACTGCGCTCGTACAGATTACTTTTGAAGATGATCGCACTGTGGTAGCGTTCTACAAGTTCTTGAAAAAACACGCGTCCATCCCGTTCAAGCTTCAGAAACCAGCCTCGTCGGAGAGACATACTGCTTCTGATTCTGCTGCTAGTAGTGAAGACAGCAGCAGTGACGTGAAGGATGAACTGTGAGTGTAGATTTCTGTCTTGGCTCGATTCAGCTCTTGATTATACAAAGTGTAAGGCAAAGATCATAGTGTATGCAAACTCCTCAAATCAGGTTAGTCTGAGGGAAAGTTTTGTTGTACTGAGTTATATATACTGTAGGACAGAATGAAAGCCAATTGCTTTATAAATTATTTCAAAACACTACTGGAATGGAAGCATTTTTTAGAATGTTCCCTCTAATTTATTTTTCTGTGACAAATGTTATACTTACGTTATTTTTCGTTTTTTGCAAAAAAAAAAAAAAAAAAAAAAAAAGTAATTTCAATTTCCTCAAGGAATCATTTCTTCACCTCTTTTCTTTTTTTCAAGAGCTGTAATTTAATATTTTTGAAATCTGGGAATTTACATTTGCAGCATGGAAATTGGATTTTAAGCTCTGTGATTTTTATCATTTTGTAATAATTACGTAAAAGAAAAGAAAAAAAAGTTGAAACATTATTTTTTTGGGTTGCTTTACTGTACTGTTGGTGTGGTCAACCAATTTTTTTTTTTAAGTTAATTAAATTGTATAATTAGAAATCGATAAATTCTAAAATAAGATTATTAAACTCTAATTAGATTAATAAATCCTAATTGTATTAAATGAAATGATACTTATATAAAATTAAAAATAATATCTGTTGTTGACCGTGTGGTCATCGGTACATTATTTTTTGTCTTAGTCTTTTGAAGATTTGTAAGATTTCACGAGAGTTGTGAGTAATTTTATGTGGGAAATGGGATAGGGTTACTTACTCTTAAGTTACAATGAGTTTATGTTGTATAGGAGAAAATCACCCCGCAATTAACCCGATAGTATCACAATAATCAGTAAACGATAATTTTGATCTTATAATAGATGAAATAACCACTAACCCTCATCAACTTACCAACATATTTGTGCAGAATGTGGTGTATGTATTTTTTTTTTTTTTTTTATTTCTTGAGAAACGTAGTGTACTTTTTAGAGGGTGTTTGGTTGAGCTTAAAAACTCTTTAAAACAGCTTGTAAGCTCCTAAATCCTTAATAATGAACAATTTATAAGATGAATAACCTTAAAATCTTAGCCAAACACCCTCTTAATTTCAAGTGATGTAATTTATTCTAGATTTTTGGCTTTGGCTTGAAGAACGTCTTCAAATCCAATATTGCATATATTTATACATTTATTCAGTCGGTTCGGCGTTCATAATACAGAAATTAATTAATTAATTAGTGGTACTTAGATTAGGAAAATTATTTCTATCTATTCTCCACGAAGCACAACGTCAACTTACCCTACAAAACTCATTCCTAAGCATTCCATAAAATCTCAGCACTTAAAATGATAACAATAAAAAAAAAAGGCAAATTACAAAATAATTCCTCACTTTTATTCAAATTCTGATTTAAAACCGAATCTTTTAATTTTTGCAAAAAACAATCTTCACCTTTTAAGTTTTCTTAATGTTCTCCCGCGTTCAATTTTTTCCCTTAATTGAAGCTGAATTGGACGCCGAAAATACTTATTTGACAAACTAACACTTATATGTATACTGTTGGGAAAATTAGTAAATATTTTGATTTATTCCAAAATCCAACTGACTCCAATTGAGTAGATGAGCCATCAGTCTCACTTGTACTAGAGCTTACTGTTTGAGCGTATGAATTTTATCTTTACAAGATCAAACTAAAGAAGACAACTCAAGACTGATAGACAATTCAAGTTCGAGTTGTCAGTCAGATCACCACTCAGGTGACTCCAGAACTGAACCATGCAGTTCATGCATGTTGAGCAGTTTTATTGAAGTCAGATGTTCAGAAGTCGAAGAAAGAAGACTTGGAAGACGAAGGAAGAAGAAGAACTTGAATTCAAAATTCGAATCTACTCAGAAGTACAAGACAGGCTGAAAATTTCCTTAAATGGACCAACCGCAGAGACATGCTTTATGACAGAGGTCAAGCGGCTCTTTGATATCCCTTTCTATAAATAGAGGTCTTCATCATTGCAAGAAGAATACTGAAACTACGCGCAAAGAATTCAAAGCAAGAAACATCTCGCAACAAGAAAAGAGCAAGTGTTCGAAGCAAAGTAGTAGAGAGTTTTCACTCATCCTCCTTCGTTTCCTTCTAGTTTCGCAAAGCCCTATTTCTTTGATCGAGTCTAGAAGTTTTGTTCTTACATTTCTCTAAGTAGATTCTCTGTAATAGATCGAATTTCTAAGCCTTAGAAGGAAGCCTCCACTGAAAAGTGTTAAAGGCTTCATTAGTTGGAAAAACCACCAACTCCATTCTCTAGGTCCTCTTTGAACCCGCAATCAAAGAATCTAGGTCCCTTAGAACCCGAAATCTAGGATGGGCTTTACACTTGCCCGGAAAAGTATTGTAAGGTTTTGTTTGAACGCGGAATCGAACTGCCCGTAAACCAAACCTAACGTTTGATAAGCATGCATAAACTTATCTAGTGGATTGCTAGCCTGAAAAGCTAGTCGTGGACGTAGGAGTTCATCTCTGAATCACGTAAAAATACTGTGTCATTTACTTTTCAGTATTTTTGTTTCAATTTATTTTCTAACTATCTAATCCAACATAAAAAGCTTTGATAAATTGCACCTAAGTGTTTTGCGAACTTGACCTTCGCAGTTGAAGAATTTTTCAGTAAAGTAACGAATTAAAATTCCACCAACTTCCGCATCGCAAAACTCTTTCCAAACCTCAGTCAGGAATACACAATTGACTCTCAGTCAAAGAACTTAATTGTCCACCTAACTGTGTGACAACTCCGACTGACTTCCACATTTGTCGAGCATATCAAATTGAGCAGTTCGAGTTGAGAAAAAGTTCTTAAGAAAAATCGTTACTGGTGTATCCCCCCATACCCCAGTTCATTCGTTACCGGGACCATCATATATGATTTAAGGCACAAATTGATTTCAGACTATAATTTTCTCATCTTTTTACATCTTGTTCTCCCTTCTTCCAGCGTCCGTAACTTGAGAAATTGGGGAAATAATTTAAGAAATCATTTAAAAAATCACTCACAACGCCATGTAAGTATTATCGACGTCCACTTCAGCTTCAATTTGGGGGAAAATTTGAACGTGGGAGATATTTAAGAAAAAGTAAAAGGTGGAGATTCTTTTTAAAAATTAAAAGGTTTGATTTTAAACCAAAATTTGAAAAAAAGGTGGGGAATTATTTTGCAATTTGACCTAAAAAAGTATCCAGAGTAGGATTTCTTGATCTAGAGGATTTATGTGCTTGTATATATATTTGTATTCTGCGTTAAGTGATGTATTTCCCTTTAGATGTCTAGAGTTTTATTATATATATGAGCTTTGTTTATGTTTGAGAAGAGTCGAATTTGATAATGAAACGTAGAGTGTGAGATTATGTCCCTTCTTGTGGTGTTCTTCTAGCATTCATGTGTGAATCAACGGATTAACTCTTATCATACGTATTCTGATATACATTGGTTATCAATGGAGTTCGTTTATCTATTTTTATTGAATATATTTTCTGATATTCATTGATTATCAATGGAGTTCGTTTATCTATTGTTATTAAATATATTTCATGTTTCCTCCTGCATCACAAAGACTTAATCATGATAACTAAAAATGTATATAGTTGGCATGATGAAATTTTAAGAAAATAATAATTTATATACTATTTCCTTATACACTCCTCCTTTAGCCGTCATTTTTTTTTTGATAAATAAAAACTTTTATTCATGCACGAGAAGTGCAACCCATAAAAAAACGATGTACAACAACAAATATAAGATCACAACAGCTCTAGGCAACAAGAATACTTACTAATCCAATCACCTAAACAAAAGCTAACAAAGCTCCGAGATAAATTCGAAATCCAAAATCAAAATCTTACGTTGATCAACTCGATAAGCTCCTCACAACAACTCGACCTATTCTTGAAAACAAACTTATTTCTATGATTCCATAAATTCCACATCACACATATCCAAAGAACTTTCCACCATTCTACAGAACTTTTTCTCTTTGCAACTCCCAAATGTTGTTGAAAATGGTACAACGGACTATCATGCTCGACATAAGTGATTCTGAACCAAGTGTAGCAGCTAATCCAAACATTATGTGCAAAAGAGTAAGAGAAAAAAACATGCTCAAGTGATTCACAATGTGTCAAACAAAAGGGGCAGCTGTCATTTTCAAAATCGCGTAACACTCTTCTTTTGCAAGATTTTGTTGAGTCGGAATCCTATTTTGCACAAGTTTTCAACAGAAAGATGATGCTTTGCTTGGAACGAATTTACACCAAATGTTCTTTAGGCTTTCATTTGCCAAGTTTCCTTGATTTGTTTCTTTTTCAATCTCCCTGTAAGCCGATCTCGAGGAGTAGATTCCCGCACTTTCTGCGACCACTTCCATTTGTCATCCTTGTTTTGGATTCATTTAGACCTGTCAATAAGTGAGAGTAAACAAGAAAACAAATTATTTTCCCACTCAAATAATTCCCTTCTTCAGTTTCATTCCCAAACTCATATGTTTTCTACTTATTTTCCTTTTTCTTTGATGCAAGCTTCTTTATCTAATGCTATTCTGTCTGTTAAAACAAAATTCAAGGTTGTTTTCACCTACCCACTTATTATCATGCCATAAACTAGTATAACCTCCCTCCCCAATATTCCTACTAAGATTTTTCACGAAACAGCTAGGAGTAAGGACATGTTTGCACAAATCTCTCCACCAAATTGAGCCTTTGCCCAATTCCCAATTCCCTAGATCTCCTCGCAAAAACTTGAATGCGGGAGGTCACATTCGATGTGATCGTCCCCACACGCGCAACGTGTGCAGAATATGTGCTTCTAAACGAGCGTTCGATCGAGCACGTATGATACATGCGCGTGGCACGTGCGGCACACGCGCCTCTAAACGACCGTTCGATCGGACGCGTGTGATACGCGCACACAAAAAGCGCGTCCACGCACTATTTTTTTTTAAGTTAGGCGCGTCCACACATGTTTTCGAGTGTATTTTTATCAGTCACAATATCTAATTAATGTTTTAATTAAATTTTTTTCCATTTTTTTTGTTTTTAATTTTTTTCCTTTTATTTTTTAGCGAGGGGAGCCGAAGGCCTCAGAGCGAGCTAGGATATGAATGTTGTCACTATAATTATCTATGGATTGAAATTGGGCCGAAGACGGAGTTGCAAAAAAAAAAAATCTTAAATAAAAAGAAGGCAGGGTTGACCCGGGTTGATCGGGTCAGGTCAACCCGGATCCAGTCTCTTCGCATGAGACTTGCTACATAGGAGTCCTCCTCAGTTCTCCTATATTCCTTCCACACTCCCCTCTCACCCCATATTTTGATTGAAGCACCTTGCCCCACAGAGAATCTCTGTCTACCCGTAACCTCCAACTCCATTTTTCCAACAAACCCTTATTGAACTAGTCAACATGTCTAACCCCTAACCCCCTTCTTCTTTTATTTTACAAGTCTGATCCCAAGCCACACACGCAATTTTTCTGTCCCTCCCAACCTCCTGCCCCATAAAAAATCTCTTTGAAGAGTAGTGATTTTTTGAATCACCTTAACTGGAGCTCGAAAAAGTGACGAAGCGTTGTCGTCACACTCTTCGTACAAATAATATTTATAAACACCTCTTGCCCAACAAGGTAGTAGTCAGCGGCAAGTGGGATCGAACCCAAGGGACTCGACGTAATCTGTTTTTCAGGTAGAACTCAACAAAAGGAATTTTGATTATAACTCAATAACCTTTAACTCAACAAGTAAAATTTATCAAATAACAAAAAATGTTTGGATTAGGTTTCGAATCAATGATCCTAATTACTCTTCACTCGTTCATTGGAGGAAGGATATTCAATTAACTGATTTCATCACTTGGTTTAAGACAAAGATTAGTTTATACCCTAAAGGTCACGAAGTCACGATATAAACACACTTAGCCTATGTCTATCAAATTTTACAGATCTTGACCAGAACGCAAGATCTCCTCTCTTGATCAACAAAGTCACGAAGACACTTCAGTAACGATGCTGCCTGTTGGGAAATTTATTAAAGTTTTGATTGATTCCAAAATCAACTGACCCCAACCGAGTAGATGTTGCCAGATCCTAATGTTAGTAGTTAGGCTCGCTGTTTGAGCATTGTTAAGATTTTATCTTTACAGGACTCCAGCTGAAGACGACAACAAGGCTTCACTCGGATAGAACATCAGTTGTAAGAAAGACAACTGAGCGTTCATCAGATGCGAATATGCCAAAGTCAACTAAGGAAGATGCAAGAGAACATCAGTTGTAACTAAGACAACTGAGCGTTCAGAGCCAACTGATCGGATACAAGAAAGACAACTGAGCATTCAGTTTCAAAACATCAGTTGTAGGACTCGAACCAAGAAGATCAACATCATGAAGTTCAAGTCAGCTGAGAGTTCAACTGTTAGCATTCAATAGAACATCAGCTGAAGAACAAGTCAAATGAAGATCGAAACTCTCAACCGACCATCCATTGTTGAAAGACTAATGTTGAGATTTGAAATTCAAACAAGGAAGTCACGTGAAGGTTTGACTCTCTGTCATTACCTCATTTGGCCCAACACAAGGCTGTCTCAGATGGAAAGCAGAAGCATGCAGTTGCCAAATCCGGAAAGTCTGCAGAGATGAGAGACAAGCCATCGCTTTCAAAGAACAGAGATCAACAGCTCTTCCAACGGCTAGTTGATTCTCTCCGCCTATAAATAGAAGCCTTCATTCATTCACCAAGACTTACAAGACAGACAAGTATGAGAAGAGATATACAAGCGAAAGAACAACTTCATTCTGCACTCAAGCAAAACCTCGAAGAACATCATTAGTTGAGAGTTCTAGAGAGTTAGATTCTGTCTTTGTAGTTTTCGATCCTACCTTGAGAACATCACTAGTTGAGAGTTCGTAGAGTGTTAGATCATAACTCACTTCATGTTCGAGCTATTAGTTGGAACCCCACCCTTTCACACACCTGAAAAGGTTGTTAGGACCCTACTCTTCCCGTAACTGAGTAGATAAGTTGATTAGTACCCGTAAACTAATCCGTAAGGTTGATAAGTACCCGTAAACTTATCTCAACGGTTGCAAAGCCCGCATAAGCTTTGTGGTTTGTCCAGAAGAACTTGGACTGAGTTGTGTGGACTCACAACTCCCCGTGGACGTAGGAGTTATCTCCGAACCACGTAAATTCTTGTGTGTTGTGTTTATTTTTCAGTTACTTATTGCATATTCAACTGACTAACTAACCTGCATACAAACTGCATTCTTCCATATCAACTGTCTTGGTTATTGACCAACCTTGCTCTTAAGCGTGAGTTGATTTTATACGAGTTAATTTCCACCACATTCCGCACAGCACTTCACTTCCAGCTGAGTGTTTCTTACTCAATTGTGATTCCAATTGAGTTGTCTTACTCGGTTGTGTTATTTTTTAGGAGGTTGTTTTTAAAAGTTTTATCTGGTGTATTCCCCCCCCCCCCCTCCATACACCAGAACTCGTATCGGGACCATCACTGCCCAACAGGCATTAAGAATAAACAGACCAAAGACAGCCAAGGGGTAGGTTAATACCGACTGCTCTCCAACACTCCTTACCTTCTTGGACACGAAAGACACTCTCGTGTTAAATCCCAATTCCTGTTAATGACTTAATATCAATATTTAAATGGTGATCAATTATACATCAATATCAATTAAGTCTATAATAATCCTAAGTGTTTCGGGAACAAAATCTCTTAACGAACTTAAACAATTAGACCTCACGAGTTTAGAACGAGTAATTAGAATCACTTCATCTACATCCAACCCAAACAATAAACTTAGTTAGACATAATAATAAACGTAAACACAAAACATATAAAGAAAAACATACTTAACATAAAACTGGAAACGGGTTGCTGCCCAAAAGCGTAGACAACAACTAAGGTCTTGGCTTCAAGCCAACAACTAAACTAAAGCAGTAAATACGAAATAAAAGTAAATTGCCCGTAGGACTTGTTTCTTCTTCACTTCCTCTCAACTAAGAATGCAGAACTAAGAATAAAAATCGGCACACCATACATAAAGGAGCCGGCCATATATATAGGCGATGGAAATTAGGGTTTAGGGAAGTTTCCTTGTTGATGAAGGACTCTTCCATGCATATCACATCCGCCCTTTCTCTTCATGCATGCACGATTCTCTTTCCTGCTTGGTAGATATCTCCTTTGATTAGGTCCGGCTAGGATAAGGAAAGAAAGATCCAATCCTTATCCTCTTCCTTGAAGGAAAAGAAAAATCTGCTGCTGGTCCGACTCGCATCTTGCCCTCCACGTCTGCATCCTGAATTGCTTCCTGT
This sequence comes from Schizonepeta tenuifolia, assembly GCA_029490685.1. NCBI lineage: Eukaryota > Viridiplantae > Streptophyta > Magnoliopsida > Lamiales > Lamiaceae > Schizonepeta > Schizonepeta tenuifolia. The sequence goes on from CM055959.1 coordinate 87,224,428, forward strand.
GTTGACCAAGATCCTGGCTCCTCCGAGTACTCTGTCTGTTGGCTTAAATGATATGGAGAGGTACTTCCTGTCTTGTAGAATGGATATTTCGATGTTGCCCAGCTACAAACTTCCAGCCCTATGCTCATTTGCATCGTATCACCATCTCAGCATCTCAACAACAGATTTTCCATCGGATTTGCCCAGCATCCCACCTGTTCTCCCCTGCACACCATCTCTCCACTTTGTGTCCTCCCAGACACACTTTGACTCGAAAAAGACTAAGAAATAAAGAAAAATACAAGAAAAGATGGACACAAATATAGGTTCATCAAAAAGCGAGATATAATATATGGGTAGGTTAGCCAACACTGACTTTAGCAAGACAATTATTCCGCCAAGAGAGAGATGTTTATTCTTCTGCGGATAGTGTCAACAATGGGCTTCCATATAGCTTTTTTTCTTGGGTTTGCCCCAATCGGAACGCCAAGGTATTTGAAGGGCACGACGCAACCTTACAGTCTAGTTCCATGGCAAACTCCTCCGAATATTCATCTAAAATGTTGATTCCCATCAAGGTGCTCTTTCGAAAGTTCACTTTCAAATCGGAAACTAATTCGAAACTCCGAATTATTTATCGACTATTCTCATATTTCTTAATTTCAAAAAAAAAAATATATCTTCATTTTCTATTTCTAATCTCTTAGTATAAAATTATCGAATTTACATGGACATTTTCTAGAAAAAAAAATTAAATGAAAAAATCAGTCACGTCATGAAATTATTACTATATGACTTTAAATTTAGAAAAATAATTTCACAAGTTCGTTTATAATCGAGAGAGAAGAGAGTACTTGCACATTGACAATAAAGATCGATTGCAAAGATGACCTAAATGGAATTTGAAATATCGGGAGCAATGCTCTGCTGCTTTATCTCGACACCGGCTTATTAGGAGCTAACTGTCTAATTTCTCCCTCCAATTCCTCCCTTCAACTCAATCATCTCAGTCATTATGTTTATGTAGTGTTGGATAAAGAAATTAAAAATAAGTGATAAAAAAAAATAAAGTGGACAAATCCTATCACTTTTAAAGTATTTTAAGAGATTAATTTTTCCTTACTTGAACATAAGAAAATAGGAAAAAAATGAGTGAGACTTTCATTCAATGAAAGATAAACATTTCTACACTTTGTGATGAATAAATGTTGTTACACGACTAATGGAAATGTTGTGATTTAATTTGGATCATGAATTTGCAGATTAAAGGGTATCTAATTTGAAGTATTTGATGTCATTTTGAGGATATTCCCCATAATAATCAGTTTAAAAGTTTATACTCTCAACCCTTTTTGAAGTGACATTTATTTCTTTTCGGGTTGTTTCATTCGAAATGACCGACTCCAAAAATTGCAAAGTAAACTCTTTAATCACTTTATTTCTTCTTCAAAATTTCCTTGTTGAAAAGAAACGTGTAATATCAAATGAAATGGTGAGACATTTGTTTTATGATGTCCGATTATGCTTGCCATGTAAATATATCACCAGAATTGCATATATTAGATCAACAACAATAAAAAGTTTAATGAACACAAACCAGTTTGTTATAAATCAATATCCTTAAAATTGTAAATTATAAATAGCTAAACTGTATAAAATACGTGCATTAAGATGGATAAACTATCAGGCCCATGCTTAAAATTGGGCCGACTTACAAAATCGGAGGCACTTCTATCGAAATCGGGTCGGATACCAAACCCGCTCAACCCGGATAAGAAAAAGAAGCAGCACAAAATCCCATTCCCAGTCCCCCCCTCATGCCTCATCCCCAATTTTCACTGCAAATGGCGCAAGCAATAGCTACACCAGTACTGCCTTCTCTCTCTCTCATCTCCAACCCTATCTCTAATTCCTCCAAACTCTCTCTCTCCTTTCCGCTATCCACCGCTTTCCCCAAGGTAAAAAGTGTTGAAAACTTTTTCACTCTCGTTTTTCCAGGTATCCAGATGGATTGATTGTGTGCTATTTGCTTGTTTTTGTGCTTAGATTGGTGGATTGAGCATTAAATGCGCTCGTGTTGGTGGAGTCGAGATTCCTAACAACAAGAGAGTTGAGTACTCGTTGCAGTACATTCATGGAATCGGGCGCACTAGCGCTAGACAAATTCTCAACGATCTCAATTTCGAAAACAAAGTTACCAAAGATTTCTCTGAAGAGGAGCTCACCATTTTGCGTGAGGAGGTCGCCAAGTATATGATTGAAGGAGATCTTGTAAGTGTTTGATTTTTAACTTTTATTGTTCATGTTTCTGATTTTAGGTGAATTTTGAGTGTCATTGCTAGGTTGGATTTGGACTTGTATTAGACTGTTAGTGAAGTATTGTTGGAGTAATATACATTGCTAGTCAAATGCATAATAAAGAGAATAAAATGTCTTAGAAATGCTGAATGCTTGCTAAGCAACATTGCACCAGTGTTTGTTGTATTTTTATCTTAGTTTTTGGTGGAAATCTAAGTGTTTAGCAATTTCTTAAACATCTTTCATGGCTGTGGTTGTGTTTGGACTTATCATCTCGAAGCAGTTGTGGTTGGTGTTACATGGGGTCGAGTAGAAGTCGTTTCCTAATTGCTAATACTCAAGCAGTTTAAAGTGGACATTTAAGTGCTTAGCAATTTCTCAAACTTCTTTCATGGCTGTGTTTGTGTTTGGACTTATCATCTTGAAGCATTTGTCATCGGTGTTAAATGTGGTCGAGTAGAATTTGTCCCCAAAAGCTAACACTTAAGGCAAGAGGGTGTTCTCACACATGATTTCTATTAGCACAGTAGTTTCTACGTTTCATCTTTCTCTTTAATATGGTTTAGTTACAGCATTAGTTTGCACTCTTGTTTGCATTTGGACTTAGAGTGAAATTCATGAACTGAATGCTCTTCACGATTGCCTAGTCTCGGTTCAAAGGCTTTAAATAAACACATTTGTAAGCTATCATAATTTGCCAAACCCACGCAACAGAAAGAAAATAATGTACTTTAGTTGGTTGTATGAATATTAAATTGTCTGTGTTGTTGCATTGCTGACTTTTGACATCAGTGTTGTATAAATATGCTTAGGCTAACCTAACACACTCTTTGAATAATTTGTTTGGATATGTATCATCGAGTTTATTCTTGGTTTGATTGACGATTGTAGAGGAGGTTCAACGCACTTGCAATTAGAAGGCTAAAGGAGATACAATGCTACCGTGGCGTGAGACACATTCAGGGATTGCCATGTAGAGGACAGAGGACTAAGAACAACTGCAGAACCTTGAAGGGCAAAAGGGTCGCCATTCCCGGGAAAAAGAAGAAGTAAGCTCTGTAGTTTCTTGTAATATTTGTAGAATATGAGACCCTCATTTTCATTTTGTAGTCAAAAGTAATTACTTGGAAACTCCGATTCTATTCAAATCAATTTTCTCTGTCTGCAATTGCATTTACTATGTGAATGTGCTCTTTGTTGGAGAGAGATTTGCCATATTCATGAATCAAGCTTTAACTTTAATTGCATGAGATTCTCATTATGATTTCATTAACATATACTCACGTTTCTTTTGGGCACATATATTAAGAAATAGAGTATTAAGAGTAAAGATGGTGATTAGTGTATTAATAAAGTGATGTAAAATGTTTTTAAAATTTAAAGTAAATAAAGTGTTGTTGATGTGATATAAAGTGGTTTTAAAATGAAGAAAGTGACAATGATGTGATATAAAGTGGTTTTAAATTAAATAAAGTAGCTCAAGTGATTTTCTAATTATTACTATAAAAAGAAATGTTGCAAGATGAATAGGACTCCAAAAAGGAATATGTTGCATTATGAACGGGACAGAGGGTGTTCTAATATTTTTGATGGAATCTTAAATGAAATGCACCATAGGAGAAAAAATTTTGTGATGAAATTCTCTTATGCATGAAAATTTCTCTAGAATTCTGTAAATTCTATTCTGAAAGAGGCCATTCTGTTGCAGCAGTGTCAAATTTTATCCTACTGAATATTACTGACAAGTAAAAACTACTCTCTCCGTCCACAAAATAAATCCTTACTTACCACAAAATTTTTGTCCACCAAATAAATCCCCATTTATTTTTTTGTACAATTATATCTTCCTATTTTTTCTTTATTTACTATCTTTTGTCATTGACGACCCCACCTTACAACAATTTTATTCCTACTTTTTGGTCAACATAACAACTTTATTCTTACTTTTTGGTCAACATAACAACTTTATTCCTACTTTTTGATCAATATCATTATTTTTTTGTTAATACCACTGTTTTTTTGTCATTATCCCACTACCCCACTCAAAACCATTTTTTCAGATTTCTTATTTTCTTTCTTATTTTCCGTGTCCAACCCCAAATGGGGACTTTTTTGTCAATACAACTGTTTTTTTGTCATATCCCACTACCCCATCCAAAACAATTTTTTCAGTTTTCTTATTTTCTTCCTTATTTTCCGTGTCCAACCCCAAATGTGGATTTGTTTGGTGGACAAAGGGAGTAGTAAATAATTGCTTTGCATAGAAATTTTGGCATTCAGTAGTCATGTTCATGTGAAAGAAAATCGTTTCACATCACTATAATAAAAACAGTAATTATTATATTATTAACTCGTATTACACTTTAAATTTATGTCAACATTTATTATTAAGAAGAATTGATTTATGTTCACTTATTGTTTAAAACATTGGAGCTTCTGCATAACCAATTGAATAATTGTATGTGTAATTTTATTAACATATTGTAATAACATAGTGCACTATATAGCTCGATCACCACCATGTTATAAGGGTTGATTGCATGAACCTTAAATTTTGCAGATTAACCTTAAAATTTTACAGAAAAAATTCGACCATATGTTTGACAGCTAGTGGAGAAACACAGATTGAAGCAATTGGGGACTTGTAAACTAAACAAGAAATTTAAACACACTCTTATTAAAATTTGATGTTATTTATTTTGACTGAAGGTAACAGTAAAAATTGAACTCACACATCAATGATCACAAAGAAGATCTACTACCGTTGGATGAAGAGACTTACACGCTCTTATTTATTACTCTACTAGAGAAAAATGAGCATTCCTTAACCTACCTTTGATTCAAAAAGCCCTACAATGACAAACGAGACTCTTCCGGAACTTGAAATTCAAAACGCAAATCCCAGAACTACAGTAATTTAGGCCGCATAGTTGTCTCTTGCACACAGAGTTGCAGTAAGCATTCGTACATGGAATTGGAGTTGGGAAATCCTTTATTCCTTCGACGCCATTGAAATCAGCAAAAAATGTAGCAAGAATTAAAAAATACACCCAAAAACTTAGTGGAGATATATTTTTCCCTTCCATTAATTTTGTGAATATTGTTTTTGAGTAAAGAAAATGATGAACGAAATTTTTACCGCTTTATGATGCTTAATCGGCTAAGTATATATATATAGTAGAAGGTGGTATGAGTTAAATGGGGAAGAAATTGATGAAATTTTTGATTGATTTAATTAGCTTAAATATAGAAACTCAATTGAAGAAAAAATCTAGATGTCAACTAAACCTCTCATTGCAATTCCGTTCTGTTCTAAAAAGTTTGCTGATCTTCTTTAATTCATAAACGACGAAATATATTTAGTGGCGTGGAAAATACACGTTGAGTTATAATGCCAACATGTTTTTTTGAAAACGAAATCTTATTCTCGTTTGAGATTTGAAAATATACGGTCGATCGAAATTTTCGTCGTGATTTGTAGAGATCGAAATCTCCTGGAAATTATTATTAATTTTAATAGCTAATATTATTATGGCATTTTATGATATTCATATTAAATATGTTATTTAATTGATAGATATGTCCTTATATGATGATAAATATCAATTACTTTAAAAACAAGTAAAGAGATGCATAAATCTTCAATAGCCAATTAAATTGCCCCATCTAAGTCATTAGAGCTCATGATAGAGTCCAAAGCCCACTCAACTTTTCTCTTCCTGTAACTATAAATAGGGGTCTTCACACAACTTTAAATCACACCTAAAAATCATCTTCAAGAGCTCAAGAATTGAAGAGATAATTTCTCTAAGATTTTTCTCTCAATATTCAAGGTATCACGATGAGATTCAAGGAGTTCTTCGTGGGAAGCAACGCATTCTTCGGCGGAAATATCTTAAGTGACGTTTTATCTGGAAATAAGACGCAAGTCCTCCACGACAACGTTATAAAGCTCGACGCTTAACGTTTACTTCGGAAACAAGGCGAACGTCCTCCGCATCAACACCATCAACCTCAAAGCTCAAATCAACGTCATCAAGTCAAAGATCAAATCTCAACATTTACTTCGGAAGCAAGGCGAAAGTCATCCGCGTTAACGTTACAAAGTTTGGAGATCAAGTCCAAGGAGATCTTGTTGGAACTAATTGAAAATTCCACCGCCAGGATTTTTAGGATAATTAATTTAATTTAATTATTAACAGATTAATAACATGCAAAGCCACGTAATTCAATTTATGAGATTGCGGAACTATAAATCGAATATACCTTTGTGAAGAACGAAACGAATCTGAGTCGAGGATGATCCACGCACTAATCTCTGCACACGAGATTAGCTCTTGTATTGATAGATGATTCGACCTACGAACCTTCTAAGATAAACCCTCCTAGATTTGAATATTGATTGGACAATAAACTATCAAATCTCAAACCTCAAACTCACGCCTCAAACCTTACTAATTGCCTCAATATTTAATTAATATTGCTTAGTAATCAAGTGTGTAGTAGGCGTGAGTTTTATGGCATATTTATAGGATTTAATTAGGTCATCTTAGGGATTCCTAGGAGGATTAGAACTGGGCCTCCATATTTAATTTAATCCAAGTATTTAAGTCCAAACACTCTTAAATTAAATAAAATATTAATTCACTCCATTAAAGAATTAATATTGAATTACCCGTTCAATCCGATTTACCAATCGGGCTCCTTTCCAATTATTTATTTCCCATGTTTAAGACAACACGTGTCCATTAATTAATTTAAGCTATTGACAGCTTTCTAATTAATCAATATCTTATTCCATAGAGTAGTACAGCTCGACTATTATTATTATATCGGAAATTAATCCACCTGCAGGGTTTAATATAATAATCCTTTCGAGCTCCTCTAGGGGACATCATCAACTCGGAACACCGAGACACGATTTCTAGCTACAATATTAATTATCATATAAATAACATTACTACCCAAAATATCGAGAATATTGAGTTATAATAATTAACTCTCACTCATTGATAAATCAAAGCAATAATTATTATAAATTAAGAAATAATAATTAACCGAGATCTTTAATTATACACTTAGGTCAATAAAGTATAATTAATCTCACCGTTGATCCAGTTCAACGCATACAAAAAACACTAACATAAGCTAATAGCCAAGACCAGCTAATTCAAGCTTATATTACAATCTATCAAATAATTGTCCATTAATTACTTAGATTGTGAACACTTGTATTACTTTATAAGCATTACAATAATATGATCTTCCGTGTGACACTACACACCATATTATCTATAATATAAAGCAATTGGACTTTATTCATATATTATAACGCGAATAAATATATAAATCATGCGACAAATAATATTCTCATAAAATAGGAAAATAGGAAATAAAAGTTAATACAAAGCAAAAGAATGTTTTTCAGTATATAACTCCAACAGATCTAGGAGGCATACTTCTACAACAAATCTCAAGGATTGCTTGAAGACCGTTCGAGAGTCAAAGGGAACAGAAGAATCAGAGGATCAGATTGAACCCTCGTATATTTGAAATTATTATATTTGTATGCAATCTTATATTTATTTGAATAAATACAATATTTCATGTTTACAATAATATATCAATTATCATGATGAGAAATAAATAAGTCAAATAAAAATGAACTAAACAAAACTATTAGTATAAATTTCACATAAGAATTCTAGTATCTAGAAATTTGATAAATAAGAAGGAAACTATACACAAAATGAGAGATGTATTAAACTTAACATAATTACTTTTTTAAAAATATAATTAAAATTATCATAATTTATATTATATATAATACTCCCTCCGTCCAAGTTATGTCTACCCATTTGGGGTGTGACACGGATTTTAAGAAAACTAATAAAGTGGTAGTTGGTGAAATAAAGGTGTATTTGAGGGGTAGTGAGATAATGACAAAAAATAATGGTAATGACAAAAAAGAGGTGGTATTGACCAAAAAGTAGGAATAAAGTTGTTGGGATGATAAAAAAGTAGAAATAAAGTTGATGTGAGGTGAGGTCATCAATGACAAAGAGTAGTAAATAGAAAAAAGGGATGAGGGTATAAGTGTAAAATTCTTAAACTAGGTAAATATAAAATGGATAATTTTTTTGTGGTAAGTAGGTAAACATAACTTGGACGGAGGAAGTATATATATAAGGGCGGGGCCGATGGGGGGCCCAATGGCCCCCATGATCCATTGTAGGCTTTGTAGCTCCGTCCCTGTATACACCAATACACCAATCAAGAAACGAGGACACGACATAACATTACACACTAAACCAAAAGTAGTTCATTTTCGATTCCAACAACATTACACGCTTCTATTACTTGAAATAATTATGTCTCAAACTGTCATCAGTTATAATCGTTGCAATGACAAACGGGGTTTTGTTCGCTCCTAAATTTGGAGCTATTAACGCAGACCCCACCAAGACAGTAGTTGTTGCCGCAACCAGTTTTCTTGCAAACAAAATTGCAATAATCGTTCGAACATGGAATCGGAGTTGTTGGGAATTCGAATGCTTTTCCTTCCACACTACCGAAATCAGCAAATATTGCTGCAACGATTAAAAAAAAGATCCAGAAATTCAATGGAGATATGTTTTTCCTTTCCATTTGAAGTTTTATGAATATTGTTTATCGATCAAATAAAATTGAAAGTGAGTGTTTTTGTTGGCTTTGTGCGTGCTCAATATATAATAGAGGTGATATGAGCTAATCGGGGTAGAAATTAATTAAGTATTTGCCCTTATTTTATTGGAGGAAACAACTATTACGATGTTTGTGACCAAGTTATTTTTGTAAGGTGAAAATTGTAATTGAGTTTAGCTAGATTTGGTTAATTTTAATATAAGGTAAAATTATTTTTCTTTTTTAAATCAACGTGGGACAAGAAGTATTTGTAATGAGAAGTATCCATTTCAATTTTCATAAAAATCGACATGGGACAATCTTTTTTAGAACAAAAAATGTTTTTGCCAACATCGATTTTGGAGAAGAATAGAGCTTTGAAAATTATCGAAAGAAATTAGGGTAGATTAGATTAGAATTTTTAACAGACATTACTATATGGGTTTGAGACGACGTAAACATGTTGTCAATTTATTTTTTCAATTGAATTTGATATATATTCAAATACATATATATTATAAACGAGTTTAGTAGATTACATAATCGAATAGTTGAACTAAAAAAAAATTAACAAATAATATTTTTCTTAATCTATCACATATTACTATTTGATAATTTTATTAAATATAATTGTTCGTCGATTTTCGAGGGGTAATACGCTAGTTTGTATTAAATCCGGATTGCATATGTAATAATTTAAAAGATTTATGGGGTGGATTTGTATTTGTGCTTCTTATATATATTTGTACTGTACTATATAGATTGACGATGGTATATAGCAAATTAAAATTATGTGAAATACTAACAAAGTATTCGTAACGTACTGTGTTTTTGGTTGTTATTTGTTTTCGAAGATATTTTTTTTTTTAATTGGTGATTAAAGATTTGTTACTTTTTTGTAGATGTGATGACAAATATAGCCTTTAAATCTTCACTATAGATTAATAGAAAACACATTATTATTGTAGTGTAACATATGTATAGCATGTGTATTATACACTTAGTCCCTCCGTTCACAATATAGTAGGTATTATTGTGAGTTTAGTAGATTACATAATCGAATAGTTGAACTAAAAAAAAATTAACAAATAATATTTTTCTTAATCTATCACATATTATTATTTGATAATTTTATTAAATATAATTGTCCATCGATTTTCGACGGGTTATACGCTAGTTTTTATTTAATCCGGATTGCATATGTAATAATTTAGAAGATTTATGGGGTGGATTTGTATTTGTGCTTCTTATATATATTTGTACTGTACTATATAGATGGACGATGGTATATAGCAAATTAAAATTATGTGAAATACTAACAAAGTATTTGTAACGTACTGTGTTTTTTGTTGTTATTTGTTTTCGAAGATTTTTTTTTTAATTGGTGATTAAAGATTTGTTACTTTTTTGTAGATGTGATGACAAATATATATAGCCTTTAAATCTTCACTATAGATTAATAGAAAACACATTATTATTGTAGTGTAACATATGTATAGCATGTGTATTATACACTTAGTCCCTCCGTTCACAATATCGTTGTCACATTATAGACGATACAAATTTTAACAAAATAGTGGGTAGAGTGGATAATAATAGATATTGTTGTGAGTGGAGTAAGGATCCACTATAAATGGGAGTGGAGTAGCAGAAAATATAAGGTTAAGTGTATTACGTGGACCCGCTTACTATAAATTAAATTGACAATCATATCGTGGACAAATAGAGTATAAAAGAAGTTAACATTGTAATTTTACAATAGACTATAACAAATTGAAATATTAAATTCATTTATTGATTATAACATATGTAATTAATTTGCTTGTGAAATTTTATATTTATATTTTATCGATTTATTTTCCTAGCTTAGCAAGTAACTTGCGGAAGACGGGACAACACAAAATTTAATAGCAAAAGACCCGAAAGGATAATGGAGGTCGGACTTTCCGTTGTGGACTCGTGATTTTTTGATATTTGTCGTGTCGATTTAGTTAGTTAATGGAGTGATTTTCTTCTTAAAAAATAATGCTATTACTATTAAAGTCAAAATTTTAATATGAATATTTGGCATAAATTTCTCTGTTTATATGTTGTACTATTACATAAAAAATTTAATGAACGATTTCATTAACAAAGAGATGCATTTTTTATTTTATTTTTTTGTAAATAAAAGTTTTTCTTTCACCAAAATGAGTCATGCAAAACAGCAGCTTACAACCACAACAGATACTTACAAACGATTTAAATAAAAGAAAGAGTATGATTCGCTCAAATAGGATTTTTTTTATTTATGTCGTGGAACCAAACTAAGAAATACATACTTCTTCCGTTCATTGATAATGTCTCCTACTTTATAAGTACAGTTATTAAAGAATGAACAATAATAAAAGAATAGAAATGATAAACTCTATCACTTTTAAAGAGTTAGATATTCCATTTATGTAAATGAGATATTATGAATGGTTAGGAACGAAAATAAAATAGGAACACTATCAGCGATATAGGGTATATCTTTTATTTTGCAAATGTTAGCTAGGGACGACTAAGACTGAGACTTCTAGTGGTAATAATGAGCGCCTGAGACTGAGAGGTCTCAAGTTCGAACCTCATGAAGCGCCTCTATAGGTCGAGCCTGTCACACCTGTACTTGGAAAGTGTGGTTTACCTGCCCTATGTAATTTGCAGGCTACTGCACAAGGGACGGGAGTTTACCCAGTGCGCACAAAAGATAGTAACTGCGGGTTCCCACGATATCAAAAAAAAAGAAAAAGGATGAGAGTTTTCCCGCCTAAATTGAGTGATCACAATTTTATTACCACATATCAGCACTAATTATTCGTAATATCAATCAAACAATATAAACGTGTGTTGTAATGTTACGACTAAAAATCAATATCTCACAATTCGCATACGTTAATATATGTTGGATATTCTTAGCTCAATTTGTTGCGCAAACTTTAAAGTCTGACCATTATACTGATTCTCTCCCTACTAGCTTAATGATCAAGAGAATATTGTTATTTCTAACATTTCTTAATTTAATAACCGTGTTCCCATTTGAAGGGTTGTAAACGAAAGCAAGATTTTTTGCTTATATACAATTGTTATTTATTTTACTATAATTTTTCTATCTGAAATATTTATTATTGCATATTAATTATCTGTCCAATTATCTCAATATTAAAGATTATATAATGTGTTGTAGATCACAGAAGATTATATAATCGGCATCTTATGAGATATAAATTAATATTCACAATCGAGACAACTTGAACGAGTTGTTGGTTTACATTGTAGCATAATAGTATTAAATAGTTTATCTTGACTATTTGATTATGCTAGCACGGTAATTGTATTGAAATGATCACAGTGAGATTAATTCTTTGGTCTGACTTATTAAGAATTAAAGATCTCGGTGACTTAAATAGTCTTAACCTTAATTGGGCTTATCAGTATGAATAAGTGTCTGACTATTATTTTGATCTATCATAAATGAGAACTTAATAGTTGTTCGAATATTTCGTATTTTGGACAATGACAGTTCTTATTTAATACTTGATGAAGCTGCAATAAGGATCCGTGTTCTATGAATAATGGGATGATGATATCCTCTCGAGGAATTTAATAAGTTTATTATACCACACCCTGCAGGTGGAATTAATTCCGGTATAATAATAAGTTTAAGTGGTAGCACTCGAGATAATTATTTATTAGTAAATAATTAATTGATTAATTAAAAGCTATCACAAGTATTTTAATTAATTAATGAATATTCAATAATCTTAAACACGAAGATTAATTAAGTCTAATACTAGCTCCGACTCAACTAAATAAATAAGAGGGTAAGTCAATATTAATTCTTTAGTGGAATGAATTAATATTTATATCTGATTTATATTCTGGGCTGAATTGATTAAATCGATTTTTATCGGACCAATCTTATTTAAGCTAGTAGATCCCTGAACTGGCCCAATGGCATGTGTTTCTTGTGGGCTAATGCGCCTATTCTCCTATGGCCCATTAGGGTTGTGTAGATTCGATGAATATGAGCAGTTATTTATTATAAATACAAAGCTCTTAAGATTCATTACTGATTTTGCAATCTAAGCAATCAGAACCCTAGAGAGAGAGAGAGAAAGAGTAGCCGCCCCTCGTGCTGGTAGAGAGAGAGTTCGTAGTTCGATCCCATCCATCGATGAGCTCTAGCCGGGAACAGTTTAGAAGATCACTCCGGAGTCGTTGTGCAAAAATATTTGCAGGTATTTCGAATGAACATCCTACGATTATAACTAAATACGTAGGAGCATGCTAGGTATGGATTTTGTATGTGTTCGTTAGATATCCATAATTGATATATGGGTGAAAACGAATTGATTTTCAATAATCGGTTCTAACAGTTGGTATCAGAGCCCTGGTCTGTGAATTATGGCTTTGTCGGATTGACGAGCAGTAAATCCATATAATAAAATAAAATCTAATTTTATTTACGTTTATATGCATGCATATTTATTATTATCGTTGTCTCGCCTTGGATTCATTTTATTTTTGTTGGTTTGCCATTTTGGCCGTTTTTACCACAAGAAAATCCATGGTTAGATTAGGTTTTTTCCATTGTAAATTGGTATTTTGATTTATAATTGTTGTACGGGTTGAGAAACGAAACAACTGGACAAAAAGAAGAAGGCCGACGACGGTAGACGGCAGCGCACTGCGGCGCATCATTTTCACGCGTAGGGTTTTAGCCCACGCCATGGCTTTCGACCGAACGGAATCCGATTCCTCAAGAGCTTAGCTTTGATGTCCATGGTGTTCGGTTCGTGGTTATGACGAGGCCACAACATACGTCAAGGCAGGGCACTAGGTGTCTGCGGCGGCGCGTGTTCATCACGTGTAAGGCGTCGTGGCGGTGGAGGCGTTTTTGATGCGTCTCCACTAGTGATGCTGGTTTCGATCATAATTTGAGGGTCTGACCCTTGGGTTCGACGTGATCGGAGCAGTGGGAGCATAGGGTTTCATCACCCTTGATGCTTCATGTCGTCGAGGATGCCCCCTTCTTCTCCGGCAGTGAACAACCAGCAGAACAGCAACAACGAATCAACAGTAGCAGCGGCATGGCGAACAACGAAAGAGGAGGTCGAGGCGATGGCGGTAGCGAGTGCTGCAATGACTTCAAGCCGTGTGGCTCGGCTCGGCGCGGCGCCATCGCGAGCTTGACGCAGGTGAAAGGCGGAGCAGCACGACAGCGCTGAAGCTGCTGAGTCGCTGACCTCGCTGCTGCGGCAGCAGGAGGTTGGTGGTGATTGCATGAAAGGGTTGCGGAACAGGAGGTTGGCGGCATCAACGAGAAGGGGCTGCCGGCGGTGGGTTTCTTCACAAACGAAACCCTAGGTTGAAAACCTAGGGTTTTGGGCTTGTGGGCAGCTGCACAGTGAGGTTTTCTCGTGGGTCGGATTCGTGATAGGAATACAAGACTTTAATTAAATCTCGTTTCCTTTTGGGGCGATTCTTCGAAGCGACATGAAGACGAAGACTTGTTGAAAAAGATAGATTTGTTTTCCTATTTTATTTTGTACTAATTTAGGCAAATACCAAATATCCACGACGAGACAACAATTTATTTATTTTATCGTAAATTACATGTCGTGGATTTAATCACCGTTAAGGTGTTATTATTTCTAAAAGCATGTTATAATTTGAAATTATTTGCGTTTAGAAATTGCATGGAATTTATCGTATTTTTTTTCTAAGCATGTTATGAATTCAAGCGAGTATGATTTATTATGTGAGTTCTAGAAAAACATGTTTAGTGATTCCGTGTTTTACGTGATTTGCATGCGAAACCTTTTGAATTAAAATGATTAAGCATGTTAAATTGATTTTAATAATCAAATTAGACCTCCACATTTAGTTTTAGACGAATTAAGTCATTTGGCTCGTGTAAATGTCCACAAGATCATGGCTTGCACGTGTTCTTTTGACTTATAGATTTTGTCGAGTAAAACTTCTAGAAGTATTTTAGTCTCGTGAATAGTGGCAGTTTTGCGTGTAAACGTCCACACTATCGTGGTTTGCCGTATTAATTCTCATAGATTATTCTAGGAGAGATTAGAATAAGATAATTAATGAAATTGTTTACAAGGCGATGTCATTCGAGTAATTGCATCAATACGTGGGACAATTTTGAATTAGTTAAATTGTGGTTTGTGCTTAGATATTGTTTCGAATACACCTCCCCATCGGAGTCCCTTTTCGAGATAATATGGTCTAGTAAGGTTTATTTATTAATTTTATTTGTCATAAGGTAACCTTGGCATGAGATAAAATTAAAAACTGGTGTTTGGTTGAGTGGTGCGCACGTAAACGTCCACACTATCGTGGCTTGCGTGTAAATCACTTGGGCTAATGAAGGTTTCATTTTATATTGTTTATCAAAAGGTTACAATATAAATGTTACTAACGTTTAATTGTGACTTATGTGCATTTTTTAATATTAAAAATTTCAGATATGATTATTACTCCATTGTTGAATGTGCTTACTAAAATGTCGCTTATCGATCCAATTTTTTTTGGAATGGAAGCACATTCTGAGATTTGTCCTAGACGCGGAGGAGTATAAGTTTGTACTTACTACGCATGCTCCCGCGAACCTTACTGCTTGGTCTTCCGTTGAGCAAGGGGAGATTCAGCGGAGGTGGCATCAAGCTAATAATATGGCGAAAGCCTATATGATGACCACTATGGCCTCTGACTTTCAGCTACAACATCAGTGGATGCAGACTATAGCTGAAATCATGAGGAACCTCGAGGAGCTCTTTAGTCAATCAAACCATTCAGGCCGTTTTGAGCGTGTGAAGAAACTCATAGCTTCTAGAATGACGGAGGATCTATGCGTGAGTATGTACTCGAGATGATTAATCATTTCAATGGGCTACAAATGTCAAAAACATGGACATTGAAAGGCTAACTTCTCTTTGTTGAAGAATGCTCAAGGTATTACTTCTGCTCTTGTTAAAGAAATATGTTTAAGTTCGAGTTCTACCCATAAGTGGGTAGTAGATACAAGCGCAACTAACCATATTTGTTGTTCCTTGCAGGGGTTCATGCGGACAAGGGAGGTGAGTAGAGGGGAGTTGAGCGTTGCTATGGGAACGGAAGCGCGAGCAGACGTTGCAGCCATAGGCGATGTTCATTTATCTTTTGAGAATTCAGTTTTAGTTTTGAGAGATGTTCTATATGTGCCAAACTTTCGGCGGAACTTGATTTCTATGGTTAAGTTGTGGAAAGACTGATATTCCATTCTTTTTTAGGGTTATGCGGCTTTTATGAAAGATGATAAGATTATTGGTTATGCACATGTTGTTGATTCTCTTTATACTATTTAGTGTTCACATGCTATGAGTGTAATACCCCGAACTTTTTTAAGTCTTTGAGAGCGTTTTAAATGCGTTTATACGTTTAAATAACGTGCCTTGAGTGATAAAAATTTTTTCAAGAAAAGATATTTTCTTGAAAAATGACGAAAATGCCCCAATATGCTTTGATGTGATTTTTCTCATTTCGATTATTCGAAATGAGTATGTGATGCATTGATTGAGCTTTATTATATGAGTTTGAGTATGAGTATGAATTTCGGAGAATTCTGAGAACTTTCACTTTTGACGAATAGTGACGATAAGCCGAGAAATCACTATTCACTGACGGACTTCAAATTTAGTTTAATTAGTGTCTTTTGAACCTAGAATTAATTCTAAGACCCTTGAGATATGTTAGAAATTTTTCTGAGATCACATGATAGAGTTTTAAAATTTATTCCTTAACGGTTTAATTAACCGAACGATTTTTAAGGTTTTCTTCGTTACTGGGAATTATGACCAAAAAATTAGATATTCAGATTCCTTGAATTATTTCGTGAGATATGAGATAGAGTTGAGGTATTTTCGATGTCGAGAATGAGTCGAGAAGAGTTTTTAGACGTTTTCAGAGTTAACGGAAAAACACGGATATTTTCTACCTGAAAACTTTTTCGTCCGGGAAAAATTATACCAGTTAAATTGAGATACTTTTACTTAATCTCTCTCCCTCTCTGTAATACTTCAATCTTTCATAAGTCTTTAAGTTCGTCTTAATTGAGTTTATGTACTTAATTGGGTGCCCTTGAGTGATAAAATCACCAAGAAAATAAATTTTCTTGCAAAAATTATCAAAATGCCCTTGAGTGTCTTTACGCGAATTCTCTTGTTTCGGTTATCCGAGTTCAATGTGTGATGAATTGATTAAGCATGAGTATGTGAGTTTGAGTTTGAGTTCGAATTTCGGAAAATTTTGAGGAAATTCATTTTTCAGTGAATAGTAATCGACGACGAAAATTCACTATTCATCAATTATTTCCGAATTTCGTCAAAATAGTGCATTTTGAACCTAGAATTCATTCTAAGACCATTGGTGCATGTTTGAAAATTTTCTGAGTTTGTTTAAATCGAGTTTGAATTTTATTTCTTTGAAGGAACGAATATAAATAGTAAATTTTTACGTTTTCTTCGTTATTCGGAATTTTAATCCGAAACTTGGATTCTTAGTATCCTTGATTTATTTTGTGAAGTTAGAGACGAAGTAGAGAGAATCCTGATTTCGAGAAAGAGTCGTGGTGAGTTTTAAATCGTTTGAAAGTTTAATGAGAAATTAGGGTTAAATTGCACCAAATAACTTTTTCTTCCGGAGAAAATTATATTGCGTTTTTAACTACCAGGTGCAACTAATTCAAATAAAAACCTATTCTACTCTCATTTCTCTCACTCTCTCACGCAACACCCTCTCTCTCTCTTAATCATCTCTCTAAATTATTCTCTCCAATTCTCTCTCTACTCTCTCTCTCCCATCCACCTCTCTCTCTCTCTCTCTCTCTCTCTCTCTCTCTCGGATGAACATACACACACTCACCATGAATTCCTCCATTGAAGACCAAGCTCTCAAGCTCTAAAGTTGCGAGGAATTTCACTACCGATCATCCAACGAGTAATCCGACAAGGTATTCTTAATCCCCTCCCTTGTGATTAATTCTAGACTAGGTTTATCCTCTCTCACTCCCCTTTAAATTTTGGCACTTCTATGCCATGGATGAGAGCTTGATTTCAACCAATTTTGGAGTCTATAAATCGATCTTAGCATAGTTTTATGCATGAAAATCGAGTTTAAAATCTTGATCATCAAAACTCTATTCCTACCGATTTCCATGTCTAAAAATAGGGGTTTCCATGTTTTTGTTTTGATCATGATTTGGATGATAATTTTGTGTTCTAAGGAGTGATCTAAGAATATCCATGTGTTGATTGAATGAGAAAATTTGAGATGAAACATACATGTATGTACCGAAAATTATAGGCCAAAATAGGGATTTTCATGTTAATGATTCAAGCATAATTTTAGTGTTTGATTTGTGTTCTAGAAATTAATCTAAGAGGATCTATGTATTGGATTAAAAGAGAATAAATCTCCCTTTCTATTAATGATGGAAACCGATGGAAAATGAGGTGTAAAATTAGGAAGTTTTGATGTGTGTTCTTGAGAAATGATTGAGAATGAATTTGATGATGTTGAATGAAAAAAATAAAAAATAAATAATAAATGATGAAGTATATATATGTGTGGACCGAAAATTTTATGGAAATTTGAAGTTTTGTGTGTTGATGTTTTTAGTTGGATTTGATATAAGAAAATGAGATAGGTGATAAAAGAAATGGAAGAAAGAAATTATTGGATATAATTTTCTTAAGAAAACCGAAAATTGAGTAAGAATGAAGAATATGATGTTCTTGATGTTCTCGAAGATGTTCTTGAGGAAAAGGTGATATTTTGATGATATTGGTTAGATGATGCATGATTTGATGGAATTAAAAGTGTTAAAATAAAAAGAAATAGAAGAATGAATTTTTAATGAATTTTTAGGTATTTTTAATAATTAAATTCTGATTAAAAGTGATAATCAAGGTTGATAGTTCTTGATGATTCATGTTAGATTTGATGAATGTGATGAATCGATGATGAAGAGGAAGTTAAAACAATTAGAGTTTCTTTTCGAAATTTTTAAATTCGAGTTAAGATGAAAAAGTTGTCGAGAATCGAGATCGTTAATGGAAAATCAAATTTAAATAATAAGAAATGAGAAATAATGTAAAGAAAATGAAAAATGAGAAGAATAATCGAGTTAATTAAAAGTAATTAGACGTCATTAGAATCTTTTTATCGAGTTAATAAGTTTCCGAGCAATGACGCGTTTTACGAGAAAAAGACGAAAACCTTATTTAGTAAAATTAGTTTTTGGACTTTAATTTCCTATTGAATGATTAAAGTTATGAATTATTAAAAGAGAATGAAATTAATTTCATAAATATTTAATAATTTATATTTTCTAGAAACTCAGTAGAGTCGAGTTAGCATAATTCAATAACCGAGTCTTGAATGATTAACCGAGTTTATAATTATGATTAAATAATTAATTTAATTTTCTAGAATTTTCTAGAATATTTTATTATATTTTAAAAAAAATTCTTTTTCCTAATAATTATCGCAGTCGATTGTTTACGTGTTTGTGAATGTTCGATTCTTGATCTGAAAGTTTGTTTGTGAATTATTTGTGATGTTAGAAACTGAAAATTAATTTCATAATTTTCTGAGTTCGTTTAACTCGAGAAATCGAGAAAAACGAGACGTGTGATGTGAATAGTAATTTTCTGTCTTATGTGGATTATTTTATTAATAAAATATTTAGATATTTTTTTCAGGTCAAGTACTTGATTTCTGAGTCTGTTGGTTTAGTACTTGGATAGAATCGAGAAACCAAGAAAGATCGAGTTAGATAAGTCGAAATAAGTTGAGAATCCAGAAGTCCTTCAGCCGAGCGTTAGAACAGGTTTTTCGTTTTCGAGAAATAGAACTCGTCCTTATAAGAATGTTAATCTTGAAGGAATGAGTGAAGTTCGATAGTAAGAAGCGAGTGGAGTCTAGAAGTAAGCAGTGAGACGAAACGAGGTATTCCGAGCAGAACCACCGGACGACAAGTGGGCTTTCTGAACCGAAACTCAACGATGAATGCGCAATTTATTTTATTTATATGCGCTTTTATTTAAAGTTGATTAACTTGCCTAAGTTTGATATTTTGGTATGTAATCCTTTACTTGTATTATGTGAGTATGTCCTGTGGACGCACGGGATTAAGTCCTGTACAAGACGGGACGATGCATGCATTAGATTAGGTGACCGTGACCCTTATTACAACCTAGCCGGTCGTTAAATAACTGTGAGCCTCCCTAGGCAGGTTATGAAAAGGCTGTGAGCTCTGCTTTGATTGGGCCGATCACGGTGCTCGAGAAGGAGGCCTACTTCTCGACACCACAAGAAGACAAGACGCGTAGATGGATTTTTACCGTATAAATGGTTGCAACCAATTTTAGAAAATAAATGAACGAGTTTTTAACTGCCACAAGTCGTAAATTCTTTAAATGATTTATCTAACGTTTGTGATGCAGCGGCAAGGCAAGTTCAATTATATAGCTCTATCGAGCGAGTTTTGAAAATATTTTGGCATGTGTTCACTGAGTACGAAGTACTCACGCCCTGCATGTTATTTCTACAACGTGCAGGTTAGCTCGGATGAGGAAGGATGCGGTGTGCTTGGGGTGACTCATTGCTATCCACTCTCTAAATAAATGTTTAAGCTTGAGGTTATATGTCTTCACACATATAACCTTGGGATTTGAAGTCGATGATTATAATTCCGCTGCAACTCCATCATTTAAAGATAACCCCGCCTTGCATGATCGGTCCCTGAAAGATGAAAGAGCCCGTGAGCTCAGTTAATTTCTTAAAACCTTTCTGAATTCCACCTAAAACTCGTTGGAATCATCTAACGATTCATCGTATTCCTTTCACCACCACTTGACAATTAAAAGTTAAAAATTGGCCCACTTTGTGAATGCAAACATTTATTGATAACCAAACCTAATCCATTTTTAACTCGATATCCAAAAACCTGGACAAATGTTCGTTTCTTGAGAAATTATTAATTGATACCACATTATTTGTGAGTATGTCGGGTTATTGATGTTATTCTTCAAATATAGAGCATGTTCCTTTGAGTAAAAGTTAGTTGTTCCACCTCACTGTCCCTTGCTTTCTAGTCATTTTAATACACTAGAAATTGGGCTGTGACATGATGGTATCAGAGCAGGTTATCTGCTCTGAAGCTTAAACTTTTCTAAAAGTCGAGTTTAGATTTGCATTCCATAGACTTATTCAAATATTCCTTAAATTCATTTGAGTAATCCTTGAATTTATCTGAGTCGACAGCGAGCCAAGCACCCCACCTCATCCAGCTACTAGGTACGAAAATTTTCAAAAATTTTCAAGAGATTTAGAATTTATTTTAAAGTATAAATAAGATTAAATTTGGAAAAAGAAAAGAAAAGAAAGATTTTTGCCAAAGCAAGATAAAAGAGAAAATTTTTTAAAGTAAAGCAAAATTTTATTATCCGAGCAAGGAAGGGAAAGAGTAGGACGAAGTTCGATTAGTGCAATTTTATGCGATCGAGTGAGATTTGAAATGAATATGAGAAAATCGAATAGAGAATGTTTTCCTGAGTAAGAAAGAGTAAGAGTTGGGTAAAGAGATAGAATAATCAAGCTATTGTGAAATTATTTCAATAATCAAGTAAGATTCGAGGCAAGTTTGAGTTATAGAAGTGATTGTACAACACGATTAATATCATGAGAAATTTCTATAAATTGTTGCGATGGACGTGATGGTTGTGATGATAGGATGTTTGTCAAGAATGATTGAGTTTGAATGTTTAAAATATGTAGGATGCCTAACGACGAGAATTTAACCACTAAGCAAGAATTCGATTGTATACAGAAAAGTCATTTTGAAAACCTAGCCGAATTTCTAGTACGTTATCACAAGTTATGGCTAGTAGTTCAGTACCTTGGAGTTAGCCCCATTGAGGGAATGACCCACCTAGTCAATGTCCTCCCGGACGAATGGACCGAATGGGCAGCATCATTAATACCCACTTATGCGAGACAGCAGCACGGTAGTGTATACTGGCTAGGAGACTGCAAAGGATTTATAGCAACAACAACTGATCAGTTTATGCGTTTTGGTGAACCCCGGCCAAGGCCGTTTGTTGAGAATCAAGATGGGTTTGTTCCTTATGAGATGCCTCCGTCGCCTCGACTTCCCCCAAATACTATACGAAACTTTTTGGTGAATTTTCCTGCAAGTAATGCTTATCCATTCGAGTTCAACGCGGCATCGAGTTCACGAAGAATGCAACTTGATGGACCCTACAATCTTTTTTCAGCTTTACCCGCTCCAAGCATTGACCTTAATACGGCCTACTCCTTGAGTCGAGAAAGGTCCGTTAACAATTATGCCGAAGAAGCAATGGTAGGAAGAGGCTACCTTCAGCCAATATCAAGAATCCGTCTAGGATCGCCACAAGCCCCTATGTTGAGACCCGAGCAAGGGTTTCCACTTGAGATTGGAAACGATAAGGACGTGTCAACCAACCTTCGATTGTGTACTGGCAATAACGATGAAACACCTCCTTACGACAACGATGATGATATTAAGACGCCATCATGGATTACCCCAGTAACCCCAGAGGATGATCGAACTCGTGCCAATTAGTTGGCAACCATGGATGAAAGCAAACATGAAGATAACTCGAGAGAGAAAGTCGACGTTTATATGTAAATTAAGACAGGTCGCACGAAGGAGAAGATAAAACGTCGCGTAGATGTTAGGAAAAATTTTGAGTGTAATTATTCCTGCTTCTTGTAAAGTCCTCAAAAGAGGCCACTGTCGGGTGAAATATGAATAAATCGTAAGTTTTTGCCTTGAATTAATTGTAAGGTTTAAGATATAAGCAAGAGAGTTTAAAGGTTGAGAACCGAGAAAAGAGAAAAGATAAGAATCAAATTGAGATCAATATTAGAGGATAAGTATAATATGTTGTTGCTTTTAAAAAAAAATGCTTTCAAACAATAATTGCGGCAAATTTTGAGATAATAAATGAGAGTATATATTAGAAAATAAAGATTTATGAGAAATGATTTTATCAAGATCGTCAAAGATAACGAAAATGAGCAAAGTTGTCTTATGATAAGTATTTGAAGTAATAAGCATAAAAAGTAAGCAGACGTGAAGTGAGAGATAGCAATCGGAATATATTCCGAAATATGAAAATAAAGTATACCTAAGTAAGGATGAGGTATTAAAATCGATTTAAGAAGTTTTTGAGAAAATAAGTAAGTATTTTATTAGAGAAGAAATATTAAATAGAAACAAGAAGGGGATTGAGTGCTATAAATTGTCTTGAAACCAGAAAATAAATAATGAAAATGATATCAGTATCGTTTCTCTGATTAATTAAAAACTTAAGAGCGTGGGCATTAAGTGGAAGAGGTTTATAATAAAGATAATTAGTATTATTTTTGAAGAAATGAGAGAACAAGTTTGAGCGAAGAGTAATGATTGGAGTTTTAGAAATGAAAAATTCGTTCTTTCCATTAAAGAAGATATTTTGGCAGATTAAGAAAATAATTTTGAAAGATATGAAAGCAATCGCTAATTTTTTTTTTTAAGTCGATAATATTTTGATTTCAGTAAGTATTCTTTAATGAAGTTAATTTCTCTAGAAATTCCTTTCGAATCTTTAAAAAGAAATAGTTTGGATTAAATAGTATGTCGGTGCGGTTGAGAAAGAAGAAATGAAAGAATAAGTGAGGGAGATTAATAGTTGAGTACGACTACATGAAGGAAATATTTTATTTTTCCTTAAATAATAAAAAAGGGGATAATCAAAATGGAAGATAATCAAACTATTTGATAAGTTAATCTTTCGCCAGTCCGAGTGAACTAAATTGCGTTAAAAGTCCTTAATTAAGAACGTAACGCAAGAATGGATATATATAGATGGAAAAAGGATCACATTATCAATAATTCCTCGATTCTAGAGTTGGATGACGACGACCACAACGCCTTAATTTTTCCATCCAACTGAAGGAAAAGCAGGTTTAAAGCAACCATCCGAGAGAAAAGCAACGGTATAAAAGAAATAGATAGAGTTGAGATCAAACGAGAAGGAAAAATTCCAAGATGTCAATCAAGGTAATGCGTTTTTCCGAAGTAATCACGCTAGAGCTAAAATCCAAAGAAATCTCGCAAGCGATAGTTTAATGATGTGTTGAGAACTAATTTGATTAAATGAGAGCGTATCGTAGTCGCTTATAAGTGCTTGCGTAATTATCTTCAAGATAAAAGCAGAAGAGGTAAATTGGATAACGCCGCGATAATTTTCATGAGTTTTCCTCGATTTAAAAATCAAAATCAGGAAATCCTAAAATAATCGAAAAGTACATACCGAAGAGTTATCAAGAGCGAAAAGCAAATGAATTTGTGAGTCTGAGTCAAAGAGAAGAATGATAGTAGTCAAGTGTGATCGTGATTTTTGTGAGTTAGCTTGTTTCGCCCCGAAAAGGTGAATACGGACGAGAAGACGTGCGTTTGATTTGTGCTATTTTGAGACGCAATATTCGAATAAATTCTTGCAAGCCAGAGTGGTCTGACTTCTGTCGAAGTTTTTAGATCGAGCCCTAGATGTGAATTTGGTCACGCCAACGAGAAGAGAATTGCATTCCTTAGTACCTTCTTAATTTCATGGACAAAAGACGAAAGCCGCAACCCTCCCCACGTGGGTAGATAATAAAGAGAAAACAAAAGTGAAGTGGTGAAAATCACCAGTGTAAGAGGATGTGGCATGAAAAAAGACAACACCAGCCACAGCAGCCTCTTTGACAAGAGTAGCCATGCCAAAAGAGAATTATCGTGATGAAGCAGAAAGTTGGAAGCCAAGGACCAGGGAAAAACTTCACGAGTATGATCAAGCGACAAGATGTGCAAAGTTGATATTGGTACATCGCACTTGTTTTCAGCAAGTGTTTACGAAGATGCCTTTGGCCTAGTCAGAAAAAAGTCGAATCGGAAGTTTAGAGTGTCGACCCCTTTGGGTAAGATTGCGATAATTTCGCAACGTTTAGATGCGATTAGTGGTAGATTTTTTTATAACCCAGAAGAAAATAGCTAACCGAAGTTCATAGTATTGAGAAGAAAAAGGAGAAGAGATTGCCAATTATTCTGGCTATAAGAGAAGAAAAGTGATGAAGAGGAACGATACATTTGTGTATCAAAATACAGATAAGGAGCAAGAGTTAAGTATCGATGATGTAGCAGTAGTTAGAAAGTAAGAAGATGTTTTTCGAGAAGTACTGCCGAAATGCCACTCGATGGGCAATTGAAGTACACGATTGATTTAGAAATGGAGCAGCCCTATGGCACCAAAGGAGCTTCGAGAGTGAAAGGTTCCATCATAAGAGACGTTGAATTTAGATTCCTTCGATTGAGTGCAGCCCCGCGTGAAGCGCCAACTATGTGATGAAGACAAAAGACTGTAGTCTGAAGATGCATACGGATTGCCAAGAGCTTATCGAAGATCGCCTAGAAAAGATGATGAGTTGGAGAAAGTGAAACTCAAAGTTTGAAAGGAAAGAGTTGATGATTTTTGAGAAGCGAATATCAACGCTTTGTCATTTTATATTAGCATCTGCGTACCCAATGACGAAGAGCTTAGAAAGAAAGTTATGAGAAAAGCTCATGATGTTCCTTAAACTGGAATCCAGAAAATGCGATGATGAATCGGAATTTGAAGCAATAGTTCGAGTGAGAATGAGTGAAACGCGAAGTAGCAATGTTTGTAGAAAGTCGTTAGTAAGTGAGCAAGTGAAGTCTCTGCATCAGAAACCTTTACGGTCCGTTGCAACCTTTTTCCAATCCCAAAGTAGAAATGAGATGATTTTGATTTTTGCAATACGTTTGTGCGAAGTTCTGAGTTTGATGACGTTAGATCGAGATTCCAAGATTTTCAAGAAAGAGTTGAGTAAGCGATGCTAGAAGGTAAGTCCGAAAGGTTTTCGCTTACCTCCCACAGACGGATGATTAGTCTGAAAGGACTACCCAGATTTCAGAAGATATATCGAGAATAGTTATTCTAGATTAAACGACAATTGAGAGCAAAGTTAAATCCCTTGTTTATTTTGCCTATGGCAGCGACTTATTCAAAAGCGATTAGGATGGCCTCGTACAAAGCTTTCTTTAGAAGTAAGCATTGTTCTCCACTTTACTGAAAGTGAAGTAATTGAGAGAAAAGTTATAACACCTGAAGGAGTTAAAGAGATGTTAGAATTTGTTTGTCAGATTTGAGGGAATATAAATAAAGTCGTGAGTTGATCAAAAGTTCTAAATCGTTGATCGAAGGTTAAAGTTAGAATTCACATTTAGAGATAAAAAGTTTTCTGAAAATGTTTCCTTCGAGAGAAATCCGCCGTTTAAGCGCAAAGAGAAAGTTTAAATCGTACTCCCAGGCGGGATACTTAACACGTTAGCTACAACATTATAGACAATCCCATCTATATTATAGAAAATAGAATATGGAATTCAAACCCATATATATATATAACCGTTCAAAATCCTAAGAGAAGATCCGTACCGTTTCTTATAACTTAGCATTGCCGCCAAGTTGTGAGAACAAAGTTTTCACACACCTTAGATGCGTAAGCTTATCTTCGATCCGAAGCGAGTAGACTGTCAAGAAGACGCAGCCTTTGAGCCAGATTCGAGTCGCGAGAACAGACCCGAGGAGATTTTGAATTATAAAATCCAGCAGTCAAATGCGAAGTTAACTTCCTTAGTTATGATCTTGTCACAACCCCAAATCCCGAGGGACAGCAAAGCCGGGGTACGACTAGGAGTTGGATTAAAGAGGCGGGGGAGAAAGGGGAATAAATGAATAAACACACTAACTAACAATAATAAACAAACTAATTACTATGAACTGACTTCATTTAATAAAAAGAGAGTCGATCTCGAAGGATCGCTCGACGTAGATGTTTCAGGGTAAACTCGGTATTAAGTATGAGACTTAAACAAAAGGATTTATACATAAAAAAGAAATAGTTTTGCAGCGAAAAATGTAGAACTTAAACACTGATCTTCTTTCCTATGTACGACTCTACTCAACCTCCGCCGCTCCCGTCACTCAACCTGCACATTTTATAAAACACAAGCAGGGCTAAGTATAAACATACTTAGTGGGCACATTGCCGAAAACATATCATAAGGTATAGATTAATCAGGCATATAAATAGCGGATTAGGGTTTTTCATCAAATGCCCGTGCCTACTAAACATTTTTTCTTTTCATAAACATAGCTGATCAGCATTTTTCTGTTGTTACATTGAACTTGCCCATTTTAACGCCGGGGAAGAGTTAACTTCTTCCGCGCACGTTCCTCACTGTGGCTGGCTACCCCTCAACATGGTACCACATACACCGGCTACCGTATACACTAACTCTGGAAAACAGTCGACTAACTCAGAGTCCGATCGATTTAGTTAGCAGTCGGCTAACTCAGAATGGCACAACGGAACTCACATAAAACAAATCATTTTATGCACTGATAATCACTTTGAAATACACTTATAAAAGCAGTAGATAAATATTTTTGAGCATCGCTCATTTGATTTGATATATAGAAAAGCCCACCTTAGGCGATATACAAAACAACTAAAGCTTCCGTCTTCGGTCTTCCGTCCTATCCTTGATTCCGACTTCCTCCTTTTATCGCAAATAAACAAACTTTAATAATCGATCGAGACGATTAAAGAAAAGACATTCGGATTCGGTTTAAGACTTTTAGGCATTTGCACTTTAACTAATTTCTTTTGATTAACGAAGAAACGAGACTCGAACACATCTTGTTTAAAACTAACTTGGTTCCTTACTCGACATTTAGATTATAACGGAAGTCGATAACTCTCAACGACTTAAAAGTTCTTAAGGAATTAAGTTGAAAAGAATTCAACTTAAGAAAAATAGGTTTCGGAAAAATTCTGCACAAGGCAGTAACTATGGAGTTCATACAGAACAGATTTCTCCGAAACAGGGGATCAGTTTGGTACCAAAAGAAAGCTACGGATGTCTAGTTTAATGTCCAATTTACGGATCTCAATTTCGCTGAGCGAGCAGGAAGTTATGACAATTTCCGTAACGTATCGCAAAATAGTCCGAGTGAAACCCTAGGTGCTCGTAAACTCGACACACGACTCCCTAGGTTCGACAAATGCTATACCACTTTTATACTCACGAAATTCCAGTCTCAAGACAGTTAATACGCGCAATCATTCATCATGAACTCCTTTATATTTCTCGATTAAAAACACGACGTATACTTCATCGTCCTTTTCAACCAACCAATTACTAAACCATTTCAATTCAAATTCACTTTCATTCTTCAGTTTCTAGTTTATAAATTATAATTTATATCATCTCATATCTCGAATGGAAAAATCACCAACTACAAACTCGTTCATTTATCAACATCAATCATTAATATCCGATTAGTTTCCTTATTCGACTTTCCTATCGACAATTAGACTCGATTTCTCGTCTCTTACCAAAATTTCAACTTTCTTAGAATTCGTTCAAATTTTCCTATTACGTTCCTTAACTACTAAGATTAACATATGTTTTCAAATCATAAACCTAAATCATTATCCAATCTCAACTTATCGACGATTCTTCGTCTCTTACTAAAATTTTGACATTCTCCGATTTTGCTCAAACTTTCCAATAACGTTCAATAACTACCAAGATTTACCAATACGAAAACCATATACTCAAATTATTATCGAACCTTAACTTATCATCGGTTCTTTGTCTCTTACGATTTCTATTTTATTTTTAGAAAAATCCAATTAAATTATATAATCATCTATACACTTACTACATCTCATTTATATAATCACTTCATACAAATCATAACAAATACTACATCAAATCCCTATTTATTTCTCTCTTACATTTTGGTTTCTATTTTTAGAAAAATCTAAATTAATTCATACACTCATCTATCAATACATAGAACACAAATCCACCAATCAATCATCTAAAAATCGAACTAAACATTAAACCCCTAATTCCTTTAAATTTTCGGTAATATGCAATTAATTGGGAGGATGATTTCCACATGATTTCTATCCATGAAATCCATTCCTAAGCATGATATAACATGTATTAATCTTAGAACATCATGCTACTTCTTCATGAAAATTTCGAAAATGACAAGACTTGAGGGAAAGAAGTTTTGTTCGGTTCAATCCATAGAGGAAGCTCTTACCTTGACGTCTATGGACTCGGAAATAAGATCGATCGGAAGATGAACTAGTTGTGGAGCTTGAGAGCTTGAAGAATGATCAACAATGGTGGAAGAGAAAAATGAGAGAGAGAAGAGAGGAGAGTGGCGGTCATGAAGGGAGAAGAAAGAGAGAAAGTGATGAGGTGTTAGATAAATATAACATAAAGTAGGAAATATCTAACAAGGTGAATCATGGGGCGTAGGTGACGGTTTAAAGGGATATTTTTTGTCGAAAATATCGCGTTTTACGGGTCTAATACGACGTATATAAATCGAGAAATTATTTTCTTAGATGGTTACGTTTTTTATGAAATCTAATTCGGCCATTAGATTAGAAATAAATCTCTTACTCGGAAAGCATAATTCGTTTTCCAAAATCTGATAAAAAGCCCGGACTTCACAGTCCAAAATTCGCCCGAAAAAATAATAAAAACTGACTTTTTTCGGTAGACTCGTATCGCAGAAAAAGTGAATGTAAAGTCTGACGGTTTTTCGATCTGAGTTTTCGAACGAAAATTCTATCGGACGCGAAAACCCTAATACAGTAGTCGTTCAACCGACTTCTGGAATTTATTTTCAGAAATAGATTTCACCGTTAGTCTTAGAATTGAAAATCCTTAACTTAGGCGTGCAAAGCCTTAATTAATAATTAATTTTTATTTATTTCTCGTCGGAAGAAAATATCTGGTGTATTACATCCTACCCCTCTAACAAGAAATTTCGTCTCGAAATTTGCATATCTTCTTTAAACCGTTTGGGGTACTTCTTTCTCATCTCTTCTTCGAGTTCTCACGTGGCTTTTTCTTGCCCGTGGTGACTTTATAATACTTTTACTAACTGCGTTGACTTGCTTCTTAACTCTCGTACTTTTCGATCCAAGATCGATTGCGGTCTTTCTTCATAACTTATAACTTAAATCGAAATCAAGAACTACGTCTTGCTGAAGAATCATGTGTTTAGAATCGAACACGTACTTTCTCAAATGAGATACACAAACATAATAACATTCCATAGACTTGGCGACAAAGCCAATCTATACACATTGGAAACTATCTTTTCAAGATATCTACTAATTATATAAATCTTTGCCTAAGTTTTATACTTGACATGAAATTAATAATATTATCCTTAGAAGGATAATCATGAGGAAAGTCTTGTCCTCATTCTCTAAGTTTTAAGTCAGATTGACATACATCGCTCAAGACTTTCGTCACTTCTAGACTTCCTTCACTTTGGTTCGAAACTGACGAAAGAATTCATCTTTCATTTTACTGAGTGAATCTAGTTCGAGATTCCTTCTTTCATCTACTTCATTATGATAAAGCGATTATCCAAACTTCTTTCTATACAAGGCCTCGTAAGGCGCAATACTTAACATCGTCCGACAACTATTATTGTAAGCAATTCAATCAACGGCAAAGTATTCTCTCAGCGTGCACTTCGATGTAATACTATCGTTCTCAACATATCTACGAGTATTTGAATCGTTCTCTCGAATTGTCCATCCGTTTGAGGGTGATAAAGCAGTACTAAACTAAGTCTTGGTACTTAATTCTTTCTGTATAGTGATCCAAAATCTTGAAGTGAATTCGGCATCTCTATCAGACGTTATTGACTTTGGTATTCCGTGCAGACGTACAATCTTACGGATATTCAACTGTGCTAGCTTTTCTAATCCATAGGTAATTGGAATTAGTAGAAAATGAGCTGATTTTGTGAGTCTGTCTATAACTATCCAGATGGCAGTATTTCCTTTCCTAAACTTGGGCAAACCGTCACAAAATCCATGGCTATATCTTCCCACTTTCATGTTGGAATACTTAATGGTTGCAACATTCTTTGCGGTATTGGTATAAAGCTTTCACTTGTTGGTAAGCCTAACATTGTTCTATAAATGAGGTAATATCTCATTTCAATCCGTTCCACCAGAAATCCTTTCCTAAATCTGGATACATCTTCGTACTCCCTGGGTACGCGGTATATGGTGTATCGTGCCTCACTCATGATATCGTTTTTCAATTTGTCGTCATCAGGGATACAAAATCTACTTTCAAATATGATCTCATTATTTGGTGCTTCGGAATAACCGTCCGGTTTATCCGTTCTTATCCTTAGTCGTAGTTTCTTGAGCGACTCATCCTTTCTCTGGGCACTTATGATTCTCTCTCGTAAGTCCGGTGTAGCTACTAGTACCGCTATTTGGCTAGTTATCGTCTTAGGCGTATTGAGCACTTTAAAAAAAATTCATTATCTCAAATTCTTGTACAAGTGTTTCTTCCTTGATAAAGAGACACCCTAACTTGGTTGGAGCCTTGCGACTAAGCGCATCGGCTACTACGTTTGCTTTTCCTGGATGGGAGTTGATACCAAAATTATAATCCTTGACTAATTCGAGCCATCATCTTTGTCTTATATTCAATTTCCTTTTTGCTTGAAAAGGTACTTCAAACTCTTGTAATCTGTAAAAATCTTATCTCTTACACCATAGAGGTGATGTCTCCAAATTTTCAACGTATGCACAACGGCTGCTAGTTCTAAATCGTGGATTGGATGATCGATTTAATGGGGTCTAAATTGTCGTGAAGCTTAAGCTATTTCCTTCTTGCATTAATATGCACCCTAATCATTTTCTTGAAGTATCTATATAGACTACGTATTCCTTATTCGCTTCGGGAAGCGCTAACTCTGGTGATGTGGTTAACTTTTCCTTGAGTGTCTGAAAACTTCTTCTTGCATTTGTCAGTCCATTTGTACTTGTTTTCCTTCCGAAGTAGTTGCGTCATAGGTCTAGCAATTGTAGAAAATCACTAAATAAAACGTCTATAATAGCCAGCTAAACCTAACAAACTCCTAATCTCGTTTAGGTTTGGTTGGTGTCTTCCAGTTGCGTACTGCCTCTACTTTGGCAGGATCCACCTTGATGCCTTCTGCTGATACTATATGTCCAAGAAACATCATTTCTTTCAGCCAAAACTCACATTTACTGAATTTGGCATTAAGTTTCTCAACTCTAAGTGTTTCTAACACTATTCGCAAATGTTCTTCGTGCTCCTTCTCATTTTTGGAGTAAATGAGAATGTCGTCAGTGAAAACTAAGATGAATCGTCTAAGTATGGGTGAAAAATTCTATTTATGAGATTCATGAATACTGCGGGGCGTTAGTCAAACTAAATGGCATAATTAGGAATTCGTAATGGCCATATCTGGTTCGGAATGCAATTTTAGGTATGTCTTCGGGTTTAACTTTTCAATTGGTGATATCCGGATCTTAAATCTATTTTTGAAAATATACTTGCGCCTTTAAGCTGATCAAAAGAGGTCTTCTATCCTTGGCAAAGGATATTTATTATTAAGGGTGAACTTATTCAACTTGTGATAGTCTATGTACATCCTCATAGGACCATCCTTTCTCCTAACGAACAAAACAGGTGCTCCTTATGGTGAAACGCTCAGTCTAATGAAACCAACATCTAACAACTCTTGCAGTTGGATCTTAAGCTCTTCTAATTCCTTCGGGCTATGCTCCATACCAAATGGCACAGTAAATAGATAATCAATCCATCCCATGGATTATATTTATGTCAAGAACTTTCATTAACACTTTACTTTAAGTGTCCACTTACTTACTAAACCTTTTTCCACTTAAGTAAGTTCACGGAAAAGAAACAGATAATAACTCCAATACTAGTTCTATAATTTTTTTTTATCTTCTCAAGTTTTAAACAAGAATATTCATCTAAACATGATTAGAAGAAACATTTACGAGATATGAGTAGTACGAGTACTGGGTCATATATACATATGCGTCGTACGAGTACTGTTTTACCTCCAACGAGGACTTATACAAAAACTAGACTATGACTAGTCTGAGTTAGGCCCACTACCTGCCTAGTGACCCTTACCCTTATTCTGCTTATCCAACCATTGAAACTGTTGTTGCTGTGGATGTAGCTGAGCCTGAATAGCTCTCAAGGGTTGGGGCTGACCATACTGATTTGGTCCCGCCGTTTGCAACGGTTTCGGGCAATCCCTCTTCCTGTGCCCATTTTGTCCGCAGTTAAAGCAAACACCCGTGCCTGCCTGACAAACACCGGGATGCGTCCCATTACAATTAGGACAGATAGGGAAATTGATCTTTCCTTGGTTATTTCCTTGCTGCTGTCCTGATCGGTTATTCTGAATTGGCTGCTGAAAGCCATGCTAATTTCCACTCTGGTTTCCCTGATTATTGTAGTGCTGATAGTAGCCACTGTTGTTTCCTCCTTCCCATTTCCGTTTCCCTTGATAGTTACTATTATTGTTGTTGTTGAAATGGCCTTGATTCTGAGTCTGGTTTGGGGTTGGTGTGGTTGTCACGACTTTCCTTTCGTCAGGCACTACTGCCTCCATTTCTAGCGCTCGTCCTAGTACCTACGTGTAGCTCAGTCCTCCGTGACTGGCTAGTGCCACTCCTAGTTCGTGTCTAAGTCCTCCACGGAACTTCTTTGCTATCTTCTCGTCGGTATCTACCTGCTCGGGTGCATACCTTGACAATTCACGAAAGGTTGCATCATATTCAGTCACTGTCATCTTCCCTTGCTTTAGATTGTAGAATTCTGCTTCCTTCTTTGCTCTATAGGTTTTTGGAATGTACTTGTCGTAAAATGCTTCCTTAAACTCATTCCAAGTAAACTGAGCCAGATGCTCTGTCGGAATAGCTTTCTGCCTAGCTTCCCACCAGAAATCAGCTGGTCCGGTGAGTTAAAACGCAACACACGAAAGGCGCTCCTCATCAGTATATCTGAAAAGTTTAAAAATCCTTTCAATGGCTCTTATCCAGAGCTCAGCATCGCTCGGGTTTCCAGATCCATTAAAGACAGGTGGGTTTCTTTTGAGGAAAAGATCCTCAATGTCACGATGTTGGGGTGGTGGTGGTGGTGTAGGTGAAGGGGTTTCTTGACGTTGTTGCTCTTCTTCCTTCTCATGATGTCTATGACCTCTTCCAGGTCCTCTAGGTCAACCAGATCCTCTTCTTCTGTTATTCACTACTCTTGGCGGCATTTTTGTAACTAAAGAAATCAAGAATTTCTTATTAACACTTTGCTTTAGACCATTCACATACTTATTTCTTTCTCAACCTTAACCTTGAGCATCTAGCAATTTTTAAGAAATTGCACTCAAACACTTATATATATATAAAAAAAAAATTCGATACTTTCCATCCTTTAACTTATTATACTTGTTTCTTTATTATCATTTCCTTGAAGAAAACTGGTAATGGCTCTTTTAATTATTAAAACAAAGTAGAGTCGACTTTGTTCATGTTACTTATACGAAAGTAACATTCGTCTCTTATTCGCTTTTGATTCTCTTTATTCTGTCCTTCCTGTTCCGATTGTCTCTCGAATATTTCGGAACTAATGCTTCTTATAACGTCTATGTTCTCAAGAAATCAGGAAAGCCTTAGAAATAGTCTAGATTCTCATGCTAACAAATCGTCTCAATTAAAAAAATTATAACCCACATAATTTCACATAATATCACAAAGGTATAACAATCACACTTTAATCAGTTCATACTTTTACTCAGCAAAAGTATAACTATCATTCTTCAATTAATTCATACTCGGTACTCAACAAAAGTATATCTCATACTTCAATCAATTCATACTTGGCACTATTTGTTCTTAACATGCTTGCATACTTATTCACAAATTCTTCTTAAAAGAAATCATACTTCTGAAACTCTTTCCTTTCTTTCCTTTCTTTCCTTCTTTGGTTGAGTCGACGTAGCGGGAGGTTGAGTTGTCGTCTACACTCTTAAACTTAGTGTTACGACCTAACTTTACTTGAAAGAAGACTTAGGTGTAGAGCATATACAAATACTCCACCTTACTACTGAAAGGAACTTGTATGCAGAGCAAAAACGATTGCTCTGATACCACTCTGTCACAGCCCCAAATCCCGAGGGACGGCAAAGTCGGGGTGCGACTAGGGGTTGGATTAAAGAGGCGAGGGAGAAAGGAGAATAAATGAATAAACACACTAACTAACAACAATAAACAAACTAATTACTATGAATTGACTTCATTTAATAAAAAGAGAGTCGATCTCGAAGGATCGCTCGACATAGATGTTTCAGAGTAAACTCGGTATTAAGTATGAGACTTAACCAAAAGGATTTATACATCAAAAAGAAATAGTTTTGCAGCGGAAAACGTAGAACTTAAACACTGATCTTCTTTCCTATGTACGACTCTAATCAACCTCCGCTGCTCCCGTCACTCAACCTGCACAGTTTATAAAACACATGTAGGGCTAAGTATAAACATACTTAGTGGGCACATTTCCAAAAACATATCATAAGGTATAGATTAATCAGGCATATAAATAGCGGATTAGGGTTTTTCATCAAATGCCCGTGCCTACTAAACATTTTTTCTTTTCATAAACATAGCTGATTAGCATTTTTCTGTTGTTACATTCAACTTGCCAATTTTAACGCCGGGGAAGAGTTAACTTCTTCCGCGCACGTTCCTCACTGTGGCTGGCTACCCCTCAACATGGTACCACACACACCGGCTACCGTATACACTAACTCTGGAAAACAGTCGACTAACTCAGAGTCCGATCGATTTAGTTAGCAGTCGGCTAACTCAGAATGGCACAACGGAACTCACATAAAACAAATCATTTTATGCACTGATAATCACTTTGAAATACACTTATAAAAGCAGTAGATAAATATTTTTGAGCATCGCTCATTTGATTTAATATATAGAAAAGCCCACCTTAGGCGATATACAAAACAACTAAAGCTTCCGTCTTCGGTCTTCCGTCCTATCCTTAATTCCGACTTCCTCCTTTTATCGCAAATAAACAAACTTTAATAATCGATCGAGACGATTAAAGAAAAGACATTTGGATTCGGTTTAAGACTTTTAGGCATTTGCACTTTAACTAATTTCTTTTGATTAACGAAGAAACGAGACTCGAACACATCTTGTTTAAAACTAACTTGGTTCCTTACTCAACATTTAGATTATAACGGAAGTCGATAACTCTCAACGACTTAAAAGTTCTTATGGAATTAAGTTGAAAAGAATTCAACTTAAGAAAAATAGGTTTCGGAAAAATTCTGCACAAGGCAGTAACTATGGAGTTCATACAGAACAGATTTCTCCGAAACAGGGGATCAGTTTGGTACCAAAAGAAAGCTACAGATGTCTAGTTTATTGTCCAATTTACGGATCTCAATTTTGCTGAGCGAGCAGGAAGTTATGATAATTTCCGTAACGTATCGCAAAACAGTCCGAGTGAAACCCTAGGTGCTCGTAAACTCGACACACGACTCCCTAGGTTCGACAAATGCTATACCACTTTTATACTCACGAAATTCCAGTCTCAAGACAGTTAATATGTGCAATCATTCATCATGAACTCCTTTATATTTCTCGATTAAAAACACGACATATACTTCCTCGTCCTTTTCAACCAACCAATTACTAAACCATTTCAATTCAAATTCACTTTCATTCTTCAATTTCTAGTTTATAAATTATAACTTATATCATCTCATATCTCGAATGGAAAAATCACCAACTACAAACTCATTCATTTATCAACATCAATCATTAATATCCGATTAGTTTCCTTATTCGACTTTCCTATCGACAATTAGACTCGATTTCTCGTCTCTTACCAAAATTTCAACTTTCTTAGAATTCGTTCAAATTTTCCTATTACGTTCCTTAACTACTAAGATTAACATATGTTTTCAAATCATAAACCTAAATCATTATCCAATCTCAACTTATCGACGATTCTTCGTCTCTTACTAAAATTTTGACATTCTCCGATTTTGCTCAAACTTTCCAATAACGTTCAATAACTACCAAGATTTACCAATACGAAAACCATATACTCAAATTATTATCGAACCTTAACTTATCATCGGTTCTTTGTCTCTTACGATTTCTATTTTATTTTTAGAAAAATCCAATTAAATTATATAATCATCTATACACTTACTACATCTCATTTATATAATCACTTCATACAAATCATAACAAATACTACATCAAATCCCTATTTATTTCTCTCTTACATTTTGGTTTCTATTTTTAGAAAAATCTAAATTAATTCATACACTCATCTATCAATACATAGAACACAAATCCACCAATCAATCATCTAAAAATCGA
This sequence comes from Schizonepeta tenuifolia, assembly GCA_029490685.1. Classification (NCBI taxonomy): domain Eukaryota; kingdom Viridiplantae; phylum Streptophyta; class Magnoliopsida; order Lamiales; family Lamiaceae; genus Schizonepeta; species Schizonepeta tenuifolia. Next base: position 87,261,856 of record CM055959.1, read on the forward strand.
ACTAAACATTAAACCCCTAATTCCTTTAAATTTTCGGTAATATGCAATTAATTGGGAGGATGATTTCCACATGATTTCTATCCATGAAATCCATTCCTAAGCATGATATAACATGTATTAATCTTAGAACATCATGCTACTTCTTCATGAAAATTTCGAAAATGACAAGACTTGAGGGAAAGAAGTTTTGTTCGGTTCAATCCATAGAGGAAGCTCTTACCTTGACGTCTATGGATTCGGAAATAAGATCGATCAGAAGATGAACTAGTTGTGGAGCTTGAGAGCTTGAAGAATGATCAACAATGGTGGAAGAGAGAAATGAGAGAGAGAAGAGAGGAGAGTGGCGGTCATGAAGGGAGAAGAAAGAGAGAAAGTGATGAGGTGTTAGATAAATATAACATAAAGTAGGAAATATCTAACAAGGTAAAGTCATGGGGTGTAGGTGGCGAAGGGATATTTTTGTCGAAAATATCGCGTTTTACGGGTCTAATACGACGTATATAAATCAAGAAATTATTTTCTTAGACAGTTACGTTTTTTACGAAATCTAATTCGGCCATCAGATTAGAAATAAATATCTTACTCGGAAAGCATAATTCGTTTTCCGAAATCCGATAAAAAGCCGGGACTTCACAGTCCAAAATTCGCCCGGAAAAATAATAAAAACTGACTTTCTCCGGTAGACTCGTATCGCAGAAAAAGTGAATGTAAAGTCTGACGGTTTTTCGATCTTAGTTTTCGAACGAAAATTCTATCGGACGCGAAAACCCTAATACAGTAGTCGTTCAACCGACTTCTAGAATTTATTTTTAGAAACGGATTTCACCCTTAGTCTTAGAATTGAAAATCCTTAACTTAGGCGTGCAAAGCCTTAATTAATAATTAAATTTTTTTATTTCTCGTCGGAAGAAAATATCTGGGGTATTACAGATCTGGTGGTGACACCATGATCTTTAAGACGAGGCGTAAGATTTAAGAGTTAAGATAAAAATAAAATTTTCTCGAATTAATTTTTCTAAGATAAACAAATTTCGGGACGAAATTTATTTTAAGGGGGTGAAGATGTATTACCCCGATCTTTCATAAGTCTTTAAGTTCGTCTTAATTGAGTTTATGTACTTAATTGGGTGCCCTTGTGTGATAAAATCACCAAGAAAATAAATTTTCTTGCAAAAATTACCAAAATGCCCTTGAATGTCTTTACGCGAATTCTCTTGTTTCGGTTATCCGAATTGAATGTGTGATGAATTGATTAAGCATGAGTATGTGAGATTGAGTTTGAGTTCGAATTTCGGAAAATTCTGAGGAAATTCATTTTTCAGTGAATAGTAACCGACGACGAAAATTCACTATTTATCAATTATTTCCGAATTTCATCAAAATAGTGCATTTTGAACCTAGAATTTATTCTATGATCATTGGTGCATGTTTGAAAGTTTTATGAGTTTGTTTGAATCGAGTTTCAATTTTATTTCTTTGAAGGAACGAATATAAATAATAACTTTTTACGTTTTCTTCGTTATTCGGAATTTTAATCCGAAACATGGAGTCCTAGTATCCTTGATATATTTTGTGAATTTAGAGATGAAGTAGAGAGAATTCTGATTTCGAGAAAGAGTGGTGGTGAGTTTTAAATCGTTTGAGAGTTTAATGAGAAATTAGGGTTAAATTGCACCGAATAACTTTTTCTTCCGGAGAAAATTATATCGCGTTTTTAACTACCGGGTGCAACTAATTTAAATAAAAACCTATTCTACTCTCATTTCTCTCACTCTCTCACGCAACACCCTCTCTCTCTCTCTCTCTCTCTCTCTCTCTTAATCATCTCTCTAAATTATTCTCTCCAATTCTCTCTCTCTCCCATCCACCTCTCTCTCTCTCTCTTTCTTTTTCTCTCTCTCGGATGAACACACACACACTCACCATGAATTCCTCCATTGAAGACCAAGCTCTCAAGCTCTAAAGTTGTGAGGAATTTCACTACCGATCATCCAACAAGTAATCCGACAAGGTATTCTTAATCCCCTCCCTTGTGATTAATTCTAGACTGGATTTATCCTCTCTCCCTCCCTTTTAAATTTCGGCACTTCTATGCCATGGAGGGGAGCTTGATTTAAACCAATTTTGGAGTCTATAAATCGATCTTAGCATAGTTTTATGCATGAATATCAAGTTTAAAATTTTGATCATCAAAACCCTATTCCTACCAATTTCCATGTCTAGAAATAGGGGTTTCCATGTTTTTGTTTTGATCATGATTTGGATGATAATTTTGTGTTCTAAGGAGTGATCTAAGAATATCCATGTGTTGATTGAATGAGAAAATGAGATGAATACATACATGTATGTACCGAAAATTATAGGTCAAAATAGGGATTTTCATGTTAATGATTTAAGCATGATTTTAGTATTTGATTTGTGTTCTAGAAATTAATCTAATAGGATCTATGTATTGGATTAAAAGAGAATAAATCTCCCTTTCTATTAATGATGGAAACCGATGGAAAATGAGGTGTAGAATTAGGAAGTTTTGATGTGTGTTCTTGAGAAATGATTGAGAATGAATTTGATGATGTTGAATGAAAAAAATAAAAAAATAATAATAAATGATGAAGTATATATATATGTGTGGACCGAAAATTTTATGGAAATTTGAAGTTTTGTGTGTTGATGTTTTTAGTTGGATTTGATAAAAGAAAATGAGATAGGTGATAAAAGAAATGGAAGAAAGAAATTATCGGATATAATTTTCTTAAGAAAACCGAAAATTGAGTAAGAATGAAGAATATGATGTTCTTGATGTTCTTGAGGAAAAGGTGATATTTTGATGATATTGGTTAGATGATGCATGATTTGATGGAATTAAAAGTGTTAAAATAAAAATAAATAGAAGAATGATTTTTTAATGAATTTTTAAGAATTTTTAATAATTAAATTCTAATTAAAAGTGATGATCAAGGTTGATAGTTCTTGATGATTCATGTTAGATTTGATGAATGTGATGAATCGATGAATGGAAGTTAAAACAATTAGAGTTTCTTTTCGAAATTTTTGAATTCGAGTTAAGATGAAGAAGTTGTCGAGAATCGAGATCGTTAATAGAAAATCGAATTTAAATAATAAGAAATGAGAAATAATGTAAAGAAAATGAAAAATGAGAAGAATAATCGAGTTAATTAAAAGTAATTAGACGTCATTAGAATCTTTTTATCGAGTTAATAAGTTTCCGAGCAATGGCGCGTTTTACGAAAAAAAGACAAAAACCTTATTTAGTAAAATTAGTTTTTGATTTTAATTTCCTATTAAATGATTAATGTTATAAATTATTAAAAGAGAATGAAATTAATTTTATAAAAGTTTAATAATTTATATTTTCTAGAAACCGAGCAGAATCGAGTTAGCATAATTCAATAACCGAATCTTGAATGATTAACCGAGTTTATAATTATGATTAAATAATTAATTTAATTTTCTAGAATTTTCTAGAATATTTTATTATATTTGAAATTTTTTTCTTTTTCCAAATAATTATCGAAGTCGATCGTTTACGTGTTTGTGAATGTTCGATTCTTGATCTGAAAGTTTGTTTGTGAATTATTTGTGATGTTAGAAACCGAGAATTAATTTCATAATTTTTTGAGTTCGTTTAACTCAAGAAATTGAGAAAAACGAGACGTGTGATGTGAATAGTAATTTTCTGTCTTTTGTGGATTATTTTATTAATAAAATATTTAGATATATTTTTTGGGTCAAGTACTTGAGTTCTGAGTCTGTTGGTTTAGTACTTGGATAGAATCGAGAAACCAAGAAAGATCAAGTTAGATAAGTCGAGATAAGTTGAGAATCCCGAGTCATGTAGAAGTCCTTCAGCCGAGCATTACAACTGGTTTTTCGTTTCCGAGAAATAGAACTCGTCCTTATAAGAATGTTAATCTTGAAGGAATGAGTGAAGTTCGATAGTAAGAAGCGAGTGGAGTCCAGAAGTAAGCAGCGAGATGAAACGAGGTATTCCGAGCAGAACCACCGGATGACAGGTGAGCTTTCTGAACCGAAACTCAACGATGAATGCGCAATTTATTTTATTTGTTTGCACTTTTATTTAAAGTTGATTAACTTACCTAAGTTTGATATTTTGGTATGTAATCCTCTACTTGTATTATGTGAGTATGTCCTGTGGACGTACGGGATTAAGTCTTGCACAAGACGGGACGATGCATGCATTAGATTAGGTGACTGTGAGCCTTGTTACAGCCTAGCCGGTCGTTAAATAACTGTGAGCCTCCCTAGGCCGGTTATGAAAAGGCTGTGAGCTCTGCTTTGATTGGGCCGATCACGGTGCTCGAGGAGGAGGCCTACTTCTCGACACCACAAGAAGACAAGACGCGTAGATGGATTCTTACCGTATAAATAGTTGCAATCGATTTCAGAAAATAAACGAACGAGTTTTTAACTGCCACAAGTCGTAAATTCTTTAAATGATTTATCTAACGCTTGTGATGCAGTGGTAAGGCAAGTACAATTATATAGCTCTATCGAGCGAGTTTTCAAAATATTTTGGCATGTGTTCACTGAGTACGAAGTACTCACGCCCTGCATGTTATTTCTAAAACGTGCAGGTTAGCTCGGATGAGGAAGAATGCAGTGTGCTTGGGGTGACTCGTTGCTATCCACTTTCTAAATAAATGTTTAAGCTTGAGGTTATGTGTCTTCACACATATAACTTTGGGATTTGAAGTCGATGGTTATAATTCTGCTGCAACTCCATCATTTAAAGATAACCCCGCTGACGAGGCTGTCGTTCGCACTCTCAAAATGAATTTGTAGCCTATCCTCACAGCTATATAGTTAGCAAGTAAGTACAGGGTCGATCCACAAGGAGTTGAATGTTACTATCTCTTGAAACCTCCTCCACCTGTTCAGAAAAGTTGGTTTTGCTATCTTGGTCACTAGGGCTCTCTTGCCCAATTCGAGAACTCAATTAAACACTGAAAAGTAAACAAAGAACTTGATCAATAATAAAAAGGACTTGGTCTAGATCTAGACATTGTTAAGTGAAAACTCTAGCTTGGTCATTGGTGCAAATATATTCATCACATGCATGCATCGTTAGTTATAGGACTTGAATGCTGAGATCCCTTTTTACTCGTCACGCTCTCAACAAACTCTTCCCTTACCAATTCTTACTTAATCGGCGATGCTCCGTCGGCTCCCTACCTTGGGCAATACCTCTGTCGGAGTCATCATTCAGTTTCTTGCCCAAGGAGCATTTATCTCTAGAAAGGCCTAACAAGGAATCATCACGTCTATCCTAATAGGGTAGACACCTTCCTCTAATGTTAATCGATCTAAATTAAGAAGATGTTGGAAAACACTCCTACTCCCCAATTGATTGGTGATCTAATATTTCCTAAGTGATTAACGGCCTATTAATCCCCTATTCGTATTATCTCATATTAGAACAAGCTCATTAACATTATGGGAACACATGCATGCAACTATCTAGCACAATTTAGACCTCTCAAGCATTGGTTAACACGTAACTCGTCTTGCCCAGATCAAGTATAAAAACTTAGCTAGACATAACCATAAAATAACAAACACATGAATTGAGGAACATAATAAACACTATATTAAAACTCACGAAGTCTGTGCTGCAAAATAAACTCGGCCAAAAGTATCGATCAACAAAATACAAAATAAATTATGCCCTTAGGACTTGTTTTTCTCCTCACCAACTCTCGAATAATTACAGGGAAAATAAAGCATAAAGGCGGCTTATCATGCAGCAGCAGGGCTTCGATATTTATAGGAGAGTGCTTAGGGTTTGGGCCCCCTAGTCCTTAACATGGAAGGAATCCACAAGCTACCTTGGGATGCAAGTAATACTTGATAAGCTCGACCCCAACAAGGAAAGTCACATCTATCTCCAAGAGATCCCTTGCGGATCCTAAATCTAGTCGGATAAGGAAAGATATTTAAGTTAGATCATCTTTTCCTTATCCTTCTAGACCTAGGAGAGAAACTTCGCCTGTTGACCACGGCACTCCTCCTATCTGTCTAGGCCAATATGGTTCTCCCTGACCTGCTTCCAGAAATGCTGCTTCTTTTTCTTGTTTTGCCCAACTTCCACCTACAAGGCAGCAAACATCCTCCTGCCCAATATATGTCCTCCCAGACATAGAAACAAGACAAAACACACACAAAGACTCGACCTAAACTACCTAAAACAGGCACTAGAAAGACACGAAATATGGACTCATCACCCGCCTTGCATGTTCGGTCCCTAAAAGATGAAAGAGCCCGTGAGCTCTGTTAATTTCTTAAAACCTTTCTGAATTCCACCTAAAACTCGTTGGAATCATCTAACGATTCATCATATTCCTTTCACCACCACTGGACAATTAAAAGTTAAAAGTTGGCCCACTTTGTGAATGCAAACATTTATTGATAACCAAACCTAATCCCTTTTTGGATCGATATCCAAAAACCTGGACAAATGTTCGTTTCTTGAGAAATTATTAATTGATAATCCACATTATTTGTGAGTATGTCGGGTTATTGATGTTATTCTTCAAATATCGAGCATGTTCCTTTGAGTAAAAGTCAGTTGTTCCACCTCACTGCCCCTTGCTTTTTAGTCGTTTTAATACACTAGAAGTCGGGCTGTGACACTCTCGACATCATCCCCCTCTCTCTCCCCTAATTTTATTTTCCAACACCTAAGGGAATATCATCATTTCATTTCCTTAACTTCAAACTTCATTATTCCTTAAGAAATATCAACAATATTCTCTCATCTCTCTCTACTCTCTCTCCACCGAAGAAACAAGAAGAATGAGAAGAATTTTTCTTTCTTCTCTCCCTCTCTTCACCGTGCACACACAAATACACATACAAGAAGAAAAACTCCATTAAAGTTTAAGGTTCCAAGCTTCCAAGCTTCAATAACTTCATCATTACCTTCAACCCTAAATTCAAGAAGGTAATTTGTTCTTCAAAGCTTTGAGATCATTTCGAGATCAAAATCATCTCCCTCTTTTCTCTTTGAAATTTTCGGCACTTTTGCCCCAAAAGATATGATTAAGTTTTGTGTATTTTTCTTGAGGTCTACAGATGGATTCCTCCATGAAAAATCCAATCTAAGCTCAACCTTTTTCACTCACCATCGATCAAAAGCTTCCCAGGAAAAGAAGTTTGATTCATTTCATTTAAGTATGATATTCATTCAAGCTATGTATATATGTAAATATATAAGTGCTAAAGAGAAGAAAAATGCATGTTTAAATATGTTTAGGCAAACCTAGGAGATGTGGTGATGATCGATGATGATGAATGAGGATATAATGAGGAGAACAAACCCTAGGATTTCATGTAGAAATCAAGAATTAGGAAAGAAAAGAAAAGAAAATATATCCTACAAATATTCTTATAAAATCCGAAAATAAGAAAGAAAAAGGAGAAAAAAATAATTTTGATGAGGTTTTTATGATTACTTGATCCTATTTGTGTTTATGATGATAATTAGAGTGATTTATATGCATGAGAAAATGAGAAAAATTAATTGCCCTAATTTCTATGTGAAAACCGAAAATTTGGGTTAAATTGAGAGATATTTGATTTAGCTTGTTGTTTGATGATTTGAGTACATTATGAGCATGAAAGTATGATTAAGATCAAGGATTGAATCATTTGCTATTTTTCTTGTGAAAATCGATGAGTATATGCATAAGGAAGAATTATGATTTTTGATGATTTTGATGATTTTGATGATATGGATGTGTTTATGATAATATTTGAGTATTAGATGTTTAAGGAAAAATTTAAGAGATGAAGAAAATGGAATTTTAGCTATGAAAATGCATAAAAATCGATGAAAATGAGTTTGAAGGCTAAGTGTGTGTTCTTAGTGTTCTTGGTGAAAATTTGAAGATTTGAGTATGTGTTCTAGGTGTTCTTGGTGAAAAAGATGAAGATTTGAAGATGATTAAAATTAATTATAAAATAAAATAATTAATTAATTTAATTAATAAAAAATTGAAAATTTTAAAATAAAATAAAAATAGAAAGAAAATAGATAATTTATTTATGGAGACATGGATTGAGTAAAACAAAGAAAAATATTTCTTTGTAAAGGATTAAGTAATTAAGAGAAGAAATTAGATGAGTTTAATAATAGAAACTAAAAAGAGAGATAATAGTATTAATTGAGAAATAAAAGGAGAAAGTTAAAGAAGATGAAAATAAAAAACAAGTATGAGAGCTTAAGAGATAATTAAATCGAGATTGAATTCGTTTCTTTGATTTGATTATAGAAATAATCAAAGAGTATTTTAATAAAAAAATAATAAAAGTAGAAATAAATAAGTTAATGAGATAATTTCTTAATGAAATAAAGAGTTATAAAATATGAGTTTTGAGATTTAAGTTTATACTTGAATTATTAAATAATGCTATGAGGAAATAGCTTAAATAAAATGAAGTCTTGAGTTGAGATCGAATAAATGTTAATTACTAAAAATGTGAAAATCGAGTTTAGTAAGTCTTAAATGCTTGAATGTTCGTTCTTTGTTGATGTGTCTAGTATTGAATGATTAAATGATGATGCTTGAGTAAAAATAATCAAATTGCTTTTCAAATCTTTTAAATCCAAGATAAGATGACGAAGAAATCAAGCGTCGAGTTTTTAAATAGAAGTCAAAATTTTATGAATAAAGAAAAGAAAATTTAGTTAAAAAAAAGAATATATATATATATATACATATATATATAGAAGTTAATTATTAAGACGAGAGTTTATACGAGTATATGTTCGTCTTTTGAGAACGACGTCGTATTTTGAATCGAGAATATTAAATAGAAGTTTGAGTTTTAAATTTAAAGTTCTTATTTGATTTATTAAGAGTTAATGAGATTATTTCCAATATTCACTCGAAGATAATATTTTCAAAAATAAAGTCGAGTAATGTCGAGATGACTGTCGAATGTTTCTGAAATATAAATCATGTTTGAGTTCATTATGCTTGATTGAACTTATGTGCTTAAGTGAAATGTTTCTGTTTCGTTTATTCATGAAGTGACTTGTTCATTCATTATAATGCTCGTTTATGACATGAATGATTCGTGATGATAATAGTTAAAGATTTATGAATTGAGAACTCGAGTAGCATGATTAAGACGAGTAGTATTTCCTCGTTTAGTGAGAAATACTAAAGTAATATTAATTTTAGAATCGAGAATGTGAGTCGAAGTTTATTTAGTAACCGAGTAAAAAGTTGATAATCCGAGAACGAGAAAGTCGAGAAAGATATCGACGTATAAAAGTTAATATAGAAAAAACCAGAGTCAAGTAGAAGTCCTTCAGTCGGGCCCAAAACCTACTTTACGTTTTACGAGATAATAGTCTCGTCCTTATTCGTGTTGTTTGTGAAGGGCCAAGCGGAACAGAAAAATAGCAAGGACGAAAAGAGTAAGCCGCCTAGCTTAGTTCTTCGGAAGTCAGGTGGGCTTTTCTAAAACCGAAAGACTGATGAATGCTATTATTTATTGAGCATTATTACTATGTGAGATTTTAATCAATTGACTTGCCATATTATTTGAGTTGGTATGCTTTATCATCTGTTTGAGATATTATTGCCCTGTGAAAGACAGGAACCCACGTGTGGTATTTGAGTTATTTGAGGTGACTGCGTGCTTTACTTTGGTTTAGCCGGTCACAGTATTTGAGAATGAGGCCTACTTCTCGACACCGAGTTGATGTGGTAGATGATATATGCCTTTATTGAGTATTATGTTTTGACTGCGCAGTCCATTTGGAAAATAAAATGATTTTGCATTCACAAGTAAAACGTTTTAAATCTTATTGATACTTGTGATGCTAAGTTCAATTATATAGCTCTAAGAGCAAGTGTTGAAATGTTTTTGGCATTGTGTTCACTGAGTACGAAGTACTCAATCCTGCATGTATTTCTAAACGTGCAGGTTAGCGGGATGTGGATGGCGTGGACAGCTTGGTGGTGTGTCTCTTTTAGTTTAGTCGAAAGTTAACTAGCAATTACATGTCTCCATACATGTAGTTGTTGGGATTGAGTTGATGCCTCCGCTGCATGATATTTGCTTTCAATATGTTTGGATATTACTCTGATATTTTGTTGAATTTAAGAGCGATGTGCTCGATACAATTTACTGCTTTTCTTTAATTCTCGATTCATGTGAACTTAACAACTTATTCCATTTTGGACTTCCTATGTAAATTACCTATGCTCGTTTGATGTTTGATTGTGACTTGAAAGCATGCCTTTATTTGTTATCGCTTTCAGTCAATAATCCCTCGATTCTCCGAGCATGAACCCTTATGTCAGTTGAGTTATTGGATGGTTTCTTGTTGTTCATCACATCTCCGGAGTCGGGGTGTGACAATGAGTTCTTCAAGTAATGCTTTAACTGTAAACTAAAAGAAGAGATCGAATTCTTATTATGAGAATCAAACTCTTCTTTGGCACCTAAGATTGGGTCACATCAGTCTAAGCAGGATCCAAAGATTGGTTTCCAATGGGGTTTTGGATTCTTTCCAAGTCGAGTCCATCCCAATTTGCGAATCCTGCATAGAGGGAAATATGACGACTCGGCCTTTCTAGGCCAAAGGGTATAGAGCCAAAGAAGTGTTGGAATTGATTCATGCTGACTTGTGTGGACTTATGTCTACTCAAGCTCGTGGAGTTTATGAGTACTTTGTCACTTTCATTGATGATTACTCAATATATGGGTGCATTTACCTTTTGCGCTATAAGTCCGAATGCTTTGAAAAGTTCAAACTATCCAAAGCGGAAGTAGAGAAGCGACATGGAAGAGTATCAAGTCGTTACAATCTGACTGCGGCGACAAATGCCTCAACAACGAGTTTAAGGAATACTTGTTGGAAAGTGGGATTATATCTCAATTGACTACACCTGGAACACCCCAATAGAATGGTGTGTCGGACAGAAGAAATCGAACACTTCTAGAGATGGTTCGATCTATGATGAGTTATGCATCTCTACCTATTTCGTTTTGGGGATATGCTTTGGAAACAGCGGCTCACATGCTAAACTTGGTTCCCTCAAAGTCAGTGCCTAAAACCCCGTCCGAGCTGTGGTCCGGGCGCAAGCCTAGTCTTAACCACATCCGGATTTGGGGTAGCCCGACACATGTTTTGAACAAAGAGGCTAACAAGTTGAGTCAGAGAACCAAGGTGATATTGTTTGTAAACTATCCTAGAGGAACAAAAGATGGCTATTTCTACTGTCCTAAGGATCAGAAAGTCGTTATTAGCACTAACGCGAGATTATTGGAAGAGGACTATGTGATTGGCTATAGGAAGAGAAGTGACGTCATACTTCAAGAAGTTAGAGGAGAGGAGGTGATTACTACACCAGTTGTGCAAGACGAGTAATCGTCAAAACCTGCACAAACCATTAATACTGAATCTGCTATAGAGCTTCGTCGTAGTGGGAGGGTAACTCAAGGAAAGTTGTCTAGTTGATACACTCTATGAATCTAAGGATTCATTGGAATTAGTTGTGATCGAAGAAGATTCCTTGACTTACTCTGAAGCATTAGCAGATCCTGATGCTCTTGAGTGAGAGTCATGTATGATTTTCGAGTGGGAGTCCATTACTGTCATGGATGTATACGAGAAATGCGAGCTTCCTGAGGGCAGTGAAGCCATATGATGCAAGTGAGTATACAAGAGAAAGAGAGTACAAGAAAGAAAGGTTATTGCCTTTAAAGCGAGACTAGTGGTAAAAGGTTTCATCCAAAGAGAAGGAATCGATTGCGATGAAATATTTTGCCGGCATTCAAGCTTAAGTCGATCTGAACTCTTATGGCGATGGCTGCTGATATGAATCTTGAGGTCTGGCAAATGGGTGTCAAAACTTTGTTCTTAAACGTATCTTGGAAAAGATAGGGACAGTTATATGCTGTAACCAGAAGGATTCATTAAGAAAGGTGAAGAGCATCTTGTGTGGAAGTTAAAGAAGTCCATTTATGGACTTAAGCAGACTTCACATTCCTGGAACAAATGTTTCAATGATGTTGTTCAGGGTTATGGCTTTGAACAATGTACAAATAAAAGTTGTGTTTACTGGGTGTGTATTGATGGGAGTCTAGTGTTTCTTGTGCTTTATGTTGATGACATTTTGTTCATTAGTGATAATGTGAATGTACTATCGAAGATTAAGGTACGATTATCCCAGCAGTTTCAAATGAAAGATTTGGATTGCTATAAAGCACATACTCAAGTACCTTAAACAGACTAGAGAGTATGAGCTGGTATATCAATATGGTGATCTGGTTCTGGCAGGTTACGTAGATGTTGATTATCAAGCTAATAAGGATCAGCGGTATTCTACGTCTGGCTATGTGTTTAAGCTAGGAGGTGGAGCCATTTTGTAAAGAAGTGTGAAGCAGAAATGCATTGCATTATCTACTATGGAAGCTGAATATGTGGCGGCCTGTGAGGCTGCTAAGGAAGCTATTTGACTTAGGAACTTCTTGGCGGAGCTTGATGTGATTTCTAGTTTGCCAAGAGGCATCACGATTTATTATGATAGCGAGGCTACAATTGCAAATTGCAAATGACTTTGGATTTAATCAGTCAACTAAGCATATTGATGCAAGGTATCACTACATTCATAAGCTTGTCTAAGATGGCAATGTGAATGTGCACAAAGTGGCAGGAGTAGATAATTTGGCTGATCTATTTACAAAGAGTCTGCCGGTTGTTGTCTTTAAAAGATATGTTGAAGGCATAAGGTTGTGTTTCCACCCACATTAAGTTAAACTTTGAGTATAAGTGGGAGAAGTTGTAATAGATTGCTAGATGAATATTAGTCTCATTGTATACTAAAAGTTTGCTTTAGTATAAATGGAAGAATTGAAGGGTTGTATACGAAAGCAAGACTTTTTGCTTATATACAATTGTTAATTATTTCACTATAATTCTTCTATCTGAAATGTTTATTATTGCATATTAATTATCTGTTCAATTATCTCAATATTAAAGATTATATAGTGTATTGTAGATCACAGAAGATTATAATCGGCATCTTATGAGATATAAACTAATATTCATAATTGAGACAACTTGGATGAGTTGTTGGTTTAGATTGTAGCATAATAGTATTAAATAGTTTATCTTGACTATTTATTTATGCTAGTACGGTAATCGTATTGAAAGGATCACAGTGAGATTAATTCTTTGTTCTGACTTATTAAGAACTAAAGATCTCGGTGACTTAAATAGTCTTAACCTTAATTGGGCTTATCAGTATGAATAAGTTGTTGGATTTGAGACATTGCTGCTCAAGAGGTGATGCTGCTCAAAGATGTTGGCAAAGTTTATGTAGCCAAAAGTACAGCTGAAGTGTCGAAGCCGCTGCGTAGAACAAACTCTGTTATGTGTGCTTCAGTCTGTGCTAAGGGAACCTGGAACAGTCTGGCAGAGACTTTCATATCTGCGCGGATTTTGCGGGATCTTTTCCATGTTTGTGATAGATGCGGACAAGATACTTATCAAGCAGATATTGAACGTGTTCCTCAAGCCTTATCCTCACAAGGAAAGAAGATCTAAAGAGATATACATGATGGCGAAGAGATCTAGGATTTCAAACCTATATATATTCAACATCAACAATTGTGAGAGTTGGCCGTTTGTTTTATTGTTTGAGTGCTTATACTTTCTCGAAAGTATTGTATTTTGAGAGCACGAAATATTGAGAGTTTATATTTGATAAATTAAGTCTGTAAGAGAGTTAAGGGTCGGACTGGAGGTTCGAGCTTAGGTTGAACGATTGTAGATTGGTCAATCATGAATTCACATGAAGTTAGGAAGAGGGTGAGCGAAAGGGTAGCATAAGGTGTCGATCTGTATGTGTAAGATCCTCTGTAGCCATTTCTTCTAATAGTGGATTGGTTCTCTCTTGGGCAAAGGCCCCCAGACGTAGGTTGCAAAACTGAACTGGGTTACCATATTATGTGTCTTTTATTTCAGCACAATTTATTATTTCTGTTATACTGACTGTGATAAGTTTTCCAGTAACGCAATAACTTTATATGCATAAAGTGTTCGTTTAGATTTAACATAAGTGTTTGACTATTGTTGTGATCTATCATAAATGAGAACTTTATAATTGTTCGAATATTTCGTATTTTGGGCAATGACAGTTCTTATTTGATACTTGATTAAGCTGCAATAAGGATCAGTGTCCTATCAATAATGGGATGATGATATCCTCTCGAGCCTCTCGAGGAACTTAATAAGTTTATTATACCAAAACCTGCAGGTGGAATTAGTTCCGGTATAATAGTAAGTTTAAGTGGTAGCACTCGAGATAATTATTTATTAGTAAATAATTAATTGATTGATAATCTTAAACACAGAGATTAATTAAGTCTACTACTAGCTCCGACTCAACTAAATAAATAAGAGGGTAAATCAATATTAATTCTTTAGCGGAATGAATTAATATTTATATCTAATTTATATTATAGGCTAAATTGATTAAATCGGATATTATCGGACCAATCTTATTTAAGCTAGTAGATCCTTGAACTAGCCCAATGGCCTGTGTTTCTTGTGGGCTAAGGCGCCTATTCTCCTACGGCCCATTAGGGTTGTGTAGGTTCGATGAATGTGAGGAGTTATTTATCTATGAATACAAGGCTCATAAGATTCATTACTGATTTTGCTATCTAAGCAATCAGAACCCTAGAGAGAGAGAGAGAGAGAGAGAGAGAGAGAGAGTAGCCGCCCCTCCTGCTGGTAGAGAGAGAGTTCGTAGTTTGATCTCATCCATCGACGAGCTCTAGCCGGAAACAGTTCAGAAGATCACTCTGGAGTCGTTGTGCACGAATATTTGCAGGTATTTCAAATGAACATCATACGATTATAATTAAATACATATGAACATGCTAGGTGTGAATTTTATATATATTCGTTAGATATCCATAATTGATCCATGGATAAAAACAAATTGGATTTCAATAATCGGTTCTAACACCATTAAAATTAACAATTTATGTTGGGTATCAATTGAATTGTGTTCGATTAAAATAAAGGAAATAAATTAACAAAGCTTCCTCAAATTAAAAAGAGATGCTCATATTTTATTTATAACAACTACGTAAAACATTACATTATCATTACACCATTAAGTATGGTCAATTAATTCTGAGAAATTAAATTCCATATTTGACAAATAATAGGCGATTAATTAGAACATTGACAACCCAATTTGCGACGTCCTTTATCGATGATCGAAATGCATTGGCCACAGGTTCTTTTGGGGGCATCACAGCCATTTTTTGCACCACTCTTAAAGCACAAAAAGTCACAATAGCTCGGAATGCAAGGATTCGGATCGATCGAGATCAACCGTCCTGCTACTCGACTTGGCCCGACTTCGACTAAAATTGCAAAAACTAGCAAGTAATAACACAAGGATAGTCCCATTACCTTATTTCCAACCATTCTTTATTCTTATTTTTTAATTTGAAAGTATGAGAGAATAAGAGGTGTGATGTTAAGAGGAAGTGTGGTTAGCCCTTTTATAAACTCAAGGTGATGGATCATTAAATTATAATTGAGTACAATGTTAAAATCAAGAATATGCTTTGTTTGCCATTAGCATTGATTATTTTTATCCAATTTGAATATAGATATCGTGACAGTTTCTTTGGGGAAGGGGTTATGATCTATTCCATAATGTGATATTAGCAATTTGTAGTAACAAAATAAGGAGACGTATAATTTATTTAGCAAACACCATTAATTCGGTGAATAATGTTCTTGTTTACTTTTTTTTTTATTTGTTACCATCGCAATGTTCTCTAGACAAAAAGAAATCTTGACGTGTAATCAAACATATTTTTGCCACGATGACTTCAATAACAGCAAAGAAGAAAAAGTAGAGGGAAAGAAAAAACCGTTATTGAAAGTTAATTAGTCAATTTGTAACAGTGTAAACAGGCTCAAATGGTGATCTAGCTCTAAGTACAAGGGGATATTAAGTGACAAAACTACCTAAATTTTCAAAAATTGAGAAGGTTAATTTGTTAGAAGTGGCTTATTCAATATAAAAATCATACATGTCAAAAATCCATGATATTAATATTTTAAACTAAATGTCATTTTTCAGGTGTGAAATATTCGACCTGAATTGAAGATTTGAACAACTCTGATATTAATATTTAGGTTGCACTATACAAAACAAGCGTTTGACTAGCGGCCAACCATTTTAGTGAATCTTGTTGGAATCGATTATTGAAAACTCATTTGGTTTTGCCCGAGGATTTATTATGATATCTAACGAACACATACAAAATTCACACTTAGCATGCTTCTATGTATTTAATTACAATTGTAGGATGTTTATTCAAAATACCTGCAAACTTCGTGTACAACGACTCCAGAGTGACCTTTCGAACTTTTCCCGGCTAGAGCTCGTCGATGAATGAGATCGAACTACAAACTCTCTCTCTCCACAGTAGGCGTTGACTACTCTCTCTCTCTCTCTAGGGTTTTAGTTGTTTTGATTGCAAGTAAATAATGATTCGTATGAGCCTTGTATTTATAGATAAATAAATGTTCATATTCATCGAACCTAGACAACCCTAACAGGCCGTAGGAGAGTAGGCGCCTAGCCCACTAGACACACAAGCCATTGGGCCAGTTCAGGGATCTACTAGCTTAAATAAGATTGATCTGATAATATCCGACTTAATTAATTCAACCCAGAATATAAATCGGATATAAATATTAATTCATTCCACTAAAGAATTAATACTGACTTACCCTCTTATTTATTTAGTTGCGTCGGAGCTAGTATTAGACTTAATTAATCTCCATGTTTAAGATTATCGAATAGTCATTAATTAATTAAAATACTTCTGACAGCATTTAATTAATTATTTATTTATTTACTAACAAATAATTATCTCGAGTGCTACCACTTAAACTTATTATTATACTGGAACTAATTTCACATGCAGGGTTTAGTATAATAAACTTATTAAGTTCCTCGAGAGGATATCATCATCCCATTATTCATAGGACACATATCATTATTGCAGCTTTATCAAATATCAAATGAGAACTGTCATTGCACAAAATACGAAATATTCAAACAACTATTAAGTTCTCATTTATGATAGATCAAAGTAATAGTTAGACACTTATTTATACTGATAAGCCCAATTAAGATTAAGACTATTTAAGTCAGCGAAAACTTTAATTCTTAATAAGTCAGAACAAAAAATTAATCTCACTGTGATCCTTTCAATACGATTACCGTACTAGCATAAATAAATAGTCAAGATAAACTATTTAATACTATTATGCTACAATTTAAACCAACAACTCGTCTAAGTTGTCTCGATTGTGAATATTAGTTTATATCTCATAAGATGCCGATTATATAATCTTTTGTGATCTACAACATACTATATAATCTATAATATTGTGATGATTGGACAAATAATTAATATGCAATAATAAACATTTCAGATAGAAGAATTATAGTGAAATAAATAACAATTGTATATAAGCAAAAATTCTTGCTTTCGTATGCAACCCTTCAAATCTATGATCCAAGTTGAACTGTAACGCTCGACAAAAGTATGGAGTTATCGTTGGTGCAGATGCACGAACAAGGAGCGGCTCCTATAAGACTTTAAGCGAAGGGGTCAGGAATGAATCGAAACATACCTGAACGAGAGGGATTCCAAGATTATGTTGGAATAGGTTGGCATATTCGAGGAGAATTTAAAGAAATTGATAGGTGATACTTGTATCAAATTCATATCTTTAAAAGGTTGAGATGATTTTGATAATGAGTTCAAATATGAGGTATGAATCATATAATTAATGATTTTTGATGGGTTAATTGTCTGAAAATTTAAAACGTTTTTAGGAATTATGAAGTTACACGTGAGCTTTTTTCCCCTCAGAATACACAAACTTCTTTTTTTTTCTAATTTTTCTCTCATTCATTTTCTCAATTTGAATCTGTTGGGAAATTTATTAGTATGAGTTTTGATGAATTCCGAAACCGACTGACCCCAACCGAGTAGATGTTGCCAGAACCTAATGTTAGAATTTAGGCTCGCTGTTTGAGCAAAGTTGAGATTTTATCTTTACAGGTCTCCAGGTAAAGATGGCAACAAGGCATCACTCAGACAGAACATCAGTTGTGAAGAAAGACAACTGAGAGTTCATATGTTCAGATGCAAACAAGGGGAAGTCTTCAAAACATCAGTTGTGAAGAAAACCAACTGAGCGTTCATCAGATGAGAAACAGTAGAAAGGAAGAGAACATCAGATGAAAAGGAAAGTCATCTGAGGGTTCAAACCCATCTGAGTAAATACAAGGAAGACAACTGAGTGTTCAGTTTCAGAACCTCAGTTGTAGAACTCGAACAAAGAAGATCAACTGCTTGAAGTTCAAAGTCAGCTGAGAGTCCAACAGTTCAGAACATCAGCTGAAAACTACTCAGATGAAGATCAAGACTTTCAACCGACGAACCGAGGTTGACTGTCAAAAAGGTTAAGATTTGAATTTCAAAAGGAAGTCACATGAGGGTTTGACCGTTCAGTCATTACCCCATCTGGCCCAACACAAGGCTGTCTCAGATGAAATGCAGAAGAGCACAGATGCCATATCGGGAAAGTCTGCAGAGATGAGAGACAAGCCATCGCTATCAAACGATCAGAGATCAACTGCTCCTCCAACGGCTAGTTGATTCTCTCCGCCTATAAATAGAGGCATTCTCTCATTCGAGAGATAGAGACACACGAGACAGACTGAAGCAAGAGAGAAAAGTGCAATCACAAGAAAGAAAAATCTGCTAAAATCCTATTCTAAGAACATCAGCAGCTGAGAGTTCAAAGTGTGATAGAACATTAGTACTGAGGGTTCATAGAGTGAAAATCTGTCTTAGATCTTAGTTTGAGTGTTTATTCGTTCAAGCCTTAGATCCAGCTCTCATTCGTGATCGAGCTGTAGTTGGAAATCTCACCCTTTCTCACACCCTAAAAAGTGTGCTAGGACCTTACTCTTCCTGTAATTGAGTAGTCAGGTCGTCAAGTACCCGCAAACTTGACATAGGCTGTTTAGTGCCCGTAAACTAAACTGTAAGGTTGATAAGTACCCGCAAACTTATCCTTAACGGTTGCTCATCCCGCGTAAACTGAGTGGTTCTGTCCAGAAGAACTTGGACTGAGGTGTAAGGATTCACATCTCCCCGTGGACGTAGGAGGGTTATCTCCGAACCACGTTAAATCCTGTGTGTGTGTGTTTGTTTTTATTCAGTTGCATCTGCATTTTTATCTGATCAATCTAACTGACATTCAAACCTCATTTGCACATTTTACTTAAAAAAATCACTCTCGTTCTCTCTCATTTGTTCTTTCTCTCTTCCTCCTCTTTTCTCCAAGACCATCTATTAAAACTGGCTGCGATCGCTGATTTATGATATAGGTGGAATTCAGATTCATATAAGGCCAATATAATTAATATCTAATTGATTATTTTGTGTAAATCGTTAATATCTTACATTGACTAGGCTGAGATGAGAAAAATACTAATTTATAAAGTTCAAATTATATTTAGTATTAAATTATAGAAAATTTACTACTACATGTTAAGAACTTATGGAGTAAGAGTAGGGATATGAAAGGTGTTGGAGTCTTGTTTCTAAATTGCCACTTTAAATTTCTTAAACTCGATAAAAATTGACATTTGATTGATCCACAAGTTATGTAGATCGCTATTCTGATTCGCGTGAGTTAAGAAGTCAAGCAAAAGCTTACTTTGACATTTTATTTTGGGAAAATTGCACCAAAAATCCTGACATTTTTCTAATTTTCGGTTTTAAACCAAACCTTTTAAAATTCGCAAATTAATGTATGACCTTCCAATTTGATGCAATTACCTCCCGTACCCGATTTTTCCCCAATTTGCTGCTGACATGGAAGTCAGAATTTCTATGTGGCAAAACTCTCCGACTCGACAAACGACGTCGTACTAGGCAAATATAAAATGAGGGAAAAATGTACCAAAAATCCTTACCTTTTTCCAATTTTTGGTTGTAAACCAAACCTTTTTAAAATTCGCAAATTAATGTACGACTTTCCAATTTGATGCAATTACCTTCCACGTCCGGTCTCCGGCCGAAATCGATTGCCTACGTGATAAATTATTTCCTTATGTGGTATTAATTTGCTTATGTGTTAAATAATTATGTATATCTGATATTAATTGGTGAATGGGCACAAACCGTTGTCATTTTACTCTTGTCGTAAACGACGTTGTTCCCTTTAATTATATATGAGGTGAAAAAGTAGACCCAAAACGACACAACACTCTGAATTAATAACCCTAATTTCCTAATACTCTATTACAGACATAATCGAATCTACTTTGCTCTATTTTTGTTCGATGATTTGGCTTAAATTATTGCTCGAATCTACTGATAGAGAATAGGTTATTGTTCATCTTTTGTCTTGGTGCGCTTTATCATTGCTCAACTGGTGGAGTTGTGGTCCCGATAGCGATGAAGCAGACATAATGGGGGGCAGATAGCCACTGCTGAGCTTCAGGATTATTCCAAGATCCATATTGTGCCGATGAAGAACCCATGTAGATGAGGAAGCCGATGGAGAAGAATTATGGAGATGAAGTATGTTGAAGAAGATTCCGGCTTCCATGTCAGCAGCAAATTGGGGAAAAATCGGGCACAGGAGGTAATTGCATCAAATTGTGAGGTTGTACATTAATTTACGAATTTTAAAAGGTTTGGTTTAAAATCGGAAATTAGAAAAAGGTGAGGGTTTTTGGTGCAATTTTCCCCGTGTAACATGTAAGCAAATTAATACCACGTAAGAAAATAATTTACCACGTAGGCAATCGATTTCTGCCGGAGACAGATCATGGGAGGTAATTGCATCAAATTGGAAGGTCGTACATTAATTTGCGAATTTTAAAAAATTTGATTGAAAACCGGAAATTGAAAAAAAGTCAGGATTTTTGGTGCAATTTTCCCTTTTATTTATCAATCTTAAGGATGTGAAAATTGATTTTTTTTTTATTAACTTCATCGAAATATATGGTAAAATATTATTGTTAATTAGAAGTTGATTAGCAAGATATATTACACAGAGAGTTCTCCGGACATGTCTCCTTGTCGAGCAATCTACTAAGAGGGTGTTTGGCTGAGCTTAAAAGCTCCTTAAAACAGCTTGAAAGCTCCTAAATCCTTAATAATGAACAGCTTGAAAGCTCCTAAAGCTTAGCCAAACATCCTCTAAATCTATCTTCTTCTCTCTTTTTTTTTCTTTTTCTTTTTTTGAAAGGGAAATGTCAAATATCTGATTAAAATTAAGAGGCATCAATAGTAGCGAGCTCTCTAGCAACTTGATTTTCGCATCGAATATTGAGACAAAGAATGGGGTTAAGACTATTCGACTACAAGTGAATGTCAAATAACTATATTAACGAATTATAATTATAAGTTGTCAAATGTTTGATTAGCATATACCCAAATTTTGACTAAATTTGATGCCATCTTTTTTATGAGTAATTTAAACATCGCCCCCTTTTCTCTATTCATAGCCCCCATTAAATATATTAATTTGAATATTAGTAAATATACTTATCTACTCCCATAGCCCCCTAAGAAAAAAGAAGCAAACACAACTCCTGGAAAAATATCCGTCAAATCTGTAAGAAAAATGATAGAAATTTGCAGAAAATACAAAGAAACAATGTAATATGTCCATGAAATCTAGAGAAGCTACGTGTTAATTGATTTAATTTGTCCTCAAAAACTCTTATTTTTTTTTCTATTTACTTAATTCCTTTAGTGGCAAGTTATTACTTCAACTATTTATCTGATCATCCATGGAACTACCGCAAGATTTCATCATTTTATTATAGCATCACACCTGGTCATAAAGCAACAATATTTCGAAGATAAATTCAATCAGCACAATATTTCTTGCAAAACTAATCAGAAAAGAGGAGAGATGAACACAGTAGAAGGAGTTGAATAAATCTACGTGCATTCCCCAAACCATGGGAGGTTCAAAATTGAGTCGTTGCCTAAGATATCTAAGGATGAAATGAAAGTTGTTGACGTCCATTGCCACTGTCACTCCACCGCTTTGCTCAATCCATTGCCACCATCTTGTGCTTTCATTATTGGGTTTTTTTTTGAACCCTAACGTGTTTAATTTTCTTTATATTTGTGAATTTGTGAGGCTACAATTAGAAAAATATTAATTTATCAGAAAATTAACTGGGAGGAAGAGTGTAACCGCTTAAAGTGGGATTTAAGTGAGTAAGGATATAATAGTACATTTATAACTATTTTAATTATTATTTTATAACGAGAGAAAATGGGCTACATTTAAAATTTCCCTTTTTGTTTTTATAGACTAAGAAAACATTCGGACCAAGTCCAAAGATTTTATGCCCCAAGGGATGGATTGAGTGGGCCGCCCTGGTCCGAAAATTTGAAGTATGGGCCTGCTTGCAACCCAAAAGGCCTATATTTTGGACCCCAAAAATCGACACAATCAATTTTTAGGTCTCACCCAATATGTTGACACCTCTAGTGACATTGAATCCTATATTATATTTTGATATTTCATCTCATAATATATTAATATGGAGACGACAATGATATAATTAAGGGTTTAAGATTTAAGAAATATATTTTTCTTATATATGCCTTAAATCTTGAATCCTTAATTATGCTACGTGTCGTCCCTTTATTTATGTAATAGGGAATGAAACGCAGAAAATGTGATCTCATTTGTCTAGTAACTTACATCAAACAATAATTCGTCGGAAATTAATTAAAAAATCCATCCTTGCAGGTAGTGTTCGTTCACTTGTAAATGAATCCGCTTTTAATTTTTGAATCTTTTCTTCCTCAAGCTTCCTACTTATAAGAGGATTAAGTGGATATCATAGTCTTTCTAAAATCAAGAACATCCCTACAGCTTACGTACACTAATTCACAAACATTTATCGTGGAATTCAATTATGATTTTACATATTGATCACGACTTCCCTTATATATTGAGCCCCCATCAATGTTATTTGAGCGTGTTTTCACATCTAGGAACGGCAATGGGTAGTACCTATCTACTAAACATTTTCCAAATTCAAATTCACAAAAATTTTCTCAACCAAACCCGATTTAAAAAAAATAAAACTCATACCCATCCCAAATCCGTTGGATATTGTACGCTTATTATCCGTTAAAAATCTGAATACTAAAAAGTAAACATCATTAATATTAAATAGTTGAAATAACAAAATATTATAAATATAAATTAAAACACAAGTAGATCAATAGAAAATTTCATTAATATAAGTCTCAAAACAAATATACTTACTAACAAAATTTATGAATTAATCAACATCTTCCTCCATCATACACAAACTAAAAATGTTGCATCGTGAAATTTTGATAGCAAATTTTCAGAAGTAGAGAAGGTTTACGAATAACTTTAAAAAAACATTAAAAATCTTGACGATACGTAAAAGAATAAAATAAAATAATAAAAATTATTAATATTTTTACCAATATTTATAATTATATTATAAATTATTATATAATATTTTTTTTTATCTTACATATATATATGGATTTAAAAAACAGGTATCCGAAGATAATAGCCCAAACTCAACTCAAAATCGTAATGAGTTTCAATATTTCTACCGAACTCTATTTTAGAGTCATTTAATAATTCTCAAATTCGACACAAGATTTGATAGATATGGGTATCTGTAAAAATATGACTCATTCTCATCCCATTCACATCTATTGTAAATAAACAAATACTCCCTCCCCATATTTTCATTAAGCTCATTTTATTTTATTTGAACGTATCATTTCATTAAACTTATTTTCTAAAATAAAAATATACCATATGATAAATACCTTACTATAACTCATAAATTACTCATAAATCAACTAACTCAATCTCTCCTACTTAATTTAACAAAAATATCCCCATAAATTAATTTATCTTTTCAACTTTATTATAAACAATTTATTTTCTTAACATGCGTACCCAATCAAATAATCTTATTGAAAAATACTTTTTTTTCTTTTATATCGTGGGAACCCGCAGCCGCTACCTTCGGTGCGCACTGGGTAAACCCATGTCCCTTGTGCAGTAGCCTGCAAACCACACAGGGCAGGTAAAACCACATTTTTCAAGTACATGTGTGACAGACTCGACCTATAGAAGCACTTTATGAGATTCGAACCTAAGACCTTTCAGTCTCAGACACTCACTTTTACCACTAGATCATCTCAAGAGGACAAAAAATACTTAGTAATATGAAAGATGGTTGGGGTGGATGAGGGTGGGGTGGGGTTGGGTTGGGGGTGATAGTTTGCAAGAGGAAAAAAGTGTGAAATTCTCTTTCACAAATCAACGTTTTCCCGCTCTACTTTTTCCCGCGTTTACCGTACCCCAAAAAGCCAATCCCTTCAACACACTATGCGTGATTAGTGATAGTGCTTCACACTATGCATATGATGGTATGACTTAAAAAACGATATATGTTTAGTCATAAAATTAGGTTGATTTAAAAGTTAGTAATTATAAAGTCTATAAAGTTGTCGGATTAAATTCCTATCCAATATTGCTTTACCAACTCTCTAAGAAATAGCATCTCTTTATTACTTTTTTTAATTTGATGAAGAGAATAATATGCAGTTGTTATTTGAAATGCTTATTGAGTAAAACATTCCTGATAGTTCATAATAATCTGCAAATTCAGGTAATTATTACTAACAAAAATATGATTGGACTTGTTGATATTTAATCACAAATAAAAACCTATTACATGAGTAGAAGAAAATCTCTAAGTGATGAGCTACATATATAATCAAATTATAAAATTTACTCTTATGTAGTACTCCACTGCTCCTATTTCTAATAACACACACCTGCACGTGCGCGCATAAACATGTGAGCATTTATTTGTCATATAAACTACTAATACATGAAATGTTGGCACGACCAAAATCGTGAGTGAAGTTACCATTTTCTTGTTTATATGTTACATGAACATCAATGTTAACACATACATTATATTGAAAATAATAATTTAATTGCATATTTATCATCAAAACAGAAGGACAAGTAAAGAAGGGAAAAATTATCACATAATAGCGGTCTTCACATTCTGTAATAAGAAGGAAATATTATCTCATCCTTCCCTACATGATAATACTATCACAATTGGATGAAAATTGGGGGAAATGGGCTGCCGAGAATTTAACCCATAAAAAACTGTCAAAATTAAACCTCCACTATAAAAAAAAAGTTACAGTCGCAACAACCTATGTTGCATAGATGCGGGGTGTAGTGTGGGATCAATACAATACGGTTATGGGGATACAAATTTTTAAAAATTATAAGGTGTGATTCGAAAAATATACATCTATTTATTAATAATTTATATTTTTGTATATAAATTTTAAAATATATAAATAATATACATAATTAACAATTTTCTCTACAGAAAAGTTAAGTGTTTTCAATAAAGTTTTCTAATTAAATACATAATAAAGAATTAATAAAATTTTATTAAATTGCAAAATGCCCTAAAAAATATAAAATTTTCAAAAATAACCACATATGCACCTTCCACGTATCGGATTCGTGTAGGCGATTTCTTTTTTTAGGATTCACCACGTGATGAATCCCATGCAAATTCGACGCGAATCGCACCCACACTCACACCCTGCGTATATTCAATATTGCAATATGCAACTTTTTGGAGAATTTTTGCATCACAGGTTGTAACTTACATATAAACCCTTCTGCCGGAAATCCACCTACCAAATTCTTGAAGTTAATTAATAATTTACTAACTTGCAATTTAGTTAGGAAAAAAAATATGAATATGTGATCATAAAATTCAACAAATTGAATTAAATATTATTTTAGATATGTTAGTAGCATTAGAAATATCACCTTTATTAAAATTCGAACTCTGTCTCTTGAAATTAAAATCCATATGATTTCCATACATAAGAGTGTATTCAAACCGAGTTGAGCCGAATACTATCATTTTCAAGCTTGGCTCATTTATAATCGAGTCGAATCTCGAGCTTTGTTTATCGAATACTTCGAGGCTCGCAGTTTAAGCGAGCCCAAACGGACTTTTCAATTTAGATTTATTTTTTAAATATCCATTAATTTAATTCAAAATTAATCATTTTATTCACAATAACACAATATATTAACTAATTTTTTTTTTCTTATAACAAATAAAGTTATTTAAATATTAATATAATTATTATTGATTAGAGTATAAAAATATAAGGCACAACTAGATAATAATTTATATTTTCAATCTTAATCACTAACGAGTTTGTTCACGAGCTTACGAGTCGAATACTGTCATGTTCAAGCTCGGCTTGTTTAGCAAACAAGCTCATCTAAACGAATTCGAAAAAACTTTATCGAATCGAGTTTCGAATAGCTCACGAATAATTTGACTCTTTTACGTTCTATCCATACCTACAATATTCACCCGTACACGTTAACCAACATGACCCGATGGTGTGTGTGTGTTAGCCTAGTGGTAGTGAGGTTAATACCCGGGCCAAAGATCATGAGTTCGAGTCCTCCGTCACACGGTATTTAAATTTTCTTGTAATGTTATTCAACATGACCGGACGAATTATCCACATCAGCAATTACGCGTGGCAATTAACTAAACATGACAAAATTAGACCACTTCTATCGTAATTCTGCAGTGCAGCCCTAGATAACCGTTACAATAATATTTATATATGCGTACATATTTATTTTGACCAGAGGCGCATGGGCCCCACAGAGTGTGGACCACTGACTTGCTAGGAATGAAATGAAACAGTGGGGGTCCGGCGCTCCCTAACTCGGACCCACGTTCCAATTCGTGGACGCCCCTCCTCCCCTAAACTGCTTCTCACTAATTCTTGTTTATCATACTTAATTTATTATTATGACAATGATGTTTCATTTTAATTAGGATTATCTTTTCAGTTCAATCATTTTAAATTAGATTTTTCGGACTGGTCATTGTGCCGTGTACAACAGATTCATAATGTTGATAACTCAGAGAATTTAATGTTGTACTTTTTTGTATATTATCCATCATACTTTAGATGTGTGGAGTTCAACTAAAAAGATTTTACAAAATTATAATTCTACTACTTTGATCTTAATATCATGGTCTGAAATTCTTTTTCCGTAGCCAACTCTCTCGTTTAGGTATTGCTGAATATTCTCAAAGTATTATAAAATCAATTACTACTACATGTTATTTTATACTTCGAATGATCAACAAAGATTTGTAAATTTAATCTTTTTCTGGATTCAAACTCTCTTACATATAATGAATGTATTTGTTATAACACATATTTGTTGCAACTAGCACTATGTAATTTTAGTGAATTTTGTTAGTTGGAGGAGTTTTCTTTGTTTATTTTCAAGATTATCATCTTGATGCATCACATTACAATGTTATCCAAATATTGGAGTTGCTTATGGAATGTTTCAATGCATCTATGTGTTGGAATTTGGAATGAACTTAATATTTAATATCAGTGGAATTTGTTGAAACCATTTTTGTTGTTGAAACCATGTTAGAGAATAAAATTCTTGAAATATAATACAATAAATTAAGATTTAAATAAGAGGAGAGTGTATTTAGATAGAAAAATACAAAGTTATAATTAGTGCCACTCCATTGTGGTGGTGCCGACGAATGCGTAAAACGGGCCTGGCATGGCTGGCCCCACACGTCATCACCCTTCCCTTCCATCACGGACAAACGGTCTCAATTTGACCCAACCCGTTAAAATTCGTTCTTACAATAATCTTATTAATATTATAATTATAATAATTACAATATACTAAACCGCAATGGCGCAATCAATATTTGAATTTTTATTTATTTTCAGTTTAGCTTTTTCATCAAAATACACTCAGTTTGATTGTGTATTTGGAGTAGATCATAGCTGTTTCTAAACGGTTAGAAGCTCGTTTGAATTGGCTATATAGGTTAAAAACAAGAAATAGGTATGAGACGAGAACATTTAAATAATAAATTTAATTTTCAATTGAAGTTATTTTAATGTAACTATATATAGAAGCGCCGCCAAATCTGAATCTAATCTAGTATTATATTCGACTATTTGTATACAATTAAATTTACCTATGCGCGTTGCTCTCGACCGTCTTATTATATTTTAATTCTACATTTTAGAGCTAAAAGAGCATTATTTAGATATTATTATGTCTATATTGTTATCAAATATTGCAAACTAATAAAATTCATCTTGATGAACTTTCTTACATATAATAATACAATTAGCAAATACAAAAATTAAAGTAACATGACTACTATATTTTAGTACCAGTAAAAATGACATGGAAATTTAAAATATATAAAATCATGAATTTGCATTGAAAAGTGTGTAATTGTTCATATGACATAAAATGGGAGGAAAAATACATTTACAAATTTATTTTGCTTTAATATAGTATAGATTACAAAGAATAAGACAATTAATAGTTAACAACTACAACAACAATAATAATAATAATAATAATAATAATAATAATAATTTGATCCATCCCAAAACTGATTAAGATACTCTTAAGAAAAAGCGATTAAAACCGTAATTGTGCTCCGGTTACTTTCAAAATCCAACAACTCAAGAGAGAGCAAATTTACAATACTATGCAACTCTTTAAAGGATGAATTTTGAAATTTGAGTCACTGTTTTAGTAATCTTATTGTAGTTTTGGTCATTATGTGAATCTTAGTCGAATATTAATCGACTCGATCAAATCACAATAACGCTTATTTTTTTATTTTTATTTTTATTTGGATGGCACGCTTACAATCTACCTTAACAAATCAGGATTTATTCAATCTCACTAAGGACCATCTTTATTTAATATAAAAAAAGAATACGGTTCATTCTCTTGGAAATAGTGTATGGTAGAGTCGGTACATGAGTTGTGAAATACTAATATCTCAAATTCGAATTCTTTTTTAATATTTTCTAAGACGGGTTTGTCGAACCAAATCTTCCAAGCTTCCTACGTCATGAAAAATAATCATTTTATAAATGAAACTTCATGTCACTTAATTTTGAACTTTTTTTTTTTTTTCCAAACATCTTGAGTTAAAACTCCAGGTCACTAGTTTTTTATTACATTAATAATTTATCGGAATAATAAATTAATTAATACGAATGACACCGATTTGCTAAAACCATAACTAAATTGATGAGCTCAATGTATCCGTTATAACAGAAATACACACAAAATATTTTCGGAAGTTTTATATTTTCATTAGTAATATAATATGTGATATTAATCATATATGTAGAGAAGTAAATAAAGCGCTCATGAATTAGCTAGTTTACAAAAACACTCGATGCCACATTTTTGTAGCGAGATAGTTAGTTGGCTTGGGTGTCAGATATTGTTTCTGAGGATCCTTCATAGGGATGGCAACGGGTCGGGTATCCATTCATTAAGTATTTTCCAAACTCAAACATGTAAAAAAATTTTACATTCAAATCCGTCCCATACCTGATTAAAAAGTAGTTTTAAAATCCATACCTGACCCAAACCCGTCGAGTAATACCCATTGATGGTCCCGATACGAATTCTGGTGTATGGAGGGGGGGGAATACACCAAATAGGAATTTTAAAAACAACTCCCTGATAAAAACTACAACTGAGTAAAAGGACTCAGCTGGAATCACAACTGAGTAAGAAAACTCAGCTGGAAGAGTGGTGCTGTGCGGAATGTGGTGGAAACAACAATAACTCGTATAAAACAACTCACGCTCAGATGCAAGGTCGGTCAATAACCAAATCAGTTGAAATGCAAAGATGCAGTTTTGAGTGCTGGTTAGTTAGTCAGTTGGATATGCAAAAAGTAACTGATTTGAAAACTCAACACACAAAGGATTTACGTGGTTCGGAGAGAACTCCTACGTCCACGGGGAGTTGTGAGTCCACAAAACTCAATCCAAATTCTTTAGGACAGCTACCACAAAGCTTACGCGGGCTTTGCAACCGTTCAGATAAGTTTACGGGTACTTATCAACCTTACATATAAGTTTACGGGTACTTATCAACCTTTCTACTCAATTTCGGGAAGAGCAGGATCCTAACAACCTTTTTAGGGGATGTGTATAAGGGTGGGTTTTTCCAACTACTAGCTCTAACAAAGAAGTGAGCTAGGATCTAAGCTTGAACAAATGAAGACTCAAACTAAGATCGAAAACACCAAGACAGATTCTAACACTCTATGAACTCTCAACTGATGATGTTCTTAGAGAATATTTTCAATTTAGCTTGTGTGCAGTTTTTCGTTCTTTCGCTCGTTTGTCTGCTCGATATTCTTGTGTGTTCCCACTTCTGTTATCTTGGTGATTGAATGAATGCCTCTATTTATAGGCGGAGAGAATCAACTAGCCGTTGGATGAGCTGTTGATCTCTGTTATGTGAAAGCGATGGCTTGTCTCTCATCTCTGCAGATTTTCCTGATTTGGCAACTGTGAACTTCTGCTTTCCATCTGAGATAGCCTTGTGTTGGGCCAAATGAGGTAATGACAGAACGTCAAACCTTCACCTGACTTCCTATTTGAATTCAAATTTCAACCTTTGTCTTTCAACATTGGTTAGTCGGTTGAGAAGTTTGATCTTCATCCGAGTGGTCTTCAGCTGATGTTCCATCTGATTGCTACCTTCATCTGACATTCTGTCTGAAGAGGAACAGTTGAACCCTCAGCTACCTTGAACTTCATATTGTCGATCTATCTGATTGAGTCTTGCAACTGATGTTCCATGTGAACAGTTGGCTTGAACGCTCAGTTGTCTTTCTTCCATCTGATGTTCTATATCATAACAGTTCAGTTGTCTTTCTTACATCTGATATTCTATATCAGAACAGTTGGCTTCACATTTGATATTCCATATTCGATCAGTTGGCTTCACATCTGATGTTCTATCAGAGTATATCCATGTTGCCGTCTTCAGCTGGAGTCCTGTAAAGATAAATTCTGAATATTGCTCAAACAGCGAGCCTGAATACTAACATTAGGATCTGGCAACATCTACTCGGTTGGGGTCAGTTGGTTTTGGAATCAATCAAAACTTTACTTTTTCCCAACAGTTTCCCCCTTTTTGATGATGCCAAAACCCTACTGATCTAAACCCTACTGACCTATCTAAAATCTCAGCTGAAATTCTAGACAGTCTATAAGATTAAACATCAAAGGGTTAGCACAGTTATAACATGGTATTGAAATAACTTTGCGATTCAAAGCTTGGACAACTAGAGATTGTACGTCAAGGTGAATCGGATAACTGATGAAAGTTTTCATTACAACTGATGTGTTTACACAGATAAGCATAGAAAATCAAAATACATCAGTTGCTCAAAAACTCTAACTTGGCTAATACTTCAGCCCATACTTGCCAAAAATCCTGACAAAAATATCTCTTTTTGCATCTGACTCTTTTGAGATATCCACTCCATGTTCCTGACAAACTCTTCTTGCTTCAGCTGCAATCCTCTGCCTGTTGGGATTTCTTGTGTCTGGAATGAATGGAGGGAGATATGTGACCTTCTGAGGGACGGGGACGGTGTTCATATCCAGCTTTGCATCAATCATTGCTCGTCTGAACTGGCTGAACATGCCCGGATCCCCAGAGTGTAGCTCAGTCAGAGCTTCTTTGAACGCTCTCCTCGAATCCTCAGTTGTGAACACCTTCCTGTAGTAGAAATCATTCACAAACTCTTGCTTGAATGATTCCCAATCATCATTCTATTCAGCTGGCATCCATCTGTCGACATGCTTGAATCGACCTTGGAGCTTGATCTTTCCAGGCAATCTCTGTTGCTTCAACCTCGTCGGCTGCGGGAGGCAATATTCCTGTCCAAGTTGTTGGTGACCTTGGCAAGCTCTTCTTCAAATTTGTTGACTCTTGAAGCTTGGTTGGCTGCGAACTTCTTTATCCATTCAGGATTCATGTAGTCTTTTTTCGGAACATCCATAGCCTTAGCAGCAGCAATACACTCTTCGGTTGTAATACCGTCGAGTTCAGCATCGAGCTCGGCTGCAATCTCGGCTATGGAGTTGTAGGAAACTCCATACTCCTTCGCTTGTTCCATGTCCTTCGCCATTTCATCTTCTCCGACAACAATGGATTTCAGCTGTTGTTGTTTCTTGTCGGTTGGCTTCGGAGCGGACTTCTTCTTCTGAGCTTTCTTCTTCTTCAACTGAGATTCCTTTCCAATTGGTATCTCTTTTTCAGCTTGTTGCATCTCAACTTCCTGGGTCTCATCTTCCCCAATCTTATCTTCCCCCTTTTTGGCATCAGCAACAAGGCTTGCGACTGAGCCATCCAGAGAAGTGAGTTTCAGTTCAGTTTGCTGAATCCGGTTGAAGAGTTCATCGACTGCGCATTCCACATCCACCTTCTTAACCAGTTCATTGTCACGGCGCTCTTCATCAGCTTTCTGCATTACAGCGAAGGTTTCAGTGACTTCGGTTTGCAAAGCGACGAACTCAGCCCATCTGGATTCAAACCGAGAATCTCATTCTTCGTCTTGCGTCTGTCGAGATTTGGCAAGATTGGATTTAGATATGAACTTGAGCACGTTCAGTTCTGATTTGATGCCAAGAACTGTTGTCTTCAGGTCGGTGATGTCCTTGCTGGTGGATGTTGAGAAGTCATCCAACTTCACCTTCATCACATCCTGTTCTTCCAGCAGCTTCCTATGCTTTTCTTCCTGAGCTTCCATCATCCGCAGTTGTTCCTCTCGGTGAGCTGGATGTTGGCAAGCATCTCCTTCCTCAGCTGATTGACCCTCTCAGCGATCAGCTCGCAAATTTCATCTGAGGAGGGAGCTGGCTGTTCAGCTGGAGCTGGTTGTACTGGAGCGGGCTGTTCAATAGTAACCATGGCTTGGCGATTGGCCAGGTACTGTTGAAGCTCTTCTGCTTTCTGCTTTGCTGCTGCAGCGGCTGCGTCAAGGTCATCGACAAATTCAGCAGACTTGACCAGCATGTTGTCAAGGAAGGCGACACATTCTTGTTCAGTTGTCTCCCTTGTGTCTCTTACTTCTGCCTTGCTCATATCCAGTCGACGAGTCAGCAGTGCAACCTTGTTGTTGTAAGCGACTTCAAGGTTGGTGTAATTGAAGTATTCCCTTATACGCGACTCATCGGCCTTGAGTTGGTTCCAGCTGTGTATCCTGATGGTATCTTCCTTGACATACCAGTGGCTGAATATGATGTTGAATTGATATAGCAGCTCAGTTCCGAGTGTGGCAAAGGTAGGCATGTCGCGTGCCTCGGGAAACATTCCGATCAGCTTCTGGAAGCAATAGGCCAACTTGCCTTCATGTTCCAGCGCGACGGCTCGACGATCAGCTTCTTCGTCGATGGGGGGAGGGAGAGAGATTTTCATATGGAATTGGTTCAAGGGTTTCCTCAACATTGGCCAAAGAAGTGGTCTCAATGTTGGCATCGAGCGGGGAGCTCGGAATTTATGGCTGGGTTGGGATGTTGGCATCAAGAGGTTCCTCAACATTGGCCAAAGAAGTGGTCTCAATGTTGGCATCGAGCGGGAAGCTCGGAATTTCTGGCTGAGTGACGGTTGTGAGAACCTCTTTGGGCTGTACAGCATCAGCTCCTGCCGTGGGGGAGGTTGGAACATCTTCGGATTCCTGGGATGAAGAAGATGCATCCGAGAAGATGTTCGGCTCATCTTCTGGATCAGTTTCCATCCCTTCCATCACGTCTTGATGGGGAGAGTTCTCCTTCCTTGTTTCACTTCCACGAGGAACAATCTCGAAAGCATCATTTTCAACTGAGTGACTCGACTCAGATGGTTCCTCCTCAGCTGGTACCTTCTCAGCTGGTTTTGCAACTGACTTCTTCTTGATACGAAGCCTCAACTTCTTCTTAGCTGGCTCTTCCTCTTTCTTCTTATCTGACTCATCTCTGAGTCGGCGAGCAGCTGTTGATTTGGAAGTAAGGCCGGCAGCTGGAGGCAGCTCCTCAGCTGTATCTTATTCCTCAGCTGATTTCACAGCTTCTCTTTTATCCTTGGGAGTGTAGACACTCCTGATCACATCAATTGCTTTCTTGGCTGTTGGGAACAGCATCTGCCTCTTGATTGGGGTCTCCTCACAGTCTTCCCACACCATGTTCTGATCCTTTGTGGCGAGAAGGATCAGGGCAAATATTTTAACTCCAAAGTTGAGAGTTCCCTTGACACTCAACAACTTTTCTCCGGAGTTAGTTGTGGTTTCAGTAATCTTCTGCTTTTCCATAGTCAACTGGTGTTCGAAGTATTTGAACCAGTTGATGTTGTGCTTGTGCTTGTGCTCCAAAGCAATCAGCTGCTTGAGCTTTGGTCGGCTGATGTCTCCAAAGGCTCCGCTGTATCCGAAGATAACCTTGGATACAACATCGAACAGAAGTCGATGTTCTAGTTTCAACTTCGTTCGTTGCATGTTGCTCCTCAATCTCTCTGGGGTGATGAGAGCATTCTCTGGAAATTGATCTGCATCTGCATCGGTGATGTTCTCGACTGTGTTCGTGACAGTCAGATTTGGTGGAATGATGGACCGTAGCATATCGGAAACTGGTATGGAGACGGTGACACGGCGGATAGTTCTGGCAGGAACGCCGTGCTGTCGACCAGATATTTCTGAAACGAGGCCATCTCGGCTGTCGATCGGAGATTTCAGGTTCAAGTAGAATTCTCCGACTTGACGCCTGAGAAGGTGAGTGGGGAAGAGCGTTGCCCATTCAAGAAGACCGTTCTCCCTGAGAAGTTCGGCGGGGGGGATAACACCGGCGAGGCCAGAGCGTCTTCTGACAGAATTTGCTCGAAGTGAATTTTAGAGAGCATCATGTCGAAGGATTCCTCATATGACGAAGGGACTAGAGCTGGTCCCGATGATGCCATCTTCTTTCCTTGCGAAGAAGCTTTTGGTGCCATTAAGTGTTGCTGTGAAGATTATATAGAGAGAAGAAAACAAGAACTTGCAGAAAATGGTGAGACAGAATCAGAGACGAAGATGAACAGTTACGCAGATAATCACAAGAATAGAAGGTAAGAAATCACTTCCTGATTTTCCGCCTTTTATAAGTTAGTGGGTCGTTTGAAATCGACGGCCAAGGTTAAATGGCGCGAATCCATCAACGGCTGAGATCTCACGACTGTTGACTAACTTTGACTGACGTTGAAATCCGAGTTCCAATAGTCGCGCGTGAGAAGGTAAACTGTTTTTATGTCAGCCCAATCGCACTATAAAGTAAGGCTATTGATGTTCAGCCGTACTTTACATTAAATGCGCTATGATGGCTATTTTAATCTAACTGACATGCTCAGGAATGTTTGAATTTATTTCAAACATTCACATTTAAGAGCTAAACACCTTCAGCCATAAATGATACATGCCAGCTGATGTCGGAATCAGCTGTGTTCTAATGTTGCGGCATACCATCAGCTGATTCGAGTTCGTCTGTTCAGCTGACGTCTGATGTCTTCGGTTGGCGATCTGCATTTAAGATTCCCCCTTCATCTGAGCTTCCCCCTCAGATGGATATCTATCTCTTCACCTCGGCTGATTCCTCATCTGATGGATCCAACAATCCAAGGAGATCACACAACATCTTGAATTGTGCTTCGGCTAGAGGTTTGGTGAAGATATCGGCTCTCTGAATCTCAGTTGGAATCTTCTCCACAGATACATCCTTCTTCTCAATATGATCTCGGATAAAATGATGTCGGATGTCAATGTGCTTTGTCCGAGAATGATGAACATGATTCAAAGAGATAGCAATGGCACTTGAGCTATCACAATGGATGGGAACCTGTCCAGTTGCTACTTCATAATCTCTCAGTTGTTGCTTGAGCCACAACACTTGCATGCAACAACTACCGGCAGCAATATACTCTGATTCGGTTGTAGAAGTGGCAACACATGCTTGTTTCTTGGAAAACCATGAAACTAACTTACTTCCCATGAACTGACAGTGTCCAGATGTGGACTTCCTGTCCAACCAATCTCCGGCTAGATCCGCATCTGAGTATCCGGACAGTTGGATATCGTCGTCGGTTGGATACCACAACCCAACATTAACAGTACCCTTCAGATACTTAATGATGTTCTTTGCTGCCAACATGTGTGCTTCCCTTGGCTGAACTTGGAACCGAGCACACACTCCAACCGCGTAAGATATTTCTGGCCGACTGGCGGTTAGATATAGCAAAGAACCAATAATCCCTCTATACTTACTGGCATCCACGAGTTTTCCCTCAGATCCGGGTTCAATCTTCCAGTTAGTATTCATCGGGATCCTTGTGGTTTTACTTGACTGCAAACCGAACTTTGCGATGAGCTCTTTTGTATATTTGGACTGATTAATAAAACTCCCTTTTGATGACTGCTTTACCTGTAGCCCAAGAAAATAATTCATCTCGCCCATCATCGACATCTCGAATTTCTCCTTCATGAGAGTTGAGAATTTCTCACACAGCTCCTCCGACTTGGAACCGAATATGATGTCGTCAAGATAGATTTGCACAACAAGTATGTCTTCTCCAACTTTTATGGTGAACAGTGTTTTGTCAACTGACCCTCGTTTGAACCCAAAGTTCAGAAGAAAACCACTGAGAGTGTCATACCATGCCCTAGGTTCTTGCTTCAAGCCATAGATTGCTTTCTTCAACTTATACACTCTTCCATCTCCAGTTTCAAAACCAGGAGGCTGTTCAACATAAACATCTTCCTTGATATCACTGTTGAGGAAGGCACACTTCACATCCATCTGATAAACCTTGAATTTGTGAAATGCGGCATAGGCTAGAAATATTCTGATGGCTTCTAACCTTGCAACAGGCGCGAAGGAATCCTCGAAATCAATTCCTTCTTGTTGGCAATATCCCTAAGCTACCAACCTTGCCTTGTTTCTCACGATGAATCCAATGGCGTCTCTCTTGTTCTTGAAAATCCACTTTAATCCAATGACTTTGACACCATTTGGTCTTTCTACCAACTCTCATACACAGTTGCGTAGAAATTCGTTCAGCTCTTCTTGCATGGCTGTTGTCCAATGAACACAGTTGAGAGCTTCCACAACATTCTTCGGTTTTGGCACATCAGCTACGAAACATGATATCATGGCAACATCTCCTGCTTGTTCGAACTCCTCAAGAACTGCCAATTTCTCAGCATATTGGGCGTAAATGCTAGAATCTTTCTCAGCTGAGTCTGGATTTGCAACTTTGCTTCTAGTACTCACACCTTTGGCTGGATCTCCAATGATGTTGTCCTTGGAATGATCTTCATACCATCTCTTGTTGCGTCTTCCTTCTTCTTCCAACAGTGGCTGTTCAGTGATTTCAACTGATGGGATAACCTGAGCTGTGGGTGATGCTGGGATCTTCAGAACTGGTGATTCATTTGCTGTTGAGTCTGGATCCTCAACATGGATAATATTTCGAACCGGGCTCGGTTGGGCTTCGGATGCTGATGCAGTTGGAGTAACATCAGCTGAAGTTCCCCCTTGAGATGAGCTGGGGTCCTCACATTCATCTTCAGAGGAACAAGGATCATCATTCTCGGTTGTCCATACCAATGGTTCAGCTAGATTCTTCTGCCTTAGAACCTGCGATCTGGTGAGAGCTGGTGGAACATGTGGATCTACTTGTTGTCCTTTAGCCTGTTCCCTGCACTCAAAAGTAGATTCATCAAAACTAACATGAGGTGTTATCTCCACAACACGAGAACTGTTGTTAAAAACTCTATAAGCCTTGATCCAAGCGGCATATCCGAGAAATATGCCTTTCGAAGCCTTGGCGTCAAAAGTTTTCAACTGAGTCTTCCCATTGTTGTGAATATAACACTTAGAATAAAAAACGCGAAAATATGAAATATCAGGCCTCCTGCGTCTCCATAGTTCATATGGAGTCTTTCCCAACCGCTTGGTTAGAAGAGACCGGTTCTGGGTGTAGCAAGCTGTGTTGATTGCCTCAGCTCAAAATCTCTTTGGTAGAGCTGAGCTTGTCAACATGGATGTTGCAGCATCCTTCAGCGTTCGGTTTCTTCGCTCGGCTACTCCATTCTGTTGTGGAGTTCGTGCAGCCGATGTTTGATGAGTGATTCCGTGCTTCTCGCAGTATTCGATGATTGTTTCATTGAGGAACTCAGTTCCACGGTCTAATCGGATAGAAATAATTTTCATCTCTTGTTGGTTAGATATCCGATCCATCAGCTTGGGTAGCTCATCTCGGGTTTCACTCTTGTGACGCATGAAAATGGTCCACATGTACCTGGAGAAATCATCAGTAACAACAAGTGTATACTCGTAACCATTCATGCTTTTGGGAGTAACAGGCCCGAAGAGATCTATATGGATCAGCTGCAATACTCGGTCGGTTGAGGGAATCGTTTTCAACCGAAAGGAGGATCTAGCGAGCTTTCCCAGCTGACACGCACTGCAGATATGTGTTGGTGAAAACACACAGTTCGGAATACCCTTTGCATGAACCTGTCTCGCAAGTCGGTTCATTGTTTTGAAATTCAGATGGTTGAGCCTTTTGTGCCACAGCCAGCTCACATCTGAACTGCTCTTTGATAACAGACAGGTGTCAGGAGGACTACTGTTCCAATCTGCATAGTAGACATTCCCGGTTGGGGATCGATTTTCCAATAATAAGACTTGCTTTGTTCTGACATTTTTGACCCTGCAGCCCTGCGCATCAAACTTGATAGAGAAACCATTATCACAGAATTGGCTGATGGAGAGCAAGGTATGCTTCAATCCATCAACATATGAAACATTCGGAATAGACACGAGATTGTTTCAAGGGTACTGTAGCCTTTGGTGTGACCTTTTGAGTTGTCACCAAAGGTAACTGATGGTCCTTCCTTCTCCACGAAACTTCCAAGCAAATCCTTCAGATTCGTCATGTGTTTCGAGCATCCACTGTCCATCACCCACATGGTATGTGATGCTTTATTCTTCCTCAGCTGTTCCTTCTGCTCCTGCACAGAGAAACACGCTTAGGTCCCCAATTTTAGTTGGATCCTGGAGGGTTAGAACTAGTTCCCCCTTGAACCGTGGGTCGCTTTTCCCTGTATTCGGATAGATTTGTCATTCCAAATTATCTTTCCTTCTCCATCAACTATAACAACACCTCGGTCATCCTTAGGCTTGTTGTTTTTGTTGATGTTCTGTTTCTTAGGAGGAGATTGATTTCTCCCATTGTGAGCTTTAGGAAGAGAGGCGTTCCCCCTGTTTTGTTGATGAGGTCGGACGCCATTTTGGAATCTTTGTGGCTGAGTCTGATTCCATGGTCTTGACTGTCGACGATAGATGTTCATGCCCTGTTGTTGATTCATGTTCTGGCATGAATATCCGCAGCTGTTGGAACTGTTCCATATCGGTTGTCTCTGATGGAACCTCTGGTTGTTCTGATGATGGAACTGATGTTGATTCAGATGGTTGAATCCCTGTCGGTTCTGTTGATTCCATCCTTTCTGAGGTCGGTTCTGAGTTCGGTTCAGAGGTCGGTTCTGAGGTCGGTTCTGATTGTATCTTCGACGTCTCTGGTTCCTCTTCTGAGTCCTGGAACATTCCCCCTCGGTTGTTATCCCAACCGATGGATTCTTCAGTTCTCCAACCACAGCTCCTTTTCCTTTCTCAGCTGTAGTTCCCTTAGCCGGTTGTGCTGTAGATACTTGCTGTGACGATGAGGTTGGATTAAATTGAGGAGTTGCAAACTCAACAGGATTTGGTTTGGCAACCTTGACATCCACAGCCTTGATAAAGGTTGCGGGTGGAATTCCAGTGTCCTTGACCACGTCGTAACCGAGTCCAGACACGTCATCCATTTGTCGTCTATAACTGATGAGATTCTCGATGATTTTGGATGATTGATATAGCTTTATCAGGTTGTCCTTCTCAGTTTGTAGATCCTTGAGAAGAACAGCTATATGCTCGGTCTGTGCATCTGACATCTTCATCAGCTGGTCGATCTATGCCTCTTGCTTGTTCAACTACTCATGCTGCTCCTTGATCTGCTTCTTCAACTCCTCATCGGTTGGAGCCTTAGTTTGGCTGGCCTCATACAGTTGACTTTTGAGATTATCAATCTCTTCGGTTTGACTTTTAATGAGATCGTCCTTTTCGGTTAAGGATTCTTCAAGTCTGACAAACTGTTCTTGAAGATTCTTAAACTCAACCGATTGCTGATGCAATTCCTCACTGAGTTCTAGGAAGTCACCCTAAGAGGGTTCCAACTCTTCATGTACTGTTTCCTGCATGTTAGTAGCATTGGAAGAATTTAAATTAACTGTATTAGAATGTACCTCAGCATCATCCTGATCAGTTCCAAATGCCATGAGACATTGATCCTGTCCGATAGCGTTGTTGGTG
Organism: Schizonepeta tenuifolia; assembly: GCA_029490685.1. Lineage (NCBI taxonomy): Eukaryota > Viridiplantae > Streptophyta > Magnoliopsida > Lamiales > Lamiaceae > Schizonepeta > Schizonepeta tenuifolia. The sequence goes on from CM055959.1 coordinate 87,302,404, forward strand.
GAAGTCAGCTCGTCCTCATCTTTAGTGTCAGTGAAGATGTCCATGTCATCAGCTGCTTCTTCTGCAACCATGACCTTGTTCTTTGCATTTTGCTTGGCCCTCAACGCTTCTCTATCTTTCTTCGAAAGATCTGGACAATCAGCTTTAAAGTGTCCCTCTTTGCCGCATTCAAAGCAATTGTTGGTCACAGGCTTTGAGTTATCTCGAGTTCGGTTGGATTTATAAAACCGCTTGTATTTTCCAAACCGAGTATCCATGTCAGCTAGCTTCTTTGACAAGGCGGCTATACTCTGTTGCAGCTCTTCTCTGCTCGGCTCCTTCGAAACTGTGTCCGCAGATCTTGTTGCCCTTGATGTTCGCGGCTTGGAATAGTCAGCTCGAAGTGCTACTGTCTTTGTTCCGAAACCAACATCCTCATGTCGACTCGACTGCACCGAGGACTAAGTTGATCTTCATCGATTCACCTTGTACTCGTTTCCTTTCAGAATTGAGAACAGTCTGTCAGTTCCCATTTCTCCAAGATCAGCTCGGCTTTCATGAATGTTGGTGAAGGTGTCCCACTCAGCTGGTAGGGCTTGTAATACTTTGAGGTTGATCTCTCTCAAAGTATATTTTTCTCGTCGGATAGACTGAATCCTTCGGATGAGATCCATGAACCGAAGCTCCAACTGATCAATGGTTTCATCCTCTTTTAGACAGAAGTTGTCAAATCTTGACAAGCATGGGAGAACTTGTTCTCCTTGGTTTCGTCACTCCCTTCACTAAGAGATGCCAAAATGTCCCACATCTTCTTAGCTGTGTTGCACTCTTCTATCTATAGAAGATAGTCTTGTCCAACTGTGGACATGATAGTGCTCTGAGCCCAGATGTCCAGCTGGCTCACTTTTGCTTCCTCAGGAGTGAAGTCTTCTGGCTTTTTCTAAACCATCACCTCAGTTGCATCCCCATCATTGGGATTTGTAGGAGTGCGAATGACTATTTCCATGATGGTGATCGGTCCGGATGTAATCACTTGTTGCATTCGATGATGCTTGGACAGTAGGATCTTCTTCATCCGAGTCTTCCAGGATGTATAGTTCACAACCGAGAACATGACAACAATCTTGTCTTTAACATCCATCTGCACACAACAAACAAACAACAAATGCAAGCAGATATGCACTAGCGTGAAAAAGATCTATTCAGTTGATCACTGAATAAAAACACCTCGATTCACACCTCGTGAAACAGAGTCAGCAGTCTTTTGAACCACTGCTCTGATACCACTTGATGGTCCCGATACGAGTTCTGGTGTATGGGGGGAGGGGGGGAATACACCAGATAGGAATTTTAAAAACAACCCCCTGATAAAAACCACAACTGAGTAAAAGGACTCAGCTGGAATCACAACTAAGTAAGAAAACTCAGCTGGAAGAGTGGTGCTGTGCGGAATGTGGTGGAAACAACAATAACTCGTATAAAACAACTCACGCTCAGATGCAAGGTCGGTCAATAACCAAATCAGTTGAAATGCAAAGATGCAGTTTTGAGTGCTGGTTAGTTGGTCAGTTGGATATGCAAAAAGTAACTGAATTGAAAACTCAACACACAAAGGATTTACGTGGTTTGGAGAGAACTCCTACGTCCACGGGGAGTTGTGAGTCCACACAACTCAGTCCAAATTCTTTAGGACAGCTACCACAAAGCTTACGCGTGCTTTGCAACCGTTCAGATAAGTTTACGGGTACTTATCAACCTTACAGATAAGTTTACGGGTACTTATCAACCTTTCTACTCAATTTCGGGAAGAGCAGGATCCTAACAACCTTTTTAGGGGATGTGTATAAGGGTGGGTTTTTCCAACTACTAGCTCTAACAAAGAAGTGAGCTAGGATCTAAGCTTTAACAAATGAAGACTCAAACTAAGATCGAAAACACCAAGACAGATTCTAACACTCTATGAACTCTCAACTGATGATGTTCTTAGAGAATATTTTCAGTTTAGCTTGTGTGCAGTTTTTCGTTCTTTCGCTCGTTTGTCTGCTCGATATTCTTGTGTGTTCCCACTTCTGTTATCTTGGTGATTGAATGAATGCCTCTATTTATAGGCGGAGAGAATCAACTAGCCGTTGGATGAGCTGTTGATCTCTGTTATGTGAAAGCGATGGCTTGTCTCTCATCTCTGCAGATTTTCCTGATTTGGCAACTGTGAACTTCTGCTTTCCATCTGAGACAGCCTTGTGTTGGGCCAAATGAGGTAATGATAGAACGTCAAACCTTTACGTGACTTCCTATTTGAAATTCAAATTTCAACCTTTGTCTTTCAACATTGGTTAGTCGGTTGAGAAGTTTGATCTTCATCCGAGTGGTCTTCAGCTGATGTTCCATCTGAGTGCTACCTTCATCTGACATTCTGTCTAAAGAGGAACAGTTGAACCCTCAGCTGCCTTGAACTTCATGTTGTCGATCTATCTGATTGAGTCTTGCAACTGATGTTCCATCTGAACAGTTGGCTTGAACGCTCAGTTGTCTTTCTTCCATCTGATGTTCTATATCAGAACAGTTCAGTTGTCTTTCTTACATCTGATGTTCTATATCAGAACATTTGGCTTCACATCTGATATTCCATATCCGATCAGTTGGCTTCACATCTGATGTTCTATCCGAGTATATCCATGTTGTCGTCTTCAGCTGGAGTCCTGTAAAGATAAAATCTGAACATTGCTCAAACAGCGAGCCTGAATACTAACATTAGGTACTAGCAACATCTACTCGGTTGGGGTCAGTTGGTTTTGGAATCAATCAAAACTTTACTTAAATTTCCCATCACCCATTTATTACCCATTAAAAACCCGAATATTTAAAACTAAATATTAAATCACACAATATTATAAGTATGATTAAAATATAAATATAAATTGAAAATTTCACTAAAATTAATTTCAAAACAAAGTACTACGTACTAACAAAATTTTTAAACATAAATATAAACAGAAAATTTTAAAATAAATATCAAAACAAAGTACTACTTAGTAACAAAATCTACGATGAATCAATCAACATATTCCTCTATAGTATGTAAAGTACTAAAATTTCCAGTTGAATGAGATCCTAAAAAAAATGATTAAATAGTCAATATCTCATACAATGTTTGAATAAATTATTAGAAAATTAATATCATACTAATATTTATAATTCTACTATAAATTCTACATATAATATTTTTTTTTAATATATATATATATATATATATATATATATATATATATATATATATATGTAAATGGGTTTGGGTAGCGGGTACCTGGAGGTAATTGCCCAAACCCAATCCAAATCCGTCCCAAAACTATTTAATATTTCCCAAACCCGTCCTATTAGAGTTTGGGAAGTGCAGGTACTCGCAAAAATCTGATCCATTGCCATCCCTAATCTTTGCCATATATGAAAGTTTTCTTTAACTCAAAACAAAAAAAAAAATGTGATATTGTTTTTTTATATATATAACCAAAGTTTAGAGTTATTGAATTGGTTGTGCCAATTGTCTAAACTCTAAAGTAACATATGCTAAAATAATACTACCGCCGATCCATTGAAATTGTCATGTTACTATTTGGAATGGAGATTAAGAATAAGGGTAAAAAAATAGAAAGTTGGTGGTTCATTAAAGGGTTAAAAGTTCCCTTATTTGGAAGATAACAATATGAATAAAACATCTAAATAATAAAAATATGATAATATCAATGGGTTGGAGGGAGTACTAAAGTTATATAAAATCAAACTGTCATGTTGCAATATAAGGTTATTGTCATATCACCATAAAATTTTTTAACATAAATCTGATATGATTTGGACGTTTAAAAATAAAAATAAAATGAACGTGTGTGACTATGCTACATTGAGCGGGTCTCATATGAAATTAGGTAGTTACCTATTTATGTGAAATTTTAATTTATATAACCTTGATGTACATATAATATATATTCTCCTAAAGCTTTAATGTTTATTTCCAAAACAATTTCACATTCGAGAAATCGTAAGTATATCTTACTATATCCACGCTATAGATTGAGTTTAACTCAAATAAAATTTGAAGGAGAAATGTAAAATACTACACAATTTCTTGCCCTCTCACTAATCGATTAATCTATACACAAATTCACAAAATATATCTATCAATCTCCTTTATATATAAAATTAAAATATATTAATTTATTTCATATCATATAGCATCAACATCAATGCACGTTACACTATTTGAGAGCTATGGTTGAGAATAACATAAATCATGACTTTTATAAAATAAATATAAGATACAATATATGAATATAGGTAATGGGTGAAGGTTTCTACTATATAAAGAAAAACACAAAATGTAATTGTATGATTTTTTTTTCACAATACATCTACACATGACTAGAACCTCATTCTAAATGTTGAGGGTAATCGTACTCCTTCTCTCCCGCTCATTTTATCTTCCTTTCCTTAAATGAACGTCCCACTCATTTTGTCTACATCCAAATATAGACATAATGAGTGGTTGTAAGAGTTTCTCTCTCATCCATTTCCAATCTCATCACTAGTTTATTAAACAAACAACTTTCCTTAATCTCCGTGTCCAATAGTAAGGAGACAAAATGAGCGGGACGGAGGGAGTAATATACTTGAAAATCTAGTAAACTGCAAGTACGAATAAATAATTTTTTCGGAAGAAAATCATGTGAAAATATTTTTTTATGTGAGAAATGAGAATAAGTTCGGATCTTTATTTTTATTGATTTACGGTCCAAATTTAACGATGCATTAAATTCTTATAATTTATGCATATAAAAGTTAATGCAGTAAGTTACTGTAATATGATAAAAATACATTAAAATGTATCATTATCATATTCTCATATAAAAACTATTCTCACCAAATCTCCACCCTAACTTTTTCTTGGAAATATAAAGAAACAATTTAATTGAAATTGTGTTTAACTAATAAAAAGATATTCCAGGAGATTTAACAAAATCGTTTTCACTTATAAATGAACAATGTCAGTGACGGAGCTAGGATTTGAAATGTGACCGGACGAGATTACATTTATATATTTAATCGTAAATTTGGATGGATGAACCTATAATTATATATATAAAAGTAGAAAGAAAAAAAAATCGATAAAAATATAATTATAAAAAAATTGTCCGAACGATCGCGGAGGTGCCGGGGTGCTAATTCTGCCTCTGAACAATGTAGTATTACAAAACCTAGTATATTGTGGTGGAACTGTAAAAGTCGTTGACTCGTCGTAGATCGGCGACGATTAAACAAATTTCTGTTACGTTGCATTTTCGTCTTCGCCTTTTCCTTTTTGTTCTTTCCATTTATATAGTATATAATAAATTTAATACTTTTTCCTTTAATTTTCTTTCTTCAGATTGTATATTTGTTTAATTTAATACTTTTTCCCCTTTTTTATAAAATGGAAAATCGAAACAAACATGCTCTGCAAAAACTGGATTTTGTGTTGTAGTTTGCTGCCCCCACCCCCCACCCCCACCTCTCTCTCTCTCTCTCTCTCTCTCTCTCTCTCCTCTTCTGATAGATAAAATCCTTTGACGCCTTCTCCCCTCCGTCGCCTGCAATCAACAATAAATATAATAAAATCCTAATTCCTAAACCTTATTCTTCCGCCATTTGTATGCAACGAACAAATTCAGGAGACATATAGTCGAATGACGTGAAGAGATACTCATTCAGAAATGGCGTGTGTTGATGTTAACGACGACCGTAACATCAATCCAATGATCGGACTACAGGAGCCGAGCATCGATACCGACAAATTGAGCTACGAGATTTTCTCCATTTTGGAGAGCAAGTTTTTGTTCGGCTACGACGATCAGCAGCTTTGGGTACCGAAGCCAATTGCAGTGCAGCCGAAGAACGCCGTCGACGACGGCGCCGTTCAGGCGGTGAAGAATCAGAGGGGTAAAATCTGCATCCTGAGCATCGACGGCGCCGGTATGCGAAGCATTTTGTCAGGCAAAACGCTGGCGTATTTGGAAACAGCGCTGAAGAACAAGTCAGGGAATCCTGACGCCAGAATCGCCGATTATTTCGACGTCGCCGCCGGTACAGGCGTAGGCGGAATCTTCACGGCGATGCTCTTCGCCGCGAGCGATCAGAACCGTCCGATTTTCCACGCCGACGACACGTGGAAGTTCCTCGCGACGGAGGGGAAAAAGGTATACAGCTCGGCGAGGACGCGGAATTCGAAGAGCGGTTTCCTCAAGCGTGTTTTTAAGAAATCCGGCAGCGCCGGCGGCGGCTCGTCGACGGTCAGTATGGAGAAGGCGATGAAGGAGGCGTTCAAGGACGAAATAACCGGCCGCAGCTTGACGCTAAAGGACACGCTGAAGCCGGTTTTGATCCCCTGCTACGACCTGTCCAGTGCGGCACCGTTTTTGTTCTCGCGAGCGGACGCTCTCGAAAGCGACAGCTTCGATTTCAATCTATGGGAGGTGTGCTTGGCGACGGCTGCCGAGCCGGTTGTCTTCAACCCGGTTTGCATGAAATCGGTGGACGGTTTGACCCGGTGCGTGGGGCTAGACGGCGGATTGGCGATGAGCAATCCGACGGCGGCGGCGATCACTCATGTTCTGCACAACAAGCAGGAGTTTCCATTTGTGAGAGGAGTGGAGGATATTTTGGTCCTTTCAGTCGGTGCCGGCGGGCAGCTGATGGAGGGCAGCTTTGACTACGAGCAGGTCAAGACATGGAAGGCCAAGGATTGGGCGCGGCCGTTAGCCCGGATTTCCGGCGACAGCGCGGCCGAGATGGTTGACCATGCAGTGGCTATGGCGTTCGGGCAGAGCCGGAGTAGCAATTACGTCAGAGTTCAGGTACGCAAAATGCGTGACTATTTAATTGATAATCAGCTCATTTAGATTTAACACAACACTTTTACCGTTTAAATCCCGGTTATTAATGCTGAGATGAATAGAATGGTTGGTTAATTTCTGAGAGATTTTTGAGTAGGGGAGGGGAGACAGGCTGGATTGGGGTGGGGAGGTTGTGTTATTAGGCTAACATGCGCCAGTGGTATTTTTGGGAGCATGCAATTTAATTCTGTGTGTTTCTTTTGGGGAGGGAGGGTGGGGAGAATAATGTGAAGATGAGGGAAGGAAAATGAGAGTTCAAGCCAGGTGAAGAACGTTGTCGTTTTGATGCAACATGGCCTGCGGAATCCAAAATGCCAACCATTAGCTAGCTCAGTGTTTGGACACTGACATGGGTTGCCGTGACTGCGTGTTCTGTGTGTAATGATCATAAATGAATGCACTTAAGTTTTCTATCCACCATTCTGCTTTAAGATTCTGGGCATAAAAGAGAGCTAAATTCTACAACAAGAAGCTATTCAAACTAGCTACTACTCCTCTGATGTAGGAGAGATTCTTGTCATGAGTGCTATAAGCCTATGTGTACATGAAGAGTTTTTAACTCATAGGAACTAACATGATTGACCAGTTTCCGTTGAACACAATCATATATTTACATTATCTTGTTATTATTATTATTATTATTTTTTTTTAAATCAGTAGCAGTCTGAAGGTGATAGATTTTAGGGGGAACTGCATAAATTATACGATATTGGCCATCTTGTAGATTTTATTGTGATGATTGTTTATATAAAATCAGTAGAAGTAAGAGACGATGAGTTTGTAAAGAAAGGGAAAGGGTTAAAATTGTACACAGTTTGCAATATTTGTCATTTAGTAGATGTTGATGCGGTCCTCCCGTTGGGCCTGCCCATGAATATGATGATATTAGTTATACCAGAGAAGGTAATAACATAGAGAATGTGACTTGAGTTTGGAAAACAATCATGGTTTTTATCACATACTTTTAGGAGAAGAGGGGGACTTTGTAACTACGTGAATGTGCCACACTTTTTTTATTTGACTTGAACTGACTTAAAACAGGCATGGTATGGGATTCTTTTCCTTGTATTCAAATGGTCCTGCCAGCCATTAACAGCAATGGTCCCGTCACCTTGCTTGTTAAGCTTCTCACTCTTGTTTTTTGCTATAATAATATAAATACCCACACATTTTCAGGTGTGCAATCTGTGGATATTTTTAATTTTATGGTTGATACATCATGGGATTAACTAAAACTGAGAAACATATGATTAGGTTCCGAGTTGGATAACTTAACATAATATGAATGATGATGTTTTTTAAGATCTACTTGTCTTCTTTAATTTAATGAAATAAATAGATAAAGTTATGCTAGTGGCCATTAAATATTGGACTTGTTAACTTTTGAGGAAGATCATTAATTAGTGGTGATTAAGATGTTTTGGAACTATAGTACTACTGAGTGGTAAGCTTTGATCCTACAGCTCATATACATTTTCTGAAATCAATCAACAGGCAAACTGTTCCAGCTTCGGCCAATGTGGAGCGAATGTCGATTCAGACCCCAGTCCAAGCAACGTAAAAATGCTAATGGGGATAGCCGACGAAATGCTGAAGCAGAAAAACGTAGAGTCCGTCCTTTTCAGCGGTAAGCGGATCGGTGAGCAGAGCAATTCGGAGAAACTTGACTGGTTTGCCGACCAACTTGTGCTGGAGCATCAGAAGAGGAGTTTCCGAATAGCTCCCACTGTAGCGTTCAAGCAACCAACAAACAAACAGGCCTTAAACAATCAAAAAACTTGTTCAGTAAAGCAAAATTAAATGGTAAGCTTTCTTCATTTTGAGCACTACTTTATCTTAAGCATGACATAGCCTGCTAATATTTTATTAGGCTCCATATAATATTGCTGCATCAAATGTCTTCTCGCCAACATTATGAATATGTTAATGCTAATCACCTAAAAGATAACAGCCTTGTCTGTTTCTTGTACCCCGTGGGCTCTGTGTTGTCATTTTCTACCAATTTCAGAAATAATAAAAGCTGACAAGGAGTTTTGGTTGTTGCAATAGTATTGTTTTTGAACTAACTGTTAGAGATGAAAACTCAGCCTAACATCCTAATCTTGCTGTCCTCCCCTCCCACCGACACTGCTTCTTGGAGGTGATAGATAGACTCACGAAGGGTTATTTCAGTCATTTTGTCGACGGAAGAATCCTTTGTTTGTGGACATAAAGACAGAAGATCCGTAGAGTCGGTAGTAAGAGGAAGTCTTTGATCCTAGTTGGAAATTAAAGCATGCCTGTGTCTGACTCTTGAACAGAATATGCTCTTAATTGGCAATGTTTATAATTAACCAACCCATAGTTTGAGGCTATCCTAATGTTTCTAACACATCTCCCTCAATATATACTATTTTCTTGATCTAGTCTATTTGAACAAGTCGAGGCTTCGCCCTTCGTAGTATTTATCTTACTAGGGTCAGCCACTTTTTTGGTGGGAGCCAATTGCGATAAATGGCAGCATTCTGAGCATGAATCGTAGTCGTCGAAACAGTCATGCATCTTCTTGTGGCTAATAAGGTAATTACACACATAGTGAATGGCCCTCAGGATTTCTGTTAGTTGGCCATAATCGTGAAAAATACAACATTTCATAACAGATGGCCTTGAAATCATTTGCCGACAGAACCAAATTGAATAGTAGTTGTATAAATCATAAATGTGCAATGTATAATGTCGTCTCAGCATCCAAAAAAGTGGGTATGCTTTGGCCGAAAGTAAAATGTTGTTACTTGAGCATTAGCTAGGTGTAGAGAGTTGAACATACATAACAAGACAAATATTTATACATATAGTTATATAGGTAGATATTGTTGGTGTAAGGATGTAGAAAGAAGCCAGCCACAACATCATCATCAAGAGCATACTGGTCTCTTTTGGAGATTGTGAAATGATCATGAAACCTAGGTAGTCAAACAAATCCTTCCACTTTTCTAGCTTGCTGTCTGAAAGGAAATGGACCATAAAGAAAAACTAATTAGTTTAATACCACATTATTGGCATTGACAAAGAAATAGTACATTAGAGAATTAGAGTACCAACTGTACCATGAAAAATCTTTTTCACATTTTCCCCACATCCACACCCACACCCACACCCACACCGACTGTGTATATGAATATGTTTTTTTTTTTTTTTTTTGAGGTAAAATGAGATTTTATTGATATCCATTTGCTTCACTTAGTACAACAACATTAATTTCTGGGGGGATATTACTCACGCCAACAAAACTAGGACCCCTAGCTAACAAATGAGCCACTAGATTACAATTTCTTGGTATATAATCAAAACTCAAGACATGTACTCAATCAGCAGTTTCTAAAATGTCATTTTTAATAATCTCACGGTATGAATATTATGATTGAGAACAATTATTATGAGTCAAAAGACAGTTTTTTTTTTTTTAAAAAGAAGAGAAAGTTAAAAATAAAAATTGGTCACAGAACATCCGTAATTTCGTTTATTTGTGTCTCTCCACTAGTAGAAAAAGGAGAAAGTGAAAACATAAAAGATAATTACCGACACTAAATTGAGTATGAAAAACTGAGACCAACTGATTAAAGCGTCCAACATATTGATGTCTTATGATTTTGCATGTTAGAATTTTTGTCTTCACTTTTTACAGAGCAAGTGGTTCCTCTCATTCTTGCAGTTTTGTGACTTTTGCCTATTATGTCATCTGCAGGTAAATGTGTAAGAGTTGGGCAAAACTAAAAAAAAAATGGGGAAAAAGAGGAAAATGAACAAAAAAAAGAAGAAGAAGGTTAAGTGATATATATATATATATAGAGAGAGAGAGAGAGAGGGAGAGAGCAACTTTCACTTTTTTTGACAAGGATAGAGAGAGAGGGAGAGAGAAGTGGGGTTTGAGTGAAAGATGACTTTGTGTTGTAAAAAAAAGGTGGTTAGTGGATCTTGGTGGGATTCTTTGCCGGCCAGCGGCGGAGCATGGGGGTAGCCGCCACACCACGGTGGTCTTATTAAAGTTGTACTTTTTCTCTTCTTCTTTATTTGGAATTTGGATGAAAAAGTTATACTACTATTCTAGCTGAAGTTCTTGGTGGTTCGCCTCTCTGAACTTTCACATTGATAGTATATGTATATTTTTAACATTTAATTCTAGTGGTGGCAAAGGGCCGAACTTAATGGTGGGTCTTAAAACTTAAAAGCAATATCATTTATATTTCTTTTATTCAGAAATTTGCGCCTGAATCAATAATTAAATGGAAATGGATGTAGACTTTTTGTGTGTAGACATTTTTATATGTAAGCTTTGTTCGCCAGGAACTTTGTAGAAAATGGAAGCTGCTCCTCCACTCGAAAAATCAATTTTTATTTTATAAAATTAAATTACTTGATTTTTTGACAGGAGATTATAAGTACAATTAAGGGTGAGCAAAAAAACCGAAATCCGAAAATTCAAACCGAACCAAACCGAAATATGAAATTTGGTTCGAATTTTTTCGGATTTCGGATCGGATCGGATCCAATTTTTGGGGAAATTCGGATTTCGGATTCGGATCAGATCAGTGCTTTAAAAAATCGAACAAATCCGAAATCCGAATTATATATATAATATATTATTATTTTCTTTTATTAATAATTATTAATTTAATATATCTATTCAATTTATTATAAATTTTTTATTATGAATTATTAATAATTTAATATGTTTTTTCAATTTTTTTATTAATTATTATAAATTTAATATATTTTGAATTTTTGAATTGTTCAATATTTTTTCTTTAGAATTTCGGATTTTCGGATCGGATCGGATTTGGTGTTCGGATTTCGGACTTTTTCGGTTCGGATTTGTTCGGATTTCAGATTGGATCGGATCCATTTTTTTCTAAAATTCGGATTTCGGATTCGGATCGGATTGAGCAAAAATCCGATCTGTAATCCGAATGCTCACCCCTAAGTACAATACCTGGATCTCTCACCCTTGTAGAAAGGAAATAATTCCAACTAAACTGTATGATAGTAATAAAACTACATTATGAATTTATTCAATTGGTTTCGAAAATAATCGTATGTCTACCAGCGATAACTTGTGATGTGGTTGTAATGTACACGTAATAGTAATCAATCCATTCCGCAATAAATGGCTCTTATTCCTTATTGGGTTGTATTATTGTACCTTGGCTCGTTTTCAAATATAAAAATAATTATCACTTCAAAACTTATTAATCCTACCATTTCAACTACTTTTTACCATTCACTTAAATATACGTATCCAAATTTTTTCAACAACCTATCTCGTCTCTTGTGCAGTAGTCTGCAAACCACACATGGCAGGTAAACTATACTTTTCAAGTATAGGTAACCTGAGACCTTTCAGTCTCATGCACCCATTTTTACCTCTAGTCATCTCCAAGGTTACCAACCTTTATTTTTCTTTATAGAGCTGATGTTGAACTTATGAATTCGCCTCCCAATTGTTTTACTAAACATTTCTATAATATCTTACAAACTCTTACTTATTACTACTATTTAGAATATTTTAAAGTTATTCATCACCACCCGCATAAGGAACCATCCAGCTCAAACTCTTTCAAAAACATCATGACGTCAGATATTTCTAAGGAATTATTTTGAAGTTATATGTAAAAAAAAATGTTTTTTAGGAAGATGTAACAAGAACTCGTTGCACTTTATCAAATTATGATAATATATTACACTACATTTTATTTAATATAACATTGAACATCCTCTGAAAAAATCGCAAAAACTACCCTACAACCGTTTGCATACAATGCAACCGGTTGTACGGAAGTCGATATATATTATTAAGGTTGATTCATAGTGTTAAAGGCATGGTAGCCTAGTGGTAGTGGAGTTGTTTCTTCAATTGGAGGTCAAAGATTTAAATCTCTCTAACTTCAAAACCTACTTTTTCTTTTTCCTTTCTTTTTTATTTGTTTCTCTTTTAATTATTTTTATTTTCTTTTTCATTCTTTCTTAAAAGGTGATAAAGTGGAGTTGGTGGAATAAAGGTGTATTTGAAGGGTAGTGATAAAGTGGTAGTTGGTGGAATAAAGGTTGTTAGTGGTGGGTCCATAGTGAAAAAGGTAGTGATAAAGTGGTAATTGGTGGAATAAAGGTGTGGGTCCAAGTGATAAAGGGTAGAAAATAACATGAATTAGTAAGGGTAGATGAGTACTTTTATACAAATGGGTATAGAAAGATTGAAATGATAAAATTTATTTTATTTTTTTGTTAATTTATATTTGTACTCCCTCCGTATTTATATAAATGTCATATTTTGACCTGACACGAGAATTAAGAAAGCTGAAAAAGTGATGAAAAGTATGGTAAAAGTTAAAAAGTATGGGTATTGTTAATGATGTTGTTTAGTTTGTTAATAAAGTGGATTGGTTGTAGCAATTTTTAAGTAAGGGAGTGGATATAACAAATCTAGTGAGTTGATGGATTTTTTAATTAAGGCATGTTTGTTTCGATTTTTTTTTTCAGTTTAAATTAAAATTGAGATTTTATTCCAGCAAATAAATTCTGATTTTGATTTGTGTTTTTATCCATTTGTTCCATGAAATAAAAAATGAGATTTTATTCATTTTATAAATTCTCATTTTGGGTTGTGTTTATTTTTTCTTTGATGAAATAAACACTGACATAGCTTTCGAGGTTATAAAATTTGTTGTATTGTATTCATGTGTTTTTTATCACATGAAATAAGCACTGACATTTTGGGTGGTTTGGTGTATTGTATTAATGTGTTTTTTTATCCCATCAAATAAAAATTACATTTATTTTCCATGGATTCAACAAATTACAAACATGATTATTCAAGGAATTTAAAACCTGTTTGCAAAGGAAAAGTGATTGCTGAAAAAAAAAAAAAAAACAGAAGCCATCACAACCGAAAATAAACAATAATTAATGAAGAGATCAACAAAGCTGATGTGATTGGAAAAAAGAGTGGGAATTTCATTCATTAATCTATTTTGGGGGGAACCTTAGGAGGGAAATTTAAAAACTGTGCACATTCTTCAATTACAGCCTATAAAAACAGTGGAAAAGCCATCACAACTACTCCAATTACAACATTAATTACAAATAATCTCCAAAAACAGCAGGTATAAATATGCGAGAGATCAACAAGCAGAAGCCAAATCTGACAGAAATTCAGAGGAATAATGCTGCAGCTTGGCTTCTTCAAAATAGCAGCAACAACAAGCTTAATTATGGCGCCAAAAAAGAAGTTGCAGCCATGTTTGGTGTAGATGTGAGGACTGTCCACAGAATCTGGACAACAGCTCTCAAACAATAGGCATTAGGTAAGCCCCTACACTTGAAATCAATGAAAAAGGCGTCAGTTAAAGACACAAAGAAGATTGTTGATGAAGAAAAATTTAAAAACTTGTCAGTTTTGGAGAGGGATAGCATCATAAAAGTTTCAATGAAAATGAGAGTTAGTACAAGTGTAGTTCAAAGATGGATCAAGGAAAAATAGGTAAAAGCACATACCAATGCAATTAAACCTTTTCAAACACCTCCAAACATGATTGCAAGGCTCAAATGAAGCTTAAGTATGCTGAGTTGCATCAACCTTAATGGCAGAATTTCATTTAAGCCAATGCACAACATAATCCATGTTGATGAAAAGTGGTTCAACATCATAAAAAATTCTCAGAGATATTATGTCTTTGCAGATGAAGTGCATCAACACATAACATGCAAATCCAAGCAACACATTGAGAAAATAATATTTTTATGTGTTGTTGGAAGGCCAATACATGATTCAGAAGGCATTAAAATTTTTGATGGGAAGTTTGGTATATTCTCCTTCACTTTTGAAGAGCCAGCAACAAGAAATTCAAAAAATAGACTCAAAGGGACTATGCTAACAAAGCCTATAATTGCTATGACAAAATTGTCATGAAGGATGTCTTTCTTAATTTGGTGAGTCCAGAAAATCAGACTGAAACTGTATGCTATCAGAAAATTTTCATCATTTAGCTTATATTTACAAGCTCTCAATAACTATATGGTGCAGGTTGTTCCAACAATCATAGCAAAGTGGTCAAAAGGGATGAGCAAGAATATCATAATTAAGCAGGATAATGCAAAGCCACACATCTCAAATGATGATCCAGATTTTTAAGCTATTGCACATTCTCATGGATTCAACATACAATTGGTTTGCCAACCACCAAACAGTCCAGACACAAATGTCAATAACTTGGGTTTTTTCAGAGCCATTCAGACACTTAAAGATGAAAAGAATGCATGTACAGTTGATGCTTTAATTCAGAATGTGAAGGCTGTATTTTCAGAATTTCCCAGCTATAAACTCAATGATGTGTTCTTAACACTACAAGGTTGCTACAAAGAGATAATCAAACTGAAAGACAGCAACAATTACAAGATTCCACACTTGGGTAAGGAACAACTCAGAAGGCAAGGCTTACTACCGGACATACTTGACATTGAGGAGCAGATAATAAGAGAAGCATATCAATATTTAGAGGATCATGAGGGAGCAGATCAGACAATCCACAACCTAGAATATATAATTGAT
Source organism: Schizonepeta tenuifolia (assembly GCA_029490685.1). Classification (NCBI taxonomy): domain Eukaryota; kingdom Viridiplantae; phylum Streptophyta; class Magnoliopsida; order Lamiales; family Lamiaceae; genus Schizonepeta; species Schizonepeta tenuifolia. Next base: position 87,317,884 of record CM055959.1, read on the forward strand.
GGAATGCAACAAGTAGCGTTGGAGGAATAAGAACACTCTCATCAGAATCAAGTTGGTTTTTGGTACAGGTTTACAGGAACAAACAGTTCAAGTAGGCTTTTGATTGTTTGGAATGTAAATTGTGATTAAACTCACATATTTTGTAGTCTCAGCCTGTAAATTGAATATTTTGCATCATTGACTGTGTTCTTAATTCTCATTTTGTGCCACCTAAACTTAGTTGTTAACAACAAGTGGTGGCATCCAATGTAGAATCAGTAGTTTCAGTTTATATCACATATTCATCATCATTTAACAGCATCATGAGATCACATATGTATCATCATTTCATCTTATCATAAGGATCATATCACAAATCTGATCACAGGCTATAAAAACATGTGGAAAAGCCATCACAACTGCTCCAATTACAGCTTTCATTACACAGAATCTCCAAAATAGCAGGATTAAATATGCAAGAGATCAATAAGCAGAAGCCAAATCTGACAGAAATTCAGAGGAACAATGTTGCAGCTTGGCTTCTTCAAAATAGCAGCAACAATAAGCACAAGGCATCACCAGACATCATTTCATTTTCAGATCAGCCATCACAGAATTATCATTTCACAGCATCATCATATCACATAATCATCATTTCACAGCATCATCATATCACAAAATCATCATCAAATGCACATATTAGGTAGTCTCAGCTTATACATCATAATTTTGTATCATTGATTGTGTCAATATTACTCATTTTTTTTTGCCTCCTAAACTGAGTTGGTTACAACCAATGGTGGCATAGTATCTGTTCTATGAGTTTATATCATTTAACAGTTTCTGACAGAATCAAAATATCACAGATTTATCATCATATAACAGAATTCATTTGACAGAACAGCCATACTGGCTTCTTCAAAATATCACAGATTCATCATCATATAACAGAATTCATTTGACAGAACAACCATATCACAGATTCAAAAGAATATCAAAGCATTCATTTCACAGAAGCCAAGCTTTCACAAAATTTATTTTTCCAGGCATCACCAGCCATCTCAACCGAAAATAACAAGGCATCACCAGCCATCACAACTGAAAATAACAAGGCATCACCAGCCATCATAACACCCAAATTAAAAGCATAAAAATAAGAACAATTGCACCTGAGTTATGTGTGTCTCAACACCATTGTAACTGCATCATCAGCCAAGGCCTCAGCGAATTTTCTTTTCCTTCTCGCTTTTGCACACTCAGTAACCAGAAAATAGTAGGGATCGGTAGGCTCGATCTTCGATTCCATCACCTCTAAATAGGCCCCCGGCGATGGAGTATCTTGGATCGGATCTTCATCCGATCTAGATAGTGGAAGGAGAAAACTCGGCGCCAAGAATTCTATTTCCGGTGGACGAGGGTTCCGGCGCTAAAGATTCGATTTCCGGCACCAAGGATTGCAAAGGCTCCGGCGCCAAGGACGAGGGTTCCGACGCCAAAGATGAAGTTTCTGGCACCAAAACACGGACATCTACAGGGATCGACGGCGTCGCATAAGGGGAACCACCATCGTCACACCGCGCCGCCGTGTCGAGCAGCGACTCTCTGACCTCAGAAAACCCTAAAGAGGAGACATCATCGGCCGAATTAGCCATTTTTTCCGGCACCAAGCACGAAGCTGCTGTAGATCTCCGCGACGAAGAAGAAGTAGAAGGAATTCGATGGAAGTCGATGGAAATATGGTGTCCAGAATCGATTCAGGCACCAAATCGATGGAAGTCGACTCTGATTCCCATTAATCGGAGCCAAAAGGATCGGTAGATTCGAGCAGAAATGGAGGGGTTTCCACAGATTTCGTCATGAAATCGATGGATTCGAGTGACAGATATGGATCGAGAGAAATGGAGAGGAAAGAGGGTTTGAGGGTTTGACAGATCTAGACGACAGATGAAAATGGGAAGATGAATTAGGTTAGGTTTAGGGAGTAGATTGGGAGTGGGAGTGGATCGACAGATTAGGGTTTGGGGAGTAAATGGGAGTGGGATGAGAGAGAAAGGGTAGAAAGTGAGAGTGGAAATCCGAAATGGATTTGGACAGCCCAGTTGTAATTAGATAGGTTTGATTAAATAGATTAGGATAGTTAATTAGGGTAGTTTTAATTGTGGGAAGGTGGGTCCACAGTGGCAAACGGTAGTAAATTTAAAAAGTAAGGAGTGTATGATGGTAAAAAAACACAAAGTAGGACTTTTATAAAAATACATCAAAAAGTGGTGAAATGGGACATTTATAAAAATACGGAGGGAGTAATTATTTTCACTTATTAGTAAATTATTACATTTAACTTTTCTAGTTCTTTTCTTTTTTTTCTTTGTTTTTAGTTTCTTTTCCTTTCTTCTTCTTTTTTTCTTTTTTCTTAATTCATTTTTTATTATTTCCCTTATTTATAAATAATATATAAGAGTTACTCCCTCCGTCCATGAAATAAATTCTCATTTCATGCTCGGCACAGAAGCTAAGAAAATTGATAAAGGTGTTGTGAGTGGAGTTTTGGTCCCACTTGTTGAGAGTGGAGAAAGTGAAATGAAAGTTAAAATTGTTGTGGGTGGAATATAGGTCCCACTTATTATGAGTGAAAAACATAAAATAGAGTTAAAGTTGTTGTGAGTGGAATAATGATCCCACTTGTTGTGAGTGGAAAAAGTAAAATGAGAGCGGAAGTTGTTGTAAATATAGTAAGGTCACATATGATGTGATTGGAAAAAGTGAAGTAGGAGTTTATTTCGTGGACAAATTTTTATGGAGAAGTAGGAGTTTATTTCGTGGATGGATGGAGTATTAGTTACTGTCACAATTATTACTTTTATTAACAATAATATTTTACTTTTATTTACTATAATTTGTACTTTTAGTTAGTTGGCCGAGTAATTATTATCGTTATTAAACGTTATTAATGGCATGAAATAAAGTAATGTTTTACAATTATTACTTTTCTTCACGAAATGTTTACTTTTATTTACGACAACTTGTACTTTTAGTTATTTGGTAAATTAATTATTATCGTTATGAAACGTAATCATTTACATGAAATAAAGTAATGTTTTACAAATATTACTTTTCTTCACGTAAATGTTTACTATGATTTACGACAACTTGTACTTTTAATTATTTGGTATAGTAATTATTATCGTAATGAAAAGTAATATTATCGTGAAAGTAATATTTTTGAAACAATACATTTCTTCATATCGATAATCATTTTTTCTTACGACAATAATTACTTGAAAAAATAACCAAAAATACACGTTCTCGTGAAGAAAAAATAATATTTTTGAAACCTTACTTTGTTCATGTCAATAATTACTTTACATTACGAAATAATTATTTGAATTATTTTATACGTTTTCCTTATGACAAATGTTTGTTTAAGCAAGTTTTATTAAATTCTTTTATATTAATCAATACCCTTAAAGTTTATTACTTTCTATTTGGGGTATATTAATTAAATAAATTAAAAAAGCAAAAAAGGAAAAAAAATAAGGAGAAAGAAAAAAATGAAAAGAAACAAAATGGAAAGTGACGATTGAAAAGAAAACAAAAGATATAAATTAAAAAAGAAAAATAGCAAAAAAGGAAAGAAAAGAAAAACAAAAAAAAAAATGTTAAAAGATAAAAAAAAACCGAAAATGAGAAACGGAAAAAGAAAAAAAAAAACGAAAGTGTAAATGGAAAAGAAAAAAGATAAAAAAAAGAAAAACAAAAATTGCGTCTGGCAAGATACGAACCATGGTGGAGCACTTTTTCAAAGCCTTAAAGGCACGAATGATACCACTAGGCTATAGCTTTGTTACAAAAATTTGTGTAATACATATTTTATAAAGCAACAAAACATTTTTTATTTCTTTTTTTTTAAGCGATGTGGGTCAGGTTTTCGGGTCAAATCGGTTGCATAGAATGCAATCGGTTGCACAGAATGCAATCGGTTGCACCCAAGTCCAGCCCCTGGAAAATATATATATATATATAGCATTGAGGTCATGATTTTGTTGGGCGGGGACCCCAAAATACGAACACCACCCCACATCACAACCCAATATGATATTGTTGGTTACAAACGTTCACTCACTCTATATCTGTTGAATTTCACAGTTTTACTTAAGCAAAAATAAAAATTCCATTTTATTCCACTCCAAGAATTTGCACTTATCATTTAATTACGTTTGGTATATGAGTGTGATATTAGATTGAAGACATGGTCCGCACTTAGATTAGTGATTAGGTGCCACCACACAAAATCAACACGTCATGGTCTTCCAAGTTGTATGAACAAATATAATTTGGTAACATATGTATGTAGGGAGGTGTTAAATGGAGTAGTTAATTAATTTCTCAGTATACATTATAAATCATCCAAATTGCTTGTACCTATTCTAACTTACATCATAACAAATGTCAATTTCTTTTGATGAAGTACTGATAGTTCCAACACACTATCAACAAGCAAGACGAATTGATTTGATTTGATTTAATTCGATTAATGATGGTGTAAGTCCAAACTTGCAATAATTTCAGAAGTAGATATTGGAACAAACACACTAGTTTACTTACTGGCTATAATTTTCCATGTGTATAGACATACAAATATAAGAGAAACCGATCAAAATAATTAAGTGCCAAATTTTCTCCATAAGTGATTTGTGGTATTTGATGAATCATACTTCACTAACTATTGTATTACATTACCTCCACCAACTAGGGATGGTAACGGGTCGAGTTTTCGTGGGTACCCGCACTTTCCAAACCCTGATGAGATGGGTTTGGGAAATATTAAATGGTTTTGGGACGGGTTTGGGTCGAAACATGCAAACCCGTCACGGGTTTGGGTCGGGTTTGGGCAATTATCTCCGGGTACCCGGTACCCAAACCCATTTATATATATAAGATAAAAGATATTATTATATGTATAATTTATTATATAATTATAAATATTAGTATAAATATTAGTAGATTTAGGGTTTTAGCTTATTTTCTTAACCCACACACACATTCTGTAAGAGTCAAGTCTTTAATGTTTCTCCTCTATTTTTTGTAAATCTACTTCCGAAATATGACGACACAACGACAACATCAATAATTCATACTTCTATTTATGTTTTAAGATTTTGTAAGTTCGTAGTACTTTGCTTTGAGATTAATTTTAGTGAAATTTTCTGCTATGTTTATGTTTTAATCATATTTACAATATTTTGTTATTTGATGTTTACTTTTTAATATTCGGGTTTTAGCGGGTAATAAACGGGTATTACCCAACGGGTTCGGGTCGGGTATTACTTGGGTTTTAAAATTATTTTTTAATCGGGTTTGGAACGGGTTTGGGTGTTGAAAGTTTTCATAGGTTTGGGTTTGAGAAATGCTTAATGGGTGGGTACCCGACCCATTGCCATCCCTACCACCAACTATTATTATCACATTTATCATTAAAAAGTAATTCGTAACCATATGCCTTCACACGTTTCTTTTTTTCTCGACATGGGAAAGAAGGAAGGATGAGGTTTGAACCCTAAATCTCACTAATTATAAACCAAAGTCACACCGTTGGAATGTCCTCTTGAGAACTCCATATGATTTTTATACTATCATCATATTGGTTCGATAGAACTAATGTATTATTACACACGATTTTTACACTATCATCATATTGGTTCGATAGAGTTAATTGTATTATTACAGTACAACTCGGATTTTTCTAATGCAATGTATTTGCATTTTAATAGAATATCATATTTTCCTCAAATAAATAATTAAAAAGAATCACATATTGTGTAGATTTTTATGTTTCATTTTTTAGACTATTTGCATTATTTCTTTGAGGACTAATAAATTGAATGCTAAATATATAGAAGTTAGATGTTTATTGTAAAAGTTAAGCATAAAGATACTTGAAATCTTACTTAATTGTACGTGCATGACACGAGTATATTTTTTATTTGGATGTCAACTAATCTCTCACACACAATGTACGTATGTTGATAGTCATGACATTACGACAATCCAATCTTGTTTGTTTGTTGATAGAAATATAGAATCTACTTGAAACTTTAATTGCATTTAAGAAAAGCTTATCCTTTTGGGCATTTACCAAAAGGCTAAAAAAAATACTTAAAATAATTGAGTGCAATTATTCAAAACACAAATTAAGATATGACAGGAAAAGATAGTCCAAAATAAGGACAGCCATTTAAACCCAACTTAATTTTCTGATAATTGTGATGATTAAGACAAGTCGGACACAAAGAATTCCAATTGCCCACATCAGTTTTTCTTTAGTCCAATAACCTGCAAATTGCTCCTTAAATATCAATTCGAAAACACCGAAAGAGAAGAAAACGAGATAAAGTTACATTGTTTCAGAACCACACTTAATAATACAATGAAAGAAGAGTAATTAATATTTCTAAAATATGAGAAAGTGACTAAAGAAGCGAATTATCACTTCAATTGTAATTAGGACTTGTTCTTTTACTTTCGTTGTTCTAAAAATAATGTTGTAATATCTTACATTTGTCGTTATTTGATAGTAATTTTACTAGACTTCAGTTTTCTTTAAGGTATTACACTATTACTGTTGTTTGTTGTCGTACTATGATAGAATAAGCACGGACATGATTTATTTGAAATAACGTAGGGTAATTGAAAATAAATTATTGTTTTAATTGAAGGTGATAATCACTAATATTGGTACTTTCACATTGTAAGCCTAAAAAAAATGAAAGAAACAAGTTAATTTTGTTATATTGCCTTTCCAAATAGTATATAATACACAAAACAGAGAGCTTCCCCTTTTCGCTTTGCATTCTTTTTTCCTTTTCTTGTTCAAAGTTCTGATTTTTTTCTTCTCGACTCTGCATTCCATAGGCATAAATAATCTATACCATTATGTTTTACACCAACCAAAGCGACAAGTAACAAAATAATACCAACAAAAATAATAATTGGCTTATATATGTTTGATGAACATGAATGACAATAAAAAAGTTGATTGTATACATAATCATTAGTTAATATCATTAAATATAACTAAAACATACATTAAATAAGAAAGTTCAATAATAACAAATTTAGAGAATGGGCAGCGAAAGAAGTAATGTCAAAATATGATACTAACATTAATGTCAAAGTTGATATCAATCATTAAACTGCAAAATTTAACGCGAGAGCAAACCAGACTAGATCAAGAACCAATACACGGATACAGAGAGTTGTAAGATTAAGATTAAGTCAAGCTAGAACCGTACTATTCTGCCTCTTGCAAGTAATCCTCGACTTCAGATGGGGTTAAAACCCTACCAAAATATATAACATGGACACCATTACCATCTCAGATTAACTCATGCATTCATTCTATTTCCAGAAATTTCTTAAAGATAACACTCACCTGAATACTCTATCGCTGCCAATCACGCCAATCTCAATGTTCTTGCCAGAAATTTGTCCTTCGAATCTGGAAAGCAGAGGGGAAGTTACAATATCCAATTTTACACCTTCACTGTCAAAAGAAAGAGTTTCACGTGCAAACCAATTTTTAAGAGAAATCAAGGCACTTACCCCTCCTTCAATGTCAAAATCGCTGTATGAACTGCATCGTCAAGTTCCATCTCCTCAGTATACCTGCATGAGAATCAAGTATGGATTACTGAGACTTTATTGTATCAAAGAGAAGAGACAGATGAGGACAAGAGTAATTTTAAAAGTAATTTGTCATAAGCTCACAAGTCTGTACAGTGCACCATGCTTCTAAAAATGGACGAAGGTAACATGAAACACATTGAGTAGCACAATCTAGTTAAATATCATGCAACTAAAGAAAATTAAGTAAGCCTGTGTTAGACATCATATAAGCATGTGTACATATGCTACTCCATGTCACCCCAAAAACTCGTAAATGGTAGGTCTTTTGCAAAGAGCGGACATATTAAAAGTGCTTCTAATCTCTTAAAACTTTCAGATATATTTTTACAAGGAGATCTGACTCAACTCAGAACAAGCAATTATGTATAATCCTTATCGTTTACGAAAGGTCTTAAATAAACCACCTCTTCTCCAGAAATGTCTTTGCATTAGAAACATTCTTTCCCATGGCTGAAGCTTTCCAAGAGAAGTATGAACCTGAAGGATCAACCTACAGAAGAAAAATTAACATCTTAGTAGATGCTTTGATTTAGTAAAAAATAATAAGCAATGGTTTAACAATACATTATACCAAATTCCAAAATGGCCAGTGCCAATTAATGTGAAAGCACAAACTATGTCATACATGAAATATATTTTGTATCCCGCAAGTGAGGCTACTATGAAAAGGATATGCCACAGTGGCATGGCATGCAACTAAACTCCTTATCAAAAAAGATGGTAGAACTGGCACATAACGTGCAGCTAAAAAAATGATAGAACAAGTGGTTCATGTACCTGATATAGCTGTGGACCCTTGTCATCATATCCAGCAACCAACAGTGATACACCAAAGGGCCTCACACCACTATCAGAAAAGCCAGAGAGTTCAGAAAGTTAATTTATTAGGATAAATAATACTTCAAAGCCAGTTTTTTTTTTTTTTTTTTTGCAGCATTTTGTAAGCAAGCACAAGGTATAACTTAGGTTCACACTTAGCCCCATGAATTCTGAGAATTTAAAGAGTATGGAAACATAAATTTAGGTATAACTGTTGAGGATGGATTCTTCAACCTAACCTTCTGCGCCTCTAACTTTTTGTGTTTCAGCTAATTAACACAAGGAAATGAAGAGCTACTAACATCAATTCCAACTACTAGAAAACCTCAAAGTAGTTATCTATCGAAGGTGTCTTTGATGAGCCTACCATACAAATGATGCTGGTCATTATAAATCAGAGACTCATAGTACAAGTCTTATTGGAACTATCCTTCAGGATCCAGAGCCCAACATGCAAATTACAGTTAACTTGCATAATATACTGCAATGACAATATGTAGAATTGGACATTAAACTATCTATTGGACATTAAACTATCTATGCAGATAATTTCTTGGGCAAATGAAAGAGTAATAAAATAGAAAAAGTGTGGCAATGATCATATTGAAATGACTAGGAAAAGACATAAATAAAGTGAACAAAAGGAATTACTTCAATTTACACCTTAACCAATAATCTACATTCACTAGGCCCGCTCCCGGAAGTTGTGTTAATCATGAGGTTATCAGACAGATGCAGTTTACTTGTACGAGATCAAAGGCAGTGGGGCCAAAAGATGCAAAGGAACCAAAAAGAAAATAAAATCCCTTTCTTTATAAGAATGGAGAGCAATAAAGTAATGAGTAATACATACCCTGATTGAGTGAACTCCTGCATAACAGTGGCCGTTTCCCTCACCAATTGAGTCACAGGAATTGGTTCCTACAATTTGTAGGCAGATAACTGAGGATCAGCATATGTTGCTATAATCATGTCCAAAGGGCATATAAATTGATATACTATAAAAGCATAGAGTTAACAGTTGCAGTATCTAAAAGATATTATGAGTAATATGAATTAATTTCTAAAAAAGAAAAGGAGGAACCACAGGGTTTCTCAAGAAATAAAGTGCAACTTTTTAAACTGTCTCTAGCTCTCCTGTTACTTTCTTTCTCATTTTAATATCACAAATCTGAAACAATATCCAGGGAAAGTCAAATAGCAATGCTTTAAGACTAACAAAAACTCATGCCACAGAACTTCCTGCATGTTCACACAACTTCCCACAATACACGGATCTTTCATAAAACTGAACAATCATAGGGATAGTGATTCAGTAATAAGATGTGCAACGGCCAGATCCATATGTCAAACCTGTAATGTGTATTTGACTGCTTACACTGTTAAAAGGGATTTGAAAGTTCTATTCTTAATACATGCTGTATTACTGAAAGGCTTACTTCGAATACATGATGACTTGTAAATAGAATAACACGCACATGATAATAATATTGTTATCAGATAACAGAAACATCAGTGGGAGTAGATTTACATACTTTATACAGGCGATAATATTGCTCGGCCTGTTTTCTACTTTTTCGAACCAAAACTCGAGAATCAGGGCCCATGCCGCTGCAAAAAAGAGAAATATATTATCAAGCAATCATGAATTGAAATCCCTAAAAAAAAAATCTTTTGTTTACTGAGATGAAAGCTCGATAAGAACTTATTACATGCTGTTTTGAATAAAGCACAAGTCATCAGAGAAGGATAAGCTAATTATCAGTCCACAATAGCTAAGAATTGTCTTGAAATGGGTTGTATAGCCCTTGATGCAAGATTTCAAACATTTCACACTTATTAGATGAAAGAGCGGTCACTTCTTTCCAGAACACAAAACAATCCGATAGTTGCAGTAAACAAGAAAATCAGGACACACTGATATACAACAATATCCTTATTAGCGTCCTGATTATCATCCTCTTTGCATGCCATGGTTTAATTTCAACAGGTCCGTCAAAATAAAGCAATGGATTGTGGTCAATACCAATACCAACCTGTATACAACTCCAATGTTTGGCGTCAAAATCTGAATTTTCTGCACCTGCAAGAAGTAGATGATACCCATCAACATGTTACATTATCACAGCTGTCTCAAAGGTTGAAATACAATCCCTAATGTTTTTAAAAATAAGCAATGTCTTGGAACTGCTAGTTGATTCCAAGTTCCATAACTAAGTTGATTTATGAAGCATTAAGCATCATGCAGAATAATCATACACAATAGATAATAAATAGTTGATGTAAAATTTGTTGGAAATACACAATATTTCGGTAACAAAGACCAAGTCAGTGATATCATAAGTTACATACGTCAGGGGAAGAAAGGGGGCGTGACAGAGAGAGAGAGTTTGAGAGAGAAGGAGGGTAGAAAGGCAGTTTGTCATAAACTAGTTAGATTTCATAAGTAAATGTGAGAAAATTCCATGTTTCATGTAGTATTTAAATTAAGTTTAACAAGCTCAGTGTTGAATTAAAAAAGGTTGGAGCACTAAGGGTTTCACCTTTAATTGTTTATTAATGAATTACAAATTACAGAAACAAAAGAGGTTCTCAATCAGACAAAACTAAAAACACATCATATAATATTAGTTGGTTATGCATTACAAGCACTTCAGTTTGTTAAAATCTAGCATATCACCAATCTACCAGAGAGACCAAAAAGAAGGTGATAAGAGAATAATGAGATAACAACAACATCCATGCAACATTACAAACAGAAAAGGAGTCGCAACAGAAAGGTATGATGTTAAAACACCACGAGGAGAGCATGTGAAACTTACAGATGCTTCATCAACCAAAATCGACGGCAGTTTCTTCTCAGTTGCAATAACGACGCCATTAGCAGCTGCAAACACCCCATACATGCACTCTCAGTTTGTGTGTCAATCAAATATTTATTTTCCACAAAACAACTTAAAACAAGCTTGTTGTTAACTTTTTGGGACAGTAAACATTGATATTTATCCTTCAGTGTTAATTCATAATACCCTCTAAAAATGATTTAACAGTTCTTTTATAAATAAAAATGATAAGAACAGTTGCTACAATGCCCAGAAAAATGATCAATCTATAAGCGGAGGCAAAGAGCAGAATTCACCTTTAATTCCTAGAGATGTTTGACCAGATCCAACCGCAGTCAAAGCATGTTCGATCTGAACAAGCTTTCCTGAAGGGCTGCATACATGAACATGAGGAACAAGACATTATAACCACTATGCCGCCATTTTCAAGAAACATTCCATTTTCAAGAAATAGATTACATTAAAAAAATGCAGCAGGTTAGGGCATACCTGAAAGTGGTGAGGGAGAAAGAGTACTGACTGTCACCCATTGATTTCTCAACCAAATTTTAACAAACCTGATGTGCACACTACAAATTTAATTATGCAAGTACAAATAAGGTGCTAAGAAGCAGAGAGACGAATACGATGTACGTATATAGGGACGTAAATATGTCGATGTTCAAAGAATCAAGATACAAAATGTCACAAACATATATAGATACATATTAAAAATCCATAATTCATTAAGAAAATAAATAGATTCTACATAACCACGAAACAATTAAGCAAACATCACACATACAGCAAAACGGAGTTAAAAAACTAACCATGTTTCTTTCAATTTAAAGCAAACAAAATTAATCCGAAACAGGAAAACCTATATCCACATTATTGAAGTAAAACCAATAGCCGCCAGCCAACAATCCACCACACATTATTGAAGCAATTTTCCACAATCCACAAAACACTAACAGCTCAAAACAGAAAATTCTAAAATCCCCACAACAATTAACTCTAGAACTATAGAACTAGAAGGAAACCTGGAGGGAAAGGAAGCTGATGGCGTGAGGCGTGAACGGCGGCGACGGCGACGGCGACGGCGACGGCGAGAGTAAATGATTATGCAGGGCTTTTGTTTTGTTCCTTCCGCGATCGAAATAAGAGGTCTTTAGAAAGCAATTATGTCTTTTTCGTATTGTTTATTAAAATATAAAAAAGGGGGAAAAATGCGACCCAAAAATATTCCCATACTTTTTCCTTGTTACACGTGGCCAAAATAATCAGAATGAAAGTAGGAGTGGGCAAAATTCGGTTAAAACTGAAAAATCGAGCCGAATCTAACCGAAATACTAATGCAGTTCGGTTAATTTGGTTTTCGATTTGGTTTTGGTTTTGAATTTTGAACTTTTCGATTTTTCGGTTTGGATATGGTTTTTGAAAAAAAAAATTTGGTTAACCAAAAACCGAACCGAATTAATAATTAATTTAATAATTTATTAATTTATATATATATATTTAAAAATTAAAATAATTATTATTACTTTTTAATAAAATAGTCAATAAAAATTAAAATAATTATTATTTATGTTTGGTTAAAGATGTTTTAGAATTTGGATTATTACTTTTTGCGGATTTGGAATCTTGAATATTGAATGTTAATTATTTATTTAAAATGTAGAAAATATATTGTGTATTTATTTCGGTTTATTTGGTTTTAATCGAAACCGTACCGAAATATTTCGATTCGGTTTTGTTCGGTTTTAGCCATGTTCGGTTCGGATTCGGTTATTTATTATATAATTCGGTTTTAATTTGGTTTTTACAATTCGGTTCGATTCGGTTATCCATACCATATCTGTATTCGGTCGGGTATTGGACATCTAAAATCTGTAATTTGTAGGTATTAGGTACCTGGTCAACAAAATAAAATTATTTATTATATATAAGTTACTAATTTTATATAAATTATAAATATCAACCATAATTCTTCAGACTCTTCACTCTTCATTCTCCTTTTTTTTCATTCCTCTCCATCCCTCAGTAAGTTCATGCAGCAACGTAGAATCGTCACACGCTTCTCCCGTTGTAGTGCAACTCCTCTTGAGCTCCTCCTCACGTCACACGCTTGCCGCCGCAACTACATTTAATATTGATTTATTTTTGTCGTCTAGTTGTTGCTACATAATTGGTTATTAATTTATGTCGTTGAAAATTATCGAAAAATCGAGCGGGTGAAAAAACACCATATTTTTGTCTCATTTTCTTTTCTAAACGGATACACCGGTACCCTATACCCGGGTCGGGTATACCCGGCCGGGTATTGGGTATCTGTTCAGATAGAATGGAAAGAGTATGGGTATTCATTTTTTGCTTATTTGAGTACGGGTATCCACAAATGCAGGTATGGGTATCCATGGGTACCCGTTTATTCACTCCTAAAAATAACCGAAACCGGTAGAACCGAATCTAAATCGGCGGTTCCAAAACTGAAACCGAATCGTCGGTTTCTTTTGGAACCGAGAACCGCCGTCGAGACGGTTCCAAGAATGTGGAATCGAGAACCGCTAGTTTCAGTTCAGTCCAATTCCGAACCGACGGTTCCTCCTATATTTTATTTTATTTTATTTATATTTATATCATAATTCATAGTATATCACCCAAATACTAATATTAGAATGCATAAATATACATTTATAAAAGAAAAAAATAGCAAAATATATAAAAAAAATACATATAATTAAAACTTGGGTTCCAATTTGGAACCGGGAACCGAACCGAAACCGAAACTGACGGTTCCGATTTGGAACAGAAATCGAAGAGGTTGGCGGTTCGGTTCCGGTTCCTCCGAAGTAGAACCGAGAACCGTCGGTTCCGATTTCGGTTCCTAACCGAAACCGAATTTGGCCACCTCTATTTTACGGTAGAATCTCTATAAATTAATAAAACTAACGTATTACCCGTCGATTGTTTATGAGAAATTATATTAATAAAAATTATTAGATACTATTAATATATGATAGATTATGAAAATATTATTTGTTAATTATTTTAGGGTTAAATCATTCGATTATGCAATTTAAGAAAATCTACTAAACTCTTTAAGAATTTATATACTCTTGAACACATCTTAAATTCAATTAAAAAGTAATTTTACTGCATATTTACGTCTCAAACCCATAACTATATATAGTTATGTGTGTTAAAAATTCTAATTTACTATATTCACATTCTTTTCGATCATTTTCAAAGCTATATTTATATAATATATATATATATATATATATATATATATATATATAGAGTTGTCTCTCAAATAGATTGTCTGATGGTCCCAATAACAAGTGAACTGGTGTGTGAGGGAGGGGGGTGGGGGGGGGGGAGTACACCAGTACAAATTTTTCTTAAAAATTTTCTTTCAGTTATGAACTTCTCACTTTGTGATGCTCGAAAACTGTGAAACTCAGTTGTCACTCAGTTCGACATACAGTTGACTTCTTGGACTGAGGGTCAACTGTGTTGTCCTGAGGTTTTGGAAAGAGTTATGCAGTATGGAATGTGGTGGAATTTTTTGTCTCGTTACTTACTGAAATATCCTTTAACGCGAAGGTCAAATTCGCAAACACTTAGTGCAGTTTTACAAAGGCTTGTTTATGCAGGTCAGTCAATTAGTAAAATAAACTGAAACTTAAATACTTGAAAGTAAATGACACAAGTATTTTAACGTGGTTCAGAGATGACCTCCTACGTCCACGACTAGCTTTTCCAGCTAGCAATCCACTAGATAGGTTTACGCGTATTTATCAAATGTTAAGGTTTGGTTTACGGGCACCAAATCAGCCTTAGACAGTTTGTTTGTGGGTACGAAAAACACCTACAATACTTTCACGAGCAAGTGTAAAGCTCGGGTTCTAAGGGACTTATGAGCTTCGATTACGGGTTCGAAGGGGACCTAGAGAATGGGGTTGGGGTGTTTTTCAACTCATGAAGTCTTCAACACTTTACAGTGGAGGCTTCCTTCTAAGGATGACAGACTCGATCTATTTTAGAGAATCTACTTAGAAATTTATAAGGAAATGAGATTCTACACTCAATCAAGAAGAAAGCTTCTGAGAGGCTAGAAAGAAAAATAGGAGGAGGTGTGGACACTCTACTACTACTTGTTCGTACATGCTGCTATATAAATTTCACTAGTTGTGAATGTGAATTTGAAATTGAATGTAGATGGAGAGGTTGGTACATGCTCGACTGCTATATAAATTTCAGTTTTGGTGAAAATAAAAATAAAATTATGTGCAATATGAACACTGTCTAAAATTTGCGATTTGAAAATTTATGTGCATGCAACATGAATTTTTATAAAATTCGTATATTTGAATTGCAAGTAACCTTTTATTAATTTAATTTACTATATCATGGAAGCTAAGAAGTAATATAAATGCAGAATTTTTCCAACTTAATTAAGATCAGTTTGATGTACCCACACTAGAATTGCAGAAGTACAGTAGTTTGTTTTAAATGTGTGTATTGGAGAGTAAGTGGTCAAGTTCAGTTGATTTTGTTACAAAATTTTAATTATAACCACCTCTACTTAACTTATTTTTCTAAGCTGATTTGATTGGTTGAAAAATCGGATTCTACAAGTACAGTCTAATCTTTATAATTTAATATTTTATAAATTAATATACTCTCTAATATAATAAATTTCTTCGGTCCCGATTCGGGCCCTTGTAAAAAATCATCAATTTCGATAAGATAATTATTGGGAAAATTAGTAAAGGTTTTGATTTATCCCAAAACCCTACTGACCACAACCGAGTAGAGGAAAGCCATCAGTTTGAACTTAACTAGAGCTCACTGTTTGCGCATAGGGATTTTTATCTTTACATGATTCGAGCAGAAGAAGTCAGCCAGACTGAAGAAGTCAGTTTGTGAGGAACTCGCTCAGTTGGACCACAACTCAGTTGGCTCCATAATTGAACCGTGCAGCTCAAGCATAAAGAAAAGTTGTGTTGAAGTCAGAGGTCACAAAGCTGAGAAGCGAAGACTTTGAAGACGTTGAAGGCAGAAGAGTTGAAGTTCAAATTCAAATCTACTCGGAAGCACAAGTCAACTGGAAATTTACTACAAATGGACCAACAACAGAGACGCACAAAAAGCAAAGGTCGCAGTTGCTATTTTAGGAAAATTTGCAGTGAAGCAGGTGGAGTGTCATGCTTTTGACAGAGATCAAATGGCTCTTTCCAACGGCTAATTAGATCTCCCTCTATATAAATAGAGGTCTCCACATTGAAGAAGAGAGAGAGAGAGAGGAGAGAGAACGAAGCAGAGTGAAGAAAAAACAACAGACCACCACTCTCTCCACAGCAAGAACAACCAAGTCGAAGAACCAGTAGAAATAGGTGTATACACCTCCTCCTGTTCTTTCATCTAGCCTCTCAAAAGACCCTTTTTTGATCGAGTCTAGAATATAAGTTCTAGCTTATTTAATTCTGAGCAGACTCTCTCCCAAAAGATTGAGTCTCTAAGCCTTAGGAAGAAGCCTCCATTTCTCGCAATGTAGAAGGCTTCATAGTTGGAAAACCCCCAACCCCCAAACCTCAGGTCTGTCTTTGAACCCGCAATCAAAGACATTAGGTCCCTTAGAACCCGCAATCTAAGACTAGGTCTCTTAGAACCCGCAATCTAAGACCAGGCTGTACACTTGCCCACAAAAGTGTTGTAAGGTTTGGTTCAAACCCGTAATTGAACTAGTTAGGTTGTTTGTTACCCGCAAATCAAGTGGAATGTTTGATTAGCACGCGTAAGCTTATCTAGTGGATTACTTCTCCGAAAAGGAAGTCATGGAAGTAAGAGATCAATCTCTGAACCATGTAAAAATACTGTGTCGTTTATATCAAGTATTTACATTCTGTTTTTATATTTCAGTTACCTAACCAACTGACTCTACATACATACTACATATTTACAACTGTACTATGTTTTGGGAACTTGACCTTCCCCGTTTTCATAAAGGTTTCAGTTTTAGTAACGAGCTTTAATTTCCACCAACTTTCGCATAACTGAACTCTTTGAAACCTCAGTTAGATTACACAACTGACCCTCAACCAAGTGTAGAGAGATCATCGGTTCGCTGCTATATCTGACTGCTAGTCGACCAGACATCTCCTACGCAGTCGGAGTCTATGCAAGATTCCAAGTTGAGCCTAGGGAAGCTCATATGCAAGCGAAGAATATCATCAAAGTACCTCAAAGGGACAGTTCATATGGGATTGTGGTACCCAACTGATGATAATATTGAACTGAAAGGCTACTCGGATGCAGACCTAGCTATAGATCGAGTTGATAGGAAATCAACCTCAGGATATTGTCAGTTCATGGGAGGCAAGTTAGTTTCCTAGTTTTCGAAGAAACAAGTGTGTGTCGCCACCTTCACAACTGAATCGGAATACATGGCAGACAGAAGCTGCTGCATGCAAATACTCTGACTGAAGCAACAACTCAGTAATTATGAAGTGGAGACAAGGCAAGTATCCATCTTCTGTGACAGCTCAAGTGCTATAGCCATCACGGTAAATCCAGTTCATCACTCCAGGACTAAGCACATCGACATCAGACATCACTTCATCCTTGATCATGTCGAGAAAAAAGACGTCATTATTGAGAAAATTCACACTGACATTCAGAGAGCTGATATTTTCAAAAAGCCTTTGGTGGAAACTCAATTCAAGATGTTGTGTCAACTCCTTGGATTGCTGAACCCAACTAAAGAAGATGTCATGAAAATGGAGATCAAAAGTTGAGGGGGAATCTCAACTTAAGGGGGAATTGTACAAGGACATTGCCCTAGATAGTTTAGCGGAAAGACGGAGTCAAACCTCGACTAAACTGACGACTTGAGTCAGTCGAGTGTATGTTGAGTTAAGGAGACAATCGAGTTCCACGCCGATTGAGTGGTAATCTGTGTTAACTTGTTCCTTAGTTTTTAAGGCGGGTGTTTTGAAATAAATTCAAACATCTTCTTGCAAGTTATTCATAAATGAATTAGCACAGCGGTCTCATTCAATGAAAAGCAAGTCTAAATCCATAGACCATTCTTTTAGATTGCGATTGGGTTGACATAAAAATACCTACTCTCCTCACGCGTGCGAGTGTCGCTCACGGCCCTTGACACGTTCCATCATCGTCATTCCTGGAAGCAGCTTTTTCTGAAACGGCGCATTCAAGACTGCCGTTTATCCCAAAGAAAACTGCGCGATTTAATCTGATCCATTGATACGGATCCCACTCCTCCTATAAATAGTGGGCCTTGCAACTTATTCTGCATATACACAACAAAAAGATTTTCTGCCTTATCTCATGAAATTTTTGCCTTGTAGTTTTCTCTCTTGCTAGGGTTTCTCTTCCTCTTCAGAAAATCCTACCTAGATCGAAAATATGCCTTCCCACTTTGTAAAGCTGTCCTCTTCTCCCGCTAGTCCTGAATCAGTGCAGCAATCAGTTCAGCAAGAACGGTATGTTCGTGGCTACATGAGATGCAGAAGCTTCAAACGACGACTGATGACGCGGGTGATTCGTAGTGTCAACCAGCTAATGTGGATCCCTGAGGTGTTCATCCAATTGCATATCAGGCATTTCGTTCACATGCAACATCATCGAGGTTACTTTTGTTTTAATCTCTTCGAGTATTGCGAGATGAAGATCTGCAACTCCACGTCATGAAGACAGGTTGATAGTAACCTGTTTATTAGGAGTCCCGATCGGACCTAGGCATTCACTCCTGAGACAATATTGTGCAAGGCTTTCTGTAATACCCCGAACTTTCATTAATCCTTAAGTATGCCCTAAATGAGTTTAAATGCTTAACTAATGAGTTTTGAGTGAAGAGAATCTTCAAGAAAGATATTTATTTGAAAATGACTGAAATGCCCTTGTGTGCTTTGGTGTGAGTTTTTCTCGTTTTGATTATTCGATTGAATATGTGATGCATTGATTAAGTATATTTGTATGAGTTTGAGCATGAGTATGATTTTCAGAAAAATCCGAGAACTTTTACTTTTCAGTGAATAGTAACTAGAGCCGAGAAAATACTGTTCACCGATGAACTTAGAATTTGACCTAATTAGTGTCTTTTGAATCTAGAATTAATTCTAAGACCTCTGAGATATGTTAGAAGCTTATCCGATATCATATGAGATAATTCTAAGAGTTTAGTCCTTAACGAATTATTTAGCCGAATAATTTTTAGGTTTTTCTTCGTTACTTAAAATTTTAACCTAAAAATTAGATATTAGGGTTCCTTGATTTATTTCGTGAGATATGAGATAGGGTCGAGATGTTTTCGATGTCGGAAACGAGATGAGGAGATATTAGAGCCGTTTTCAGTATAAATGAAATAATACGGACTTTTTATCCGGAAAACTTTTTCAACCGGGCAAAATTTTATTTGTCAGAGGAGAATCTCTCTCATCTCTCTCCCTCTCCCAACCGACATCCCTCTCTCTCTCTCTCCCTAATCTCTCTCTTAGACCCCTATTGTCAAAACCTACTAAGGAATATCATGATATTCCATGTATCAAATCTAAAAATCAAATCCTACTTAATTGTTGAGAAATACAAGTTCATCTAACTCTCTCTCTCTCTCAAACTCTCTCTCTCTCTCTCTCGATACTTACCTAAGAAGGAAGAAAAATATTTCTCTCCATCTCTCTCTCTCAACCGAAAACACACACACACCAACACATACTTGAAGATCCTCCATTGAAGCTCCAAGATTCAAGCTTCCAACATCCAAGTTTTCAAGCCAAATCATCTCTCCTTTTCTCTTCATTTTCGGCATACATGCCCTAGAGGAGATGATTAATTATTGTATCATTTTTCTTGAGGTTTAAGAAGAAATCCAATATGGAATTTCCAAGCTAAGGACTTGAGTCCCAATTCCATCATTTTCGGTCCATCAACATCAAGAGAGAAAGCTTCAATTTAAATTTCTAAAGTAGGTTTCCATTTGATTAAATGTATATTTGTAATCCCTAATCCCTAAAGAAAAGAAAGATGCATGCATGGTTTAATTTATGCTTAGGCAAGACTAGGGTTTTTGATTTGAGAATGAGTGAGGAATCGATAGGAAAATTAAACCCTAGGGATGAATCTATGAATTAAAAGAGAAAAGAAAATTTAAAATCCCTAAAATTGGGTAAAACCGAAAGAAATAGGAGAAAATAGGGAAAAATCGATTTTCTTGAGTATTTGATAATTTGATGATTGATTTGTGTTTATGAGTATGTTTGGAATGATTATATGTGCATCAAAAATTGAGAAATTATTTGCCCTAAAAATCCTATAAATGCCGTGAGTTATGGCTTGAGGAAGGAGTGTTTGATTTGATTATTTTGTTGATGATTTGATGATGTTTTGAGTATGATGAGATTATGAGTATATGATGATTTAAATCCCCTATGATGTTATTTGAGAAGAAATTGAGTTTATGTATGATTTTAGAAGAAAATGAATTTTATGATGTTATAATGATTTTTGATGATTTTGATGTCATGATGTTTAAGAGTATATTGTGTAAAATTTTGAATACTAGATGTTAATAGGATTTATTGAGATAAAAAGAATGAAATTTTAAGCATGAAAAAGAGGTAAAAATCGAAAGAATACCTAGTGTGTGTTCTAGGTGTTCTTGGTGAAAAATATGAATTTTTTAAGATTTGAATGAATGCCTAGTGTGTGTTCTAGGTGTTCTTGGTGTTTATTTGAAGATTTAAAGAACATTAAAATTAATTCTAAAAGAAATTAATTATTTAATTAATAAAATAATCCAAAAGTAATGAGAATAAAATTAAATAGAAATTAGAGAGGAAAAGTTAATGATGAGTCATTACTTGAGATAATATATATATATATATATAATAATAATAACAATAATAATAATAATAGTTCTTTATTAAATAAATAGATTTAAAAGGAGAAAAATTGAGTTAAATAAATAATAGAGAGTAAGAGAGCTAATAATTGAGAAATAAAAGATGAATTAGAGTCAAGAGAATAGAGTATAAAATTCGACACGAGTAGTCGAGGTCGAGTCGTTCAATCGAACGTAAAATAACGAGGAATAACGAAACAAAAAAAATAGTTTATTCCTAAATTAAAAAAATTCCCTTTTTAAAAAGAAAAAGATTAGAGGAGTCGAGTATAAGTAGATGAGAAGTTTAATCGATTCGAGTTTGTTTACTCGTTTAAATTATAAATTAGTCTAGAAGTTTTTCAATTAAAGAGAAAATTTCTTAATTGATTATGAAATAATAAAATATAAGAGAAATAAATCGAGTCGAGCTTAGATAATCGAATAATAATTTATGAGGAGATAAGTCGAGTAAGAGAAGCTTATGAGTATGGTGTCGAGTAAGTGTTGTTCATTAAAATTAATGAAATTGAGTTAAAATAGTTTAATAGTTAATTATTAAATTAAATAAGAAGTATTAGAAAACCGAGAAGAAGATTTATAGGAGTTGTTTTTGAATTGAGAATCGAGTCTATTAAATGATGGGTGTTAAAGTATTCGGTTATGAATATTATTTCGAGTCTTGAATAATTGATGATGCTTGAGTAAAATTATTTGAGTTGCTTCCTAAATCGTTTTAATTAGAAATAAGTCGACGAAGTTATCGAGTTATTAAAATTAAGAATCGAGTCTTGATTTGAAGTTAGAGGTCGAGTTTTCGTAAAATAAAAAGAACAAGAATTTTGGTAAATAAAGTTCTAAAAGTCGAGTTATAAATAGAAAATGAGTTTTTATAAGAATTTAATTGAAAATAATAAAAGAGAAGTTATAATAATAGAATAAGTAAACAAGATAATAATACGTACTCATATACGTATATGAAGTTGAGGAAAGACAACGTATTTTAAAGATAATGTCGTATATTGAGTCGAGAAATATTAGATAATTATTTGAGTTTTGAATTCAAAGAAATTCTTAGTACTTGAACCTGTATTCGTTTATTTAGAAAGATGAGAATCTATTCTATGAGATTGAAGTTTTAAAATTAGAGTCGAGTAGTAAATAAGTGATTGTTAATTGAGTTTAGAATATGAATCGTGTCGAGATTTCATGTTTGCTTGAATTTCTATGTGAGTTTATTATATTTAAATGAGCTTATGTTGAGTGAGACGTTTTCTATTTATGATGTTATGATTTATTCAAATTGTTGAGAATGCTATTATGTGCAACGAGATTGATTTGATATGACGTTAGCTGAGTTAAGAATACAAGTACGAATTCAAGTAATGAAGTTGAGATAAATGATATTTCCTTAATTAGTGAGAAATGCCCTAGAATTAGCAATTAGCATTATCAATTAACGATTAATGATTTATAATGAGAGTACGAGATGAAGTATTTAGCAACTAGATAGAATCGAGAACCAAGAACAAGAAAGTCGAGAAAGAGATCAACTTAGAAAAGATAAAATAAGAATAGAGAGACCCGAGTCAAGTAGAAGTCCTCCCGCCGAAACCAAAATCTACTTTGCGTCTTATCACGTTGAGTCTTATTTTCTTTTATCGATGTCGAATTATGAAGGACCGAGCGGGACGGACAAGTAGCGAGGACAATCACGAGTAAGCCGCCTAGCTAGTCTTCGGAAGACAGGTGGGCTTTTCTAAACCAAAACTATGAAGAATGCTATTATGTATTGAGTATTACTATGTGAGTTTTAAAATTTAATTGACTTGCCGTTTTATGAGAGTTTGGTATGTTTTATCATCTGCTTGTTTGAGATATTATTGTCCTGTGAAAGACAGAAAACCCACGTGTGGTATATGAATTGTTGAGGTGACTGTAAGCCTTGCTTCAGTGGGCCGGTCACAGTGTTCGAGAAGGAGGCCTACTTCTCGACACGGATGGATGGATGATATGGTAGATGATGCATACTGTTTGATGTATATATAATTGTTTTGACTGGCCAGTCTATTCGAAAAGAAAATGATTTTGCATTCACAAGTAAAACTGTTTTCACTGCATAAATACTTGTGATGCTTCGGCAAGGCAAGTTCAATTGATATAGCTCTAAGAGCAGGTTTTCAAATGTTTTCGGTATGTGTTCACTGAGTACGAAGTACTCAGCCCTGCATGTATTTCTAAACGTGCAGGTTAGCAGGATGTGGATGGCATGGACAACTTGGTGGTGTGTTTCTTTTGAGTCAGAAATTGGACTGGCAATTGCATGTCTTCATACATGTAATTGTTGGGATTGAGTCGAGGTCTTCGCTGCTATGTTTTGATAGACAATGTTGTTGATATTTGTTGAACCATACTTTATATTCTGTTGATTAAGAGTATTGTGCTCGATACAATTATTGGTTTTTGTTGGTTCACGTTTTTTAGAATCGGAAATACTTATGCCGTTTCGGTTTGTTATGTAAATTATCCATGCTCGTTTGATATTTTCATTGTGACTTGGGAGCACGTTCTTATTTGTTAAATCGCTTTCAGTCAATATTCCCTTGTTTCCCGAGCATGATTCCCTTATTTGAGTTGAGTTGATGGATGGTTAGTAGTGTTAGTGTTCATGCGTCGCACCTCGGGAGTCGGGGTGTTATACTTTCCTTGTTCACAAATTAGCCTCAGTCGAGCCTCCTTCTACCAAAGTTGCCTCATCTGCCATCGTTGATGGTCTAGAGGTCAACAAGGTTCGCTCATAACTTGAGTGTCTGTTGAAGGAAGGGGTGATTTCTGCCTTCTGGCAAATCGAACCTTGAATGCCTCCTGCAAACCTTCTCTCTCCTATATTTTTTACTGATGCCAAATAGGGGGAAGAAGTTGGCTAATTCTTGTTTAGAGTGTTGTTGTGACAATACTTCAGCAGGAATGAAGATCGTGAAGGCTGAAGAAGAGTGTTGATAGGTAGTCAGTTGCCTCGTCCTGTTGCTCAAGGCATTCAATCAAAACTGACCTCAGCCACCAGCCTTCAAGAAGCTTTGAAGAAAAAGACCAAGGCCAAAGAGGAGAAGAGTGACGAGTAATCAGTTGCCTCGCCCCGCGGCTTGAGGCAGGTATTCAAGTGAAAGCTGAAATAAATACCTTCAACTGACGTCAACTGTCAGCCTTGGAAAATGAAGACGAAGACCTTCTTTGAAGAACATTAAGGAGTCGAAGACGAAGACCCTAGAGTAGGTTAGAATATTAGGACTGTAGTTATAGGAACTCTGTTGTAACTGCAATCACTCCCCAACTTGTTATCTATAATAATAAGTTGCCGGTTGAAATATTTAATCCAACAATTTATGCATGTAAATTGTATTTCGTTACTGCAAAACTTAGCACAGAGATTAGCACAGAAAGCAATAAGTATGCTAAGTAAAGAACACACAGAAGTGGTAACCCAGTTCGGTTAGTCAACCTTCGTCTGGGGGGCCTTCCTGCCCAAGAGAGAATCAATCCACTATTGTAAGATGTAGTTACAAACTCTTACACATATAGTTCGTCAACCATATGAAGTCTCCTAACTCACACACTTCCCAACACAGCGTGAACCAACGAATGTTCAAGATGCACTCAAACAATCCAAGCTTGAGTCGCAACCCAACGCTCACCTCTCTCCCAAGTATTTTTCTATCAATAAACACTCTCAAGAACAATAATAAAAAATACTCTCTCACGAGAATTATACTAGCTATGAATATAATGAAAATAGCTAAAACAGCGGCAGCCTCCAAATGATGTTGAAGTCGACTTATATAGGTCTTGAGAAACCCTAGATAAGATCTCCATTGATTTGCCCTACTTGTAGATAGAAACTTTCTTTGGAGGCTTATCTTGTGGAACAAACAATATCTTCACCGGATACGATCTTCTCCGCGTCAATAAATGGATAAGGAAAAGATCTCTGCATAATCCGATTAAATATGGAAAAAATCTTTCGAATTTGTTCCAACCTGTTCCACAATACTCTAGCTCAGACTGAAGAACAGAATCTCCATTCTGTGTTAGCACACCTTGTAACATTTCTGTCTGATCTCCTTCTACATAAACGTGACAACTTGATTGAGCTGAATGCTCGAATCTAACAATCTCCCCCTTTGGCATTTATGTAGACAAAACCATAATCCAAGCATACAATAAAATCAGAGTATGTATAAATCATCTTCAAGCTTAGATCAAACAATCAAGCACAATCGAAGATAGTATGGAAACTCCCCCTCAAACTGACCTTGGGACTACGAAATAGCTTCCAGAATTATAACTCCCCCTCAAACTGAACTTGGGGGATTGCTTGGAAATTAACTCCCTTAACTCAATCAATAGGAAATCTTCAAAATAACTTCATTTCATTAAGGAGATAGAAACTCCTTATAGCAGCGGAAACAATAACATATTAATCATCAAAATAGAATACCAGAAATCCAGGAAGACCAAGAACAACCCAAAAACCACTACTACTCCCCCTTTTTATCTCACACGAATGACAAAATGACAAAAGAAGGGAATCAAGATCACCAAAAGCAGCTAAATAGAAGGAGATTTGGATCCATCCTTCTTGTGACGCTTTGCATTGCGCTCCAAGCTGTTAGCAGCTGAGTCTTCTTCCTCATCTTCTTCCTCTTCATCCTCTTCTTCAGCCTCTTCTTCCGCTGCACAATCACCAAAATCCTCAACTTCCTTCTGCAATTTCTCAAGCTCATCATCAAACTGAGCATGAGGGTCAGAGTCTTGCTCGGCCTCAGCAGTCTTCGTTCCAGAAGGCTCACCAACCTCAGTAGCTGGAGCAGAAGCATCATACAACAATGATGCTATGGAAGCTTGCGTCATCTGAAGTGACTTGTATTCTCTGGTTAGCTCTCGATGCATCCTGGCAGACAAGGCATGTACCCGAGCAGGGGGAAGCTCAGTAATTGGGACAGATGCCTTGTATCGAGTCTTCAACTTCTGAACAGGCCCTCAATATCATGAAAGTGATGCACCTCATTGAACAACTTGTTGTTAAAGATGAAGGGGCTTAGATCCTTGGCCCAGATATCACCATCACGGACCACCTCAGGCATTTGGGATTGAATTATCCCAAAGATCAAGCCTGGATATCCCAATCATCTCTCTTTCTCCAACTCCTCAGCATGGTTTGTCACATGCTCGAAAACTATCTTTCCAAAGTTGAAGTTCTTGAGTTGACTAATCTTGTACAGAATTGTAGCAAGATGCTTACCCACCGTGGATGTATGGCCAGAGGGAAGCCAATTGAACACTGCTATCTTGTGCAGAACGACAAACTTCATAGTGAGATGAATCCCACTAATACTATCACTATTGGTAGGCCATCGTCTGTAAAATCCACCAGTCAATCCTTGTGCTACTTCATCAATAGAAACCTCCTCATCCTCATCATCATAGTCATCACGATTCATAAATGCATTGATAATACCCGGAGAAAAATCAATGTATTGACCCCTCACATAAGCTTTGAAGCATTTACTCGAGTCGGATTCTTGATGCTCTTGGAAAGATTGCAGTAGAACTCCAAGACAATCGATGGCATAAATCGACGCACATAAAGGATAGTTTGATCCCACCTTGCATCCTTCAGCAATTTCAGCAATCCAGTAGCCTCTAAAGATTGAGGCTTCACGAACTTCTCCACCACAAACTTCTTTTGTAGCACCGTGCCCCACCTCTCTTGGTGCTCGTCAGACTTGAACTTCAAGGCATCCACTATTGCAGGATGACTACTTCTTGGAGCCTTAGAAGCCTCCCCTGCAGACTTTGGAGATTCATGCCTTGAATTCCCAACATCATTGTGAAAGGCATTGTCAGATCCTTAATCAATGTCGATAGGCTTCTCAAACCCTTGCTCCTTCCCTCTCTTTCTTTTCGCTGGAGCCTCATACATCTTCGCCTTTCCTTTCTCCATGGCTGCAACAGCTTCTTCTGCCTGTTTTCTCAACTAAGCCCGTGTGTGCATGGCAGGATTGGGCTCCTTGATGGTCAAGGGTGGCAGAGTAGTTCTCTTCTCCTTTTGAATGGTCTTTTTGACCGGCTCCGGCTTTGGCTTTTCAGCCACATTTTTCTTTGTTGTCTCTTTCACAGGCTTCTTCTTCTCACTCTTTTGGCTTGCTTTTTCTTAGAGGCAACGACAGCAACAGTCTTCTTCTTTGCTTCAGCAGTTTTGGATGCCTTCTTTTTCGCAGCATCAGCAGGAGGAACAGAGACATCCCTCCGTTGATCAACACCATCTTTCTGAGGCTCCTCCTCTTGATCTCTTTCACCCTGTTGAACTGGAGATGTCTCCCTTTGAGAACCGCAGGCGGACGCGGCGGTTTTTCAAAACAGAAAGTCATTTTTCCGTGGAGAGGGATGAGGGGTATCTTCACGACGAGTTCTCTTAGCTTTGGCCTTCCCGATTACTCTCTGCCTTAGATTCATGAGAGGGGAGTTCAGGTTTCCTCTCCAACAGACTCTGTTTCTTCCTCTGAGTCAGCTACTACTGTGAGCGACAATGTTTTCACCGGAGAGGGTTCCGGTGAAGCTTCTGGTGTCTCGTCGTAAAGCACCAACTTCCTCCTCGGCTTTGGATGAGAAGCAGGAGGTGGTCCAAGATCAAGAACGAACGTGTCTCCACCATGAGAGTCATTGGAGAACTCTTGAGAAGGTGGTGATTGCGAGGATCGTTGCGATGCCATGGATCAAACTATGTTAATAGGGGATCGAAAATTCAGAGAGAGAGAAGAATTATAGCAGCTAGGGTTTTGATGATGAAATAAACCCTCAAATAAGCCGATAAATATATATATATATATATATATATATATATAGGGAGTGATTCCCATGCAAACTCCCCTTAAAGTGAGAAATAGGAATTAATCTCCACCATTGATCTTATCTACATGAAGGGTCAAGATTTAGCTTGGTCAAAGCGGGTTAAACCCGGGTCAACCCGTTGACTTTTTTTTATTTTCGATTTTTTTTTACTGTCACACAAGATGCACAACTTCACATATTCAGATGCACAAATTCACATATTTGGATGCACAACTAAGTGTATTGAGATGCACAAGATTTTAAGTTTTTTTTTATGTTTTTTTTTTCATTTTTTTTTAAGGTTAGGTCATATGCACCACATCATGTATTCATATGCACCACACTATATAATGAGATGCACCACTAAGTGCATTAAGATGCACTAGTTTTGTTTTCATTTTTTTTATTTTCGTAAAACATTGTGCATCTAGTTACACTATGTGGTGCATCTAGTTACACTGTGTGGTGCATCTAGTTACGCATTGTGGTGCATCCAATTTTTTTTCAGTTTTTTTTTTGTTTTTTTTTTATACAAATTCGGTGCATCTCACTACACATAGTGGTGCATCTCATTATGTATAGTGGTGCATCCGAATATGTGAAATGGTGCATCTTGGGTGACTGTTTTAAAAAAAAAATTTGAAAAAAAAACTGAAAATCTTGTGCATCTAAATGCACTTAGTGGTACATCTAGTTATATAGAGTGGTGCATCCGAATATGTGAAGTTGTGCATCTTGGGTGACAGTTTATTTAAAAAAAAATTGAAAAAAAAAACTTGAAAATCTTGTGCATCTAAATGCACTTAGTGGTGCATCTAGTTATGTAGAGTGGTGCATCCGAATATGTGAAGTTGTGCATCTTGGGTGACAGTTTAAAAAAAAAAAAAAACGAAAAAAAAGTCAACGTGTTGACCCGGGTTGACCGGGTTTGACCCGCTTTGACTTGGCCAAATCTTGACCCTCCATCACCAATAGATCTATGGTGGAGGTCTATTCTCATTTCTTAGGATAATATTTATTCTCATATGATCTATCTCCTATATATATATATATATATATATATGGCGCAAACATTTTCTTCTCTCTTAAGGGATAAAATCAAATCCCTTGAAAATAGGAATATGATAAGCATCAAAATTTGAATTCTAAAATATCTCTAACGGCCGGAATATTCAATTTCGTTGAAAAGAGAGCCGGAATTTGCAGGGTCTCTGCATGAGATGACCGTTGCAGCTTTATGACGTCATCATACTGTTGCCCAGATTTATTTTTTGTTCTATGCACTGAGCTTCATAATCTGGCATAGATTCAATAACATAATTCCAAAACATATAGAAAAAACCAGAAAAACCAGGGAAGTTCACACTATACCATGCTTGCCATCCAGAACCCCAAGCGGAGGGTCTCTCTCTGAAAATAAATCAGAGAGAACATATTCCCAAGGCCATTCTCAATGATTCGAATCTTGAACCATATAGAGCCTTAGTGAATACATCAACCAATTGCTTCTCTATAGTAACAAATTCCAAATTAAGAACCTTATCGTCGACCAACTCTCTTATGAAATGATGACGAATGTCAATATGTTTAGTTTTAGAGTGGTGGACTAGGTTCTTGGATATGTCAATAGTACTCTTATTATCACAATAGAGAGTGAATCCCTTTGCTTCAATTCCATAATCCTCTAGCATTTGTGTCATCCACATAAGTTGAGTACATGCTGATCCAGCTGCAATATACTCTGCTTCAGTTGAGGATAGTGAGATGCTCACTTGTTTCTTGCTGTGCCACCCAATGAGATTGTTGTCCAAAAAGAAACATCCTCCCGATGTGCTCTTTCTATCATCAGAACTACCAACCTAATCTGCATCACTAAACTCAACAAGAGATGTAGTATTGTTATTTGCATACCAAATACCATAATCACTCGTGCCCTTCACATATTTGATAATACTTTTCACTGCAGCTAAGTGACTCTCCTTTGGATCAGCTTGAAATCTGGCACAGACACCAACACTGTAACTGATATCCGGTTTACTTGCAGCCAAGTACAATAGACCACCAATCATACTTCTATATAAGGATTAATCTACTGATATTCCATCCTTATCTTTGCTTAGTTTAACTGAAGTGCCCATTGGTGTCCTTCGGATTTTTGCATTCTCAAGGCCAAATTTCTTGACCAAGCCTGTAGCATACTTCGATTGAGATATGAATATCCCCTCCTTGGATTGCTTAATTTGAAGTCCTAGAAAGTAATGCAATTCGGCAAACAAGTTCATATCGAACTCGTTAGTCATGTGATCCACAAATTCCTGGATCAGTTCCTGTGACACAGACCCAAATATGATATCATCAACATAAATTTGGATGAGAATTATACCTTTGTTGTCTCTTTTGTAGAACAGAGTCTTGTCTGATCCGCCTCGTATATATCCTTTGGATATGAGATATTTGGACAATGTCTCATACCACGCCCTTGGAGCTTGCTTCAGACCATATAAAGCTTTGTTGAGCTTGTACATATGGTTAGGATAGTCTGGATCTACGAATCCTGGAGGTTGCTTTACATATAAGTCCTCACGAATAATGCCATTGAGGAAATCACTCTTGACGTCCATTTGATACAATTTGAAGTTCAAACAGCAAGCCATACCCAGCAATAATCTGACAGCTTCTAATCTTGTCACATGAGCAAATGAGTCTTGAAAATCAATGCCTTCTTCCTATGAGTATCCCTGAGCCACAAGACGTGACTTATTCCGAGTAATAACATCTTCTTCATTAGCTTTGCTTCAAAAAATCCACTTGGTCCCAATAACTAGCACATCAATGGGACGAGGGACCAATTCCCACACATTGTACCGAACAAACTGAATAAGCTCTTCTTGCATAGATGCGATCCATTCTTCAATCTGCAAGGATTCTTTGACATTCTTTGGAAGAATAGTCGAAACATAACAGACATAGGTGAGATTTGCCACCATTTTAGCGTAATCTCGTTTAACATTGCGTGTCGTTCTTCCTCTTCTAGGATCACCGAGGACATTGGAGATGGGGTGATCCTTTGAAACTTTTCTAGATGGAGTGAGAAGAACAATAACACTCTGTATGGAAGAAACAAGAGCACTACCTTGATTGGAAGTATCTGAGGCAGGTTGTGGATTTAAATTCCCCTCCTCAGCTGCTACTGCCGGTGGATCAGTTTGCTCCAGAGTATTACTTGTATCTGGCTCAGTAGTTAGCACAGATGACTCCGGCTGATCTTCGTCTTCCTATTCTTCAGATATAACATTATCATCTGTGAACACTACATTTATGGATTCCATCACAGTCTTTGTGGTCTTGTTAAAGACTCTGAAAGCCCTACTATTTTTAGAATACCCCAAGAAGATTGCCTCAATTCCTTTATCATCAAGCTTCTTTCTTTGAATCCTGTCATTTAGAACGTAGCAAACCGTTCCAAAGATGTGAAAATGCTTGAAACTGGGTTTTCTGCCTTTCCATAATTCATAGGCAGTCTTATCCATCTTGGGTCGTAAGTAGACCCTGTTGACAATATAACAGGTAGTGTTCATTGCCTCAGCCCAAAACCATTCAGCAATGTCTTGAGCATTCATCATAGTTCGCATCATATCTTGAAGTGTGCGATTCTTCCTTTCTACAACTCTATTTTGTTGTGGAGTTATGGGGGCAGAGAATTCATGAGTAATTCCCTTCTCATTGCAGAACTCCTCGAAAGGTCCCTTTTGAAACTCCTTACCATGATCACTTCTTATGCGCTTTAAAGGAGTTTCCTTTTCCACTTCCAGTTTTAAACATAGGACTTTGAAATACTGAAATGCTTCACTCTTATCACGCAAAAATTCAACCCAAGTAAATCTTGAAAAGTCATCCACACACACCAGAATATACTTCATTTTGGCGATGCTTTCAGCAGACATGGGACCCATGAGATCCATGTGCATTAGATCCATGACTTGGAAGTAGTAATACTTTGCACCTTCTTATGGCCAATATGCACTTGTTTTCTAGCTTGACAAGGACCACATACATTGCCTTCAAAATCTGCATTGAGGGAAGATCTCTTGCAGCTTCAACCTTAATCAGCTTCTTCATGTTTCTGAAGCTAGAGTGTCCCAGTTTCTGATGCCAAATTTCTCTAACAGATGAGCTGGCACGGAGACACACTGACTGAGCTCGGGCAAAGTAGCATCGATCCGCAGATCTATCCCCGATCAAATAATTCTCTCCATTCGTCGTGACAATACAGTGAGAGGAGGTGAATCTCACATCCAAGTCTTGATCACATAGCTGCCCAATGCTTATCAAGTTAGCCTTCATTCTATCCACTAGAAATACATCCTTCAAAGGAGGAAAACTTGGAACATCTAGTGTTATTCTGTCAATGATGTTTAGTTGTGATCCATCACCAAAAGTTACGGTGTCATTAAAGCTCTTCTTAACATCCTTCAAAAACTTTGGATTTCCAGTCATATGCCATGAACATGCACTGTCCAAGTTCTATCTATTATTAGCTCTTGCTCACAGAGCCGTCAAAGATACATAAGCCATATAGTTTCTTCCGTTTCCTGGCCTTCTAGTGCTATGATTCATGGTTCTTCTTCGATCTGCCATATAGAACCTGCAATTAGGTCTGATCTGACCTGGACTTTCACAGTAATGACATACTAGAGAATAATAACCATTATATCCTTGATTGTTGAACACTTAACTTTGTCTCTGTGGAGCAGTAGGAGGTTTCCGAGCTTGTCTCTGATGTTGTTGCTTTCTACGATGGTTCTTTTTGACAGCTTGCTTTGAAATCTCCTCCTCTTGCTTCTTGTTATCAGGGGTTCCTTCAGCTAGCTTTTCTTTTTCAGGAACGAAGGATGTCTTGGTACCTGTATTTACTGATTTCCACGTCTTGCTCCCTTGATAATCCAATCCAGCTTTACTTGTGTTTGGTTGACCAGCCTCAAGAATTTGATCAAGTTGTGCATTACTGTTTGTCATCATCCTTACGAGCTTGTTGACATGAATGAGTTCATTTGCTTTGAACATATTATCTTCTCTGAGATTTGAGTTTTTCAGAAGCAACGCACTATTCAGAACTTTTAACTTATCCCTTTCTTGACAAGCATCCACCAGCTGAGATTTGACAATCTTGTTTTCATCTTTCAATTCCTTGATCTTGGAATTGAGTTCTATGTTGGCACTTCCAACCTCCTCACATTTGGCTTTGAGATCTTCATAGATCTTTACTAGAGTGTCCTTGTCCACTTCTTCTTCATCACTTTCTTCATCCACCTCGTCTGGCTCGGGTGGAGATTGTTTTGAAGCCTCTGATAAAACTGCTATGTGAGCCACGACATTTGATTCTTCCTCGCTACCACTGTCATCATTTTCTTCATCGCTATGTATGGTAACGTAGGATCTGTTTTCACGTTTGAGGAAATAATGACATTCATTTTGTAAGTGACCATAACCATCACATTGGAAGCACTTAGGACCAGATTTTTTTCAGTGTGTGATTTCACCCCTTTATTTCTTGAGGAGAAGTTAGAGGATTCCTTTCTAGACGAGTTGCTGTTGGAACTCTTCTTCATGGGCCTTTTGAATATTTTTTCATAATTTTTGACAAGGAGGGCCAGAACTTCATCTCCACTGGTTTTGCTTGAAGGCTCAGATGTTGGATCAGGATGCCAGTTATGAGCTGCAAAGGCAACTCCCTTTCTTTTCTCAGAGCTCTCGTTCTGTTTTCCCATTTCAAATGTCCTTAGGGAGCTTATCAACTCATCTAGTTTGAGTTCAGAGACATCTTTAGCTTCCTCTATGGCAGTCACCTTGTATTTAAATATGTTTGGAAGAGATCAAAAAACCTTCCTAACAAGTTTCTCGTTGGAAATTTTCTCTCCAAGATGAAAACTTTCGTTGGTAAGAGCTAGCAGTCTTGACTTAAATTCACCAATATTTTCAGTCTCCTCCATTCTCAGATTTTCAAACTGAGAAGTCAGTTGTTGGAGCCTCTGTCCTTTCACTTTCTTGTTTCCTTCGAAGGCTGTTTCAAGAATGTCCCACGCTTTCTTGGCAGATGTGCAAGTGGAGATTAAAGCAAAAATCTCTACACTCACAGCCGATTGAATTGCATTCAGGGCCTTTTGATTCATCTCTGACCATTTGATCTCATCATCGTTCCAATCCTTCCGTATTTTGAGATGTGGAATCTGCTTTGACTGAAGGTTTCCATTCTTCTTCTACCGCATTCCATGTAGTTTCATCAATGGATGTTATGTGAGACATAATTCTCACTTTCCAGTATCCGTAGTTCTTCCCATCTAGCAATGGGGGGTTTCATCATATCATGACCATTAGTACTCATTGTGGGTCAGATACAACAACAAAGATTTGCAGTTGTCCCGGGATCAACATCTGTGAAGTCGATGTACTGCTCTGGTACCAACTGAAATATTTAATCCAACAATTTATGCATGTAAATTGTATTTCATTACTGCAAAACTTAGCACAGAGATCAGCACAGAAAGCAATAAGTATGCTAAGTAAAGAACACACAGAAGTGGTAACCCAGTTCGGTTAGTCAACCTACGTCTGGGGGCCTTCCTGTCCAAAAGAGAATCAATCCACTATTGTAAGATGTAGTTACAGACTCTTACACATATAGTTCATCAACCATTTGAAGTCTCCTAACTCACACACTTTTCAACACCGCATGAAACTTCCTAGATAAGATCTCCATTGATTTGCCCTAGTTTCCTTATAGATAGAAACTTCATTTGGAGGCTTATCTTGTGGAACAAACAATATCTTCACCGGATACGATCTTCTCCACGTTAATAAATGGATAGGGAAAAGATCTTCGCATAATCCGCTTAAATATGGAAAGAATCTTTCGAATCTGTTCCAACCTGTTCCACAATACTCTAGCTCAGACTGAAGAACAAAATCTCCATTCTGTGTCAGCACACCTTGTAACATTTTAGTCTGATCTCCTTCTACATAAACGTGCCAACTTGATTGAGCTGCATGCTCGAATCTAACACTAGTTTTTAAAGGTCTTCAGTTATTAACTTCACTTGATGACAACTATCTCGTTGTCCAAGTTTTGAAGTTAATTTATTTATTTATCTTGTGCTAACCCCTTTCCTCTTATAGACTAGAACTCAGTTCGTCTTAGTGATATCAGTTGTGTGGTATCAGTTGGGAAAGTTAGGTGGTGCCAGTTTAGAGTTTTGACATCATCAAAAAGGGGGAAATTGTTGGGAAAATTAGTAAAGGTTTTGATTTATCTCAAAACCCAACTGACCCCAACTGAGTAGATGAAAGCCATCAGTCTGAACTTAGCTAGAGCTCACTGTTTGAGCGTAGGGATTTTAATCTTTACAGGATTCGAGCAGAAGAAGTCAGCCAGACTGAAGAAGTCAGATCGTGAGGAACTCGCTCAGTTGGACCACAACTCAAGTGACTCCATAACTGAATTGTGCAGCTCAAGCATTAAGAGAAGTTGTGTTGGAAAAATTAGTAAAGGTTTTGATTCATCCCAAAACCCAACTTACCTCAACCAAGCAGATGAAAGCCATCGGTCTGAACTCAGCTAGAGCTCACTATTTAAGCGTAGGGATTTTTATCTTTACAGGTTTCAAGTAGAAGAAGACACCTAAACTGTTCTTGTAGTCATCAATTGAAGCAAGAATTCAGTTGGACCACGAACTCAATTGGACAGCAATTCAGTTGACTCCTCAATTGAACCATGCAGCTCAAGCGTGAAGAGAAGTTATGTTGAAGTCAGACGTCACAAAGTTGAGAAGAGAAGACTTTGAAGAAGTTGAAGGTAGAAGAGTTGAAGTCCAAATTCAAATAAACTCGGAAGCACAAGTCAGTTGAAAAACTTACTATAAATGGCCCGACAACAGAGACGCGCAAAAGTGATGGTCGCAGTTGCCATTTTAGGAAAGTTTCCAGTAAGGTAGGTGGAGTGTCACACTTTTGGCAGGGATCAAACGGCTCTTTCTAACGGCTAATTAGATCTCTCTCTATAAATAGTGGTCTCCACAACAAAGCTCGTGGGTGAGCGCAGAGAGTAAGAATAGAGAAAAACAAGAGTGTAGAAGAAGCAGTAGACCACCACTCTCTCCAGCAAGAACAACTCAGGCAAAGATCAAGTAGAAGTTGAGTGTCCACACCTCATTTTGTTCTTTCATCTAGCCTCTCAAAAAGCCCCTTCTTTGATCGAGTCTAGAATTTAGGTTATTGCTTATTTATTTCTGAGCAGACTCTCCCCCAAAAGATCGAATCTCTAAGCCTTAAGAAGAAGCCTCCACTTCTCTCAGTGTAAAAGGCTTCCTAGTTGGATAAACCCAAACCCCCAAACCTCAGGTCTGTCTTTGAACCCGCAATCAAAGACACTAAGTCCCTTAGAACCCGCAATCTAAGACTAGGACCGCAATCTATGACCGGTCCCTTAGAACCCGCAATCTGCGAACCAGGCTGTACACGTGTCCTCAAAAGTATTGTAAGGTTTTGTTCGAACCCATAACCGAACTGGCTGGTTTGCTTGGTACCCGCAAATCAAGTGGAATGTTTGATAAGCACGAGTCAGCTTATCTAGTGGATTACTTCCCTGAAAAGGAAGTCGTGGATGTAGGAGGTCAATCTTTGAACCACGTTAAAATACTGTGTCATTTACATTTCTATATTTACATTCAGTATTTTACTTTCAGTTACCTAACCAATGATCGCTAAATTTCTACAAGCAATATTAACCGCACTTTATCGGGTTATTGTAGTATAAATTAACGAGTTATCGTATCCTCAAGGATTATTAGCCGAGTTTTTAATGAAAATGAAATTCGTGCACATTCCTACTATTCGAGCTTTTAGACAAATTAGATTTGGCTTCATACAAACTATTAAACAAGAAATCAAAGCTAAATAAGCAATTAAGAGACAAGAACATGCAAAAACAACAAACAAACGATCAAACGAACGAACAAGGAACAATAAAGAGAAAGGGTTGGTCCTAGGGATTTAGTCCAATTCTAGATAGCTTGATCACAACTTCTTAAATCATGCAGACCATTTTAATCCTCTAATTAAGAAGCAATCACCAACGTATTTATTAATCTCTCTCGACAATTAGCAAAAATGGATTATTACAACGACTCTCTCGACTAAGACTCAAGACGCCGCAATAACTCCAAAAAGCACAAGGATCTTAGGCTCCCATTTAAAAGATTATCACCTCTCAAGTCTCAAACCAATACATGATGTGAATTTTGGATTCCATACATGCAAAAACCTATTAGGAATTTTCACAAACACTTGACATGCAAAAAGAGTGATCAACAATTTCCACATGAATCAAAACACCAAAATCACATTCAATTAGAAGAAGGAAGGTAGATTCAACAAGCTATGATCAATCTATCATCAAATCATCATAAACCCCAAAGACCAACAAGAAGTTTAGCTAGACATGAATGAAATCAACACAAAACAAGAAGGAAATGATTGCATAATTAAGAAACTAGGAACCCAATGATCAAATCTTCAACAAGTCTTCAAATCCAACCTTAATCAACTATTATAATGAAAGAAAAGTGTTTAGAACCCGAATTGGAAACTTTTTAAAATGGAATTTAGAGTAGGAGATGAGTTATTCACGTTTTGGGGCTGCCAAGGGGCTTATATAGGAGGTAGAAAGTGTTGTTACATGTTAAAATCGCGAAGAGGGAAGAAAAACACGATTTTGGGCAAAAATAGTAAAAATCGGCGGTTTGCCCCTATTTTTCCGGCGGTCTGGACCGGTTTTCGGCGGTCCAGGGCCGGACCGCCGACTTGACCGCCGGTTTCGAGTTTCTACACAGCTTGCATCCAGTAACTTCCGGAGGGCTACCCGGCAGTTTGGCCTCGATTTTCGGCGGTTTGGGTCCAAACCGCCGGTTTTCTCTTTTGGACCTCCGATTTCACTTGTTCGTTCCATTCCTTCGTCTCCGCTCTTCTATGACCTTTCCCTTTCGACTTAGCCTCCTACGTTCAACCTACACACATGCACAAGCACTACCAAAACGTGACAATGATCCAAAATAGTGAAAATGATACCAAGCCAATCACGATTAATTACAAAACAAGGCAAATTGTGCTATGATAACATGTTTAGTTGCTACAAAATAGATGCTTATCAACCAACTGACTCTGCATACAAACTGCATACAAACTGCACATTCACAAACTGCATTAAGTTTTGAGAACTTGACATTTCCCGTTTTCATAAAGGTTTCACTTTAAGTAACAAGCTTTAATTTCTACCAACTTCGGCCTAGCTCAACTCTTTGAAACCTCAGTTAGATCACACAGCTGACCCTCAGCCAAAGAAGTCAGCTATGCATCTGACTGTGTGATCAACTGCAACTGACTTTCTCAGTTGTTGAATGAACTAACTTGAGCAGTTAACTCAGTGAAAATATTTTGAAAGCAAAAATCGCTACTGGTGTATTCCCTCCCCCCCCCCCCAGTCCCATACACTAGATACTCGTGACCGGGACCATCAAGTTGTGCTGAAGTTACACATCGCAAAGATGAAAAGAGAAGACTTTGAAGACGTTGAAGGCAGAAGAGTTGAAGTCCAAATTCAAATCTACTCGGAAGCACAAGTCAGCTGGAAACTTACTATAAATGGACTAACAA
The DNA here is from genome assembly GCA_029490685.1 of Schizonepeta tenuifolia. Classification (NCBI taxonomy): domain Eukaryota; kingdom Viridiplantae; phylum Streptophyta; class Magnoliopsida; order Lamiales; family Lamiaceae; genus Schizonepeta; species Schizonepeta tenuifolia. Next base: position 87,356,689 of record CM055959.1, read on the forward strand.
CAGAGACGCGCAAAAAGTGATGGTCACAGTTGCCATTTTAGGAAAGTTTGCAGTGAAGCAGGTGGAGTGTCATGCTTTTGGCAGAGATCAAATGGCTCTTTTCAACGGCTAATTAGATCTCCCTCTGTATAAATACAGGTCTTCACATTGAAGAAGAGAGAGAGACTAGAGAGCAAGAAGCAGAGTGAAAAAAAAGCAGCAGACCACCACTCTCTCCACAGCAAGAACAACCAAGTCGAAGAACCAGTAGAAGTAGAGTGTATACACCTTCTCCTGTTCTTTCATCTAGCCTCTCAAAAAGCCTTTTCTTTGATCGAGTCTAGAATATAGGTTCTTGCTTATTTATTTCTTGGTAGACTCTCACCCAAAAGAACGAGTCTCTAAACCTTAGGAAGAAGCCTCCACTTTTCTCAGTGTAGAAGACTTCATAGTTGGAAAAACCCTCAACCCCCAAACCTCAGGTCTGTCTTTGAACCCGCAATCAAAGACATTAGGTCGCTTAGAACCCGAAATCTAAGACTAGGTCCCTTAGATACCACATTCTAAGACCATGTTGTGCACTTGCTCGCAAAAGTGTTGTAAAGTTTAGTTTAAACCCGTAATCAAACTGGTTAGGTTGTTTGGTACCCGTAAACCAAGTGGAACGGTTGATAAGCACGCGTAAGCTTAACTAATGGATTACTTCCCCGAACTCTAAAATGTAATAATGAATCCAATCCTCTAATCCATAACCAATTCAATGATCAAAAACAATATAGAAAACGAAATAATCACGCTTCAGATTATTCAATATATACTATTTGAAATAGTACCGAGAAAAGAGAATTTCACATTTTATACAGAGATGTTTCAATTGGAATTGGTGGGAGGGGAGACGGCAACATCGATGGCGGACGGAGGGGACCTAGGGCGACGGATCTCCGAGAATTCGTTTGGCGGAGAGAGAAGTTGACATCCGAAACGACGCCGTTTCGGTGAGGTTGGCTAGGCGGCGGAGAAATTTTGAAGGTGGCGGAGGCCGCTGGAGAGGTGAAGGATGTGGGGTGATGGAGGAGGAAAAGGGAGGACGAAGATTGCTGACGTGGCATCACCACCACTTTTGGGTAATTTGCAATATGCACCCTCATAATTATACTTATTTAGGGGGGTGTTATTGGTTCATGTGTTTGAAGGATTTTTTTGGACTCTAAAAGTCTGGAGGTTATCAATTCAAACTTTTAAAAGTCCTTAAAAATCTTAAGGTATTGAATATAGACTTTTAAAAGTTTTAAAAAAATCATGATGTATTGAATACTCTATAGATTTCAATATGGGATGGATTTCGATGGATTTGACAAAAAAATTAACACTGATGAAATCCAAGCCAATGCCATCAGAATTCGATGGATTGTTCCATCCTAACGCCCGCCGTTCACCAGCGGTCGCTGGCACAATCCCAACGTCAGGTGAGGCCCAACGATCATTGGTGACCCTCCAGCATCATCCTCTCTCTCTCTCTCTCTCTCTCTCTCTCTCACCCAACCACCCACTAAGACACGCACGCACAGACTTGGTATTCTTCTTGAAGCTTTTGTTTGTGCACCTAAAATTTGTTTTTTCCTCTGTTGTTCTCTTCCCAGCAAGGCTAGGCTCCAATGAGGTCTGAGAATTCTCACTGAGTCAATTCCCAACGGTTGCTAGCATCCAACGGTCGCTTGATTCCAGCGATTGTTGTGTGCCAACGGTCGCTGGTAGGGTTCGCGCGCTCACTGGAATACAGCGGGTGTTGGGATAATAGATTTTTAAAGGAAAAATTGCATAAAAATACCTAACCTTTACCTAAAATCTGATTTTTTGACAAACCTTTTAATTGTAGCAAAAGATATAGCAACATTTTAATTTATTGCAATGTCCGTCCGAATTCAATTTGAGGAAAAAATTAACGATGACGTGTCCAATTCATAATGATGTGGCGTTCAAAACGACGTCATTTTGATTTAAGAACACAAAAAAAGAAAAAAAAAACAAGTTACACATCATTTTAAATTTTCCACCTCATGTTCCTCTCTCTCTCTCTCTCTCTCTCTCTCGCCCAGCCCCTCCTCTTCCTCCGCCGCATACACCCCCTTCTGCAGCTCCAGGCAGTTGCACCATCGACGATCCAATGCTCCGCCTCCGTGTAAGATCTCCATCAGATTCTGCGTGCCGATACTCGCTCTTATTCTGTCGATCTTTGCATTTTTCTACTTTACGCTGCAGAGAAGAGGTATGTGAGTAATAGACTTCGTTGTGTTGAGGATTAAGGGATTTGGTGTTGGATTTCGTTTTATCGAGCATTGATTAGTTGCTTATCTTGAACTTTTGAATGTTGGTAGTATTTGTGGTATTTGAATTGAAATAATATCTTTCACCCTTTCGACGGATCCGGCGCAGTGAGGAGCAATTTTGACGGTTTTAATGGCGGCGATGACGTTGATGGTGGTTTGGGGGATTCGAAATTGAGCACAATTTCCTCACTTTGCCCTTGAGTGAGTTTCCGGTAGAGACCATTTACCCAAACGACAAGTTGTAGATGCTCTTAATCGAGCTGCCGTGCTGCAGCGCCGGTATGTTGTAGAGGTTGAGTTGCGTGGGAGTTAGGAAACTGTGCTGCCATAAGAACTCTGAGCAACAAGTTCTTCAATTCGGCGCGGCGGAGTTTGATTTTAACGATTGATTTGGGTCGATCTATGGATCAATAGTTCGCCGCCATAACGGTGTATGCGGCAAAGGCGGAGAAGAGGAGGAGGGGTTGGGCGAGAGAGAGAGAGAGAGAGAGAGAGAGAGAGAGAGAGAGAGAGAGAGATAAAGGGAAAGATGATGTGAATTTTTTTAAATGATGTATAATATGTTTTTTTAATTCTTAATCAAAACGACGTCGTTTTGAACACCACGTCATTATGAATTGGACACATTACGGGCGCAATTGAAAGGTAGTTATATTTTTTGCTACAATTAAGAAGTTTTTCAAAAAACTAGTTTTTGGTATAAGGTCAGTACTTTTATCCAATTTTCCCATTTTAAAATCCACTGAAATCGTCCAAAATCCATGCAAAATCCTTACGAAAATCCCACAGACTCCGTGTGGAGTCTATGGATTTCTCAAATCCAAAGATATTTTAAACTCCAAAAAAATCCATCAAAATCATGAATCGATACACACCCCCCTTAGAGTCTGAACCTCTTAAATTTTAATCGGACACTGCACACAATGGTGTTGTTGTTGTTGTTTTTTTTTTTTTTTTTTTTTTTTTTTTTTTTTTTTTTTTTTTTAATTCTGCACACAGTATTTTGATTTAGAAGCTTGAGGTTTTTCCTCTAACTTTATACAAATTTAGTTCAATTTTATGTTGAGTTTATCTTTTAACCAAAGCAGAGTGCACCAAATTGTTGGTGTTAATTTTGACCCAATGTTTTTTTAATAATTACTTAGTTTATTATTATGTATTTTGTTTTGTCTTTCCTTTATTTACTTTGTGCTAAAAAGGTGGAATGTGGGTAAAGGGATAAACTTGACCTAGTCAAGTATTTTATAAAGAGTATGGGAGTTAGAAAACGTGTGCTGACTAAGTCCAAGGGAGTAAGGAGCGGTAGCTATTTTTGTGGCAGTGAAAGTTGGAGTTTGTTGAGATAAATCAGGAAGTGGTTCATGAAGTTGTGGGGACTGCAGATGGAGATTATGGGCTGAAATCGTGGATCATGCAAATTACAAGGAGTGCAGCCCAAGTTTGTGATCCTCTATAAATAGAGATCAAATGTAACAAGAAAAGTGAGACCTCCAAGATGTAGACTACGTGTATAGATTAGAAATATTTCCGTAGTATTTTCGTAGAGTTTTTATCTTCGAGGATAGCAGTTATAGCTTTAGACACGTTTCTTTGTGATAAAGCTTTACTCGTTTTTATGACCCTCTTTACTCGAAGTGTTTTTGTAATTCACCTTTATCTAGTGAATAATTTTTGCCCTGAGGCACTTCGCGAGATTATTAATTAATAATCTCGTGAAAAGTTTATTTCCATTATGTTCTTTCATTTGTTTTCACTGCCTTCTGTTCGAAGTTGTGAGCGCTTCATTCACAACTTTGTTCACAACTCTATTCTGTGTGTGAATCCGGTACCTACACAAATGATTAAAATGTTAATTCAAGGTGTGTAGGTGTAACTTAGACTACCCATAACGTCTGTTTCGATGGGGGCCTCGAGGCAACCAAACTCTCGAGGCAGCCTGCTGCAGAAAGTGAGGGCTCGAGATCGGCCTTAAATTTTGAGATGGGCTCGATACAGGCGCATGCATTGCACACGCCTAATTAAAAAACTAAAAAATAATAAAATGCAGATGAAACTCTCGCTCCTCACCAACAGGTAGGACAAAACGACAATATTGTCGTTGCCAGCAACGGCTATACAAATTTTTTTTCGTAATTTAATTTTCTATAAATACTATACATTTCATCCCTAAATTTCACACCTTCTTCTACTTCTATTCTCATCCCTACTTCCATTCTTTTATTCTTTCTCAACCTCTTACAAACTCATCTATTCTTCATATAAAAAATTATTCTTCAACCTCTCACAATGTCTCGCCACTATGCATACTCTGAGGCTAAAATCGAGGCCTTTGCTCGAGATTAGGTCGAAATAAAGCTCGCACGACCACCGTGCCAATTTTGGCAACAAGTTACAGATCGATGTAACTCGAATCGATCCAAAACAACGGTTGTCAGAAATGAGAATCAGTTACGCCATCACTAGCAACGGATGATGACTTTCGTTCGCATGTTTCACTAAATGCAACGAGCAGCCACACAACGACCTCATCCTCGGGACGAATATATCCGAGTACGAAGCCATTCACGGGAATTTCAAGCTCTTTGACACTTGGAGGATCATCAAGGATGAGCCTGATTTTTAATTTTTAAACCAGGGTTTATGATTTCAATTATGTATTTTTTTATTTAATTAATGTAATTTTTCTTATTTGTTTTAAATTATTGTAATTTTTGCATTTCAATTCAAATTAATGAAAAATCGCATTTCAGAAATTAATTCTATTGAGACAGTTTAAAGACAATTGCAGGTAGCTGTTTCTAACTGAGTCCACAGGAGATTGAGACAACAAGGTATCTCAACTAGAGGTGTTCACGGGTTGGTTCTGGGTCGGAACCGGCACTAAACCGCTGATTCTGGTTTGAAGAAGTTGGAACCTGAACCGGCCCGCCATAGTCACAGTTCAGGTTCGAAACCGGCCGGCGTGGTCATGGTTCTGGGTTCGGTTCGAAATCGGCGGTTCCGGTTCAAACCGTCTTTAAAAACAAAATTGAATATATATTGAACAAGTTTATACCTTCCCTGCCAATCAGCCCGTGACAATATAGAACAAATTTAAAAATACATAAAATTGTATTGTACACAAAACTCATCAATTTATACCTTCCCTACCAATCAGTGATAATACATCAGTTCATACCACACCAATCATCAGTGATAAAATATAGATAATATAATGAATATAGAATAAGTTAATTACTTTTCATTCATAATACTGTTCAATATTATTATTCGAAATTTGAAATCCTAAAACCCTTGGAATCCACAAAGTTTGAAAACTCAAGGGTCGAGCCTCGTTAAAACCTTCTTAGCGAAAATCCAATGGGAAAAACACCAAGTAAGGGAAAAACAGTACTCGTCTAAAATTATTTAGGACTATATGTTAATGTCGACATCAAAGTCCCAGTGCTCTTCAAATTCATCAGTTTCGAAAGTGGCATCGGTGTCTGTTTCAGCCTCGGTTGTGTATATGGGATAATCTGCAAATATTTCATTCCAATTATTTTCTTGTTCACGCATTTCGGCTAAAGTATAATCTTTGTGTAAGACTTGAGCTTCGAGCTTTTTTGGAGTCATCACCGATATTCTTTCATCAAGCACATAGCCCCCAACACTAAAAACTTGTTCCACCGAAACTGTTGAGGCCGGACCGGCTAAGATCTCCCTCGCTATCATTGCTAAAATCGGATATTGGTTTTGCCTCCTCGACCACCATTGCAGTACATCAACATCGTTTGGCCCTTCACCTGTTAAATCTGTACTTCTAGGTTCACTAAGATAGATATCAAGTTCATTGTTTAAATTATTCCCGGACGACTGATTTTGGAAGAAACTTTGAAGTCTCTGTGCAGCTTCAAAACTAGAATCTATCCCCAAATTAAAAAAGTTTCTTTGTCTTTGACTAGGCCTAGATGATGACTTTCCCTCTGAATACATAGATTCGTATTCTTTAAAAAGACTCCTTAATGACACATCTAAAGTAGTTTTAACAGTTTTCATAGAAGGCAATGTAAAACTGTTTTCACCAAGGTCACCCTCTACCCCAAATGACATTACACAAAGATAGTTGTAAAACAACTCTAATAGACCACAAACCCCATCAAATTTCATAGAAAGGTCTAAACATTTAGCAATCAAAAAGACTTCAAGGATAGAAGTGAAATGTTTCAACCACTTAATGACCATCATAGTTATACAATCTCATAATCTTGGGTTAGACTGCATATACTAAATTGAAGAGTGATAACAACACAGTGATATAGCATACGACAAGAGGTAGGATAATAAACTCCAGACAAATCTTTAGTTGCAGTTTCAAAAACTTTCAAGAGTGCAATCAAATCTGAGCATTCGTCCCAATAAGAAGACAATAAGAACATGTTGCTTACCTCAATTGAAAAAAACTCACATAACAGATCCTTATATTCAGAAGTTGATGCCAACATGTCATAAGTAGAGTTCCATCTAGTGCATACATCAATGTTAAAGCTCTTACCTTTTCCAGTGTTTTGCTTACAAAATTTCATCCAATTTCTGTGCAGCTTAGCTTTATCCCTCAACGTGGCAACACATTTTCGAATAGGTGTAATTGAACCCTCTAATTGCTTTAGTCCATCTTGCATGCATAAATTCATTATGTGACATATGCATCTAGTATGAAAGTATTTTCCTCCTAGAGTTGCATTACATGTAGCAATTAATGCAAGCACACTTGCACTATTAGCAGATGCATTATCAAAACCGACTGAAAAAATCTTAGTGGTCAATCTAAATTGATTCAGCACTTTCAAAAGGCAAAGAGCAATATTAGAAGCAGTATGAGCACAATTAAACTTCCTAAAATAGAGCACACGCTTGTTCATGTACCAATTTGGATCAATCCAATGCATAATCATTCCAAGATATGAATTTTGCTGCCAAGCACATGACCAAATATCAGAACAAACAGAGACTGTATATGGTAGGTTAGTGAACATGTCTCTTAATGCTTGTGGGAGAGGAGAGCTCGTCATCTTCGTAGTATTCATCATATTCATGGTGGGAATATTCTCGTTCCTGGTCCTGGATTACAATACCACCAGGAGAATGACGAGGAAGACGCCCGCCACCACCACGAATATTTCTACTTGGTAATGCTAATTGTTTGCCTTATCATTACGACGAAGGTTGGAGAAAGACATTTTCGCTTGAGTAACCTGTAAATACCAACACAAAAGCAATCAATTATCTTGAAAATTAACCGAGCTACAATAACCCAAATTCTGAATTTGGAATTGAAACCATATAGTAAAACACATGCCAACTACAACTGTAAAAATAATAAGCAAAAAGTTCACCAAGAGAAAAGGAATATTTTAACAGAAGTAAATGAAGCATTGACTTAAAAATCTAAAGCTTTAAGCTTTATCATGAAAGGTTAGTGATAAAGGAAATGGGATCAGAGATCTACTACCTTAAGGAAAATTCTAGTTAAGCTATAATTAATCGGCGTGTGGAGGCTGGAGAGTGGAGACTGGAGTGTGGAGTTTGAGGCTGGAGCGACGATGTCACGGTGGTGGACAGATCGGAATCGGATCACCTTTTGTGGCTCACGTTGGACCGAAGCAGCGGCTGTAGGGAATTCTTGACATCATCTAATGATACGCAGCGGAATTAATTGTCAAGAAACAGATCAAGACTTACAATTAACTTCGTGTGTGGAGATTTCTATGAACACAACAGACAGAAAAACTTACTTGTTGTGTAGAATATCAACTCGTTCCAATTGCTGTAACTGAATCCGCTACTACGGTATCCACGTGTAGTGTTGAACTGATGCAGGAACAATTCCACGGTGCAAATTTGATTCAAGAACGCTAGGAATTCTCCAAACCAAATCACGTAGTGCCCATAATATTTCTCTAAGAACTAAACCCTAGTTTTGGAGTGGAGAATGATAATACGTAAATCACTTCCTAAAGAAAACAGAATTCCTATACTTATAGGAATAATAACCGCTCCTATTACCCTAGGTAATATGGGCCGGACTTTTCTTTGGTCTCCAATTAATTAATTAATATATATCCAAAACTATATTTAATTAATCCTATCTAGACCATATTTCTTTCAGCGGCGCCCCATTTTTTTGCAGAATGAAATGGATTATGAAAACCCTAGCGACTGGCTTTGAAAGTTGAAACAACAAAAATATATTTTAAAAGCTAAAAAAAAAAAGATTGAACCACCGGGTTGGAACCGCAGTTACAGTTTCTAGCCGTTTAAACCTGAACCGGGCGGCCTTACATAAGTTACGGTTCGTAACCAAACCGTTAACTGCGGTTCCAGTCACGGTTCGAACCCGCCGGTTCCGGATTGTATGAACACCTCTAGTCTCAACCATTGTGGATAGTCTTATAACCAACTCACTTAATACAAAAATGTCCATGCAATGGTGTAATACCCCGAACTTTTATAAGTCTTTGAGTGTGTTTTAAAATGCGTTATTATATATTTAAATAACGTGCCTTTAGTGATAAAATTTTTTAAGGAAGAAATTTTCTTGAAAATGACCAAAATGCCCTTATGTGCTTAAATGTGATTTTTCTCGTTTCAATTATTCGAATCAAGTATGTGATGCATTGATTGAGTTTATTGATATGAGAATGAGCATGAGTATGAATTTCGGAGAATTCTGAGAACTTTCACTTTTGACGATTAGTGCCGATAAACCGAGAAATTACTAATCACCGACGAACTCCGAATTTAGCATAATTAGTGTCTTTTGAATCTAGAATTAATTCTAAGACCCCTGAGATATATTAGAAGCTCATCCGAGATCATATGAGAGAATTTTAAGAATTTAGTTCTTACTGGAATAATTGACCGATTGATTTTTAGGATTTTCTTCGTTACTTGGAATTATGACCTAAAAATTAGATATTCGGATTCCTTGATTTATTTCGTGAGATATGAGATAGAGTTGAGGTGGTTTCGATGTCGAAAACGAGTCGAGGAGAGTTTATAGCCGTTTTCAGTATATATATGAAATAATACGGATATATTCAACCGGAAAACTTTTTCTTCCGGAGAAAATTATACCAGTTAAAGTAAGATAATTATTTTTATCTCTCTCCTTTTCTCTCTCTTGTCGACATACACCTCCCTTCTCTCTCCCTATAATTAGATTATCTCCTAGTTGTATTATTTTTCAACACCTAAGAGAATATCATCATTCCTACTTCCTTAATTTGAAACTTCATCATTCCTTAAGAAAATATCAAGCCAATTCTCTCTCTCTCCACCGTGCTTCACCAAGAGAAAGAAGAAGAAAATTCTCTCATCTCTCTCCCTCCCAACCATGACATACACACACATACACATAGTAGAGAAAAACTCCATTGAAGCTTAGATCTTCAAGCTCTCAAGCTTCCAACTCCAAAGAAGATCATCATCATCCTAGTTCTTCGAACCCTAATCTAGAGGTAAACAAATTCATCAATTTTTTAGTTCAATTCCAAGAAAATCATCTCTCTATTTTTCTCTAATTTTCGGCATAATTGCCCTTGAAGAGATGATTAATTATTGTTCTATTTTTCTTGAGGTTCAAGATGAGATCCTCCATGGAAATTTCAAGCTAGAGACTTGAGCTCTCAAGTCCTCCATTTTCGGTCCAACCATCTTCAAGAGGAGAGCTTTGATTTAATTCTTTAAAGTATGTTTAATCATTTGATTTCTTGTATATATGTAATCTATAAGCCTAAAGAAAGGAAATATGCATGATTTAATTTATGTTTAGGCAAACTAGGGTTTGAGATATGAAAATCAAAGTGAGGAAATTATTAGAAAATCGAACCCTAGGAATCGATTTAAGAATTAAAAGAGAAAAGAGAAAGAAAATCCCTAAAACTTTGATGAAAACCGAAAGTGAGGAAAAGAGAGAAAGAAAAATAATTTCCATGAGTTCTTAATGATTTCTTGATGATATATGTTTCTTGATGATGATTGGAATGATATGCGTGTATGAGAAATGAGAAAAACAATTTACCCTATTTCTATGTTGAAACCGAAAATAGGGTTGAAAATTAGAAATATTTGATTTAATTATTGTTTGATGATTTGATGATGTTTATGAGTTTATTATGAGCATGAAAATAGGATTGAGTGAAAGATTTGAATTATTATGTTATTTTTATGAAGAAAATCGATATATATGAGTTTATGGAAGAGAAATTATTCTTGATGATTTTGATGTTATGGATGATATGAATATGTTTGTGTTTAATTTGGATTATTAGATGATCAATAGGAATTTTTGAAGTGAAGAAATGAAATTTTAAGCATGAAAATCGATGGAAATGAGTTTGAGGATTTAGTGTGTGTTCTAGGTGTTCTTTGTGTATTTTTGAAGATTTGAATATGTGTTCTTGGTGTTCTTGGTGAGATTTATGAAGATTTATAGATTAATAAAATTAATTCAAAAATAAATTAAATTAATTATTAAAAATAATTAAAATTTCGAAAATTATGAGAATAAAATTAAATAGAAAATAAAAAGAAAAATTATTAAATTGTTTGGGAGATGTAGAATTGAGTAAAAACAAAGAAAAATAATTCTTTGTTAAGTAACTAGAACTTAAGAAGAGAAATTAAGTGAGTTTAATAAAAATGATTAAAAAGAAATAATAATTCTAATTGACAAGTAAAAAGAGAGAAAATATTAGTAGAAGAAATAAAAGAGGAGTTAGAGTTAAGAAAATAAAATTAAAAGTTGAGTATAAAATTTGAGATGAGTTAGTCGAGTTTAAGACGTTCAATTGAACGAGAATTTAAAAAAGAGGAATTAATCTTAAATTAAATAAATACTCTTTTAAAGAGAAAAATGTTTGTAGAGTCGAGCATAAGAAGTTTAAGGAAGAGTTAAGTCGAGTTTGAGTTCGTTTACTCGTTTCATTACAAAATTAACCGAAGAGTTTTGAAATAAAAATAATAGAGTTAGAATTAAATAATTAGAGAGATAATTTCTTAATAAAATAAGAAATAATAGAGTATGAGAATAAAAAAATTAAGTTGAGCTTGGATAATAATTTACGAAGAGATAAGCCGAGTAGGAGAAGCTTATGAGTAAGGATCGAGTAAGAATTGTTTACTAAAATAATAAAAGAGTTTTAAATATTTAATTATTAAATTAAATAAGAAGTGTTAGAAAAACGAAAGAAAATTTAATAAGAGTTATTTTAATATGAGAATTGAGTTTAGTAATTGTTAAATGTTTAAATGCTCGTTTATTGATAATAAGTCGAGTGATATTTGAGTTTGCTTTTCAAACCTTTTAATTTGAATTAAGCCGATGAAGTTATCGAGTTTTGAGTTGAAATTAGAAGTCGAGTTTGCATAGAGTAAAGAAAACGAGAATTCTATTAAAGAAAACGAAGTTACTAAGAGTCGAGTTATAAATAGAAAATGAATTTCTATTAAATAAGAGTTTAATTGAGAATAAGAAAAGAGAAATTATAATAATAGAATAAGTAAATAAAATAATAGTACGTATACGAGTACGTATACGTAGTTGAGGAAAGACGATGTATTTTGAAATAATGTCGTATGTTGAGTCGAGAAATATTAAATGATTATTTGAGTTTTAAATTCAAGAAAATTCTTATTACTTGAACTTTTATTCGCTTTATTAAAAAGACGAGAATTTATTTTATGAAATCAAAGTAAGTATTTTCCAAAACTAGAGTCGAGTCATGTCGAGTAATTGTTAATTGAATTTGAAATGTGAATCATGTCGAGATTGCATGTTTGATTGAATTTCTATGTTAAGTTTATTATGCTTGAATGAACTTATGTGATTAAATAAAGTGATTATGTTTTGTTATGATAAAATCAATTGTTCTATTGTTGAGAATGCTTATGTATGCAACATGATTGATTGAAATGATGATTAGTTGAATCGAGAATTCGAGAGAAAATTTGAGTAATGTAGTCGAGATAAGTAATATCTCCTTAACTAGTGAGAAATGCTAAGTAGAAGTGATTTAGAAATGAGAATGTGAGACGAAGTAATTAGTAACTGAGTAGAATCAACGAATCGAGAATGAGATAATCGATAAAGGATATTGACTTAGAAAAGATAAAAATAGAAGGACCCGAGTTAAGTAGAAGTCCTTCAGCCAAAACCGAAATCTACTTTACGTCTTACGTGTCGAGAGTCTTATTCCTTTATTCGATGTCAAATTGTGAAGGACCGAGCGGAACAGGAAAGTAGCGAGGACACAAAAAGAGTAAGCCGCCTAGCTAGTTCTTCGGAAGACAGGTGGGCTTTCTAAACTAAAACCAAATGATGAATGCGTGTACTATTTATGTATTACGTGCGCTTTTTAAATTGATTGACTTGCCTGAGTTTTAAAGGTTTTGGTATGCAATCATCTACGTGTTAAAGTTATTAAAGGACCTGTGGACGCACGGGATAAAGGTCATGTAAGGTACGGGACAATGCATGCATTAGTTAAGGTGACTGTGAGCCTTGCTTCGGTTGGGCTGGTCACGGTGTTCGAGGAGGATGCCTACTTCTCGACACCACAGAAAGATGAGTTGTAGATTGATTCATACCTAAGATATAAGTTTAGCCTGCGCAGGCGATTTTCAAAACAAAAATGTTTTATGGCTGTCACAAGTGGAAAATTCTTTTAAAGCAATTATCTATATGTCTAACCCTTGTGATGCAGCAAGAGAGGCAAGTTTTCAATCATATAGCTCTAAGAGCAAGTTTTTGAGAACGTTTTTGGCAATGTGTTCACTGAGTACGAAATATTCAGCCCTGCATGTATTTCTAAACGTGCAGGTTAGCGGGATGTGGATGGCATGGACGGCTTGGTGGTGTGTTCTTTGGTTGAGTCGAAAGTTGGCTGGCAGTTACATGTCTTCATACATGTAGTTGTTGGGATTTGAGTCGATGTCTCCGCTGCAATATAATATGATGTTTCTTTTGATATGTTTTTGAATTTCACTCTGATACTTGTTGGATTCACGAGCAATGTGCTCGAAACAATTTACCGTTTTCTTTAACTTTCGTACGATGTGATCTCGACTTACTTATTCCCTTTTGGATTCAATATGTAAATTATTTATACTCGTTTGGTGTTTTATCTGTGACTTGGAAGCATGTCTTTAATTGTTATCGCTTTCAGTCAATAATCCCTTGTTTCCCGAGCATGAATCCCTTACGTGAGTTAAGTTAGTAGATGGTTTAATAGTGTTAGTGTCATTCGTCGCACCTCGAAAGTCGGGGTGTGACAAATAGTGCATAGAGTGAGACAGGTTAGATTTTGACCTGTTGACCCACGCATCCTATATTTAAAAAAAAAACAAAAAAAAAAAACGCGACAATAACAAATATATTGTATGCAATTAACAAAATTAACATATTAGTCTAGCGGGTACCGCTTCTGCGTGCTTGCTTGATGACCTAGGTTTGACTTTTGCATATTTCATTTTCCTTTTTTTTTCACTTTTTTTCCTTTTTCATTTTCTCTCTTTTCCATATTCGTTTTTTTTTTCTTTTTCCTTATTTCATTTTCGTCTTTTTTTTTGCCTTTTCTGCTTTTTTATACATTTTTAGTTTTATTTTTAATTTTATTAGTTTTCCATTTTTCAGGTTTTTTCATATTTTATTTATTTTTAATTTTCCTTTTTTTATAGTTTTCCTTTTTTTTTCTTCATTTTCAGGTTTTGTTTTAATTTTTCAGTTTTTTTTCCTTTTTCATATTTTTAACATTTTCGTTTTGTTATAGTAGTAATTTTTGATATAAGGAAAACTAATGGTTCAAAAATATTATTTTTTTTTCTTTACGATAATTATATTTTTGTTCACGATAACTTGTGTTTTTAGTTATTTGGTAAAGTAATTATTGTCGTTGAAAAGTAATCATTGACACGAATAAATGTAATGTTTCAAAAATATTATTTTTCTTCACGACCATTGTTACTTTTATTCACGACAACTTGTACTTTTATTTATTTTGTCAAGCAATTATTGTGATGATCTCGTAACGAGTAACTGGTTTATTGGGGGGAGGGGATACACTGGTAGCAATTTTTACTTAAAAATCTTTTTCTCTAAAAGAACTGCTCAGTTCGCTCAACAACTGCGTAAGTCAGTTGGAGCTGTCGCACAGCTAGGTGCACACTTCTTTGACTGATGGTCAATTGTGTAATCCTAATTGAGGTTTTAAAGAGTTTTACAATGCGACAGCTGGTGGTATTTTTGACTCGTTATTTAAACTGAAATATTTTACTGGTAAGGTCGAGTTCCCAAAATTTAGTGCAATTTACAGAAAAACAATTTAATTTGTGTGCTGGATCAGTTGGTTAGGAAACTGAATATGAAATACTGAAAGTAAAGACACAATATTTTTACGTGGTTAGGAGATTCAGCTCCTACGTCCACGACTTTTTTTCGGGGATATAACTCACTAGATAAACTTACGCATGCTTATCGAACATTGAGTTTGGTTTACGGGCACCAAACAGTCTAACTAGTTCGATTATGGGTTCGAATAAAATCTTACAATACTTTTATGGGCAAATATACAGCCTACTCTTTGATTACGAGTTTAAAGAAAAACCTAGAAGGTGGGGTTGGTGATTTTCCAACTATGAAGCCTTCAACACTTGAAAAGTGGAGGCTTCTTCCTAAGGCTTAGAGACCCAATCTGCAAGAGAGAATCTGCTTAGATACAGCAAGAAACTATGATTCTAGACTCGATCAAGAATGAGAATTTTGAGAGGCTAGAAAGAAGAACAGGAGGAAGAATGGACACTCTACTTCTACTGATTCTTTGACTGACGTTTGTCCTTGCTTCCCGAGAGAGAGAATTCTTGAATTGCTTGAATGCTTCTTTGCGCATGTGTTCTGTCTACTTCGCGCATTATGGAGACCTCTATTTATAGAGAGAAAGGTCAATTAGCCGTTGTAAAGAGCTGTTCTTGAATTGCTTGAATGCTTCTTTGCGCATGTGTTCAGTCTACTTCACGCATTATGGAGACCTCTATTTATAGAGAGAAAGGTCAATTAGCCGTTGGAAATAGTTGTTTGATCTCTGCTAGAAAGTATGACACTCTTAGGGCTGGTTCGGTATACCATACCGGGATTTTTTGGTCATACCGTATACCATACCGAAACTTTCGGTATACATAATTTGATATTGATACCATACCAAATTTTTCGGTATACCAAAATTTCGGTATAGTTCAAAAGGCATACCGTTATCGTACCTTATGTTCGCTATACCGTAAACGTACGGTATACCGAAAATATGAACATCAAATATTTAAATTCCAAAAAACATTAAATATAATGAAAAATTCATTAATAATGAATAATATATATACTAAATATATACATTTAATATAATGAATAATTCATTAATAATTTAATATATATACCTATAAAGTTATATAAATATATCAATTTATATATAATTGTTTAGAATTTTCGGCATATACCAAATCTTCGGCATATACCGCGATTTCGACATTTACCAAATATTGGTATTTATTGAAAATTTCAGTATACCAAACTTTCGGTTCGATACAGTATACCATGGTATTTGAAATTCATATACCGTTACCATACCAAAACCTTTCGGTACGGTATCATACCATACCAAAAATATGATATACCATAAGTTTGGTAAACTACGGTATTTTTCGGTTCGGTTCGGTCGGTATACCAAAATTTCAGTATTTTAGTCTACCCCTAGACACTGTACCTACTCATCTGCAATCTTTCACAAAATGGTAATTGCAACCCTTGCTTTATGCAAGAATCTGTGATAGGTCCATTTATGGAAAGTTACAGGTTGTCTTATACTTTTGAGTAGATTTGAATTTGAATTTGAATTTGAATTCTTCTTCTATCACCGTCTTCCAAGTCTTCTCTTCTTGATTTTGGAATGTCTGACTTCGCCAAAACTGCTCGACATGCATAAAATTGAATGGTACAGTTCTGGAGTCAATCGAGTTCTGGTCTAGGCCATCTTGATCTTGAACTGCCTTCTCAGTGTGTCTGACTTCTTCCGTTTGATCCAGTAAAGATAAAATCCCTACGCTCAAACAGTGAGCTCTAGCTACTAATTGACTGATGGCTCATCTAGTCAGTTGGGGTCAGTTGGGTTTTTGAATAAATCAAAACCTTACTAATTTTCCCAACATATTGTCATGATGAAAAGTATTTATTGATATGAAGAAAGGTAATGTTTCACAACTATTACCTTTCTTAACGACAATGTTTACTTTTATTCACAACAAATCATAAAGTAATCATTGATATAAATTAACGTAATGTTTCAAAAATATTACTTTTCTTCATATCTATGATAAACGAAAAATAAAGGAAAAACCAGTATACTAGAACGATACAAATTTCCACGATGCATGGATAATATTGTTACAAATACCATAGTGACATATCGAGAATAGGAGTGAGCACGGTTCGGTTAGCCGACCATTTGCCACACACAGAAACCGTCCATATGGTTTCGGTTCGGTTAATCATTAAAAATTAGAAATTAAAAACCAAAAACTGCGATAACTATTAACCTAAAAAACTGTTCGGTTAACCATGACGAAAGAAAGTTTCATTGTTTTTATAATTAATAGCATCAAAAGTTATTCATATTAACAATTTATATTCAAAACATACAATTTAAAGATGTATAAATTGATTATAAATTTAACTCTACCATATTTTCAAGTAAAAGTAGTAAAAGTAAATAATTATTATAATTTTATAACATATAATAAAACTAATTTTTATTGAGTTTCGGTTTGGTTTTGTTAACTGCCGATTTTAATATATAAAAATAAAAATCTAGCCGGTACCTGCAGTTTTTTTTTTAATTAGAAAAGTAAACCAAAACCGACGGTTCGGTTAGCCGTATTTTTTAGACGGTTTCGATACGGTTCGACGTCGATTCGATTTTTCGGTTCGCTTTGCTCCCTCTAATCGAGAATATACATTATAGACACACAATTCTGAAATAATGAAAAAGAACATTGATTATCTTTTAATTATCGGCAGGAGGTAGAGGCAGTATGATAAGGAGCGGTATCATATATGCGCACAATTCAGTGCATATGTACCGTAAAAGAAAAGAAAAAAGAAAAAACAATATGCAGACTTTTAATTAGAGGTCAAGTGAATAAGATTGTGACAAAAACATCAAGAAGTTAAATTTTATCGAAATTTCCCGTTGGTCGAGATGAATTCTCAAACCGAGAATCAATATGTAGTTTTCCCTCAAATATTGCATCCAAGCACTAATAATTTTTCATTATAATCTTTAAATTTCAAAGCTCACTCAATAATTTTTCATTATTGATTAGTCATAAATCTAGGGACACATCTAGAATTTGATAATAGGATGGACTGACAAGTAAATATATATTTCCGATTTTTTTAAGTGAAACATTTCAGTAAACATGACATATTTTAGCGAGAGGAATTTGAAAACAGCCATTCTCAACAAGTTTTTTTGAATTTTAGCCCTTGTCTTTTTTTTTTTTTTTGAAATTTTAGTCATTCATAACTTTTTTACCCTTCATTCTTTTTAAAAATTACCAACTATACCAAGAACAAAGAATATTTTGTGATTTTATTATTTTTCATCCTACTTTTCACCTTCTACCCTTATGCCGACAGTCACAAAAAAAATTTTGTGACTCACCAAAAAAAATCATCTCTCAATCGGAGCCGCCGCGCGAGATCACAATTTTTTTTGTGACTCATAAAAAAAAACAATTCTGAGTCACCACCGCCACCGTCACCGTCGTGCCGCCGTCGTCGCGGTTACAAACATTTATTTGTTACTCACAACAAAAAAAGATAACAAAAATTAATACAAAGGTACCTAAATAAAATTCTAATGAGTAACACACAAATTTTTGATCACTAACAATATAGTCATAATGAGCAAACAAACTCAATATATAGTCCACCTTCATAAAAAACACAAATTATAGCCATTCTTTTGAATTTGGGACCCAACTACCCCTTACCCTATTCTATGTGGATCTATCATTGCTTGGCCCTTTTTTCCTTTTCTTTTTAATTTTCAGATTTTTTCTTTCTTTTTTTCTTTTTTTTTCCGTTATTTTCCAGTTTTTTTTTATTTTTCAATTTTCTTTTTAATTTTTTCTGTTTTCTTTTTTATTTTCCAAATTTCATTTCTTATTTTTTCTAATTTTTTATTTTCCATATACTTGATGGTCCCGATACGAGTTCTGGTGTATGGGGGGGGGGGGGAATACAACAGTTATGAATTTTAAAAACAACCCCCTGAAAATATCACAACCGAGTAAGGAGACTCAGTTGGAATCACAACTGAGTAAGAGCACTCAGCTGGAAGAGTGGTGCTGTGCATAAAGTGGTGGAAAATAACTCGTAAAATAACTCACGCTCAGATGCAAGGTTGGTCAATAACCAAAACAGTTGAGAATGCAAAGATGCAGTTTGAATGTTGGTTAGTCAGTCAGTTGAATGTGCAATAAGTTAACTGAATTGAAAACACAAACACACAAAAATTTACGTGGTTCGGAGAGAACTCCTACGTCCACGGGGAGTTGTGAGTCCACACAACTCTGTCCAAGTTCTTCTGGACAAAAACCACAAAACTTACGCGGGCTTTGCAACCGTTAAGATAAGTTTACGGGTACTTATCAACCTTACAGATAAGTTTACGGGTACTTATCAACCTATCTACTCAATTCCGGGAAGAGTAGGGTCCTAACAATCCTTTTGAGAGGATGTGTGAAAGGGCGAGTTTCCAACTAATAGCTCGAACAAGAAGTGAGCTAGGATCTAACACTCTATGAACTCTCAACTAGTGATGTTCTCAAGGTTGGATCAAAAACACCAAGACAGAATCTAACACTCTAGAACTCTCAACTAGTGATGTTCTTAGAGGATAACAGCAGTTTTGCTTGAGTGCAGTTTTTCGTTCTTTATTTCGCTCTTTAATCTCTTCTCGCACTTGTCTGTCTCGTAAGTCTTGGTGAATGAATGAAGGCCTCTATTTATAGGTGGAGAGAATCAACTAGCCGTCGGATGAGCCGTTGATCTCTATTCTGTGAAAGCGATGGCTTGTCTCTCATCTCTGCAGACTTTCCGGATTTGGCAACTGTGTGCTTCTGCTTTCCATCTGAGACAGCCTTGTGTTGGGCCAAATGAGTTAATGACAGAGAGTCAAACCTTCACGTGACTTCCTTATTTGAATTTCAAATCTCAACATTAGTCTTTCAACATTGGATGGTCGGTTGAGAAGTTTGATCTTCATCTGATTTGTCTTCAGCTGATGTTCTATCTGAATGCTATCTTCATCTGACAATTTGTCTAAATAGAGACAGTTGAACTCTCAGCTGCTTTGAACTTTAAGTTGTTGATCTTCTCGGTTCGAGTCCGTCAACTGATGTTCTGAATCTTGAACGCTCAGTTGTCTTTCTGATGTTCTGAATCTTGAACGCTCAGTTGGCTCGAATGCTCAGATGACTTTCTTCCATCTAATGTTCTCTTACATCTTCTTCCTTGAACGCCCAGTTGTCTTTCTTACAACTGATGTTCTATTACAACTTCCCCCTTTTTAACTCTCATCTGATGAACACTCAGTTGTCTTTCTTACAACTGATGTTCTATCCGAGTGAAGCCTTATTGCCGTCTTCAGCTGGAGTCCTGTAAAGATAAAAATCTCAACATTGCTCAAACAGCGAGCCTAAAAGCTAACATTAGGATCTGGCAACATCTACTCGGTTGGGGTCAGTTGGTTTTGGAATCAATCAAAACTTTACTTAAATTTCCCAACAATACTTTTTTTTCTGTTTTTTAATTTTCCAGATTTTTTTTAATCTTCAAATTTTTTTCGCCTCTTATTTTGTTTGCCTCTTCATTTTTTGTTTGTTGATCACTAAATTACTTAGCAATATAAACCGCAACTCTAACGGACTATTATAATATGAGCAATCGGATATCGTATCCACAAGGACAATTTGAACGGACATATAGGGAAAAGGAAGTTCATGCGCTTTTCTACTATTCAAACTCTAGAATCATCATGAATTTGGTTGTTTCAAATACTAAAATAGAAAATTAAAGCAAATAAGACAATCACAAACAATTAAGCACACAAATATTGATCAAAGAAACGATAAGAGAAAAGTGTTGGTTCTAGGGATTCGATTTGATTCTAAATGACATGAAAATGACTTCCTAATTCACATAATCATATTTAATCTCCTAAATGAGATGCATTCACAAAGCTATTCACTATCCTCTCTCGATAGATAGCAAAAGAAGATCAAGCTATCGACTCTCTCGGCTAAGACTCAAGACAATAATTTAACTCCAAAAGGCACAACGAATAAAAGCTCCCATGCACAAATTCATCACTTACTAAGTCTCAAAACCATGTATGATATGACAATTTGATTTCCATGCATGTAAAAACCTATTAAGAATTTCTACAAACACTATGCAAGAAAGATGATCAATGATTCCCACATTAAATCAAGACCCAAATCCACAATCAATTAGGAGAAGGTAGAATTAGAAAGCTAAGATCAAATCACCATTGAATCATCTCAAATCCCCAAAACCAACTAAAGGAAATTAGCTATACATAAATAGAGGAATAGCAAGAGAAAAGATAATTGAATGCATAATTAGAGATACTAAGAACCTAAATGGAGAAATCTTCAAATAAATTTTCAAAATAATCTAAATCCAACCTTCTTACTTGATTACAATGATTAAACCCTAAAATAAAGTTGAAAAGGAAACATTGGGAAGAGAAAACCAAGCTATGGAGTGAGATCCACGTCTTTAGGACTAAATCTCCTTTATATAGGGTATAAGAAGTGCTAAACTATGATCAAAACGTAAAAAGGAAAATTTTGGAATTTCTGGCACGAAAATGGGCTAATCGGCACCCTCACCGTGCTAACCGGCGGTCTGGACCCGCAAACTGGCGGTCCAGATGTAGGGCGTCAGTTAGCTACCATTCGGCATTAACACTTCAATCTTTATGCAGGTCTAACTGGCAGCTTGATAGTGCTAACAGGCGGTCTAGCCCTGAACTTCCGGTTAGACGGCTTGGACCGCCGATTAGCTGATTTTGAGCGCCGATTAGCACTATTTCTCCTTTTTTTGTCCGATTTCTTCACTTCTTTATCCTGATTCTTCGATTCCGCTCTTCCTTGAACCTCCACTATAGCTTAGGAGTCCTTATTTCACCTGCACACAAGCATAACTCCACCAAACGTGATACAATTCCAAAATGGATAAATTCATATCAAACAAATCACAAATTTGGCAAATGTTAAGCAAAATACGACAGTAAACATGTTTAGTCGCTACAAAAGTAAGAGTTTATCATTTGCCTCTTCGCTTTTTTGTTAGTCGCTTCTTCTTTGGTCAAGATTCGAGCGAGGGGAGCCGAAGGCCTCGGAGCGAGCCGAAGAAATCTAAATTGTTATTCGACGATTATCCTTATATTAGTAATCAGAGCGAAGGCAGAGTCGCAAAACCGGAGTAATATAACTTGTCATGTTCAAAAATAGACATTGTTGTGACGAAATGTAATGATTGTGAAAATTTGGTACTTTGGCACTAATGACCATATTAGTGCCAAAAGTACCAACAGAAAGCACAAAAAAACTAGTAATTTGGTACTTTGGCACTAGTGACAATATTAGTGCCAAAAGTGCCAACATAAAGCACAAAAAAAAACTAAGTAATTGGTACTTTGGCACTAATTAGTGCCAAAAGTGCCTGACTTCTTGTACTCGAATCCGACCTGATCCGTGCCCTGACTTGACCCGCGTGTCCTTCATTATGGGTATTTTTGTCCCAAATTATAAAAAATGGCTAGAATTTGTGTTTTTTAATAGGGTGGGCTAAAACTTGTGCTCAATATGACTATATCAAAAGTTGACTCTATTACAAATGTAACAAAACAAAATTTTGATCAGTAACCAAATTTTGATCACTTACAACATTTTGATAAGTACCAAAAACTTAGTTGTGAAATCACAAAAAAATAAAATTACAAATTTGGTGGTGGTGGTTTTAAGCAAATTCCGGCTGTCTGATTTTTCGCTAAATCCGGCTATAACACTTTGGATCGAGGGTTGGGACCAAGACCATTGACTTTGCCTTATCGTTTTGCGTCTGTAGGTGGTGGTGGCGAGGGTCAAAGCTGTCGGAAGTTGCAAATCTTAGGGAAATGAGAGAAAGAGAGAGTGTCGCACTCCGCCGTGAATAACGAGGTCATGGTGGGAACGGCGAGGAGAAGAGGAGGAGTTGGACAGAGGTGGTGGCGGCAGTGGCGAGGCGGAAAATCGCATGAAGGTGAAGAAAATAGAAAGAACAGAAATGCAATGAGAAAAGAAAAGAGAGAAACTGCAGAAATAGAGTAACAAAAAAAATAATGAAGAATGTGAAAGGTAAGGGTAAATAAGTCAAAAAATTGAAAAAGGGGCTTAAAGTTCAAAAAATAAAGATAAGGGCTAAAATTTCAAATTTGTTGTTGAGAATGGCTAGAAAGAGGGGTTTTCTCTATTTTAGCTTTAGGCTTAGGAGGACCTACATAATATGGAGCTTAAGACCAATATATTAAGTGGAGAAAAATTAAATTTATTTCTACACTATGCTTTCTTTTTTCTATTTTTTTTAGGAAATACATTATGCTTTTTTATAACAAAATAAATGACCTAGAATGGGAATCGTTTTGCATAGGGCCATGTTGAGGAAATTTGAAAATTTGTCATCTTGCATTTAAAAATAAATCTCATGGTATATTTGTAAAAGTTGAATAACTCGGGTACTAAATTGGTATTTCGAAAGATAATGATATTTTTTTTATATAAAATCATCAAATTTGTTATATTTTTTTAATGTTAAGAGAGTTTCAAGAGAGTTTTGCTATGCTGAAGTTAGTAGATTTTAAACTCGTTACTTAAACGGAAATCCTTTGAGGGAAGGTTAATTAAGTTCCTAAACACTTTAATGCAGTTTTACAAAACTATTTATGTTGGTCAGTTGGTTAGTAAAGTGAAAGTAAATAGTGAAATAAAGAACATAGTATTTTTACGTGGTTTGGAGATTGACCTCTTACATCCACGACTTCCTTTTTGGGGAAGTAATTCACTAGATAAGCTTACACGTGCTTATCAAACGTTCTGTTTGGTTTACGGGTACCAAACAACCTAACTAGTTCAATTACGCTTTTGTGGGCAAGTGTACAGTCTAGTCTTAAACTGCGGGTTCTTAGGGACCTAGAGCTCTTTGATTGCGGGTTAAAAAAAAAATCTAAAGGCTGGGGTTGAGGTTTATCCAACTATGAAGCCTTCCACACTAAGAACGGTGAGGTTTTTTCCTAGGACTTAAAGACTCAATCTGCAAAAGAGAATCTGCTTAGAAACTATGCAAGAAACTACACTTCTAGACTTAATCAAAGAATAGGACTCTGAGAGACTAGAGGGAAGAATAGAAGGAGGAATGAACTCTCTAATTCTACTAGTTCTTCAGCTCACACGTTCTTGCTTTGGCAATAGAAATGTTGCTTGAATTCTTTTTCTGCTTATTTGCGTGTGTTAGCTCTCTTCTTCTCGCAATGGGGAGACCTCTATTTATAGAGAGGGATGTAAACTAGCCGTTGGAAGGAGCCGTTTGATCTCTACCAAAAGGTATGACACTCCACCTACTCCATAGTAATCTTTCCTAAAATGGTAGCTGCAACCATCGCTTTTAGCGCGTCTTCGTGGTCGATCCATTTATGGGAAGTTATAGGTTGTCTTGTACTTTCAAGTAGATTTGAATTTGAAATTCAACTTTTCTTCTTTCACCGTCTTCAAAATCTTCTCTTCATGGCTTTGTGACGTCCGACTTCAACACAACTGCTCGATATGCATGAGCTGCATGGTTCAGTCATGGAATCAGCGTGTTGTGCTCCAACTAACCAACTGTCTTCTTAGTCTATAGCTGACTTCTTATGCTTGAACCTGCAAAGATAAACTCCCTACGCTCAAACAGTGAGCTCTAGCTAAGTTTAGACTGATGGCTTCATCTACTCGGTTGGGGTCAGTTGGATTTTGGAATAAATCAAAACCTATACTAATTTTCCCAACAATTTGTAGTTAATAAAAATTATTTTAATGAGAAGTTTAATAAAACCTTTTTTTTTAATTAGGCCTATAGCCTATAAGGTAACAAAGTTGATTTTTTAAAGAAAATGAATGCGCGCGGTCCATGCTTAGGAATGGCAATGGGTCGGGTACCTACCCATTATATATTTTCTAAATCTAAACCCATAAAAAATTTTTACACCGAAACTCGTCCCAAATCCAATTAAAAAATAATTTTAAAACTCCTTCCCAACCTAAATCCGTTGAGTAATACCCGTTTATTACCCGCTAAAAATCCGAATATTAAAAAGCAAATATCAAATCACACAATATTACAAATATGATTAAAAAAATAAATATCAATAGAAAATTTTACTAAAATTAATCTACGTACTAACAAAATCTTAAAACATAAGTATAAATACAAAATTTTAAAATAAATATCAAACAAAGTACTACGTATACTACCTAGTAACAAAATCTATGATGAATCAATCAACATCTTCCTCCATCGTGTGTAAAGTACTAAAATCTCCAGTTGAATGAGATTCGAAAACAACAAAATGATTAAATAATCAATATCTCATACAATGTTTGAATAAAATTATTAGAAATTAATATTTATACCAATATTTATAATTCTACTATAAATTATACATATAATATTTTTTTATCATATATATATATATATATATATATATAAATTTGGGTAGCGGGTACCCGAAGGTAATTGTCCAAACCCAATCCAAACCCGTTGCGTGTTTGTATGTTTATACCAAAACCCGTCCCAAAACCATTTAATATTTCCTAAACCCGCCCCATCAGGGTTTGAAAGGTACGGGTACCCACGAAAACCCAACTCATTGCCATCCCTATCCATGCCGAATCAAAAGTAAAAAGGAAAAAGAAATTAAAAGAATTTTCCAAGAATCACAGTTTTGGAAGTGAGGAGAAAAACAAATGAGATACTCTATTGCATTAATAAGGGGATGATACGTAGCAATAAAAAAAATACCAAAATGCAATAGTGGATCCAATCTAAGATCCCATATCAAAAGAAATGTTAGTCAGTGAATGCTGAAGGAAAACTTACTAATTAATAATTTCATTGTCTTGACACACATAATTAATACTCTCTCCGTCCTGTTTGACTTGTCCTACTTTTCTTTTTGGGCGTCCTGTTACAATTGTCCTAGTTCCTTTTTGGAAAATAATTAAGGAACTTAGGGTCCAATTAGTTTGGCTAATTAGTCTCACTTTACACCTTTCAACCTACTTTTCTTCTATTTCTTAGTGTCACTCACTATTCACTCTCTCTCTACCCACTTTATTTTACTATTTGTACTCACTATTCACGCTATCTCTACCTACTTTATTTCACTTTAATAACTTGATGGTCCCGATATGAGTTCTAGTGTATAGGGGGGGGGGGGGGGAATACACCAGTTAGGAATTTTAAAACAACCCCCTGAAAAATTATCACAACTAAGTAAGACGACTCAGCTGGAATCACAACTGAGTGAGAAAACTCAGCTGGAAGAGTGGTGCTGTGCGGAATGTGGTGGATAAAAATAACTCGTATAAAATAACTCACGCTCACATGCAAGGTCGGTCAATAACCAAATCAGTTGAGAATGTAAAAATGCAGTTTTGAGTGCTGGTTAGTTGGTCAGTTGGATATGCAATAAGTAACTGAACAGAAAACACAAACACACAAAGGATTTACGTGGTTCGGAGAGAACTCCTACGTCCACGGGGAGTTGTGAGTCCACGCAACTCAGTCCAAGTTCTTTAGGACAGCTACCACAAAGCTTACGCGGGCTTTGCAACCGTTCAGATAAGTTTGCGGGTACTTATCAACCTTACAGATAAGTTTACGGGTACTTATCAACCTTTCTACTCAATTTCGGGAAGAGTAGGATCCTAACAACCTTTTTAGGGGATGTGTATAAGGGTGGGGTTTCCAACTACTAGCTCTAACAAAGAAGTGAGCTAGGATCTAAGCTTGAACAAATGAAGACTCAAACTAAGATCGAAAACACCAAGACAGATTCTAACACTCTATGAACTCTCAACTAGTGATGTTCTTAGAGATTGATTTCAGTTTAGCTCGTGTGCAGGATATTGTCTTTCTTTTGCTCTTTAGTCTCTTCTCGCACTTGCCTGTCTTCTCAGTGTTCTTGATGAATGAATGAAGGCCTCTATTTATAGGCGGAGAGAATCAACTAGCCGTTGGATGAACCGTTGATCTCTGTTCTGTGAAAGCGATGGCTTGTCTCTCATCTCTGCAGATTTTCCCGATTTGGCAACTGCGAACTTCTGCTTTCCATCTGAGACAACCTTGTGTTGGGCCAAATGAGGTAATGACAGAACATCAAACCTTCACGTGACTTCCTATTTGAAATTCAAATCTTCAACCTTTGTCTTCCAACATTGGTTGGTCGGTTGCGAAGTTTGATCTTCATCTGAGTGGTCTTCAGCTGATGTTCCATCTGATCGCTACCTTCATCTGACATTCTGTCTAAAGAGGAATAGTTGAACCCTCAGCTGCCTTGAACTTCATGTTGTCGATCTATCAGTTTGAGTCTCGCAACTGATGTTCCATCTGAACAGTTGGCTTGAACGCTCAGTTGTCTCTCTCACATCTGATGTTCCATCTGAACAGGTGGCTTGAACGCTCAGTTGTCTTTCTCACATCTGATGTTCTGTATCTTGAACGCTCAGTTGTCTTTCTTACATCTGATGTTCTATATCTTGAACGCTCAGTTGTAGTTCTATCCCAGTAACGCCATGTTGCCGTCTTCAGCTGGAGACCTGTAAAGATAAAATCTCAACATTGCTCAAACAGCGAGCTTAAATAATAATATTAGGATATGGCACATCTACTCGGTTGGGGTCAGTTGGTTTTGGAATCAATCAAAATTTTACTTAAATTTCCCAACATAACATCACTAAATAAACTTTTTCTCTCTAATTATTTTCTCCTAATTAACTCCCGTGTAAAAAAAAAAAGATAAGTTAAGCAGGACAGAAGGAGTATATAAACACTTTTCTGCTTACACTAGACTGCAGCCCAACACAGCCCTAACATAGATCCGGTCGTATGATGTCTTGAACTTATGTCAAACAACAGTTTACAATAATAAGTTTCTAGGATTGTCTCGTATGTATGTATACTAAACTCAAATTTAGTATCCAAGTACCTATTGAACCCAAAAAAAAAAATGAAAATAAAACACAAAAAATTGAAGGAAAGAAGAAAAAAAGGATAAAATATCAAAACCGAAAACAATTAAGAAAAGATCAGAGATAGACAAAAAGGGAGCTGAAATGGAAAAATAAATATAAAATTGTTCCTACTGGGTTTCCAAACATTGCAATCTTCATAACCAAGTGATGGCTCAACCATCCAGCCATGCATGCCCTGGTTTTAATATAATCTATGACTACTGCACATATGTCTAGAATGGTATTTCTCATCTATTTAATGATGAGAGTGGGGTTCAACAATCTCCTTCCCCTTCTTCCAACTAAAAAGAATATGTATATAATCTAGGATTAACTATCAAATAAATTCCGACCTTTCATTAAATTTTTTTTAACCACATCTTTTAAATCTGCCCACAAATACCATGCCTTTAGTTTTTTTTTTAATTTTCACCCAAATAATAATTTTTTTCCCAAATTCATACTGAGGTGGATACTGGAAATGTCGCCATGGCAAATCGTTGTGACTAATGAAACGACGTAGTATTTTAAACATTAAACGTCATTGTTCCAGACTTATGATATGAGGGTTTAGCGATTCCATCTCTATTTTTTGTAGAAATTCCCCTATTTTTCTCTTCTATTTTCCCTTCTTTTCCATTTCGATTCCACTGTGTATCATTCCCTTTTCTAGGTGATCCAAGGTTATTAGTCAGTGGGCAATCAAGGTGATGACTTCTTCTTCTTACTTGACCAGAATATTTCCGTGGAAAAATTAGATTAAATGAAAGGTGGAGTATTTATTGGCAGATTTTAAAGGTGAGGGTTAAAACCAGAATTTGAAAAAATGATCGGAATTTATTTGGTAACTAACCCTATAATCTCTAACTATTCTACACTTTTGCTTTACTTTTCTTTTAATTTTAGGCTGAAATTTTGTGAGAGTTAATGGGCTTAAATACTCCTTTTTAAAAAAACAAAGATAAAAAATACCCCATAAGTTTTAAAAGATAAAAAAAAAACCTCAAATTACTAAAATACCCACTCTTTTCATATATCTCTTTTTACCTCAGCTGCGATCTTCTGTCGGTTAGGATTTCTTGTGTCTGGAATGAATGAAGGGAGATATGTGACCTTCTGAGGGACAGGGACTGTGTTCATATCCAGCTTTGCATCAATCATAGCTCATCTGAACTGGCTGAACATGCTCGGATCCCCAGAGTGCAGCTCGGTCAGGGCTTCTTTGAAGGCTCTTCTTGGATCCTCAGTTGCGAACACCTTCCTATAATAGAAATCATTCACAAACTCTTGCTTGAATGATTCCCAATCGTCATTGCATTCAACTGGCATCCATCTGTCCATATGCTTGAAGCGTCCCTGGAGCTTGATCTTTCCTGGCAGTCTTTGCTGCTTCATCCTTGCTTCAGCCTTCACTTGGTGTTTTTCAATTCGTCGTCGGGATCGAGAGGCAACATTCCTATCCAAGTTTTTGGTAACCTTGGCAAGCTCTTCTTCAAATTTGTTGACTCTTGTAGCTTGGTTGGCTGCGAACTTCTTTATCCATTCAGGATTCATATAATCCTTCTCCGGAACATCCATAGCCTTAGCAGCAACAATACACTCTTCGTTTGTAATACCGTCGAGTTCAGCATCGAGCTCGGCTGCAATCTCGGCTATGGAGTTGTAGGAAACTCCATACTCCTTTGCCTGCTCCAGGTCCTTCGCCATTTCATCTCCTTCGACAACAATGAATTTCAGCTGTTGTTGTTTCTTGTCGGTTGGCTTCTTCTTCGGAGCTGTCTTTTTCGGAGTGGACTTCTTCCTCAGCTGAGATTCCTTCCCGGCTGGCATTTCTTCTTGAGTCTCATCTTCCCCGATCTCATCTTGCTGCATCACATCTTCTCCTTTTTTGGCATCAGCAACAAGGCTTGCGACTGAGCCATCCAGAGAGGTGAGTTTCTGTTCAGCCTGCTGGAGTCGATTGAAGAGTTCATCAACAGCGCTCTCCACATCAACCTTCTTCGTCAGTTCATTATCACGGTGCTCTTGATCAGCTTTCTTTAGAGCAGCGAAGGTTTCATTGACTTCGGTTTGGAAAGCGACGAACTCAGCCCAATTGGATTCGAACCGAGAATCCCATTCTTCGTCTTGCGTTTGTTGAGATTTGGCAAGATTGGACTCAGATATGGACTTGAGCACGTTCAGTTCTGATTTGATGCCAAGAACTGATGTCTTCAGGTCGGTGAAGTCCTTGCTGGTGGATGTTGAGAACTCATCCATCTTCTTCTTCATCGCATCTTGTTCTTCCAGCAACTTCATGTGTTTCTCCTCCTGAGCTTCCATCATCATCAGCTGTTCTTCTCGGTTGAGCTGGATGTTGGCAAGCATCTCCTTCCTCAGTTGATTGACCCTCTCAGCGATCAGCTCGCATATTTCATCAGTGGAGGGTGCTGGCTGATCAGCTGGAGCTGGTTGTTCAACTGGTGCAGGCTGTTCAACAGTAACCATGGCTTGGCGATTGGCCAGGTACTACTGAAGCTCTTCTTCCTCCTGCATGGCTGCTGCGGCGGCTGCGTCAAGGTCATCGATGAAATCTGCAGACTTGACTAGCATGTTGTCAAGGAAGGCGACACAAGCTTGTTCAGCTGTCTCCCTTGTATCTCTTCCTTCTGCCTTGCTGATATCCAGTCGACGAGTCAGCAGTGCAACCTTGTTGTTGTACGCAACTTCAAGGTTGGTGTAGTTGAAATATTCCCTTATACGCGACTCATCGGCCTTGAGCTGGTTCCAGCTGTGTATTCGGATGGTATCTTCCTTGACATACCAGTGGCTGAATATGATGTTGAATTGATATAGCATCTCAGTTCCGAGTGTGGCAAATGTGGGCATGTCGCGCGCCTCGGGGAACATTCCGATCAGCTTCTGAAAGCAGTAGGCCAACTTGCCTTCATGTTCCAGCGCGACAGCTCGACGATCAGCTTCTTTGTCGATGGGGGAGGGAGAGAGATTTTCATTTGGAATCGGTTCAAGAGTTTCCTCAACATTGGCCAAAGAAGTGGTCTCAATGTTGGCATCGAGCAGGGAGCTCGGAATTTCTGACTGTGTGGGGATGTTGGCATCAAGAGGTTCCTCAACATTGGCCGAAGAAGTGGTCACAATGTTGGCATCAAGCGGGGAGCTCGGAATTTCTGATTGTGTGGGGATGTTGGGATCAAGTGGTTCCTCAACATTGGCCGAAGAAGTGGTCACAATGTTGGCATCGAGTGGGGAGCTCGGAATTTCTGGCTGAGTGTCAGTTGAGAGAATCTCTTTGGGCTGTACGGCATCAGCTCCTGCCGTGGGGGAGGTTGGAAGATCTTCGGATTCTTTGGATGAAGAAGAAGCATCCGAGGACATGTTCGGCTCGTCTTCCGAATCGGTTTCCACCCCTTCCATCTTATCTGTTCCACCTGCGCGAGGAACAATCTCGAACGCATCCTTGTCAACTGAGTGACTCGACTCAGATGGTTCCTCCTCAGCTGGTTTTGCAACTGACTTCTTCTTGATACGAAGCCTCAACTTCTTCTTAGCTGGCTCTTCCTTTTTCTCCTTATCTGACTCATCTCTGAGTCGGCAAGCAGCTGTTGATTTTGAAGCGCGGCCGATAGCTGGAAGCAGCTCCTCAGTTGTATCTTTCTCCTCAGCTATTTTCACAGCTTCCCTCTTATCTTTTGGAGTGTAGACACTCCTAATCACATCCAGAGCTTTCTTGGCTGTTGGGAACAGCATCTGTCACTTAACTGGAGTCTCCTCACAGTCTTCCCACACCATGTTCTGATCCTTCGTGGCGAGAAGAATCAGGGCAGATATTTTAACTCCAAAGTTGAATGGCGCGAATCCATCAACGGCTGAGATCTCGCGTCTGTTGACTAGCTTTGACTTGACGTTGAATTCCAAGTTTCAATACGCGCGAGTGAGAAGGTGAAATATTTTTATGTCAGCCCAGTCGCACTATAAAGTAAGGCTATTGATGTTCAGCCGTACTTTACATTAAATGCGCTATGATGGCTATTTTAATCTAACTGACATGCTCAAGAATGTTTGCATTTATTTCCAACATTCTCATTTAAGACACAAACACCTTCAGCCATAAATGATACCTGCCAGCTGATGTCGGAATCAGCTGTGTTCCAATGTTGCGGCATACCATTAGCTGACTCGAGTTCGTCTATTCTGCTGACGTCTGATGTCTTCGGTTGGCGATCCGCATCTGAGATTTCCCCTTCATCTGAGCTTCCCCTTCAGATGGATATCTATCTCTTCAGCTCGGCAGCTTCCTCATCTGATGGATCCAACAATCCAAGGAGATCGCATAACATCTTGAACCGTGCTTCGTCCGAGAATGGTGAACAGGATTCAATGAGATAGCAATGGCACTTGAGCTATCACAATGGATGGGAACCTGTCCAGTTGCTACTTCATAATCTCTCAGTTGTTGCTTGAGCCACAACACTTGCATGCAACAACTACCGGCAGCCATATACTCCGACTCGGTTGCAGAAGTGGCAACACATGCTTGTTTCTTGGAAAACCATGAGACTAGCTTGCTTCCCATGAACTGACAGTGTCCAAATGTGGACTTCCTGTCCAACCGATCTCCGGCTAGATCCGCATCTGAGTATCCGGACAGTTCGATATTGTCGTCGGTAGGATACCACAACCCAACATTAACAGTACCCTTCAGATACTTAATGATGTTCTTTGCTGCCAACATGTGTGCTTCCCTCGGCTGAACTTGGAACCGAGCACACACTCCAACCGCGTAAGATATGTCTGGCCGACTGGCGGTTAGATATAGCAAAGAACAAATAATCTGTCTATACTTACTGGCATCCACGAGTTTTCCCTCAGATCCGGGTTCAATCTTCCAGTTAGTATTCATCGGGATCCTTGTGGTTTTACTTGACTGCAAACCGAACTTTGCGATGAGCTCCTTTGTATATTTGGACTGTTTAATAAAACTCCCTTTTGATGACTGCTTCACCTGTAGCCCAAGAAAATAATTCATCTCGCCCATCATCGACATCTCGAATTTCTCCTTCATGAGAGTTGAGAATTTCTCGCACAGCTCCTCCAACTTGGAACCGAATATGATGTCGTCGACATAGATTTGCACAACAAGTATGCCTTCTCCAACTTTTATGGTGAACAGTGTTTTGTCAACTGACCCTCGTTTGAACCCCGAGTACAAAAGAAAACCACAGAGAGTGTCATACCAAGCCCAAGGTGCTTGCTTTAATCCATAGATTGCTTTCTTCAACTTATACACTCTTCCATCTCCAGTCTCAAAACCGGGAGGCTGTTCAACATAAACATCTTCCTTAATATCACTGTTGAGGAAGGCACACTTCACATCCATCTGATAAACCTTGAATTTGTGAAATGCGGCATAGGCTAGAAATATTCTGATGGCTTCCAACCTTGCAACAGGCGCGAAAGAATCCTCGAAATCAATTCCTTCTTGTTGGCAATATCCCTGAGCTACCAACCTTGCCTTGTTTCTCACGATGAATCCAATGGCGTCTCTCTTGTTCTTGAAAATCCACTTTAATCCAATAACTTTAACACCATTTAGTCTTTCTACCAACTCCCATACACAGTTGCGTAGAAATTCATTCAGCTCTTCTTGCATGGCTGTTGTCCAATGAACACAGTTGAGAGCTTCCATAACATTCTTCGGTTCTGGCACATCAGCTACGAAACATGAAATCATGGCAACATCTCCTGCTTGTTCGAACTCCTCAAGAACTGCCAACTCCTCAGCATATTGGGCGTAAGTGTTGGAATCTTTCTCAGCTGAGTCTGGATTTGCAACTCTGCTTCTAGTACTCACACCTTTGGCTGGATCTTCAATGATGTTGTCCTTGGAATGATCTTCATACCATCTCTTGTTGCGTCTTCCTTCTTCTTCCAACAGTGGTTGTTCCGTGATTTCAACTGATGGGATAACCTGAGCTGTGGGAGATGCTGGGATCTTCAGAACTGGTGATTCATTTGCTGTTGAGTCTGGATTCTCAACATGGACAATATTTTGAACCGGGCTCGGTTGGGCTTCGGATGTTGATGCAGTTGGAGTAACATCAGCTGGAGTTCCTCCTTGAGATGAGCTGGGGTCCTCACATTCATCTTCAGAGGAAGAAGGATCATCATTCTCAGTTGCCCATACCAATGGTTCAGCTAGATTCTTCTGCCTTAGAACCTGCGATCTGGTGAGAGCTGGTGGAACATGTGGATCTGCTTGTTGTCCTTTAGCCTGTTCCCTGCACTCAAAAGTAAATTCATCAAAACTAACATGAGGTGTTATCTCCACAACACGAGAACTGTTGTTAAAAACTCTATAAGCCTTGATCCGAACGGCATATCCGAGAAATATGCCTTTCGAAGCCTTGGCGTCAAAAGTTTTCAACTGAGTCTTCCCATTGTTGTGAATATAATACTTAGAACCAAAAACGCGAAAGTATGAAATATCAGGCTTCCTGTGTCTCCATAACTCATATGGAGTCTTTTCCAACCGCTTGGTTAGAAGAGACCGGTTCTGGGTATAGCAAGATGTGTTGATTGCATCAGCCCAAAATCTCTTTGGAAGAGCTGAGCTTGTCAACATGGATGTTGCAGCATCCTTCAGCGTTCGGTTTCTTCGCTCGGCTACTCCATTCTGTTGTAGAGTACGCGCAGCCGATGTTTGATGAGTGATTCCGTGCTTCTCACAGTATTCGATGATGGTTTCATTGAGGAACTCGGTTCCACGGTCTGATCGAATTGAAATGATTTTCATCTCTTGTTGGTTAGATATCCGATCCATCAGCTTGGGTAGCTCATCTCGGGTTTCACTCTTGTGACGCATGAAAATGGTCCACGTGTACCTAGAGAAATCATCAGTAACAACAAGTGTATATTCGTTACCGTTCATGCTCTTGGGAGTAACAGGCCCGAAGAGATCCATATGGATCAGCTGCAATACTCGGTCGGTTGAGGGAATCGTTTTCAACCGAAAGGAGGATCTAGCGAGCTTTCCCAACTGACACGCACTGCAGATATGTGTTGTTGAAAACACACGGTAGGAATACCCTTTGCATGTTCCTGCCTCGCAAGTCGGTTCATTGTCTTAAAATTCAGATGGTTGAGCCTTTTGTGCCACAGCCAGCTCACATCTGAACTGCTCTTTGATAACAGACAGGTTTCAGGAGGACTACTATTCTAATCTGCATAGTAGACATTCCTGGTTGGGGATCGATTTCCCAACAATATGACTTGCTTTGTTTGACATTTTTGACCCTGCAGCCCTGCGCATCAAACTTGACAGAGATACCATTATCACAGAATTGGCTGATGGAGAGCAAGTTATGCTTCAATCCATCAACATATGAAACATTGGAACCTTTTGAGCTGTCACCAAAGGTAATAGATGGTCCTTCCTTCTCCACGAAACTCTCAAGCAAATCCCTCAGATTTGTCATGTGATGCTTTATTCTTCCTCAGCTGTTCCTCCTGCTCCTGCACAGAGAAACACGCTTAGGTCTCCAATTTTAGTTGGGTCCTAGAGGGTTAGAACCAGTTCCTCCTTGAACTGTGGGTCGCTTTTCCCTGTAGATTCGGATAGATTTGTCATTCCAGATTATCTTTCTTTCTCCATCAACTATAACAACACCTCTGTCATCCTTAGGCTTGTTGTTAGTATTGACGTTCTGTTTCTTGGGAGGAGATTGATTTCTCCCATTGTGGGCTTTAGAAGGAGAGGCATTCCCCCTGTTTTGTTGACGTTTTTGACCCTGTTGGTTTTGCCTATGAGGTCGGACGCCATTTTGGAATCTTTGTGGCTGAGTCTGATTCCATAGTCCTGACTGTCGACTACAGATGTTCATGCCCGGTTGTCGATTCAAGTTCTGGCATGAATATCCCCAGCTGTGGAACTGTTCTACATTTGTTGACTCTGATTGAACCTCTGGTTGTTCTGATGATGGAACCGATGTTGATTCTGATGGTTGAATCCATGTTGGTTCGGTTGATTCCATCCCTTCTGAGGTCGGTTCAGAGGTTGGTTCTGAGGTCGGTTCTGAGTGTATCTTCGACGTCTCCGGTTCCTCTTCTGAGTCCTGGAACATTCCTCCTCGGTTGTTATCCCAACTGATGGATTCTTCAGTTCTCCAACCACAGCTCATTTTCCTTTTTCAGCTGCAGTTTCCTTAGCTGGTTGTGCTAGCTGTGACGTGGAGGTTGGATAAATTTGGGGAGTTGCAAACTCAACCAGATTTGGTTTGGCAACCGTGACATCCACAGCCTTGACAAAGGTTGCGGGTGGAATTCCAGTATCGTTGACCATGTCGTATCCGAGTCCAGACACGTCATCCATTTGTCTTTGGTAACTGATGAGATTCTCGATGATTTTGGATGATTGATATAGCTTTATCAGGTTGTCCTTCTCAGTTTGTAGATCCTTGAGAAGAATAGCTATATGCTCGGTCTGTGCGTCTGACTTCTTCATCAGCTGGTCGATCTGTACCTCTTGCTTGTTCAACTGCTCTTGCTGCTCCTTGATCTACTCCTTCAACTCCTCATCGGTTGGAGCCTTATTTTGGTTGGCCACATTCAGTTGACTTTTGAGATCATCAATCTCTTTGGTTTGACTTTTAATCAAATCGTCCTTTTCGGTTAAGGATTCTTCAAGTCTGACACATTGTTCTTGAAGATTCTTAAACTCAACCGATTGCTGATACAATTCCTCACTGAGTTCTAGGAAGTCACCCCAAGAGGGTTCCAACTCTTCATCTACTGTTTCCTGCATGTTAATAACATTGGAAGAATTTAAATTAACTGGACTAGAATGTACCTCAGCATCATCCTGGTCAGTTCCAAATACCATGAGACATTGATCCTGTCCGATAGCGTTGTTGGTGGAAGTCAGCTCGTCCTCATCTTCGGTGTCGGTGAAGATGTCCATATCGTCAGCTGCTTCTTCTGCAACCATGGCCTTGTTCTTTGCATTTTGTTTGGCCCTCAACGCTTCTCTATCTTTCTTCGAAAGATCTGGACAATCAGCTTTGAAGTGTCCCTCTTTGCCGCATTCAAAGCAACTGTTGGTCACAGGCTTTGAGTTATCTCGAGTTCGGTTGGATTTATAGAACCGTTTGTATTTTCCGAACTGAGTATCCATGTCAGCTAGCTTCTTTGACAAGGCGGCTATACTCTGTTGCAGCTCTTCTCTGCTCGACTCCTTCGAAGTTGTGTCCGCAAATCTTGTTGCCCTTGATGTTCGCGGCTTGGAATAGTCAGCTCGAAATGCTACTGTCTTTGTTCCTGAACCAACATCCTCAAGTCGACTCGTCTGAACCGAGGACTAAGTTGATCTTCGTCGGTTCACCTTGTACTCGTTTCCTTTCAGAATTGAGAATAGTCTGTCAGTTCCCATCTCTCCAAGATCAGCTCGGCTTTCATGAATGTTGGTGAAGGTGTCCCACTCAGCTGGTAAGGCTTGTAATACTTTGAGATTGATCTCTCTCAATGTATATTTTCCTCGTCGGATAGACTGAATCCTTCGGATGATATCCATGAACCGAAGCTCCAACTGATCAATGGTTTCATCCTCTTTAAGACAGAAGTTGTCAAAATCTTGACAAGCATGGGAGAACTTGTTCTCCTTGGTTTCATCACTCCATTCACTAAGAGATGCCAAAATATTCCACATCTCCTTAGCTGTGTTGCACTCTTCTATCCATGGAAGATAGTCTTGTCCAACTGTGGACATGATAGTGCTCTGAGCCCAGATATCCAGCTAGCTCACTTTTGCTTCATCAGGAGTGAAATCTTCTGGCTTTTTCTCAACCATCGCCTCAGTTGCATCCCCATCATTGGGATTTGTAGGAGTGCGAATAACTTTTTCCATGACGGTGATTGGTCCGAATGTAATCACTTGTTGCATTCGATGATGCTTGGACAGTAAAATCTTCTTCATCCGAGTTTTCCAGGATGTATAGTTCACAACCGAGAACATGACAACAATCTTGTCTTTAACATCCATCTGCACACAACAAACAGACAGCAAATGCAAGCAGATATGTACTAGCGTGAAAAAGATCTATTCAGTTGACCACTGAAGAAAAACACCTCGATTCACACCTCGTGAAACAGAGTCAGCAGTCTTTTGAACCACTGCTCTGATACCACTTGATGGTCCCGATACGAGTTCTGGTGTATGGGGGGGGATACACCAGTTAGGAATTTTAAAATAACCCCCTGAAAAATTATCACAACTGAGTAAGACGACTCAGCTGGAATCACAACTGAGTGAGAAAACTCAGCTGGAAGAGTGGTGCTGTGCGGAATGTGGTGGATAAAAATAACTCGTATAAAATAACTCACGCTCAGATGCAAGGTCAGTCAATAACCAAATCAGTTGAGAATGTAAAAATGCAGTTTTGAGTGCTGGTTAGTTGGTCAGTTGGATATGCAATAAGTAACTGAACAGAAAACACAAACACACAAAGGATTTACGTGGTTCGGTGAGAACTCCTACGTCCACGGGGAGTTGTGAGTCCACACAACTCAGTCCAAGTTCTTTAGGACAGCTACCACAAAGCTTACGCGGGCTTTGCAACCGTTCAGATAAGTTTGCGGGTACTTATCAACCTTACAGATAAGTTTACGGGTACTTATCAACCTTTCTACTCAATTTCGGGAAGAGTAGGATCCTAACAACCTTTTTAGGGGATGTGTATAAGGGTGGGGTTTCCAATTACTAGCTCTAACAAAGAAGTGAGCTAGGATCTAAGCTTGAACAAATGAAGACTCAAACTAAGATCGAAAACACCAAGACAGATTCTAACACTCTATGAACTCTCAACTAGTGATGTTCTTAGAGATTGATTTCAGTTTAGCTCGTGTGCAGGATATTGTCTTTCTTTTGCTCTTTAGTCTCTTCTCGCACTTGTCTGTCTTCTCAGTGTTCTTGATGAATGAATGAAGGCCTCTATTTATAGGCGGAGAGAATCAACTAGCCGTTGGATGAACCGTTGATCTCTGTTCTGTGACAGCGATGGCTTGTCTCTCATCTCTGCAGATTTTCCCGATTTGGCAACTGCGAACTTCTGCTTTCCATCTGAGACAACCTTGTATTGGGCCAAATGAGGTAATGACAGAACGTCAAACCTTCACGTGACTTCCTATTTGAAATTCAAATCTTCAACCTTTGTCTTCCAACATTGGTTGGTCGGTTGAGAAGTTTGATCTTCATCTGAGTGGTCTTCAGCTGATGTTCCATCTGATCGCTACCTTCATCTGACATTCTGTCCAAAGAGGAATAGTTGAACCCTCAGCTGCCTAACTTCATGTTGTCGATCTATCAGTTTGAGTCTCGCAACTGATGTTCCATCTGAACAGTTGGCTTGAACGCTCAGTTGTCTCTCTCACATCTGATGTTCCATCTGAACAGGTGGCTTGAACACTCAGTTGTCTTTCTCACATCTGATGTTCTGTATCTTGAATGCTCAGTTGTCTTTCTTACATCTGATGTTCTATATCTTGAATGCTCAGTTGTAGTTCTATCCCAGTAACGCCATGTTGCCGTCTTCAGCTGGAGACTTGTAAAGATAAAATCTCAACATTGCTCAAACAGCGAGCTTAAATACTAACATTAGGATATGGCAACATCTACTCGGTTGGGGTCAGTTGGTTTTGGAATCAATCAAAACTTTACTTAAATTTCCCAACATAACTTCACTAAATAAACTTTTTCTCCTAATTAACTCCCGTGTAAAAAAAAAAAAAGATAAGTCAAGCAGGACAGAAGGAGTATATAAACACTTTTCTGCTTACACTAGACTGCAGCCCAACACAGCCCTAACATAGATCCGGTCGTATGATGTCTTGAACTTATGTCAAACAACAGTTTACAATAATAAGTTTCTAGGATTGTCTCGTATATATGTATACTAAACTCAAATTTAGTATCCAAGTACCTATTGAACCCAAAAAAAAAATGAAAATAAAACACAAAAAATTGAAGGAAAGAAGAAAAAAAGGATAAAATATCAAAACCGAAAACAATTAAGAAAAGATCAGAGATAGACAAAAAGGGAGCTGAAATGGAAAAATAAAAATAAAATTGTTCCTACTGGGTTTCCAAACATTGTAATCTTCATAACCAAGTGATGGCTCAACCATTCGGCCATGCATGCCCTGGTTTTAATATAATCTATGACTAATGCACATATGTCTAGAATGGTATTTCTCATCTATTTAATGATGAGAGTGGGGTTCAACAATCTCCTTCCCCTTCTTCCAACTAAAAAGAATATGTATATAATCTAGGATTAACTATCAAATAAATTCCGACCTTTCATTAAATTTTTTTTTAACCACATCTTTTAAATCTGCCCACAAATACCATACCTTTAGTTTTTTTTTAATTTTCACCCAAATAATAATTTTTTCCCCAAATTCATACTGAGGTGGACGACGGAAATGTCGCCATGGCAAATCGTTGTGACTAATGAAACGACGTAGTATTTTAAACATTAAACGTTATTGTTCCAGACTTATGATATGAGGGTTTAGCGATTCCATCTCTATTTTTTGTAGAAATTCTCCTATTTTTCTCTTCTATTTTCCCTTCTTTTCCCTTTCGATTCCACTGTGTATCATTCCCTTTTCTAGGTGATCCAAGGTTATTAGTCAGTGGGTAATCAAGGTGATGACTTCTTCTTCTTACTTGACCAGAATATTTCCGTGGAAAAATTAGATTAAATGAAAGGTGGAGTATTTGTTGGCAGATTTAAAAGGTGAGGGTTAAAACCAGAATTTGAAAAAATGATCGGAATTTATTTGGTAACTAACCCTATAATCTCTAACTATTTTACTCTTTTGCTTTACTTTTCTTTTAAATTCAGGCTGAAATTTTGTGAGAGTTAATGGGCTTAAATACTTCTTTTTAAAAAACAAAGATAAAAAATACCCTATAAGTTTTAAAAGATAAAAAAAACCTCAAATTACTAAAATACCCACTCTTTTCATATATCTCTCACCAACGTAAATAATTTTCTTCCTCTATCATCTTCTCTCTCTCAACCAGTCGCCGCCCTACCGCCATCAGCCTCCGTCATCTTCTCTCTCTCAACCAGTCGTCACTCCGCCGCTGTCACTCCTTCACCTTCTTCACAGCGCCACCGTCACTCCTTCATCTCTTTGTCCTTCTCGTCGCATTGAATTGTGTCCGGCGAGGGGAGGGGGACGCCGCTGCAAGAGGTCGGGGAGGTGAATTTGGATGCGAGATAGAATAAAATAGCAGTAGCGGTGCTACTTTCTCTCTCCGTCAGCATGCCCTCTCTCTCCCCGTCGCTTACACGTTTCCGATTCTCTCCGGCCAAACCCAAATCCCTTACATGTAAGTACTGCTTCTTTACTCCACCCCACAAAACAGAAAAAAACCGAGTCATGTGCTGAATACGTGACTTGAATTTCTTGATTTTTTTTTTTTTGCAGTTGAGTTTTATTTATTCATTTCTCTTTTCACCCCTTTACAAAACTGTGGTAGGTAATGAAAACTTATCTGTCTATTTTTATTACAAAGAATTTGAAGGAAAAATAGCTTCTGCACTAATCTTGTCTTGGTACATATTTGGAGTTGAGGTGATGAATTTGCCAGATTTTTGTATATGGTGGATTATTTTATTGTTTTGACTCTGCAATGATAGTTTAAATTGGAGAAATTGAGAATCTATTTATCTTTGAGATTTGAATGTGTGTTAGTTGTTGCTCTTATTTTGTTTATAGCTGCTCTATACTATTTGAGTCTTGTCAAAATGTTGTTAGTAACCAAAAGAAAAATGAAATTAGCAGTTGCATCTATGTCAATGAATGAAGATCCAATTCATGAATGGATTCTATCTGAAGGAAAGGCAACTAAAATAACCGGCACTCTTTCCGTTGGTGGTAGGGATGTGGGGCCCACGAGGAAGGAAGAAGCAAAATCCCCGAGATCTACGTTGCTACCTTGTCTGACGTCGTCGCTACCACCTGCTCCGATGAAGAAGATAGCTTAATTCAACTTTAATTTCATGCATGCTATTGTTGAAAGTTATTCGTGTATGATTTTCTACACCATGTCTTTTCTCATATGTTGTTTAGCATTTCATGTATGCTGATGCAGTTGTTCATGTATGTGTTTTTCATGTACGGTTCGACCACCATGTATGCTTCTATATGTTGTCATGTATGTATAAAAGATTTACTTGTAAGCATGTTAGTAGTTATTCATGCATATTTCATACTCATGTGTGGCACTTGTGTGTGTATATATCTCCTATTTCATGTATGGTATACTCGTGTATTTTTAGACATTTGTTAATCATGTATGCTACTCATGTATGACCAGCATACATGAGTAGCATACATAAAAACATTTCGTGTATGCTACTCATGTATGGTCATCATGTATGCTATTCATGTATGACCAGCATACATGAAACATTTCATGTATGCTACTGCTACTCATGTATGGTATTCATGTATGTAAGTCATCATGTATGCTATTCATGTATGACCAGCATACATGAAACATTTCGTGTATGCCACTCGTGTATGGTATTCATGTATGCCAGTCATCATGTATATTATTCATGTATGGTATTCATGTATGCAGGTCATCATGTATGCTATTCATGTATGACCAACATACATGAAATATTTTGTGTATGCTACTCATGTATGGTATTCATGTATGCTATTCATGTATGACCAGCATACATGAATAGCATACGTGAAAACATTTCATGAATGCTACTCATGTATGGTATTCATGTATGCTGCCGAAAAAAAGTCGTCGGAAGGTCGCCGGAAAAGTCACCGAAAAATTCTCGCCGGAGTTGACCACCGGTGTTGACCGTCGTCGCCTGAGTTGACTGTCCCCACCGGAAAAAATGGCGAAAATTGTTATTAGAAGTGAGAGATAAGATATGAACAAAAAAATTAGAATTAAAATTAAAAAAGAAATAGAAAAGAAGGAAAAGGGTATGCTAGTCATTTTACAGAATTTTGGGGTAGTTTTTATCTTTTCTTTATTGAGAGGTATTTTTTATCTTTTATTTTCAAAAATTGATATTTTAACATTTCACTCTTTTGTGATAACTCTACGACATATTCTCTCTATATTATCAACTTCTAAAATTAAATCATTGTTGTTGGTTCACATATATGTATGTATCTTATAATATCTCAAGTTCTAATTTTTTTAAATAAATATTGGAATTAAATGATAATACTATGTCGTAAATTAAAAATATTACTCCTTCTGTTCCGTTCAATGTGATCTGGTTTCCTGTTATAGAATGAATTAGGGTAGAATTTACTTTAAACTAAAAAACACTTTGTTAGCTCTCATTAATTAAAACACACTTTATTATATATCTAATTCCCTTATACCTAATTCACTTAACACTTTATGTACGGGATAGGGGGAGTAGATAGATATTTTATGACTGCACTTATCAAATTTATCACTTAACTAATTTACATGCAATGTTAATTCTATTATAATCGTCTTTTTGTCCTTCTCTTCTACTTACCTCAACCTTGATTCATTTCCCTCCATTTTCACCAAGCTGTACGAAACTTCCTAATTTCATTTTGAATAAACCTACGTAGTAGTTATATTATGGCTAGCCATAATTTAGTTCAAATAAGAGAAAAAATTAATTTATTTATAATTTTAAATTCTGAATGACTTCTAATAGTTTAAATATTCAGTTTATACAAATTTATTTTGATAGTATTTGAACTTTGAGAAATCTCGATATAGATAATAGAATGAATATAAAGCTTTTTGTTGACAAAATTGAAGTCAAGAATATAATAATAACATAAAATATATGTTTATACTTCTTAAAATAAATAAATAAATTATCTAATCGATTTATTTTCACATAATTCAAAGCTTGAATTATGGCTAGCCATATTATGGCTAAATGGCTATCCTTCAAATTTTTTTTAGAATCTAGTGCAACCAAACAAAAAAATTAACCAACATATATTTACAGGATCGAGTTGATGTTCCTAGCCTTTCTTTCTCTATAATTGGATAAAAACTGAAGTAAAGGGTAAAAATTCATGTTGGGCTAAAGATAGACCAATAATAATTAGTCCATGCTAGCTATAAATTACCCTTGTAGCTAGACTGTCATAATTCACAACAATAGGTATATTTGTTATAATGAATGTCTTGTACTCAAACAATATATATATGTACATGTGCATCCATTAATTATTACCTCTATTGTACCAGTCACATTATAATCATCTAATTAAAT
Source organism: Schizonepeta tenuifolia (assembly GCA_029490685.1). Lineage (NCBI taxonomy): Eukaryota > Viridiplantae > Streptophyta > Magnoliopsida > Lamiales > Lamiaceae > Schizonepeta > Schizonepeta tenuifolia. The sequence continues at coordinate 87,400,730 of CM055959.1, forward strand.
AAAATTAGAAATAAACTTGAATGCAATAATATCTAGTTCTAGCAATAACACTTAATAAAACTGATGAGTATATGGTAGGTTACAGCATACATGTGAGGAGAAGATTAGTTTATTAATTACATATACATAAATAGGGAGTAGTATACTGATTTACTTTAAAGTTGAGGAGTGATGAGAAGAGATGAGGTTGTTAACTTGTTATCTCTATATATAAAGTTTGAGGAGGTGGAGAATAGAATCTGCTTTAAGTACAGTCTGAACACAATGCAAAAAGAAAGGTGATATACCCCATTGATGCTCCTCTATTATTTCTTCTCTTATTATATTTTGAAACAAATATTCTTTTTTTTTTTTTTGCTCCTTTTAATACAAAGCTGATATATGCAGGGGGAATGTTCTCCATACTGCATACTTTCCTGATGGGCTCTGTATGTGTCTGTGTTTTTGGTGTTTGTAAGTATGCTATTGCTACACACACACATGCATGTGTATATGGAGAGAGAGAGAGAGAGAGAGAGAGAGAGAGAGAGAGAGAGAGAGAGCCCAAAATCCAATTGGTTTCAGGAGATCTCCAGGAAGGGGAGGGGGTGGTCCCTTTTCTTGATGCCAGAACCCCAAAATATGTCCTTTTTTGACCTGCATTGACTGTGTAAATTTATTCTCCACTAACCAACCAGAGAGCAAGAAATGGAGAGAGATAAGCTGTGTTGTGTTGTGGGGAGATTTAAGTTTTAAATTTTCTTCTCTCTTTTCTTGTTTTTGGGTGGGTGGTGGGAATGGGGTGGTCCATTTCCCATTCCTCTCTAAACTAAACTATAATGTTATGATGAATCAAATTGGGATCCCCAAAGCCCAGCAAAAGCAGCTATCATGTGATAACAAATCCTTTTTTTACTACTCATAGAATCCACATATCTCCCCATCCTACACCCCTGCCCATATACCCTATTCCTCTCTCTCTCTCTCTCTCTCTCTCTCTCTCTCTCTCTCTCTCTCTCATACACACACACACACATACACACAAGTAGTTACATATGGAAGGAAACACACATGTGTGTGTGTAAGTGTGTTTACCTAAAGCACTCCTCTATGCAGATGAAACCTACCCATGAGAAAAATGGTGTATATTTTTATCTTACATTCTGCAATCTCGAATATAAGTAATAAACATGCGTGTAGAAAACGAGACAACACATCTATGGTGAAGAAAAGAAATATGGAACACGCACACATAACACACACTAGCTAGTGTAATTAGTTAGGCCCACACTAGGCTCTATGCAGATGGACCTAAAAAACCCTAAGCACTCAACACTTTCCACAGATCCATCTGTTTCACTTTGCTATATACATTACCCTCGATAGTGACCACAACGCCTTTGCTCAATTATGTTCAAAACATGTCAATTTTTTCCTAACTTTTTAGGTCAATTATTTGTATATTTCTACAATCTTAGTAACAAATTATCTGCTCCCACATTGAAAACTAGCATGCATCCCAGATGAAATCTGTGACAAAATGTGGATTCTTGCAACTATTCAAAAACATTAAATTAAATAGAAAATGGTTTTAGTTTCTTGAAATCTGATTGGCCGTGTGGATTATGTACCTCAGCAAGATTTCTTCAAACTGTACCGTACTTCTTGATATCACATTGCTGCATCTACTAACTAAGATCAAAGTAAACTTGTACATGAATTAACCATATCTAGTTAATTACTGATCATCAACTCCAACGTTACAAAGAGCAACATTTATATATGAATAATTAAGTCGCCCTCTCAGAAATTAATTGTGACTTCACACTAAAAGCAGCTGCATTCATCAATCAAATAAAAAACTAAATAAATCTGTAAGTGGTCATCAATATAAGTTAATCAAGAATAAATTAGCTAATGGAACAGGTGGGTAGTGGGGTTCTATCAAATTGATGTAATCAATTAATTATTTGTATGGTATTGGTACCCAAAGAAAGATACTACAGAAACCACACACACACACACACACATGAATATACGTATATGTATAATGGGGGTGGGGGGAGGGGGAGTGGGTTGAAGTTGATTGGGCAATACATAGGTTGTAACTTTCATGTTGTCGGTTTATAGAGAGTTTGGATGCCTTCTTATCGGAATATGAGCTGCGAATAATTGCAACACTTTTGCTTCTCTTGTTCCACGTGAAAGCCTCATCTCTTACAGACAAAATCATGCTCTTAATTAATGTTGTACAAGTAATAATTATTACTACAACCTATCTAGCTACCAACTCTATTTCTTTTTTAATTTTTATCACTCATCGATCCAAAGTGAAAATATGTACGAAAACAACAGAATTCGTACTTGAGAAGAAAGGAATTAGAGAGATATGATAGTACGTACCTGGTAAGGAGGCGAGTATGTTAGAATTTGATCAAGATTAGGACAGGAGAGGAGAGGAGAGGAGAGAGAAAATTAATTAATTAGGAGAAAATAATAATTAAGGTAAAAGAAGAAGAACATGTATAAATATACGATATGTGGATATGCTTGGCTCCTCATACGCCATCCACGGAGGGCCATCGATTCTCCGGTGGGCTCTGCAGATGGCATACAGGGAGCCAGGCATATATACGTATACATACACACATATACATACGCACAACTATATATGAATTGAATATAATATGCAGCAACAACTGTGTGTTGTGTGTGTTTTCTTGGATTTCAAAACCAGCTCCATGCAGTGCAGAAAGTGAAAACTGATCAAAGGCCAAACAAAATGATGAAACAGTAGTGAAGGAGGAGAGAGAAATTTCTTAGGGTTGTTGGAGTGGCACACAAAACACAACGCACGCACACATATATATAAGCTTATCTACACATTAAAGTAAACAAAGAGGAATTAAAGAAGAGATCTGGAGTATCAAAATGGGTCCGAAATCGAAATAAAGATTGGTAAACAGATCAACCCCACAAAACCCTTTTTAACATCTTCTGAAAAAATGAAGCAAAAGTAAAAGAAAACCACACACACTACACACACACACTAACTAGACAGAGAGAAAGAGAGAAGAAGAGGAAGAAGAAATATGAGAGACAGCAGCCCTAATTAGAAATGGCAAAAAACAAACATGGCCAAATAAAACCAGTGGCTCAACACAAGAAAAGGGCGCTCCTAATTTCTTGTGGGGTTGTAATATTCAATCACAAAACTTGCCCACTAAATATAGACACACGTAGAATGGGTGGGTGGGTGGGTGGTGGGGGGTAGGGTAAGGTATGAAGATGAAGAATAGGGTTATGTTAGTGTCGACCCAATTTCCTAAGCTCACTCTTTTGTAGGTTTGAAATCTCCTTTTTCTGGGTCGTAAAGTAAAGTTTGCTTTTCTCTTCTGAATCTGCTTTGTCTCGGAGTGTTTGGACGACATGGATTCCTCATCTCTCTCTCTCTCTCTCTCTCTCTCTCTCTACTTTTTTTTTTTTTTTTAATTACAACAGATTTGGAAATAGATAAATAAACGATAAATAAAAAGTGGGATTGTGTACCATATATATTCACATTATTATTTTTGAATTTTTATTTATGAGAACGGAACATGGAAATGTTTTGTCTTAAGTTGGGTACGAGTTGAATTAAAATTAAATAGTTGGTTATGTCCTTTTTTCCCATTTTCATGTCTCCTTTCGATTTTGTTTTGTTCATCATTAGGGTTTCTTTATATCCATCTTGATTTTGTTCCCTTTTTTGTGTGTTGATATGTTGCCCTAAACACGCAGACTCACTAAATTTTACATAACACTATGTTTTATGGTTTGTAATAAAATATGCTATTTTGGTGTAACTGATTTATAACTGTACTTTGATTCACCTAACTAATCCGTTTTACATGGAAAGAGCAAAGACCAGATGGCATTTTGGTTTTTCAATTTCAATTTTTTTCTTCCTTGATGCTATTTCACATTTATTTCACTTGTCCCACTCATTTTCCAACCTATCTCTATTTTTCTCGTACTAAAATATACTTTAATTATTTAATTTCATAAATCCATGTCATGTGGATGCTACATGTGATCCATTGTTTTATTTTTTTTTTCTTGGCACAACATGTGGGTCCAGCAACCAAAAAAAAAAAAAGAATCTATATCTTCCACGATTTTTACAACTTATTAATGATCCGGCATTAATTTCAATATTTACATAACTTAATTTCTAATATATGGATGTACTTTTGAAAAATTATCCCGACAATATTCCAACAATTGCTTGTTTATGTGAAGTGTCCGAGTCTCATCTATATAAATATGCTAAAATATAGTTTTGGAAAAAAAACATCACTCCAAAAATATGTTCATTAATTCTATATAAGCATTAATTACTATTCAATTATTAATAATCATTCATTTAATATTTATGTAATAATTTATGTATTGACTAATTAATATTTCTACATTATATCATAATATAATTTTTTGAAATAATTGCAAATTTTAACACCATATTATAATTTTCATATAATTTTTTTATTGTTGCAAGTTAATTGTTGAACTTTTTTTTAAAATTATTTCACACCAAATTTGTATCCGACGAAAAATCATGTATGAAGTCTTTGTGCTCAAAAACGATAATTTAGCTACCGTGCAATTGCATGGGCACAATACTAATGTAGACATTATATAAAAAGAAAAATACCATTACTTCTCCCGTGATAGTAAAAAAGAAAATATTGATATAATAACTTACGTACGATCCATAAAAAGATTAAACATCAACGAAATAAAAAAAGTGTGAGGCTTCTTTGTTCGAGAAATAAGTAGGCAAGAAAAGGAGACGTCACCACGACCACAACAATAAAAGTGTATGGTAGTGACATAATCTCGGTGATACTACGAGAAATCTCATAAAATTTGTTATATATCTATTTCAATTTCAAAATGTAAAAAGAATTACGACCTCAAATGTCACTAGTTCTTGTGGCACGCATAATAATTACACATCACAAAATGTCACAATTTTATTTTACTAATATAATTATTGAAGAATTGTGAAATTTATAAATGTGATGAAAGGTTCGCGTTTAGATCATTATAGATGTGTATTCCACCAGAGTGTCTTCTACTTCTAATAATCCATGAACTAGATCCGAAACATTCTCAACGAGTCCATAAGAAGGGATCACTTCAAAATACCTGTCATTAATTGTAGTCTTCAAATTAAAATTTAAGGTCATGGATCAATCCCCACCAACTACATATAGCGAGAAGAAGATTGCAAATCCTTTCCAATCTATCATCAACTTCAAAAGGAACTCAAGCTTTAACGACGTTAAAATGAAGATATATACAATTGCAAAACGACGTTATTTGGAATATTTGGGTAAATATTTTCGGACTGAATTTGTCTTTATGAAGTAGGAGTACAAAATTTAAGCGTGAGACTCCAACAGTCTACATCAACCAACAACCATGCATTACTTTAATTATGATCGATTTTTTAAAATAAAAACGAAAAACTTGATAATCTACATGGTTCTTTTTTTTTTTTAATTAGGCCCACGACGTGTAAATAATGATAACATCACTATTTTTCATGTAGTCGAAACAAAGATAATAAGATTGAGCACTATGGAGAAACATAAAATCTAAAAAGAAAACTTAATCAAATATTTGACCAAGTTTCATTGTTATCATGGACCGTATTGATATCAATATTCACAACGAAGTTCCACAAGTGCTACACATAATGTGCGTGTGTGACCAAAAAATATGAAGACAAATATAATCGCTTTCATACAATAATTGTTTATATATATAGAGATTGATTCATATAAAAATCAATCCTGGTGTGAGAACGTGAAAACAAGCTTAAATTACTTTGTAATCATGTTTAAATTAATATATTATCATGCTTACTTATGTTCATGTCTTTTTATATAAACATTATATTGATATGATGTATGATTGTGACTATTTGAAGCATGAATATATATCGATTCAAGCATGATCTTATATAAGCACTAACATTTATATAAAAAGCATGAATTTTATTATGCATGACTACATATTAATTTAAGTATGTTCTCACGTTCTCACATCAGAAAATATTTTTATACTAACTCATATATATATATATATATATATATATATATATAGGATTGAGATCAAATAGAAATGGATTCATATGTTTTAAATAGAAATAAATCTGAAACATTCATTTAGATAAATTAACGGCCTAGATTAATGGATGTATGAAAGTATTATTTTCAACTAAATAAATATATAAAGGGTATTCGGGTAAACTTCCTAAAAAATGTAACAGATTTAATCCTCAATTAGTGGGATTTACTCTATCTCTCTAACTATCTCTCATACGTGCATTTGTTTTTCCTTTTTTGGTTTTATTTCACTGTTTTTATTATATTTAATTAATTGATTATTGCTATCATGATGTAATTTTTTATTCTTATTCATGGCTTTTTTTTTTGGTACATTTCATTGTTTTCTATTAGAGTTTTATTATTGTGTTTATATATAATCATTGTTTTTTACGGTATAATTCATTGTTTTTTTGTGTGTTTATTGTTTTTTAATTATAAGTCATTGTTTTTCTTGGTATAATACATTGTTTTTTTCAGTGTAGTTTATTGCTTTGAAAATATGAGCATTTTATATTTTGGAATGTCTCATTATTATTTAGGGTAATGATATTCGGCCACACTGTGGCCAGCCACACGAGCTAAAAATGGTAATATATGTTTTTAAAATGGAAATATACCCTAATTGGAAAGCATAAACCCTAAAGGGGAAATATGATTATTTCCATTTTTATAGTCAACTTTCTTTTTTTTACGCGTGTGGCTGGCCACAGTGTGGCCGGATATCTTTATTCTATTATTTATTACTAAATTTTCACATTTTCTGTCATAATTTATTGTTTTTTTGTTATAGTTTTGTAATTACTTTTTTTTTCGGTATAATCATTGCTTTTTTTGGTATAATTTTTTGTTTTTTTATATCACAGTTCATTTTTTTTAATCATAATAATAGCATATACATATGCTATGAAAGAATAAATGTGTGTTCGTATTTATTTTAATTGGAATTCCATTTTCCTAAAAACAAATTAAATCTCATAACGCCGCAGATAAAATAAAAAATAAAAAAAAATAAAAAAAAAAAAAGCCGTAATGGACTTTTTCAAGTTTTGAACACAACTAAATCTTTGAAAGATTCGTATTTGATGGATTGTTACACTAAAGCCCTCTCTAACACTAAATATGATAATCTATTTATTAATCTCAAATTCTTACCACCCTTCAAATCTTTTAAATCTATGGTCCATATTATTTCTTGTTAATACATAATGATACTTTTCTATTATAACCATCTAATATATATATATATAGATAGATAGATATGGGAGAGAGATCATGTAAGAATGATCCTTATCCTAAGAAATGAGAATAAATCTCCGTCATAGATTTATGGGTGATGGATGATCAGATTTGACCGGGTCAAAGCGGGTCAAGCTTGGGTCAACCGGGTCAAACCTGATCAACCCGTTAACTTTTTTCGATTTTTTTTTACTATCAGGTCATATGCACAACAACATATATTAATATGCACCACACTTTATAATGAGATGCACCACTAAGTGTGTTGCGATGCACCAGATTTTAATTTCAGTTTTTTTCGGTTTTTTCGGGTTTCTTTCGACATTTTTTTTTTTTTTTTTTAACGGTCAGGTCATATGCACCACATCGTGTATTTATATGCACCACATTGTATAATGGAGCTAGAGGCTTTTTCAGGACACTTAAATAGAGGGTAGTGCACATTCAGGACACCTCATAGCGGGCCTACGATTTTAGGACACTAAACAATTAGTAAGCCCTCCGTAGGACTATCTTTAGCCCGAACGGGCTAAATCGCACGTGTTGCGCACGTGATGGCCCGAATGCCACATATCTCCCACATGGCTGCCACATGTATACCACCTCACCCTCCACTAACCTCTCTCTCGCCCCACCCGCCCCACCCACTCTATTAAAACCCACAGCAGCTGCCATTAATCAGATCTGTTTTGTTTTTCTCCCCCAACTCCTCCAGCTTCGAACATCATGCAAGGAAACTTGAATGTTTTTTTATCTCTGCCAAGTCCCGCAACGAGCCTTGCTTCGAACATCATGGAAGGATACGAATCCGGGGCGGAGGTTTCTTTGTTGCCCGGTAAGAATTATTTTGTAAATCAAAATCTCATTTTTTTTCGTGTTTATCACTATCACTATCAATATGTTGTTTATATCTTAGTAGAAGTAATAAATTGAGCTAAAGATAATTTCTTGCTCTCTATTTCGAACTTCTCGCACCATGTTTTATTTTTATTTTTTTTAGAATTCCAAATGCTCATTTTTTGATTGGTACGATCCTCCAATGTGTGCCCGTTCAATGCAAATTATTTCGGGATTGTTGAGGAGGATTAACGCTGCAGATGCTGAGATCCTGGATTTGAAGAAGGCAAAGAGAAGGCTGCAGTAGTTTTTTCTAGTACCCTGCTTTCTAGTGTTGTTGAAGGCTATGATGGGTTAGGATTGAATAGTTTGAAGATTAACTATGTAGTGATTAACTATTAGTGAAGAAGGCTTTGTGTCATGATTAACTATTAGTGTTTAACTATTTCCTTGTTAGTAAGTACTCATCTGAACACTTTGTGGATTATGTAATGATTAAGAGATTGTGGATTGTTAACTATGTTATTTTTGTTGAAGCCTAATTAATGAAGCTTTGTTATTGTTGTTGTTGTTTATGCCTCTGCTTTACATCTAAATTCTTTGGGTACTAGTTTTATAAAAGTGAGCAGCAAACACAAATGGAAAAAGTATACGTTTCAAAAGAAGAACAAGACATATAAAGTCATATCATAATCACATTCAAACATTTATCCAAAAATAATATCATCATCACATTCAAAAGTACCAAATGATATGTATGTTTACTGCACAAAAAAGGGCAGATGAAGAAGTCATAGCTTCATCAATAATTGTTTGCTGCCACTTACAAAAACAAAAAAACTGCACAAAAAGGGCAGACGAAGAAGTCATAGCTTCATTAATAATTGTTTGCTGCCACTTACAAAAACAAAAAAAACTAATGAAGAGAAGAAATTCAATTGTTCCTTGCAAAGATGTCAGAGATGCTAAGGAATTTCTTCTGACTCTCCAAAATAAGTGGACCCTGTTTTCCAAATTTGCCTTCATAAAGTTGCTCCAACATAGATGGTCCAGGAATTGGAGCAGGTCTAGATTGGGATGCCTATGTAGGTATTTGTGTTGGTTGTTCTTCCTCTGCTTCATCAACTGGAATATTAGTGGAGGGTGGTAAAATTGAAGGACCTTTGCTACCACATGATGAAGCACCATCATTTCCCCTTTGCCTTCACCTCCACATATGCTGCATTTCATTGGGCCCCGTGTTCTTTTCAAAGTGACCTTCCCCTTCTTTTCCTTCTCATCTTTCTCATCTGGTTTTTTCCTCCTTGCATAAGCCTGCTTACCTTTTCCTTTCTCCATGTGTGGAGGCAATGGAGGAATATACGGACTCTCACCCCACAAAGCTGCACCATTCACACCCTTTATGGTTTCTGCATAAGCTTTCTTAAATCTCTCAATTGTGTAACACTCATGTACAAAATCATCTCTCTTCAGTTTTTGATGGTTTAATGCACAAATCACATGTTTGCAAGGAATTCCGCTGAGTTACCAAGCTCTACATGCACAAGTCTTCTTCTCTAACTCAACTACAAACTAATCTCCATTCACACATCGAATCTCATAGTGAGTGTTACTCCCTTTAATTGGGATGCATTCATGGACCTTGGCAGCATTGCCTTCCAAGAGCCTCTTAATCCTGGGACAAATTCCCCCTTTCCATCTCATACTTGCTAAGTCGCTATTTTTCTGAAATCTTTTCATTAACCACTCTCTTATCCACTCCAACATGGTGAGGATAGTCATTTCTCTAGCATCTAGGATAGTAGAATTGAATACTTCACAGGCATTGTTCTAAAGCTTATCACATTTAGATTACTCAGAAAAGTGAGACTTACTCCATTGTTGAGGTGGCTTCGAATCCAACCATTCTCATGCAGCTTGTGAGATGGCTTTCATCTTTGCCATCCTCTTCTTCCACACTCCACAGTTATTGCCTCTGCACAACTCCACAAAGCATCCTTGAATCTCTGTCCTTTAAAACCTGCAAGCTTAAAATTTTCATGCAAATGCCTAACACAAAACCTGTGCTCAGCATTGGGAAATACCTCACCCATGGCTTGTATCAACCCTTTCTGTTTGTCACTCAAGAAAGTGTACAAGCTATCATCAGTCATCTCCAAATCTTGTTTCAATACTAATAATAACCACTCCCAAATTTCCCTTATTTCTGCTCTAACCACAGCCCAAGCTATTGGGTATATACCATTATTACCATCCACCCCAACAGCTGAAAGTAAAACACCCTTATAAGTTGTCTTCAAGTGACAACCATCTATCCCAACCACAGGCCTACAACCTAGTTTGAATCCATTTTTAACTGCATCAAGACACACATAGATTTTGTCAAATCTAGAATCACCATTCTCATCAGGTTGAACCCTGATAATAATTGTGGAACCAGGATTAGTCCTTCTTAATTCTTCTGAATACTCCCACAGTTTGGAATATTATTGTTCAGAATCACCCTTCAATCTTTTCAAAGCCCTTTTCTTAGCTCTAAATGCCTGCTCTCTTGTTATCTCCACTCCAAGATCTTTCATTGCATCAGCTCTAAAAGTTGAGACTGCTCTGCCCCTATCCACTACAAAGTCATCTATGTACTTATCAGCTAACCATCCAGGTGTCATATTCCTAACATGAAAAGTAGTATCACATTTGTGTTTGGGTAGATACTCCCTAATCTGATAAGTTTCCTCATCCTTTACTTTGCTCAAGTGACATCTCTAGTCACAATTTCCAGCTTCACATTTGGCATATACTCTTGTAGGTGCATTCTTTGAGTAGTACAAAGATCTGTTTGTTCTAATTGCATGAGACCGCACAACCTTTTTGAATTGCTCCCTGGGTTGAAATATCATGCCAAGTGCAAACTCTGGTTCAAAAATAGTAGCAGCATTGAATATAGGTGATGGCCTCTCATACTCTCCATCAGAGTCCTTGCTTTCATCAAACTTAGTCACCACCACATCATCATCTGATTCACTCTGCTCACCCTGCTCATCATCTGATTCATCATGTGAATCATCATCTTCATATTCTTCAGATTCAGGCTCCTCTTCCACACTGTAGTCTCTGTCACTGTCACTATAAGTCTCAACCTCATCACCCAATGCAGTTCCAGATGACCCCTCTCCCTCCCTAGAATTAGGGAGCTCAAATGGTACATATTCAGATCCAAGACCCTTCATTTTTTCAGTCAACACAACCTCACTTTCTTCAGAATGTTGTGTAAAATTATCAGCAACTTCATCTATCAAAACATCTAAATCCTCTACATCTTGCTCACAGTCAGGCCTTGTAGATTGAGACCTTGTACATTTTCCACACCATAAAACACTACTTTTCTTGCCCCCAATGCACTTAAACAAACCTCTCTAACTTCATCATCATTAGACAGAAGCTTAAACTCGTCATCATTCAAAACATAGAGCCTCATATCCCCATTAATGAATAACCATTCATCTAAACTTTGTTTTATAGATCTTAAGGTTATCTACCTAGCAACAACCTTATCCAATATCATTCTATCACCACCAATATACTTAGCCTTAGGAGTTAAAGCTAGCTTGGCATTGTAATGAAACACCACTAACAAATACGTATTTGCCGGTTCTACAACCAAAGAATAAAAAAAACAAATAAGCCCTAAAAAATAAAAGCAGTACTTTCCCCAACAAAGCATAAACAGCTGCACATTTTCATGGCCTACAAACCCTACAATAAAAAATATAGATAAAAAACGAGCAAAAGACACCACTTTCATTAAATAAACACAATGGACCACACCCAAATTCATTACAATATTGAATACTCCAATTGACCAAATATCGACAACCACCAACCATAAAATAAAGATCATTCTTCAAGTATTCCACTCCCATATTCGGGACCACCAACATATGGGACCTCAATAACACAAGATAAAATAGAGAGAGATAGTTACTTACTATCGAATGGAGGAGGTCGGTTGAGATTCCGCTTTTCCCACACCGTCACCATCCTCGCGTTTCACTTTCACGACCGGATTTTAGCAAAGTCTTCACCGTTGCTCAGATTTCAGCTTAATGGTTTGGGATTTTTCCGGGTTAATGCGAGAAGAAATGAGAGAAATTAGGGATTAGAAATTTACCCCGTAGTGATAGAGAGAGAGGGGTTGAGGAGTGTGAAGTGGAGGGGTTAGTGGAGGGTGAGGTGGCATACATGTGGCAGCCATGTGGGAGATATGTGGCATTCGGCCCATCACGTGCGCAACACGTGCGATTTAGGCCGTTCGGGCCAAAAATAGTCCTACGGAGGGCTTACTAATTGTTTAGTGTCCTCAAATCGTAGGCCCGCAATGAGGTGTCCTGAATGTGCACTACCCCCTATTTAAGTGTCCTCAAAAAGCCTCTAACTCTTGTATAATAAGATGCACCACTAAGTGTATTGAGATGTACCAGATTTTGATTTTTGATTTTTTTTAAAGTGCGGTGCATCTTCATACACTATGTGGTGCATCTCGTTTAACGTTGTAGTGCATCTCATTACACGTTGTGGTGCATATGATCTGACCTAAAAATAAACCGGAAAAAAAAACGGAAACAAAAAAAATCGAAATTAAAATCTGGTGCATCTCAATACACTTAGTAGTGCATTTCATTACACATTGTAGTGCATATAAATACACGTTCTGGTGCATATGGTGTGACCGTAAAAAAATGAAAAAGTAAGTCAACGGGTGATCCGATTTTACCAGGATTGACCAGTGTCAGATTTTGACCGTCCATATAGACCGTCCATATAAATGTAATGATCAATGGTGGAGAGTAATTCCTATTTCTTGTCTTTTCACTAGAACTACTTCCTATATATATATATATATATAGAATTATATATATACATCCAGTAAGCAGTAAATATTTGAAATGAAGGCGAGTATTTTTTTTACCTTAGTGGGGAAATTAATTTAGAATGATGGAATTGTAATTTGTAAGTATATGGCACGGTCATATTGCCTCATATGTGCATGGCAACTATAACACGTCTAACCTTATTTGATGTTCCTTTGAATGGTCAATATCTTATGAGAATCTTTTTGCTGTCAATAATAAAAATTTCACCAATCTAATGTTAGGGTTGACATCAATTACACCTAGCTACCCCACTTACTGTGTGTACAAATTAATATCATAAAATTAATATCATGTATATGCTCTATCCAACCTTGGCCTTATTTGTTTAGTTTCCACTCATTAATATCTTTAATAAAATAAAGTACCTCGTAAGTATAATACTTATATAAAGTTTCGGTCTTTCAAAATGACATATCTTTGTATATACAGCATATATCAATTCGCCAAACATTTAATAGCGTGACATTAGCATTATTTAATAAAGCTTATATGTTAAATTCTTTCATATTTATTTTGTTTATTTTTTTAAATTACCCACTCAGTATATAATCTCATTGAGCTTAGAAAATTATTTAGAAAAAACTAAATACTCAATGATAGATATATTATTAAAATTTAAATAATCCTTGTCAATAGAATGAAAAATGTTCATTAGATACAAGTCTGGAATATTCAAAAGAAAAGAACGACAACATAAATTGTTCATTGATGAGACGGTTCTGCTCCAAGTTTTGTTGCTCTACAATAATTTGAATGCGCCAAAATTGAAGAAGCTGGCACAAAAAAGTTCAACAGAGGAATGAGATAAATAAATTCAGAAACTGTATATACATAAATACTACACTATCCGATCAGGAAAAATGGATCACATTTTTTTAAACATAGATTCTAAGAAATGTTTGATAGATATTTGCTGAGTAGAGCCACCATATATTTTCAAATTATTGTGAGGTATAAAATACAAAAGAACAGATGAGATCATATCAAAAAATCATGGACAAGTGTGTGGACGGAGATAGTAATATAATAATATGGTGACATAATTTGACATGTACACTCTTATTAGAATTTCTTGATAATTATACCAATGACTAAAAGAGAAGTGTTATAAACTTTTTGACATATATATGTGTGTGTGTAACAAAATTCATTGATCACATATGCATCTATTTTCTACATATCAAAAAGTAACTAATTTTTGTTTCATGTAACTAATTACACCATCACATTCCACTAAATTTTGTAACAATACATAATAACATAATAACTACCTCATACAGTATGCTACAATGTCATTCTAATGACTTAATTTTTCAAATTAAAATGTATAGTAAAAATTAATGTTACTACAGAAACATTATATAATAATGATGAGACAATAATTTAATTAAGTCAAGGAAAAATATTGATAACAGGCAGACCAATAAAAAATTCGATTCATTATTGCAGGCGATTAAGAGAGTGCTTTTAAGAATCATCCAACAATCCCATAGTGTGTCTTTTCATATATAATTAGTCATGATTATGGAACAACTAATTGTACATAACTTGTGCTTTAAGTGAAATAATTATGCGATCAACTAATAATTTGTTCTGATTCGAAGATAAAACATCAACTTTAAGAAAGTTGGGAGCGTTGTTCAAGTTAATATTTTGTTTGTATTTAGAGGACTTTATCATAATTTTTAAAATATTTCTTTTCTGTTATATTTAGATCCCTTTAAAAGAAAATAATGCAGTTGAAATATATTTATGAACTCTTTAGATAATTAATAAATTATTTTGTGTACTTTCGACTCTAAAAGAATCCAAAGAATTACTGTTAAATCAAAGGTGGAAATCAAGAAAATTATGGGTCAAATCACGACTTTTACATTCTTATTGTTCGTTGAATAATTGTCATAAAGGAAAAATAAAAAAGTAAAAGAAAGTAGATATAACTTCAGGTGGCCAAAAGAACCAAAACCACAGGAATAAAATCAAAATTGACGATTGGCCATAATTGGAGCTACCGGTTCGAGTACGAAATCGAGAACTGTGTTGATGGTGGTTCGGTTTCCGATTCCGGACTCGTTCAGAACCGCTGATTCCTTTTTTTTTTTTTTTCTTTACCCATTTATCCATATTTATATTACAATTTGTATTAATTTTACCTAAATATTACATTGGAAAGTATTATACAGCTAAACAAGAAAAACATAATAATCGGAATCCCCGATAATGCGTTTCCAATTTACAACTGCATAAACCGAGAAATCGAACTGAATCGGAACCGACGGTTTCTATTTGACCAAGATAGAATTGATATCTGCCGGTTGACTCCCATTGCAGAACTGAATCAAACCGGACCGTGATCACCTCTAGATATATCCTTTAAGTGGAAACAACATGATATCTATTTTAAGAAGATAATTTACTTTTAATTTGTATGAATAAAAATCAAGCCAGCTCACCATAGTGATGCTTCAATTATGTGACATGAAAGTGGAGCGGTCTTTTGATTAGATTTATCTAGTAATTTGAAGTACAATAATTTTAGATTCAAATTTTGAAATAGCCATAATGGTCATTAAAACATAAATTTTGGTCCACCTTCTTAAAAAATATAAATTTTAACTATTTTTTTATTTTGGGCTAAAAATATCCTTAATGAAATACAGAGCGGGTCGGGTCTGACGCGGGCGGGCGTGAGTCGATTCGGGCCGGGTATCAAGCATCTTTTACATCTGGTATAAATTTACTCTTATTAGTGCCAATTGTTCTTATACATCTAGTACAAATTTAGTCTTATTAATGCCAACTGTTCCAGATTTGTTACAATTGAGAGAAATTATCTAATTAGTTCCAGATGTTTCAAGTTATGACGTGGTACTATTAGGACAAATATTCTAATTTGTTCCAAATTTTGACTTGTTTCACTATGGCATAATTGACAAACGAACTACACCAACAATTAAAAAAAAAACTTGAATCAGTTTGATAGCGATGCAATAGCTTGTAGAAATGCTACACAATGAAAAGAAAAAGAAAAAAAAACGAAACAAAACAAGTAATTTAGGAACTCATCACTGAACAATCATCCCCTCAATCAAAATACGTGTTGAAAAATACGGAATTTTGTATGACAGTGAGAGGAGGATTTAAATAATATTGAAGGAGGAGAGTAATTTATTGCGTGTGGACGTGTGTGTATGTGTAAGAGAGAAGTATGGGAGAGAGAACTAGGTAACTCAATTTCTTTACTAAATTTCTCTCTTAATTTCTCTCCAATTTAATAACAAAGGCAATACACATATTTATAAAATTTACTATATCGGTTGTGTAGCAACCGACTTCAACTTTATGGCTACAAATTGTTGGTCTAGAGAATTCTCCATTCATCACCATATTACACACGTGCACTTCTAGTTTTCTATAGGTTCTTCTATTTTTCTTTCCCTGTATTTCTAATTCTTAATTCTTATTTTTAGATTCTTCTCTTTTCCTTAATATTTTTATACAAAATATCTTTTATCTAATTTTCAAATCAAGTTTACTTCCAACAATACGTTGTGGATTATCAAAGCATATTCAGTAATTTCTCAACTTAATTCGACAAGCACACCATAGAAGTCAATGTTACAACAACGATTGTCGTCTCCTTCTCCGCCGCTATCTTGATTCCACATCTGTCCAAAACTGTCGTTTGTGCCCTTGCCCACTGCACCTCCACCTCCGCCTCCAACACCACCGACAATGCTCATCTACCTACGAATCCCTCCTTTGTACTACCCTCAACGGCGGCGTCCGCACCGTCTTCATCGACGAGAACCCCTATTACGCCGCCTACTTCGAGGAGAAGTACCTAGATATTGACGAGTACAAGGTCCACTACTCGACGCGACTGAGAGACATGCCGGAGCTAATCGCGGCGGCAAAGAAGGCGGCGAATAAGTGTCGGTCGGTGTTGAACTTGTTCTTCTCGGAGTGCCGCCTAGGGCTGAGCGATCTGCCCAATCAGTTGTACGAGGTGGATTGGGACGTGATATATGTGGATCTGCACGGTGGCAGCGGCAGCGGTTGAGGAAGAGGAGGAAAATCGGAGAAGAAAGAGACAAGTAGAGAGAGTGAGAGGTGACTCGTGTGCAGAGAAGAGAGAGAAACTAGAGAGAGGGAGAGAGAGAGATGGTGGATTTGAGAATAGTTGAAACGGGGCGGCATTAAGGCATAAGATCCAGGTCAAGAATTGGATTCGGTTATTAAGGGTAGTTAGGTCCATATTTAAAAGAATGGCTGGAATTTATATTTATGAAGAATGTAAGCTAAAATTTATATTTTATTATTCATTATAACTATATCACATGATATCCTCGTAATTTTATCGACACAAAATCCCATTTGGTGGTCTCCTTAGTCATTCCATGTATCTTTATCATTTCTGATATATTTTTATATTTATCTTCAATTTTAATCTCTAGTGAATTAGTTAAATTTTATGATTATCAATTGAGACCATTAATTCAGTTTAAGGTTTATAATTATTTTTAGTATTTACTCCCTTTGTTTTTTTATATAAATGTCTCCAGCCATCAAAACACACAAATCAAGGAAATTGATATATTAGTACTATTTTCATCTATAGTTATTGCCTTGAAAACTTAGAAAATAATTAACATTTACTCCCTCTGTCCCGTTCAATGAGTCTCATTTTGCCACCACTCAGTAAGTCTCATTTCCTTATTTGACAAAGATTAATACACTAAAACCCACTTTATGTCACACTCAAACATGAATACTTTATTGTATAGTATTTTCCACTTAACTCACTTTAACATAACAATAAAATATTACTTTAATCGCACTTTTTATCATCTAACTCTTTTTTTCTTAATCTCCGTGCCCATCCCAAATACTCCCTCCGTACGCGAAAAAATGCCCTACTTACCCCTTTTAAAGTGTACACCAAAAAATGTCTCATTCCACTTTATGGACTTATACACCCTAAAGAATCTCATCTATTTACACCCATTGCCATCACTTTTACTGCTGCATTTTAATTACCCATTTTTAATTAATTACTTAATCCTACTCTAATGGTCCACTAATTACCCCCATATCCCAGCCCAAAAATACCCACTACTCGGCATATTCATTTCATCCTCAAACCCTAAATCTATCCGCCTCCCTCCCCCTTCATTCCATCTGCATCTTCGACATTCACCAAAATTTGAGGCCGAATCCCCTGTCTCTGAAAGCATTCTCTCTGAAATCCCCTCCGATAGCTCAGTTTCCTGAGGGATACATTCCCGCCTACTCGCCGGAGGAACCTCCGACCCCGATCGCAACCCACTTTTCACCGATCCCTACCTATAGTTGGGAGTTCAACGGCCCTGGTACGATGGTGCCGGAGACTGAATTCACGATACTTCCATCTGCATCTGAGGTTGGATCCTCTGGTATCTCTGAATTCCATGGGAAATCTGAGAGCTTAGGGCCGGATTCAGAGGGATATTACCCACTCAGTGATGATTCACTCGAATCTATTAGTATGGTGCCGGCGACACCGATTACTCCGATCGGCGCAGATCCTGACTGCTATTTGCAGTCCGACGTGGAGCGAGATTACTTTAATGTAGTCTATGAGGTGTTCAAGCTTCAATCTTCTTCATCAATCGCTGACTATGAAGCATGGGCGGCGACCAACGCTGTCACTGTTGCCGATGACGAGTCCCCTGTCTCTGAGGACTTGCACTTGAGCAGTGATCCCAAAATTTGGCGCCTGCAAGTCCTAGGGATGTTCTTCCCTAGTGTACTAACTCTTCTATAATCAGGTGATTTCGTTCTTGGGCTTCTGCTGCTTGTAATTCTGATTTTGAACGGATTCTACATTTGATATTGTGGGGGATGGCTGGTGATGCCTTTATTGTGCCATATTTTGTCTGATTTATGCCTCTAATATTGTGGGGGATGGCTGGTGATGCCTCTACTGTGCCATATGTGCTCTGATTTATGCCTAGTGTTGCAATGTTGTGATCTGATTATGAACTGATACTACACTAGTTGCCTAGTTGCCTATTTGCATCAAATTTGGCCTATGTGCATCTTATTATTCTGATTAGAAACTGATACTACATCTGCCTAAATTTGGCCTATGTGCATCCTATTATACTGATTAGGAACTGATACTACATCTGATTTGATTGGATGATCATATCCTATGAATGCCACCACTAGGATATTTGACCTAGTTTTGGAGGTTGCAATAGGATAGGCAATGAGTTAATGATGCAAAAAAACACTTCATTTCATACATGGCTGAGACTACAATGATTCACAAAACTGATTTACATTCCAAACATGGCAAAAACTGATTTATGATGTTTGTCCCTGTAAACCATACCAAAAAAAAGATCCCTTCCCAGGTCCTAGTTGCCTATTTGCATATTTTGCAGTCCCTCCACTAGTTCTTCAGTCTGCTCAATTCCATGCAGCTTCAAGTACTCCCAACTGTCCCTCACAAGCTCTTCCTCAACTTCAAGGCATTGTGGCAGTATGCCAAGCCTTTGAAGTCTGTCCTGCCCATGTGTGGGATTTTGTAGTTATTATTGCCCCTGCACTTAGTGTCTGGAGAATTAGATGGTTGGCATACAAGCTGGATGTTGAATCCATCAGCTTGTGTTGCTGCTCTGAATTCTGGATCCATGTTAACTATATGCGGTTTTGCATTGTCTTGTTGTATGATGATATGTTTGCTTGCTCCTTCTGACCACTTTGCCTTGATGATTGGTATCATCTGTAGCAGTGAATGTTTTGATCTCATGAACTGATACTAAATGATGAATCTACTTGATTCTAATAGTGAAAAAAACAGAGGGATAAATTTGAGTGAAAAAACTGACCTGTTGCAGAAAGATTTGCTTCATTATTGGCTTAGTGATTGCCTGGATTGGCTTGGTTTCCATGGTTCCTTTGTCTCTGTTCTTGCTGTTTCTTTGAGCTGGCTCTTGATAAGTGAATGGAATGATGGCAAACTTGCCATAAAAAATGACTTCATCTGTGCTTTCAATAATTGGTCTAGAAACTATACACATGAACATCATTTTCTCAATGAATTTTTTGGATTTGCATGTTCTATGTGGCTCAGTTTCACCATTTGCTAGGTAATATCTTTCATTTGTCTTTGTCAAATTGAACCATTTCTCATCTATATGTATAGTGTTATACATGGGCTTAAACTGTATCTTTCCATCTTCTATGGCACCACTTAGTTGATTCAGGCTAAATTTCAGCCTTTGCAGCATGTTTAGAGGAGTTAGGAAGGGTTTAATAGCATTGGTATGAGGTCGTACCTTTTTCTCTTTCAACCAGACCTGTACCAAGCCTTTGCTGACCCCCATATTACATGCAAGCTTTCTTATACTTGATCTCTGCAAAACTGACAGACCTTTGAGCTTTTCTTCATCAATCTGTTTTTTGTCTCTATGAACTGATCCCTTCTTCATGGATACTACATTTACAGGTCTTCCCAAGGCCTTTTGAGCAGCTGCTTCTTTCCAGACCCACCACACTGTCTTGGGATCTACATTGAAGATCTCTGCAACTTGTTTTTTGGCACCATAGTGAAGACTGGAGTTGCTGCTGTTTTGGAGCAGCCATTGTGCTAAGTTGTTGCGTTGAAAATCAGTGAGATTTGGCTTTCTTTGGCCCACTGCCATTACTTCGATTTTTTGTGCTTTTGTTGAAGTGAAAAACTGGGTAGTTTGAGCTATAAATGTTGTATTTATAGCTGTTAAAATGGTCATGATTTAACTTTATTTCCCTCCTAAATTTTTGGTCATATCCATTGTTTTTGTGGGAAATTTGAATGTAAAGTGAATTCTACTTTTGGCACCAAAACAGGATTTCTTATTTTAATGTATGTTACTACTGTTTCTCATCAGATTTTTAATTGTGAGGAGTTTCTACTGTTTTTTTGAATTTTTATTGTTCATTTATTTATTCATTGTCATGTTATTGAATTTGTGATGCAAAAATTTACAAATATCTATAAAAACCATACAACAAAAAAATTAAGCAATGAAAACTACTCACAGTGTTCGAAAAACGAAAAAAAAAAATACAGCAATAAAAAGAAAACTAGATTAAAAAACAAACAAAAAAAAGCAATGAAAAAAAAACAGAAACGATTAAAAAAAATTGAAAAAGGTGGCAGCCTTAATAGAGGTGGGGGGTGGGTAGCATAACGTCATTAAGAATAAATTAGCACTACCCCTACAAGTCTTTTTACCCCACTCAAAACAACTTTACCCACTTTTCTTAATCTGTGTGCCCAGCCGTCATTGAGGCATTTTTTCGCGTAGGAGGGAGTAGGACTTATTGAACGGGACGGAGGGAGTGTATTACTTAGGTAAAATAGAAAATTTTGCATCATTTTTATCAAAATTTATGAAGTGGGACTCTTAATAAAAAAACAAATCAAATTTTATCATAGAACACTTAATAAAAAACAAAGGGAGTATTTGGCAAATGTTGATTTTTCAAAAATTGATTATACTAATAATTTCTCAAGTTTTAAGTTTTACAATAAATGTACTACTCCTTCCGTCTCGTTATTCTTGACTTACTTTTTATTTTGGGTGTTACACTCTACTTGTCTCACTTTCCATTTAAGAAAATAATTAAGAAATTACTTTATTCACTTTATATCACTTGAAAACCACTTTATATCACTTTATGTCACTTTAAATATACTTTATATCACTTTATCAATTAAAAAATATTTTATATCACTTTATTAACTACAATAAACACACCCTTTATATCTAATCTTTTTTTTCTTAATTTTAATGCTCGTCTCAAATGAGACAAGTAGAAAGGAACGGAGGGAGTAGTATTTTCTCTGTATTAGTAATAAAATACTAAATTTTATACTAGTATTAAAATAACGAGGGTTTAGAGGATACCGAATGAGACCACGACCACCACATTAACTATTTTGAAATCATGTCGGGACTTTGAAGTCTTTCCTTCTGGCGTCCTATAATTTCCCATCGAGCAATATCACCAAAAATAAATCTATACCTAATTTTTATTTTTATAGAAGAGAAGCTGAGCTTCTACGTACCCATCACCATCATCACAAATTAATAATGTACTTGTCCGGACATGCCAGGTAAGGAAAGGGAAGTCCATTTTGGTCAAATTTATTATTATTATTATTATTATTATTATTATTATTATTATTATTATTATTATTATTATTATTATTATTATTATTATGTTTGAACAAAAATTTATTTTAATTTTTTTCCAACCGTTATTCCTAAAACTGCTCCTTTCTGCTACGTACCCCACGTATTTTGTTATAAATTAATAATATTTTTTAGCCCTAATTGATAATAATTGACTAAAAAAATATAGAATTAAGTTAACCTTAAATAAAAATAAAAATTAGAAACTAAAAGCCTAAAAATAAATATTTTGAAACTAATGTTATAGGAAAACACTACATATAGTGTCTAGTGAAACCAAAAGAAGTGTCATAAACTAATTATTACAGTATATCTTTACGTGTAACAAAATTTAGTGACATTTTATTAAAATTAGTCTTTAAATTGTTAGAATCAGTGTACCCTTTCTAAAATAATTAAAAAGAAAATCTAACAACTGGAATAGAAATAGAAAGATCATAAAAATTACAAATAAAATAAAATAACAAAAAGGAAGTGATTGTGATAGTCGAATCAAATAAATCCTTTTACCCGCAAGACAAATATCATTCCGATCGTACTCTTAAATTAGCGATTCGTGTCCAAATGTAAAACCATTTTGTCTTCAAAGTAGCAACACTGCAAACTAATCGAGCTTCGACGAACTGAATGTTGGACAAAGAATTGAGCTTCTACTATTCACATTTTCGTGTATGAAAGGTTCGCAAATTTTCTAGTGTGTCCAAAACATGTAAAATGCCTCCTATTTATAGGCATATTAACCACATAAGGGATTTAAGCATCATTAAGTCCATTAACTAGCCACAATGATTATGTTTTAGGTGTTGCAACATTTGGAAAATATTTCCTCCTTACCATTGAATACCTTTTGTGTTGATAGACTTAGATATTTTGGAGAAGTGTGAAAAGATAAAATATTGGTATATTTTATAGCTTTTAAAGAGTTAATTAATTTCTTATTTGGAATAAAAATTAATTGAAGGGACAAATTTAATGGAACAGAGCAGTCGTTACAAAGGTTACACTTTTGACTCCATCATAGCATTCCATGTTTAAATGGCCATCATGATTGTCAGATGAGATAACTAGTACTCCCTCCGTTCACAAAATGATGCCCATTTCGTGTTTGGTACGGAGATTAAGAAAACCGATAAAGTTATTTTGAGTGAGTAAAAGTTAGAAAGTAGGGTAGTGAGATAATGACAAAAAACAGTGGTATTGATCAAAAAGTAGGAATAAAGGTGTTGGAAAGACAAAAAAGTAGAAATAAAGTTGATGTGAGGTGGGGTCATCAATGGCAGAGGATAGTGATTTTAATAAAGTAATGAGGGTATGTTGGCAAAAATAACGAAACAGGGCATCATTTGGTGAACACAAATAAGAGATGAAATAGAACATCATTTCGTAAACGGATGGAGTAAGAGGTAACACCAAGCTAATCACTTGCTCAGTTTGCTCAAAAAAAAAAAGAAAAAGAAAATCACTTGCTCAGTTCTCAGCTCTCTCTCTCTCACTAGAGCTAGCCCTAAGCTAAATTGATACGAACGTGCTACATTAATCCGTCTACTTGATGCGTTAATTAACATTTTAAAATTTAATTTACATACTAAATTAAATATTATACAATAATAAATTGATAATCTAAAACCAATTTTCCAACACAACTTTCAAATGTTAAATTCCTTAACGCATTTACATAAGTTAATATTCTACAATTACCAATTTACATAACAAATAAAAAAATATATATTATACCGTTGGTTTGGTTAATTGTAATGAGCATATGTATGTATGTACATTAGAATGTCCACATCGCCGATCACCTATTTTCAGCTTTTTTTTTGTCCAGAATAGGGATCACAAAACATGGTGATCTCTAATCTAAGTTGTTGACGAATGGGAGTACGCCATATGGCCATCAACTTCTTTCCTTTCTCTTCTATCTTGCCATCACACTTTGTGAAAAGATTGCAACTCCGATTGCCTCATTGCGATCTCACGATTTGCAATGGTGAACGATCACCATTTTGTGATCGCAACATCAACGATCAACCTAGGGAGATCGCTGTTGTGGACACTCTTATAAAGAGAGATCAGAAGAGATCAAAATAAAAAACAACTAAGTAAGAAATAGGAAATAATATTTGGCGTGCATTGTTTGGATCAATGTTTGATTTTTTGTGTGTGTGTGTGTGTTGGAATGATTAATAGAAATTTTTCACACTTAGGAACTAGAAATTAATACAGATAATTATTCTTTATATAATCTACAGTTATCATCAAATAATACATTATAATAATATAACTTATGTATTATGTAGGATTTTTTTTTATCTAATATATAAATCGCATTATCATAAGAATATATTGTTTATATTTAAAGATTTAGTGTTGTATATGAGATCTATAGTCAAGGTTAATACGAAAGAATTTGTTTTACTGCGCTTATGTTACCCCTATATAGAGACTATTTCTAGAGAGAGAAATGTGCACACCAGATGTAATGATAATATGATATAGACCACAAGAGTAGACTCATAGCCCTACAAAGCTACAACAATAGGCAAAATGAGTTGAAGCGTAATCATTTTGGATAATGACATATCACCACATAAAACAATGTTTAAGAAGACTCTTCAAATATCAATGTTTAAGATTCTACATGCGAAGATTCAGCAATGACCAAGTCTTTTAACGAGTTAGCATGCAAAAGCAATTAATTAGTTAAAAATTATTAAAAAAAGTACTCAATCCCGAACAATACGTATAAAATCAAAATTTACAACATAAAAAATTTAAGAAAAATTTAGATGAATTCGGAAATAAATCATCTAATGATATTCAAACCACTCATAAAACGAGTAGCAAAAAATGTTAGGAAGCCTTATCGCCTTTAACCAATTCACGTGCAAATAATACTATTATCCGTATAGTTTACTTCCATGCACGGATTAAAATTACATTTGTAGCTTCGTTATTCATTTATGGCTCATAAATATGAGAGAGGGAAGAGGAATTGTTATTGGGATCATTTAATAATTGGGGAATGTGAAAGTTAAAATTTTAATTGTCAATAAAAAAAGAAAAAGGAAAAGACAATCCATCATTGAAATAGAAGTAGGTATGATAAGAAAGAGGGGACAAGGGCATCCCAGTCCCAACATGAAAATCACAGACACACATCAGTCAAACATTGGGATTCTTAATTGCAAAAATCATTCGTATTCAACAAACTTCGCGAATACTAGTAGTGTGTTCTAATTACCACTTTCTCTTCTCCACAAATAAGTATTCTCCTTACACTTTTAGTATAAAAGTAACCTCTTTATTTTTTAATATTTATTACCTCTTGTCATTCTGCATTCACAATTAATTCCCTAATCTAATTTCTTAATTTCAACTCAAATCTCGAAAACAAATCCATTCACAAATTCGGCAGCCCATCGCCGCCACCTGACTCGTCGTCATCTTCAACTCCACTGCCGGCAGCGGACGCCTCACAATCGCCGCTACCACCATTTAGCGACGCTTCACCGCCACCGCCGAGTCCAGCTTCATCATTGCCGCCGCCGAGTCCACAATCATCATCACCGCAGCCGCCGAGTCCACAATCATCACCGCCGCCGCCGTCGAGCAGCGGCTCATCGCCGCCGCCTCCATCGCCGAGCGGTGGCTCGCCGCCTAAATCCTCCAGTCTGCCGCCGCCTTCTGGTAAGGAGAAAGACAAATCTCCGCCTTCCGATTGCGACAGCAAATCTCCGCCACCGCCGAAGTCGTCTAAGTCGGACGACTCGCACTGGCCGTCGTCTCGCTCCGGAAATGATAATTCAAGGAGCAATTCACCGCAATTAGAGGATGCATCGTCTGGAAAAATTGACGATTCGTCGAATCAGACGGTTATCATCGTCGGAGCTGCTGGCGGAGCAACATTACTGCTCTTCGTCTTCGTCGCCTTCATGATCTGCTGCTGCTGTAAAAAGAGTAAGCGAAAGAAGCCTAATCACGAGCTCCAATACTACAGAGACGACAAGGAGAGGGCCCGCCAGTCGCCGCTGCGCGATTCCGTCTCGGCGACGCCGTCTCGAATCCAGTCCCCTTTCTGTGACTCCGCTGCTAGTGCGGCGGCGGCGCCGTCACCTCGTCGGTCTCCGGTCCACGGGGATTACTTGGGGAAACGGTGTTTTCTTCTACTGCGATGATGAAGGGTATTATAACGCGAATAAATATATAAATCATGCGACAAATAATATTCTCATAAAATAGGAAAATAGGAAATAAAAGTTAATACAAAGCAAAAGAATGCTTTTCAGTATATAACTCCAACACCTCTCGCTGTCGGAGTTAGTTTTTGAGAGGAGGGAGAAGCTGTTTTCTTCTACTGCTTTGCTTGGGAGATTGATGCTTCGCAAGGGAGAGCAGCCATGCCCTGCAGAAAGCTTGGCGATATTTCACTATCTGCAAATATGGGAAAGGGATATTTCACTATCTAGAAAAGAAAAAAAAAATGTTCATTTCCTTACATTGCAACAGTAAAATGAAATAAGCTTAAAAAAAATTAGTGGTTTAGCTTTTGTGAAAAAAAAAAGCAGGTAAATGAACAAGAAAATAAAAGCCAACCACCAAAAATAACAACACCCAAAAAGTCAAAAAGTAAACAAAGATTAAGAAATTAAGTGTATCATTTCTATTATCCCTACATCCTAACTTTTACCCCACTCAAAATATTTTTATCAGCTTTTTTAAATTCTGTGTCCAAACTCAAATGAGACACTTATACGTGGACGGAAGGAGTATTTCAATTGTGAAAATACTGCAGCCGCTATAGAAGAAATAATTTATTACTAGAAAAAAGCTAAACTGGCAAAATATCCTACAAATAATTAACGATTATATTATAATTAATTAATTATAGAAGAAATTAAAATAAATGGTCTGTGAGTAAAGCAGCACGCTCCAACTTTAAAAGAGGACAAAGGCATAGGCTTAAGATGATTTGACATCATGATGCAAAAGCAATGTCATTTGCTAAGATTAAGAAAACAAGGGGAAAAAGGGAAAAATGGGATGTGAACATTATTTTAATTCTGTTTGATTATTCTTGAGATCGACAAAGATTTTTAAATTCTTGACTTAATCACATTATATTTACAGTATTTACTTGGTAAATTGTATGTTCAATCAGTATTAACAGTTTGCCATTTCTTCGGAATAAATACTTTGTCATTTCATTTCAGCAACTTCCCTGGCCTGCTACCCTTTAACTGATAAAATTTCACATTTATTACTATTTTTTTGTCTGGAAATTACTAGTATTACCTTTAACACGAACTTCATAATTCAGCCTAAATAGTAATTAATACACAGAGGGATCAACATGCCCAGAGAAAATAAAGCAAAAAAAAAAAAAATCATGAAACCCTAACAAATTTTGAAATTTAAACCAAACTTTCAAAGTAAAAACCATTGTGTAGACGAAACCAAATTAACTCCAGCAGACTTTGGTTCTTGACAAGATTTTCTTGCCGAGAATATCTAATAAGTAATCACAAATAATTACGAATGTCTTTCAGTAAATTATACACGAACACGACTATTAAATGGAAGAATTGTCCTCTTTACAGACCTAAGGCCTAGTGACTAGTCTCTTATCAATGTTGGTACATACGTACACATAAAATATTATCTTGATAAGCCGTTCAATTAAAAAAAAAAGCCGGTTCAACTGTGGCCCCATTTATTGATTAATTCCAGAAATTAGTGTGACCAATCTATCCCTAATCGTTTTTCGCTCCAAGCATGGAAGATTAGTGTGTTGTTCTTCACCTAATCATCATAACTTATTTTCCCTCTATTCTAATAATGTAAAAATAATTTAAGTTCTGATAATATCAAATACTCCCTAAATCCCGGAATAAATGGTTCCTTTTTTATATTAGGGTGTCAATAAGTGGCTTGTTTCTAAATAAAAAATAACTATCCCTTCAAAAGTTGTGGCCCCTACCACTTTAACTAATTTTTAACCTTCACTACAATACGCGTGCCCAAATGAAATGAGTTACTTGTTCTGGAACGGAAGGAGTACTGAACTAAACAATATTCGGCTTATAATTAGTTAGAGATGCTATACCTCATAACAATTAACGTGGTGGGTCTCCCCTCAACAAACAATCTACCAAACATTCTTAAAACTCGTGTCACGAAAGTTGTGCAATGTATATCATGGACGAATGGATTATAAGTTTTAGATATTTTTCAATAATTTTATTTCAAAGTTTAAGCATTTTTGGTTTGATCCTTTTATCCAGAAACGATAAAATTTTGAAATAAAATAATTGAAAATTTCCTAAAAAATTATATATACGCATTTCCTTCCTTTCATTTCCTTTCTTTTAGGGCTACTAATATGGACCGCGTTGGCTACCTTATCCGATTTTTCTGGGTACCCGCTCCTGAAAATGTGTCACACACGACACCCGGACCACCCGTCCCACCCAAGCTAACCCAGTACCAAACATTCAGGTCGGATATACGGGGCGGTAAATTGGGTACCCGAATAATTCGCTTCTCAATAATTCAATACAATTATAGGATCACATTTTCAAACATGGAAGTCATCATCAAAAATGAATATTCAATAAATCAGAGATATTCAAGTTTCAAAGTTATAAACTACTCAAGTTATGAAGTCAAGAAAGAAAACAAAGTTCAAATCAAAGACAAAATATATATAGTACAACTAAAAGAGAGAGAGATGCATATTTTTTAGGCAGCATATTATAACCACATATTATTTACCAAAACTACCCAATGAAAGACAATAATTTCTCAAAAATTTACACAAATTCAATCAAATCAATGGCTATCAATGATTCAATAAATAAATATTAAAGAACAAATGATATATAGAAAATTTACCTCTTGAATTCACAAAATAAATAAATAAATAATGACAAACCTTCATTTATTCCAGGGGTCCTTAAACTCTCAATTCAATTTGAGATTTGAAATATTCGCAATTTAATGTGAAAAAACTATAAAAGAAATTAGAAACTGTGAATGGGCATGTTTTTAAGACTTTCCGTTGAAAACATGATTTATCTTCACCCTAATCTCAAGATCTTTCGACTTTATTGAAAAGGATGTTCCCTATTCTTAGTTTTAGTGTTAATCTTCTTCTTTCGACTTCATTTTTTTTTATCCTTTTAGTTCAATTTAATTAATATGCTTCAGTAAGATTATTAAAATTATTAGCCGCGGTTTGTTTGATAGTTATAAAAATTTATTTTCAAAGTGAAAATTTTAATTTCTAATTATATTTTTGAAAAATTTTATGTGATTCTCCCGTCTTAGTTACTATTTTTTGTTCATGTTTTTCAGTTTAATTTGAATCAAACTGTTTTATTAAGATCATTAAAATATTAGCCACAATTTACTTGGTAGTTATAAAAATTTATTTTGAAAGTGAGGATCTTTTGTGTAGTTAAATTCAAGAAAATTGTTCTGTGATTGTCCCGTATTCATTTACTATTTTTGATCCTTTTAGTTTAAATTAATTCGCATGCTTCAGTAAAATTTAAGAAAAATGTTTTGTGATACTTCCATCTTCATTTACTATTTTTTATCTTTCTTAGTTCAATTTAAATCCAAATATTATTAAAATATTAGCCGTAATTCGCTAGGTAGTTATAAAAATTTATTTTGAAAATGAAAATCTTTAGTCTCTAAGTAAATTCAAGAAATTTTTTCCGCGACCTCCTCTTTTCATTTGCTTTTTTTATTAGTTCAATTTTAATCCACATGGTTCATTATTTCTACCTCTTTAAGATTATAAGAAAAGTTTTGAATTTTAAATGTAAAAATTAATATAATAGTTTTTTTTTTACGTGATAATATAACAAACATCATTATATAATTTATTAATACATACCATTGTGAAGTTTTGGATTGTTAGATTTTTGTCAAAATATTTTTAATTTTTTATAATTATTGATAAACTAATATTGAATAAGCTTTGTTTGCGTGTGTGTGACGTCAATTCACAAAATTTCTATCTTTATTTTGAAAACCGATAGTCGGTTTAGTTTTATTGAACTTGCTTTAAGAAAAACTTTAATAAATTTCATTTAAGAGTTCAAAAACAACGTGTAATTATAATTATTTATTCGGTCAACTAATTAATTAACCAAATTAAATAGGTTTTACAACATGTCGAATTTTATTGAAATGCGATGCGAGATTAAAATTTTTAAGTGAATATATAGAGAAAATAAGATTTCATAATTGCATATCTAACATCATGATTGCATATGACAAGTATACACGCTCACGTATGTTATATATGTACACATACACAAATAAATAAAGAATATAATATATTTCTTTTTTTAGTAAATTATAACTTTATTCACCACGTTAAGAGGATACATAACACAAACTTACAAGCTCAAAACCCTACAAACAACAAACCTAATCAACCAACATACTGTCTAAATGAGGATCTTTCCTACAACAGATAGCTACATCTATTTTGCAAGCCCTTAATACCATGGAAGGGTTATGGTTCTTGTTATGGAATTTCTTGAATTTTCTTTCTTTCAACAGCTGATAAACAACAATACTAATCAACACTCGATAAAGTTTCTGTTTTCCTCTCTTTCGGCATTGCAAAACCAGAAACAGCTTCTCTTCAGACCACCTTTGGCTAGGTCTGTGAAACCTCCCCCTCCCCCCTCTCACCAAGCAGTAAGTTCAGTCCAAATTTGCGCAGAGTACGGATAAGAGAAAAACAAATGATCCAAAATTTCATTCTTCTGACTGCATAGACAACACATAGGTTCAAAATTTAGCCCTATTTTCAGCAGATGCTCAATAGTAGAATCTCCCCATCATAGCTAACCACGTTATAAACACACATTTTGGGGGTGCAAAATTACTAGAATCAGTTTTTTCCAAGGCACCCTTTCTCCCTCACCTCTCATTTGATGATAAATCTTTTTTTATTGAGAATTGAGATTGTTGCAACACAGTTCCACCATCTTGAAGTTCCACCAAGTACTCTATAAAGGTTATGGTTTTCCCCACTAGCCAAAAATCTTGTTCAGGAATAGACATGGTAGTGAGGTCATCGTCTTTAATGTAGTACGCATGGAGCCACTTCACCCACAGTTTATCCTTCTTTTGAGCCTCATTCCATAATAGTTTGCAAATGGCAGCTCTATTCAATTTTAGCACACAAATAATGTTCCAGCCACCTGCCTTCTGTGGCAATCACAAATGATCCCAGGCCACAAGGGCTTTCTTGGAGACTCTTGCAGTTCCTGTGCAAAGAAAGGTTCTGCAAGCACATTGAATCAACTTCAAAACTTTCTTGGGGATCATTAAGATCTGACACCAATATATCTGCACTCCTAGCTTGACTGACTTTATTAGCTGAGGTCTATCAGCATAGGATCGATATTTAGCAGTCCAACTTTCCACCTTGGCCAAAATTTTCTTAATCAATGGCTAACATTGGATCACAGTCAACTTCTTAGTGGATAAAGGAACTCCCAAATACTTAAAATACAGCTCCCCTTTGCTCATTCCAAATTCAGATAGAATACTAGATTGAGTTGCCTCAGTTACACCCCCAAAATACACGCAGCTCTAGTGTTGATTAGCTTTCAGTACAGACACAGTTGAAAACTTCTCAAAAGCATTCATGAGCAGTTTAAACTGATTTAAAGTCACCTCTTGCAAACAGCAGCAGATCATTAGCAAAACACACGTGTATTAACTCAAATCTTTTGCATCCAAGGTGGAACTTGAATTCCTTATTATACTTCTTAGCATCATTAACACCCTATTTAGATATTCCATACAAATAACAAAGAGATAGGGGGAGATGGGGTCACCTTGTCTGAGTCCTCTTCTTGCAGCAAAGGGAGTAGTGAACTCACCATTTACATTGATAGTATAGGTTACTGATTTGATACAAGCCATAATCCAGTGAACAAAGGTATAGGGAAACCTCAATTCAAGCATAAGATGCTCCAAAAATGGCCATTCGACATAATCATAGGCTTTTTGGATGTCGATTTTGATCATGCATCTTGGGGATATGGATTTCATGTTACCCTGTCACTAATTCATGAGTTAAAAAGATGTTATCAACTAAGGTCTTTCCTTTGATAAAGGCAGATTAGTGCTCACTGAGAATACTTCCAAGGACTTCTTGTATTATGTTTGTCAAAATCTTTGAAATAATTTTGTACAGAACATTACATCATACTATAGGCCTATAATCTCTGATGGTTTGAGGTTGCTCCACTTTAGGTAAGAGAGTCAGTAGTGTATTATTTACACTTCTGTAGATAAATCCAGTCTCATGGAACTCTTTGACTGTTTCAATGATATATATACCGATTATCCTCCACACTTTCTTGAAAAAAATACATTAAAGCCATCAATTCCAGGGGCCTTATTTTCATCCAGACAGAACACAACAGTTATAATTTCTTGATCTGAAAAGGGACAACAAACCTTAAGTTGTTGCTCATGAGTCAGTTTAGGGCCTCTCTCCATAATGTTCTTGTCAATCATGGGGAGAACAGGAGATGCACTTCCCATTAGATCAACATAGAATGATCTAACTTCTACTTTTATGTGATCATGAGTAATACATATTGTACCATCACGTCGAAGCAAAACCTAATAGCTTTAACACCCTCCCTACTCTTAGCATAGGCATGAAAGAATCTGGTATTGGAGTTTTCCAATCTAATCCAGTGCACTCGTGAGTCAATAAGTTAGTTTATATTTTGATGTAAATAAAGATTTGTTTCTTTATTAGATTGTGAGTTATTTCTGTTATGTTTTTTTTTTCACATCCTATAATCCTATATCGATAGGGCTTGTTTAGGACTTTTCAATACAACTTATATCTTTTTATCAATACTAGCACAAAGTATGTGCATTCGCACGTAAACAATAATGGATACTACTTTGACCCCCGAATTTTGAGTATCCTATTTATTTTAATTTTAATCATATTTATTATATTTAATTTTAATTTTTAAAATTAATTGTTAAATAATTTTTATAAATATTTCGTAATTTCTTGCACTATGTATCTACGTCCAATCTTGAAAGACGACATAATCTTGGTAAACTTGCCGTGAAACAAAATGACGTAGTTTCAACTAAATTTATTTGAGAGGTTAGACCAGTGGCGTAGCCAGGAAGTCGACTCAGGGGGTCTAATTTTATTTAAATAAAAATAAATTAATTCAATATAATATAATATTTTTTAAATTATATACCAAATTAGAAAAACAAAGTAAACGTGATTGCTACAATATAAATAAATTTTTACTACCGAAAAATGCTCTTATGGTTTTTTATAGTAGTATATTATAAAATAGTAAAAAAGATTAATAATCATAAAAATGAAATGACTCAAAGTTACCAACATACATGTCTAAATTTTTTAAATTTCATTTAGTTAAGTTATATTGTATTTTGCATCAAACTATTTCACACAGACAACAAAATAATTTAAATAACATTTTTTATACATTTAGTTAAGCAATGCCATTTTTTATTAAGAAACATATTAGTAAGTAACAAGATATAAAAGGAACTTTGATATATATGAATAAAATTAATTTAAAAAATTTCAAATTTTCTATCAAACAACTAGTATAAATACTTTGAAACCTTGCACTAATAAATATGAAGCAATCTCTATGTTAATATTTTAAAGATCTAATCCAAATTTGATATAGTTGTGTGTATATATATATATATATATATATACTTAAAGATAAGAAAAAAATTAAAATCATACACAAATTGTGTTAAAATAATCATAATAAATAGTGGGAATCCCAAATTCCCAAAAGAGAATAAGAAACCAAAAAGAAATTATTGATAAAATTTAGTAATTTGTAGGGAGGTTGGGTCATGTTATTACTAGCCTCTTATTTAAGTATTTCAAAATACAACCCTTGCCCAAAGCAACAAATTAATATTTGGTGTCTTTCCCTCCTCTCTTTCCCTTCTTCCTTCTCTCTTTCCCTATATATAGATATATTTTTTTAAAAGCTAGGGGGTTCCAGTGACCCCACTACCCCCTAGCTACGCCCCTCGGCTAGACCCGTTTTAATATGAATTCCATGGCTGAAGATATTCGTATAGTTTGAAAAGAATACATATAGGATATCATGATTAATAGATAGTGAAAAATAACAGTAAGGGAGTGAAGTGCATTGACTGTAAATTAATGTGTAGTATATTGAGAATTAATTAATTATTTTTTAAACATTAATGTATAATTTCTTCTTAATTAATTACAATGGCCAGAACAAGGAAAGATAGTGTAAGTTACTAGTTTTGCACATAAGGCCAAGGCAAAAGTTAAAATTCTCCAGGGGATATATTGATGACCGCAACATGACATTTCAGAAACTATTACAAAGAAAAGACACCCCCCCCCCCCCCCCCCCCCCCCCACCTGATTAAAAAAAAATTATATAAAAAATAGTGTATAATTATTTGTTACTTACATTGTTCACATTATATAAAGTGAGGAAACAAGACTTCTGTCCTATTCTGATGCACCCCATTACGATGCAGTATATAATCAGCTAAAAGGAACTATTTGCTCACATGGAAACCATCATACTTTTCTGCAATCTATAATCAAATTCAGTTCAATTCAATTTAATTCAGGTATAATTACATGCATACACTACACTATGTACGTTTTGGGGAAGATCCTCTAGTGTGTAAGGAAACACGGCAGGGGCTGCTGTGGCACATACGGTGCCGTTTTGTATGGATTTTCCAAACATTTCCTTTCATTCCTTGCATTTTCTTGTTTCTTTTCAGGTATGTTTTTATATATTTTTTTTTAATTTATAGCTTTTATGATCATACAATACAAATTACAAAATACTTCATTCATCTCGTTAATTTTTTTTTTGTCTTCTATATTTTCAGATTTTGAAATTTTGATAATATGTTTCCCTTATCGATAGTTGGGATTTTATCAATCCATTATGATAATATTTTTTCCTAATCATAAGTTAGAATATATTGATCCTTAATAAGAGTTTATTAATCTTATAAGTATTAATTTCTACAATAAATCTATTCGATCACACCGTCGCTGGTCACACACGTAAAAAAAAGAAATTTAACTGTAAATATGGAAATTATCACATTTCCCCCTAGATTTATGCTTCGCCAATCAGGGTATTTTTCATTTTCAAAATCTATATTACCATTTTTAGTCTGTGTGGCCGACCATAGTGTCCAAATAGCATTACCCTAATTTATAATTAGAGTTTACTAATTTTCAATTATCATTTATTAATCCTCCTCATAGTAAAATTTTTTCTGATTTTTAATTAGAGTGGTTAATCACAATTAGTTTTTTATGAATAATATTATTTATTTAATTTATTCTTGAAATTACATATAATCTTAATATTTTTTATATTATCCTATCACATTATCATGATTGCAAAAAGGACCCCAAAAGACAATAATACAATTGATCAAATAAAATTCTTGCATTAAAGTTGAGAGTTAATTAATGTTTCTTAATCGTAGTGCAAAATGTCCGTTTCTATGAAAAGATATAAGATGCTAAAACAAATAAATGTAGTCACTACTCATGATCGTGGCTATGATAAATGCTAAAACAAATAAATGTAGTCAATACAAATAATTACGAAGTTTCGTATACAAATAAATGCTAAAACATCTTACATTTTCTCTTTTACAGTTTCACTCGCGATTTTTTTTGTTCAGTTTCCAATGAATAATTAAGATATAAAGAGTTACTAACTTGCTATGCTCCGAACATTTATTGAGAGATGGATGAAGTAAGATTTAATCGGCCAGATTGTTAGTGGCGTTACTTTTTATTGAGGGTGTTTTCATTTAATAATTTAATATTTTAATGCATATGATAATATTTTACTAGAAATCGAATTATTTTTACGTAAGCACTATCATTTTGTTTTTAAGCATCATATAAGAATATGTTGTTAAAGCTACAATGCTTCATTCAGACGATTTTAATAATTCTACAAATTACAAGTATTTTATTGTACCAGACAATGTTAAAACTATTTGCTAGGTCGTCGAATTTTAATCTCACACACGAATTTATTTTAAAGAAGAAAAACCTGATGTTAGAGCTTTTGATGGTTGAGGTTGATAGAAAATGGTGGAGATCTTGAAGCTTTAGCACAATGCGTCATTAATTTCAGCAAAGTTGAGGTTATGAAATACTATCACAAACTTTCAAATTAATAACAATGCATATGCTTGAAGAAATTTTTCGGTACCAAAAATTAAAGCTGATTAAGATTAATTGTCGTAAGTTTGGCGTGGCATGAAAAGTTGATTAGGATGGTCGTAAATATGAGGTGGCGCAATTGAGGGGGAAAAAACGCCGAGTTTGAAACTCCATGTCGATGATCAGTTGCAGAAAATATTAATTCTGATCAGCGATATAAATTTTATTGTTTATGTTGAAAATATGCGACAGTGAATACAAGCTAGTACAACACGTACTTATTTCAATTTTCACTGGTTGATGGGACATAATTCTTACTGTCTTCATCTCAAAACATATCTGATTCCAAAATAATCGTGTCTATTTCCTCTTGGACTTTAGAGCTTACTGGTTTTAGAATTAGGTGAATTCTTTTGGGCGTAAATGGTAAATAACTTTTACTATAAATGTCAAATTTAGGTGAATTCTTTTGGGCGTAATTATGTAACTAATTAGGTTTTGGAACTTATATATTAGTATAACTTATTATTGTGTGATTCAGCGAATAGGAAGACGTTATTCCTTTATGAGTTTTTTTTTTCTTTTTTTTTTTTTTGGGTTGGGGTTGGGGTTGGGGGGGGGGGGGGGGGCACTGGGAGGTGGGTATTATAGACTATATATATGTAGTCACTACTCATGATCGTGGCTATGGAATTTGAATTTACAACTATCCAGTTAATTGTTCATTATTTAATTTTGATAGATAAGTCATGCACAAAAAGAACTAATTCATCAGTGAGTATGTATATACTGGGTTCAGTTGACTAAAATAATGTTCACACAAATATTATTGCACTAGCTATACGGGACTACAAACGAGTTTATAAGCTATTGATGACATCTTAATATATATGTAAATTTGGAACATATATGTGACCAAAGGTGTAATTAATTCTCTCTTTAATTTGTGATAAGAGGATCGGATGCTCATTCTTGCTTAATTTCACGTTTGCATATATATAGTAGTCAGGGGCGGGATGCACTTGGAGTCAAGGAAATGAATACAAAATAAAATTAATTATATGGTGCCCCACGGTGGGTAGGAGAGCAGAATCGGAGGTATACAAGAGAACATATAGCAACCGATCGATCGATACATCAATTGTAGTACTATTTATTTATTTATATTTTTTTGAGAACAACCAATAGTACGTAGTTAGAGAAATTAAAATTAATCAAAACCAACAACATAATAATAGTTCAAAAGTAAAACAAGAGATGCAGAATAGAAAAAAAATAAATTAAGTATCATCAGGTACGCGTAGTCCAAACATATGGAGTGTAGTACTAAATTAAAGTAGGGAGTAAGGTGCAGTAGGATTCATCTTCTCATCGAATCTTGAAATGCGGCAATGCCGACGTGGCATCTTGGAATTTAGCCTTGTAGAAGTCGCAGTATTCTCCGAACAAGAACTCCTTGTACTCCGCTGGAGTCTCGTCGGAGACAAGCTCCTTGATCGGAGCAAACGGCTTCGCTGCCGCACTCATGCTCGGAGTGAAAAAACTCGCCACCGAAATAATTGATCGCATGCTCATCCCTTGATTTTTTTTTTAATTTAAATAACCAATATTACTCTTAGATTAATTTTTTATCTACACATGTATCCTTAATTCCATCCCGCTTTGCTTCAGCCTTCCAGGTTTCATTTGAATGGACTTTGCAACTGAATGGGTGATGAATGAACAAGTGATAACTTGGTACTTTTTATTGAAAAAGGATGTATTCAGTTGTATTTCTAATGATGTTATATAATGTATAAGTTTCAAACTATGACAAATCGTTGGGGTCAAATATAGATTAGATTTCTATGGATAAGTTGTATATTATACTCCCTCCGTCCCGTTCATAATGCAATGTTTCTTTTCGGCACGGGTATTAAGATAAAGAGTATTAACAGTAAATATAGTGATTAGTGTATTAATAATGTAATATAAAATGTTTTTAAAGTAAATAAAGTGTTGTTGATGTGATATAAAGTGGTTTTAAAGTGAAGAAATTTTTACTTATGTGATATAAAGTGATTTTAAAGTTAATAAAGTAGATAAAGTGATTATCTAATAATTTCTATAAAATGAAACGTTGCAAGATGAATGCGACACCCAAAAAGGAATATGTTGCATTATGAACGGGAGGGAAAGAGTAGTATTTAGTTTTGTTAGTCATAATTTTTACCACCCTAAATCTAATTCCTAAGTCCGCCGCTCTTAGTAGCCCATAAATAGAGGCAAACGAGGCAAAGAAAGGGGGTGTAAATTCTTGAATGTTTGAAATATATAGGGCATGGACGCATATATGGAAAAAAGAGCTACGGGAAAGCAAAAAAATAAAAATAATGAAAATAAAAATGGGAAAAGGTAAATAAAAATGGCATAAAAGTGGAAAATGGTAAGCAAGGAGGGCAGAAAGAGAAGAGGAAGGCATTATTAAAAACGGAAACAGTTATTTTATCGTGTAGAGTGTTGGAAGCAACAAGTGTGGGAATCCTTCTGTCAGGTGTGGTGTTGAGAGAGAGAGAGAGAGAGAGAGAGAGAGAGAGAGAGAGAGAGTATATACTACTAGCTAGCTACTATACAGAGTTGCACACAATTTCATATACTGTATGCTGGGCTTTATTTTGTATCCCTAGTAGTAGCTAGTGCTCCCTCCCACATTCTACTGCGTGTTTTGTGTGTGTAATTATATATGGGAAAGAGAGTTTAATTTCATGCTTGTTAATTTTTAATTGCTTCTATGCGCCTCGAACTGCACACATTACATTAAAATGCTTTCACGCACGTAGATAACAAGCATAAAATGATGATACACTATGTCATGCATGTGCTGCTCCTCTCTCTCTCTCTCTCTCTCTCTCTCTCTCTCTATGTTTATTACTAATATATATTTGAAATTATATTAAATATTACAACGCCTCGAATTAATAATCAGAAGATGATGAAGCGTGGGAATATACTACCCATATACTATATGTGGAGATTAATTTAGGCATGCATTTTGCTTTGGTTAGGTTGGTTTGTCTTGATTCAACAATATTGTTGATATCTAATCACATTTAAATTAGTACTATTCTTATATACTTAAATCAGTGGTTCTCATAGTCAGGTTTTGGTTTGTCTTTTCCTGGAGAGCTTCCACTAATTTTTAAATAGTTATAATTAAGCTGAACATTAAAATTTGATTTGTTTGAATACTTCAATTGTTGTCAAATAATATATACTTACTTTTACATTTCAATGTGTATAATTATAAGCGTATAGATTATTTCAAATTCGAATGAAGAAATTCAGTGATCATGATTCATGAGTAATTTATAAACGTATAGACATTTGAATTTGAATCAAGAAATTCAGTGATCATTAGTGATTTGAAATGTGATTCAAAAAACATATAGTACGTACTATCATAATTCCCATGATTGAAAGTTCAAAACAATTTAATAAGAAAAAAAGTGCTTCATATATTCGAAAATACTTCAAAATTCCAAAATAGTCGGAAATAAGTTCCATTTCTTAGTCACTTCTATATATGTTGGAACTCAAAAAAACGTATACCCGACCAAAATTTGAAGACAAACAAAAAGATGCAACCCTCGAAATTGAACACCACATATATTCACTTTAGTTGTACCAATATCGATCTATAGAAAAATAATCAAAGATGATAAATCACAGTCACTTTAATTTTGGCTCATTCTTATTATTCTTAGCAAAAAGTCTGTTTTCACAGTGCAATTCTCCCAAAGCTGCCGCGCGCCATTAGGATTCGCAATGCAACTCATGATATGCACAACAAGGAAGTCAACAAACTTTAAATTCAAGTTGCAAAATTAAAAATAAGATTAAATCAATTCTATGGTTTGAATTTGGTCCAATTTTAATTAGTGCTGCAGTAGAGCTTGAAGCTGGTTGCCGGAAAGGAAACCCGATTTTTGCTTGAGAACGATGTGGCGTGCTTCGGATTGGGTAAGGGGCCGGTGACCTTGTTCATGAACTCGACCATCTTCTCGTCCCACACCCCCAACTATACCCATGGTTATTGCATCCTCCGTAAAAAATAGCAAGATATTACTTGTTGTGGACATGTTATTGAGGAATAAGAGTAAAAAGATAAATTAGTAGGTTTTATAATTTTGAAAAGTTAATTGTTTCAATTTTTGGAATGTGACTATGCTAATGAAACATACGAAAAAGGGAAAAGAGACCTTGCTATCGAGACGGAAGGAGTACATTTTTGGACTTGTTATAATGTTTAATTGGGAACTATCGAAACCCTATATAATATTTTCGTTTATGTTTTAAATAAAGGGATGTATGTGAGAGTAAAAGAGAGAGTTTTTTTTTTTTTTTTTAAGAGGAAGACTTGCATGCAGCAGGTTGCATGGCAAGCAACCGGATCCGGGCCAGGTTGACCCGTTGACCCAATCAATTTTTTTTTTTAATTTCAGTTTTTTTTTTCGATTTCGATTTTATGGCTCCGCCTTCGCTTTGATTACTAATATAAAGATAATCGTCGGGCAATAATTTGAATTTATTCGGCTCCTCTCGCTCGAATCTTGATCAAAGAAGAAGTGACAAACAAAAAAATGAAGA
The DNA here is from genome assembly GCA_029490685.1 of Schizonepeta tenuifolia. NCBI lineage: Eukaryota > Viridiplantae > Streptophyta > Magnoliopsida > Lamiales > Lamiaceae > Schizonepeta > Schizonepeta tenuifolia. Next base: position 87,441,996 of record CM055959.1, read on the forward strand.
GACAAACAAAAAAAAAGAGGGAAAAAAATCTGGAAAAAAAAATTGAAAAATTAATCAAAAAAATAATTAGATATTGTCACACAAAGAAATACACTGTAAAACATTTATTAGGACACTTCCAAAGGCGTCCTAATAAGTCGGACGGATTAAAAAAATAATATGTCAGGCGCCTGTAATACACGGTCGCGTAGACACGCTTTTTGAATATATGTATCTCACGCGCCCGATCGAACGGCCGATTATAGGAGCGTATTTTGCACGCGCCGTGCGAGTGGAGGCTGTCTCATGGTATTGGGACCGGTCGTATTCAAGATTTTGCGTTTCTTAAATTACAATTTCTTTAAATGTATCTTATTTATCAAGTACGCAGCGACAAAATTTGTTTTTTGGTAATTATAATAATTACTTACTTTCGCTATAAATATTTACTTATTCAGCAATTTTGACTGAAACTCGTTGAGGCCACGGAAGTATCGTTTTCAGACCAGAAGCATACTGAACAAGTTGGACTGGGCTTATTAATCATTGATGGCCCAAATTATCAAATTAGATAGGATCGTCCAACAGTTTTCTTGGACTCATAAGCATATCGGGCCGATTCAAAATCATTACCCGTCCATGAAACTAAAAAGTAGCAAAATAATTTTTAAAATAATGTAAAAAAGTTTAGAATCTTTTTACTCCACTGGTATAATTAACGTGCACTCGCACGTTAAAAATAATTATTATAACAAAGTTTAAAATAAAGCCATAGCTCACACTAATTAATTAGTCATTTGATTTTAGAGTTCAAAATTAAATACACAAATTTTATCAAGTGTTTACTCTAAAAAAGAAACTATTTTCTCCAATTTGATTGATATATATCTCTATTTTTGCATTCGTTGCATGAAAAGAACACATTCTAAACAAATTATATATTATTGTTATTGTCTAATTTCAAAAAAAATTATATATGTCAATTCATCATTCTATTAATTCAGAAATTAGTTTTAATCTCTTCATGTCATTCTATCTGGTTTTAACTACAGCACAATGTAGACCATAAAGTGCATGTGCTTATATTAATATGAAAGAAGAGCGTAGAGCAAATTAATTCCATCCATATCTTTTAGCAAAAGAGTACTTGTTGCCAACTTATGATACTTACACATTGTATTTCAGCTGATAAGAATGTTTAGAATTGTCTAGTCATGCAAAACAACAAAATATCGTGTCACATAATCATATATTGTCAACTTCTAATAATTTAGAACAAAAGAAAAATGCAGCTATCTCCGTAATCTTTAGACATAAATAAATTGTTCATCTCATACAATGAATATCAAGTTAAAAAAGAACAAATCCTAAAGATTTCACTTTTTTTGTTCTTTCAAATTAACGTAACGTGCAAATGCACGTAGACAAAATGATTCTAACATATAGATTTTATTGAGTAGATTTTATATTTTATTTTATTTTAAAAGTAATATAATAATTTTTTATGTGTTTGATTTTTTTTTCAATTTCTCAAAATTTTAAATATGATCAAAAAGAAAATAAAAATGTTTAATTATTAAGAGCATTCTTCTTCTTTTTCTTGAATAGTAATAGTGTACACTCTTTTCGTTCCACAATAAATATTTATATTTTATTTGGATTGTCTCAATATCTAATACTCAATATGAAAGTCACTTTCTTTCATAAAATGTAAGCTCCACCACTTTCTATCTCTTTATCATTTGAATCAAAATTTTCCTAAATAATTATGACAAAAAACAAATGAGACACTTAATTGTAATACCCCGAACTTTCATAAGCCCTTAAGTGCGTTTAAAATGAGTTTAAGTGCTTAATTAATGAGTTTTGAGTGATGAGATGCTTCAAGAAAAGATATTTTCTTGAAATGACTAAAATGTCCTTGTATGCTTTGACGTGAGTTTTTCTCGTTTCGATTATTCGATCGAGTATGTGATGCATTGATTGAATTTATTTATATGAGTTTAAGCATGAGTATGATTTTCAGCGAAATCTGAGAACTTTTACTTTTTAGTGAATAGTAGCGAGAACCGAGAAAACACTATTCACCGACGAACTCAGAATAAGACCTAATTAGTGTCTTTTGAATCTAGAATTAATTCTAAGATCTTTGAGATAATTTAGAAGCTCATCCGAGATCACATGAGAAACTCTAAGAGTTTAGTCCTTAACGGATTACTTAGCCGAATGATTTTTAGGGTTTTCTTCGTTACTTGGAATTTTAACCTAAAAATTAGATATTCGGATTCCTTGATTTATTTCGTGAGACATGAGATAGGGTCGAGATGTTTTCGATGTCGTAAACAAGACGAGGAGATATTAGAGCCGTTTTCAGTATAAATGAAATAACACGGATATATTTTACCGGAAAACTTTTTCATCCGGGTAAATTTTTATCTGTAAAAAAATAAAATCTCTCTTATCTCTCTCCCTCTACCGACCTCTCTCTCTCTCTCCCTAAAATCTCTCTCATAGGTGCCTATTGTCAACACCTATTATGAGAATATCATCATTATATTCTCTTAACTTAGATGATTATTTCATTTCTTATCTAAGAAGCTTAGATGATACATGCATCTATCACTCTCTCAAATACTCTCTACTCTCTCTCGTGCCTTAGTAAGAAAGAAAGAAAGAAATTTCTCTCCATCTCTCTCTCCCTCCCAACCGTGACACACACATACACACATACTTGAGAGAAATCCTCCATTGAAGCTCTACCTTCAAGCTTCAAGCTTTCAAGAGTTCAAGAGATCTTCATCATCATCCTCTCTAGTCTTCCAACTTTAATTAAAGAGGTAAAAATCCTTCAAGTTTTGAGTTATATCCATGCAAAAATCATCTCAAATCTCTTCATAATTTTCGGCACTTATGCCCTTGAGAGATAATTGATTTTTGTTCCATTTTTTCTTGAGGATTCAAGATGAAATCCACCATGGAAATCAAAGCTAGAGATTGAGCCTTCCAAGCCTTCCATTTTCGGCCAAGAAGAAATCAAGAGGAGAGTTTGGATTTAATTTCTTAAAAGTAGGTTAATTTATTTGATTATTGTATATATGTAATCTAATCCCTAAAGAAAGATGCATGCATGATTTAAATTTATGCATAGGCAAACTAGGAATTTCGATATGAGATTCGAGTGAGGAAATCGTTAGAGAAATCGAGCCTAGAGATTTATCTAGGAATTAAAAGAGAAGAGAAAAAAAAATTAATTAAAACCCCTAAAAATTGGTAGAAGCCGAAAATTTTAGGGCAAGGGGAGGAAAAATTCGATTTCTTAATTTATTGTTGATTTAATGCTATATATATGTTTATAAGCATGATTTGAATGATTATATATATGCATGAAAATTGAGAAAATGCATGCCTTAATTTTTTGAGTGTGTGCCGTGAGTTTTGAGTATGGAGGAAGAAATTTTATTTGATTATTTAGTTGATGTTATGATGATGTTATGAGTATGAGAAAATTTTGAGTATTAGATGATTTAAATTTCTTATGATGTTATTATGAGGAAAATCGAGTTATATGCATGATTTTAGAGGAAAAATATTTTTTATGATAATTTGATGATTTTATGAATTTTGATGATATGAGTATGTTGTGTGTAAATTTGAGTACTAGATACTGAAGTGAAGAAAATGAGATTTCTAGTGTTGAAATAGAAAATTTTGAGTTGGAATACCTAGTGTGTGTTCTAGGTGTTCTTGGTGAAAAATTATGAATTTTTGAAGATTTGAAGAAATGCCTAGTGTGTGTTCTAGGTGTTCTTGGTGAAATCTTGAAGATTTGAATATCATTAAAATTAATTCTAAAAAACATTAATTAATTATTTAAAGAATAAAATATTCATAATTTTTTAGAATAAAATTAAAGAGAAAATAAAAAGGAAAAAATCGTTAAATTAATGATGAGTCATTAAGTTGAGAAAATAAAGGAAAATAATTTCTTTATTTAATAATTAGAGTTTAAGAGGAAGAGTAAATCGAGAAATTAATTTTTGAGATTAAGAGGAGGAAATAATCGAGAAGTAATAAAAGAAGAGTTAGAGTTAAAGAATTAGAGTTGGAAGTCGAGAATAAAGAGTCGAGTCGAGTATTGATGAAGTGTTTAAATGCTCGTTTTTTTTATAAGTCGAGTATTGATTGATTGAGGACGCGTGAGTAAATAATTGAGTTTGTTTTTCAAATCATTTTAATTTGAAAAAGAGTCGAGGAAGTTATCGAGTCTTGATTGATGAGTTAAAAATCGAGTCATGAGTTGAGGATAGAAGTCGAGATTAAATTAAATAAGAGTTTAAAATGAGATAATAAAATAATAGTACGTACACGTATATGCATATGTAGTCGAGTAAAGACGACGTATTTTGAAATAATGTCGTATATTGAGTCGAGAAATATTAAATGAATATTTGAGTTTATAATTGAAAAGAATTCTTATTAATTGATTTTTATTTAAAAAGACAAGAGTTTATTTTTATGAGATTGAAGTTAACGTCGTTTCAAGAACTAGAGTCGAGTAATGTCGAGTAATTGTTAATGTGACTTGAAGTGTGAACCGAATTGAGTTATAATATGTTGATTGAATCTATATGCTTGAGTGAAATGTTTACATTTCGATTTTGATGTAATGAATTGTTCAAATTGTTGAGAATGCTTGCATGAGATATAATTGATGTGACGTGAACAATGTGATATGACATTAGTTAAGTTGAGAATGCGAGTAAAAATTCGAGAAATGAAGTTGAGATGAATATTATGTTATTAATTGTCGAGAAATGCTTTAACGATTGATAATTAATGATTTAAAACGAGAGTACGAGATGAGGTAATTAGTAACCGAGTAGAGTCGAGAGTCGAGAACGAGAAAGTCGAGAAAGAGATCGACTTAGAAAAGATAAAATAAGATTAGAGAGACCCGAGTCAAGTAGAAGTCCTCCAGCCGAGACAAACATCTATTTTACGTCTTAACGCATCGAGTCTTATTTCTTTATCGATGTCGATTTATGAAGGACCGAGTGGGACGAACAAGTAGCGAGGACTTTCACGAGTAAGCCGCCTAGCTAAGTCTTCGGAAGACAGGTGGGCTTTTCTAAAACTAAAACTCCGATGAATGCTATCGTTATTTGGTTATTGAGTACTATTATGATGTGAGTTTTAAATTCAATTGACTTGCCGTTTTATGTGAATTTGAGCTTGGTATGATTCATCTGCTTAAATGAGATATTATTGTCCTGTGAAAGGCAGGAAATCCACGTGTGGTATATGAATTGTTTGAGGTGACTGTGAGCCTTGCTTCGGTTGGGCCGGTCACAGTGTTCGAGAAGGAGGCCTACTTCTCGGCACAGAGAGAGAGAATGTGGTAGATGATACATACTGTTTGAGTAAAAATGACTGCAGTCTATTTAAAAAGAAAATGATTTTGCATTCACAAGTTAAACTGTTTTCATTGCATAAATACTTGTGATGCTACGGCAAGACAAGTTCAATTGATATAGCTGCAAGTTTCAAAGTTTTAGGCATGTGTTCCCTGCATGTATTTCTAAACGTGCAGGTTAGCAGGATGAGGATGGAGCGGGCAGCTTGGTGGTGTGTTGTTCTTGAGTCGAAAGTTAGTCTGACAATTGCATGTCTTCATATATGTAGTTGTTTGGGATTGAGTCGAGTCTCCGCTGCAATGTTTGAGAAATGATGCCTGTTGATATATTTTGAAACGATATTTGGATATTCTGTTGGTTAAAGAGCGACGTGCTCGATACATTTTAAAAGTTTTTGTTCGTTCGTGTTTTTGGGATTTTGAAATACTTATGCCGCTTTGAGTTGATATGTAAATTATTACATGCTTGTTTGATGTTTAGTTGTGACTTGGATGCATGTTTCTATTCTTTAATCGCTTTCAGTTAATATTCCCTTGTTTCAGAGCATGATTCCCTTGTTGAGTTGAGTTGATGGATGATTAATAGTGTTAGTGTTCTGCATGCTCGCTCCTCGGGAGTCGGGGTGTGACATTAATAAATTTTAATGAGTAGATATTTTATTTTATTTTATTTTAACGTAGTATTGTAATTCTTTTATGTTTTTTTTTAATTTTATTTTTCAATTTCTCAAAATTTTAGATATGATCGTTAAAAAGAAAATATAGACAAAATATTTTATTCTTAACAAAGTTCTTATTTCATTTCTTGTATAGTAATAGGTACTACTCTTTGGTCCCACAATAGATATTTAATATTTCATTTGGGTTGTTTCAAATCTAATACCAATATGAAAGTCCCCTTCTTTCAAAAAAATGTAAGCTTCACTACTTTCTATCTCAAAACAATTCACTATATTTTTTTTTCTTTAATGAATTGCAATATTCTAAACCAATCTATTCCCAAATAAGTTTTACAAAGCCTAAAAATTGAGTAGGGTCATCATCAATATGACATTAAAAAGCTTGTGCAAAATTCTATCTTTTTTAGCGTCTCGAGCTAAAATGTTGTTTTGAAATTAAAAGAGAAGAAGATAATTACTTCAATTTTGAAAAGAACTAAACAATATATATTTATACATGTGTACTTTACGTCTAACATCTCACAATTTGTACGAAAATAAATTTACATAATTTCACATACTTTAAAATAAATTTTATTAAAATAAATAATTCATAATAAAATTGAAAAAAAAAGAATAGCTTAAGATTAAACTTCATTTATAATTTTCATAATATTGAATAATATTCACTTAACATGTATAGACATAATTAATTATTAAAGAAGGAAAGAAATTTGTTAAATTTGTTCTCATATCATCGTCCTATTAGAACATAAGGAGTTCATATATTAATTAATAAGGTAAGTTTTGATTTAATAGTAATAAATTCATGTATTAAATTATAAGGTAAATACGTATTTATAATATCATATTATTATATTACGATACAATAATTCTATTCGGACATACTATGTGTGGACATACGTGCTTGAAATAGGAAAAATATTGTCCGATTACCTTCAAAATTTCTTTCCTACTCAGACCCCCTTCCGAAATATCGATCTCACGTACACCTGCTCTCAAATTTTACTCTCATCCACACTCAAGTCCTAAACTTGTGAATTTAAATTAGGATGAAACTTTATAACTAAAATTTTAAAAGTGTATGTTTATTAATAACCAAACTGTCGAAACTATGAAATTAAATTATTAATTAAAATTTTCCGTCAAATTCGTATTTTTACCATCGTATGTCTGGACATAGTATGTCCAAATAGCATTACCCATTACGATATTGCCCTTTATTATAATTTATAATAAGGATATTTTAAGCAAAACAAATTAGAATGGTCTTGACTCTTGTGTACAACAGGTTGTACATGTTAGAGTTTTTACATTATTCTTATTGGAGATTAATAGATCCAAGATTGAAAAATGAGGACACTCCAAAGTATCAAAATAAAATGAGGAATTTAAATAATTTATATATAATAATGTAAAAATTTAGAAAACAAAAGGAGTTCTTTCGTCCAGGAATCGAACCTAGCGCAGCAAGATGCTAGACTTGGTGCAACACCACTAGACTGCAGCCCTAAGCATGTGATTTTACTGTAATATTTTTTTTTTATAAGAAAGGTGGCTTCGGTTTTTTTTTTTAAATAATTTTTGCACGCGGGTTGGCGGTCAAACCCAACCCGTCTGACCGTACACCGCATTGTACGAAGTTTTTGCCGAACAAATTTTGGAAAAAAGACTCTTTTTATATTAGTATAAATTTAGTTCGGGACGAGTTTCTCTCATAGTTACATATTCCAATTAATTTTTTTTTAATATTGTTTTAAAGGAGTTCAAATTTGATGTTATTTACTATTTAATTCAATATGTAAGATATAATAGGAAAAAGAAATACATTTTGCAACTAAAAGGTTATGACGTTTCTAACATGAACCATAAATCGTTGAGTTACACTCTCATGCAACGCACGCATGTTGTGCACGCGTCCTTTTTTATATATAAATGTGGTGCATCTCATTTCACGTAGTGGTGCATCATATTATATATGGTGGTGCATCTGTATATATTATGTGGTGCATCTCAAAATGTATGGTGATGCATCTCATAAACTTTTTAAAAAATTTAAAAGTAATTTATTTAAAAATTGAATTTAAAATAAACCCTAATTGGGAATTAATAAAAAAATACAGTGTGGTGCATCTCAAAAAAATAGTGAAAGAAAATATTAATTAAATAAAAAATGATGCATCTCAATATAATTAGTGGTGGATCTTATTACACGATGTGGTGCATATCATCTAACCGTAAAAAAAATCTGAAAAAAAATAAAATCAAAGTCAACAGTTTGACCGGGTTGACCCGGTCTCAGTTACAGACAAGTATTTGCCTAAATCTTTTATGTTGTTATCCAATCACATATTCAAGGTGTGTTCCATTCTATTATTTTGGAAATCTCAAAAAAATATTAAATTTAAATTTGTGACGTATTTTTTTCTAAATCAATATTTAATCCGGCCAGAAATTTAGTATAACTTCAAACTGAGAATTTTTGGGGCTGAGGTCACGAGCAACTAGTACCATGTATTTTGTACCGGGTTAGAGTTATGCTTTCTTAAGAATTAAGATCATGAACGAGATTTGAAAGCATGAGGCTTTGAAACTAGGTATTAACCTCAGGAAGAAGTTTTACGGTTTTGTTCATTAGAAGCCCAACTAACAAAACGTATTTCAGGACTGCAAATTTATAAAATTTTATTAGACTGATCATCCTCTTTCATCCTGAAATCCAAACAACCCACATTCATATTTTCAAGAACATGTTTAAAAAAATAATCTTCAACTCTTAACTAGATTGTCAAGAAATTATTATTGACATGAATAGGAGAAATTCTCAATAGTTGGAATTTAGCTTAGCTCTCGCTCAGATTGCCCGCAGCGGGCGTCTCTAAGGCACGGCTCGAGACACACCTGTGACGGCTGCTGCAGGAGGCAGCATCTCGAGCCCGTCTCGCCAGCTCGAGACCGTCTCGATCCGGCACGTGCATTGCATGCGCTGGACTTTTTTTTTTTTTTTTTTATAAATACGGCGCGTGCATTGCAAGCGCCAGACCGAAATATATATATATATATATATATATAAATTCACAACGGTATTATTTGATCTCCAACGGGTATAAACGACTATTTCAGCCGATTTTTTCTTTTTTTTAATAATTCACACCTATAAATACCCCATTTCATCACACAATTTTTTCAACACCAAATTCATCTTATTCCTTTAATTTTCTCTCAATTTTTCCGCAAAAAAATGTCTTCCTCGTCGGACTCCTCAACTTGCTACTCTTATCATGGCACCGAAGACGAGATTATGTCAATGGTGACGAACCTCCAAGCTGCTGCCGCTCGACTCTTCGCCTCCAAGAAAAAAAAAGAAGGTGAAGAGGACGGTCGTACACCGCGATCGGGAGGCGGCCCTACAGTAGTTGATGGCCGACTATTTCAACGACAACCCGAAGTACGGCCCAACATTTTTTCACCGGCGTTTTCGGATGCACAAGCATCTGTTCTTGAAGATTTGCGAGACGTTGGAGCAGAATGTGCGGTACTTCCAGCACAAACAAGATGCAACCGGCAAATGTTGCCTCACGTAGGTGCAAAAATGCACAATGGCCATTCGCCAACCAGGCACCGGTGAAGCGCCGGATACATTCGATAAATACTTGAAGATCGGAGATAGCATCGGTCGTCTTTGCCTCCGAAAGTTCTGCAAAGCTGTCATCGAGCTCTTCGGTGACGTGTACTTGAGGAGGCCAAATGCTCAAGACACCGCTCGGCTGCTGTGAATGCACGAGGAGAGGCATGACTTTCCGAGGATGCTCTGTAGCTTGGACTGCATGCACTGGGCGTGGAGGAATTGCCCGAAAGTGTGGGCGGCTGCCTACACACGAGGAGATGTGGGCGGACCTTCCTTGATTCTTGAGGTCATGGCATCTCAAGATTTATGGATCTGACACTCCTTTTTTTGGAGTAGCCGGCTCCAACAACAATATCAACGTCTTCAATCAATCACCCTTTTTCGAGGATGTGCTTTAAGAACGGGCTCCGCCGTGCCAATTCGTGGTGCATGGAAAGCCCTACGACGGTGGTTACTACTTAACCGATGGGATCTACCCGGATTGGGCAACTCTGATCAAGGCTCCTCCGCTTGCAACGGACGAAAAGACAGCGCGGTTTAAGAAGATGCAGGAAGCGGCGAGGAAGGATATCGAACGAGCATTCGGTGTTCTTCAAGTCCGCTGGGAAATTATCCGGAACTCGGCGCGGAACTGGTACACAAAACACCTCCGCAACATCATGTTTACGTGCATTATTTTGCACAACATGATCATTGAAGACGAGAGAAAGGATGCTGAGAACTGGAGGGAGGACACAGAAACAACGACGGCTAGTGATGTAGTCCGAGTCCCCACTCCGCTGTCCTGGAAGAATTATCTCAAACGGGACACCGCGTTGAGAAATACAAGGAAGCACCATCGGCTCACCAATAATTTGATCGAGCATGTTTGGAGCCGATTTGGACCGGTTGACGAGTAGGATATTTTTTATTTTTTAAATTTCAATTAATGTACTAATGTTTTTATTTATTTTATTTCAATTAATATATTGTACTAGTTATTTGTTTAAATTAATGAAATTTACAAATTTTCTCATTAAATTTAATGCAAAATACAAATTGAGATATTAGATAAAAACACCTCTTAAAGACATCTTCACTGCAGCTTACTGTCTATATCTCTAAAAAACCCAAAGAGACACCCCTTAAAGACACTACCACTGCAGGTAGACTAATACTCACTTGAACACATATTCATATTTCTTGTGATCATTCTCAAACCTCACTTACTTGTAAATATTATATAGACTGATAAAATTAGATTTTCCACTATATTACAAGTATTAATTTTATTCTTTAAAGTATAAGCCTATTCTTGTATGGTGGTGTAGTGATTTATTGCTGACATATATTATTATACCTCATGTAAAAATCCTTGTTATACATCTCAATGCTACAATATTCGTGATAATTTTACAATAAGACTGCACAGCAAATCATGATTAACTAGAAAATAAGTGAGAAACTATGTCCAAAAATCAGAATGTTTTCTCATTTCTACCCATTGTGAAGAAAATTAAAGTATTTCTCTTGCATAATCACATTGATGTAATACATAATACACATAAGGTGCTATCTCACAATCATCACATCGACTCACAAGAAGGAGACATCCATTCCAATCAGTTTGATTCGACAAGCATAAATTTTACACAAGAGTTAAAGAAATGTCGTTTTTTCAATAATGTCCCCAAGCCTCAAGTGAATGATCTAGGACAAGGGAATGAGAACATCACCAATGTTGTTGTGCCACGGGTCAGCCAAATGAGTCGCCAAATTCTCCAAGGGTCCGGTTCCTGGATATGCCGATTGCTGAACACAGAATCCCACAAACGCCAATAGTGCAAGACGACCTTCACAAAAACACACACATATAAGTAAGTTAACACTTGAAAAATTCAAGAATGTAGAGGCATATGTGTCTTTTGACAATACCATTCTTGATCTCCTTGACTTTAAGCTCTTCGAACTTTTTGGGGTCCTTGGAGTAGCCCAACGGGTCGAATGCCCCACCCGGGTACTTCTTCTTTTCCGGGTCCTTTTCCATGCTCCTTTGGTGCTCCACAAAGGCTATGGACAAGAATTCGATCGCCAAAATGGTGGGTAGGGTGCCCCATGGCACCGGGTTACCCAAATAGGTCGCCTGCCCTCCCGGAACTGCAGCCCATTCTTGTGCTTTCACCCAGTTGCCCAACCCCAATGCCTCTGGCACCAAGATTCCGGGCTGGATTCATTGTTCATTCCATTTATTATAAACTACTATTAGTATAATAATAATAATAATAACTTGAAATGAAATTTGTCATAATCATCAACTTACGACTGCTAGCATAGCCCATCTACAGTGGATGAGCTCGGACTCCTTGTATCTCTCTAGGTTTGCTGGGACTTCCCCTAGGCGAAGTGGGTCGAATCCGAAATCTCTGCAGCCCAAACAATTATATTAAATCGGATAAAATGTGGGTATGTATAAGTATAATATAATCAAATACACGGAAGTGGAAGACATAATTATAATTAATTACCCCGGAGCCGAGCCATCAAGGTAGGGTGGGCGGGGCTCACCGGGCATCCACTCGGCGGACATGGTGAACCTCGAGGTGGTGGCATTGGTGCCGAAGGTCACGGAGGCGGCGAATTTTGACTTGGACGAGGAGAGAACGGAGGGGCAGACGGCGGCGGCGGCGATGCCGCAGCTCATCACGGTGTTGGCTGCCATTCTGGATGGGGAATGAGAAGGCGGATTGGTAAGAAAGGCTTGGCAATGAAGTAAATGTTGGAGGGAAGCACCACTAAGTATATGGAAATGGAGAAGGATATAGGCAAATCCAAATGTTGATTGTTATTGGCTAAGGGCGATGGCTTCTCTCATGCTATTGGTCCACGTGTCTGGTGTTCACCAATGAGATGTTGATGTGGAAAATTGAGTGGATATTGTGAAGGTCTTTCCATGGTGGAGGTTGAATGTGGAGTCTTAAAAATCAGACAATATCTTGAATGGATTATTCTCTACTCTCCGAAAATTCACGTTTTTGTCCTGGATTATAACTAGTTTATATTAAAGAAAATCTATTTTGTAATTTAATGCAACACTATGTTTGATAAGTGAAGAAGTCTGGTATCATGTTGAGGAAGAGGAACATAAAGTATTAAGAAATTTTTTAGATTAAAATATGGAAATTTGCGGATATCCAAACATGAATTAAAATAGGTAATGACATTAGTGTAAAAAAAGAAAAATTGACTGTCAAAATGGAAATAATCACATTTCCTTTTTAGGGTTTATGCTTTCCAATTAGGATATATTTTCATTTTCAAAACCTATATTACCATTTTTAGCTTGTGTGGTCGGCCACAGTGTGGCCGAATATCATTACCCAAAATAAATTAAAATATTGATAGAATTTAGTACACTCCACAGTAAATTGCACATCTCAACTATGTCTAAAACAAATAAGTCAAGAACAGAATATTTAAACTTGTAGATAGATTCCAAAAGGAATGAACAAAGTAATTCAGTCCACATCTATGACTATTATATGATCACGAACACCAAAACCTGAGAAAGAGAAGTGAAGAGAGTCTTTAATCTAAAGCAGCAAAGAGCAGCGACGAATTTGTTCCACCGAAGCCGAAAGAGTTTGACATGGCCGCTCTAATGGTCATCTTTTTTGAAGCACTCAACGGCATAAAATCACCATTAAAAATGGGATCTGCTTGACTGAGGTTAAGGGTTAAGGGCGCAATCCCCTGCAACGAAAGCACGCATTAGCAAAAATTGAGAACAATAGTTTGCCAATCTGCTGAATCATGGTGTATAACTGTAAAATTAGCAATCTAGAGATCTCATTTTACAATTCAACCTCTAGCAGTGTCTTGTTGCTCGAGTGGTTCGTCTTATTATATGTCTAGCACACATATAACTAAACAATTTCAGAACATCTGAGGATTATTTGTGCTAGCTATTTTGACATTACTATTGAAGAAGATACTGATAAATAACTGAGGGACAAACCTTCCTTAAAGCAACTTCCATTACTAGATATTATATAGTTACAGACATTATAAAGTCGCAAGGAAAATATAGATTTTCTTACATGGTGGATGGATAATATAGAGAATATTGCTTCAACAGCTCCTGCTGCTCCAAGGAGGTGTCCGATGGCACCCTGACATCCAATCACCAATAAAATAGAGATTCAGTTTCATCAATACCTAAAATGTATTTAGAATCGAATATTCCTTTTGGTACAAAGTCAGAGATCCCGATGAAACATTAAATTTATGCCAATCCAAGATTCTTCACAAATAGTGTTCTGAAACAAGCTGAAGCTCAAAATTAAGTCACAGATTTCCACTTAATCCTGCTTGCGATGCCGCCAAGACAGCCATTGCGTCATCAACAGAATGCTTTTGAATTTGCATAATTTTTTTTCATAAAGTATAATTGACACAATCACTGGTTTACCTTTGTGGAGGAAAAAGCCAAAGTACCCGATGCTGCATGACTGCAAAATAAAGACTGAATTGCCTTGGCTTCCACCGTATCACCTGCATAATTCAACAAGTTAGCCTGACTTTAGCCTTGCCCGCATACTGCTATTAACAAGTTCAGAATGGCATTGTATTGATTATATGTACCCAAAGGAGTGGAAGTAGCGTGTGCATTGATGTAATCCACCTGGTCAGGGTTCAGGCCAGACTGCCAGCCAAAGAAAAGGACAGAGAAATATTAATAACCCGTAACTTCACCTGCTTTCTTGATTCATAAGTATGAACAAGAACACAATTTACAATTTTATTCCCAATATGTTAAAGGCACTTGAAATCAGACCAAAGTGCAACTAAAACAAATAAAACATCAAGTCAGTCAATACACTTCAAGAGCATTATGAAAAGGGCGAGAAAGGCACTGTAGATGTTTTGATAAATGATCACAATATAAATCTAATACCTGCTTTAAAGCACGTGACATGGCCAAAACTGCTCCTCTTCCATCACCATGTGGTTGGGTGATGTGATATGCATCGCCTTAAGAGAATAATAATATCCAATTCACCATTAAATGCCTACCGCATAATAGATAATAATAATAAAATCTGAAATCTGAAGAAATTACCTGACATCCCATAACCACGGATCTCTGCATACACTTTTGCTCCTCGTTTCCTAGCATGCTCGAGTTCCTTTCACAAATAAAAGATACGATAAAGGTATCAAAAAACTGCTGGCCTTTTTGTGTTGTACCAGACAAATAAGAAACTAGGAAGCATCCATTCTTGTGTAGTCTTGCATAACTGAGAGCTAAATATCATTTTTCCAAATGACAAATTGAGCATTATATCCTTTTGGAGTGAGTCCTCTCCTTAAGACCAGAGTCCCTTATCCATTTCAAGAGAGAAACAAAGAATTGCTGGGGCGTACTAGTAATACCACTCACCTCAAGAACCAGGATGCCAGAACCTTCACCTATTCTGTTTTAAGCAGTTAATTAGGAGGCCAGATATGAAGCAACTACAAAAATGAAAAATACTTATCAAACGAAATAGCAGTAGTTACTTACACAAAACCATCGCGCCCACAATCAAAAGGTCTTGAGGCTTCTTTAGGTACATCATTATACTTTGTTGTCAGCGCCCTGGACCTGTATATTTAGCAACATTTGTTGGTTCCGCAGCTTAAACTTAGTCTTGAACTCAAATTTTACCAGACAGCTTTAGAAGTTTGATGGACTTTCTATTACATTTGCTTCTGAAGGTATTTTTGCTTTGCCACATCTAAAGAAAATTCCGGAAATTCATCTCCGAATATACATACCAACTGCATGCAGCTTTTTCAAAATTTGATAACAGAAAAATGAGTGTTTTAAGCACCGAAAACAATGGTATTAAACCTCTTGGCATTCAGTTTCCAAGCTCTTACAATAAAAGACCTATTAGCCTCAACTTTTAGAAAAGCTACCTATGCACTCGTCTAAACATGACATCACTAAATAGGAGAACAGCTTCATTTCTATTTTTAAGCATTTCAACTAACCTTCTATTGAGCCTCTTTGAAATGTAAGACAGCTTTAAAAGGAAGCGGCATGAATCACCAGTAAATTCTTACCTACAGAATCCTGCTATAGACAAAGCATCAATGCTTGCCTCAGTCCCCCCAGCAACCATTACATCAGCATCACCAAATTGAATCATCCTGGCAGCATCTCCAATAGAATGTGCCCCAGTAGCACAGGCTGTAACTGCAGCATGGTTTGGTCCCTAGATTCGAGATCAAAACTAGGATATGCAACTATATCTTGTATCATGAAAAATGATTCTTCAACCAGTCATTATGTATAACTTGCAACCATGAATTGTATAAAACAATTTCTTATTTCCAAAATTTAATTTGACGAACATGCAACTTTAGTGTTACAATCACAGAGTAATTGTTTTCATTTTTTCCTTCAATTCATTGTTTTCATTGTTTCCTTCAATTCATTTAAAACCTGCTGTTTCAAGATTATCCTCAGATCAGACGTAACATTTATTACAAGAATTCTAACAGCAACTTCTTCAAAAAACCAAGTTTGGGGTAAATGATTCAATCATAGATTTGCAACAGAAACGAAGCATACACACTAGTAACACAGTCTCCTTTATGGCGACCATATATATCCCATATGACAAAGTTTCCTTTCAAATTCACAAGTTATAAAGAAAAAAGGAACGGGGTATACCTGAAAACCATACTTCATGCTCACATGGCCAGAAGCCATGTTTATTAGTATTCTTGGGATGAAAAACGGACTAAGCCGACGAAGTTTCTGCACTCAGAAGATGAAATTTGAAGGAAAAAAATAAAAATAAAGTTGGGATACTTTTGAACTTTCAAACTTTGAATGACGGTAAATCTGTTTATATATCAAGTACGGTAAATTTGTTTATATATCTGAAACAGAACGATACACTGCAAGAGGATCTTGCATGGTTCAAATTGGGATCCCTTCGAACTTTCAAACTCAGAAGAAAATTACCAAATATCAGCAAAACAAAAACAGCATACAGAGCAAGCAGCCAACTGACCTTCTCACAAATCATTCTCGATGCATCCAATATGTCGCTAATGCTACCAGTTCCTGCACCTATGGAGACTCCCTGACAATCTCAAAGTTAGAAAAGAGAAGTCACAAATAGAACATAACACACAAAATCCTTCAATATAAATGAACAAAGTACCGTGCTTTCCTTCTCATCCTGCTCAGTGGGCATATAATTTGCATCTCTTAGGGCCTCATCGGCAGCACATAATGCATAGCCTATAAACCTGGCAATCGACCTATGTTCCTGGGGAGATTACAAAATTCAAAACTCATAATTCCACATTGTCTGGGCTGGTTCATTAAGCAGATGCATCACCCAAACTTGTTTGTTCTTTCTCATCAAATACAACTTTTTTTCTTAACATAAACTACAACTTTAAAAATGGCTAAATAAATCAACAAATTTTACCTTAGAGTTAAGCCATAACTCCTCATCAAATTCACCTGGGTTGGACCCACAGCGTACAACTCCAGCGACTTTTGATGTCAATTGATCGAAGGTATGCTGCTGGGTCTCCCTATCAAAACCATTCATCTTCAGATCTTCAATAGTTACTGCCCTAATCCCGCAATCTCCATCAATTATACGCTTCCAGGTGGCTTCCACACCGCAGCCCAATGGAGTTACCATACCTAAACCTATTTACAAAGTAATAGTGTTTTAGCAATATTGTGGCATCACATATTTCAGTAAGAAGTCAGCAATCAACAGAAACAATACTATCTCGGATAGAGGTACCATAACACAGATTCATGCTCACAGGATTTTATGAATGTGCACACTAGTATTCACGAAAAAAAAATGGTGTGTGCATGCCATAGTAGGGTAAAAAGTTTTCTTCATGTCAATACAACAACAATATGAGACGTGACTCGGGTATCAACAAAATGCAAGCATATCCCTTGGAAGCATTAAAGTTAATTGTATCCTTAACTATATCTTTTCATCAGGAAAACAAGCCAGATTTTCACTGACCAAAAATGACAAAGGAAAGCTGTCCAAAGAAAATCATTTCCCACCATTCAAACGACCGAAAGCACACATCTATTTCTTCCAAATACAGATTTCATTTCTGATTCCAGAATAGGAAGAAGACAGTCTTTGCTATACAATAATAACTAGCACCGCTGGGAAACGGAATTACCGGTCACAACAACTCGACGGGGCGGCAACAAGGGTGGAGGATCAAAGGGAACAGTAGAGAACAAACGGCTGACATGGATGATTGATGTCAAGACTCTCTTACTATTGCGCTTAGCCATTGCCATTTGCTTCAAAATTCTCACTCAAAATCCAACTTATTCAACTTGCAGCGACGCCTTCATGGAATAAAACAATTCATCAGTGAAAAATCACATTGTAAAATTTATGTCTCTCTGGGAAATTCTGTCGAGCAGGTGATATACAACTTAAATGTAGAACAGAGCAGAAAAATACTCATTTCTTCTTCGCTCAGAAAAGGAACCACGCTGCATAATACATTCAGCACTATCGTTCTGGAAATAAAGAATGATTTTTTATGTAGCGAAAAAGCATCGATTAAGGAGATAGAGAATATTACCTATTTTTCGTATGAAAATGGTCACTGAAAATATTAGACTTTCGGTTAGGCGCCTCAAATTTTTTTACAATTCTGATTATTTGCAGAATTCTCCTTCTAAAGTTTGAAATTCCATAATCACCCCGACAAAGTTTATATATTATACATATGGCACATGAAAGAAGTAGTTTACGAATATACGTGTTCAAATTCAATGTTCATACCCCCTTCGTCCACAAATAGAGTGTTGGGAAATTTTAGTAAAAGTTTTGATTGATTCCAAAACCAACTGACCCCAACTGAGTAGATGTTGCCAGATCCTAAAGTCAGTAGTTAGGCTCACTGTTTGAACGTTGTTAAGATTTTATCTTTACAGGTCTCCAGCTGAAGACGACAACAAGGCTTCACTCGGATAGAACATCAGTTGTGAGGAACACAACTGAGCATTCATCATATTAAAAAGGGGGAAGTTACGTTCAAGTGTCAGTTCGATAGTTGAGCATACAGATGCAAAAATCGACTAAGTATTCAAAGGAAGAAGTCTCAAGAGTTAGAACATGAGTTGTAAGGAAAACAACTGAGCGTTCATCAGATGAGAAGCAGTATGGGGGAAGAGAACATCAGATGAAAGGAAATCATCTAAGCGTTCAAACCCAACTGAGAAGATACAAGGAAGACAACTGAGCATTCAGCTTCCGAACATCAGTTGTATATTTCAACCCAGAAGATTAACAGCTTGAAGTTGAAGTCAGCTGAGAGTTCAACTATTAGTAGTCAGTTAGAACATCAGCTGAAGAACAAGTTAGTTGAAAATCGAAAGTCTTAACCGACCACTCCTTGCTGGAAGTCTGTTGTTAAGATTTGAATTTCAAAAAGGTAGTCACGTGTTTGACCGTTCAGTCATTACCCCATTTGGCCCAACACAAGGCTATCTCAGATGGAAAGCAGAAGAGCACAAATGCCATATCGGGAAAGTCTGTAGAGATGAGAGACAAGCCATCGCTTTCAAAGAACAGAGATCAACGGCTCCTCCAACGGCTAGTTGACTCTCTCCGCCTATATATAGAGGCCCTCATTCATTCGAAAAATACAAGACACACACGCGAGAAGAAACCAGAGAGCGAAAGAAAGAGCTATATTCTTCACGAGCTGAACTGCATTCAATCTCTTAGAACATCACTTGTTGAGAGTTCTAGAGTTAGTTAGTTTTTGTGTCTTTAGATCGAACCTTGAGAACATCACTTAGTGAGAGTTCGTAGAGTGTTAGATCATAGTTCACTTCGTGTTCGAGCTTTTAATTGGAACCCCATTTTCTTTCACCTGAAAAGGTTTTAGGATCCTACTCTTCCTGCAATTGAGTAGATAGGTTGTTTAGTACCCGAAAACTAAAACTGTAAGGTTGATAAGTACCCGCAAACTTATCCTTAACGG
The DNA here is from genome assembly GCA_029490685.1 of Schizonepeta tenuifolia. Taxonomy (NCBI): domain Eukaryota; kingdom Viridiplantae; phylum Streptophyta; class Magnoliopsida; order Lamiales; family Lamiaceae; genus Schizonepeta; species Schizonepeta tenuifolia. Next base: position 87,461,731 of record CM055959.1, read on the forward strand.
TTGCTCAGCTCGCGTAAGCTGAGTGGTTTGTCCAGAAGAACTTGGACAGAGTTGTGTGGACTCACAACTCCCCGTGGACGTAGGAGGTTTCTCCGAACCACGTAAATCTCTGTGTGTTAGTGTTTATTTTGTTTATATCTTGCATATTCAACTGACCTTCTATCCAACATACAAACTGATCTTAGCATTATCAACTGTCTTGGTTTTTGACCGACCTTGCACAAAAGCGTGAGTTGTTTTACGAGTTGTTAATTTCCACCACATTCCGCACAGCACCACTCTTCCAGCTGAGGTTGCTTACTCAGCTGTGAGATTCCAACTAAGTCTTTTTACTCGGTTGAAGTAATTTTCAGGAGTTTAGTTTTAAAATCCTAACTGGTGTATCCCCCCCCATACACCAGTAACTCGTATCGGGACCATCAAGTGGTATCAGAGCAGTGGTTCAAAAGACTACTGACTCTGTTTCACAAGGTGTGAATTCTAGAAAGTTTCTTCAGTGGTCAACTGAACAGATCTATTTTTCACGCTAGTGCATATTTGCTTGCATATTTGTACTGTTGTTGTGTGCACATGGACGTCAAAGACAAGATCGTGGTCATGTTCTCGGTAGTAAATTATACATCCTGGAGGACACGGATGAAGAAGATCTTACTGTCGAAGCATCATAGGATGCAACAAGTACTCTCGTCCGGACCGATCATCATCAAAGAAAGAATCGCTCGCACTCCTACAAATCCCAACGATGGGGATACAGTTGTGGAGTTTGTGGAGAAGCAGCCGGAAGACTACACTCCAGAGGAAGCCAAGGTGAGCCAGTTAGACATCTGGGCTCAGAGCACGATTATGTCAACTGTTGGACAAGATTACCTCCCTTGGATAGAAGAGTGCGAGACTGCAAAAGAGATGTGGGATATCTTGGCATTGTTGAGTGAAGGAAGCGACGAGACAAAGGAGAACAAGTTCTCACATGCCTGCTAAGACTTCGACAACTTTTGTCTGAGAACAGATGAAACAATTGATCAGCTAGAGCTCCGGTTTATGGATATCCTCAGAAGAATCCAGTCCATCCGAAGAGGAAAATACACACTAAGAGAAATCAATCTCAAAGTGTTGCAAGCTCTACCGGCTGAGTGGGATACCTTCACTATGGGAACTGAAAGATTGTTCCCAATTTTAAAGAGAAATGAGTATAAGGTGAACCGAAGAAGATCTCAGTCCTCGGTTCAGACGAGTCGACATGAAGATGTTGGCTCAGCCACAAAGTCAGTTGCACTTCGAGCTGACTACTCCAAGTCAAGAACATCAAGGCCAACCAGGTCTGCAGATACAGCTGCAAAGGAGCCAAGCAGAGAGGAACTGCAGCAGAACATTGCCGCTCTGTCAAAGAAACTAGCCGACATGGACACTCGGTTCGGAAAATACAAGAGATTCTATAAGTCCAACCAAACTCGAGACAGTTCAAAGCCTGTGACCAACGGTTGCTTTGAATGCGGCAAGGGGGGACATTTCAAAGCTGACTGTCTAGATCTCTCGAAGAAAGAGAGAGAAGCGTTGAGGGCCAAGCAAATCGGAAAGAACAAGGCCATGGTTGCAGAAGAAGCAGCTGACGACATGGACATCTTCACTGACACTGAAGATGAGGATGAGCTGACTTCTACCAACAACGCCATCAGTCAGGATCAATGTCTCATGGCACTTGGAACCGACCAAGATGATATTGAGGTACACTCTAATCCTGCTAAGTTAAATTTTTCCAATACTTCTAACATGCAGGAATCACTAGACGAAGAATTGGAACCCTCCTGGAGTGACTTTCAAGAACTCAGTGAGGAACTACATCAACAATCGGTTGAGTTTAAGAGTCTTCAAGAACAGTTCTCAAAACTTGAAGAATCCTTAACCGTGAAGGACGATCTGATCAAAAGTCAAACAGAGGAGATTGAGAATCTCAAGAGTCAACTGAATGCGGTCAACCGAATTAATGCTCCAACTGATGAGGAGTTGACAAAGCAGATCAAGGAGCAGCAAGATCAGTTGAAAAATCAAGAGACTCAGATCGACCAGCTGATAAAGAAGTCAGATGGACAAACCGAGCAGATAACTGTCCTCCTCAAGGAGTTGCAAACTGAGAAGGATAATCTAATCAAGTTGTATCAGTCATCCAAGATCATCGAGAATCTTATCAGTTACAGTAGATAGATGGATGACGTGTCAGGACTCGGTTATGATGTGATTAAAGATAGTGGAATTCCTCCAGCAACCTTCATCAAAGCTGTTGAGGTCAAGGTTGTCGAACCTAACACAGTGGAACCTGTGTCACCACAAAGTAATTCAACCTCTACCTCTCAGCAAGCTCAACCGACTAAGACAACCACAATTGAGAAGGGAAAATGAGCAGTAGATGGAGGACAGAATGTTCTATCGGTTGGGACATCAACCGAGGGGGAATGTTCTAAAAGTCAGAAGAGGAATCAGAGGCGTCGAAGACACAATCGGAACCGAACTCAGAATCAGAACCGACCTCTGCATCAATCTCAGAGTCAACATAAAAAATAATGGAACCGACCGCAGAACCGACAAGGACCCAACCATCTGAATCAACAGCGGTTCCATCATCAGTTCAACCAAAAGTTCCAACCGAGTCAACCGATAAGGAACAGGTCGAACAGCTGGAAATATTCATGCCACAACATGAACCACCAACAGGGCATGAACAACTACAGACAACATTCAGGGAGTTGGAATCAGAATCAGCCACAAAGATTCCAACAGGGCGTCCAACCTCACAGACAAATTCAACAGGATAAGAATCGCCATCAAAATAGGGGGAAAGCCTCTCCTCCGAAAGCTCAGAATGGGAGAAATCCAACTCCTCCCAAGAAACAGAACATCACTACTAACAACAAGTCTAAGGATAACCGAGGTGTTGTTATAGTTGATGATGAAGGGAAAGTAATCTGGAATGATAAATCCATCCGAGTATACAGGGAAAAGCGACGCACGGTTCCAGGGGGAACTGGTTCTAACCCTCCAGGACCCAACTGAAATTGGGGACCTAAGCGAGTTTCTCTTTGCAGGTACAGGAGAAACAGCTGAGGAAAAATAAAACGTCTGTAACAATGTGGGTGATGGACAGTGGATGCTCGAAACACATGACAAATCTGAAGGATTTGCTTGGAAGTTTCATGGAGAAAGAAGGTCCATCAGTTACTTTTGGTGACAACTCAAAAGGTTACACCAGAGGTTACGGTACCCTTGAAACCAATCATGTTTCGATTTCTAATGTTTCTTATGTTGATGGATTGAAGCATAACTTGCTCTCCATCAGCCAATTCTGTGATAATGGTTTCTCTGTCAAGTTTGATGCACAAGGTTGCAAGGTTAAAAATGTCGGATCAAAGCAGGTCATATTATTGGGAAATCGATCGCCAACCGGAAATGTCTATTATGCTGACTGGAACAATAGTCTTCCTGACACCTGCCTGTTATCAAAGAGCAGTTCAGATGTGAGCTGGCTGTGGCACAAAAGGCTCAACCATCTGAACTTCAAGACATTGAACCGACTTGCCAGACAAGAACATGCAAGAGGCATACCAAATCGAGTGTTTTCAACAACACATATTTGCAGTGCATGCCAGTTGGGAAAGCTCGCTAGATCCTCCTTCCGGTTGAAGACAACTCCCTCAACCGACCGAGTGTTACAGCTAATCCACATGGATCTCTTCGGGCCAGTTACACCAAAGAGCATGAATGGTAACGAGTACACCCTGGTTGTAACTGATGACTACTCAAGATATACGTGGACCATCTTCATGCGCCACAAGAGTGAAACCCGAGATGAGCTACCCAAGTTGATGGTTCGGATATCGAACTAACAAGAGATGAAGATCATTTCTATCCGATCAGATCGTGGAACTGAGTTTCTAAATGAAACCATCATCGAGTACTGCGAGAAGTATGGAATTACACATCAAACATCAGCTGCGCGTACTCCGCAACAGGATGGAGTAGCTGAGCGAAGGAACCGAACGCTGAAGGATGCAGCTACATCCATGTTAACCAGCTCAGCTCTACCAAAGAGATTTTGGGCTGAGGCCATCAACACTGCATGCTACACTCAGAACCGGCCTCTTCTGACCAAGCGGTTGGGAAAGACACCATACGAGCTATGGAGACGCAGGAAGCCAGATATTTCTTATTTTCGCGTTTTTGGTTCTAAGTGTTATATTCACAACAATGGGAAGACTCAGTTGAAAACTTTTGATGCCAAAGCTTCGAAAGGCATATTTCTCGAATATGCCGCTCGGATCAAGGCTTATAGAGTTTTCAACAATAGCTCTCGTGTTGTGGAGATAATACCTCATGTTAGTTTTGATGAATCTACTTTTGAGTGCAGGGAACAGGCTAAAGGACAACAGGCTGATCCACAAGTTCCACCAGCCCTCACAAGATCTCAAATTCTAAGGCAAAAGAATCTAGCTGAACCATTGGTTTGAGCAACTGAGGATGAGGATCCATACTTCTCTGAAGATGAATGCGAGGACCCCAGCTCATCTCAAGGGGGAACTCTAGCTGATGCCCCTCCAACTGCATCAGCATCCGAAGTCCAACCGAGCCCGGTTCGAAATGTTATCAATGTTGAAGATACAGACTCAACAACTGATAAATCACCAGCTCAGAAGAGTCCAGCATCTCCCACAGCTCAGATCACGGAACAACCACAGTTGGAAGAAGAAGGAAGACGCAACCGAAGATGGTATGAAGATCATTCCACTGACAACATCATCGGTGATCCAACCGAGGGTGTGCGTACAAGGAGCCGAGTTGCAAATCCAGATCTAACCGAGGAAGATTCCAACACTTATGCCCAATATGCTGAGGAGTTGGCAGTTCTAGAGGAGTTCGAGCAAGCTGGAGATGTTGCCATGATATCTTGCTTTGTAGCTGATGTGCCAGAACCGAAGAATGTTGGGGAAGCTCTCAACTGTGTTCACTGGACAACAGCCATGCAAGAAGAACTGAATGAGTTTCTTCGCAACTGTGTATGGGAGTTGGTAGAAAGACCAAATGGTGTCAAAGTCATTGGATTAAAATGGATTTTCAAGAACAAAAGAGACGCCATTGGATTCATCGTGAGGAACAAAGCAAGATTGGTAGCTCAGGGATATTGCCAACAAGAAGGAATTAACTTCGAAGATTCCTTCGCACCAGTTGCAAGGCTGGAAGCCATCCGAATCTTTCTAGCCTATGCCGCACATCACAAGTTCAAGGTATATCAGATGGATGTGAAGTGTGCCTTCCTCAACGGTGATATCAAGGAAGATGTTTATGTTGAACAGCCTCCCGGTTTTGAAACTGGAGATGGAAGAGTGTACAAGTTGAAGAAAGCGATCTATGGAATAAAGCAAGCACCAAGGGCTTGGTATGACACTCTTTGTGGTTTTCTTCTGAACTCGGGTTTCAAACGAGGGTCAGTTGACAAAACCCTGTTCACCATCAAAATTGGAGATGACATTCTTGTTGTGCAAATCTATGTTGATGACATCATATTCGGTTTTAAGTCGGAGGAACTGTGTGAAAAATTTTCAAATCTCATGAAGGAGAAGTTCGAGATGTCGATGATGGGCGAGATGAATTATTTTCTTGGACTACAAGTGAAGCAGTCAGAAAAGGGCATCTTCATCAATCAGTCCTAATATACAAAAGAGCTCATCACCAAATTCGGATTGCAGACAAGTAAGACAACAAGGATCCCGATGAATACTAACTGGAAGATTGAACCTGGAACTGAGGGAAAGCTCGTGGATGCCAGTAAGTATAGAGGGATCATCGGTTCTTTGCTCTATCTAACCGCCAGTCGGTCAGACATATCTTACGCGGTTGGAGCGTGTGCCCGATTCCAAGTTCAACCAAGGGAAGCACACATGTTGGCAGCAAAGAACATCATCAAGTATTTGAAGGGTACAGTCAATGTTGGACTGTGGTATCCAACTGACGACAATATCCAGCTGACCGGATACTCAGATGCGGACTTAGCCGGAGATCGGTTGGACAAGAAGTCTACTTCTGGACACTGTCAGTTCATGGGAAGCAAGCTGGTTTCATGGTTCTCCAAGAAACAAGCATGCGTTGCCACTTCTACAACCGAGTCAGAGTATATGGCTGCTGGAAGCTGTTGCATGCAAATGTTATGGCTCAAGCAACAACTGAGAGATTATGAAGTTTCAACTGGACAGGTTCCCATTCATTGTGATAGCTCAAGTGCCATTGCTATCTCTCTGAATCCTGTTCACCACTCTCGGACAAAGCATATCGACATCCGTCATCATTTTATCCGAGATCATATTGAGAAGAAGGATGTATCCATGGAGAAAATTCCAACTGAGATTCAGAGAGCTGATATCTTCACCAAACCTCTAGCTGAAGCACGGTTCAAGATGCTATGTGACCTCCTTGGACTGTTGGATCCATCAGATGAGGAGTTAACTGAGGTAAAGAGATAGATATCCATCTGAGGGGGAAGCTCAGATGAAGGGGGAATCTCAGATGCGGATCGCCAACTGAAGACATCAGACGTCAGTTGAACAGACGAACTTGAGTCAGTTGATGGTATTCCGATCAGATGCAGATTGCCAACCTAAGGAATCAGACGTCAGCTGAACAGACGAACTCGAATCAGCTGATGGTATGCCGCAACATGGAAACTCAGCTGATTCCAACATCAGCTAGCAGGTAATATTTATGGCTGAAGGTGTTATGTTCTTAAATGAGAATGTTTAAAATAAATTCAAACATTCCTGAGCCAGTCAGTTACATTAAAATAGCCATCATATCGCATTAAATGTAAAGTACGGCTGAACATCCGTAGCCTACTTTATAGTGCGACTGGGCTGGCAAGATAAACTGTACACCTTCTCACGCGCGGGTTGGAACTCGGTACATGACGTCAAGTTAAAGATAGTCAACAGTCGCGTGATCTCAGCCGTTGATGGATTTGCGCCATTTAACCCCAGCCGTCGATCTCTACCGAGTCAAAAACCTATATAAGGCAAAAAATCAGGAAGAAATCTCCTACTTTCCTCGTTCGTGTCTATCTTCTATAACTGTTCATCGTCTTTCCAGATTTTGTCTAACTATTTTCTGCAAAAGATTTCCCTTACTTCTTCCTATATATTCCTTTTGCAGTGATCATAAATGGCACCAAAAAGCAAGAAAATGGCTTAATCTGGATCTTCCCTTGTCCCTACCTCATATGAAGAATCTTTCGACATGTTGGTGTCGAAGATCCACTTCGAGCAAATACTTTCCGATGAAGAATTGGAGTCGCCGGTATTGGCTCCCCTTGCCAATACTCTCAGAGAGAATGGCCTGCTCGAATGGGCCAAGCTTTGCCCCTCCTACCTGCTCAGGCGACAAGTCGGGGAGTTCTACATCAACCTGCAAGCATCCATCGACAGCAAGAAAGGAATGACTATAGAGGTTTCCTGCCGCCAACGAGACGTTCTGGCAAGGACCATTCGCCGTGTCACCTTCCCAATCGACGTTTCCGATGTCCTTCGATACATCATCCCCGTCAATCACACAGCCACAAAGCTTCTGGAAAGCATAACCGACGAGCACGTCGATGAATTTTTGGAGAGTGCTCTGATCACTCCGGAGAAGTTAAGAAGCAACATGCAGAGGACGAAGCTGAAGCCAGAACATCGCCTGCTGTTTGATGTTGTTTCTAAGGTGGTGTTCGGTTACAGTGGTGCGTTCGGCAACATCAGCCGACCCAAGTTGAAGCAGTTGGTGGCTTTGGAGCACCAACACCAGATCAACTGGTTTCAATACTTCCTGAACCAGTTGATGGTGGAGAAGTCGAAGATCTCCGAGAAAACATCCGAGTCAGGAGAGAAGCTGCTAAGTGTCAAGGGGACACTCAACTTCGGCTGCAAGATCTCAGCCCTGATCTTGCTCGCGACCAAGGATTGCAACATGGTATGGAATGACTGTGAGGAGACGCCGGTCAAGAAGTTGCTGTTGTTCCCAATAGCGAAGAAGGCACAAGAGGTGCTTAGGAGTGTGTACACTCCGAAGGAGAAGAAGGAGGTTGGAAAGTCTGCTGAGTCCACAGCTGAGGGGGAACCAGCTGTCGCTCGCCCCGCCAAGTCCAAAGCTGCACGCCGACGAGCTGAGTCGGAGAAGGAAACAGCTGAGGAGCCTGCCCAGAAAAAGCTGAGGATACGGTTCAAGAAGTCGGTTAAGAAGCCAGCTGATGTGCCAGCTGATGAGCCAACTGAGGTGCCAGCTGATGAGTCAGCTGAGGAGCCAGTTGAGGTACCAGCTGAGGAGCCAGCTGAGGAGCAAGCTCCAGCTGAGGAGGAGGCACCGGTTGAGTCGACACCTACTGAGGAGCCTTCCGAGTCCAGCCGCTCAGCTGAGGCCGCCACGTTCGAGATCGTCCCTCGAGCCACTGGAGCTGACAAGGCTGACGGAATGGAGACGGATTTGACGTCAGATGCTTCTTCCTCATTTGAGGACGTTGAAGATGTTCCCACCTCCCCCACGGCAGGAGTTGATGTCGTACCGCCCCTAGAGCCTCTTGCTCTTTCTACCCAACCAGAGCCAAATGTTCCGAGCACCTTGCTCGATGCCAACATTGTGACCGCTCCTTCGGCCAATGTTGAGGAAACAATTGAAACCCCCCTCCCAACCGAATCCAATATTCCGAGCTCCCAGCTCGATGCCGATGTTGCGACCGACTCTTTGGCCAACATTGATGAACCTTTTGAACCTTTGCAATATGATCTTTCCCTATCCCCAATAAATGAAAAAGATGATCTTCAGGCAGTTGCGCTGGAGCACGAGGGCAGGGTGGCCTACTGCTTCCAAAAGCTGCTAGGCATGTTCCCTGAGCTCGCAACATGCCAGTCTTCGCCACTCTGAGAACCAAGCTCTTGTACCAGTTCCACCTGATCTTCAGCCATTGGTACGTCAAAGAAGATACGATCAGGGTGTAGAGCTGGGACAGGCTGAAGTCAGATGAGTCCCGCATCCGAGCCTACTTCAACTACTCCAACCTGGAGGTGGCTTACAACAACCGGATTGCGCAGCTCACTCGTCGGCTGGACCAGAGCAGAGCTGAAGGGACGGACACAAGGGAGGCAGCTGGACAGGAGTGCATTGACTTCCTCGACAGCATGCTGATAAAGTCAGCTGACTTCCTTGAGGATGTGGATGCAGCCGCCGCAGCAGCGAAGGAAGATGAAGAAGAACTGAAGATGTACCTGGCCAACCGAAAAGCCATGGTCACAGTTGAGCCTCTAGCTCTGATTGCACAAGACCCTCCAGCGGATCAGCCAGCTCCCTCCTTTGACGAAATCTGTGAGCTGATTGCTGAGAGGGTGAACCAACTGAGGACCGAACTGCTTGCCAACCTCCAACAACAAAAAGATGACCAGCTGAGGGTGTTGGAAGCGCAAGAAGTGAAGAACCAGCAACTGGTGGAGGAGAATGTTGCAATGAAGACCAAACTGGAAGAATTCTCCTCCTCCACCAGTCAAGAAATGTCGGAGTTGAAGTCCACTTTGTTGGGATTGAAGTCGGAACTGAACGTCTTCAAATCCTTGGCCGACTCCAATCTTGCCAAGTCCCAACAGATACAAGATGCTGAATGGGAGTCTCGCTTCGAGTCGCGATGGGCTGAGTTCGTGGCTTTTCAAACTGAGGTCATCGAGAACCTCTCTGCCTTGAAGAAAGCCGAACAAGAGCGCCAGGACTCGGATCTGGCGAAGAAGGTGGAGCTCGAATGCGCGGTCGATGAACTCTTCAACCGCATCAAACTTGCCGAACAACAACTCACCTCTCTGGATGGTTCAGTAGCAAGCCTTGTTGCTGATGCCAAAAAGGGGGAAGAGAAGGAGACGGAGGTTGAGGTGCAGGAAGAAGAAGAGACGCCAGCTGCTCAATCAAAATCCCAGCTGAGGAAGAGGAAGTCTGCTGCTCCCAAGTCAACCGAAGTCGGTGGAGCCCAAATGTCTAAAGACTTGGAGCAGACAGAAAAATTTGGAGTTTCCTACAGCTCCATAGCCGAGATTGCTGCCGAGCTGGATTCTGAACTCGACGGTATCACAACCGAAGAGTGCATCGCAGCTGCTAAGGCTATGGATGTAGAGGAGAAGGATTATATGAACCCGAGCTGGATAAGGAAGTTCGCCGCCAGCCAGGCGAGGAGGGTGAACCAGTTCAAAGAAGAGTTGAAGAAAATGTCTCAGAATTTGGACCGCAATGTTGCCTCCCGTAGCCGACGCCGCATCAACAAACATCAATCAAAGACGGAAGCTCGGTTGAAGCAACAAAGGTTGCCAGCAAAGTCCAAAGTCGAGAGTCGGTTTAGGCATGTCGACAAGTGGATGCTGACCGAGTGGAATGAAGTGTGGGAGTTGTTCAAGCAGGAGTTCGTGAACGACTTCTACTATAGGAAGGTCTACGCAACTGATGACCCGAGGAAAATGTTCAAGGAAGCGCTGACCGAGTTGCACTCAAGAGACTCGGGCATGTTCAGCCAATTCAGGCGGGCTATGATTGACGCCAACCTGGACTTGAACACAGTTCCGGTTCCCCAGAAGGTTACTTACCGGCCTCCCTTCCTCCCAAACTCTCGCAACCCGAACCGCACGAAGATCGCAGCTGAGGCGAGTTAGGTTTGCAAAGAGCATAGAGTGGACATTTCCAAAGAGTCACCTGCTAAGAGGGAAATTTTTGTTAGGATTTTTAGTAAGTATGGGCTACAATTTTAGCTCAGTTAGTTTTTGAACAACTGTTGTAATTTTTGTCTTTTGCGTTCATCTTTGTAACAATCAGTTGTAATGAAAACTACTCAGTTATAAGATTCAACTTGACGTACAATCCCTCATTGTCCAAGCTCTGAATCGCAAAGTTATTTCAATACCATGTTATAACTGTGCTAACCCTTTGATGTTTTCATCTTATAGACAGTCTTGAATTTCAGTTGAGATTTTAGATAAGTTAGTTAGATCTAGATCAGTTGTGATCTGTAAGGGTTTTAGACTTCTTATAAGGGGTTTTGGCATCATCAAAAAGGGGGAAATTGTTGGAAAATTTAAGTAAAAGTTTTGATTGATTCCAAAACCAACTGACCCCAACCGAGTAGATGTTGCCAGATCCTAAGGTCAGTAGTTAGGCTCACTGTTTGAACGTTGTTAAGATTTTATCTTTACAGGTCTCCAGCTGAAGACGACAACAAGGCTTCACTCGGATAGAACATCAGTTGTGAGGAACACAACTGAGCGTTCATCATATTAAAAAGGGGGAAGTTACGTTCAAGTGTCAGTTCGATAGTTGAGCATACATATGCAAAAATCGACTAAGTATTCAAAGGAAGAAGTCTCAAGAGATAGAACATCAGTTGTAAGGAAAACAACTGAGCGTTCATCAGATGAGAAGCAGTATGGGGGAAGAGAACATCAGATGAAAGGAAATCATCTAAGCGTTCAAACCCAACTGAGAAGATACAAGGAAGACAACTGAGAGTTCAGCTTCCGAACATCAGTTGTATATTTCAACCCAGAAGATTAACAGCTTGAAATTGAAGTCAGCTGAGAGTTCAACTGTTAGTAGTCAGTTAGAACATCAGCTGAAGAACAAGTTAGTTGAAGATCGAAAGTCTTAACCGACCACTCCTTGCTGGAAGTCTGTTGTTAAGATTTGAATTTCAAAAAGGAAGTCACGTGAGGGTTTGACCGTTCAGTCATTACCCCATTTGGCCCAACACAAGGCTATCTCAAATGGAAAGCAGAAGAGCACAGATGCCATATCGGGAAAGTCTACAGAGATGAGAGACAAGCCATCGCTTTCAAAGATCAGAGATCAATGGCTCCTCCAACGGCTAGTTGACTCTCTCCGCCTATATATAGAGGCCCTCATTCATTCGAAAAATACAAGACACACACGCGAGAAGAAACCAGAGAGCGAAAGAAAGAGCTATATTCTTCACGAGCTGAACTGCATTCAATCTCTTAGAACATCACTTCTTGAGAGTTCTAGAGTTAGTTAGTTTTTGTGTCTTTAGATCGAACCTTGAGAACATCACTTAGTGAGAGTTCGTAGAGTGTTAGATCATTATCTCACTTCGTGTTCGAGCTTTTAGTTGGAACCCCATTTTCTTTCACCTGAAAAGGTTTTAGGATCCTACTCTTCCTGCAATTGAGTAGATAGGTTGTTTAGTACCCGAAAACTAAAACTGTAAGGTTGATAAGTACCCGCAAACTTATCCTTAACGGTTGCTCAGCTCGCGTAAGCTGAGTGGTTTGTCCAGAAGAACTTGGACAGAGTTGTGTGGACTCACAACTCCCTGTGGACGTAGGAGGTTTCTCCGAACCACGTAAATCTCTGTGTGTTAGTGTTTATTTTGTTTATATCTTGCATATTCAACTGACCTTCTATCCAACATACAAACTGATCTTAGCATTATCAACTGTCTTGGTTTTTGAACGACCTTTCACAAAAGCGTGAGTTGTTTTACGAGTTGTTAATTTCCACCACATTTCGCACAACACCACTCTTCCAGCTGAGGTTGCTTACTCAGCTGTAAGATTCCAACTTAGTCTTTTTACTCGGTTGAAGTAATTTTCAGGAGTTTAGTTTTAAAATCCTAACTGGTGTATTCCCCCCCCCCCCCCAATACACCAGTAACTCGTAACGGGACCATCATAGAGTGAAAAGTTTAAATACCCCTTTTTGAAAATAAAAAATACTCCTTAATAAAGAAAAGATAAAAATTACCTCAAAATCCTGTAAAATTACAAACATAACCTTTTGGTCCACTTGAATTAAGTTTACTGCCATCTCATCTATACTTTACTTTAACGAATTCATTCAGAACTTCTAGCTCCCAATTCAACCGAAAATTTCTGGGTGGAGAAGAAAATATTTGTCTTCAAAATTGTTGTCACGGCGACGATGATTCCTAGCACGGCGGCAACGCGATTTCATGCGACCCGGCAAGCTTTTCATAACTTCTCAGGCGAATATCTAGACAACTTTCGCGCTGGTTTTCGACGATTTTATCTAGAATACAAACAAGGTGAGTCAAGTTTCATAAATTTGGTGATATGGGAATATGTAAAAATATTAATTCAATTTCAAAAGTTTTAGGAATTTTTATATTAAGGTAATTGAAAATCGATTCATGTCTAGCTATGAATTTATTGTTTAATTATGTAATTTTTATTCTTATGATATGATGATAAATGTGAAGAGAAATTTACTTAATTTTTAGAGAATTAACGAATTACCAGAAATGTATATAATACATGAAAATCATTCTCGTTCATGTATGATTTAGATATTTACAAAAAATAATTTTCTAGATTTCATGATTTTTTGTTTATGAATCACGCATGTACAATTGTTGTATAAAAGAATCATGTATGCTTAATTTTAAAAGCTGGAAATTAGCATTAGTTGATTTTTTCAATTTCTTTTCCAGATGTGCTCTAGATCAATTATTATTCATTATGGTGGAAGCTGGATAGATGATAGTTATATAAGAGGAGAGAAAAGATTTGTGCTCGTTCTGGATACTAGATTGACATACTCAGCTTTGTTGAATGAAATTCAATGGAGGGTTGCTGCAGACTATAAGCTATTTGTTTATATGGTCAGTACAATTGTAAATTCTTCTGAAGGTGAGAGTGTAAGGATGGACATCAGGACTGACATTGAGCTAGAATATGTTATGAATAGTTTCAAACAACCAAAAGTTTATGTCACAGTGTCTCCTACAGAAACTGAACCTTCAGAAAATATGTGTTATCCTCCAAAAATGAAGCAAAGTTTTATGAGACTGTTGAATGCACAAAATGCTTGTATGGCTAAGTACCAATCTAGTTTGCCTATTGTTGTTGGAAGTTCACGTGGAGAAAATCAATTACATAATGAAATCTGTTAAGAATTTATTGATGAGAATGGACTTGAATCTACTAAAAATCATCAAATTCAGCAAAAGAAAGATGATATCAGTTCAGAAGAAGAAAGTGAAGGCAGTTGGAAAAGAAAAGGTTATGACAGTTGGGATGAAAAGGATGATGACAACTCAGATGATGACACACTTGATGATTCAAGAACAACGCGAAATGAATCTGGTCGGTCAAAGAATAGGATAGTTCCACGTTAGTGAACAATAACTACAAATGAAATACATGATAGATGATTATTTTCCATAAATTAGCACCACACATGAGTAGCTTACATGAATATGCTTGAAATACATAAGTACTATACATGAATCTATTTTTCATACATGAACAGCGTACGTGAGTGCCATCAATGAGTAGCCTACCATACATGAACAAAGTACGTGAGTGCCACCCATGAGTAGCCTATCATACATGAACATTGTACATGATTGGCACCCATAAGTAGATTATCATACATTAAGAGCGTACATGAGTGTCACACATGAGTAGCTTAGCATACATGAAGAGCGTACATGACTGCCACCCATGAGTAGCTTAGCATACATGAACTTCGTACATGAGTGCCACCCATGAGTAGCTTAGCATACATGAACTTCGTACATGAGTGCCACCCATGAGTACCTTAGTATACATGAACATCGTATATGCGTACCACTCATAAGTAGCTTACATGAATCTATTTTCTATACATGATGAGCATATAGAAGCGTCACACATGAGTATATTAAATGAATCAATATCACACACGAGTTCCACACAATAGTTATCATACATGAACACTGTACATGAGCACCACACATGAGTATATTAAATGAATCAATATCACACACGGGTTCCACACAATAGTTATCTTACATGATTAACAGTTGGTCAGAACATACATGATTTCAATAAATAAGTTTCAAACATGAATCAGATTATATTCATAATAAATGAAATTAATGACAAATATGTGTAATTACATGTGCGCTATATCAAACATCAATTCTATTTGATGAAATTGTACCTTTTCAGAAAAATAATCGTGAAGAGTTGTGTAAGGGTGCAATTTTCCCAGATAAAAAAAAGTTGAAAATTGTTGTTGGCTTGTTCCATTTAAAGAACCGAATTGAATTTTCAGTTATCCGTTCTTGCTCAAAAAGATATTCACTAGTATGCAAGTATAATGAAAAGGGTTGCAACTTTTGCATGAATGAGACAAAGGTTTCGAGAATTACAAAGTGGAGAGTTCCTTATACATTTCGGATAGATTTAAGGCACCAAGCTAATAGAACTGTTAAATCATAGATAATAGGAGCATTCTTTTCTCCTAATCTGAAAGATGAAGGAACTATTTTGAGGCCAAAGCAAATGGCATCATAAATAAGGAGTGAGTTTCATTTCCATGTTGATTACAGTGTTGCCCTAGCTGGTAGGAATCATGCTATAGAAATGGTATATGGGGAATCAGCCAAGTCATTTAAAAAGCTGCCATCATACTTGTATATGCTTCGAAATGTTAATCAAGGTTCAGTTGTTGATGTACATAGATATTATGATGGCACCTCCAAGTCTGCTTTTTTTGCCCTTCATGCATCTATACATGAGTTTTCAACTTCTGCTCGTCCGGTGATTGTTGTTGATGGTACACATCTTAAAGGAAAATATAAGGGAATCTTGTTTGTGGCTGCAACAAAAGATGGGAATGAACAGATTTTCCCATTAGCATTCAGACTTGGTGATCTAGAGAATGATAGTGCATGGACTTGGTTTCTACAACAATTAAAGAGAACTTTTGGATGCCCTAATAATTTTATGATTGTTTCAGACCAACATCTTAGTATTTCGAATGTAGTGGCAGCTGTGTATCCATCGGTCCCTCATGGTCTGTGCATATTTCATATCCAAAAGAATTTGATACAATTTGGTAAAGTTGTTTTAAGCATGATTGAAAATGCTTCAAAATGATATACAAGTTCAGACTTTGAGCATAAAATGAATTTCCTACCAAGTGGTGTTTACCATAAGCTGATGAAGATTGGCCCAAAAAGGTGGGCTCGTAGTTAAAGCCCCGTGCGACGCTATGAGTTTCTGACGTCAAATTTTGTTGAAATTGTGAATAAGTGTCTTAAATGGGCAAGAACATTGCCTGTTTGCTGCATCTTCGAGTCTATAAGAACATTGTTAGGACATTGGTTTTGTGAGCGCAGGAATAAAACAAATCTTAGAAATCAAGATCTGACTGAATATGCTACAAAGAAATTAGATGATTCAGTTGAAGAAGGTCTAAGGCCGGATGTTGAACAAATCAATCCAATCAAGTTCAATGTTAAGACTGCTGACAAAAGTTTTGTTGTTGATTTGAATGATAAGAGTTGTTAATGTATGGAGTTTGATCTTGATGAGATTCCATGCTCTTATGCAACAGCAACAACTCGGTGAGTGCATTTACATATTGAACAATTTCCTACTGGTTTACTAGTTCTTTTATTTATATTTTAAACAATTGAATTGTGTATGCAAAAAAGCAAGACATTCATATGTCTCATATGTATCACCATATTATACAACAGATACATTACGTAAGATGTACTCAATGGATGTAAATTCGGTACCAAATTTTGATGAATGGAGAATTCCACCTACTGTAGCTTCTATGATACTCAATGCACCTAAAAACAAGCGACAAGCTGGACGCCCAAGGAAGAAAATGATGAAATTTGCTTCAGAATCAACATCTAAAACACGTACAAGTACGTGCACTAGATGCTCTAAATTTGGACATTATCGTGGAAGCTGCAAAGAATTTCCAATTGTCCCACAAGAAATGGATGTAGAAGTTGATGCTGCTGCAGTTCGCCGTCAAAAAAAATGTAGTATATGTCATATTGCGGGACATAATTGCAGGAAATGCCCTTCACTAAATTCAATGATGTGCCTGAAACATCTATCTTTATATAGATTTTGTACGGAAATGTAGAATGTTTTTATTATTTTAAACAATATGCATTATAGACATATATGTAAGTTTTTTTATTATTCAATAACTAATCATGTGAGATGCTTTTGTTATCATAGAATCCGATTACAAAATTCATGGAAATATCTCTGTTAACTAAGATATATTTATCTTGACATTAGTAATATTAGAAAGAATGAGTGATAACAAAAACAGGGACTTTGTTGCGGTAAAAAGGCCCGGTGAGATGGCTTTCATCTCACATAGGTAATTTTTTTCTTTCCTCAGAATCATTGATTTGTAAAACGGATCCTTGCGCGGCCCAATCCAATTGAGATTGGTTGATTGAGATAGCTTCTCTTGTCAACCTCCAATCTCTAGGCTTGACGGGGAACACGTTTGAGGGGACTATACCGCCATACATAGGAAACCTCACAAATATTAACAAACTCTCGTTGAATTATAGCGACATGCAAGAACAGATTCTGGAGTCACTCATTCAACTCCAAAGAATGCAGTGGCTATATATGAGTGGAAACAATTTGAGTGATTCTATTCCACTTGGCCTCTTTAATCTTACACTAGACTAAGATACGAGGTGATTTTATTTTTTGTCAATGGTGCTGTATAGAAAATACAGAAACCAATACTTACATTTTTGTAAAAATTCTTACAATTCTTTGTAAACAATACACATTTCAGGATTTTTGATATATGTTTCTATACTTTCTTTTTCAGCTGAAATCTATAACTACCTGTTATAATTTGACTCAAATGTAATAAAATAAAATATATAAAATGGTAATTGCACACTCTAATCGTACTTAAAACTATCAACCAAATACCATAAACATTATCATCAGTCAATAAAAACCAGCAGTGTCATACTCCCTCCGTCCCCAATTGAGTGCCCTGTTTGGCCTTCAAAAAGTGTCCCGGATTCAATGCCCTACTCTGCTTTTTGGACATTATTACCCTTGATGGCCCCACCTCACAATAACTTAATTCCTACCTTTTTATCTTCCCAACAACTTTATTCTTACTTTTTGGTCAATACTACTACCTTTTTGTCATTACCACTATTTTTTTGTCAATACCACTACCCTTACATTTTAACTTTATCAACTTTCTTAATATGTGTGAAAAACATGAAATGAGGCACTGAAATGGGGACGGAGGGAGTAATATCCATCACTACATACCACAATTTCAGAATCATCAAAATGATAAACCAGTAATATTTTGTGGTACACAACCACTTAAAAATCATTCATACATGTCAATCTAGTAAAACCGAAACAAAATAGTTATGTCAAACAGAGGGGGATCATGTCTTCATTTCACAGAGGATCGTGTCTTCATCAGAACTGAAACTGAAAATCGATTGAGCAAGGTGCTTCCTATACTTCACTAAATCCTTGTTTGGAAATGGTTCAATCCTCCCTCAAAATAGCTTCAGCAAACTTCACAGCATAAACACCACTGTTGACAATATCTTTCTGCTTGTAGATGTTGGCAATTTTTGGAGGATGTGATACCTTCCATTGGGTAAGATTTGGTGTAATATCATCCCTCACATAATAGAAATCACAGTATTTCAAGATTTGAGGCAATATCCTAGCAACTTGTATGAAGTCCTCTTTCTGAACTACAAGATAGCCAGGCTTCATTTCATATTGTGATGAGTCGTAGATCATTATGCTCTGCTCTTTTAGATTGACACAAAGTGTGATCCCCGAACAATCTGGAACAAGAACAATAACCTGCAAAAAAGTACAAGTAACAACATAATCAGCAGTTTGAAAGCATAAAAACAACAAAATATAAAAACAAGCACACATGATATATACAAAAAAAAAACATACATGTAAAAAAAAAAGCAAATATAAATAAGAGTACCTTATCGTAATCATACCACTGCTTCATATTACCCCACCTTGGATATTCACCAGTAGCATACTTAGAAAGTAGAAAAAGATCTTCAAAAATAACTACCTCTTCAACATTAGCATCTACTTGGGAGATCTTCTCTTCATCACAATGTAATTTTTTACATACTTTTCAAATGGCAGCCTATAAGAAAAAATGTTATTAGTGATATAAGAACAACAAAATAAATTAGAATTTATTATATTACCATGAATAAAGAAGTACCAGGAAATCAACAGATTTAACCGTAACTCTCGTGTCCCATTTATGCAGATTGGCATAGGTTGGATCATTGAACAGTATGGAAAAATACACATCAATATGCTCAACACTCAACTCTTTCTTTGGATCCTCGATATGTAGAAAAATGATTTGTCAATAGCATGTTTCAATCCAACATTTCTCTTAAGTCTGCAAAATATAGTAAGTATAAAAAAATCAATATATACAAAAATAACATTAATGTATAATCAGAATATTATAAATAACTTACTCTGCCTTTGAATTCTTAAACCTCTCATAATTTTCACCTCTTTTTTCATCAAGAAGAAAAGGACTGCACAAGATTGCTGCCGCAACTTTCTTTCGAACAACTCTAAAATCCAATTTGGGAGAAACTGAAATACTGCTTCATCATTTATAATGGACTGTCGCTGAGGCGTGGTGAATAATGGATCATCTCCTCCTACATTTGTATCTTGATTCTCATTATTTATTTCATCCACCAAAGTCATATGAGCATCAATATCATGTGTATTACATATTAAAAATAATTTGATTAATAAGAGATTTCATATCAAATAAATATTACAAGTATAGAAGGAACTATACAATACATAACAGAATAACAACATAAAATACCCACAAATAGAAAATAACTAAGGTATAAAACCATACATGAGAGATAAAATAGCAAATAAAAAAGAATACTTAGTCACTACAATATATATGAAAATATAAAAGAATTTCAACAAGGTAAGAAATGAAGAAATAATGATATTAAAACCTGAATTAATCTTGTCATGTTTAACTGTGCTTTGATCTTGATCAAACTGAGGATTTGGTAATGGTACAATAGCCGTGTTAGTTTCAAAATATCAAAGCTGAATATATTATTTGTTAGTATTTAAAATTACCTGAGACTTAGTGAAGGGTGTGGAACATTGCTGATTGAGAAATTCCATTTGCTTTGTAAACTGTTTGCACAACTCTTTAGCAACAGAACTTCCTATGGAGCTAATCATCTCCTGATTAAAAGCCAAATCTCCCTTGATCTTATTGTAATTGTTTTCAGCAATTTCCTTGAAGAAACTGCCATCACTTTTGAATCTATCAAAAATTCTATCTGCAATGTTGTTGAAGAAGATGTCATCTTCCATAAACTTAGAAAAAACCTTAGAAGCAATAGCATCAATACAAAGCTGACGTTTCTCCACAATTGATGGCACAGAGCTAGAGCTAGGTTTTGTCGGAACAGTATGATCTTCAGTGTCTTGATCTACATGTTTCCTTTTTTTCAAACGAAGTTTGCCTCGAGGCTGAACAAGATCTTCAACTTTCACATCTACAGATGCATAGCTTGGTCATGAATGATAATAGGATTATCGACATCGTCTCCTGGTTCACTTGGAATATAGCGTTGCTCAACAAAAAGTTTAAATGGAGTGCCTATACGCTCCATCGATTTCCAATTCTTTGTTTTAGTCTCTGCAGTGGTTGGTTCTAATTTTGACAGCATCTATAACTCAAAAAATACAAAATATAATTTATTTTTTAAGTAACAATAAATACTTTTACATCTCATTCAAAAACAATTATATACAGGAAAAGCAAAACAAAATATTTGTAAAATGTATAGACATAATACCTGACCACTGACAGATTTAATGATTGAATTGGTACGGGCATACTTAAATCTCAACATTCTTGGTATAAGAGAGTGTGATGTTGATAGATCACCTATTTTGTCGCAGTCAGAGATTGCACAATATATCCAAACCATGAGAAATAAGAAAAGGTTAATAAATATTAAACTATTAAAAAGATAAAATTTAAAGACAAAGATATGACTAATAAATGAACCATGAAAGCTGTGGTGAAGCCATATAAATTGTAACAATTTCGAGATGTAACAGAATGTGTGGTTTTGACATTCTTCAAACTTTGAAGCAGCAACTGATATGAATAACTTTCCCAAGGGAAAGACTCTCATTTCTTTGTATCTTCATTCAACACCCATACCCAATCTGCAACCTTTATACTCCTCGGGCCTCCACCAAACAACATCTAATATACACACAAGATCTTGGCCACTTTGACATAATCATCACTATCCTCACTGAATGAATTGTTATCGTCAAGAAATTGTTGTAAAAGATCTTGTGGTGAAATAGGCTTGTTATCAAAGACTCTAGTGTACAGGGAGTTTACTGGTATATCATGGTTTTCTGATGGATTGAACAACGATCCACCAAACCGCAGACCAATTACCAGCTAAAATTAAACCCGGCTGAAACGTAACTTTTGATCATTGATATAAAACCACAACTCTGTTTCATCATGGGATTCATCAAGAAAATACATCTCATGTGCAAGTACAAGATGAATTGCACTTCCAGACTTTGAAACAACATCAGGCAGAGATGTGAAGTCTCCGAAACATGACTTCTTAAACTTCTTGTAGGCCTCTTCTGAAAAAGACTGTAGTCTGTTACGGATGTCTACTAAAATAGACTCCTTATAGTACAAATTGTAGGTGGAATATTGCCCTAAATGTCTACGGATAGATGGCCTCATATATTTCCAAACCTAATACAAAAAAAAAAAATCAGCAACTCAAATCAAAAGCATATTGTTTCATCATAGAAACTGCATACAATTATATTCAATACATTACAAATATTCAAAGCAATCTACAAAATTAAGCTGACACGAGAAAAATAATAGAGATTCAATGAAAAAACACATTCCAACCAAACAAGAAGACAACAAGGCATGGGAACCCAAACTTCAAACTTCAAGAAAAGAATCTGTCATCACTACCACCAAAAACATTTCAACGAGGAACAAAGTAGTACAAATGCGTCAAAATGCCAAATATCAAAAAATCCAAAAGCCAAAGCGCCGGATGCCAAACTGACAACGACTACGCCCTTATTCCCTAATTTGCTTGTTCATTAGATGAATATTGATGCCCTTGTTCATTATGCACTTGTATGAATCAGAGTGGCAGTCATTACTGAGAATATTGATGACTGTGGTGACACCCTGTGTTAGCTAATGACTCTTCGTATGCAGTAAATTCCAAGTGGGAATATCTGAACCCTATTCCCCTCTCCACTATGCATTTTGCCTAAAAACTATCACAGCCCCAAATCCCGAGGGACGGCAAAGGCCGAGGTGTGACTAGGATTGGATTAAAGAAGCGGGGAAGAAAGGGGATGAAAGAATGAACATACATAAAAGACAACATAATTTCTATGAACAAGACCTCATTAATTAAAGAAAGAGTTGATCTTGAAAGATCACTCGACAAAGCTCAAAAGCATCTAAGTTATTTTACAGGAACTTAAACCAAAAGTGATTTACATCATAACATAAAAAACGTCTAGAGTTTAGCAGCGGAAATGTGAAGTACAAACTAAAGTCTTCCCTATCTCTATTCAACTCAACCATCACCGCTCCCGTCGCTTCAACCTGCACATTTAGAAAACATATGCAGGGCTAAGTACAATAGTACTTAGTGGACACATTGCCGAAAACATAATCATAAGTATAGATAATCAGGCATTTCATTACAATAGCACATCGGGGTTTTTCAATAAATTCTCGTGTCTACTAAACATTTTCTTTCTCATTTTCATAACTTAGCTTGCAAGCATATTTCATAGATATTACGTTCAATCTTGACCATTCATTATCACCGTGGCTGGCTACCCCTCAACAGGATACCACATACACCACAGGCTACAATGTACACTAAACTTTGGAAAGTCCCTTTTGACTAACTCAAAGCCGATCGTTTAGTTAACCCCTTTTGGCTAACTCATAAGGTACAAGAGAACTCACATAAAACAAATAGTTTATGCCAAGATTATCACTTTGAAAACACGATTATCAAAGCGATAAAGAAAGGTTTTCGAGCATTTCTCATTTTATTTCATATATAAAAGCCCACCTTGAAATTACAGAACTTCTATACGAGCTTCCGTTCTTCAATCTTACGTCCTATCCTTGTGCTGACTTCCTCCTTCATCGTAAATAATTATACTTTAAAATTCGGTCACAAACGATAAATGAATACGGAAATTCGAATTAAGTTTTGGTCTTTTAGACTTTTAAGCATTTGCACGCTAAACTAAACTCTTTTAGTTAAAAAGAAATGAGATACGAACGCATCTCGTTTGACACTCATTCGGTTCTGTACTTGACACTTAGGTCAGTAGAAAGAAAGTAGTCGATAACTTGAAACGACTTAAAAGATCGAAAGGGTTCAAGTTGAGAAGAATTCAACTTAAGAATCTAAGTTTTTGAACAATCCTGCACAGATCAGTAAGCTTGTACAGAACAGGGGATTTCGAAACAGGGGACGTGCCCTGTACCAAAAGAAAGCCTCGAATGTCTAGTCTACTCTCCAATTTACGGATCTCAATTCTGATAAACGAGTTAGGAGATATGGCAGTTTCCGTGAAGGGTCGCAAAACTGCCGAGTGAAATCCTAATGCTTGATAAAATCGACGCACGGTTTTCTAGGTTTGTTTTATGTTATCTAACCTAAATTCTCACGAAAATTACACCTCAAGGTAGTCAACACATATCGTTATACGTGAGGAACTCCTTTTCATTTCTCGATTATAAGCACGACGTTTAAAACCTCGTCTTTTCAAACTAATCATTTACTATACCAATAACAATTCAACTTCTCGTTTCTACTTCTCGTTTACAACTATAACTCATCATTTCATATCTCGGATGTAAAAGCCGTCAACTACGAACTCGTTCATTTAACAATAATGATCATTAATATCCAATTACTTTCCTTATTCGTTGTAATACCCCAGATTTTTCGTACAGTCTTAAAAATTTAAAGTTAATAATAAAAATGGCTTTGCACGCCTAAGTTTACGATTCTGAATTCTAAAACCAACGGTGAAATCCGTTTCCGAAAATTAATTACGGAAGTCAGTTAGATGACTACTGTATTTAGGGTTATCGCGTACGAAAACTTTTTAGTTCTAGAACTCAGAATGGAAAACCGTCTGATTTTTACATTCACGAAATCGCGATACGAACTCGCCCGAGAAAGTTCGTTTTTTTTGATTTTCCGGACGAAACTCGGACTGTGACGTCCCGAGTTTTTGTCGGAATTGAGTTTTTAAATATTACTTCCCGAATAAGTTAAATACGTTAGAATTTTTGGTCGAATCGGAATTTGACGATTTTGTGCCGAGCTACGTTTTTCGTCTTTCGATTTTCGTAACGTCGTATCGCGCCGGAAAAACGCGTATTTTCTCTTTTCTTTTCCCTCTTGACCGACTTCTCCTCCTCTCACAACCTTGATATTTTGATTTTTTATAGTATTTAACATAATGACTCACTACTTAGATTTTTATTTAACTTTACACATATTAACTTGTTAGATATTATTTCTACCCTTAGTCATCACCATCATCCTCACTCCCTCCCTCAACACACACTGCTACACTCTCTCTCTCTCTCTCTCTCCCATTTTTCATTTCACCATTGTTGGAAGCTTCAAGTTCTTGACAAGAAATTCCACAAGTTCATCATCCTCCATCGAATCCTATTTCTTCCTTCACTAAAGTTTAAGGTAATCTCCTCCTCTACATTTCTATCCAAATGGATTCCATTTCTTTTAATTTTCTCATGTTGATCGAAAATTAGGATGATGTAATTAGATGTTTTGATCTTTAATTAAGATAATTAGATGGATTAGACATGAATACTATGATTAAAATTGAAAGAAAATCAAGAACCCTATTTCCTAATGAATACCGAAATTTAGGGGATTCATGTAGGATGATTGGATTCTTCAATTAGTTGTGTAATTGATCTTAGGAGATGTTCAATTGATGATTAAAACAAAAAGAAATCAAAACCCCTATGAATTTGATGATGACCGAGTTTAGACTTAGGGTTTTGAGGATGGTTTTCAATTTAATGGTGTCTATATTTACTTAAACTTTACACCTATGTAGTAAGTTAATACATAACATAATTAAGTCATCATCCTCACTCTCTCTCTCTCAACATTTTCGGCACACACACATACTCCATCTCTCTCAATTTTCTTCATTTCACCATTGAAGAAAACTCAAGTTCTTGGAGCAAGAAATTCCACAAGTTCATCATCCAACCATCGAATCTTCTAACTCCTTTCACTAAAGCTCAAGGTAATCTCCTCCTCTACACTTCTATCCAATTGGATTTAATTTCTTTTATTTCTCAAGATGGATCGAAATTTAGGTGATGAGGTAGTAAATGTTTTGATCTTTAATTAGTGTAATGAGATGGATTAGATATGATATCTATGGTCAAAATTGAAAGAAAATCAAGAACCCCAAAAACCTAAATAAATACCGAAAATTTGGGGGTTCTATGTAGGATGGATTAATTCTAAAATTGATTACATAATTGAGTTTAGAAGTTGTCTAATTGAGGATTGGTGAAAGAACAAATGAAAAGCCCTATGATTTTAAGTGAGGACCGAAATTAGGCTTAGGGTTTGAGATGGATTTTTGATTAATGTTGTAATGGTATTGATAATCAATTAATTGATGTTGTAGTAGTATGATAAATGGAGTAATGATGTTAATCGATGAAGAAAATCAATCCCCCCTAATGTATGCTATTACCGATTTTATGAAGAAAATTGGGGGTTTTCATGTAGCTTGATTTAGTTGATGATATGTTAATGAATTAATGTTTCTAATGATATTAGATGATGTTGGGAATTAATTGGAATTATTCTAAAATTATTTTGTAGAACGCAAGAGACAAAGAATTGGATTTAAGTTGAGTTTAAGTGATGATGTATATAATAATGAATCTCGTTAGATGTTGATTAATGTCGTAGAAAATGAGCGAATTCCGACAACTTTTGAAATCTTGTAAGAGACGAACAAGTGGACGTAAATAATAATCGAGAAGTCGAGTAAGGATTTTAATTAGATAAAAATGATTATAATGGACTAAGGAACGACTTTGTAGTTAACGACATGAGCATTCGAATTATTATATAACGAGTTGTAGTTATAGTCGAGAACTAGAAACGAGAATTTGTTAACTTGTTGTTGGTATAGTAAATGGTAGTTGAAACGACGAGGTTTGATCGTCGTGGTTATAAACGAGTTTTGAAAAGGAGTCCTTCACGTACGGGAGTACGTGTTGACTGCCTTGAGAGTGAAGTTTCGTGAGAAATTGAGTACGAGAACTTAGAACGAGCTTAGGAAGTTATACATCAATTCTATCGAGCAACTAGGGTTAGCCACGGCAGTTTTGCGACCCTTTCCGGAAACTGTAATATCTCTTAGCTCGTTTATCGAATTTGAGATCCGTAAATTGGAGCGTAAACTAGACTTTTCAAGCTTTCTAACGGTACAGGTTTCATCCCCTGTTTCCAATTCCTCTGTTCTGGGCAGTCCCCAGAACTACTGCATTGCGCAATGAAATTTTCAGAACTTGAATTCCTAAGTTGTTTTCTTCGCAACTTAGTTTCTTTCGATCGTTTAAGCCATAATAAGTTAACGACTACCTTTTCTACTGACCTAAGAGTCGAGTATGAAACCTTTCAAGTTCTAAATGAGATTTTTTCAAGTCTCGTTCCCGTTTAATTAAAATGAAGCTAGTAGCGTGCAAATGCCTAAAGAAACAAAACGACTAAAACCTAATTCGAATTTCCATGTTCGATTATCTTATACGACCGAATTTAAAGTGTGATTATCTTACGATGAAGGAGGAAGCCAGCACTAAGGAAAGGACGGAAGAATAGAAGAACGGGAACCTGTTTAGTAGTTCTGTATCATCGAGGTGGGCTTTTATATATAAAACCAAACGAGCAATGCTCGAAAACCTTTCTTTATCGCTTTGATATCTGTGTTTTCAAAGTGATAGTTATGGCATGAACTTTTTTATGTTTTATGTGAGTTCTCTTGTACCTATCTGAGTTAACATTCGTGTTTTCCAGATTTATGAGTTAATCAAAATAGGTTAACTAACGATCGGCTCTGAGTTAGCTATTAAGTGCTTTCCAGAGTTAGTGCACTTTGTAACCTGTGGTGTATGTGGTATCCTGTTGAGGGGTAACCAGCCACGGTGAATGAGAATTGGTCAAGATTTGAACGTAACATACCAGAAAATGCTCGGCCGAGTAAATTGTGAAAATGAGTCAGAAAATGTTTTAGTAGACACGGGCTAATTTTAAATAAAACCCCGATGTGCTACAAATTATGAAATGCCAGATTATCTATACTTATGTTATGTTTTCGGCATCGTGCCCACTAAGTACTTTTGTACTTAGCCCTGCATATGTTTTCTAAATGTGCAGGTTGAAGCGATGAGAGCGGCGGTGGTTGAAGTTGAGTCGAGTTGAAAAGTTAGGATTGCTTTAGCTATGACCTACTTTCCGCTGCAAAACTCTAGTCTCTTTTTGAGGATATGTACATTAAACAAATCACTGTAGTTTAAGTCTGTAATCTTTAACTTAGATGCTTTCGAATATTTTCTGTCGAGTAATCCTTCGTGATTAACTCTTCCTTTTTAATAGTAAAGTCTTGTTCATTGAATGTATGATGTCTTTTATGTATGTTTAATTAGTCAGCCCCATTCTTCCCCGCTTCTTTAATCCAATCCCAGTCGCACCCCGACTTCTACCTTCCCTCGGGATTTGGGGCTGTGACATTCGTCTTTTCTAACGATACTTAGGTTCATTCATTCGTCTCTTATGAAAAATCCAACGTTATTGGAATTCGTTCTAACTTTCCGATTATCATTTACTAACGAGATTAACTTATATTCACATCATAGACCTATATCATTATCTAATCTCGACTTATCGTCGATGGTTCGTCTTTTATTAAAAATCTTACGTTCTCCGTTTTCGTTCAAATTTTACAACAACGATTATTATCTAACGAGCATCACTAATACGCAAATCATATTATCAAAACATTAACGAGCTTCAACTTATCGACACGTTTTCGTCTCTTACGTTTTTCGTTTTATTTTTAGAAAAATCCCAATTAAATATATAATCATCCTCATACATCGAATATCTCATTTCTATTAATCAAACGAGCATATCATAACATTTACTACACTAAATCGTGCATTCTTCCTCTCTTATCTTCCAACCTTTATTTTTAGAAAAATCTAAGTTAATTCATAGAGTCAATTAACAACATGTAGAACACTAATCTATCGATCAAACATCAAAGAAATCGAACTACGATCAAACCCCTAAAATCCTAAAAATTTCGGTAATGACCTAATTGAATGGGGAGTGATTTTCTTCATGATTCGATCCGTAGAACTTGATTCTAAACATACTAGAACATGAATCGAACAACAATCAACATGCTTCTTAATCTCTTAGGTTTCGAAAAAAATAGAAATGGATGGAATCAAGACTTTGTTCGATTCAATACGTAGGAGATGTTCTTACCTTACGGAATACGAACTCGGAAGTGAAATTGATTGGTAGATGGAAGACTTAAGAGCTTGAGAAGAGCTTGGATGTTGAAGTTTTAATGGAGGAAGAAAGAAGAAAAATGAGAGAGAGAAAATGGGAGGGTGGCGGATGGAAGAAGAAAGGAAGAAGGGATGACTAAGCTTGTTACTATTACATAAAGGTGCTAAAATATCTAATTAAAGTGTAGTGACTCGCTAAGGGACGTTTGGCGTGGATTTGTTAGACGAAAATATCTCATTTCCGGCTTTAAACGTCGTTATAAAAAGTCGAGGAATGATTTCTTAGTTGGTTACGAATTCGATGAAATCTATTCGTCCGTTAGATTGGAAATAAATCACGTACTCGGAAAACCTAATTCGTTTTTTAAAAATCCGAGAAAAAGTCGGGATTAGACAGTCTAAAATTCGCCCGGAAAAACATAAAAACTAACTTTCTCCGGTGAACTCGTATCGAATAAAAAGTGAATGTAAATTCTGACGGATTTTAATTCTAAGTTTTCGGACGAAAAATTTACCGGACGCGAAAACCCTAATACAGTAGTCGTTCGACTGACTTCTGGAATTTATTTTCTGAAACGGATTTCACCGTAATTCTTAGAATTTAATTTCATGATCTTAGGCGTGCAAAGCCATAATTATTATTAACTTTCATTTTTAACGACAAAAGAAAAATATTGGGGTATTACAAAAACATTCCATTAATTCTGTCGCACCCGCACACACAAACACACACACCCTATATCTCAAATTTTCAACATATTTAAGATACCATGCACTACGCTACTCTAGTGCCTGAGAATGATGTTTTAGGTTTGTTCCTAACCTACACATCAACGTGTGTGTGATAATACGATATAGAAATTTCGCACATCTCTAAAGAAGCATACATGAAAACCTATGGTAAAAAAATCATACATGACTGCCTAACATATAAAGAAAGCATACATGACATTGTAACATGAAACAATAACATACATGAAAATATCGGAATTAGAACAAAGACAATGAGAGTGAGTTACCTGTTCTATCGTATCGCTAGGCGGCGGACATTCAAAATCAGGATCTACATGCATTTTGTTTCTCCTATCGACTACAACTAAAGAAATCAATGAGAGATCTGGAGTGATGGTACGAAAAAAACGACTGAATTCAGAGAGAAATCAAAAAATGCAGCGACGATCAACAATCGGAGAAGACGATGTTTGATTCACCATGAGAGAGAAAAGGGTAAAGCGAAAGTACGGTAGAAACGAATTCTACTATTTTGGTAAAGTCATAAAATTACAGTATCTATTTATGTAATAATTTAATTTAAAAAGCTAAAATTAAGGGCATCCGTATAATTGAGGGTAAAATTTATCTTATATAAATTAAGGGCTATTTTTTATCTTTGTTTTTTAAAAAGGGGTATTTAAGCCCATTAACTCCCACAAATATTGTAAGGAGCTTTTTTGTGGCAAGAGTTTTAGTATAAATGTAGTACTCCCTCCGTCCCATTCATAATGCAACATATTTCTTTTTGGGGTGTCACATTCATCTTGCAACGTTTCCTTTTTTATAGATATAATTAGAAAATCACTTTATCTACTTTATTCACTTTAAAACTACTTTATATCACATCACTAACACTTTCTTCACTTTAAAACCACTTTATATCACATCAACAACACTTTATTTACTTTAAAAATATTTTATATCACTTTATTAATACACTAATCACCATCTTTACTCTTAATACTCTTTTTCTTAATACCCGTGCCGAAAAGAAATGTTGCATTATGAACGGGACGGAGGAAGTAGATGTTAAGTGAGTAGAAGAAGGGACCCACCATTATGAACAGAGAATCGGATAAAAAGTAAGACAATGTGTGAGATTACGTCCAAAAGGAGAAAAAATAAAACTGGCTACAATCTTCGTAGATGGAGAGGGTATAAAATAATAAAAGACATCATCGTCATGATCTTAATAATTCACTTCACTTTAATTACATCATCAATTTATTTCCTATGAAATTTAACCTAAGGGGACATAAAGTAAGGACTAATTGTCCCTAAATGTCCAATAATTTCCCCAATTTTCATTTTGTACTACAAATTAAAATTCTATGCTAAATTTTTAACTGTTAGCACTAATCTGATTTGGTTCCCAAGTCTATCCGGTGAAGTAATAATTGCGAATGTGGCTAAATAAAGAGTACGTGGTAATTAAACAACCATAATATATTCGTTTTGAATTTTAATCATAATAAAAATAAGAAAAAAAATTAAAAAAACTCTTTAGCCACCTCATCTCTCGTTTTCTCTCTCCTCGTTTCTGCACCAACTCAGAACTCAAACGCTATTGTCACCGCGGTATTCAAGCTCCGCCATCGACTCATTCCCGATCAGCATTGACATTTACCACCGTTCTACACCAACACTTCCACCACATTAAAGTATTATTAAACTTCCAATAGTATCTAGTTCAATTCTAACGTGTTAATATATAAAAGGGCAAATTGCATTACAATATTAAGAGGTGTGTTCTGGTGAAATGGTTGTACACCAGCCCGTTTGAACAACTAAGGCTCGATTTCACAGCCCAAATAATTACCTCCTTCCTTCCTTCAGCTCATACCGGAAATTGATTTCCCTCACCTCGCGAAATCCTTAAGCTCATTCATTTTCTCAGCTCGACAAGTCTTCAGCTCACCTCACCAAAATTTTTGAGCTTCGATCGACCACTACCGCCACATCAAAGTGCGAAAATTCGTCGCCGATATCAATGGATTCTAAAATTTCAACACAGAATTCCAACAACAATGACCACCACAGTGATCGCGCCACCACAGAAATTCTTACGCTGTCGCTGTCGCCGCCGCCGCCGCTGCATGAAGGTTTGTTTTCTACTGGAATTTAATCATGTCACACCCCGACTCCCAAGGTGCGACAAACAATGTCAAACCATAATGACAGAAAACGATAACAAATAAAGGCATGCTTTCAAATCGCGATAAAACAACCAACGAGCATAATTAATTTACATCAGAAGATCCAAAAGGGCATAAGTATGTCGAGTTCACATCATACGGAAACTAAAGAAAAACAGTAAATTGTATCGAGCACATTGCTCTTAAAACTAACAGAATATCAGGTAATATCACAAACATAACAAAGATAGAATCATATTGTATTGCAGCGGAAACTTCAACTCAATTCCCAACAACTACATGTATAGAGACATGTATTTGCCAGCCAACTTTCGACTCAACCAAAAAGAAACACACCACCAAGCTGTCCACGCCATCCTCATCCCACTAACCTGCACGTTTAGAAATACATGCAGGGCCAAGTACTTCGTACTCAGTGAACACATGCCAAAAATATTTTAAGACTTGCTCTTAGAGCTATACAATTGAACTTGCCTTGCCACAACATCACAAGCATTAATAAGATTTTAAAAAGTTATACTTGTGAATGCAAAATCATTTTATTTTCCTTGAAACGACAGCGCTGTCAAACATATTATAAACATACAGGTATGAATCATCCACTACATTATCTCTGTGTCGAGAAGTAGGCCTCCTTCTCAAACACTGTGACCGGCTAAACAGAAGTAAAGCACACAGTCACCTCAAATAACTCAAATAACCACACATGGGTTCCTGTCTTTCACAGGACAATATCTCTGGACTTTTGAACCATGCTTCCGAGGTGTATACTTTGGCACTTTTTAAAAATTTTGAAAAACATTTCTTGAAATCCCTTTCTATTTCATTTTCTGAAGCATATGAAGAACTTGGCATAAAAGTATATCATGTGAATGATGTTGATTGTATCTATACAGTTAATTTTTCTGTGATGGGGTGTTTGGTTAATTGCACTTGTAAAAGATTTAAGGAGTGTAGAATGTTGTGCAGTCATTGCTTGAGGATACTTTTTATTAATTCTATTGATCGAATACCAGACTGACATATATTGAAAAGATGGACAAAAATTGCAAAACAGAGTGTGTGGGATAAATGTTCTTAGCAAAGTGTAAGTCATGCACCTTGGAGACATCAAATGGCGAGAAAAAGCTATAGTTTGATTATAAATGCACAAGAAACTGAAGAAGGGAGAAGTATCGTTGAAGAAACATTGAATAATGTAACATTAGCTCTTGAAGCTTTGATGAGTACAAGCAGAATAACAAATGAAGCTGAAAACAGTCGGATATCATCCACTTCATTGTCATCTATCAGTATGAAGAATCCTAGACATTCAACTACAAAGGGTCGGAAACAACAAAGGTTGAAAGGATATCTTCAGAAAAGTAAGAGGAAGAAAACTTCAGAAGCATCAAATGCAATTCAATCAAAGGAGTTTGGAACTAAAACTCCTAATGAGAGACTGTTATAGAAGATCTGACTAGTTTGGAGATCATAAGGTGAAGTTCTAATTTTCCTAACTTGAATGAATTCCAAATTATTGTTTTGATGCAACAAGGTTTATAATTATTTATGATTGTTAATTTGCAGATAAAAACACACAGAAGGGGAACAAATACCAGCAGATAGAATAGTTCAAATGGATATTGATTCTTTATGTTTTGATTTAAATTTAATTTACTTTTCTTTTTTGCACAACTGCATTCAACAAACATTTTTTTATTGAAATGACTCGATATTGTTCTATCATTACTGTTGTTTTAAAATTCAATATCTGAAAGTTAATTGAATCTGCTGATTAAGAATTATATCTAGTTGGGATTTTTTGCTAAGCTTCAAAGCATTTGGTCTTCATATAATTTGGTGTATTGTGTTACTCATTTTCTGTATTTCATCAAAACCTAGTGATTTTGTCTACCATATATTTAATTTGTCTTCAATCTGATGTTGCATAATGTTGATATTGTTGGCATTCGTTTGCATTGGATACATTTTCTGAATGTATGAAATTGGTTTATCAAATCATTCTATGTTGTGTTCCTCATACAGTAAATAATCTTATTTACAAAGTATTAATCTTATTTATGTTGTGTTTCTCCAAACATTAATTTTCATGACAATAATGTATAAAAATAGGTGTGTGTGGGATCCACACGACATGAGTGGGGTCGTGCGTATGCACACCATGCACCTCCGCCTTCAGATTCGATTTTACGGATCCGCCTTAAACTTTGTTTTTACGGCTCTGCCATCGACTACGATTTTACGGCTCCACCTTCAATAAGATTAATAATATAAATATAATCGTAGTTACAATAATTTGGATTCTTTAGCTCGCTCAAATGTTAAAGTAATTATTGTCGTTGAAAAGGTAAATATTTTGACTAAGAAACGTAATGTCTTACAATCATTACATTTCGTCGCGACAATATCTACTTTTGAACTTGACAAGTTCTACTTTTAGTCGAACGTTAACGTAATTATTGTTGTTGAAAAAGTAAACATTTTGACTAACACTACGCCAAAAACGTTCATAGATAACGGCTCATAGATAACGGATATTTAATACATCCGTTATCTATGAGCGCTCTTTTTACATAGATAACGGATATTCGAAATATCCGTTAGGAAGATACTGTTATCTCTAATCTTTTGTAACGGTTTTGCGTCTTACGTTATCTATGAATGTTACTTATTTTATTTTTAATAATGCATTTTTAATACCGTTATGCTTTGTGTTATGTATGAGCACATTAATAACGGTAAATATTACCGTTATTAAAGTATGTTATGTATTAGAATTTTTTTTTAATTTTATTTATTTTTTGGCTTTTTCACCCAAATTATTAGCGGTAATGTTTCCGCCAATATTTCCCTCCCTCTTCCAATATTTCCGCCATTCATCCTCTTCTTCCTAAACCTCAGCGCACGAACCACCTGCCGTTCCTCCACCACGCCACCGTTCCTCTGCCCGCACTGCCATTCCTCCGTCCGCGCTGCCGTTCCTCCGCCCGCGCCGCCGTTCCTCCGCTCTAAAATCCCATAACCCTATTGTTAAAAGCGGTATGATTTTGTAGTTTAAGGAAGGCTCCGTTTTCATATTTTTTCAATCTTCCGATCGAATTTTACCCATTAATTACATAAATTGATCGAGGATTCTTGTTCCTTGTTCAAAATCGAGTACACTACCCTTTTGAATCGTACAATTTCATCCAATTTTGAGTGAGTTTCGAATTTTGTGGGGTTTTCGCTGCCGACTATAAGATCACAAATTCCGGCTTCGCCGTCAACAATTGATCAACGGCGACAACAGACTTGGATTC
The DNA here is from genome assembly GCA_029490685.1 of Schizonepeta tenuifolia. Lineage (NCBI taxonomy): Eukaryota > Viridiplantae > Streptophyta > Magnoliopsida > Lamiales > Lamiaceae > Schizonepeta > Schizonepeta tenuifolia. Next base: position 87,496,520 of record CM055959.1, read on the forward strand.
CTGGGACTTTTCTCTTGAAGTTAGGCTTTTGAATCGTTGGATTTCATTCCGATTTGAGATACCTACCATTCTCGCGCACTCTAGGGTTCCACCGGTCGCGATCTATTTTTTTCAGCTTCTACGGCTAAAATTGATCAATAGCGCTCATATATATCAGTTCCTGAGGAAAATCCCATAAGGTTAGCACTTTGAATCGATCGATTTCATCAAGTTTTGAGGGAGATCTGAATATTGGGGTTTTTTCGTCGTCGATCTTTGACTGCAATTTCCAGCAACGACACGACGAATCGACCTTCGATGTTCACTTATACTTGCTCCTTGGTGAATTTCATTCAACATATGCTTTGGAATCGTCAAGTTTCATCGCTTCTAATGGTGGTTTCAAAGCCATCGCGATAAAGGGGTTGTGCCACCGTTTTTGCTTTTTCCGGCAGCGGTGGTGATCGGATTTGTTAAGGGCTGTTGTTGTCGTGGCTATGGCAACCATGAATCGGAGCTCTTCTCTTCCGGCCAACTCAACGGTTGATTCCACTGCGTTTTTGGCTCCGACGAACTTCACTTTACCGGCTGCTATAGTTTCATCTGCTACAGCAGCCACTACTATAGTTAGAGCAGCCGTTTTTTTATACCCAGACACAATGCCGGCAATCCCCTGCTATCAGGTGGTCCAGTTATGCGATCCAACATTTCGGCAGCCTATGGGTTGATTTTCCATAGGAATTTCTCAAAGCTTCCTTTAAACATCCAGGCTCTACATAATCCAGCCACCGTGGTGGGGGATAAGGCTGTGGAGGCCGCAGCTCTGGTGGTGGTGAATGAAGTCGCCATTGCTGCCTCAGATTCCGGCTTCCAGTTGTTGATTTACTATGCAGATGTATTCCCTCCGGTGGCCGTCTGCAAGCACTTGGTTGATTATGTGCACTGTTATACTGGATTTGGATGGTGAGGGCAAGTAGTATAATCTTCTTCTTCTTAAGTTAAAAATTGAACGTTATGTTAAAGTGAATTGGTTATATTGGATTGATTGTTGGATTTGCGTTTAGGTGGGCAACAATTGTTGCGACAACTCTTCTGATGCGTTTCATCCACCTTCCTTTCCGCTTATATGAGATGAGATTCTTTTCACAAAATGGACATGTAAGTCTGCACATTCTGAGGAGATTTGCATTGTTACTTTCATGAAGATGTTATATTGTGGAGAAGATATTGAGTTTTATATACATTTCTGATTGATATGTTTGTATGCAATAAGAATGTTGATATTATCCACGTATATGTTCTATACATATTACATTCTAGATTTGTTTAGTAGTACAAAATAATTCATAAAAACGGTTTTAATACTTATCCAAATCTCCACCACCTGCATAAGCATAACTTGATGTTTTGGATGAAATATTAGTTACTACAACATATTCTCATGAATATATAATTACACAATTGTGTGTTGCACCTTTTTGCAGATTATGGAAGAGCAAGTGTTATCAGCTCTGAAAGACTTGCTAATAATGGTATGAGCTTTAGGCTTTTGTTGTCTAGTTGTAATTTATCTTGTTGAATGAGTAATAAATCTTGTTTCATTGCATTATTTCTGGAATAACTTACATCACGAATTTCGTTTCAGTTAAATCCGTTGGATCGTGTAGAAGGCTTTCCATCTTGCCAGATATCGAAGAGTAGTTTCTGCGGAACACTAGCACTTGTTGGCGCTGTCACAACAGGATTCTCTTCGGTTTGTTGTTTCTTGACTGTTCTCACTTACAATAACATATTTTTCCTACAAGAAATCAGTGGGCTTTGGTGGTTGAGGGCAGATTTAGAAGCATGCATGAAGCATATATATTTATTGTATTCCAAATTAGTTCATTTGATTAGATAATGTCTCCATGCATCCAAAATCATTCTCATAGATCCTTCATAGAGTTGACCAAAGATCACTGTATTCCAAAGCTCTGCTCTTAAACTAAAATTTCTTTATATATATCTTTCTTATGTTAAATGTAGTAGTTACATAGAATTCCATTTGGCATGAGAACACAACGAACATTGATAATCTATTCTTTGCTTACTTTTTGGAACTGTGGGAATATATGCATGTCCTCTTTGTTATTTTCTTTTTTTTTCTTATGTTAAGATTCCATTGTTACATTCCATTTGTTGCTGTGGTGATGGCTTGGAGCCGATTATATGTTCTATGTGTGTTTGTGTTGTGTGTTTTTATGCTTACACTTAGTTAAGTTTGAATATTTATCATGAGAAGTATATGAACTTATTTCTTAGTTGTTATGGTGATTTATGTGCTTATTTGTTGGTTAAAGCGAAAGAATTGAGTAATCATTCTTTAGAATACGTAGGATGGATAAATCATGGATGTCAAAGAATAGATTATCGGAAGAGTATGATGTTGGAGTTGATGCTTTCTTGAAGTTCGTAAGTTTTGGATTATTCAACTAATTAATCATCTCTTTCATTTTATTTGATGTTAATGTTGACTGTCACTAACTTTCCTTTGAAGTGCGCTAAGTATTGTCACTGCAAATAAGCAAAAGAAACTGAAAAAACCAAATTGTTAATTACATGAATCAATTAACATTTTATTTCTGTAATAATTAAAGGGTCCTATGCAACTCGATGATAAGAAATGTGGCTATTATGTGATGCGGTTTATGAGAGATATTATCACAGGATTTCAAAATGCTGCAGCCTTAAGTTTTCAATTGCCGTTATTGGTATTAAAAATATATATACTTCAATATTGTATAATATAGTATTAGTAGCTATTACTAAATATACTTATGTTATTGTTTGTATTTGTAGTTTAAGGATGTCAAAACTTATTCTCAAGCTCAACTCAACGAGTTTCGTGAAGAATGGGCAACCTGTGTGATAAATCATGCATTGATAGGTATATTGTTTAAAGTTTTTTTTTTTTTTTTGCTTGAGACAGTTTAATTATTTTTCATTTAGTTTTTCTTGGATAGTTCGGTGAAGATGACTGATTGCATTTGGTTCTTCATTTAATTAATTTTTTGTTCACGAGTTAGTTTATAATAGACATTGTCGGTTCATTGATGCAGCATACATGATGACATTAGTTTGATTTCTTGCGAGTCATGAAGTCTTTATACTTTTTTATGTCAACAGGTATGTGAACAAAATTGCAGTTGAGCCATTGAGTTGAATGCATGGGCGCCTCTCAACTTCGTAGGAACGTTGTTCGAATTTTCTAGGCCTAGCTAGCTAGTTGCAGTTGTTATCTTTATTTGGACATACATTTGATATAACATGTGTAAAATATTAAATATATTTTGATGATGATTGTATGAATATTTTGGATGATGTACGACATGATTTACGGATGGTTTTTATTATTTTGTTGTTTTAGGTCAATTTTAATTGCAAAAAAATTATATATATGAATCTGTCTATAGCATACATAACGATACTAAAAAAAACGACCGTTATCTAACAAACCTTTGATAACAGAGAAAAATGATTTTTCATAACGGAACAAAACGTTATGTATAAAGATAAAGATAACGGAAAAAAGAGTGTAATGTATATGAAAATTACCGTTATCAATAAAGATAAAGATAACCGATATTTATGATCTTTTATAACGGTAAGAAACGTTATGTATAGACTTATAGATAACGGATTTTCTAACGTTATTTATTAAAAAAAAACGTTATGTATTTCAACATAGATAACGGATAAATATCCGTTATCTATGAGCGCCACATAGATAACACCATTATACTTGACGGATTTTTTGCACATAGATAACGGATTTTATCTGTTATCTATGAGCATTTTGGCGTAGTGTAAGAAACGTAATGTTTCACAATCATTACATTTTGTCACGACAATGTCTACTTTTGAACTTGACAAGTTCTACTTTTAGTCGAATGTTAAAGTAATTATTGTTGTTGAAAAAGTAAACATTATCATTAAGAAAAGTAAAGTTTCACAATCATTACATTTCGTCACGACAATGTTTACTATTGCACATGACAAGTCGTACTTTTACTCAAACGTTGAAGTAATTATTATCTTTGAAAAAATATACATTGTCACTAAGAAAAGTAAAGCTTCACAATCATTACATTTTGTTACAACAATGTCTATTTTTTAACACAACAAGTTATACTGCTGTGATTTTACGGCTCCACCTTCGGCTTCAATTTTATGACAAAAAAAATGAAAAGGCATATAAAAAAAACAAAGAGGCAAAAAAATAGGGGTGCGTAGGGTCCACACAACATGAGTGGGGACATGCGTGTGCACCCCATGCACCTCCGCCTTCGGCTCCAATTTTACGGCTCTGCCTTCGACTATGATTTTACGGCTCCACCTTCAATCCGATTAATAATATAAAGATAATCGTAGTTACAACAATTTGGATTCTTCGGCTCACTCCAATGTTAAAGTAATTATTGTCGTTGAAAAAGTAAACATTGTTATTAAGAAACGTAATGTTTCACAATCATAACATTTCGTCACGACAATGTCTACTTTTTGTACATGATAAATTCTACTTTTAGTCTAACGTTAAAGTAATTATTATCGTTGAAAAAGTAAACATTTTCATTAAGAAATGTAAAGTTTTACAATCATTACATTTCGTCACGACAATGTTTACTTTTATACATGATGAGTTCTACTTTTAGTCTACAATAAAGTAATTATTTTCATTGAAAAAGTAAACATTTTGACTAAGAAACGTAATGTTTAACAATCATTGCATTTCGTCACGACATTGTCTACTTTTGTACATGACAAATTATACTGCTGTGATTTTATGGGTCCACCTTCAGCTTCGATTTTAGGACAAAAAAAATGAAAAGGCAAATAAAAAAACGAAAAGGCAAACAAAAAAGAAGAGAGAAAAAATAGGGGTGTATAAGGTCCACACGACATGAGTGGGACATGCACATGCACCCCATGCATCTCCGCTTTTGGCTCCGAGTTTACAGCGCAGCCTTCGGCTCCGATTTTTTGGCTCCGTCTTTGACTTCGATTTTTCGACTCCGTCTTTGGCTCCAATTACTAATATAAAGATAATCGTCGGGCAATAATTTGGATTTCTTCAGCTCGCTTCGAGGCCTTCGGCTCCCCTCCCTTGAATCTTGACTAAAGAAAAAGCGGCAAACAAAAAAATGAAAAGGCAAATAAAAAATTAAGACGCAAACAAAAAAGAAGAGGGGAAAAATACGGGTGTGTACGGTCCACACGACATGAGTGGGGACATGCACATGCACCCGTGCACCTCCGCCTTTGGCTCCGATTTTACGGCTCAACCTTCAATACGATTAATAATATAAAGATAATCGTAGTGACAACAATTTGGATTCTTCAGCTCCCTCAAATGTTAAAGTAATTATTGTCATTGAAAAAGTAAACATTGTCATTAAGAAATGTAAAGTTTCCAATCATTACATTTCGTCACGACAATGTCTACTTTTGTATATGACAAGTTCTACTTTTAGTCTACCGTTAAAGTAATTATTATTGTTGAAAAAAGTAAACATTTTGACTAAGAAATGTAATGTTTAATAATCATTACATTTCGTCACGACAATGTCTACTTTTGTACATGACAATGTCTACTTTTAGTCAACCATTAAAGTGATTATTATCGTTGAGAATGTAAACATTGTCATTAAGAAAGGTAAAGCTTCAAAATCATTATTTTTTGTCATGATATACTTACTCTAGTTAACAACTCCCCTCGCTCAAAGAGGCGAACAAAAACAAAGAGGGAAAAGGTTCCATGTGAACGACACTTGCACAAGGGTTAATCGATCCTATAGGTCAGAGGAACCCCGACACATAGCATGTTTAGCGAGTGCTCCGAAAGAAAATCGGGTTAAAATTCCTGAACCGGGACGCGGCGGTTCATGACAACGTTAGGGAGTTCGGAGACATCGGTGGGGGCCTCGGGACGCGGCAAACAAAAAAAAGAGGCGAAAAAAATTTAGAAATTAAAAAAAATTCTGGAAAAAAAAAATGTAAAAATCTGGAAAATAAAAAAAAGAAAAAAAGTAATTATTGATAACTCATAAGACTTAGTTTTTGTTATGACAATGTGTATTATTTACACAGGATAATTGCACTTTTATTAAATCATTATCTCGGAAAGTAGAATCGCAGGCCGATGGGCGGCAACTATGAAGAGATATTCTCCTCGGGGTTAGGATCATATATATAAATGTCCAACCCGATTTTCAAAATGAACAATTTTCATTTCTGTAAATTGATAAGTGGTTAAAACCTCTCATGGTCGACGTTCCGACTTTGTCCGTCTACAGCTGAATGTTTTGATCTTGTTCGCTCTTCGATCACAAAATATCAAGGTGAAGGAGCAAGGGAAAAGACAAAGAGGTTAACAGTACTAATTGGTGGTTTGGGTGCACGTCTTTTAATTTATTTTTGCGTGCCACTCTCTTATGAGTGTAAGCTTGGAGTTTCGATCTTGTGACCATACTCCCCAAGCGGAGTGTTTCACGCATTAGCTTGCTACGGGAGTCTTGAAAAGAGCCCGGATGATATATTTCGAGATATAGCAACTCTATTAGCAAGTTGAATTAGCAACTTTTACACAGTAAGAATTGACAATGAGAAAAGTAATTATAGTTGTACGCAAAAGTAATATTTCAAATAATTACTTCTGTGAAGAACAATCTATACTTTTGTATTACAACAAGTTAATACTCTTAATCTTTTTAGTACCCAAACCAGAACACCAAGCATATGATCAATCTAACTAAAACTAAGATAGCATTTAATCAATAACAAATAGGATCATGTTAAAAAAAACTGACAAAACTAAGCAAATCAATTTCCAAGAACAGTCTACACAAATTCATATAAACATTAACAATATTTGCATAAGAAATTGTATTGTTGAAAACTAAGATCCAACTTATTCATAAGCAGATTAACTATACTACAAAAGTAACCAATATCCAAATGTAAAATGTACAAAATAGATTTAATGTATTTAATTGTCAAACATAACCTATCAATTCCACTACAAAGTTCCCTCCTTCACAACATGTCATTTAGCCATTTTCGCAAATCGAAGGATCTCAATCAAGACTTCTTGGCATTGATTGATAGCAAACAAGATAATCCTTGAACAATACAACACTCTAAGCTTTTTCTTTTCAGTAGCTTTCAAACTAAGAAATTGAAAAAATTAATAACTACTTGCATATATATTGATGATAAAGCGAAGTTCAGAAATCATGATAGGAAAATGTATAAACAAAAGATGTAGAAACAGAAACAAGCATCTCTATTATGCATTTCTGAATTTGACAAACAATGAAAAAAGACATAATATCATACATGTGACAAATCTTGAAGCATGTAAGGACTGCCATCAAAATGCACTATGTGATGCATGAGAAAAACACCACAATCAACGTTGCTTAGGTCACTTTTCCATTGGAACGAAACTTCTTCAAAACTAAATGATGGAAACTCTGTAGCTCTTGGATGTTCCATTCGTGAAGAAAGATAGAAAACTGATGTTTCTGTATAGGCACACAAACAATTTGTAAACATGTAATTATTAAATAAAATACAACAATTGAGATATTAATACAAAAGAAACCTACCACAAGTTGCACCATTTTTCAATTGCGAGAGTTTTCTGCACAATTATCAAGGACGTTGTCGAGGTACTGAATCTTGCATGCAAAAAAGTTGATGGCAAGAGAGACAAAGTGTTTATCGAAGCAAATGGGGATTACGAACTGTTGATAAGAACAAAAAACAGATTACCATTAAAATAAAGAAGACACTACCAACAATAATATATAACATCAGAAAATTCTACTTACAGTTTCAATAGATGACAAATCATTAAGCTGAACCATTTGTTTCATGGAAAAGTGCCAACAACTTCTAACGGTATTATAACCCAATTTTCCAAGATCATTAGAGGGCTTGGGATTAACCATTTTCTCAACGTATGACTACAAAAAAAGAAATGAATAGAAAAAAGAATACTTAAATGATTACTATAAAAAGGACAAACCAAATGAAAAAAATCAAGTTTAAAAAGATAAAAATATACCGAGTGTTAACTGTTGAAATAGAACTTTGTAGTGATGATTGAGAGTCTTGAACACTGAAACTTGATGGACTTATTAAGAAGGATAGACCAAGTATCAATCACATTAGAATCCAGAAAGCAACCATCATTCAGAGTTTTCATGGATTGAAAGTTCAAATAAAACTTCCAGCAATGAAGATCATGACTAAATAGATTCATCTTGAAAATCATTACTAAAAGTTAATAAGGAAGTGTAAATAGCAGTACAAAAACACATGCAAATGAAGAATCAAATAAGCAGAAGTAACATACGTGTTGACTACACTACGATGATGATGAAAGCAGAAGTCTGCAATATCTTTCTCTATCCTAGAAAATTCTCTAAAGTGTCTGGCATTATTAATCATAAACCTGGTCTTGAATGTAGCTTTGCCAGAACCACTCAATAATATAATCCAATATCATCGGATCAATAACAGGCAAATTGGGGACTACAAGGGATAAAACAATAACAAAATAAGTTTACTAAACTGTAGGGACTAATTATACCATAGCCAAAGATTAAAATCTAAAATTAATTACCAAAATTGAGCATATGAGTGTTCTATTGCAATGAAAAATAAGAACATAAACTCAATTACAACATACAATTAAGAACCTGTAATAACCCGATTTTTTTAAGCATAAATCAATCGTCTTAATTATGATTACGCATGCTTAAGTGCTTTATAAATATTATTATATGTGATTATGTGCGAGTGTGTGTGATAAAAATTTCCGAGAATAAATTTTCTCGTGAAATTACCAAAATACCCCTGAAGGGAAAAATCATAATTTTTCTCATTTCGGAAACTCGAAACGAAGATGTGAAAGATCCTATGAGTATGAGAATATGATATTTAGCATGAGTACGAATTTTGAAATTTTCCGACACAGTTGACTTTTTAGTGAAACATGACGTCGACCAAAAAGTCAACCTTTTTGGACGAACTTCGAATTTAGTCTAGTTAGTGTCATTATACTATAGAATTTATTCTAAGACCTTTGATGCTAGTTTGTGAATTTTCTGAGTCCATATGAGTCGAGTATGAATTTTATTTGAAAACCTACTATTACATAACGATAGTTTTTACGACTTTCTTCGTTTCTTGGAATTTTGACTTGAAACTTAAGTTTTTCGAATCTATAAATTAATTAATGAATAATGATGCAAAGTAGGATGAATTTGGATGTCGGGAAAGTGCCGAGAGTGAATTCTTAAGATAAGAAAGATAGATATTTCTATTAGGGATATTTTATTCCGTAAAATCTTTTCTATCGGGAATTATTATCAAATAAAATCCTTCATTTCTCTCCTCTCTCTCACAGCAATGTCGGCCCTCTCACACCCAAATATGTCAAACCTCACAAACTATAATTCCCACATGTTTAATTCCTCCAATCCCTTGCCCACTCTCACTTTGCCCACTCTCATTTATCAATCCAATTCTCAAAGTTAGGAAGTGAACTCCACTCTCCCTTATCTCCTAAGTAATGCACGCCTCTCTCTCTCTTTTGCACCTATAAATAGGCTTTCAAGTCATCCCCAAACTCACACCAACACATACACAACATCTTCCATCTCTTCTCTCTCTTTTTCCATCGATTTTTCACCCTTTTTCTCCCATAAACTGCCCAGAATTTGCAGCAGCCATATCTTCATATTTTCTTCATTCCAAGCTTAGGAAAGGAGCTAGAGTTGCGTGGAATAGAGTCTAGCATAATCGAGCAAGCCAAAGGAGCAAGGTTCTATCTCTATCAATACGATTTTCATGCTTTTATGCCCTAGGAAAGTCGAAATTTTCTGCATGAAGTTCATGAAATATTAAGCTTTGATTCTTGAGTATTGTTTTTATGATCATGTATGCTATCCATGCATTAGGAAGGAATTAAGAAAATCTAAGCTATGCATGCATGTATATATATGAAAACCGTATGCTAGGGTTTATGGAAGAATTTCATGTTTTTAAATTTTGATCTTGATATTATGAACATGCATGTGTTAAAGAATGTTAGTATGATAAAATAATGAAGAAATATTCATGAAGGAATCATCCATGTTGAAACCGAAAATCTTGAGGAATTAGGGTTTTGCATGCTTTTGTTGATTCTATGATCTTGATGATAGAAGTAGTGATATTTGAGCATGAATTGATGAACTAGATAAGAAATAAGCATGTTTATAAAAATGATCACTTGAGGAAGATGATGAATAGTAGAATTTAAAAAGTTGTTATATGATCACTTTGAGTATGAAAATTTATGATACATGCATGATAGAGTATGATTATATAAATAAAATGAAGCTAAGAATATGTAGGAGTGAAATTTGATAATACCGAAAATATTGCATAAAAATATAAGATATAGTTTTTAACATAGATATTAAATATGATGAATTAAAAATAAAAATTAGAATATAATAAAAGAATTTCTATTAAATAAAAGAAACAAAATTCATGAGTTAAAGAAGTATAGAAATTCAAGAAGAATAGAGGAATGAGTTAGAAATTTTAGTAACAATATGAATTAAATAGAGTTATAAGTAAATAAGGCTATTAAAATATTAAAATTAAATAAGAATAATTAATATTAATAAAATCTAGAAATTTTTTCAATTAAACTGGAAACTCATGTTTTTAAGAGGAATTTGATAACTAATGTTATAGGAACTCATTTGGAATAATTTTAAGTATAGTAATAAGTAAAAATAATGAAAAAGATTAAGAATAAAGAAAATAAAGTAGTGCAGTAAATTAAAAACGAAAACTGAAAAATTTTGGCTAAGTAAAAGTTGTAATGGATGTTATTAATGTAAAGATGAGATTAAAACAAGTAAGATAGCCACTTGAATCATCTAATTTGGAATTCATATGACCAAGTTACGAAAGAAACAATAAAATCATTAAATAAAGTTTAAAAATCCGAAAATAATAAAAATTAGTTAAGTTAAAGGATTAGAAGAGTTTAGATGATTAAATACAGGATATTAGAAGTAGAATCAAGTGAAACCAAACCCTTATTAGTAAAAAAGACGAATACTAGAATTTGATAAGGATAAATAATATTTTCTCAATTTACGTGTCAAAAAAATATAATCGAATACAAATTTATTCATTTGAAACTATTTTAGATAAGATATAAGAATTTGAGAATATTCGGAGCACGTATATATATATATATATATCTTGGAAAACGTGCAAAACGACGACTCGATAAAAGTCGAATAAAAGTTTTGAAATAAAAAATAAAAAGTATATTTAGAATTCTTGAATTTTTCTAGAAGAATGAAGTTAATTTCATGAGAAAACGAGAACTAAAAACTCGGAGATAGAAAAACGAACAAAATAATAGAATATAAGTATTGAATATTTTTACAAATTTGTATAAGTAAACATGTGTAATGTATGATGTGTTATGTATAAGTATCAATATGTTATGTATGCATGAATAAGCATATTTTTTAAGTTTGTTTGAAATGAATTGATTAAGGAAATAAATTTCACTAAGATATAAGTTATTGATATTAATAAAGTGTATGAATGCATGTTCTTTCCTTAAAAGAAATTTTATAGTATAAGACATGGGTAGAATTTAAGTACTAGAGCGTTTAAAAGTAGATAAAATCGAGAATCTCGAACCCGAGTCAAGTAGAAGTCCGAATAAAAGGGTTAAGTATTGTTTTTCCGAACATATCCTTATCGAATATTATTTTAGCACCAAGTGGAAGCGAAAAGTAGTTCGCAAGGAAAGGAAAGAAAAAGTCGAGCTAGTATCACGTGACATGTGGGCTTTTCTAAACTAAAACAAAAGATGTGTGCGCTTATTATTATATATTACGTGTACTTTTCAAATTAATTGACTTGCCTAAATGTTTTAAATATTTTTGTATGCAATCATCTACATGTTGATGTGATTATAAGTCCTGTAGACGCATAGGATAAAATCTTGTTTTATGCGGGACCGATGCATGCATTGTATTAAATGAGGTAACTATGAGCTTTGCTTCGGTTGGGCCGGTTACGGTGTCCGAGAAGGAGGCCTACTTCTCTGCACCAAACGAAGATAAGATGTAGATTGATTCATACTTAGAAATATATATCCCGAGATTTTTTTTTTCAAAGCAAAATATTTTTAAAATGCTATCACAAGTTGTTACTTTTCAAATATCATTATTACTAACACTTGTGATGCATCAAAAGAGGCAAGTTTTCAATTATATAACTCTAAGAGCAAATTTTCAACTGTTTTCGGCATGTGTTCACTACTCACGCCCTGCATATTATTTCTAAAATGTGCAGGTTAGCTCGGATGGAGGTGTGTGAAGTGCTTGGGGCGGCTGTTATTTAAGATCGAGTCTTTTGTTTAAGCTTACGGTTACATGTCTCCATACATGTAGCTGTAGGACTTTATTTGTGCATATTCCATCGATACTTGAATCCGCTGTTGCACTTCTTTTGATTAACTCTGCTTTTGGTGACAATGAGCATTTGTGCTCGAAACCTCGTTGCTTGAAATTTCTATTTGACAGTACAATATATGCCCGTTCATTACCCTTATTCACTTGGTTCATTAATTCTTCATTTTTGTATTCCACATATTCTACTTGATCATATAACTGCTCGTTTCATTTTCCTTCATTATTTGGCATGATCTATACATGTTATTGTCTTTCAATTGCCTTATTGAAAGCATAAATTTGTCTTGTTATCGCTTTAAATACATGATTCCTTGAAATCGAGCATGTTTCTTGATAAATGTTTAGTTGTTTCACCCTCACTATCCAATGGATTCTAGTCATTTCAATACATTAGAATTCGGTCTGTGACAGAACCATACCATCATTTGACTTGTATTCCTTATAATGCGGAGTGACTTTCTCATATACTCGACAAACAGAAACATCTTCATGTTCAACAGTAATTGAATCAATAAGCTTATCAATTTTTCCAAACTTTTCCTCATCAATGGGACTTTGCTCTGTAATTTTAATTTCAACGAACTTAATAACTAATTTTAAAAAGCAATATAAATATAAGTTGTAAAAAATAATAGAAAACATAAGTTGAGACTTCAGGGCACAAACTTAGATCATCACTCTTCCCTATTTCTTCACACTTATCGTGATCAGTTGGAAATTCCTCTTTGATTTCATTTTCATTTGTTTGAGGTTCTGATTTCATAAAGTAATATAAAGGTAATTTACAAATATGTCAGTAAATATAAAAAGAAAGCATAAAACATAAACTAATTGAAATAAGCATTAAATACAAACCTCAATGACGAACATCAGACAAAGAACATGAACTTTGACAGAGTAGTTCAAAAGATGGCATCTCAGGATCCGTGATCCTTTTCTTCTTCTTCTTCTTCTTCTTCTTCTTCTTCTTCTTCTTCTTCTTCTTCTTCTTCTTCTCAACCTGTTGATCGTCAGGATGTTTATCATCAACGACATTGTGAGTCTCCTCAACTTCTCATGTTGAAACAAAATGTAAAAATCAAATCAAGTATAATTAAGGACATAATTAAGAAAGAATATTATATAAACTTACTTGTCAAACAATCTGCATGATTGGTATTAACATCAGTTTCTAAAAACTCATTAATAGAACCAGATTCTTGATGCATAGAAGACTGGAAATGATCACTTTTGACAATATTCTCCTTCTTAGCATTCTGGATTGAAGGGCCAATTCATCACAAATTTTGAAAACTTCTTCATTCCAATACGAATCAGCAACCTCCCAAATTTTTGGATTTGGAAATGTTACAACCGGTATACCAAAATCTTGTTCTTGAGAATGGGTTCTCTTGAACTCTTCAACTCGTGCCTTGTGATTGGAAACAATCACGTTGAAATCTCTCTGCAGAATCAAGAATGATATTCGCACCCTCTACAGAATTAAATAATTAGTCAACTTAAATATGTGAATTAGAAGAATAAAAGCAGAAAATCAAAGATATAGAATTGTTATGAAACTAAAAACACTTACATTTTGGAAAATGGAATTGATATAAGACTTCTCGCCTGGAGAAATCTTATAAGTGATATACTCATAATCAGGTTCTTGAGCATCACCTTCATCGTCAGACTGAACTAGATCTTCTTTCTTAGAAACCCCTTCACTCCTATGAACAACATAATCGTCTACCCTGACACGATCACTTACACGGAAAACACCTAATTAGGTGAAAATTGACCTATTGCGACATATGTACATGCGGCATTATAGAAAAATGTCACAAAATTACCACACCCATGCTTTAAATGTCATATAATTGCGTCATTAATGCGTCACTTAAATATTGTGTCATGACTTTGTGACATATATGCAACATTTATTTTTGTCTCTGAATTGGGACAATATATTTGCAACACCTCCATAAACTGTCATAATAATACAACATATTTAGAATAATGTTGCGTTCATTGTCGTAAATTTTGCGCCATTCGTGCGTCATCTACACATCATGTCACAATTTTGCGACAAAAATGCGACATTTAATTTTATGTCTCTGAATTGTGACAATTTATCTGTGTCATCTCAATAAAATATCATTATTATACGACAAATTTAGAATAATGTTGCATTAAATGTTGTATATTTGCATCATCAAAATATTGTGTTAGAGTTTTCTGACATTGATGCAACATTCGACGTCAACAAACAACTACGATAACAACCTTTGTTAAAATTAATTCTTATTTTGAACATTTCTACCAAAATTGACATATTTTTTTTGAAGTTCATAATTAATTACAATCAAATCCCTTAATTTCTAATAATCTAGATAACAATTTATAAAAAAAAAAAAAAGAAATTTGTAAAACATAAAAACTTTGTCAACCGATATAGCAAAAGTTAATAATATATTTTTTTGTACTAGATCTAATCTCAATTTACTTTTAACTGTGATCGCAAAAAATTACTTTTAAAGCAATACGAGATTAATAAATTAATTTCATAATATTATTAATAAAATAACATATATAGCTATATATATGCAGCATGTAAAATTTGGAATAATTAGATTCTAATTTCAATAATTAAATTATTATTATCATAATTAAGAGAAAGTAAAAAAGGAAAAATAGAAGATGAGAATCCCGCTAGTTTCTTGGCAACATTTTCTCTAGTCTTAAAAGTCCCAATTCGCAACTCCTCCTTTTCTCTTCCCAAATATCGGCAGACATATCACCAAAATCCGATCGCCACTCAAATTATCGACGCGCCAACTGCCTCGCTGTTTCGTAGTCGCACTGTCCCTCCTAATTGTCGACGGCGTTCTGTTGCTAACAACGCCCGAATCTCTTTGTCAACCCTAGGTAACTGCTACTTTTTTATATGAGGCACACGCGACAAGTTTAATTTCTTGTATATTTAAATTCATGTTCTTCTTTACTGTTGTAATTTAGTCTGAATTTATCTTTTGTTTTATTTTAAAAACAATTGATTTGATTGAAGGGATTTGATGTTGTATGATGTTGGTAATGGTATTGCTGTTGATTATATAACGTACATTAACAATTGTTGCTATGGCTGTCGATTTTGTAATTTAAATTTAAATTTTCTGATTCTTGTTCGATTCGATTGTTAGTTTTTAGAATCATAACAAGGATTAAGATCATCTGATTTATAAAAAGAATATGATCTTGATGTTTATAGTGGAAATCACGAGATTATATTATTATAAAATAATTCAGATTTTAAGCCCTTCGATTTGGGAAGAATGGCTGCAAGTGGTGAATAGTGCTAAGGAATTTTCACAATTCTACGATGTTCATATTTTTTTTTTTTACCTTTCAAGAACCAAGCTATCTAATGATGACAAAATCTATGTTTGTAGTAGATAATATCTGCTCTACTGAGGTACTTTTTTTTTATAAATTTTATACACAAAGTTCTCTTATGAGAAATGATAATGCAGATTCTATTCTCAAACGAGCTTTATGATTGTTCTTGGATATTTTTTTTCAGTTAATGATCTTGATTTAATGTTGTCTTGACCTTGTAGTATGTAGCATGGTGTCACTTTGGAAAATGAGTTCTGTTTTGCAGGAGTATCCATGAGTTTTCTAAATATGGCAATTGTAATTCTACATCTATCAAGACTTAGGTCAATAATAGAGATAATTGTTCATTTTCATTTACACTAACATATATTTATCAAGACTTCGGTCAATAATAGAAGTATATATTTATCATATACTTGTTCAAAAACTAACATATATTTATCATATACTTGAAAAAATAAGTGACCATTTCAGTCTAAAATATTGATTAGGAACTGCAAACAATAAACAATTGAAGTATATACTTAGATGGTATCGAGAACACACAACAATTTGTCTAGCTGCTTCTGCTTTTGGTTGTACTGAACATGTTCTAAGGTTGTATGTTTTGATTTCTTAGATGTCGATGGCTCAATATGGGTTTGTTGTATTTCGAGTCTTTACTTACATAGTTACATTGAATCTGATCATTACAATAATTTCTCATTTTAAACTGTTATATGAATGCCTTTTTTATTGAATTCAATTTTACACTTTTGGCTTGAAACAAATAAAGCTCTGCTTATTTGTTGAGGCAATACTTCTTTGACAATAATCATGATTGACAAGTACTCGACCATTTCGTAATCTTGTCGAAATGATTGTCTTTACAGGTTTCTGTTTCCCTCTAGTTGTTAGACCATGTTGATAAATAAATGGAAATGGAAGTTATGAAACTCTAATTGAGAAAGTAGGAAATTAATTATCACTTATTATTCTTTGCAGTTGCTTTATGCTAGGACACAGAGTCATGGGCGACTTCATGGTGAGATGAGCACTGCTATCTAATTTTGATCATTTTCCATAATATTTTGTTACATTTGATCATTCTGGGCAATTGATGCTTGTGTCGAATGAAAGAAGTTTCTTTACACTACAAGAAAATTGACTTTTTTTGTGACATATAAAATATGTCACAGCCAGTCCTCACCACCAAAATCCGATTCACCATCACACTCGTCCTTCAATCTCTTGTTAAACTTAGAACTAGACCAATACTTAATGAGTGGCAATGTATGTGGCTCAGAGATACCTTGCCATTTGAATTGATGAAAGTAAAGAAGAGGAATAACTACCACACAACCATTTATAATAGAATAATTATTTTGTCTAAACGATTCCAATGCCTTACATAGCTTCTGGAGAACAAAAGTACACCAATCAAAGTTTCGAATGCTATGAACATCAAATAGAGATTTCAAAAGACTAAATCTATAGATGTGTTTGCAGTAGGAGCAAGAAAAGTAGACATAGCATAGAGAATGAACAAGATAATAAAATCACCACCCCCATTTTGGAATCTATGATCACTTTCATCGGACAACAACTCAAATACAACCTTGTGAGTGATATGACCAAACAACCCAATTTTCCTCTTAAAATTTTCTATCAAAACAACCCCATTTTCATCATTTGTACCGTAAGATGACACATTAACATTCCCATCAGTAGGTCTAGGTAGAAGGAAAAGATCTTGAATATCAGAAGGTTTAATAACCAAATTATGGTCTCCCTTAAAGGTCAAGACACGAGACAAAGGTTGAAATTTTCAATAAACCACATACTATGTATCCAAGACACATACTTTCAATCACACAGACGCAACAGAGCCCCAAACCTTACTCTTCTAATCGATTCTTTCTGATCATCATTCAAAACTGAAATTAAATCACAAGTCAAGCAGGATGGCACTTAATTGAATATATGTAAAAAAGAAGAAAGTAGTACTCAGAAAATTGAAGTGCATATCATATCTAAATCACTAAAAAATCTCAAGTATTCAAAATTAAGAATAAGTAAAAACACAATTACCTTTGTTCTTTCACAACCATCTTCAACACTTCCTTCCTCTTAATTACATGACCAATACTTCTCTTCACTTTCAATACTTTCTCCCTGGTTGTCGGGAGAAGATATAAAAATCTCTTTACCCTTAGATGATCTCTTTTTGACCATGGTTAACAATCTAAAACAGAAACACAATGCATAATCAATAATTTGCTAAATCAGTATACAATAAATATATACTGAAAGGATACTTTTCATCAGATGAATGTTAACTTTAATTCAATAGAATGGTACTTTGAAAAAGGCAGAAATGTCAACTACATCAAAATCAACAGAAAGATGACAATAACAAGATACAAAATCATAAACCTCACCAAAACAAAATCATCAACTAAACTCAAAAACATAATCAAAGGTATGCAAAACAGATAATGTATAAATCATAAATCAAAAGCAATGCTCAAAATCTATCGATTTCAATATATAAACTAAAATAACAGTTTGAAATCAGGTAAAAGGCACAAAGTAAACAAGAAATTCACAAGAATCTCAAGTGGAATGCTTATGAATACATTTTTTTTAAACTTGCTCATTTAGAACTAGGGTTCTGGCAATCAACCACACAACATAAATAGCTAGGGTTTGAGTCGATATCCAAAGGAAAGTAAAGGAAGACGAAGCAACGGTGAAGAAAGAATGCAAGAGCAGAGAAACGGTGGAAATTAAAAAACAAAACACACACATACATAGAACTATTACAAATCGGGAATTTCTAGATCGGAAATCAAATAATACAGTATTCCAATAAAATACTAAAGCAAAGAAAAGGGAAAAAACTAAATACCTTAAAATTCAAAGAACTAGGGTTCCACCGATAAAGCGAAACAGCAAAACCGGCAAACAACAACAACTAACGAAGAAAAATACGACGACAAGATGAAGAAAACCGGCGACAATAAGGCGAAAACGAAATGAACAACAACAAAGAAGAAAGGAGAAGAAGATGATAGAAGAAAGGAAGAGCAGAGAAAGAGATCGAAGAGCGGAGGAAAGAGAGATAAAGGGTAAAAAAAAGAAAAATAATCTTATATATTTTGCAGAACTCGGGCTGATTGGGCGGGCTACGGTCCGAACAAGCCCGATTGTATACTATACAACTGGTGCATGGAAACTTTTGTCTAATATTAATTCTGGTTTATTTTCCAACCTTTTAAATTAGCACTAAAATTCACGACCTTTCAATTTTTTTCGATTTTTATCCTTTAAAAAATAAGAAAAAAATGACATGTTCAATTCAAATTAATGTGGTGTTCAAACCGATTGCAGAAGAGTTCTTATGTTAAATAATAAAATATTATCATGTGAAAATGAGTGGAGTACCTATACATGTAGATAGAAGTTTCCAACGATCATGATATTCTTATACCGTCTAAATTGTGCCGTGTGCGATAGTAGTAGTTTGCCTGACTTAAATTTGGAGTTCATTATTTTACAATCAATATGGTGCACTAAAAAATCAATAAACAAATTGAAGTACAGAATTTTAATTAATTTGCGGAAATATAGTACATGTTAAACACATTTTCATAGTACAAAATTAATTAGTTATAGGTTAATAACCAAAAGTCTACATAGAGACTCTAGGTAATAGAATTTAATTTCTTTAATGATGATATAGTTAACTGTATATACCAATTAATTCGTCTAATGTGAATGCATGAAATAAATTAAAGTCCTTGTTAATACGACTAGGCCTTAGTTAACCTAGTAATATTCTTAAATTTATTATATACATACATAGGTAAGATAACATGGGGATTGTAGAAGGTATTACAAAAAATAAATTTATACATAAATGATAAAATAAAAAATAATATATAGATCAAGTATGGTAAGTGATTAAAAGATAAAGATAATATGTGATGAAATAAATACGAGAATGGGCACAAACAATTAGAATATGTCAACAAGCTGTGCAGAATAGTTTTTGTTTTTACATGGTGATTAAATTTTTTTATGTGAACTACCCTTATAAATATGTTTAGATATGAATTAACATTACACAGTCGAAACGTAAACATAGATATTAATGATAGACTGAGGACAACACCAAATTCAAAAAATCAAAACCTTTGTGTAACTAATTTGAAAAATAATATATCTCTTTTATTTGGAAAAACAACACATCTTTGTTACTTCTATTTATAATAGCAGCTAACAGGGTCTGCATATAATACATTATATTTAACCTTACATTTCTCACTAGTCCACGTACATTTACAGTGACTCTTACTCCACTCACAACAATACTCACCGTTATCAGCTCTTAAATATTTATTATTAACTCAAAATTTATAAAGTATAAATAAAAAATAATTATAAACTCTTATGAAATTAATGAATTTTTATTTAAAAATCACAAAATTAAACTAAAATATAAGATTCTAAAATTTGATAGAGGAGAATAAAGGTCCCTAGTGAAAATAGTAAGTACATCATCATGCATGTCATCTCGATTAAATATGGCATCCATTTTAGTTTTTCTTTTATGAATAAAGTTAAAAACATTACAACATGCACAAAATGAGATATATACCGTGCCATAGACAAGATTTTTCTTTAAATATTCTATATACTAATATAAAAAGTGGCTTATTTTACAAAATTTACTTTCCATAAAATATCCTTACTATTTATCTAAATTAAAGGCAATAATGTTATATAATAAATTATATATAGTATGACAATATTTTAATACAATGTATTTTAAGTTATGAGGGAATATTAATTCATTCGAAATGAACTTACCTTGTTATAATTTATTTATTTTACCTAATTTAACAGATTTAATATGAACTCCTCTATTCTTCTTCGTTATTAAAAAAATATTTAACTTTCCTTATTACATGATTAATTGAGAGAGTTAGTTGGCTAGCTTTTCCTTTCATATCAACAAACGAAGATTTAGATAATGATCTGTACCATTTTGTCACAATTTCATTGGAGATTTGTGAAGTAAGACAACTATATATTATTATAGCATTTTTTTTTTTAGGATAAGAGAGCAAAGTACACCACCAAAGACATAAAGATAATGTTAGTCATGAATTATCAAAAACTACATTTCATTTTATCTTAGAAGATCTATATTTTAAATAGTTTTTGCCTTAGCTTGAAATCATAAGCTAATATATGATCATACATATTACAATCTAGAAATTTCTTACATTGGATTAATGAAACTAGAAATTAACTAAAATAGGAGTGTTGACCAATTTATTTTTTCTAATTAAGAACTTCTAGGTATGGAGAGGTGAAGTGTTCAGACTAATAAAAAGCACCTATGTAAATCAAATTGTCAAAATCAAATAAAAACAATGCAATTCTAAACAAACAAACAAAAAACTTTTAATTTGATCTTGAACTCAATGTACATATAATATTATAATCTGAAGATTTGGGAACCAAAGAAAATACTTTACCTTGAATATTTGTACAGGAGATGAAAGTAATGAAGGTAACTCTCTACTTACAAATTTTCATTTGATGTTACCCAAGTACTTTTTTCCTTACTTCAAGCAATATGCTTCTATATAATTGTCAAACCTTTTAACAATTTCTTCCATTTTACTGAGACATATTAGTAAGATAAATTTTTTAAAACAAAAATCTATAACTATTTAAGAATTTTTGTATGTTTAGTAATAAATTTTTTATTTTTGTTTATGTTTGTATTCATCTGAAACTCGAAAATTAAAAATGGACACTAATTTATTAAAAGAAAGTAATTAGTATTATCTCGCACATTTCCTAATTTATACTTCTAATGCCACTTGTCATTTACATACGAATGCACGTTAGTTATAGTAGTGTGTATAAATATACCTTTCAAAATGACAACAAAATCACCTCACCTCCACAATCTCTTCCAACATGGATCTCCTCCTCCTCAAGAAACTCCTCCTCAGCCTCCTCGCCGCCGCTACTGCCGCTGCAGTGATCTCGAAGCTCCGCCACCGCCGCCTCAATCTCCCTCCCGGCCCTTTCACCGTCCCCAAGTTCGGAAGCTGGCTGCAAGTGGGCAACAAATTAGACCATCATTATCTCACCAACTACGCCAAGAAATTCGGCCATCTCTTCCTCCTCCGAATGGGCCGAGTCGACATCATCGGCGTGTCGTCGCCAGAGCTGGCGAAGGAGGTGCTGGTGACGCAGGGCAAAGAGTTCGGCTCACGTTCAAGAAACATCGTTTTCGACATCTTCACTGGCAAGGGCCAAGACATGATCTTCACGGACTACGGCGATCACTGGCGGAAGATGCGGCGGATAGCCACCCTGCCCTTCTTCACCAACAAGGTGGTGGAGCTCCACCGCGGTAACTGGGAGGCGGAGGCAGCCGCTGTGGTGGACGATGTGCAGAGAAATCCGGTGGCGGCGACGGAGGGGGTGATGTTGAGGAGTAGGTTGGAGCTCATGGTTTATAACAATGTGTATAAGGGAATGTTTGATAGGCGGTTCGAGAGCGAGAAAGATCCTTTGTTTGTGAAGCTTAAGAGTGTTAATGGTGAGAGGAGTAGATTGGGGCAAGCTCTTGAGTATAATTTTGGTGATTTTATTCCAATTTTGAGGCCTTTCTTGAGAGGGTATTTGAAGACATGCAAGGAGGTGACATGGAGGAGATTGAACCTATTCAAGGATTCTTTTATCCAACAAAGAAAGTAAGTTGTTATACGGTTAAATTTTTTTTTTGTTTTTTTTTTTCGGCTCCGATTTTACGGCTCTATCTTCGCTCCAATTACTAATATAAGGAAAATCGGCGGGCAACAATTTGGACTTTTCGGCTCGCTCCGAGACCTTCGGCTCCCCTCGCTCGAATCTTGACTAAAGAAGAAGCGGCAAACAAAAAAACGAAGAGGCAAAAAAAAGTTGGAAAAAAAGTAGATTTTTTTTTTTCAAAAAATTAAAATAAAAGCTCAAAAAAAAAACAGAAAAAAGGTTAAGACTGAAAACAGAAAATTAAAAAAAAAAAAAAAAAAAAAGTGGCGCGTGTACCCCACGCGCCCCACGCGCTGTTGCATGGGGTGCGGCAAGTTGTATATAAGTTATTGTGTATAAATTTTGCACGTAAAGGATTAATGTAGTTGAATTCTTATTCTTGACTGTAGGAAGCTTGCATCCACAAAAGGGATAGTCCACAATAAGTTGAAATGTGGGGTTGATCACTTTCTTGAAGCTCAACGAAATGGAGAGATCAATGAAGACAATGTCCTATACCTTGTTGAGAACATGAATGTTGCCGGTACGTATGTTTACTCATACTACCCCTTTTCTCTCTCTATTGCGAAAATAGTTCAGAATCATACTAATTGCATGGTTAATCAAATTTTGAGAATTTTTTGTTTCTCTCTTATTTATATTGGGATTGACAGTCTAACCACATATATGATTATGAATGGACAGCTATAGATACAACTGTTTGGGCCCTTGAATGGGCCATTGCAGAGCTCATCAACAATCCCAAAATCCAAGAAAAACTTCGGGCCGAGATGGACTCAATCCTAGGCCCGGAAAACGAAGTGAGAGAACCTGATACTTACCGACTCCCGTATCTCCAAGCTGTGATTAAAGAAACTCTTCGTTGTAGAATGGTGGTTCCATGTTTACTCCCTCACATGAACCTCCACCAAGCCAAGCTAGGAGGCTACGACATTCCAATTGAAAGTCGGATCCTAGTCAATGCTTGGTGGCTAGCCAACGACCCGGCCCATTGGAAAAAGCCCGAAGAATTTAGGCCCGAAAGATTCTTGGAAGAGGAGTCTATCGTTGAAGTCACTGGCAATCACATGAAATACATCCCCTTTGGAGCCGGTCGCCGGAGCTGCCCGGGAATTCTCATGGCCATGCCCATTTTAGGCATCACTTTGGGCAGCTTGGTGAAGAATTTCGACCTCCTGCCGCCGCCCGGCCAGTCGAAAATCGATACCACGGAGAACAACGGACAGTTTGCTACTCGGATATTGAAGCATTACACTGTCGTTATGAAGCCAAGAAATTAATATTTGCGGCATTACTATTTCCTTTGAATAAGTTCGCCTATCACCTGTATATACAAATGCATTGTTTGATCTATTTATTTTAGAGCAAAAAGTTGAAATAGCCTTTTCGAAAACAAAACGATGAATAATGTTATTTTAAAAAAAGTGTTCAAATAGCTTTTTATTTTTATTTTTTTACTTTTATACTCTTATAAAAGGGTTTATACTCTTTTATATTTTCATAGGTATACAAGAAAGTTAACTTTAATTTGAATCATACACGAAGACTAAACTTCATGTATAAATTTCCGACGAAAATTTTCGGTCAAAATTTGAATCATACACGAAGCCTAACTTTATGTATGCATCATATATGTATCATACATGAAGACTAACATTCATGTATGCATCATACACGAAAAATTCCGGCGAAAATTCCCGGCGAAAATTTCCGGCGAAAATTTTAAAGCATACACAAAGCCTAACCTCATGTATGCATCATACACGAAGACTAAACTTTCATGTATGCATCATACACGAAGCCTGACTTTCATGTATGCATCATACACGAAGACTAACATTCATGTATGCATTATACACGAAAATTTTCGCAGCAAAAAATTTCAAATTTGAATCATACACGAAGATTAGTTTTCATGTATGATGCAAACATGAATGTTATTCTTCGTGTATAATGCATATATGATGCATACATAAAGTTAGACATCGTGTATGATTCAAAATTTCGCCGGATTTTTTTGCCGGAAATTTTTTGCTAGAAATTTTCGTCGGAAAATTTTGGCCGGAAATTGTCGCCAGAAATTCATACATGAAGTTAGTCTTCGTGTATGATTCAAATTAAAGTTAGTCTTCTTGTATACTTATTAAAGATATAATAGACTTTTTACAAACTAAAGTGCTATTTTAACACTTTTATTTTGTAAGTGACATTTTAGCATTTTTGTTGTTAGAAAAAGTGTTATTTTGCAATATTACCTATTATTTGATCTATCAGCTTTTCTTTAAAAAAAATCAAGTAGCCGTTAATTATTTGTTGTGCACAGAAGTTATACAAAAATTTAAAAGAGATACTCCGTCCACGAAATGGTTGCCACTTTTGCAACTTAAGTTTGTCCACGAAATGGTTGCCACTTTTGCTACTTCACTCACATTTATTGTAGGACCCTTACTCCACTCACAACAATATTCACTATAATTCACTATCACTTACCATTTTCTTAAAACCCGTGTCGACCACAACGTGTCAACCATTTCGTGGACGGAGGGAGTATGAAAGTGCATAAAAAATGTTGTCATGAAATGAAATAAAATGACTAATTTAATTTACAATAATTCTATTCGGATATAGTATGTCCAGACATACATGCTTGAAATAGGAAAAAAATTGTTCGATTGCTTTCAAATTTTTTTTCCTACTCAGACCCCCTTCCGAAATATCGATCTCACGTACACCAGCTCCCAAATTGTATTCTCATCCACACCCTAGTCCTAAATTTATGAATTTAAATTGGGATGACACTTTATAATTAAAATTTAAAAAGTGTATATTTATTAATAACCAAATTATCGAAACTATGAAATTAAATTATTAGTTAAAAACTTCCGTCAAATCCGTATTTTTACCATCGCATGTCTGAACATAGTATGTCCAAATAGCATTACCCTTTAATTTATTGATATTGAGATTTGAATGAAGGTAATATGACTTCAGTCTGTAAACAAGCAAAAAAAAATGGAAAAAGGAAAAAGAAAAATGAAGTAAAAATTCCTAATTTAAAAATTATGAAAGAATATAGCAGCTGCAAAGAATTTTCAAAGTATATATTTAATCAAATTTTATACATAAATTAAAATTAAATTCTTCTTTTATTATTTTGAGGAATTACTGTATCTTCTTGGTGATGAAAAAATTTACTGCTTGAAATTGAACTGAACTAGTAATATTTAGTAGTATTATTTATACTTAAAAACAAATCGGAAAGATACCTCTCTTAAAAAGAACATTATTTCCAGCCACCCCAATAAGGCGAAAATAGGAATTTGAAATCTAGAGGGGCCAAATCGCAAATTCGCAACGTTGGGAGAACCATGTCTCGTTTCCCACTTCCCACCAGCATGGTTAATCTAAAAAGAAATTCCGAATTCAGATCATTATTTCACAGCAAAGAATCATCAAAAATAAAATAAAATAAAGTTCATCAACAACCCTTCAAAATTCTCTCTCATATCATACCACAATTCGAATATCAACAAGTTCTGAAAGTTGAAACCCAAAATAAGCGCTTTCAATTCACAGCCCTCAGGAGTAAGCAATCATTTCCAATTTTTATGTATATACATATACATGCATTATGCATATGTATGCACGCGTTCATAGATTATTAATGCATCCATCCTTACGTTTGAATTTGATTTTGATGAATTTTATAGTTTTCTTGAATTGAAAAAGATTGATTTTTTTTAGGGGGTAATGAACATGAACACAGGATTCACGAAGCTATGCAAGGGGCTGGCAGTGATATTAATAGGCGGTCACATTGTTGTGCAGATTCCCTCTGCTGCTTCTCATCTCGCTCTCATCCCTGCCAAGTACTCTAATTTTTATTCCGTATACAAATTTGTGATTATTTCTGAATTTAATTTTGTTGGGGGCTGAATTCTTATTGTTTTCTGGTTGTGCAATGGTGGTTTTCTTGAATATATATTGAGCTTCTGTCATGTGATTTGGGATTTGCTTGGTTTATTGAGTTGGTTGCTTTTTTTGTTGTGTGACTTCGTAAATAACCGCCTCAGCTTCAGCAACTCGAGTTTTTGATATTCACTAGAATTTCTCATTAAAGGAATGGCGTTTTGTTCTGGATATCCTAACTCTATTTGGCATGATATTGGGATATAACTCGTTCAATCGTGAAACGTATGCTTGCATATTCGTTTATAGGCCAAATTGGATATGTGATATTAGAAAAATTGTTGGAGTCTTGGAGACTCAAATGATGGGGGTTGATTTTCTTGTGTTGCACATTTGGATGGGAGTAAATTGAATTAGATGGATGTTTAGGGTGTTACTAATGATCATTAGGTTTGTATAAGGTCGTAGAAATATGGATTTTGATGAAAATAAGTTGCTGCAAATAATGGAATGATTGTGTCAATTCTACATTGGTTGCAGATACAGAAGAAATCTGTTGTGTTGGGGTAGATTTTGAGCAATATTCAGTTTAATTTCAAGCAGGATAGATTAGTTTTTTGCTGTTACAACTTTGTAGTCAGGGGGAAGGTTAAACTTTATTGTGGTGTTGTTATCTGTGTGCTTCTTTAGTTGGATTCGAAAAAAATCAAAAGCTTTGACGAATTTGTTGCCCTTTTGATTTAATGTAGGACTATTCCTTTTGGTTGGAATCTCATTACAGCTGGATATGTTGAACAAACAATCTACGGGGTATTTTAATTATTTTGTGCTCCTGTTTTAAAATTTTGTATTCTTTTTATTGTCTAGTTAACTGTAATATTGTTAATATTTTGCAGGTGGTCGTCAGCATAGTCGGCCTTCTTTTCGTTGGGAGGATGCTAGAACCCATATGGGGGTCTAGGGAATTTCTTAAGTTCATCTTTGTAGTTAACATCTTAACATCATTTTGCATTTTCACCGCTGCTATTTCTTTGTACTACTTTACGAGGGAGGAAATGTACCTGTAAGTGATACCAAAGCAACATTTCATCAGAATGTGTGCATTTCATCATGCTGGAATGAAATTCAAACAATGTCATCATACAATAGATAATATTCAACTTTCATTCTATTTAACTACTGTGTTTTATCAGTTCTGATTTTCTTCATATTGTTCCATTTGCAGTTACAAACCTATTTCTGGATTCCAAGGGATCCTATCGGGGCTTTTAGTTGGCGTCAAACAAATAACACCTGATCAAGAGTTGCCTCTGTTAAAGATAAAAGCAAAAGTATGAACCTTTTTCTTGAGTAGTTTTCTTTTTGATCATACTCTCGTGCCACTATGAGTTTTTGTGTGTTGTTCAAAGTCTAACTCCCCGCTCTTGCAGTGGCTGCCTTCGCTGGTAATCTTGGTGTCTGTTGTTGCAAGTTGTTTTGCCACAGAAACAACAGCATATCTTCCTACTGTGATATGTGGGACCTACATGGGTTGGATTTACCTTAGATACTGGCAAAGGAAACCAGAGGCGAACTCAAAAGGTGATCCGAGTGATGAATTTGCTTTCTCTACATTCTTCCCTGAAGTTTTAAGGTAGTGCTGTACTTCCCTTTGTATTTTGTTAGTTATTTTATTCGTTTTCCTGCATTTCAGACCTAATTTGGATTTTGAATGCAGACCGGTGATTGATCCTGTTGCTACGATTTTTGAACGGATGCTTTGTGGAAGAAGACTGGAACCTTCTCAAACGACAAAGGAATATGGTTTAGTAGACACATCATTGCCTAATCCAGAATCTATCGAAGCATCTAGGAGGAGGTAATCTCACTTCTTTTAAAGATGAATTGAATGAGGTTGTTGTCATTTATAAAACCTTTGCCTTTGTGGTTTGAGTTCATGAAGTATCTCCTCGAGTCTCATTGTCTCAAGAGGATGGATGTGTTCTGTATAGTGTATTTATTGCTCTTTTCACTATTGTCTCTTCTTACCAAAATGTATGAGTGGTACTATTATTTGGTACATTGGATTACTCCATATAGGTTAATGAAAGATTAGAAAATGGTTGCACGTTAAACTCGTAGCAGTAGATTTTAAGCTGCCTTCTATGTGAGAACTGCAGAGATTCATTTTAGGTGTTGCATATTCTGTTTTGAGGCTGTCCTTGTCAAATTGTTTTGTGTTTTTCAAGCCGTTCTTATCAAATTGCTAGGGAACGAGGTGCTCGAGCGCTTGAAGAAAGATTGGCTGCTGAGAGACTGAAGGCAGAACAGTCTAAAAGAGATTTAGGAAATGTGTAGGAACTCGGAAAAAATTCACATGAAGTCCCTCATTTTTCCAGGTTTGTATCTTGTTACAAGCTTCTTTCTTACATCTGGATGAGTAGTTTTTGTATTTGTGATTATGATCCTCATAATTTTGCTCTTTTTAATATAAATGTGTTCATTTATATTCTTTTGTGTAATGTGGATAATGTAATGACTTGAGTTGAAATAATTTGAATATAAAAGGTAATTTTACTCAAGAAAAGTTCTACAGCTTATGTGAATATACAGAAGTAAAAAAAAAAATGGTCACTGATTTTCTACACAAGTATCACATAAACAATATGAATGAACTATTTTGAACTTCAGTGTAACTGAAGTTTTTCCTTTGTCACAAAAGAGAAATCCCTTGACTCGGGAGAAGAAGGGTTTTCCGCATCCCGTTCTATCTCAGTAACTGAAGTTTCAGACGATTTATCTTTTCTAGTGAAATCACGGGCGTCGTGCTGGCTGGGGGAGGCTGATGTCCCCTCACCACCAACCCACCTCTCATTGTTAAATCCTGATGACCTTGTGCGGCTATGCCGTAGATAGGCAGGCGACGTGCTACCGCGCAATGGGGAGGCTGGCCGACTGGAGAGAGGGGTGACGATGGCTGTGGACGGCCCTCCTTTTATGTGCTTCTTGGCCGTTTCCTGCCAGCCGTGCAGGGCTGATGCCACGTCATCGCTAAAAATGACTGGCTTCATGTTTGATCCCATCTGAGTAACTAAGGCATAGAGAGGGAGTGTAACATAACTGCAGATAATCTGTATAACAACACTGCCAAAAAGGAACCATAAACAATCAAATTCATTGGTATACCATAGGTTATCTGATGAAATTAATACATTTTCCAATGAAAATTCCACAGAATAACAGAAAAATATATACCCCATCACAATTCGTATGATCATATCTTCAAGATTCTCATGATAGCAAGACGGGTATCCAAATTTAACCTGATAACAACAAAAAACAACAAAAAACAAAAAAAAAAAGATTAAAATTAAAACATGAACACAAGATGCTTTATTGTGAATTAATGTTGGAAGTAAACATGATCATAAATCTTTTATTGGATCTATTTGTGGCAAAAAACATACCCAACTCCAAGCAAAGAAAGCAAGTTGAAATGCATTCTGCAAAAGAAACAAGAAACATAAGCATAATTATATCAAGTAATAAGGTTGTCTTAATCATATTAGTTGATCATGAAGAAGAAAGAGTAAGACAATTTACCTCAAAGAGAACAAAGTGAATGAGGAAGAGGATGAAGTTGGGACGACGAAACCAGAAAAGATCGTCGTTAGGCTGGACTAGAGGACTGCCCTTCACCACATCTCCTCTCTCAAGAATCCTTGTTCCCATCTTTGTGATGATAACTTGTAATTTTGCTCCTACTAATAGAATTATCTGACAATTTATCAACTTCTTGTATTAGACCACCTGTTTTAGGTGTCTTGATCTGCAGTGAAATATGAGATATAACACGATCATAGGTTTTTACTCACGATTAGAGGGATGAATGGCAGCCAAAAGTCTGAGTACCACCCTGTTTAAAGAAACATCAACAATTGAATTAGGCTTAAGTAGTCGAGTTTCGGATGAAATCCTCTAGTCCACAATCTTCGTCCCGTTGAGTAACACGGGATAAGAAAAAGTCGAAAACGGAAGTCATTTTTAACTCACCATTGGTGTTGGTGAGGAGAAACAGGACAGCACAGAACCACAATGCGGGGCTGCACAACGAGAATCGGTGTTTGTTGCAATATTAACAAAAATAGAAAAGGAAGAGAAAGAATTATTGTTAATAATAATAATAAATATTATTAATTATTTACCTTATTCCAACAATGACTTTAAAATCTTCTTCGAGAGCTCTGTTTATATATACCTGGAAATCGAAAGTTGTCCGGATTTGAGGTGGTAGATGTTCCTGAATTTTAGACAAATAAACAGTTTTTTAAGTGTTTTAGTATAGTAGTACTATTTTTCAAATGTCAGAAAAAATTAATTCACGTAGAAATAGTAGGAAATATTTACATACTGTTACAAAGCCTTGTCTAAGTGTTAAGTAATCCACTTTTGCAACAGATGGGTAGAACTGCCTGAAGAAACACACCTACAAAGATCAAACAAAAAGGATAAATTAGTTGGAAAAAAGAATTTCTTAGAAATTAATTGTTTAGTTTCTCTATTTCGTTTTCGTTTTATATTTGTGTACGCGTGACATGTGTTGATAATAATAAAATACGAAATACAATAGTGTAGCAGAATTTCTAAGACCGAAAGTTCGCATGCTGAACATTTTCTTCCAAATAACTCGGAATTCATGATGAGCGAGATAGTATATTCTGAGTGATTATTAATCTATTTCTATAATAAACAAAAAGGTCTTGCTTTTTATTAAACGTATTTTGTCTGTTATTCCCTATAAAATATTTAATATAAGGACAACTATATAATATAATACAAAAACATTCTATATAGAAATATGTCTATACATATTTCTTATTCTATATAATATGTTGACAACGATTATAATAATGGTAATAACAAAATAATAAATATTTAACGAAAAAGAGAAAGTCTTACAATCCAAAGAAGAAGAGATGAGCGACTCCAGAAATGCAAATGTCTTCGTCCAAACGACGTCTCCTTAGCTAATCTGAATCTCTCGGGATCTACACCATAATTAATCATCATTTTAAGTTTTGTCACAATACAATAAAAATTAATTTACTAAATTATATATCCCACGTTGATGTGAGAACTTCCGTGATCACATTTTGAAATTTTTACGAAAATACTAGGTGCTCAGCGCATAATGTGTCTCTATGTTGGAAAATATATCGATGACAAACCTATACACTTATGTATATGTACATTAGTAGAATAAGGATTTGGGGAGAACATATCTTACATGAGAACTTGAAAATGATCCATTTTTAATGCATTTTTATTACAACGGTAATGCATGCATTGCACAAATGTAATACAGTAACTTAATGCATCATTAAATCTGAGCTATTGATCAACTAAGATAAAGGGTCTGATTTATTCATATTTCTCACTTAAGAAAGTATTCCCACTTGATTTTCTTCGTATAACATATTATTATGAGTAAAATTTTGATATATCTAAAATGGGGGATAAAAACTAATATTTGGTTCACCTACTTATTGTTGCCCCATTATGGACGACACGAGTTTTCTGGGTAGTAGTGGAAAATAGTGAGTATTGTTGTGGGTGGAGTAAAAATCTCACTATAAATGTAGTGGAGTGTTAATTGAGACAAATGATCTAATTAGTTCCAATCGTTCCAAATTGTAGCAGGTCCAATTAATTTCAATCGTTCCAAAATATGCCACGTTGCACTGTGGTACCACCGAAACGAACATAATCCATTTGTCCCATTCGTAACATATAACGAACAAACACATATCTCACGTATTTTGTGGAAAAAAAAAATGATTGAAAAACAGATCAGTACGGCTAAAAACCTAAAATTTAGGTATTTTGTATGATGATGGTGATAAGTGAGCTCAGAATAATCTCTTTTCCCTTTATCTAATAATTTTTCAAATTTTACCTCAAAGAAACAATTCTTCAATCAATCTCTCTATCCCTTGTTCCCCAATTTTTCTTCTCTCAAATCCGCTCCCGAAGTCAGAGAAGATATGGTTCCGAGATTTCAACATCGAATTCGCCGAGACGTTAACAACTTTTAGATCTGTTTATTCCATAAACTCAAAAAATTATGGGTAATGACATTCCGTCAAACTGTGGCCAGCCACACGCGTTAAAAAAGAAAAGTTGATTGTAAAAAAATAAAAATAATCACATTTCCCTCTTAGAATTTATGCTTCCCAATTAAGGTATATTTCCATTTTTAAAACCTATATTATCATTTTTAGTTTGTATGGTCGATCACAGTATGCCCGAATATCATTACCCAAAAATTATTAAGCTATCCCTAAAGTTAGTTTTGACTTTTTTTTTGTTATGTCCTTATCTATTTGTTAATTAAAGATCTATTGTTGATGCGTTCTTATCTATTACTTTAACAAATATTCCACGCGTCAAATGTTTTCTTAATTATCCTAAATAAATATGTAACATCACTTGTTGGTGGAAAATAGACAAATTAAATGAATAGACGAAATGCAGAAAATTATAATGTTTGATCTTATACGTAACTAGTGATTGGACTCGTGTTGCTCTATTATATAGGTGACCAACATTTATATATCAGTATAATTTGTAAACTGGGCTTTCCAAATTAAAATTAAAATATTTCGTAATTTTTTTAAGAAAAATAGCATGACTTGTAAAAAATATATGCAGGCAAATCTAACTAACTGTGATATACATGTGTACATGTAATACTAAAGAAGTAGCATGAATTTAAATATTCAATACTGACCATTATGGTATTCGAACTCAGTTGTCTGTGTTTCATCCTCCCATGCTTTCCATTGCCTCATCTGGCACAACAACAAAATTCAATAAATTAAATAACTGTATATCTTAAATCTTAATTAATCGTATTAATTAACTATTTATGGATGTAAATTTGATTGAAAAATCTTAATTAATCGTATTAATTAACTATTTATGGATGTAAATTTGATTGAAAAATCTTAATTAATATTATGGGATTACCTTTAGTTTACCCAAGGCGTAAGTGAGAACACAATAGATTACATGAACAAGTGCCAATGCAAAAATGAAGATATGGAGCTGGTGTATCCCGTATCCCGAAACAAGTTGCACTTTGCCCTGCAAAAGTTGTACGTAATCAAATTCATAAACAATATATATTCCTTCCCTCCCATTCAACTTGACTAATTTCTTTATGACATGGAGATTAAAAATAAGGGAATTTAATATAAAGAGTGTGTTTAGTGTAGAGTATTGTTGATAATAAAGTTGAGATAATGCTTTTTACTGCTATCTATAAAGGGTGTGTTTGTTGGTATGGAATATTGTATTGTTGATAATAAAATAATATTTGCCAAAAAAGAAACGGATTAAGTTGAGTAGGACGTTCAGAAAGGAATATGAGCCAAATGGAACGAGAAGTAACGGCCGTGAAAATTCAAGAAAAAAAAAAGATACTATAGTACGTCTGTGTTTCTTGTGTTTCCACATTAGTGATCAATTCAATTTGGATGGTGACAGATCCAATTATTAACCGTTTACCATGATACGATTCAAGAGTACTCATGCATTACCGTTGTCATGATGAGATTGAGACTGTCTCATATGTCATTATATCTATTACATTAGTTATAAATAATAATAATAATAATAATAATAATAATAATAATAATAATAGTAATAATAATAGAAAATAGAAAAAAATTATTTACCCATTTACCTTTTTAAGACATGGATCATAATATTTCGTTTTGCTGTATTTATCCTCCTTACAAGGATGCCAAGAATCTCCAACACTTTTTGGAACGCAAATATCAGAAATAGTCTCTTGGGTCACCGTCAGCAGTAATGATATAAACCCTAGCAGCATAAGCTCTTTCCGCACCCACACAAAAAAAAAATAATAATAAAAAATAAAAAATAAAAATAAAAATTAATACTACTAAATTAAAACAATTAATTAAGTATTTTCATCGAAATAATTGAGAGAGATCGATTTACCTGCTTTAATCTTCCCTAGAGCTTCACATAGTGGCACCTTTCTCTTTTTTGTCAACCACTGAAATGAAAAGGGTATCAACAGTAAAATAAATATATCGCGAATATAATACTGAACCCGAGCTTGAAAAAGTTTTTTATTATAACCAAAGGCTAGCTATAATAATTAAGTTTTCCATACTCGATATTACTAGTACTGCAGTTACATGCATATATATAAACGGAATTAAAGTATATATGGTGATGCATAAGGTACCAATTCAGCATGATGAATGAGTTGTTCGATGACGATAGAGATAGCAACCAACGCGAAGAAGAAGACGGCCACCGCCCATGTTGGCGCCGCCGCCAGCGTCTTCTCCTTCGGCAACTCATCAGCCATTATTTTCCTGGTACGAGGTAATTAGGATTGCTGTTGTAGATGACAAAAATGCTAATTGATTGATGCAACAAACAATATATATATATAGAGGTGTGAGGAATTACGTATACACTTTAATTGTTTATGGTGAGGTTTGAATTTTCCAAACCATGTCGACATTGAATGAGTCAAGGACTGACTCAATGGATATTTTCAGAGTGTGTGTGTGTTGTGTGTTGGGGGGTGGGGTGGGAGAGAGAGAGAGAGAGAGAGAGAGAGAGATTTCTAATTTATTGAGGAGAGATGATGACCTTTTAAGAAGATTTTTGATAAACGACACAACTTGTTCATAATTTAAGTTAATTGCGTTTCGATTTGAAATTTTGAATTGTAAAAAAGGTAACAAAAAAAAATGTTTAATTAAGAAAGAGTCGGAGTAGTTTCTTTTCAAAAAAATTAATGTTTGAAAATGTTTTCAAAGATCACGTTTTAAGACTTGTGAGGTGAATGATTTGGACAAGATAACACGTATGTACGTGATTATTATATTTATGTGTTTATTTAATACACTAGGGTTTTGTTTATATATATCTTTATCCTTGGATTGGGTGATTATTGTCGAAGATTAGGATCAAATGAGATCCTCCATTACGCACTTCTGTATTTAATGTTCTATTGCATTAATGAAAGCACAATTAGTGTATAATCTGTCGAAAATTGATGGGAAATTATATTTAAAAAAATTATTGAAATTATTAGATAGTAATATGTGATAAATTAAAAAAAAAAATTATTAATTATTTTTGCGTTCAATCGTTCGATTATGCAATCTACTAAATTCCTTTAGAATTTATATGTACTTAAACATATCTCAAATTCAATTAAAAAATAATTTTATCACATGTTCACGTCTCAAACACATTAGTAATGACTGTTAAAAATTCTAATATAATTTATCCTTATTTCTTTGATAATTTCAAAGTTCTATTCTTCCCCAAAATTGATTTGGGTAAAAACATGTTTGACTCTCAAAGAAATTGTCCCATGTCGACTTTGTAAGAAAATTGAGATGGATCATTTACATTGCAAATACTCCTTATCCACATTGATTTAGAATAGAAAATAATTTTAATGATTGTCTATAAGAATGAAACCAATCATAAATACCCTGCATTATGAGTTCTACATAAGATTAACAAAAAAAAAGTTGAACCACTACTTTACGATCATCCCGTCTACCCCACGGTTCCGACCCGGAACCAGCCCGTTAACTACAATATTGATTTTGTAGAAAATAATAGTAAAAGATAAAAAGTTAAATTTCAACTATAAATTTGAATTGCATAATTTATTAAACTCGTTTGAAATTTATATAGATCAAAATTTAATTTAAAATTGAATGTAATGTTCATTCTCGTCCTTAATTTTATACAGAATAATATTCGTTAATTATTTGAACTCGTTTGAACTTATCAATATAAGAGGATAACAAAAAGAACTCAGTGGAAGCTAAAGGTGAAATATTTCAATGGACTCGAAAATAGTTTAGTCGATTATCCAGTCGATGCAAATTCTTAACACGCAACACACCCCAATATTGAACCTCAATATGAACAAACGGGAAACTATTCCATTCCACATAATCAAATTCAACATATATAAAATCGAAAACAAACCCCAAATTAAAGCAATCAAATAGTGTAACATGCAACATATATAAAATCAAAACAAATTATTTTAGTGTTTTTGGCATATACATATTTGAACATGCATTTTTAAAGATAATTTGAAAGCTCTATTTCTTTACAAAACTGATGAGGGACAAAAG
Source organism: Schizonepeta tenuifolia (assembly GCA_029490685.1). Lineage (NCBI taxonomy): Eukaryota > Viridiplantae > Streptophyta > Magnoliopsida > Lamiales > Lamiaceae > Schizonepeta > Schizonepeta tenuifolia. The sequence goes on from CM055959.1 coordinate 87,533,343, forward strand.
TATATTTGGCTCTTAAAGAAATTGTTTCATGTTGATTTCGTATGAGAGTTGTGGTGGATCATTTTAACAACAAATATCTCTTTGTCCCATATTAATTTAGTTTAGAATCAGCTCGTCTACGCCATGGTTCAAGGTTGGAATCGGCCCGTCGACCACGATTTTGACTTTTGTGGCATAATTTGACTAATTAATTTTTATTATTAAAGATTGTATATAAGAATGAAGATGATCTTAATATAAAAAAAGAGACATATTTTGAAATAGCCATAATGATCATTAAAATATAAATTTTGGCCCACCTTCTTCAAAAATATAAATTTTGGCCATTTTTTTCAATTTGGGACGAAAATACCCTTAATGAAATGCGGAGCGGGTCGGGTTTGACGCCGGCGGGCGCGGGTCGGGTCGGGCGGGTATGAGGCATTTGGTACTTTTGGTACAAATTTAGTCATATTAGTACCAATTGTTCTAGTACATCTGGTACGAATTTAGCCTTATTAGTGCCAATTGTTCCAGATTTGGTACAACTGGGACGAATTGTTAAATTAGTTCCAGATGTTCCATGTTATGATATGGTACTCTTGGGACGAACATTTCAATTATTTCAAGTTATACTACTTCGATTTTGCGGCTCCGCCTTCGCTCCGATTACTAATATAAGGATAATCGTCGGGCAACAATTTAGATTTTTTCGGCTCGCTCCGAGGCCTTCGGCTCCCTTCGCTCGAATCTTGACCAAAGAATAAGCGGCAAACAAAAAAACGAAGAGGCAAACAAAAATTTGGAAATTAAAAAAAATTGGAAAAAAAAAAACAGAAAAAAGGAAAAAATCTGGAAAAAAAAAATAGAAAAAAAGAAAAAGAAATCTGGAAAATAAGAAAAAAAATCTGAAAAATAAAAAATAAAATAAAAAAAGGGAAAAAATTCTGGAAAATAAGAAAAAAATAGAAAAAGAAAAGAAAAAAAACAGTAAAAAAAGAAAAAAAAAATTGAAAAGGAAATTAAGTGTAAATAAAATGGATCAAAGAGTGATGGATCACAAATAAAAGAGGGAAAGGGGTATTTAGGTCTTAAGTTCAAAAAAATGGCTATAATTTATATTTATGAAGAGGGTGGGCCATAATTTATATTTCAATACTCATATTGGCTATATCACATGATATTTTCTATAAAAAAATTATAAAATATCAAAATAAATACCGCGTATATGTATCATATTTATCCTTTCAATTCGTTATATATCCCCTCAATTCATATATATATCAACATTTATGTACTATTAATAATCATACGTAATCACCTAAGATAATATGATTAAATGAATTGGAGCCATAAATCTTGATATATGAAAAAAGATACTAGAATTTTGGAAATTATTATTATTATTATTATTATTATTATTATTATTATTATTATTATTATTATTATTATTATTATTATTATTTTACTAAGGAAATTAGTGTTAAATAAATCAGGATAAATAGAAACGGAGGAATATGAGGGGTATACTACATAGGATTCTTTCATATTTTTCATTTCTTTCATTTCTCCAATTTCTGCAACTCTTTCATCTAATAAAAAAATATGAATCCCAACAATTCCAACAACCCCTTCTCGTCGGCGTGGTTTCCCGACATGTCCGATGACATATTTTCTTACACGAGGGCGGGGCTTGATTCAATCAACCTCAACATTCCGGCCTCCGCCGAGTCCTACCCGTCCTTCTCCCCCGACACCGACAACCCGGCTACAAACACCAATGATCGCCTAATTATGGCGCCTCCGCCGTCACAGCCCGCTGCCAAAGGAAAAAAGGGCAAAGGCAAGGGCAAGGACAAAGCCATCGCCACCTCCGCCGCCGCTGCCGATGAAGATGATGACGAAGCCGTCAAGGGTTGCAAGTGTCATAACTATACCGATGAACAAGCCACCTACTTGGCACAGATTTGGGTGGATGAGACCTGCAACTTCATCGTCGGATGCGACCAGCCCGACGAAAGATACTGGAGAACGGTCCAAGATCGTTTCAATGAGAGGTTCGGCTTGCACCTCAACAAGAAGCAGGTCAAGAGCTACTTCGGCCGCATCATGACGACGATTAAGGCTTGGATTATCGCTTACCACAAAGCGACTGCAGGCCGGCAAAGCGGCGCCGATGACCAGATGGTTTTCAGTGATGCCCAACAAATCTACAAGACATCAACGGGTAACCCTTCTTTCCACTATTTCACATTGGGAGATCTGAAAGACAATCCCAAGTTCCTCCTTCATGCTTTCCCAGATGTGCCCTCCATGAAGAGGACAAAGACTAGGCGGAGGGCAACTACACATCTTCTGCGTCCCAACCGTCAGCGGAGGAAGCCCAGTCCACAGAAGGAGAAAGCGTGCCTCCCCGACCGGAGGGTCGAGATGCGGCAAGGGCGGCAGCAAGGGCAAAAGAAAAGAAGCCAGCAAGTGAGTCATCCCAGCTCGACTCCCTTTTGGATCGAATATGCTCGGGTGAAGCTCGAAGCTGCACGGGCGCGACAATATGCCACCGCCTTGGAAGTCGTCTCCAGGATACGAGATTTATGGCTCCGGAGCAACTCCACGTTCACATGAAGATGGTGGAGGAGGTGAAGGAACGCCGGGGATGGGTGTAAATGTTTTCGTAATTTTTAATTTTTAATTACTTAATATTTTTTTTATTGTGAAGGCATGTAATTTTTCAATTTTCAAATATTAATGGAAAATTCGAATTATTATTAATTAGTGTATTTTAATTTTTTTTTTCGATATGAATTAATGTAATAGAAATGGAAAATTGTTTAATATTAAAGATAGAGACAACTTGGAGACTATAAAAAATATATATGCTCTATGTTTAAACCATAAATTGTAATACCTATCATTTTATTATTAATTCAATAAAAGATGAAATAGGGAAATATGATAGATAAGCTCATCTGGATAACGATGCACCTCTCGCACTCGCCCACTGGGAAGTAATAAATGACGCTATTCGAGTGAATGAAAAAAAATTGGACCCCCTTAATAAAAAAGGAAGGAAAGAAAAGGGCTGGAGCCTCATATTAAGATATTTTTGTACTCCTTCGTATACGAATACGAATCATAAATCATAATCGACTAGGACAAAATGAAGTGTCGAATCGAACTCCATTTTTTTTTCTTTTAAAGAATAAATCTTTGTTAAGTGAATGAGTTAGTGGAGTTGATTTCACTAAATCCGCATCCGTTAATTAATTTGTGGCTAGCTTGTTGGGGGAAAAACCAAAAATTTATGTAACCATCACGCTAGTTGCAAGTTCTCTCTCTCTCTCTTTTGTTTTTTAATTGGGTTCGGAGAACAGTAGCAGTGAGGTTTAAACTTTAGATATCTCTTTGATTTTATAAGGGAGATATCATCACGACGCCAAAAAAAAAAAAGTTCATTTATATCTCATAAATATTTAGCTCAAAATAATATTTGATACTCTATTCCCGCATCATTTCAATGAGTCATTTTTCTTATTTGGCGTTTCATTCCATTAAGTCAATTTCCTAGCATGTAAATACACCATATAATAAATATTTCACTATATCATAAATTATCATACACTTCATTTGTCCTATCACTTTTTTCTCATTTTTTGTTTGGGCACAAGGAGAAATGAATTAAGGATAGAAAGTGTGTTAGTAAATGTTTTAATAGAATACTTCCTAGTACCTGTTTTGGACACTGTCTCCCAACAAACTATTCATCTCTGATCTCTATATATCTGGGATGGTTGATATGATAAAATGTAATGCAAAAGGAATGACCATTACTGCATTCCTAAGCCCACGATTGATACATACATACATATATATATATACATACATACATATATATATATATATATATACATATATGTGTGTGTGTGTGCGTGTGTCCGGGTGGATTGATCAGGTTAACTCGGGTCTGATCCGTTGACCCGGTTAAAATATTTTATTTTCGATTTTTTTTAAATTTCAATTTTTTTTTCAACTCCGATTTTACGGTTCTGCCTTTGCTCCGATTACTAATATAAGGATTATTGTCGGGCAACAATTTGGACTTTTTCGGCTCGCACCAAAGCCTTCGGCTCCCCTCGCTCGAATCTTGACCAAAAAAGAAGCGGCAAACAAATAAACGAAGAGGAAAAAAAAAGAGGAACAAAAAATCTGGAAATTAAAAAAATATATTGAAAAATAATTAAAAATAATTAGATATTGTGACACAAATAAAAATGCTAAAAACCACTTATTAGGACATTTCTGAAAAGTTTCCTAATAACTAAAAAAAATAAAAAATAAAGGCAGGTGCGTGCACTCCACGCGCCCCACGCGCGATATAAATTGTTGTTTTACAAAAAGCTCATGCTTGACTTTTAATTTGTTCTGGCATTACAACTTCTTTGCATATTTCTTCTAATTTATGAAAAAACCTAAAATATATAAAAAAATTAGAAAAAGTACTACTTTTGATAAAAATAAAAGTTATGATAAAAATAAATATGTGAAAAAACCACAAAATAGAAATTGTAAATGTTTTATTTGTAGGGATCCAAGACATTTAGCAAATATATGTCCTGATAAAAATAAAGATAGTAAATACAAAGAAGGAAATAATTTAGTTGAACAAATAGGAGATTTCGAAATAGAAGAAATTAAAACAGACTCAGATAATAATTCGGTATATAGTATATATAGTGAAGAAGAAAAATCACAAATAACTTATACACATATGAATGCAGAAACAGAATGTCAACATGATTGGATAAGATTTAAAGGAAATAATCATATTAGCTGTTTTATTTGTAAACTTTTTCCAACTATTGATAAAAGATATCAATGTAATAAATGCTTTAGAGAAATATGTTTCTTATATATACATGAAATATTTAAAATTAATACCAAACTAGAAGGAAGCACATCAAATACAATAGAACAAAGTAAAAAGTTAAAATTTTATAAAGAAAGAATAGATAAACATGAAATTACTATTGAACTCCTAAAACAAAAAAATTACAGCAATTAGAATTTAAATATAATGAATTAGAAGAAAAATATAATGTTGGGAAATTTAGTAAAGTTTTGATTGATTCCAAAACCAACTAACCCCAACCGAGTTGATGTTGCCATATCCTAATGTTAGTATTTAGGCTCGCTGTTTGAGCAATGTTCAGATTTTATCTTTACAAGACTCCAACTGAAGACGGCAATTTAGCTATATTCAGATAGATCTACAGATGAAAATTCGGATGAGGAACATCAGTTGTAAGAAAGACAACTGAGCATTCAAGCCAACTGTTCAGATGGAACATCAGTTGCAAGACTCAATCTGATAGATCGACAACATGAAGTTCAAGACAGCTGAGGGTTCAACTATTTCTCTTCAGACAGAATGTCAGATGAAGGTAGCGATCAGATGGAACATCAGCAGAAGACCACTCGGATGAAGATCAAACGTCTCAACCGACTAATCAATATTGAAAGACAAAGGTTAAAATTTGAATTTCAAATAGAAAGTCACGTGAAGGTTTGACGTTCTGTCATTACCTCATTTGGCCCAACACAAGGTTGTCTCAGAAGGAAAGCAGAAGTTCACAGTTGCCAAATCGGGAAAATCTGCAGAGATGAAAGACAAGCCATCGCTTTCACAGAACAGAGATCAACGGCTCTTCCAACGGCTAGTTGATCCTCACCGCCTATAAATAGAGGCATTCATTCATTCATCAAAAAATATAAGAGAGACAGAAGAGCGAAAGAACTACGATATACTGCGCACAAGCTAAACTGCAATTATTCTCTAAGAACATCACCAGCTGAGAGTTCATAGAGAGTTAGAATCTGTCTTGGTGTTTTCGATCTTAGTTTGAGTCTTCATTTGTTCAAGCTTAGATCCTAGCTCACTCCTTTGTTAGAGCTAGTAGTTGGAAAAGTCCACCCTTATACACATCCCCTAAAAAGGTTGTTAGGATCCTGCTCTTCCCGAAATTGAGTAGAAAGGTTGATAAGTACCCGCAAACTTATCTGTAAGGTTGATAAGTACCCGCAAACTTATCTGTACGGTTGCAAAGCCCGCGTAAGCTTTGTGGTAGCTGTCCTAAAGAATTTGGACTGAGTTGTGTGGACTCACAACTCCCCGTGGACGTAGGAGTTCTCTCCGAACCACGTAATTCCTTGTGCTTTTGTGTTTTGTGTTCAGTTACTTTCTGCATATCTAACTGTCCAACTAACCAGCACTCAAAACTGCATTTTTACATTTCAACTGATTTGGTTGTTGACCGACCTTGCATCTGAGCGTGAGTTGTTTTATACGAGTTGTTTTTGTATCCACCACATTCCGCACAACACCACTCTTCTAGCTGAGTTTTCTTACTCAGTTGTGATTCAAGCTGAGTCTCATTACTCAGTTGTGATATTTTTCGGGGTTGTTTTTAAAATTCCTATCTGGTGTATTCCCCCCGCCCATACACCAGAACTCGTATCGGGACCATCAAGTGGTATCAGAGCTGTGGTTCACAAGACCGCTGTCTCTGTTTCACAAGGTGTGAATCGAGGTGTTTTTCTTCAGTGGTCAACTGAATAGATCTTTTTCACGCTAGTGCATTTCTGCTTGCATTTGTCATCTGTTTGTTGTTTGCAGATGGATGTTAAAGACAAGATCGTTGTCATGTTCTCGGTTGTGAGCTATACATCCTGGAAAACTCGGATGAAGAAGATTCTACTGTCCAAGCATCATCGAATGCAACAAGTGATTACATTCGGACCGATCACCATCATGGAAAAAGTCATTCGCACTCCTACAAATTCCAATGATGGGGATGCAACTGAGGTGATGGTCGAGAAGAAGCTAGAAGATTTTACTCCCGAGGAAGCAAAAGTGAGCCAGCTGGATATTTGGGCTCAGAGCACTATCATGTCCACAGTTGGACAAGACTATCTTCCATGGATAGAAGAGTGCAACACAGCTAAGGAGATGTGGGATATTTTGGCATCTCTTAGTGAAGGGAGTGACGAAATCAAGGAGAACAAGTTCTCCCATGCTTGTCAAGATTTTGACAATCTGTCTAAAAGTCGATGAAACCATTGATCAGTTGGAGCTTCGGTTCATGGATATTATCCGAAGGATTCAGTCTATCCGACGAGAAAAATATACTTTGAGAGAGATCAATCTCAAAGTATTACAAGCCCTACCAGCTGAGTGGGACACCTTCACCAACATTCATGAAAGTCGAGCTGATCTTGGAGAGATGGGAACGGACAGACTGTTCTCAATTCTGAAAGGAAACGAGTACAAGGTGAACCGACGAAGATCAACTCAGTCCTCGGTGCAGACGAGTCGACATGAGGATGTTGGTTCCGGAACAAAGACAGTAGCACTTCGAGCCGACTATTCCAAGCCGCGAACATCAAGGGCAATAAGATCTGCGGACACAACTTCGAAGGAGCCTAGCAGAGAAGAGCTGCAACAGAGCATTACCGCCTTGTCAAAGAAGCTGGCTGATATGGATACTCGGTTCGGAAAATACAAGCGGTTCTATGAATCCAACCGAACTCGAGATAACTCAAAGCCTGTGAACAACGGTTGCTTTGAATGCGGCAAAGAGGGACACCTCAAAGTTCAAAGCTGATTGTCCAGATCTTTCGAAGAAAGATAGAGATGCGTTAAGGGCCAAGCAAAATGCAAAGAACAAGGCCATGGTTGCAGAAGAAGCAGCTGATGACATGGACATCTTCACCGACACCGAAGATGAGGACGAGCTGACTTCCACCAACAACGCTATCGGACAGGATCAATGTCTCATGGCATTTGGAACCGACCAGAATGATGCTGAGGTACATTCTAGTTCAGTTAATTTAAATTCTTCCAATGATACTAACATGCAGGAAACAGTAGATGAAGAGTTGGAACCCTCTTGGGGTGACTTCCTAGAACTCAGTGAGGAATTGCATCAGCAATCGGTTGAGTTTAAGAATCTTCAAGAACAGTTTGCCAGACTTGAAGAATCCTTAACCGAAAAGGATGATCTGATCAAAAATCAAATCGAAGAGATTGATGATCTCAAAAGTCAACTGAATGTGGCCAACCAAACTAAGACTCCAACTGATGAGGATTTGAAGGAACAGATCAAGGAGCAGCATGAGCAGTTGAACAAGCAAGAGGCACAGATCGACCAGCTGATGAAGATGTCAGACGCACAGACCGAGCATATAGCTGTTCTTCTCAAGGATCTACAAACTGAGAAGGACAACCTGATAAAGCTATATCAATCATCCAAAATCATCGAGAATCTCGTTAGTTACCGACGACAAATGGATGACGTGTCTCGACTGATCAAATTCAGAACACAAGAAAGACAACTGAGCGTTCAAGAGATAGAACATCATTTACGAGAAAGACAACTGAGCGTTCAAGATGGAACATCAGTTGCAGGACTCGAACTGATAAGATCGACAACATGAAATTCAAGGCAGCTGAGAGTTCAACTGTTCCAATTCAGACAGAAGGTCAGATGAAGATAGCAATCAGATGGAACATCAGCTGAAGACCACTCAGATGAAGACCAAAACTTCTCAACCAACTAAACAAGGTTGGAAGTCAAAGGTTGAAGATTTGAATTTCAAAAAGGAAGTCACGTGAAGGTTTGACGGTCTGTCATTACCTCATTTGGCCCAACACAAGGCTGTCTCAGATGGAAAGCAGAAGTTCACAGTTGCCAAATCCGGAAAGTCTGCAGAGATGAAAGACAAGCCATCGCTTTCACAGAACATAGATCAACGGCTCTTCCAACGGCTAGTTGATTCTCTCCGCCTATAAATAGAGGCCTTCATTCATTCACTAAGACTAAGAAGACAGACAAGAGCAAAAAGTTAGACAAGCGAACATCACCAGTTGAGAGTTCATATCGCAATCGAGCAAAACTTCTTTTATTCTCTAAGAACATCACTAGTTGAGAGTTCATAGAGTATTAGATTCTGTCTTGGTGTTTTTAGATCTTAGTTTGAGTCATCTTTTGTTCAAGCTTAGATCCTAGCTCACTTCTTGTTCGAGCTAGTAGTTGGAAAAATCCACCCTTTTACACATCCTCTCAAAAGGATTGTTAGGACCCTACTCTTCCCGTAATTGAGTAGATAGGTTGATAAGTACCCGTAAACTTATCTGTAAGGTTAATAAGTACCCGTAAACTTATCTTAATGGTTGCAAAGCCCGCGTAAGCTTTGTGGTTGAAGTCCTAAAGAAATTGGACTGAGTTGTGTAGATTCACAACTCCCCGTGGACGTAGGAGTTCTCTCCGAACCACGGAAATCTTTGTGTGTTTGTGTTTATTATTCAGTTATTTATTGCATATTCAACTGACCAACTAACCAGCACTCAAACTGCATTCTTACATTCTCAACTGATTTGGTTATTGACCGACCTTGCATATCTGAGCGTGAGTTATATTTTACGAGTTGTTATTTCCACCACATTCCGTACAGCACTACACTTCCAGCTGAGTATCCTTACTCAGTTGTGATTCCAGCTGAGTCCTTTTACTCGGTTGTGATAATTTTTAGGGGGTTGTTTTTAAATTTCTTAACTGGTGTATTCCCCCCCCCCCATACACCAGAACTTGTATCGGGATCATCAACAACTTTATATCACTTTATGTCACATCAGTACCACTTTATATCACTTTATCAATTAAAAAATACTTTATACTACTTTATTAACTACACTAACCATACCTTTTATATCTAATCTCTTTTTTCTTAATCTCCGTACCCGGAGGAAATGAGCCAAGTAATGTGGGACGAAGGGAGTAATAGTTTGTAATAGTATTAGAAATAACGCCTATAAAAAGAGCTTAACTCTTTGTTGTAAAACACACAGCACCTCACGCATAACATCTTTGAAGTAATGAATAAAATGTTCTTCTAAATTCTCTCCATCTTAGTTTCTAGCTAATAGTTAATACTTCCTAGTTCATATAATATATCCCAATAAATTAAAAAAAAAATTCCACTGTGCATACTCCTATCTTGCTCTGACCAACCTGGATATCTGCCCGTTCTAGAAGCATTCTTGTTGTAAGATCTCTTCTTTTCTTCTTTCATTATGTGGATTAACGTGTATTCCTAAATATATATATATATATATATATATATATATATATATATATATATATAGGCACTCATTCTTAGGTAGGAACTAGAAACTAATCTTGACCGTTGATTTTTTTTAATCTAGTGTCCAGATTAATTGATGCATTAGATTACTGTTGTTTGTGCATTAAAAGTGTGCTAAATAATTTGTGCATTAAGTTAGTGTAATTTTTGCATTAACATGTTTTGTGCATTAATGTACTGTATTTTGTGCATCACGTATGTGATATTTATGTTGGTTCCTACGATTCTCATATAAAGATGAGTTCCTACCAGATCCACACCCTATATATATATATATATATATATATATATATAGGGTATGGATCTAGTGAGAACCAATTTTTATATGACAAATAGGAACTAATCCTAATCAGTCGTTTGGAAGGAATGTGTGGTTAGAATTAAATCTTAAATCTGATATGGATCAAATAAGGAGTGGAGGGCTAAATTCGGAAATTAAGTTTCAGCAACATTATCTCTCTCCCTCACATCTTATTTCTCTCTCGCTCCCTCCTCTTTTTTTCTCTTTTCACCGACACCACTTCCAACCATAGCTGCCGCCGTTGTCGCCACCACCGTGCCGTCAACATCCCACCTCTGGATACCTCTATCATCGGAAAAAAATTCTAAAATTTCAAAAATAGCTAACATTCTAAAATTTGATGAGTTGTATCTGAACAAAAGTCTCTCGTAAGAAGATCATGTGGTTCACTTTTCCCAATTCACAGTTTTATTGTGTATATGATTCTCTCTCCCTCTCATTTATTGGATGTTCCATCTGCAACAGGTTTGATTTTCGCTTTCTAATATTTTGGATAACAATTCAAAAAATAGGTGAAGTCAACTTGGATAGAATTACGTAGCAGACAACACCCATCATCTTTTTCCTTTTGTTTATGTATTTACACGCTCTCTCTCTCTATCTCTCTCTCTCATATTCAATGTTCTATCTTCAATTTTGAGGTTTGTTTTCTAATAATTTGGGAAAACAATTCAAAACGTTGATGAATTCAAAATTGATTAGAGTTACGCACCAAACAATACTCATGATATGTTTTGGATGAAGAAATTAGAACAAAAGAACCAAAGATTTTGTTGTTGTTACACTAATATTTGGTGAATAACTGGTCAAATTTGGATATGGTGTAATGCATATACCAACAAAAGATAAATATTGGTGCATTACGTTACTAATGTTTGATGCGTGTTATTGGTATATGCATATACCATTACATTATTAATATTAATGCATTATGTTAATAATGTTTATGCATTATAAGTTGATAACATTGCTGCATCAAAAAATATACAACGTATTGCATAAATATAAATATTGTAATGCACAAATTTCATATACATAATGCATAACGAGTCATTTCATATTTTGTGCGTTTACAGTATCATATTGATGTATCATCTAAACTGTGTTAATGCATCATAAAATTATTCTCAGAACATCAAGTAATAAATACGAAAATAATGTACGTAATGAATTAATTATGATATCATATACGAATACAATAAACACAATACATTAATTATATAAGTACACACTTTTATAAATTTTATTTGTGTTTTATAAACCATATATATATTGATGCATCAAAATGAGTATTGATGCATCACTTCGTACTAGTTTATGCATCACTTTATATTATTTAATGCATCGCAATTTTGCACTGCATAAATAACAAAAATTATCATTATAACCTTACTTAAGTAAAAAACACGGGATTGACCAAAAGAGGCGGGTTTAACTAGCTAGATATGAGATTTAATTACATCCATAGATCTTATATGATAGATGACTTGGATTGGTTCCTAATTCTCATATAAACATGAGTTCCTATATAATCATCTCCCTATATATATATAAAAAAAAATCACTAATTCTATGAATATAGGATTAGTCATTCCACCACTCATCCGTGATATGAGCTAATCTTTATGCCCTTTATATGGTTTCTGAGCCGCCAGTCTCATCCGCTGCAGGTAAGGATATTTGGGTCTAGAGTTGATCTAACTACCCTCCAACATGTATTACTAAACTGTCATTGCGTTATTCTCTTTCTCTCTCTCTCTCTCTCTCTCTCTCTATATATATATATATATATAATAAAACCTCTATAAACTAATAAACTCTCTAATAAAATAAATTTTATCAGTTCCGATTTGGATCCTTGTAAAAAAATCTTCAAATTTAATACTACCTTCGGTCCCTAATTTTCTTCTTATCTTTCCTTTTTGGAATGGTCCCTAAGTTTATTCCTAGCTACTTTTGGACATTACTCCACAACAAATTATTATCTCTTACCTTATTTTATCAATTTATTTACCTAAAATATCACGTATGACCCGTCACTATCTCAATTAATTAATATATCACTACCTCAATGTGGGACCCTTTCTCCACTCACAACAAATTCAATCATTTTTTATCTACTCACAACTAACTCAACAATATTTTTCTTAATACGCGTGTCACTTCTTCCTAAAAAAAGACTTGGGGACCGAAAATAGTAACATAAAGATATACTCCCTCCATATTAGTTATAAAGTCTCAATTTAAATGGGCACGAGTATTAAGAAAACTGGTAAAGTGTTTTTAAGTGGGTAAAAGTTAGAAAATAAGGGTAGTGGTATTGACAAAAAAATAGTGGTATTGACAAAAGGTAGTGATAAAGTTGTTGGAATGTGGGCCCATCAATGACAAATGAGTGTAAATAAGAGAGATTCTTGAGGGTGTATGAGTGCATAAAGTGAAATGAAACTTTTTAAAAAATGCATGTGAAATGTGTGAAATGGGACTTTATATGTAATACGGAGGGAGTATTTTTCGTGGAGATTCCCTTTATAAGTAATATTAGGTGTCGTTAATATTATAAATTATAATTTGTTAAAATATATATGATATATTATTTCTTTTTCTTAAAATTTAAATTCAAGTGGATTTCATCTTTAACTTTTCTAATTACAACCAAAACAATGATTGTCGAGTTCTTCACTGAAATTTTAATCTAAAAGGACTACATTTCTAACTTTTCTAATTGTATCTGAAGATTTTGATATCGAGTTCTTCAACTGAAATAAAAGGTCAGTGTGATTGCCGCAGTCAATGATTTCATTCGTGTTAAAAAGAAATCGATGCATAAATATATTTAACAAGGTAAATTTATTCAATGTCAATACATTTAAGAATTATGTGCAATTTATTTCTACTCATGATCGTTATATAAATTATATTTATTGAAATTGACAAATCATTATTTTAATTAATAAATAATTAATTTATCAATATATTAATATTTCTCCAACTTAATAAAATTTCATGATCCCAATGTTATATTAATTATAGAGTCTCCACTAGCTACAAAGGTATGATCTCTTGAACAATGACTCATAAATTGATATATATATATATATATATTAGCAATCGGGTACTCGTACTTGTATATCAATAAATATTCGGAACTTTATTGGTAAAATTGACAGTAAGAGAATTTGAGATTACAACGAAACTGAAGAACAAAGTTTTAGATAAACTAGAGATCGTTCGAAGTTATACTTCTGCCCGCAAGATGAGAATACGCTCCGGTAGTGCTCACGGAAAGGCGGCTCGTCCCCAAAGGTTAAAACGATCTTAACGTCTCGGCAGTAGCAGCACCGCAAACTGGACTGAGCACTGGCGAACTGGACAAGAACGAAGACTGAACCGAAGTTAGACTTCTGCCCGCGAGACGAGAATACGCCCCGGTAGTGCTCACGGAAAGGCGGTTTGTCTCAAAGGTTAAAACGATCTTAACGTCTCGGCAGTTGCAGCACTGCAAACTGGACCGAGCACCGGCAAACTGGACAAGAACGAAGACTAAATTGGAATGATATGCTATGCTTTGCTTATGGTTTAGAAAGAAGGAGGCAGCTCGGACAAGTGGAGAGACTCGGCGCCATCAATTTTGCCATGATGGCTGGCGGTTTAAGATGTCAAAGGTTGCTGAATGTGAAGAGTCTCCGGCGGTTACAGCAGCCAAGAGACATGGGCCGACGGGCTTCACACGGCTGGGCTTTCGGAATGGGCTAAACAATTAAATAAATTGGGCTCGTGGAGTTGGTCCAAAAGATAAGGCCCAAACACCAGCCCAAAGCACCAAGATCCAATGCCTGACCCGCCCGCCCGCCCGTCCGGACATCCATACACACTAACTCAACAAGTTATTAAGCCCACACAGACATAGCCTTAAATGCTAGTCAAATCATCCACATATAACCGATGTGGGACAAACTAACACTTATTATAATTAATAATATATTAGTTACTACTTCAACATCCAACCTTTAAATATTTCACTCATCGGAAATCGATTTAGAGATATTAAATATACTACGTTCATCTACTCACGACGTAGATTAACATCCAATAAATATTTCAATTAAATAATAAATATTTAATTAATAATATTTATCCTCAAATTAATGGTTAATACTAAATCATTTCCAACAATATATACTTTTGTCACCGGAAAGCTAATTAATTTGATTGTTGGAGAGTCGAAGTCAGGCCACACAGCGACGCTCCATTTGCAGGCTTATACAGGTTCAGGCCTTCCACGTGGAGAAGTTCTTCCCACCTATGTTATCGCTACACGATCTTGCTGAGTATGACGTGAAAATTCCAAAGCATGCTTGTTTAATGATGTTCCATCACAAACTCTAAATTGAATATAGAGTAGCATCTTCCTCTCTGGTTCGACTTCACGGTGATCAGATTGCTTACATTGTTTGCCAATTAGGTAATTGAGCTCTAAATTTTAAGTTTCTGCATGCTTGTCATCCAATCCAAACCAGCCCGTATTTGTGCAGACTTAGCAGGTTGCACTTTTTCGTGGCTCGAAAAATTGGCCTGGCCATCCTGCCCCCCAAAATTGTTTATACTCATATTTAATTTCTAACGTGTAACATAGAAGTAATGAGTTGGAATATGTCTAACTAAAAAAAAAATCATCCAAGAAATGAGAATTAAACGAAGAGAAATTGGAAATAGAATGACTTTCTGGATAAGAGTATAAAAAATTATCATACTTCAATTTTAAAGAGTGGAGTTTTATGTTAATAAGGTATGTGAGCATGGGAAAAAAAAAAAACAAAAAAAATGGTCATTTATTATCTACATAACCAACAAAAGAACCAAACTACATATATCTATCTTAATTTGGAGCCTTTGGAAGGATTTCTTTTTTCACACAAGGGAAATTGCTTGAATTAATCAACTTCTTCTTTTTTTTTTTTTTTTTTAACAATATTACAAGGAAATTTAAATACTGCATGATGGAGGACTCGAACCCGTGATCTTTGGTCCGGGCATTAACCTCACTACCACTAGGCTAACACACACACACAAAAATCTAACCTCAACCAAGGAACCACTGAACTAACCGCTTCTTTTTTAATTAACTTCTTGTTGGCTCATATAGTCCAACTCTAGGGACGGGGCTTTTCAACATCCCTTTCTATCTCGACAATTGAAATTTCAGATAATCGATCTTCTTTTCCACGAATGTCTTGGTGGTTGGAGGAGGCTGACGCTGCCTCCCCGCCACCATTCCACTCCTCAGTAGACTTTTTGCGGCCTTGTCGCGAATAGGTAGGGGACGTGGAACCGTGCAAAGGTGAGGCGGTGGCTGACTGCTGCCCATCTTTAGCATGTTTCTTGGCCGTCGCCTGCCACTCGTGCAGCGCTGATGCCACGTCATCGCCGAAAATGACTGGCTTCATGTTTGATCCCATCTGAGTGACTAAGGCATAGAGGGGAAGTGTGACATAACTACACAGAATCTGTATCAGAACACTGCCAACCAAAACAATCTAATCATTAGCATATAGTATACACTATTATGTTTCTTGATGAAATTAAGGTAGTTTACATTTACACATTTTGCAATGAGAAATCACACAAAAACAGAAAAAATATATACCCCATCACGATCCGTATGAGTAAATCTTCAAGAGTCTCATGGTAGCAAGATGGATATCCAAATTTAAGCTGGAAAAAAAAAACAATATTGAACAAAAATGTTGTCGTGAATAAATATTGCGAAGTAAATATAGGCAATAAATATTCTATTATAACTTTTAGAGGCAAAAAACTTACCCAACTCCAAGCAAATAAAGCAATCTGAAAGGCATTCTGCAAAACAAAGAAAGATAAAACATTATATATAAGAGTACATCAAATGATAATTAGACTTGTCCAAGTACGGGCCGGGCCGGAGAAGATCCATCGGGTCAAATGGATTTGGGGCCAGGCCAACAAAATTCATTGTTCTAAAAACATAAGCCCAACCCAAGAATCGGGCTAGATGCGTATTTGTTTTTGAGCCCAAGTCCACAAGGAGGTATAGTGAAGAAAGAAGAAGCAGTACCTCAAAGAGAACAAAGTGAATGAGGAAGAGGATGAAGGCGGGATGACGAAACCAGAAAAGATCGTCGCTAGGCTGGACTAGGGGACTGCCCTTCACCACATGTCCTCTCTCAAGAATCCTTGTTCCCATTTTTGTGATGATCACTTGTAATTTTGCTCCTACTAACAGTAGTATCTGACATTTTATATATCACTTGTTCATGTTAGATAACTTGTTTTATGCCTCTTGATCAGCAATAAAATACGAGATGCAATATGTTTTCACTCACAATTAGAGGGATGAATGGTAGCCAAAAGTGTGAGTACCACCCTGTTCAAGGAAAGACCAACAACTTAATTAGTCTTAACACCACAATCTACGTCCGGGATAAGAAAAACTCGAAAAAACAAGACATTTTCAACTCACCATGGGTGGTGGTCATGAGAAGCAGGACAGCACAGAACCATAATGCAGGGCTGCAAAAACAAAAATCAAAAAAGATTTACTTAATTAATGATGCCATAAAAAAATATAAGACAAATAATGATTTATTTTTTAGAAACCTTATTCCAACAATGACTTTGAAATCTTCTTCAAGTGCTCTGTTTATGTATTTCTGGAAATCGAATGTTTTCTGGACTTGAGGTGGCAGGTGTTCCTGATTTTCAGACAGTTTAAATAGTTTAATGTTAATGTTGTTGATGTGAAAATTGGAGCATATATATAGTATTTAATTAAAAGGTCAATAACTTACTGCAATAAAGCCATGCCTAAGTGTTAAATAGTCTACTTTGGCAACTGATCGGAAGAACTGCCTGAAGAAACACACCTACATAGGTCATAGGTCAAAAACAAAAGAAGAAGAAGAAGAAATTAATCATTGGATATTATACAATATTGAATCCCACCAATATATTATAGGCTGAACTATGCAGAAAGTATCAGTGACTAATATAACAACTATAAGTAGCTATACTAAACTGTTAAATTTGAAATAATTAGACTTTTTTTTAACAGTTGCTCAATTTAAAAGAAATTATATAATTGGAGTACATGATCAATGAAATCATTACTATGATCAGGTGCTTATATATTTAAAAGAGTTTCCTTGTAAAAATCTTCATGCTGACTGGACAAATTGTAGATAATAATTATATAATAAGGTTAATAATATAAAAATAATAAACAAAAGGAAATATAAAGTCTTACTATCCATAGAAGAATAGAGGAACGGCTCCAGAAATGCAAATGTCTGCGTCCAAATGAAGTCTCTCTAGCAAATCTGAATCTCTCTGGATCTGCACCATATAAATAATTATTTTTTCTAAAAATATTTTAATTTAAATGGAACATCAATTGCCCGACTTGACTTGTAGATAATTTGTTACAAGAAACAGATTATTAGAAATACAAGAAATACTCAAATAAGAAATAAATAAAAGGATGAAATCTGTACAACATTAAATCTAACTTTTATTTTTCATTTATAAGTCCAAAGAATAAAGTAAATACCAATTAAACTTTAATAATACTGCAGGAATTTCAGCATGAATATAATATAATTAATTAAGACTTACCATTATAGTATTCGTACTCGACTGTCTTTGTTTCATCCTCCCACACTTTCCACTGCCTCATCTGTATATAAGAATTTCTTCAATAAATTAAAAGATAATGCCTATATAATTTATTAGAATTATACAATTATGTACATATTTATTATCACACACATGCAAATAAACACAATCGTTCACAGACCCATGTAAATGGATGGCAGCCAAATTACATTCTATGATTATTACAATCCTCTATACAAGTATTAATATTCATCTAAAACTAATTGAAACCCATAATTTTCCCCTAATTATAAATTAAATTAAAACCTAGTTCCGAAAAATGTCAATTAATTAATTACCTTTAATTTTCCAAAGGCGTAAGTGAGAACACAGTAGATTACATGAACAAGTGCCAACACAAAAATGAAGATATGGAGCTGATGTATCCCGTATGTTGAAATAAGTTGCACCTTCTCCTGCAATAATTGTACACAACCAAATATAGCAATAATTAATAAGTATCTACATAATAGTATAGTGCATCCGTAGATGATTAAAATTGCATGCAGATGCAGTATAATTAGTCCATTACCTTTGTTGAACATGGATCATTATATTTGGTATGATTATATGTGTCACATGGATGCCAAGAATATCCAACATTTTTCGGAACGCATATATCAGAAAGACTTTCTTGTGTCACAGTCAGCAGTAACGATATGAACCCGAGCAGCATAAGCTCTATATACAAAAAAATTAAAGCTTTAATATAAAAATTCAAATAATTCATTCAGTTTCTAAAACAAGAAATATATTGATCGACATCTACTTAATTACCTGTTTTGATCTTCCCTAGAGCTTCAAATAGAGGCAGCTTTCTCTTTTTCTTTAACCACTGCAATCAAATAAATAATGCCTAATAAGTCCACATGCACTCATGCATAAAAAATGAAAAATTTATGTTTAACTTTTAAGTCGCGCTTGTCACACATAATTAATTAAGTACCAGCTCAGCATGATGAATTAGTTGTTCGATGACGATGGAGATAGCAACCAACACGAAGCAAACAACGGCCACCGCCCACGTTGCAGTCACCTCTAACGACTTCTCCTTTGGGGACGCCATATTTCTGATACGAGGAAAGGTTGTAATGGAAAGATACCCAATAAGGAAACAGAAAAATGGGAACGAATGATTGTTAAATATGTAGCTTTATTTGTGTAATTTAACTTAGAACTATTTCACACTCAATTTAACTTGGAGGAATGTGAGTTTTGGCTAAGATTGTGTGATGAGAATCTTCGCTTATGCATATTTATAGAGAGAGGAGAGAGAAGGAAGAATCATTGATCAGGTAAGTAACAAAGTGTCAATACTCAATAGGTTTGAATTTTCCAAACCATGGCTGTCATTGAGTCCAGATAAGTCCAGAAATGAACTTCGTGGAAGATGATTGATAAATGATAAAACTTGAGAACTATTTAATTATAATTTTAACTAAGTTTGGATTTGAAATTTGAATTGTCAAATTTATTACTCCCTCCGTCCCACTAGACTTGGTCTGTTTCTTTTGCACATGGAGTTTAAGTACAAAACAATTAAGAGTACAAAGGTATGTTTAGTGGAGTCTTTAAAGTGAAACAAAATGGGTAGATAGAGAGTGAATAATGAAATAAAGTGAAATAAAGTAGATAGAGAGAGTGAGGAATAGTGAATGAATTTGAAAATAAGGTGGAAAAGTATGATGAAAGAAAAAAAAACAGGACAAGAATAACGGAACAATTTAAAAAAAATAATACAAACAAATATATAATAACGTCACAGGAGGAGTATTTGAATGAGTTATGAGCTCACTGATTTGGATAAGGTAACACACGTATGTGATAATTATTGCATATGTTTATAAAATATATGACTTTTTTATATATACGTCACTGTTTAGATTTTTTCGATCATAATTTAATAATATTATGAAAAATTCCATGTGAAAATTACAGTACTACTCAAACAAGTACAAACACATGGTATATCCATAAGAAATGAGTTGGGCTTCGATCAACCTAAATATTATATTATTTTGAAACATCAACCTTAACAAATTAAAAACGACAACATACGTTTCAAATTTTAATAGTAAAATAAAGTGATGATCTGAATCTTGTCCAGCTCTATAATTAAGCTTATATAAAAGTCTTGGTACGTACGGTCAAGTCTTTGGGACCAATTTCACTTTCTAATTCGATTTGATTTTTATTTTTCTTTGGATAGTTTATTTGTAATTTGTATATCTCTAAGAATTTTCTAATTAATTACATCGCACAAAATGGAACCATCCTGGTTGTGCGCAATCCATCTAGTTATTAAACAAATTGAAGTAAGACAAAAAATAAATGCATACTTTTCATGTCATTCAAGTTTCATTGTCAAACAATTTTGGAAGTTATTAGTGAATCATACAAGTAATGGGATTATTCTTTCTCGAAGAAAATTCATAGAGGGGAAAAATGTAAGAAAAATTGGAAGTTTTAAGTTGAAAATTATTCTCTTGCATGCCATGACGGCTTCCAAGTTCCAATCAAGAAAATTAATTATTTTGATAACAAACCATATATACATATTACATATATATTAGAGTGTTGTTTCTCCACGAAAAATGGAGCGGAAATGTCAATTGAAATTGGCTTGCATGAGGGTGCCATGAACTACCTCGTCCCACCAATTACTTCTATACTGGTTCAATGGTACATAATGCACGTAAAAAAATCATATATATATAATATATATATATATATATATATATATATAGAGATGCACTCTTGTGAAAAGCCTCATTATCCTAAAAAATAAGAATAAATCTCAACCACACATCTTTGCAAGATAGATAGTCAAGATTTGATCCTGGTCAAAGCGGATTAATCTGGGTCAATCCGTTGACTTTTTTTTTCGATATTTTTTTTTACGGTCAGACTATATGCACCGCACCATACATTCATATGCACCACATAATGTGATGAGATGCACCACTAGATGCATTGACATGCACCGAATTTCGAGTTTTTTTTTCGATTTTTTTTTACGATCAGATCATATGCACCACTCTATGCATTCATATGCACCACACACTGTGATGAGATGCCCCACTAGATGCATTGAGATGCACCAAATTTCAGTTTTATAGTGTGGTGCATCTCGTTATATAGTGTGGTGCATATGAATACAGTATAAAAAAACGAAAAAGAAAATGAAAAAAAAAATGAAAAAAAAAACGAAAATATTTTGTATCTCAATGCACTTAGTGGTGCATCTCGGGTGTATAGTGTGGTGCATATGAATGCATGGTGCGGTGCATATGGCCTGACCATAAAAAAAAAATCGAAATAAAAAATCAACGGATTGACCCGGTTTGACCCAAGTTGACCCAGTCCAATCTTGACCATTCATCTCTCCTAAATCAATGGATGAGATCAATTCTCATTTTTTTAGGATAAGGAGGGTTTTTATATGAACATAACTCTATATATATATATATATATATATATATATATATATATATATATATAGAAGATAGATCATATGAGAATAAATATTATCCTAAGAAATGAGAATAGATCTCCACCATAGATCTATTGGTGATGGAGGGTCAAGATTTGGCCAAGTCAAAGCGGGTCAAACCCGAGTCAACCCGGGTCAACCCGTTGACTTTTTTTTTCAATTTTTTTTTTAAACTGCCACCCAAGATGCACAACTTCACATATTCGGATGCACCACTCTACATAACTAGATGCACCACTAAGTGCATTTAGATGCACAAGATTTTCAAGTTTTTTTTTTCAATTTTTTTTTAATAAACTGTCACCCAAGATGCACAACTTCACATATTCGGATGCACCACTCTATATAACTAGATGCACCAGTAAGTGCATTTAGATGCACAAGATTTTCAGTTTTTTTTTTCCATTTTTTTTTTAAACAGTCACTCAAGATGCATCATTTCACATATTCGGATGCACCACTATACATAATGAGATGCACCACTATGTGTAGTGAGATGCACCAAATTCGTAAAAAAAAAAACTGAAAAAAAAAAATGGATGCACCACAATGCGTAACTAGATGCACCACATAGTGTAACTAGATGCACAATGTTTTACGAAAATAAAAAAAAAAACGAAAACAAAACTAGTGCATCTTAATGCACTTAGTGGTGCATCTCATTATATAGTGTGGTGCATATGAATACATGATGTGGTGCATATGACCTAACCTTAAAAAAAACGAAAAAAAAACATAAAAAAAAACTTAAAATCTTGCGCATCTCAATACACTTAGTTGTGCATCCGAATATGTGAATTTGTGCATCTGAATATGTGAATTTGTGCATCTTGTATGACAGTTTATATAAAAAAAAATAAATAAATAAATAAAAAAATCGAAAATAAAAAAAAAATCGAAAAAAAAAGTCAACGGGTTGACTCGGGTTTGACCCGCTTTGACCAAGCTAAATCTTAACCCTTCATGTAGATAAGATCAATGGTGGAGATTAATTCCTATTTCTCACTTTAAGGGGAGTTTGCATGGGAATCACTCCCTATATATATATATATATATATATACATATATATATGTATATATATATATATATATATATATTAAATAGATAAACATTCTTGCAAAAAAAAAAGATAAATTTTATCATAATATTTCTTTTTAAAATCTAATGTAAATTTGTTTGTATCATGATAATTGATAAAAATAACTGACAAGACAAACATGACTTATTAGGATATATATGATGTCATTTATTCTAAGAAAATCTTATATGCAATTTAATTGTGTATCAAAGTTCAATTTGCAGAAAATTAAATCAAAGATCAAAATGACATAAAAAGAGGAGCTTAGAGTGTTAAAGAAGGGGCTGCCAATCCATAGGAAGAAACGGGAATCAAAATCGGAGCTCGTACCAGAATGGACGGACCAAAACGAGAAAAATACCCGGAAGCGGGCTGCCGGTGCCCGCTACAAAGAGCTGCCTTGAAGTAGGGCGCCCGCACGATCGAAAACCTCCATTTCCATTTTTCCATGTCTGCACTTCTCAGACGTGAAACAAAGATTTTTGGGCTTATTTCTCTTGGGCTAAAATTATTTGGGCTTCTAATAAATTCCTTGGATCATAAGAGACTAATGATTGGGCTAATTTAAAAGCATTAATGAATAATGATACTTGAGCTAAATAAAAGAAAATTAAAAAGGTAATTCTAAATATTTAAACCAATGTTTTAAGAACCGGACCCACTACAAAAATTCGCCGAATTACCGGCCGAAATCCGCCGGTAAATCGATTACCGACGGACGAATTCCGCCTTTTAAAACGCCGCCAGTGATGAAATTACCGGCGGAATTTCCGATGGTAAATTATCCCGACGAATTTTGCATAGTGGCAAGGTGGCAAATTACCGGCGGAATTTCCGCCGGTAATCACCGGCGGATATTTTCCGCCACTAATTTTCGAATTTCTGCTTGTACAAATGGATTACACGTGTGCATTTTACTGGCGGAATTCCGCCGGTAATTTAACTTTTTTTATTTTTTTATTTTTTTATTTTTTCTGCACCCTGTTTCAATTTAAATTTAATATATACCACACCAAATCGCCAAATAATACTAAAGAAGTTCAATATTCATAAAACTGTATCTTAACATTCAATAATATTAAGTTAATGAATTCACCAAATAAACAGTATAAATGTTAAGTAGTTCTACAGAAAAAGTATATAGAAACTACGCATCTGCTGCTGGAGGTGGACGAGGAGGAAATTGACCTGACATCATCATCCTCTCAAACATGGCCATCCATTCCTCGAGGGCTTTACGTGCCGCTCGTTCTGCCGCTAGTTCTGCTTCACGTGCCGCTCGTTCAGCTTCTCGTTCTGCTTCCCGTCCCGCTTGTTCTGCTTCTCGTTCTGCAGCTCGTTGTTCTTCCGCTTTCTGCATCGCCTCTTGTTGTTGTGCCACTTGTTCTTGTAAGGTGCTCAGCTGGGTCCGAAACAGATCCTGCGAAAGAACGCCCGAAGTGTCGGTGCTGCGTGTAGAACTCCTACTCAGCTGGCTTTCCCCAACGCTTCCAGTCCCATAGCGACGTGACTTGAACGGATGACAAATTTCCAAATAAATTTCCAAATGAACCCTCTCCTAATTCAAACATAAAAATATGTTAGAGAACAAATAAAGTATCAAGTATATTTATCACTATAACATAATTATTTAATTATTTATTTCCCTAAAAAAAATTACTCCTACGTAGTAAGGTTTTTTAATTTCAACATTGAGCTAGTATGCTTGCAGCTTGAATTCTACAATTTGTTTCAAATGAAAAATAAGCATTCAAAATTACAAAATTGATACATAGACAACAAACATTGGTTCCAAGATTATGTCAACTGTCTTCCAACACCTAACACCTACAGATTATCAAACTTTATTTAGGTATATATATCTAACATCACAAATGAATATATTAGTTACGCCCAATATTATGATGCTAATGCTTTTTATTTGAGCTTTTGTTAATATGAATGACATTTCTTATATATTTAATATGTTGACTCACTACTTATTTACTTCCTCATATACTCCATTTTATATGTCATCCTAAGTTCACACGTTTATTAATAAAAATATATTCCTAATACAGTACACAAATCACATTTAGTGGAGAAGTTAGGAAACGATAATACTAATTATATACTGAATAATCAATGAAAGAGTATTAAATAAGAGTATTATGCAACTAATGTGAAAACTCAAAAACGACATTAAAAAAGATAAGAGTATAAAATGCAATACATACCAAATCCGTACAGAGTAGCAGCGGCGGACGGCTGACGGCGGAAGGCGGATGGCTGACGGTGGGGTGGCGGACGGCTGACGGCGAAGGCGGACTGCTGGAAATGAGAAAAGAAAATAAAGTGAGGTAGAGAAGAAGAAGAAGAAGAAGAAGAAGAGAAGCAGCGGCGGAGCGGGAGAGAGGTAGAGAAAAAGAAGAAGAGAGAGAGAGAAAGGAGGGACTCACGACGGGACGGCGGAATGGCAGAGCAATGGACGACGGCGGGACGGCGCAAAGGGTGTGGGCGGATTTGGACGACGGCGGGATGAGTGTGGGCGAATTTGGGGGGATTAGGGTATACAAGAAAAGTTGGAGAAGAGGCACGCGATGGAGGCTATTTTACTTGGATTACCGGCGGAATTTCCGCCGGTAATCAAAGCCCATTTTCTAAATAATTTGGACAGCCCAAGCCCAGAAGCCCAATAACGAACCAGCCCAAGCCTAGAGGCCCATAATCACCGGCGGAATGGATCCGCCGGTGATTCCCTCGGTAATTACCGGCGGATTTTCCGTCGGTAATCCAAAATTCAAATATTAATTTATTTAATTTCTAAAATACCTGCGGAATTTTTCCGCCGGTAAATCACCAGCGGAACTATTTCCGGCGCGAAATTTCCCGCCAAATTTCTGCCGGTAATCCGTCGGTGTTTCGCCGGAAAAGTTTTTTTAGCCGGCCTGCCTTTTTACTGGCGGAATTCCGCCGGTAATCACCGGCGGAATATTTTCCGCCGGTATTTTCGCATTTTTTGTAGTGAACGGACCGACTGGAGGTGGTAGAGAACCGGCTTGAACCGGTGAAGGTTTAGGAAAACCGTTCGGTTTTTGGTTTTTATTAAAAATTTCATGTTGGGATGGGGATTTGAATCAGTAACCTCTTGAATGTTAGTCATGACTTATACCATCTCATCAATACAACAAGTTTGTTCTATTTTCAACTTTTATTATTATTATAGTCAATTCTGAATACTATAAAACTACATCTAAATTTCAACTTTACCATATATTTTTTTTACTCTCTACTACTTTTATACCAAATATATTTTAGTTGTATATATTTTGAATATGTTTATTAGAATGTCTACATATGATAAAAATATATATATTTGCTATGGATTTTAAGGGATATTTCTTACAAATTATGTATATTTTATTTATTTAAATAGTATTTGTATTAATTTATTGAACAATTTGATTAAATGGTTCAACTACGGTTGAACCGGTTGGATCATGACCCAGAGGTCTCGTCCGGTCGACCTCCGATCCGATTTTTAAAATATTGACTTAAACCCCCATTTTACTCTCTATAGCCTCCAAGTTTAAAAAATAAAAAAAATTAATAAATTCCTTGGATCATAAGAGGCTAATGATTGGGTTAATTAAAAAGCATTAATGATACTTGAGCTAAATAAAAGACAATTAAAAAGATCAATTCTAAACATAAAAATAAATTTACTTTTTTTATCCTCATAGCATCTAAATTAAATTTTTAATATATAATTAAATTTCTATAGCTCCCAAATCTAAGGAAAAACAAGTTGTAAGAAGCTATAAATTTTTTGTGCCGATTTAAAGAGAAGTTTAATTTAGCAAATCAAACTGAATTTTTTTATTGAATCAATAAATTTATTTAAATTGGTTCGAGAAGTAAGTTCTAGATATTATATCCCCACATTCATAGAAATGTGATGGAGTCTAATAAAAACTTCTTGCAAACTTCCAAGAACATTGCAAGTTCAATATCCTGCTTCACCAACATAATTCAAATGAAATACCTGATAATTAACCTAAAAATTTCATAATTTCCACAATAAAAAATAAATTTAAAATAGATAGACACAAGAGCTACAACGGTAGCCTCCGAACTTTGTAGATAGCATCCAAACCCCATCGCCGATAGCAACAGTGAAGAAGCCACATCTAATTTCATTCAAAATAATTTAGAACATACTTATTTAAAAAGAAAAACCGTAGAAGGCTAGAACTTGATGCTGGATGGGCGAAACTTTGTGCCAATTTAAATAGATTGCATAATTCGATAAAATTCAATTTGAACTGAGAAATCAAACTTCTAGTTAATCGCCACCAAAAATTTATAGCCCCATACAACTTGTTTTTCGTTCTTCAGATTTGGGACTATAGAAATTTAATTACATTATTTATAAGAAATTTAATTTGGATGCTATAAGGAAAAAAATGTAAATTTATTAATATGTTTATTATTTTTAAAATTTGGGGGCTACAAAGTCTAAAAAGGGGCTATGTTTAGAATTACCCAAATTAAAATTAGGCTTGAACTGGGCTTCCATGAAATGAAATTACATGCTCAATTTGAATAATGCATGTCTAATATCATCTAATAGTATAATTCATTCAACATTATTTAGCTGTTGGCGCAAATTATATTAGTTAAATCTAGGCGACTTCTTACTTAAAAAAAAAAAAGCTCTACGCGACTTATAGGAACCTAATTAATGCATAATAAATTGCTTAAACATTATTTTTTAGAGATACACCCTGCACTTGCAATATATGAGTAAACGTTATTGGGCTTGTTTTCAAATTGATTCGTTATTGGGCTTACTCGTCCATCAGCTGGCTTGAGCCAGCCAGAGCGATACAGATGTTCTTGTTTCTATTTGGAGAAGGGAGATTTTCAAAATCCGTCTCTATTTCTTTTTTACTAAAACCCACCCTCCTCATACAAGAGAAGGTTATATAGTCAACATCAATAATTTCAAAACATGATCAATACCATATTTAGAGGGTGTTTGGTTGAGCTTAAAAGCTCATTAAAATAGCTTATAAGATCCTAAATCCTTAGTAATGAACAATTTATAAGCTGCTTTAAGGAGCTTAAAAGCTTAGCCAAACACCCTCTTATTTACGGACTTTTTCTCTACGCCTAGGTTAGTTTCTTTTGGTTACGTACGCTGCCGCCGGCATGAAGCGGGTGAGAGGAAGGCCGAGGAAGAACATCGCACCGAGAAAAACAGTGGAAAAAAGAAAGCTAGGAACAACTTGAATAGAGAGACTTTTGTGCAGGGAACAAAAGGTGAATCTGAATCTGAAATTTCTTCGAAAATCTCCAATGGAATAATGGAAATGGGGGGTTTTGGAAGTGGGCGAGTCTTCACAAGCGGCAAGTGCTATATCTGAGCTGAGCAGAGAGAAAGACGAGGCAACCAACTAAACCCTCCTGAAATTCCTGAGATCGAGCTGCTTGAAGAGAGTGGGGAGGATTCGTGTTCATCTGTGTTAACCACACCAAGCCACAAATTTGCAATCGCACCGAGAAGCAAAGGTATGAAGCTAGATTTTGTTCATCCTACTCTGAAAGATGGGGTTCCAGTTGCTTGTCTTGTTCATGAAGATACTGATATTGAAGCAGCTAAGTGGGCAAACACTGTTATCATCTATGTTATAAGGGATACACCCACGATAAAGTATCTTGGAGTCTATTTGGAAAAACAATGTCACGTAGCTACACCGGATATCTTCTATCACCAGGAAGGATACTTTGTAGTTCGGTTTATGAGTAAAGAGGGTAGGAATTCAGTTATATTTGTAGGCCCTCACACTATAGCTAACCGGCCAGTCATCGTCAAAGCATGGGAGCTTGAATTTTGCTTAGAAAAAGAGATCCTCAAGGTGGTCCCATTATGGGTTCAATTGCCCATTTTGCCACTGAATTGTTGGGGAGCCAAATCTTTAAGTAGAATAGGCGGTATCATTGACCGACCACACTATATGCAGACGAATGCACAACAGAGTAGAACCTGATAACCTATGCCAGACTGTTGGTGGACGTAGATGTGACTTTACCTATTCGATATCATGTAATGATTGAAGATGGCAAAGGAAATCGTGTGAAACAAGTCCTCTATGACTGGATACCTCCCTACTGCAAGAAATGTCAAATTGCTGGCACATCTATAATAACTTGGCTCAAAAACCTCCTCCAGTGGTGAAACAATGGCAGCCTACACAGCAAGGAACAAAATAAGGAGGGAGAGTGGAATAAGAGCCTCAGAAATGAACAAAAGGAAATGAGGAATCGCAAGTGCCAAAGAAGACTTATGGACAAATTCTGGTTGGTGAGAATACAGTATCATTGCACTCTGAGTATCCATATCAAGCTCTCAATTTAGATCAGATTATAACAAGGCCAGATTCAAATAAAAGGGGCGGAGACCCTATCCCCTTAAGTGGATCATGAGAAATATAATGTGGAATGTGAGGGGCTGTAACAAGCCCCTCAAACAAAAAAAGCGTAGGCTATTTATTCAGCATAATAAAATTGATGTGGTTGTTGTGTTGGAAACAAGGGTAAAGGAGAATAACTTTCCTAGGGTTACAAAAAATTTAAATAAACAGTGGTGTTTTCTTAACAATTACTCTCATGCTCATAATGGAAGGATATGGATTGGTTGGGATCCTAGGAGAGCCAATATAGTGCAGTGTGAGAGCTCTGCACAAGCAGTTCACTGAAAGTGCAGGATATTTTGTCAGGAAATCACTTTCAAATGGTGGCAATATATGCTTATAATTTTGCTGAGCAGAGGAAAGATATCTGGTAATTTATATCTAGAGTATCTCTTACTATGCAGGAAACTATGGTCATTGGAGAGGACTTCAATACTATACTCAGTGCATAGGAGAGATGCCAAGGAGCTCCAGTTACAGAAGCGGATATTAGGGATTTTGTTGATTGCTTGGCCCAAAGTGAACGCCATCAGATTCGAATGGTGGGAAATGAATTTACCGGGTGCAACAACCAAGAAGGTACAACTAGATTTTACTCACTTCTGGATAGATGCTTAGCAAATTAGGCTTGGTTTGAGAGTTACAGTGATGTTGTAGTGGAAATCCTAGAGAGACATGTGTCTGATCACTGCCCTATATTATTTAGTCTGGATTAGAATAGAACTACCTCTAGTTCCCATTTTAGATTCTTTAATGTTTTGGCTGATCACTCTGAGTTTTTGCCTGCCCCTTAATCAAGTCAGGACTACTCATTGTAACAGAAATAAGCTCCTGAATATATGGTATAAATTGAAAAAATTGAAATCGCCTTTAAAGCACATTATTACTTGCCATTATAGAAATATTAAAGAAAAGCTTTGCACCTTGAGATTGAATTTGAGTGATGTTCAAAGGCAGCTAGCTAGTAACAGATTCAATCAAGACCTAATTCTTGAGGAGAGATCTATCCTCATAGAGATTGAGAAGTGGAGTGGGATTGAGAAGAGCATTTGGAAACACAAAGCAATGATAGACTGGATCAAACTAGGAGATTCAAATACTAAATTCTTCCATGCCTATGTAAAGGCAAGACAATCTAATAAAGCCATCACCCTATTGATCAAAGATGATGGAACTAGATGTGAAAATCAGTTTAAATTATGGAGGTTAGATCTTTTTACATTAGCTTATGGGGAACTTCCAATGGTGCAAAAAGATATTGTGTGAAAATGATATACACTCAATTCTGTTCAGAAGCAGCAATTGTGAATAAATTTTACTTATGTTGAGATCAAGGAAGCTTTGTTTAGTATGGATGCTCAAAAGGCTCCAGGGATTGATGGATATAATGTTTTATTTTTCAAGAAAGCATGGAACATTATTGGGGAAGATGTTTGTGAAGTTGTGAAGGAATTTTATCGAATTGGATTCATACCTTAGAGCAGTTAACACTACCTCGATCTCCTTGCTTCCCAAGCAAGCGAATTCCAGCACAATAAAAGATTTCATGCCTATTACTTGTTGTTCAGTGCTCTACAAGATCATATCCAAGTTTCTGGCCAATAGATTATAGTCAGTTTTGGCTTGCCTAATCAGTCCAACTCAAGTAGCTTTTGTGAAAGGTAGATCTATCTTTGATAACATTCTTCTGAGGCACCATGAATTAATCAACGAGTATAATAGGAAAGGCATTTCATCTCGTTGCATGGTAAAGATTGACATCCAGAAGGCCTATGACTCTGTAGAATGGCTTTTTTTGAAGTATCTAATGCTGGAGATGGGGTTCCCACAGAGGTTTGTAAATTGGTTTCTGGCTTGCTTATCAAGTGTCACCTATGTAGTGAATGTGAATGGAACAACTATTGCTCACTTTACAACTAAGAGACGCCTGAGGCAGAGAGTTCATATATCACCCTACCTCTTTGTCATTTGCATGGAATATCTACATAGGAGCTTACTGGAGCTGCAATGCAATAGAGATCTCAGATTCCATCCCAGGTGTAAATTTGGAATAATCCAACTTTACTTTGCAGATGATCTTCTTCTTTTCACAAGAGGAGATATTACTTCTCTGAGACAGTTATTAAGAGTTTTTGAGAAGTTCTCAGCTACCTCAGGCTTAAAAGCCAACCAATCTAAAAGTAGTATTTATTTTGGAGGGGTAGCTAGAAGAGGGCAGGAAGAGATGTTAGCTGAGTTTGGAATGGTTAAAGGAGAACTTCCTTTTAGATATTTGGGGGTGCCCTTGTCATCTAAGAAGCTCTCAGTGATGCAATGTCAGCCACTTATAAAGAGATTTTGAACGGGTAGAAAGTTGGTCCTCTAAACTACTTTCATATGCAGACAATTGATAAAATCAGTTCTCTTTGGCTTGCAAGCTTTTTGGAGTCAAATTTTTCTGATTCCACAGAAAGTTGTCAAAATTATTTAAGAAGCTTGTTGAACATTCTTGTGGACTGGACAATCTGGAATTTCAAGGAGATCATTGGTAGCATGGGACCAAATTCAGCTTCCAAAAGTAGCAAGTGAATGGGGGATTATGAATATTAAACTTTGGAATCAATCTGCTATTTGTAAGCTACTTTGGTGCTTAACTCAGGAAAAGGGGCAGATTTGAGTTAACTGGATTCATGGATACTATATAAAACATCAGGATATTATGAGAATGCCCATTCTAAATCAGGCAAGTTGGGTAATAAGGAAGATCATTGTTGCAAGAGATCATGTGGTTAACTCTCCAGAAGGTAGAAACTTACTTTCTAGTCCGTCCTTTTCTATAAGAAAAATGTACCAACTGTTGAGAGGAAAGATTCAAGGAGTGGGTTGGAATAAGCTGCTTTGTGGTAAGCCTTATCCCCCCAAAGTGTATATTTATAATTTGGCTTGCTATGCAAGGCAAGTTAATGACTTGTGATAATCTCCTTCGAGTAGGAGTGATGGTGGATTCAAGATGTGGACTCTATAATGCTGAGGATGAAAGTATAGCTCATTTGTTGTTTCAATGCTCGTTCTCCTCGCAAGTGTGGATGGATGTTAAGACTTGGAGTGGGATCTCTAGAACTACAACAAGCTGGGAAGATGAAAAAGCTTTTCTTACGCATCATTGTCGATCCAAAACAGTTAAGCAACAATTCTATCGTCTTGCTTTGTCTGTGGTTATTTATTGCGCGCATATGGAAGGAACGAAATGCTAGGAAATTCCAAGGACAAAAGATGAGCTCAGAGCAGGTTGTCAAAGGTTGTAAAGAGTTGATGATTTGGAGATGTGCTGTCATAGCAAACTAGCTAGGGTTTTGGCTCTTTTACATTAGTTTTTCTTAGTTTGCATGCTATTTTGCTTGGTTTTGTTGCGAAAGTTGGTAATAGTTTGATCCTCCTGACTTTGGTAATAAAATTAATATTTACCCAAAAAAAAATGATCAATACCGATCCATAGAAGAAAATATGAATTAATTAAATCGGAGCTCATACGAGGACTAATTTTTTGAAAGGATCAGCAAAACTCAATTAAAAAATTTACATAAATACACTTTTGTGTGGAAAAAAAATTACAATTTATTCACTAGGAAAACAAGAAATGAAACCCACAATTTTTATTTTTTTTTTAAGTTGTGAAACTTAAAATATAATTTATGAGTGCAATAATTATGTTTTATTTATTTTGATTTTTTAGTTGTGATGCAATAATTAATTATTCCATCACCTTTCATCCTCTTTGTTCATAAAAGAGAAATCATTTAAACTGATATGACCTTGATGTTGACCTCTACTACTTGTATTAGGAGACACAGGATTTTCAACATCCCTCTCTATCTCAATAACTGAAATTTGAGATGATGGATCTTTTCTACTAAAAGCATTCTCATCGTGATGGCCCCCGTCGTCGCTCAAATAATTTGGCATATCATATCTTTCCTCATAAGATTTCTTGTAGCCCTGTAGCAGATAGAGCGGCGACGTGCTACCGTGCAACGGGGAGGCTGGCCGACTAGAGAATGGCGTGCTGCTGGCCGAGGGCTGCCCTTGCTTCACCTGCTTCTTGGCCTTCTGATGCCATCCGCGCAGCGCAGACGCCACGTCATCGCTGAATATCACCGGCCTCAATTTCGATCCCATCTGATTAATTGGCCGGAAAGATTTTAATATAAGGATGGGATTATTACTTCTTACGCGACTCGAGTATTACAAAGTTTGAGTTTGGCCCAGTTTAGTTTACCTGATTGACCAAGGCGTACAGAGGGAGAGTGACGTAACTACACAGGAACTGAATTAAAACACTGAAAATCACAAAAATCAAGAATTAGCTTTTAAATAATGTTTTTTCCCGAAATCGAAAAAATAAAATTATTTGAGAATCTAAACTCAGAAGAGAAAGATTACCCCATAGCAATTCGTATGATTATATCTTCAATATTTTCATGGTAGCACGACGGATACCCGAATTCATACTGGGAAAAAAGAAAAAGAAAAAAAAAAAAGCGCGGGAAAAGTTCTTGTTATGAATATGTTGAAATCAAACACAGTTATAAGATTTTATTACACATGTTGCAGCAAACGACTTACGCAACTCCAAGCAAAGAAAGCCAGTTGAAATGCATTCTGCAAATTAAGACACAAGCACACCAAATGGTAATTATTTAAGGCTGTCCAATTAATCATGTGATTTTTCTAAAAAAAGAAGATAT
The DNA here is from genome assembly GCA_029490685.1 of Schizonepeta tenuifolia. Classification (NCBI taxonomy): domain Eukaryota; kingdom Viridiplantae; phylum Streptophyta; class Magnoliopsida; order Lamiales; family Lamiaceae; genus Schizonepeta; species Schizonepeta tenuifolia. The sequence goes on from CM055959.1 coordinate 87,567,260, forward strand.
TTTTAATGGAGAAAATTTTAATTTACCAAAAAAAGAACAAAATGGATGAGGAAAAGGATGAAACGGGGGCGACCGAACCAGAAGAGGTCGTCGTTAGGCTGAACTACAGGGCTGCCCTTTATCACATCTCCTCTCTCTAGAATTCTTGTTCCCATCTTTGTTATGATCACTTGCAATTTTGTTCCCACCAATAGTATTATCTGAGCATTATTAGATTGAACAATTATGTTATGTTAGCTACATTAAATCCCATTTTAATAAAATACGAGATTGAAGTACAATCACTCACGATTAGAGGGATGAACGGTAGCCAAAAGTAGGAGTACCACCCTGTTTAAGGAAACATAAACAATTAAATTAGTTATAAAGTTGGCCAAAACAACCAAAACCGCCCGAACCGAACTAAAATCAGCAGTTCTGGTTCCAGTTCGGAATCGAGAACATGGTTGTTTGGTTCCGATTCCAAAAATGGGGAACTAAGAACCGCTTATTTCAACTCGGTTTAGGTTCCAAACCACCGGTTCCTCCTATTTTTCATTTTCTTACGTTTTTGTCAATATTTATATTATAATTCATATTTACTTAACCTAAATATTACATTAGAATGCATCAAATTACAATTAAAGAAGAAAATGTAGTAAAAATTGAAAACCGAAAAAGAACTGGAAGTGGTAGTTCCAATTTGGAATCCAAACCAAAGAGGTTGGCGGTTTGGTTCTGGTTCCCTTGGGGTGGAACTGAGAACTGCCAGTTCACCGGAACCAAACCGTGGCCACCTGTAATTAGTCATGGAGTCTGGTGGGACACTAATTATGGGCTAGAAGATTGACTTTTTTTCTTACTTTTGTATGAAGAGAAGTTCGAATAGCTGAAAAATAATAAATAAAAAATAAAAATAAAATGTGTGCTGATTGACTCGCCGTTGGTATTGGTGAGCAGAAACAGAACAGCGCAGAACCATATTACTGGGCTGCAAACCAAGAATTCGTGTGATTAATCTATATTAACGTTACAATAAGAGTATTCATTAATGATTTATAATTAAAACGAAGAAAATGGAAGATTCAATATATATATACCTTATTCCCACAATGACATTGAAATCTTCTTCGAGTGATCTGTTTATATATTTCTGGAAATTGAATGTTGCTTGGCTTTGAGGTGTTAAATGTTGCTGAAATTTGTGACAGACAGTTCAATTATGTAGCTAGGTACTATATATTAGAAGTGAAATGTTATTAAAAATTGGAGTTTATTATTTGGTGTAATGACTTACTGTTATAAAACCATGTCTAAGTGTGAAGTAATCCACTTTAGCGACGGATCTGAGGAATTGCCTGAAGAAACACACCTAATTAAGTAGAGAGACATGATTAGATAAGTTCTAATTGGGATTAATGAGTTTTAATTGGATATTAATAAATTCTAAATGGAGTGAACAAATTAAATTGTACTTATAATGACCCATAATTGCCCGTGATCTCATAATTAATTATCCCTCATTTCTTTAATTACCTCAAATTACAATCAAACCACTGTCGGATTGGTATTTTGGTTGCCAAACTTTTGCCTTTTATATAATTTTATTTATAGATTAATTAAGAAGGCCCAGAATATTTATTATTTAATAAAAATAATATGAAAATAAAGGAGTAAATAGACATTAAGAATTCTTACAATCCAAAGAAGAAGAGGCCAACGGCTCCAGAAACTTAAATGTCTACGTCCAAATGATGTCTCCCTCGCCAATCTAAATCTCTCCGGATCTGCAACAAACAAACAATTACTCAAGAAAATTATTTGAAATTTTGGAGGGTAAAAAAAAAATAGTACATTTCTTCATCCCTTATTATTGTCATGTTTCTTTTAGCATAAATTTTAAGAAATAGGGTTAAAAATAGAAAATGGGTGGATTCTCTCACTTTTGAAGAGTAAAGTCTTTTTTTTCCGAAAACAGAACAATAATAGCGGAAAAAAAAGGAATGTGGGACAACAATAACAGTCTAGGGGTGAAAGTATGGAAAACGGGTTTCTGGGTTACCCATATCCTACTCGTACCCGGCTGGGTATTGGGTACCCAATAACCGTAATTTGCAGGTATTGGATGGGTATGGGTATGCGATTTTTAGAAAATACCATAACGGGTATACTCATTAAGGTATGAGCAAAAACTCAAAATACCCCTTCTCAAACACAAAAGATAAATTATAGCCCTTTTTTTTAAAAAAACTCAAAATATCTTTTTGAGTTTGTTTAGGACTTTTATGCCCTTCATGTATACAAGAAAATTGCATTTAATTTGTATAATACATAAAGATTAATTTCTTGTATGAATTTCCGGCGAAATTTTCCGGCGACATTATCCGGCTAAAAAAATTCTGGTGAAATATTTCCGGCTAATTTTTCCGCCGAAAAAATTTTCGGCGACAATTTCCGGCTAATTTTTCCGACGAAAATTTGAATCATACACGAAGCCTAACTTCATGTATGATGCATACATGAAATTATCTTCGTGTATGTATCATACATGAAAAATTATCTTCATGTATGATACAAATTTGATTTTTTTGGAGGCAAAATTTTCGTGTATGATGCATACATGAAAGTCAGTCTTCGTGTATGTATCATACATGAAAACTTATCTTCATGTATGTTACAAATTTGAACTTTTTGGAGACCAAAATTTTCGTGTATGATGCATACACGAATTAGGCTTCTTGTATGATCCATACATGAATGTTAGTTTTCGTGTATGATGCATACATGAAGTTAGACTTCATGCATGATTCGAATGTTTGCCTGAAAAATTCGTCGGGAATTTTTCGCCTGAGAAATTTCGCCGGAGAAATTCGCCGAAAGTTTTTCGCCGGAAGTTCATACATGAAATTAGTCTTCTTGTATGATTCAAATGAAAGTTAGCATTCTTGTATACTCATTAAGGGTATATTAGACTTTTTACAACTCAAAGTGGTATTTTGCAACTTTTAAACTTAAGGTGGTATTTTGCAACTTTTATTTAAAAAAAGGGGTATTTCACCACATTCCCTCTTAAGGTATTGGATACCCGGTCAAATACCCGGTCAACAATATACAATTATTTATTATATATAATTACTAATTTTATGCTATAAGTTATAAATATATTGATAATATATATTCATTTTTAAGCTAAAATCTAAACCCAAACATAACTCTAAACATAACCTATGAATAATATATATTCATAGTATTTTATTTGTTGAACTTAAATGTTTAAACTATGTTTAGTATTGATTTGTTGTTGTCGTCTAGTTGTTGCTACATAGTTGGTTATTAATTTTTCGTTGAAAATTATCGAAAAATCGAGCGGATGAAAAATTACCATATTTTTGTTTTGTTTTTATTTTCCAAACGGGTACACCGGGTACTCTATACCCGGGTCGGGTATACCCGGCCGGGTATTGGGTACCCGTTCGGCTAAAATAAAAAGGGTATGAATATTCATTTTTTGCTTATTTGGGTACGGATACCCGCAAATACGGGTATGAATATCCACGGGTACCCGTTTATTCACCTAAAATAACAGTACTATGGAAGGAGTACGAATTTAGCATATCAATCTAAAATAAAGAGTGCCTGTTCTGTTGATTATTAGTCAGATTAAATTAAAGAGTACGTGAACATGTTCTAACGGATGTGTTAATCTAATTTGTAAATTGAGCTAAATCGTAACTGAAAAATCATGAATTCCAAGATTGCTTTTTTTTTTTTTTTTTTTTCCTTGAGAGGTCGAGTGCAGCGAGGATTGAAGTCTACATGGGTGGATAAGATTTATCTTCTCAATTAACAAAGAAAAGAAATACTAGTATATTATAGGACTATCAAGTCTCCAAACGAGACGTGTCAAAAATTTATAGTGGATACACAAGAGTCAAAATAATAAATAAACCAAAGTCAACTATTCCATTTTAGTGCTAGTTTACGTGGCGAATTTGAGAAAGTTATTATGTAGTTATTTTTTTCAATATGTAAACTGGTCTTTCCCATTTCTATTTCTGCATACATAAATCCGGATTGAGGTGTAATTTGTAGACACATATATGTGAAAGATCCGACGACTTTGATACTTAATTATTAACGAACGAATTAATTATGTAATCATCAATCAATCAATCAATCAATATTTTAATACTAACCATTATAGTATTGGTACTCATCTGTCTTTGTTTCATCCTCCCATGCTTTCCATTTCCTCATCTGATATAAGTTAAAAAAAGATCAATTTCATTACTAAATACCCAATTAACAGTTAGATGCATTTTTTATTATTCTTTAAATATGTAAGGATGTTAAAATCTTCTTAATAAAACTTTCGAAATGTTAGTTAATTACGTACCTTAAGTTTTCCGAGGCCATAAGTGAGAATACAATAAATTATATGACAAACTGCCAATACAAAGATGAAGATATGGAGTTGGTGTATCCCATAAGCTGAAACAAGTTGAATTTTGCCCTGAAATTTTGTTATAAAACAGATACATAGAAAAAAAAAATCATTAATATTCATAAATTAATAATAAAGAAAATTAAGGTAAGAAGATAATTTATTAACTAATTAATTGATTACCTTTTCTACACAAGGATCATAATATTTGCCGCTATCTTTGTACTTGCAAGGATGCCAAGAATGGCCAACTTTCTTTGGAACACAAATGTTAGAAAGAGGATCTTGCAATACTGTCAGCAGCAATGATATGAACCCTAGCAGCATAAGCTCTTTTCCACACAAAACAAAAGAAAAATATATTACAAAAGAATTCATTTAATTAAATTTCTTAACAAACAAGAACATATTTAAACTAGTGATCATTAACATTACCTGCTTTAATTTTTTCCAGCGATTCACGTAGAGGTGCCTTTCTCTTTTTCTTTAACCACTGCAACAACAACAACAACCAAAAAAAAAAAAAAAAAAAAAAAAAAGAGCTTAAATTTTTGTATTCTCTCGTACTGACTCGAGAGGGAAAAAAAATAAACAATATAATGAAATTAAAATCATATAGTCGAAGTACTGAGAATATACCAAATGCATGTGTATCGACTACAGATAACTGGAAAATAAAATTATGAATCGAGAAATGATGATAGCGTACCGACTCGGTATGATGGATGATTTGTTCAATTACGATGGAGATCGCAACCAAGACGAAGCAAACAACGGCGACCGCCCACGTCGGCGTCGCCTCCAACGTCTTTTCCTTAGGTAACTCGTCGACCATTTTTTTTTTCGATAGTGCTAAGTTAGTATGTTCGCCACCGATTCAAGTAATAAAAACAAACTATCAAGATTTGGAGCAATAAATATAGGAGTTTAATTGTTTGTGTACAATTAATACTTCTCTTCTGATATGTACGGTAAAAATTTATTGGATAACACATGAGCAGAGGACGTTGGTGTATATATATATATATATAAGAGAGAGAGAGAGAGAGAGAGAGAGAGAGAGAGAGAGAGAGAGAGAGAGAGAGAGAATCTTTCTGGGGAAGTTCAGTGCGGCAAAAAGGTTGAATTTTTCTTGCCCGAGGCCGTTAGTGAGTCACGTGAGAAAAATTGCTTAGAGACTGAATTAACTCATTGATGGTGATTGAAATATTGAAATATGATGATTAGACTATTTCATGGTCTAAGTTGAGTTTGAATATTGAATATTATGACATTTTTTTAAAAGTTATACTTGCCTAAACTGTTCTCTCACACATTGGTCTGCAAATCATACAGAAGAAGTAAATTACATTAGGAAGATTTAGTACAGCACATGTTCAAACTAGATTTTGGTGAGATTCGAACTTGAAACATTCAGTCACAAATATATTTACTTTGTCCAGTAAACCATTTCAATGGACATTTATTTTGTCTATGTCATGTACTCCCTCTGTCCCGTTCAAGAAGTCCCATTTTGCTATTTCGGATGTCCCGTTCAAGAAGTCTCATTTCTTTTTTTGGCAAAAATTAACACACTAAAATCTACTTTATGTCACACTCAAACGTGAACAGTGTTGTTTACTTTATTGTATAGTATTTTTCCACTCAGCACACTTTAACATTAACAATAAAATACTACCTTAATCACACTCTAACTCTATTTTTCTTAATCTACGTACAATTCTCAAATGAGACTTCTTCATTTGGACGGAGGGAGTATTTTTGAATAGCTTATTGCCGTAATATTGGTAATATTGATATTTTAGTTACTAAAATGTTCATTTGATGAACCAAGTAGGTCGCATTATCGGTAAAATTGGGATTTTTTTTTTTGGGTTAGTCAGGCTTATGTAATTTGAGGTGATCAGTTATTATGATATGACAGCAACAATTAACACGTACATATTGATGATTTAATTTATAAAGTTTGGTCAAATTAGGGAGCGGTCTTAGCTAGCTACGTAATTTGATACTACTAAGATTAATTTTATAATTTATTTTGAACTTATGAAAATATATTATATATGTATATACCCATCATATATTCATGCGTATTATAATACTATTTATGTATTAAGTAAAATTATTTAGCTGTGTCACACAATAATTCACTAATCACTAAGATATACATAACCGTGATCCCCCTCAGTCTTATAAAATTAATTTCAAAGCCTAATGTCAAAGTAATTATCGACAAGTCTTACAGAATCCAGATTATCAATGGTCTAAGAAATTGAGAATGTATATTTTCTAGAGAGAGATGAATGGCCCTTATAGAAAGTTTTTATCCATATAAATTACAACTTTTTCTCATGAATTTTATATATAGTTACAAGAAAATTAGCTTCACATGCAAGGAAAGTGCAGTCCGTATAATATTCTGGATTTGAAATTTCTTTTTCATCTGGAGCTATCAATAATATCCCATATTGAAATTTAATTTAATTTTTAAACATCACATCACATAGTACTTAAGTTAAAGAATGCAGCCCCTTAAAAAAGGGTGAAAGAGAAAAAAGATTGGTGATTGAAAGGGTCAGGAAGAACTAATCAACGCTCAATTAGTTAATATGAAATGTTAGAAGAGTCTGTTATTATCATTGCTTGACCGCTTGTACTGTTGGCTTCAAAGGTGATCCCCACTCTCTAATTTGGCTCATAAAGACCTATCACTCGCTCTCTGTGTGTGTGGGTGTGTGTGTGTGTTTTTTATTTGGTGGCTCGTGTCTTTAATTGAAATCATCGTTTTGATATTATTTTGATAAAAATTCCTCTTAGCGCGATAATTGAATTAGATAATATTAGGAAGTTGTCTGACAAAGTTTGTGGCTACATGTCAACTAATTAAAAACAAACAAAAGAGTTGTGCCTATGAAATATTCTTTGTTTGTGAACTAAGTTTGAATGTAACGCGTAAATGAGGATAAATTCAAAATTAGGCTAAATACGTGTTAGATTTGAGCAGGTGGCTCATTGAAGATTGACAAATGTAGGTAGAAGTAAGATTGACTGAAATGTTTTGAGTTGTACGAAAAATAGAGTCTGGTGATTGAGCTTCAGTCTGAGCTACTTGGAAGTGGAACAGCATGAAAGATTTCTTTCTATAATTAGGCGGATTCTGCGAAGATTTTTACCTTATCCAATTAGATACGGAGAAGATATCTTTGGGCGTATGTATCCGATTATTCTATTTGTTCCACAAGGCACGTCTCCAACAAGGAAGAGTTTCATGCATAAGGAAACTAGGGCAAATCAATGGAGATAAGATCTAGGGATTCTCAAGACCTATATATGTCGATATCGAGACATCTTGGAGGCTGCCTCAGAGATAGCTATCTTTATTGTTTATAGCTTTAACACTATTTCGTGAGTGAGTGTTGTTTTGTAATCTTGAGAGTGTTTAATTCGTTAAACAAACACTTGAAAGAGGGTTGGGGGTCGGATTGTTATTTGAACCTAGATTGTAAGGGTGCGGCTTTTGCAATCACAGTTCACATAGATCGGGAAGGGTGTGAGTGGTGAGGTTTCATAAGGTGGAAGACCATATGTGTAAGATCCTATAACTTCAACTTTCGATAGTGAATTATTCTCTCTTTGGCGTGGCCCCCCAGACGTAGGTTGTTTAACTGAACTGGGTTACCATTTTGTGTGTCACTTTACTTAGCTCACTCGTTATAATTTGTGTTATTATATGTGCTAAGTTTTTGCAGTAACAAAGTTAATTTATAGTCATAAATTATCTAGTTGGTATTTTCAATTGGTATCAGAGCGGTACACCGACCATACAGGTGTTGATCCCGGGACAGATACCATCTGTTGTTGCTGATAGTGAGTCAATATGTCGTCAAGTGGACACTCTATGACGAAACCTTCCATTCTGGATGGGAAGAATTATGGATACTGGAAGGTGAGGATGATGTCGCACATTAGAGCTATTGATGAAGGAGCTTGGACTGCAATTGAATCAGAATGGACTCCTCATGTGAAAGAAGACAAAACTCCAAAGATAAAGAAAGATTGGGATGATACTGACTTGAAGCTATCCAGCATGAACCATAAAGCACTGAATGCTATTCAATCTTCTGTGAGTTTGGAAATTTTTGCCCTTATTTCCACTTGTGAAACTGCTAAGAAGGCCTGGGATATTCTTCAAACATCTTTTCAAGGGAATCAAAAAGTTAAAGGATAATGCCTTCAACAATTCACCTCACAATTTGAAAATCTGAGAATGGAGGAAACAGAAAACATTGGAGAGTTTCATGCAAGACTCCTTACTCTTGTAAATGAAAGTTTTGCTCTTGGAGAAAAAATGTCAGACGAAAAACTGGTGTGCAAAGTTCTTAGATCTCTTCCACACAGAGTTGAATACAAGGTTGTTGCTATTGAGGAAGCCCAAGACTTGTCAACTCACACACTAAATGAGTTGATCAGCTCTTTGAGAACTTTTGAGATGGGCAAACAGGCTGAAGGATCAGATAGAAGAAGAGGAGTGGCCTTTACAGCTCATAAATGGAATTCTGAGTCAGCATGTAAGCTAATGGACAAAGAAGAAGTCAGCGACTCCTTAGTCTCTTAGCAAAGAATTATAACAAATTCTTCAAGACTGGTAGAAAGGGAGCTAATAGACGCCCATCAAAGAAGGAGAGGGAGATGCCAAGTGCTCCAATGAAGGACAAAAGTATCAAATCTTGCATAGAAAAGACTGGACCTAAATGTTATGAATGTGAAGGGTCGGGGCATTTTCAAAAAGAATGTCCGAGTTATCTGAAGAATCAGAACAAGTCCTATAATGCCACTACTCACTGTGATGAAGATACTGATGAGAGTGGAAGTGATGATGAAGGCAAAGTTGCTCATGTTGCTATATTAAACATGGATGAAGAAGATAAAATTTCCAAAGTGAAAGAAGTTGAAGAAGAAAGTGATGATGAGCCAGTTGATGAGAATCACTTGATTAAGCTTTATGAAACACTGAAGGCAAAATGTGAAGAATTTGGGAATACTAATGGAAGTTTAAATACAACATTGAAGGAGATGACAAAGGAGAAATAGGTTCTTAAGTCTCAAATTGTCGATGTATGCCAAGAGAGAGATCAGCTAAAATCTCTCAATACTGCTCTTCTAACTGAGATTGCCAAGCTTCAAGAAGACAATGTGCTAAAGACTAGTGAGCTCGAGCACATAAACAAGGTGGTAAGGATGATGACCAATGCAACTCCCAAGTTAGATCATATTTTGGAAACTGGTCAACCTCCTTCAAGCAAAGCTGGTTTGGGATATCAAGGAAGTCGTTGGCAAGCTATTGATGAAAGAAAGGAAAAGAAGTTCATTCCGACAAGAGAACAACAAAAGGGTGAGCAGTCTCAGATCAAAGAACAGAGACAAAGTAATACGGTTGTAAAGCGAACTGTCGCAAAGCAACTGATGGTCCTGATACGAGTTCTGGTGTATGGGGGAGGGGGGGGGGGGGAATACACCAGATAGGAATTTTAAAACAACCCCTTTAAAAAATACCACAACTGAGTAAGAGGACTCAGCTGGAATCACAACTGAGTAAGAAAACTCAGCTGGAAGAGTGGTGCTGTGCGGAATGTGGTGGAAACAACAATAACTAGTATAAAACAACTCACGCTCAGATGCAAGGTTGGTCAACAACCAAATCAGTTGGAATGTAAAGATGCAGTTTTGAGTGCTGGTTAGATGGTCAGTTGGATATGCAAAAAGTAACTGAACTGAAAACACAACACAAAGGAATTACGTGGTTCGGAGAGAACTCCTACGTCCACGGGGAGTTGTGAATCCACACAACTCAGTCCAAATTCTTTAGGACAACTACCACAAAGCTTACGCGGGCTTTGCAACCGTTTAGATAAGTTTGCGGGTACTTATCAACCTTACAGATAAGTTTGCGGGTACTTATCAACCTTTCTACTCAATTTCGGGAAGAGCAGGATCCTAACAACCTTTTTAGGGGATGTGTATAAGGGTGGGTTTTCCAACTACTAGCTCTAACAAAGAAGTGAGCTAGGATCTAAGCTTGAACGAATGAAGACTCAAACTAAGATCGAAAATACCAAGACAGATTCTAACACTCTATGAACTCTCAACTGGTGATGTTCTTAGAGATTAATTGCAGTTTAGCTTGTGTACAGAATAAAGTCGTTCTTTCACTCGTCTATCTCTTCTCTGTCTTCTCGGTGTGTTCTGTCTTGATGAATGAATGAATCCCTCTATTTATAGGCGGTGAGAATCAACTAGCCGTTGGAAGAGCCGTTGATCTCTGTTCTGTGAAAGCGATGGCTTGTCTCTCATCTCTGCAGATTTTCCCGATTTGGCAACTGTGAACTTCTGCTTTCCTTCTGAGACAACCTTGTGTTGGGCCAAATGAGGTAATGACAGAACGTCAAACCTTCACGTGACTTCCTATTTGAAATTCAAATTTCAACCTTTGTCTTTCAACATTGGTTAGTCGGTTGAGACATTCGATCTTCATCCGAGTGGTCTTCAGCTGATGTTCCATCTGATCGCTACCTTCATCTGACCTTTTGTCTGAAGAGGAACAGTTGAACCCTCAGCTGCCTTGAACTTCATGTTGTCGATCTATCAGATTGAGTCCTGCAACTGATGTTCCATCTGATCAGGTGGATTGTCACATCTGATGAACAATTGATTACTCAGATGCTTTCTTTCATCTGATGATCTAGATCAGATCGGTTGGCTTGAACGCTCAGTTGTCTTTCTTACATCTGATGTTCCACATCCGAATTTTCATCTGAAGTTCTATCCAAGTATAGCCATGTTGCCGTCTTCAGCTGGAGTCTTGTAAAGATGAAATCTGAACATTGCTCAAACAGCGAGCCTAAATACTAACATTAGGATATGGCAATATCTACTCGGTTGGGGTCAGTTGGTTTTGGAATCAATCAAAACTTTACTTAAATTTCCCAACAGCAACAGACCCACAAAGTAACCCAGTCATCCAGATCAGTGCCATCGAGACAAGTTCAGTATTCTAATTTCCAATCAGAATACTACCCTCCCGTATGCCATTACTGTGGTCGCACTGGACACATTCAACCAAGATGCAGATTTTATCTAGCTGATAAACATCAAACCCTGATGAATGGTAGAAGAGGACCAAGGCAAGGACGCAACTACAAAGCTTATGTCACCCTAACAGCACTCTCGGCTACAAGTGATGATCGATGGTACTTGGACATCGGATGCTCATGGCATATGACTGGAAATCCCAATTATCTCTATGACATCGAACGGGGGACAAATGACACTGTCACCTTTGGAGATGGAATTCGGCTTAATATCATTAGAAAAGGAACTTTGAACGTTCCCGGTATGCCACATTTAAGGGATATTTTCCTTGTTGAAGGGATGAGAGCCAACCTCTTTAGCATTGGGCAACTATGTGATGAAGATCTGGATATAAATTTCACCAAGACACACTGCATCATCACGAAGGACAAAGAAGAGTATCTAGTCGGAAATAGAGGTCTTGATCGGAGGAGTCAGGATCTTGGTCAACACAGGAAGCAATTCGGGTCCATCTTACAGTGTGTTTGATGAACCCATATTTGTGGTTCATCCTCCTACAGTGTGTTTGATGAACCCATATTTGTGTCCATCTTTTCTTGTGTTTCTTAGTCTTTATCGAGTCAAAGTGTGTCTGGGAGGATACAAAGTCGAGAGATGGTGTGCAAAGAAGAACAGGTGGGATGTAGGGCAAATCCGATGGAAAATCTGTTGTTGAGATGCTAAGATAGCGATACGATGTGAATGTGCATAGGGCTGGAAGCTTGTAGCTGGACAATATCAAAATATCCAATCTACAAGTCATGAAGTACCTCCCCATATCCTTAAATCCAATAGACAGAGTACTCGGAGGAGCCAGGATCTTGGTCAACACAGGAAGTAATTCGGGATGCAGACATAGAAGGCAAGATGCGAGTCGGACCAGCAGCAGATTTCTTTCCTTCCAAGGAAGAGGATAAGGATCGAAGATTCCTTCCTTATCCTAGCCGAGCCTAATCAAAGAAGATATCTACCAAGCAAGGAAAGAGAATCATGCATGCATGGATGAGAGAGAAAGAGGCGGATATGCATGGAAGAGTCCTTCATCAACAAGAAAACTTCCCTAAACCCTAATTTCCATCGCCTATATATATGGCCGGCTCCACTATGTATTGGGGTGCCGATTTTATTCACGTTCTTAGTTAGTTCTGTATTCTTAGTTGAGAGGAAGTGAGGAAGAAACACGTCCTACTGGCAATTTACTTTTATTTCGTATTTTCTGCTTTAGTTTAGTTGTTGGCCTGAAGCCAAGACCTTAGTTGCTGACTTACGCTTTTGAGCAGCGACAGTTTCCAGTTTTATGCTAAGTATGTTTTTCTTTATATGTTTTGTGTTTACGTTTATTAGTATGTCTAGCTAAGTTTATTGTTTGCGTTGGATGTAGATGAAGTGATTCTAATTACTCGTTCTAAACTCGTGAGGTCTAATTGTTTAAGTTTGTTAATAGATTTTGTTCCCGAAATACTTAGGATTAATTCTAGACTTAATTGATATTGATATATGATTGATCACCATCTAGATATTGAGATTAAGTCATTAACAGGAATTGGGATTTAACATGAGAGTGTCTTTCGTGCCCAAGAAGGTAAAGAGTGTTGGAGAGCAGTCGGTATTGACCTACCTTTTGACTGTCTTGGGTCTGTTTATTCTTAATGTCTGTTGGGCAGCATTGTTACTGAAGTGTCTTCGTGACTTTATTGATCAAGAGAGGAGATCTTGCCTTCTGGTCAAGATCTGTAAAATTGGATAGACATAGGCTAAGTGTGTTTATATCGTGACTTCGTGACCTTAGGGTATAAACTAATCTTTGTCTTAAACCAAGTGATAAAATCAGTTAATTGAATATCTTTGCACCAATGAACGAGTGAAAAGTAATTAGGATCATTGATACAAAACCCAATCCAAACATCTTTTGTTATTTAATATTTTTTTACTTGTCGAGTTACAGGTTATTGAGTTATAATCAAAATCCTTTTTGTTGAGTTCTACCCGAAGAGCAGATTACGCCGAGTCCCTAGGGTTCGACCCCACTTGCCACTAACTACTACCTTGTTGGGAAAGAGGTGTTTATAAATTTATTTGTGCGAAGAGTGTAACGACAACGCTTCGTCAGTGTTTCAGTGCCAATAGTTCTGTGACAGAAGTTTGGCATCAGAAGTTGGGACACATCAGTAAAAGAAATATGAGAAAGTTGATGAATGTTGAAACCACAAGGGATTTTCCACGTCTTAAGGTTTATGAAGGTAATGTTTGTGGACCATGTCAGATTGGAAAACAAGTGCATGTTGGGCAAAAGAAGGTGCAAAGTATCACTACTTCACAGGTACTGGATTTAATGCACATTGACCTAATGGGACCTATGCCTACAGAAAGTATTGCTAAAAAGAAGTTCATATTGGTTTGTGTTGATGACTTCTCAAGGTTTACATGGGTTGAGTTTTTGAGAGACAAATTTGAAGCATTTAACCACTTTAAGGTTTTGTGTCTTCGACTGGAATTGGAAAAGGATACTCAATTAAAGAGACTAAGGAGTGATCATGTCAAGGAGTTTGAAAATGGAGAATTCATAATGTTTTGTGAAGACAAGAGGATCGCACATGAATTATCTGCTCCAAAAACTCCTCAACAAAATGGTGTTGTAGAAAGGAAGAATCGCACTCTTCAAGAGATGATGCGAACTATGTTAATTGCTCACGATGTTGCTGAGTGGTTTTGGGCTGAAGCAATGAATACTGCATGTTATATCATCAATTGTGTGTACCTACGCCCTAAGACGAATCAGACTCCATATGAAATATGGAAAGGAAAGAAACCAAGCTTCAAGCACTTTCACATATTTGGAATTGTTTGTTATGTTCTAAACGATCGAATTCAAGGAAAAAAGCTTGATGACAAGGGAGTTGAAGCCATTTTCTTGGGTTATTCCAGAAACAGCAGAGCTTTTAGAGTCTTTAACAAGACAACCAGGACTGTGATCGAGTCTATTAATGTGGTGTTTACTGATGAGAATGTTTCTGAAGATGATGCAGAAGATCAGTTACTGAGTCCTGTGCCAGAGTCTGAGCCAGTTGAGAATCCAGCTCAGACTAATTAGGGAGATGGTGGTTCTTCTGAGGAGGGGACTACTGTTGATAATAGTCCTGAAGTACTACCAGATGCTTACAATGGCAACGTTGTTGTTCCAATTGCAGGCTCGAGGAAAGTAAGAAAAGATCATCCTATTGTTCCAAAGAATGTTAAGGAAGCTCTGCAAATTGAAGAATGGATTGCATCTATGCAAGAAGAGCTTATTTAATTTGTTCGTTGCAATGTTTGGGAGCTTGTTCCTTGACCCATTGATGTGTTGGTTATTGGAACCAAATCGATTTTCAGAAACAAGGCTAATAAAGAGGATATTATCACCAGGAATAAGTCTCGTCTTGTTTCTCAAGGCTATTCTCAAGAGAAGGGCATTGATTTTGAAGACTCGTTTGCACCGGTGACAAGATTGGAAGCAGTTAATTTACTTCTTGGAATGGCTTGTTGCATGAACTTCAAGCTATATCAAATGGACGTCAAGAGTGCCTTTCTCAATGGCATTCTGCATGAGGATGTTTATGTGGAGCAACCCCCTGGCTTCATGGATCCAGATTTCCCTGATCATGTGTACAAGCTTAACAAAGCATTATATGGCTTGAAGCAGGCTCCAAGGGCGTGGTATGACACATTGTCAAAGCATCTCATCTCCAAAGGATACACTCGTGGCGGATCAGACAAGACCTTGTTCTATAAGGAAGACAACAAAGGTATTATCCTTATTCAGATATATGTTGATGACATCATTTTTTGGTCTGTGTCACAGGAACTGATCCAAGAGTTTGTGGCTCACATGACCACGGATTTCGATATGAGCTTATTTGCCGAATTGGATTATTTTTTGGGACTTCAAATCAAGCAATCCGAGGAGGAGATATTTCTATCTCAATCGAAGTATGCAAGAGGATTGGTCAAAAAATTTGGCCTCGAAAATTCCAAGATTCAGAGAACTCCAATGGGGTTTCAGTCAAGCTAAGCAAGGACAAGGATGGTGTGTCTGTTGATCAATCATTGTATCGACGCATGATTGGGAGTCTTCTATATCTGACTGCAAGTAGACCAGATATAAGCTACAACGTCGTTGGTGTTTGTGCCAAATTTCAGTCTAACCCAAAGGAAAGTCATTTAGCTGCTGTGAAGAACATCATCAAGTATGTGAATGGTACAAGTGATTTGGGTATTTGGTATGGGAAGGACTGCACTTCATCTATTGTTGGATATAGTGATGCTGATTGGGTAGGTACCCCCGATGATCGAAAGAGCACTTCTGAAGGATGCTTCTTTCTCGGAACTAATCTGGTAGGATAGCACAGTAAGAAGCAAGTAAGTGTTTCTTTATCCTCTACTGAAGCTGAGTATATTGCAGTTGGAACCGCATGCACTCAATTGATGTGGATTGAGCAGATGTTGGAAGATTATGGTATTAACTCCGAAGGATTCACTCTTTATTGTGACAATAAGAGTGTCATTGACATTTCTAAGAACCCTGTCCATCACTCAAAAACTAAACACATTGACATCCGTCATCATTTTATTAGAGATTGATCGAGAAGAAGATTCTTAATTTGGAGTTCATCTCAACTGAGAAACAATTAGCTGATATTTTCACCAAGGCACTTGATGGTTCAAGGTTTGAGTCATTAAGAATGGCTTTGGGAATTTGTTCTCTCTGATTTATTTTCGGAGGGAGACCCTTCGCTTGGGGTTATGGACGGCAAGCATGGTTCGTGGAATTAATCATCTTATTTAGTTTATGGTTATTTGGAATTTATGGTTGTTTTGGAGTTTTGAATTCTTCAGGTCTGAGCCAAAGTGAAGTAGCATAGTATCTGGCTCAGCCTATCCAATCTGACAACTGTCTAGTGACATCATAAAGCAGATAACGGCTAGTTCTGGCAGCCGACTCTGCGAATTCCGTGCTGATTTCGAATTGATTTGAAAATTCCAGCCATTGCAATTGAGATTTGAATTCAAAATCAATATATATCTTGTTCCTATTCTTGTGGGATACGATTCTATCCTATTGTTGGAGAGAGATTTGCACCGATTCTTATTTCCTTGAATATAGCGATCGAATGTTTGGTTTTCCTCTCTTACTCGTTTCTTAATCTGTTTCTCTCCAAGTTTGTTTGTTGTTGTATTGATCGTTTACCCTCAAGTCCATGGCGTCCGATTGTTCATCCAGATCAAAGGAATCGTAAGAGCTTTCAGATGAGTCTCATGATGGCGATACCTTCATACATGATCTTGGACCCTTCACCTCTGCTCCAACCAGGGGTCCAAGAAGAAGATTGGTGCTTTACAAGCACTCTTCTGATGAAGAATCACCGGTGAAAGCTGCATCGCCGGACAAAGCAGAGGTTGTTGATTCTAAAGACGACGCTCAGTCTGTAGGAGAGGATACTCTCAACACTCCTATTGCAAGGCTGGCGGTAAAGAAGAAGAAGAATAAGAATAATGCTAAGAGAAGAACAAGCGAAGCTACACCCTACTATGCACCTGGTTCGAAGGGTTCACTATTTCGCAAACTCGCCGCCTCCACTGGTAGGTCGCAAAGGCAAATATCTCCGGTGTCTATTTCCAAGATCATTCTTGTGGTCGGAGAAGAGAATGAGAAAGAGCCATCTGTGGCTGTTGATGCGGAGGCTCACACGTCACCTTCTGTGCCTGCGACTAAGCCAGTTGTTGATGTTGAGAAGCCAAAGAAGAAGCAAACTAAAACTGCTACTCACAAGGGTGGAAAGACACAGAAAACTGTTGCTGCGGGGAAGAGAAAGAGGATGATTCTACCTCCTCTTGTTATTAATGAGCCAAATCCCGCCATGCACACAAGGGCACAATTGAGGAAACAAGCTGAAGAAGCCGCTATTCTCTTGGGTAAAGGCAAGAAGAAGTTATATGAGGATCAACCTCCAAAGCCTAAAGGTGGAACGAAGAAAAAGCCAGCAAGAGATCCTAGTGATATTGAATCAGGATCTGAGAATGCTACCAAGAGCGATGCTAGGTTTGCACGTCACGATTCTCCAAAATCTGGAAATGTCTCTAGGGCTCCTCATCATCGATCGTTTTCTGGAGATGATGACTATCACTTCAAATCAGATGAACATCGCCAAGCTTGGGGCGCTGCACTTGAAATGAAGCTCGTTGTGGAGAGATATGTGAAGCCCGAATCCTTGGAAAATACGGGGTTGTTGGAGTTGCTGATTCAAACTAAATGGGGTCAGACTTTCCTACCTGTGAGAAGATTTGTGCCAGCAATCGTATTGGAGCTCTATTGCAACATGTCAAAATCCATCAAGGATCCAACCTCGAAGTACTACTACAAGTCTTTTGTGCGAGGTCAATATATTGACTTCTCTCCAGGAATCATTAGTTAATTTGTTGATCGTGATGATCAAGATATTCTGGAGGAAGAAGTAAGCCTTGATGAGGTGGTTAAAGGCATAACTGGTGGTTACAATTCGAAGTGGCCAAAAAGTGATAGCGTTAGTGGCATCCATTTATCTATGAAGCATGCTATTCTTCACAAGATTGTCGTGTTCAATTGGCTTCCATCCGGTCACACATCGAATGTGGGACAAGCCCTGAGCAGGTTGCTGTATAGAATTAGTCGTTTTGAGCGTTTCGATTTCGTAAAATTGGTGTTTGATCACGTAACCAACCATGCTGGAGAATTGAGAAAAGACCGATGCTTTGGTTTTCCTGGTTTGATATTTGGGATAATTTAAACCCAACTTCCTAATGTTGTTGGTCCCACTGATGTTTGGGCTGATGATCCTGTGGCTTTTCGCTTCAACAACAAATTGTTCAATGAAACGCATCATTTCAGAGATATTGAAGGACCTGGTTGTCATTCACAACATCACTTTAAGGCCTCTGTGCCAGTGACTGAGCTACCTCTCGCCAGAGCTCATGCATTATCTGCCAGGATGTATAGAGAGTTGCATAGAGAGCATGTTTCTCTTGGGAAGATCATTAAGTCACTGCATATGAGACAAGACTCCATAGCTACTAGTCTTCATGATTTTAACGTTCAATCTCAATCTGAGATGGTGGGACCTTCTGGAACGAAGAATGCTGAGGCAGCTGAGCCAGAGACTGAGCCAACTGACGCTGAAGCAGAATTTAATGATAATCAGGAAGATGAAGAGGATTATGGAGATGAAGACGAGGAAAGTGAAGAAGATGTTGGAGAAGAGTCTGAAGCTAAGGAAGACTGAGAGGAAGATAGCGTGGCCCGTGGTGCCAAACGCCATAAGAAGGATGGTTCTCAATCACCTTTTATTTAGTCGTTGGTTTTATTTACCTCCTTTTGTCGTTATGTCATTCATGTGAGACAAAAAGGGGGAGTAGTAATAGAATAACATTTATTTTGCTTTTTTTTTTTGTTGATGTATTCCGCTGCTGCAAGGTGTTTATTTCACCTTAGTTAATGAAGTTTGAAGTTTTCCCAATGTTTGAGTTGAGGGGGAGTTATGATCCAAGCACTGATCCCAATTCGTTTGCCCCAGTATCAGTTCAAGGGGGAGTTGTGATCAAAGAAGTTGTTTTACTTAAGTTCCTATTTCGGGTTAAGGGGGAGCTTCATCAGGATCTTCATATGTGCTGTCATGATCGAAGTCTAGTATGAAGATGTTTGTTACTCTAATTTTTGTTCCAATGTTTGGATGATTTTTTTGTCTACATAAATGCCAAAGGGGGAGATTGTTAGATTTGAGCAGGTGGCTCATTGAAGATTGGCAAATTTATGTAGAAGCAAGATTGACTAAAGTGTTTTGAGTTGTGCGAAAAATAGAGTGTGGTGATTGAGCTTCAATCTGAGCTACTTGGAAGTGGAACAGCATGAAAGATTTCTTTCTATAATTAGGCGGATTCTGCAAAGATTTTTACCTTATCCAGTTAGATATGGAGAAGATATCTTTGGGCGTACATATCCTATTATTCTATTTGTTCCACAAGGCACGTCTCTAACAAGGAAGAGTTTCATGCATAAGGAAACTGGGACAAATCGATGGAGATAAGATCTAGGGATTTTCAAGACCTATATATATCGATATCGAGAAATCTTGTAGGCTACCGCAGAGATAGCTATCTTTATTGTTTATAGCTTTAACACTATTTCGTGAGTGAGTGTTGTTTTGTAATCTTGAGAGTGTTTAATTCGTTAAACAAACACTTAAAAGAGGGTTAGGGGTCTGATTGTTATTTGAACCTAGATTGTAAGGGTGCGGCTTTTGCAATCACAGTTAACGTAGATCAGGAACGGTGTGAGTGGTGAGGTTTCATAAGGTGGAAGACTATATGTGTAAGATCCTGTAACTTCGACTTTCGATAGTGAATTGTTCTCTCTTAGGCGTGGCCCCCTAGACGTAAGTTGTTAAATAGAACTAGGTTACCATTCTGTGTGTCACTTTACTTAGCTCACTCGTTATAATCTGTGTTATTATATGTGCTAAGTTTTTGCAGTAACAAAGTTAATTTATAGTCATAAATTATCTAGTTGGTATTTTCAATACATTTGATATTTAGAGGGAGAGTAAATCGGCTGGCTGAATCTAGTGATTAGAAACATGAGGACCCCACTATAATAAAACCTCTACAAATTAATATTCACTAAATTAAAAAAATCTGAAATAATAATTTTCTTTAATCCCAACTTATAAAGTCAGTTCAAAAAATTATCAAAGTTTAATGAAATAATAAAATAAGAAAACCCGTCTTGTCTTGATCTTCCGGCACAATCGCAATCTGGTAATAACCTGAAAAACCATCAAGAAAACAATAAAATTCATACCCTGCCAATCTATCTAACATTTTATCAATAAAAGGGAGAGGGAAATGATCCTTTTTTATGGCAGCATTCAATTTCCTAAAGTCAATGCACATGCGCCAACCCGTAATAGGACGAGTTTGGCCCTGCACTGCGGAAGCATTGATTGAGACTAACCGGGATCGGTTTAGTCGAAGCGTGAAGAAAAATAAACGTCGATGAGTTTGTACTTGGATTAAATATACATTTGAATGAAAGGGGAGATGACGATCCGAATGATCGTCATCTAAAACGTCTCTGATGCCAACACACCTCCATCGTACATCATTCATATCATCATAGACCTTCATCATTTCCTGCTAGGGGACTTATTCTTAATCCTTATATGCGGATCAGAATCCTTTCTTCCTTTAGCTAAGGTCAAACCTACTTAACGTTTCATCTTAATCGTAATTGTGCGTGTCAGGGGCAATAAACGTTTCTAAATCATTTAGTGACATGGTCGGGACTTCATCGAGTATTTGCAATAGTCAATTCGTTCTAGAGGAAAGCTAATCGTAGTCCCTTATATGTAGCGTCAGAGAGGGAATAACATTCTTAGGATCGTAGAGATCATTGTGCGCGTGAAAACCAACCGGTACATTTTCTGTGATCATATAAACGTCGTAAATGGGTCAAGGAAAAGAAAATGACCACACGTATAAACAATCGTACATAAAGAGGATCATCGAAGATCGAACAACGTTCTTGGATTTCATGAGATTTAGAATTGAGCAACATAAATTTTGAAATCAAATTTCAAGGAGTTGGCTTGTAAGTCTTTTGATATAAAGTTTATCTTACTTAAGGACTTGATAAAGTTATAGAATAAATAGTTTGCCTCAATCGAGGACATTTCAATGATTATTGTATGGGGAAATGAGCTGTCATTCTACTGAATGTGCGATAAAAAGGGTGCCCCTGAGAAGGACTTCATAGGGTTGAAGAGGAAATTATAAATTCCAAAGAAGGACTTGTGATATACTTACGTATCGTTGAAGACATTCGTTTACTTATCAAGTCTTAACATAGCAGGTTGCGTCGTAGAGAAGATAGCTACATACTTCAAATAGAACGGAGTGTTAAGAAATTTTGTAGCCTTCGGTCAGAAGATCTAGGCATTATTTAGCTAAACGGAGATTCTAGAAAAGGCTGGTACTTCCACACGAAGTCCGATTATTAAAAGAGGAATTATTGCTTATCTTTGAGCATGTTCGTAGTTCAAGGTGTGACTTAGAAGGGAAATGTTAAAGCGACACACAAAATTGGGGCATGAAGAATAGTGATTACTTGGTAGATATGAGATCTGAACAAAGACAATCATGTAAGAAGTTGAAAATTTTCAAAAAGGAATCACTAGACATACATATGTCATTCAACAACGTTGTTCATAACACAATACTAGGTGTGTTATAGAGGCAAATCTTTGGATAACACACTTCAGATCTATGGAAAGAAATAAGATGCTTTCGACCGCTTGGTTGATGTTAAAGAAAATCGGGAATATTAATTGAAGGGAAGGTTGGGTGGGGCTATGTTAGAATGAAAACAGAATTCAAAGAGTATATTAGTCAACATAAGGAGAAAATTTGTCATTATCGAGGATTTTCTAGGGTGAGATAAATGCTAACTAGATCATTTCAACATTAGAGGATGAGGTGGTTTTTTGAGAATATTACATCATATGGAATCCAATGGAACACTTGAGAGAGTCATTACTCATTAGGCCAAATTGGCGAATGGAAAAGAGATCATGAGATCTTTCGAGTTCAATTACCTCAATAAAAGAGGATTTCAATATCACATATGTGAAAAGAAGTACGAAGTTAAAACACAAGAGATTTGTACTTGAGATGTTAGAGCAACAATCTTATGAATCCTGGAGGATACTTAGGCGAGACAGATCATGTGGCCAATGAAGATAGTGTAGGCTGGTTATACCATACAGGTATGGAATGAAGAAAATCGTCAATGATTCGCATTTACCTAAATCGTTCTTAAGGCTCTAATGTTCATTTGCATCTTTATCGATATGAAATGGTCGATCATTCTTGAAGGCGACTTCGTGGCGGCTAATAGCAGCTTCCAATGGTGTTGACATCTTTAATCATTCATGAGTCTCTATTACTTATACGCTTCCTGTGAGCTTAAAACATCACGATGAGGCACTAATCGTCCTATGAAGGTTTCATGTCGGTGTTTTCCTCACTCGTGCATCACGTCTTTCATTGTTTGCCTCTTCTTTGTATCTTACGAACTTCGTTCTAGGCTTTTCTTAGTCATTACATCGATTTCTATCGAATCATAGCTTTGTCTATGACTTTCTTTCTTACGTCATTCTATTACCTTACACTGTGAAGGTCTCAACTTATAATGGAAGCACTTAAGGCTTTTACTCAGCTTAGACTAAGTCACCTTGACACTACAGAGGGTGTCACTAGGAATGACACTACTTATGGGACGCTTACATCTCTTACTTCATAGGGAGCTCCTATTCTTTCCTCTTTGAGCTCTCATCAATGATGGTATAGTTGTGGAGCGAAAGGAAAATGAAATTGACAATCGAAGGAGGAGATTTATGGGGAAAACAAGGTCGTGCATCTATGAAGTTAGTGCAAGAAAGAAGATAGTGTACGGAAGGAAAGTGACGTCAGAAGAAGTGGTGAAAGATGACGCCATAAACAAATAACTGGTGCATTTTAGTGGATATAGAAATATGGAAAATTGGCGTAAGGCCGAAAAGATGTTAAAAGATTCCACACTATACTCATCGGGATCTTTCCTAAGGCCATTCGTTCTTTACTTACTTGACTCTCCTTTGGGTCAGGGCATGCTATATCATTATCGTATCATCATCGTGAGGCCTTAGGCATAACATCATCATAATCATCATGTAAACATCATTATGAGCATTTCATTCATAAGGTGCACCAAATCATTTATCGTATCATATTTGTCAAAGCTGTCATAAAGACATAGTTAAACAGTCACAAAGGACAGACATAATAATTATTAAAGCATTAAGCAACATTGTCAAGTTAAAGCAAACATCATAATCATCATAGGACGCGTCTCATATTGGCAAGTCGTACTCAAGCTAGACAAACTACAGCAGCGGCTTAGCGTTCCTCGTCCTTGCTCTTCGAGTCATTCGCATCTTTTCATACAACACTCGTATAGATCACACTCGGTAATCAAGCTATCGTCTTTTATGGGTATTTGCCCCAATTACTTTTCTTGAACATTTTTGTCGGGTTTTTTCTTCATAGAGATGTTGAATTTTGAGCTTTTTCTTCCTTATCGTTTCCATTGGTACGAATCATATGATTGTCAGCAAGTATGAGGATCTTCTTGAAAATTTTGAAACGTAATCTAGCGAGAAAATCTTATTTTAAAAAGGTATGAAGGATAAAGAAGGAAGTTTCTAGCGCGACTATGGGTAAGGTAGTGAAATACGAGTCGAGATTCTATCGAACTTAAATCATGGGAATTGATTTGGGTGAGAAGATATGATCAGATTGAGTATTTGCCAGATCTGGACTTAAAGAAGGAAAGATTTTGACAAATGGGGTTGTCAGCTGCAATGTGGTTTCTTAACGTCTGTAACATTCGTATATTTTGACCTATTTGGTGATCGCCCTATGATTTCTACAAGCTTCAAGATCCATCGATTCGTTTTTTAATACTTCTCCCCATTGGTTGAGGTCTCTCCTTTTATTCGTCTGATCTTGATAACTTAATCTTCTGTAATTAGCCGGTATCGGTGCGTACATCTGCTTATGTGTTCCTCGTTACCTAAAAAGAGTAACATTCCAGTCATATCATAACCTAAAGTGGTTCTTAAAGCAACTAGGTTCAGAACTATCATATCAGCTTCGAGTTCATATCCTTTTGGCTTAAGGCTAGAAGGTTTCAAACCTATTCAATCTTTTGTAGTGTCTCTAAGGAACGGCAGTCAACTAAGCGTTCTAGTTTGTTGCATCCACGTTTGTCCTTCTGGATGCTTCGTCTCCAACTCATGACAGTACGGAAATAAGTCGAGGCTGATTTGTCCTTCGTTTGTTGTACGCGCGACATTTCAAACATAAATTGAATTGCACAAAGTAACAATCATTCATACATAAATACATTCGCATGGTGCACATATAAGCACATAGAGGTTTGAAAAATCAAACTTTATTTGGAATGACGCGGACGGGTGTGTTGAGCGTTCGACATCTGGATCAACTCGGTTTGAAAATGGACTTGTCATTTTGAC
The DNA here is from genome assembly GCA_029490685.1 of Schizonepeta tenuifolia. Lineage (NCBI taxonomy): Eukaryota > Viridiplantae > Streptophyta > Magnoliopsida > Lamiales > Lamiaceae > Schizonepeta > Schizonepeta tenuifolia. The sequence continues at coordinate 87,591,950 of CM055959.1, forward strand.
TAAGTCTTGTTGAAATCTTGAATTGATTTAACAAAGAATTTGTAATTTTGTGCGAATGATTAACTCTTGAGAGTTCAATCGATTTCAAAACTTTTGGAGTTGGGAACATTGTAAACACGTGCGCTTGAGGACTACTTGAAAGGAATCGAGCGTTTAAATCTCATCAAGGAGATCGGATACCTTTAGGAAGAGTTATGACACTTGAAAGTCATAAGGGCTTTGAAAGAAAATATTTAAAGTCTGAAGACGCAATATAGAAATGAACATTGGATCGTATAAGAAAGATGAGATGTTCGCTTTGGAACTCGTGACCACGAAAAGGTATAAAGGATTTGAGAAACTTTAGGAGTTCAAAGACTCAGAATAGGCTCGATTTGGGTTCGAAAGAAGAGGTATCGCACTTTGAAGTGAAACGTCGGGCTCTCGAGAAGAAGTGTATTTTTGGGCTTTTGAAAGAATGGGTTTTCTAGGATACAGAGCAAACGAACTGCTCTGATACCACATACCTGGCCTATGCGGATACCCGAACTGTTACTTGGAATCGTACAATAAACTGTTGACTTTACAAGTTACTTTACAAAAAGATGGAAATACAAAAGGCTTGGCTTCAAGGAAATCGAGGAAGATTCATCAACTTGTCTTCATTACCCTAGCTTGATCCTCTTGGAGTCAAATATGAGGACTTTGGCCCCGCACTGCGGAAGCATTGATTGAGACTAACCGCGATCGGTTTAGTCGAAGCGTGAAGAAAGATAAACGTCTATGAGTTTGTACTTGGATTAAATATACATTTGAATGAAAGGGGAGATGACGATCCGAATGATCATCATCTAAAACATCTCTGATGCCAACACACCTCCATCTCGTCCGTCACTCAACCTGTTTTGAAAAGAAAACATTTTTGGGTTGAGTACTTTGGTACTTAGTGAGATCTGTGCCCCTTTTTGAAGACATTTTTCGAAAGTATTTGAAAGATATGGCATGCTCGCATTCATATACAAGGGAGATACTTGAAAAGAAAATATTTTTATCCCATGCATATGCGAAAATATTTTTAAAATAACTTTGCCGGCACTTAACTCGCTTACCGTGTTACCTTCCCCGGTTCTTCGAGTGGGGAGCCACTCCCACTCTCCGAACCGTCATAAGAACCTTGTGCGCACTACCTTGGAGTGATCGGGTCCCAAGGCCGATCGTAATAATATTTGGCATAAAGCCCATTCATAATGGTAAACACGAATAGAGAGCATAAAATAGTTTAGCATGCATATCACTTTTTCATAAAAGCAGTTAGGGCTTATTAACCCGAAATGTTACCTCCATGGGGCTTATAACCACAGTTTGAAAATAGGAACCCACCTCTTGTCCTTGTGGTATTGTGGGGTATCCTCTTGCGTCCCTAATACTTGGTGTCTCCTACAAGACAATCTATACACTTAGGCGTCATACTAATCGAGGTTAATTATCCTATTAACCTAAAGGTCAACCTATTCTCGGTCTTTATCTTTGAAACTGAAAAGTCCATCAAGGCATTGCCTTGAGGTTTTAACTAAGAGAAACTGGATCAATGATCCTTTATTAAAAGCATGCATCTTAAGTTGTTATTCAAAACTTGGTTTTGAAAACATGTCGTGTCATGATATGCCATGTCGTGCTTTATCGTGGTTCATATAAGTATGCATATCATATTATTCATCATGTAGATCATTCATATTATGTTTATGCAATTAACACATTCATACATGTCATATCTTGGATCATGTCATGCTTTAACATGTACACTTAAGTAATTGAACACATATAGCATCATGTAACTTAGTCAATTAATCTAATTAATTAGCAATCATCATTAGTTAAGTCATGAACAATTGATCATATAATAACATGTCATTAAGCTTGGGTAATTAATCTAATCATGATTAATTAATCACATAATTAATACTATAATTAATTAATTAATGATTAATTAGCATACTTTAATCAACATACTTAAGCAAATCATATTTAATCAAATCAGGTCACATAAGTACATGTTAATCATCATGTCATGTAATCATACTTATGCATACACATTAATTATATAACATGCATCATATAATAATCACATTTGTAACTACTTAGGTATTTAACTTTAATTAATTTAAATTAATTATCCTTAGTGGGTCAAGGACCCTTGACAAATTTAACTTAGTCAAATTATTTAATCACATAAGTCATATATGGCCCATAGGCCCGCTTAACAAGCCCAAACATTTAATAAATGTCTAATGGATAAATAAGAGCACACATCACCACACAAGACATATGGGCTTAGACTTAACACATTTAATCAAATAATAAATTGGGTCCATCACTTAACAATTGAAATAAGCCCACATGTAAGTATATCAAAGTTTATAGAAGTTGGGCCTAACAACTAAGTCTACAAATAATAATTATTTAAGCCCAAATAATTTGGCATAAGAGCCCATTTTCAATATCAATCACATTTATATGTAGAAAAATACTTTAATCAATTCCATAAATCATAAATCACCTCCTTAACTTATAAATACTTATTTTCTGGAAAAATACATATTTTAATTCATGAAAAACGTTTTTAAGCCATAAAAATAATAACAATAACTTCTGAAAATTATTTTATTGCACGAAAATATCAACGAGCTTCAAAAAAATAGCAAACGACCTTCGGTCGATTTGCCCTTTTGAACTAACATCCTAAACTGACCAAAATACTACTTTCAAGTGGTAAAAATTATTTTGGAGATATTTAAATTAAGCAAAAACACGTTTTTGGGCAGATTCAAAAGTAAACATTTTCTGGAAAATTTTCTGGAAATTTCTGCACAAGGGCTTCACAAGAAAATTCATATAGGATGTATCTCTTGATGAAAAACCGACTTCTTTATACCTATGGAAACCTTGAGATGTCTACTTTATGATTATAAAAAGCAAAGTACATGAATATGGAGGAATCATGGAGATATTGGCTGATGAATTGAAACTGTCCAGATTGAAGGTTCAAAACAGGGCAGTGACAAAGATCAGTTTACAGAGGGCATTTGGCTCGATGAAAAATTCTAATATTTGGATATGTTATACTAGACATCAAGATCTACAACATGTTAAAATTTCAAGTCAATCGGAGTTCATTTGATAGGGATTTTACCTTATGTTCTAGATTAGATTAACAAAGATCATGCTGAAAATTTCTAACATCTTTGAACATCAAGCTTCAAATATTAAACATATAAGTCCTAGATCTACACATGGATCATGCTTATAACATAAACATCATAGATCAAAAGTTAAAATCAACATGCAATTCACTTATAACACACATAGGGCATAGATAAACTTAGATCTCAAAGATTCAAGCAATAATCATCTAATAGCTTGAAAAATCAAAAACTAAACCTCTCTCTTGGATTTTCTCATGCTTCAAAACCCACATGCAATCACATACACACCATTTAACATGCATTTCTTAGAAGAATAAAGAAGAATATTAAGGAAGAAGCACAAAATTGAAGGTCAAACATTATACCTAGCTTTTCCCCCTTTCTCTCTCTCATTTTCGGTCCTCTTCTCCCATGATCTTCTAGATCCTTAGTCATGCTCATCTTCCTCTCCTTAAGATCTCTTAGATGGTGAAGAAATGGTAGTGATGGTGGAAGAAAAATGGGTGGAGGAAGGGAGTGGTGATGGGGCTTTGTCTTGAGAGAGAATGGATGATGGAGAAGATGAAATGGATGCTTGGTGTGTGTGTGTGTGTGCAGCCACATGGGGGTAATAAGAAGGGAGTGAGAGGTTGTCTTGAGTGTGGAAGTGGGAGAGGATAGAAGTGGAGACCATGCATTGGTCCATTTTGAAAATGGGTTGAAAATTGAGTTCTAGAATCATCATTTGATTCTTACACATGTGGAGTTGGATGACAGCTCTCTCTTCCTCTCTTCTTATTCATATTTCTCTTAATATCTTATTCCTAATTGGTGTCATCTAGTGTGTCTCATTAGTTGGTAAGTAAAGTAGTGGCCAAATAACTATATACCTTTAATCATGTGTACATTTATACACACACATACCCACATGCACTTGTTCACATATAATTCATCTCGTATTATTTATCCGGGTACGAACCCTCTTGATTAACTTGTCTTTTATTAATTGAGCTAAGAAATGAATTTGTAAAATACTCATGCACGAAATAAATCAATGCAACATGTGAGATGAAATTTCACATTTTAAAAATATGTTGTGTCGTGCTCATGCTCGTGCTCGTTGTAAATGTGAGGAATGCATTTATTTGAAATTGAGATAGAAAACTCTTTTCACTTTATAAACAAAGACTTCATCTTATTGATAAAAGAAATATTATTTTCTTTTAAAACTCCGGGAATAAGGACCTATCTTAAAAGTTTTAATTTACTCGGATTTTTCCTAGACCGATTTAGTGGGGTGTTACAAAAGAGATCAAAGAAATGAATTCATATATGTTAAACTAGAAATAAATCATGTACGTCCATTTAATAAATAAAGGTGTAGATTAATGGTTAACACAATAGGGAAAATTACTAAAAATAAATAATTATTGAAATAATACACGCAATATGAAACAATATAACAATTAAAATACAATAGTAATACCAAAAGAAACAATAAGATCAAGTAAAGAAAACAATTAAGATAATAATCATTAAAAATAATGAATAATAACAAGAAAGTAATAATAAATAATTATTGAAATAATACATGTAAAATATATGCATCAACATATCAATAAAATACAATAGTTAATACCCAAAAATAATAATTATTTTTGTAATATGCGTTTTACTTTTAAGAATGATAATGGGTTTGACTGTATTTGCAGTGTTCCTTTTTTGAGCACATTAAAAAAAAAACATTATCTTCAACCTCTCATCAAACCAAAGGCAAAACCCAAAATCGTGTTCGAATAATCGAAAACATTAATTTCAGAAGTAGTACTACAGTTCAATTGTAAATGTCACACATAATTTTATAAATTAAATGAATCTTCTCAATTAAAACCAACAACATTATAGTAAGCATTGGAAATATTTTGCCATTATTCAGAAACATTAGAGTTTGAATTTTTTATAATATAAAAAGTGATCATATTAATTGAAACTCATATCATTATAGTATGTATTAGAGACATTATTGCCAATGTCAAGAAACATTAGAGTCTGTTTCATAATTTAAAATAAATCTTCTCAATTGAAATCAAAAGCGTTATAGTAGGTATTCAAAACATTATTGTCAATGTTACGAAACATTAGCGGCTGCGGGTTCCCACGATATCAAAAAAAAAAAAAAGTCCTCGTCAAACAAAAAGAAAGAAACATTAGAGTCCGAAAATTTTATTTTATAATCTAAAAAATCTTCTCAACTAAAACGAAAAGCACTATAGTAAGTAATAGAAACATTATTGTCAATGTTAAGAAACATAAGACTATAAGAGTTCGGAAAAATAATTTTTTTATCTCAATTGAAACCAAATGTGTTAATAGTAAGTATTAGAAACATTATTGCCAATGTTAAGAAACATTAGAGTTAGGTATATTTTATAATGTAAAGCAAATATCTTCTCAATTAAATCCAGAAGCATTATAGTAAGTATTACAAACATTATTGTCAATTTTAAGAAACATCAAATCCTTGTCAAAAAATGAAAAAAAAAAAAAAAGCATTAGAAACGGAGAAAATTATTTTATAATCTAAAATAAATCTTCTCAATTAAAACCAAAAGCATTATAGTACGTATTAGCTAAAACATTATTGCCAAAGTTAAGAAACATTGGAGTTGGGAAAAAAATTTATGGGGTACAAATTAAAATTGAATTTATGTTTTTTTTTTCATCCATGTAATTTATCATAGTGCCCAACTAAGAAATACTATAAAAATGCAAAAACATTGTAGATGAAGAATAATGACGCCACATTAATGATGGAGCTATTGAAAATTTGAAATCAACCTCAAAGATATATCTATTATGTTGACGTGGATGACTTTCGTCTTGCTTTCGAAGTAATAGATATTTAAATATATTTATTAATTACATAATTTATTTAATATGGATATCTATAAGATTCCATCATCTAATAAATATAAATAATTAATAAATATTTCTTAAATTTTTTATTCCTACAAATACTTAACAATATTAAATTTAAAAATGAGAAAATGGGGTTAAATAGTCAATATGAGAAGTAAAAATTAAATTATGTCAAACCATTTAATTTTTATAAATTCTGTCATTCGTAGTACGAAATGTACGTATTCGTACCATGAGTACCACAGTTAAATTATGTCAAGCTACTTAGTTTTTATAAATTCTGTCATTACGAAATGTACATATTCGTACCATGAGTACCACAGCTGGTACGATTTGTACCAATAGGACATATACTCTTAGTACGAAATATATGTATACGTACCATGAGTACCACAGTAATATCAACAAATACTCTTAGTACGTATATAACTTCATATGTTGGTACAAATCGTACCAATCTCATCAGTATTAATTTAGTTTATTTGTTGATAACTGTGGTACTCATGATACAAATCGTACCAATCTCACCAGTGTTAATTTAGTTTATTTGTTGATAAGTGTAATACTCATGGTACGGATACGTACATTTCATACTACGAATGACAAAATTTATAAAAACTAAATGACTTAATAGAATTTATTTTTTACTCCCCATATTGACCATTTGACATTTTGCCCCTTTAAAAATTGTACTACGATAAATTCAAATTTGAAATCTTTAATCTCGTACATTAACCACTCTACCGTAAACCATCACATAATTTCTTACAGTATTTTTAAATACAAATAAGTCGTTAATGTTGAAATAGTTAACATACTAGTTCCTTTCTACTAATACCACTTCAAATTATTTTATTCCAATTTTTTCTCTATATATTAATTTTTGAAATATAAGCAATAATAACTAGCTACATAAAATTATCATTAATTCATTAACTTGCACTTATGATTTCTCTCATTTCTTTGTACTTTAATATATTAAAATTATCAATAGCATTTCTTTGTGTTTGTTACATGTTTATTACTCCTTCCGTTCATGAAATAATGTATCATTTAGTGTTCGGCATGTGTTTTAAGAAATCTGTTAAAGTTGTTGTTAGGAGAGTTAAGGTCCCACTTATTGAGAGTTGTAGAAGTGAATTGGAAGTTAAAATGTTGTGAGTGGAATAAGGATCTCATAAAGGTCCCACTTGTTGTGTGTGAAAAAGGTAAGATGGAGTTAAAATTGTTATGAGTAAATAAAGGTTTTCACATATTGTAAATGGGAAAGGTAAAATGAGAGTAAAATTTGTTGTAGGTCCATTTGATGTGAGTGAAAAAAGTAAAGTAAATCATTTCTTTGTAGACAAAAAAAAGGCCAAATTGCATAGAAATTCCCCACTTTTTTCTAAATTCTCGTTTATTTTCTCATCTTTTTTTTGTTGTAATAAAATTCCCCATCTTTTTTTTTCGCAATTAGATCCTTCCGACCATTTTCAGGTGAAGCAAATGTTGACGTGTCACAATTTCTACTTATGTATGTTATTATTCTGATCTATTATATTTGATGGCCCAGAACGACGTAGTTTTCATTTTAAAATTAAAATAAAAATAAAAATTAAATTACACATCAAAAATTATTGCCACGTCATCATCTTCTTCACCTTTCCCCCCCTCTACTCTTTCTCTCTCACAAGAATCTCAGCCGCACCAATTCCCATATCCCCAAAATAATTTATGAGATACAATGAATTGCCCGGGTTCTCTTCAAACATTTGGGATGTAATGCTCCTCCATTTCCACGCCGCCGCTGTCGCCGCCATCCTTACTGAAATCAACCGGCCTGTTACAACTTCCTCCTCTGCTGCTGCCACCACGGCCAGCGAAATCAACACCCGACACTCCAATCCCTGATGCAAGGTACATTTTCCCCAAACTCTCATCACCGAAATTCGCATTCCTCGTCACTTTCTCAAAACCCATGTTTCGAAAGAATTGTTGGCTGAGAAAGAAGGGATGGCCCCAAGGAATTCCTCCTCGCAGATCTCTTGGGAATATTGAACTCATTAACCACACTAGTGTGTGAAGAAGCATCACTCAGCAATCCTTCCAGATTTCCATCCGACCGAGCGCGTCGGAATCCGCCGATCTCAGGTGATGAAGGTGATGGATGGAAAATAGATATAAAAGGGGGTTTAAAAGTGTTCTTGGTAGATCGAGATCGAGAGAGAGAGAGAGAGAGAACCAGAGAAATTTACTTTTGAGGGGGTGAACGGCGGCGGCACCATGGTGGCACGAGGCTGAAGGTGGTGGTGAGAGGGATATTAGCGAGAGAGAAGGGAAGAAGATGATGGTGATTAGTGATGTATACTTTAATTTGTATTATTTTTAATTTTCTTAATGTAAAACGATGTCGTTTTAGGATAAATAGTAAACGACGTCGTTTATTTCATCTCAAAAACTTGCCAAATTAGCAAATCCGGCTTCCAACTCAGCGTCAAATTGGGGAAAATGGCCGGAAGGATCTAATTGCAAAAAAAAAAGATGGGAAATTTTATTACAACAAAAAAAAATGTGAGGAAATAAACGAGAATTTGGAAAAAAGTAGGGAATTTCTATGCAATTTGGCCCAAAAAAAAGGTAAGTATGACATTATTTCGTGGACGGGGGGAGCACATGTTAAGATGTACTCCCTCCGTCCCTTTGATAATAGTCACTTTCTTTTCGACACAAGTATTAAGAAAAAGAAATAGGGATAAAAAGTGTGTTTGGTGGAGTTTTTATTGAATATAATATTGTTGTAATAGTATAATAAAGTTGTTTTGCTTTTGAAAGTGTGTGTAATAGAAGTGTAAATAGTGTAAATAGTGTAATAGTATAATAAAGTTATTTGGACAAAAAAGAAAAGTGGCCAACTTATGTTGTATGTCCCAAAAAAAAAATAGTGACCATTATAAATGAGGCGGGGGAGTATCATGTTATCAGTCACAAATAGAAAGCAAAAGTGGGGTATAATTTACTGCAAATATGTAAGTCATGCATGTCACAAAATATATCAAAAATTGATTATTATGAACTAGAAATAAATAGGCAGTCTAAAGGAATCGTTAATAATCTAATGAATAGTATTGCTTCAACAATTTTGGAAGTCGTTGATGAATTGAACAATTAAACTAAGCATCTCTCTTGAAGAAACGTGTTCGTGAAAAGTCTTTCGATACGACGTTGTAGATAGTTTTTGTTCATGGTTATAGTACAAAGGCCAATTTCGAAAACAAATATTTAAAAATACAAGTCAACTCAAACTGTTCTTTTTTAGTTGAATCAAATAAACGGCTAGAAACTAAATGTATTTTGTGGAGGAGTTTCTCCGCGAAAATTGGCGAAAAAGTCAAGAGGAGATTTCTTGAAGGAGTGAGATACTGCGAGGTTTGAACTTTGAATAGCTCTCACACACACATGTACAATTGGTATAGATTATATTATCAAAAAATGAATCGCCCTGTGATACACATGTACAAATTACAATTGGTCAATAATTTTATTTTACAATCAAATCACAACAAATAATAACTATAGACTATCTGTCACTATCAGTACCCATTTTATAATCAACAACTCAACACACACACACACACACAAAAATCAACAAAAAACCGTCGCCCACCAATCCACCCTTGAAATTCATCAAAACTTCTCAATATTCCCACTCCAAAATTGATTTTCTCTGGATGAATGGGCCAACTCAAGTAGTTGCAATGGCAATTTCACCGAGATCGAATTCTTTTTCCTTCTCTATCGTGACCAGCGCTCACACCCCTCTCTTTCCTTCTCCCATCTAAAAGTTTTTCCCACATCTTATCACATAGTAAATAAAATCTTTCAAAAATCTCTCCCTCACCCTCGATCGTGTTTCGTGTGATAATAATTGAAAGTTTAATTGGGGACATAGATACATAGATCTGGAATCCAGACAAAGAAATGGATGTATTACGGCCATAGTTGCAAAATTTATGTTATGTTATCTAGTTTTGCTGATCAAATCTCTTGAAATATTAAATTGAATTCAAGGATACATGATTAATGGAGATAGGCATGATCAGCAAATGATGGTGGAAAATATGAATTCAATTCTTTTAATCAATATACGCAGCCACACATCCAACCCAGATGATTCTGTTTACTAGAATTCTAATTATTTTTATTAAATATTGAAAATAACGATCAACAAGTGTGGATAAACAACCCTTTGAATTCGTCTCTCTAAATGTTATGTTGTCGATCATATATGAATCGGAGGGAGTAACGATCTAAATTAATTGATGCATTAGATTACTATTGTTTGTGCATTAAGTTAGTGTAGTTTGTGCATTAAGTTAGTGTAGTTTGTGCATCACGTAAGTGATATTTATGCCAGTTGCTACGGTCTCACATAAAAATGAGTTCTTACCAGATTCACAACATATATATACACACACACACGCTCACACACATGGGAAGATTAAATATAAACTTTATCGCGTAAAAATTTGAATTCAATATGTACCATTAATCTTTTACCTGCAGTTGTTACACTACGACTACACCCTGCGCTTGAAACACAGGAGTAAAATAGATGTAAACTAGACTCATAATATTCGGTCAGGCTCTACTCTATCTACCCTCAATCTTCTTCTTCCGATGCCTCATTGAGCCACTGCATTGAACGATTACGTGCTTAAAATTTGATGTAGACAGTATTTGTGCTAAGGCACGACATGAATAGCTGGAAATGGGTTACCAACCTGTATGAATGGCTCTGCCTGCTTCAGGAAAACCTTATCCGACTCATCCGCCTCTTCTTTTTCTGATGCCCACTTTAGTATAGCATCTTCTTGCAAAATCTCTTGGTCGTAAAGGAAATGCAAAACCTAAAGATGGAACCAGATTACAAAGAAATTCAAAAACAATTAATATATATAATATAAATCCGTACATGATTCATAGATCAAGACATTAACTGTAAAACATTAATTTGTTATTGGAAGAAAAATATTTTGAGTTAATTTGTTGTGTGCCAAGGTTGTAGTCAAAATTTGTGTATTGCACAGTATACTCTTCTCAATTAGTCACATATACTTATTTATTATTAGAATGAAGGAAGAAAAGGTTAAATATTCAGGACTCGAATCTAACAGAATGGAGTTACCTTGACAAATAGTGCCGAATATTCCTTTGTAGTCTCCAAACACATTTCTTCAAATTTCAAAATCACCTCAATCTGCGATGAATTCAGGAAATCAAAGATATTTTGATCAGAGAGAAATTGATATAATACATGTAATTTCTGAAGCTTTTCACAAAGTTGTTGATCAAAGATATCAAAATATGCTGATGGAGCTACACATTGCTACCCCCTCCCCCAACTCAAAAGAATCAGATGTTGATAAAGCTACTGATGAAGGCAAATATACGTGTTATTGAACATCTAAACAGAAAACAATATTTGTGGACAGATAAAATAAGAATAGAATTATCTACTTCAGTAGGACAGTTGATGATTTTGCTCTGAATATTTGAGACTGAAAGAGATTTGACCATTTTACCATTACGAATTACACTTCAGCTTCATCAAGATAGAGATGAGCATTTCTAGGACATTACAGCAAATCTACATGGACAATAAAGCATGCAGATATCACAGCACATGATGATGATGATGGTACACGTTTGGTGCCACTATTACTGATTTAGGGCTGCTAAATATGGGTTTAGAGTTCAAAGTTGTGGTAATCCAGTCCCCACATAAAATCATTTGCCAATAAAGGCCAAAGTCAACTGGCATAGTGGCTAATTAAGGATATCATTCAGTAAAAAGTCCAAGATTTTTTCATGTACCTCTTCATCTAAGCTTGGCAGGTAAGACTTCAAAAGACTAGTCCGTTCTAAAATCACTTTCTGAACATTGTTAAGAAGTTCGTCTGCAAGAAAAAAGTTAAATTGGCAATGCACATCATAGAAGAAAAGAACACAAGATGTCTGATCCGCAATGTTAAAGAGTGCACATTCTCTCAGAAAACAACACGTGCCACATAAAATGGTATTTTTCCAAGGAGTATATAGTAAGGAGTGTAAATGATGTAAATATTGACAAATTGAGCAACACAGTTCACTAGACAAACTTTAAAGCAAGGATCATTAGGTAGGTTAAGTATACCAACTTTAGAACTCATATTCCATGTAAAACTGGGCTAAATAGCTATGAATCTGGATAATGCAATGATGAAATTTGTTCGCGTATGAGAACTGTGACAAAGATGAATGGGTTACCCATGGTTGCACTTGTGTACTACTACCCTAGCAACATAGTGTTTTTCTTCTTTCTTTTTCCTTTTTTTCTCTTGGGTCATGGGTGGGGGAGGAGGTGCGGGGTAGGGGTGCACTAGCATTGTATTTCAATTGTGGTGAAGAAACAGCAGCCTAGATTTGATAACTCAGAGATTTTGATATATTTTTGGTTCGTCTTTTTAAACATTTCCGAAGGTTTATTTGTCCCAAATTAAAAGAGGTCATGTAATTTGATTGTAACCTCTCATCATTACTGAACTCTCACAAGGATACACCTTCTGTAGGTTAGGTACTGCTCATACCCAAGTATCATATGAAAACCAGATTTTGAAGTTTGCTACGCCTATAGTTTATGCGAGACAAGGGAATGTGCAAGCGTAGGCCCACCTTTCTTGGCCTGGCTAGAAACACCATCAATGCTAGAAACAAGCCATGGCTCATGCGAAGTTCCTTTGAGGTTTAGTAAAGAACTCCTAATGCTTTCAAAAAAAAAAAAAAAAGGGAACTCCTAATATGCTACACAGCAGAGAGGTAACTAGTTCTTTCAAATTAATTGATGTCGTCCTAAAGTAAAACTGCAGATATTTGAATCTTATTCAGGCTGTGCATAATTAATTATCTGGGCCATCTAAAAGCTGCCAAAGTATAATCAGTGATTTGAGGTATTAATGAATAGGAGAAATGATCCATCTCTTACCAAGACTTTAAGGTTAAAAACTATTAGAGGAAAGACTAGGCCTGTGAAAGAAATGCATGCATCCAAGCTAGTGCATCCAGACTGTAAAAGAGGTCTATCTGACATTGACTATATTTGAAGTCGAAGATTATGAAATTTAACCTGGGATCAATTCATATCACATATCACATAGTAGGATTGGAATCTGTGAAAATAACAGTTGTGCATACATTACAAGAGCAGTTTGGTTTTACTATTTAACATCAGAAGAAAGGATTCACAGATCAGAGAATTCCATTCACTAAATGAGGAAATTTACTCAGGGATTTATGCGGAGTGTCCACTGCCAACTTCATCATGGCATAAAATAAAGCACCAGCACAATCAGTAGAAGCCAGATTGTATGACAACCTGAGGCACCAAAAGGATCAAACCTTGTTATATGCACCACAGGCAATGGTTCTATTAGAATTCTACCTGAATATTTGTTGTTGCAAGAACTGTATGAAAACTTTGAAGCCATGTAGATAGAAAAGGGAAAAAAAACCAGAAACAAGAAGCTAGGTTTTATAGAGAATGAATTCATCCAACGCCCACGTAATATCAAAGTGCTTCAGTGGAAAGAGAGGAATATGCAGGTTACACGTTTACTATCACCTTATGACTAACTATATTCATCAGGCCAGTATTGTTTTTCAGAACCATTCAACTTTGACAATTGAAAAAGAACAAATTTTTTTTAACATAAAGCCTACATATTAAAAAACCTTGCAAGTTGCAACCACAAGATCATGAAGAAAAAGGCAGGGAAAGGCCGCAACTTACTTCAGCAAGTTAAGAAAAAGGCAGGGAAAGGCCACAACTTACTTCAGCGAGTTTACTTCTAATATTATATGGTCTTCTTTGACGTTTTCATGTACAGCCCGTAGAAAAGTTGCTTCAACCTGCAATGGGACAACAGTAACGACATTAGGATTTTAAACACCATTTAAGTACACTAAGCATCATAGTGACCATGTACCTCCTTTTCAAAATGAGCATAATCATCTCTAACATCTTCATCAGAATCACTACCAGAATCAGGTTCTAACTCTCCTGAAGGTGGAAGAATACTGCTTTCTGCATTTGATATCTCTAGTTCATCCATCGCAATTTTGATTTCAACAAGTCGATCGGCAGGAATTGGTGCCACTGAATGTCTCCGTTCTTCTTCAAGGCCTTTCTCACCAACTGACCAAATAAAACCAACCCCACCAACCTGATCATGTAATATTTTTAGAAAGCGTACATACAGCAATGTTGCTATTCAGACTCACATGATGATATCAGTTAAATATCTCTTGCATCACATGGCATAGTCTTAAGGCACCCAGCCCTAGCAAACAATGTTTTTCTAGGAAAACAAATACATTTAACTTCCCAAATAATCAAGTTGATAACATTGATGAAGATCTTTCCTTGATATATGCAAACACTCCTTCTTTATACTTATAACAACAATATCTGTCAGGATTTTTATGCAACAAGCATAATATTATACGGTTTAGGCAGTTACTCGATGCATGCTTCTGTATGTTGGCAGTTTGTAATGCTCCTATGATGTATGGGCTCGCATAAGCAGCAGCATCTGGATTCTAAGTTAAGTTCCTGTATTGGTATTCACGGTCGACTAAAATGATTCACAGAAAATTGAACAATAGTGGTTCCAAAACATAATTCTAGAAAGCCATAGAAATTCTAAAGAGATATGCAACCTTCAAAAATCACCAAAAGTCTTGTACGTGAAGAAAATGACGACAGAGTCTCACCTCTGAGTTAATGGGAAAGGGATATGTCAGTAATTGCTGGTCAAGTAAATCTTCAAAATGAACATACTTTTGTTGTCTATTCATCTAGTGTAAGAATATGCAGAATTAAACTCTATTGATGTTTGGATCCCAAAGTATCTTCCTCTTTTACGTTACATGCTCCACATGACATTCTCCACTTTTGGGTGTATATTAAAATTATAAAAATCTTTAACAAACAAAACAAAAAATGGACGAATGAGCAGTTCAAGGCCACTTGTTAGATAATTAAAACACTGTAAAGTGGAAATAAGAAAATTAATTTCAAAGCAAATTCGGACCTCAGATGCAGCCTCAATTTGTGAATCAGATACCTCAGTCCTCGACTTCTCTTCCAATGCTGCATACAAACATTTTTGGTAAGCAACAAGATGCAGAAGCCTTCAAGATGCTCTCTATGCATGAATCCCTTTATTACAAGGTCAACAGACTAGCAGTCATCTTCCAGCCAATATACGACATTTAATAATAAACCCCTTAGTATTTTACAAATAATGTAAAACTACAAGCAGAAGAGACTCAGCAAAAGAAGAATTCTGAATATGCATCACAGTTTATTAAATAAAACTTCCTCTTACATATCCTTAGGATTCAAAAGGATTTATTTCAGAAATGTGAGTACCAGGACATTAAAAGATAAAAATGTGACTCTACTTCATCTTTCCTTTTGTAAAACAAAAGCTGGAGCATACGACATTTATGCACAACCAGATACAAGAAGCTCAAAGTTGATAAAAACAAAAAAAGGGAAGAAAAAGAAAATGTTTACATCCAAAGACTAAGCTACTTTAACTGGATGATAGTCACATTAAACCAATCATTAAGGCCTCTTAAAGTCCACCTATCTGACGGCCTACAGCCATGATACTTTGTAAGACCATTACAAAACAAAAAGAGTAAGAACAAATGTATGGTTCTAAAACTTGATTTGCATTGAAGTATACATGGAAATCAGATGAAAATTGAAAGCCGGCACAGATGTTCTCACTACAGAGGATTGAGTTTGGTTTGAAAGGTTTTTTTTTTTTTTTTTGAGGGAGGTTAAAAGGCTATTGAATCTTCATATATTTCCTCCTAGAAGGAAGCAAAGCTCATGTAGGAAATACAATACCAGAATGATTCGAGTTGTCAAGATTTTCGAAATAAAGTTTCTTGAAATATGAAAAATCAGCTTCCTCAAAGTAACTATATATCCTCAATACAAGACTTTAAAAAGGCAACAGAGTCATGATTTGAGTAATGTGTAAATTATATACTTTACTGCAAGATAAATGGGAACACATAGTAGACAGAACTTAAACACACTCTCTAGTCTCTAAAAATAACCAGTAGATAGCAAACGTATATATACCAAAACAAAAACAAAACAAAAATTCATTAAGATCAGAATATCCCACCCCACCCCCCGAGCAATGCAAAGAGATGTATCCATGAAGGCATTAAGTACGAACAATTCCCTATATTTAAAACATGTGTCAACGTTCAGACACATCTGTGCAAAACTGGCAACAAGATTGAAGATCATCAAAACAGCCAGTTTTCTTAATCTAGATATTATCAATCAGTGGTTTAAAAAGTAGTTAAAGTACATAATGCTAATCATACATTATGTGACTGAATAAAGTAGCTTCTACAATCTATCAGGTTAAACTCATTATGATATCAGATATTAAGAGCTTCAGAAGTTACATGCAATTTCTATGTTCCCACTGCTATTATCAGCATATTCCAGTTCTTCATCACTGTCTTGTTTGACAGGCTGTTGGAGTAGAGAAACCTTTGAGTAAGTAGGCACGACAAAATTTTGCCCAATTATGACCTACACAGCACCAGTGCATAAGTTAATAGAACTAGACTCAAGCAAACAAACCAACAACATATTAAATCTTTAGATTTAATCAATCATATCCTACATGTTCTGTGTTTATGTAAGCACAATCTCGGCCATACTCATCTCTCGTAGGACCCTCTCACAAGTTAGATTTAATTTTGACAGGGCACATATAGATGACTCTGCATCTGAAACCATATAAAAGAACCACCAAAAGAATGGCTAACACAGATGATGCATTGATGTACCTTCCCCTCTTCTATGGCCACAGCCTGACATGTATCCAAGCACATTTATTCTAAATTACATTACATGGCTCTGCATCTCAAAACATATAAAAGAACTACCGAAACAATGGCTAATACAGATGATGCTATGCATGAACTTTCCCCTCTTCAGAAGTGCAACATACGTGTTTTGTCACCTTTCACAGGAAATAAGCAATGACTTCTTAATAGGCAATGTATACAAGCAACAGAATTATGCCTTGACAAGTCATTTGGAGTTTCTTGATAAAGGCAACTAGATTCTGGTCCTATGCAAGTGGATCCCTTTGAAAAGATCAACTCTTAACAGGAAGAGACTAGGTAGGACAGAGTTTTCTTCTCCTAGTGGCACCAAAGTTGATTGTGAAACTTACCCAGCAGCGACTCTCAACACAATAACCACAGCTTAAGCTTCCATGCAAGTTAACAAATCATAAATTGAATGATTAACATGTCAAACTGCAACAAGCAAGGAATGGAGGCTTCAGAAAGGGATAATCGTAACTTCAAAAATGTACCTTGAAAGATAATATAACACCAGCTTCAAGAACTGCTCCAGACTTCATGGTCACCCCATCACATACTATGGCATGCTTTAATCTACAGCCATCCTCAATGGTTACCTTATTCCAAATGTAACATCCATCGATTGAAACATTTGATCCAATTTTACAGCCTTCACCAATGACAGAATTGGAAACTTCTGAGTGCTGTCCAATAGTGGTGCCACTTCCAATAACAGTAAAAGGGCCCATTTTTGCGGAACACGAGAGCCCTATGTCTGTAAAATTAATAAGCATCATGTGGCATGTCAAGCACAACAATTAGAGGGATTATCAACCAGTCTACACTACAAAGAAACAGTCGTCTAGAGCAGTTAGTGAAGACATTCAAACAATTGTTCTACAGATAAAATAGTATTATTTCAAAGCCAGCAACGTTTATGTGTATAAAATATGAAGGCAAGAGAAGCTACAATTATTAGAAAACGCAATGCTTACTATTCAGCTAACAACAGGGCGTGAGATTTACCATCTATTGCATAAGTGTGTGTGTGTGTGTGTGTGTGTGTGTGTGACCACATTCATGGTGTTGGCAGACCACAATTTTAAACAATTCTGCCATGATATTGTCAATGACTTCATCAACCATGCACAATCGTGGAAGAAAAGGATTTATTATGTTATTCCAATGAGTTCCTCTATAAGAGTAAAGTGCCAGATCGTTCAAATTGCGTCTATTTAAATTTCTAACCAGTGAGGTATTATCTAAATGAAATGAGATTCAACAAGTCTCAGATTCTAACATCATTAAGAACATTCAACAGATAATATAAAATAAATAAATTATGGGTCTCCGAAATTTAATTGAAAACAAGTAAACTTGGAGTGCCCTAATACGCTCATGTAGTACTATTTTCAAGGAAAAGAACCTGACTGTCCCACGCTAAAACACTACATCTTCAGAGTCTTACACTGCAGGTAAAACTACACAAACAAATTTGCCGAGCAACCTCAATACAGCCAGATAATAGTAAGTGAATTTCGCGGGACGGGGGGTGGGGTTTACCCGATGCTCGATAAGTTCCATGTCTTTCAAGCTTTGTAGGACTATTTTGAAGAAACTGAATGTCAGGAACCAAAGGATAAGTCCACCTCTGAATTATATCTTTACTAATTGTGTCATAGCTCCTATAGTTATCCACCCTTGCCGCATAACTTGAATGAATTTCATGGGTGAAAATTTTGTAACCCATAATCTGAGCACAACCAAAAAGATTATTAGAACACATATGACAACATGTTAAGGAGTATATCTCTTAAAAATGATGATGATCCATTTCAGCAGAATGGGTTGTTATTGACATTCTCTTAAGGAAATAACAAAAGGGAAAGAAAAAATCCGGCTCACATAAGATGGAGCATGAGATTGGCTCGAATATTTAGTTAAGACATAGTCAAAAAACAAATAAATCAACAGAGCCATGATAAAAACTACCATCACTACAACAACCATCGACAACGGACAAACTACTCATACAGTAACAATTGGACCAACATGAGGCACCAACCGAATTTGACTTAAGCAGCTTGGAAACAACTGTAGTTACTACTGACCAAAACCAGAAGACAACCAATACCGAGAGCACCAACAATTAGCCCAAAGAGATAACCAAGACAACTAATGTGACAACTACAGAAATACCATGTAAGGCAATTAAATTAAAACTGCAAAAACAAATCTTGAGCAATGCAAGCCTAATCACCAAATCTGTCATGGCTTCAAAAACCTATTATCAAACTAATTTGGGAGTTTTTCTAGCTTTGTATTGAGCTGGCAACTGCACAGAGTATTTAGCCCACAATAACAAAATATTTCCTTATGATGTATTAGACTTACATCATCGACAAGTAACCCCTTGACAAAATGACGGCGTAAATGCTGATAGTCAAAATTGTCTGTGAAAAGACTCAGAACCTCTGGGCAGCATATGTCAATATAGCAATCCTGCAAAAGAAATAAACAATAGTTAGAATGTCATTCTACATAATTCTTTAAACATCACTCAAAGGGTCTTAGTGAAGAGTTTTATGGGAAACACAACTAAGCAAAGATTAAGTACCAGAGAGTTCTAGCAACCCAAAAGCTTTCATGCACTATTAGATTTTTCTAAAATATAAAGTTCATTACATGTGTGTCACTACAAGTCTATAATTCTATTTCTTCCATTTAATTTGATATTTTCGATTATTCCAGTTATATATCATTGTTGGCATGTTTAATGATGTACAATCAAGTCCTAATTGCTTAAATATATTTGCGAACTGATTACATCTATTTACTTAAATTGAAATTATTCACACAATTAGTCCTTACGGAATTAGCTCGACTACGCCATATCAAAGTTGTATGGTTTTTTTAAAGTTTAACAAGATCAGCTTGCTGGGCTGAATATTGACTTTTGACTTGCAATCTTTAAGAAGCACCTTCTCAATAATATACATCAAAGTTGAATGAAAGTCCATGTCCTTCCTACGTATCTATGCATTTGCATAACAGTTAAGGGCCGAACTCAACAAACATAAAACAATCAATGAGTAGGGATGATGGCAAATAGAAAACAGACAGGTGCATATATCTCAAAGACAGATCTCAATTTCCTTTAACTAGCCATTTATTCTAATACATAGGAAAAATATTTCTTTCCTTCTTTAATTTTTTTCCTATCATGCATGGTATTATGCAGTTCATATGGTCTAATGTGAACAAAAGGTTAAATGAGTTTAATGAAGATAAGAACCTGCTTATCATTGTGAAGAGACATAGACGATCGATCGAGCAACATTGTCTTGTCCAGAAAGAGAGTCCCTTTCGAATTATCAGCCTTATCCTCGTAATACAACAGCTCCTTCGTCTCGGGGTCAATTGCCATAAATAGCTCCTCCGTCCCAAGACGAGATTGATGAGTTACTGGAGATGGCTTTGATTGTTTGATCACCATAGTCATTATTGCATTACTATCCCTTTTCCTTCTCTCCTTGTGTTCTCTAAGCGCCTGGGTTAGTGGCATGTTGCTCACTGTATCCCCAGTAACAAGAATGAAATCTCCGCGTATCTTCAACGAGAACCAAACATAATCAACTAAATTGTTTTATACTTAAAGACGGCAATAGACTACAAACATAAGAGGTGACAAGCTCCTATTTCAATAAGGTTATATGCAAAGATAGGTGCTTCTACACACCTAGTGAACCTGAGCCATATAAGACTAAACTAAATTTGCTAGTAGGGGGATGCAAACTTTTATTTATCAAGAGAAGAGTGAGACTTCAGGAATGCACTTTTGATCAACCCTTGTTAGACGGAGTACAAATCCATGAATATCATCAAGCAGAAGTCATAAGAATCTGAAATCTCGTCATAAACTGATACATATTAGATAAATGTATTGGTTTTTTACAGAGCAACTAAATAGACGCAGTGATGAAGCAGTCTAATCCCTAAATTTGTAAGGGTAACATACCACTTGCTTTTCATATATGAGTCGTAGAGCATCTCCAGCACACATTGCATTGTAAGATTCAATCGTAGAGACTGAAAAGTTTGGGTGATTGAGCCAATCCGAATTTTTCAAATAGGCAATGACTTGCTTGGAATGAGCGCAGCAAAACACAAAAACCTCCTCAACTCCAGCAGATTCAAGCCACGCTAATGTGTAGTCGATCATAGGTGCATTAACCAGTGGTAGCAGTACCTTACCAGATTCAAAACAAATTATTAAGCAAAGATACATCAAATTTAACCTCGCTCGTCACAAACAGAACGAGACATTAATATTTTAACCTAAAATATTCATGAGAAAGGAGGGAGGGAGGGAGCGTTGTAATGGTAAAATACCTTAGGACGTTCGAGGGTGATAGGGCGGAAGAGAGTAGCAAAGCTATCGGCCAAGAGGATAGCCTGCAGAGGGACACGTGACAACTCCTCTTCATCTTCGCCAACCGTTCCTCCTCTGCCCCCTTTCTTCGCCACCATAGCGCCGCCGTAGCTGTTCAATAAATCTTTTCCTTGCTAATTATGCTGATGTCCCCTCCTCCTGTTTATCTATTAGAGAGAGAGAGAGTTGAGACTGAGGAATAGAATAATGCAAGAAAAAGAAAACTAGACTGTCTCTCTAAACCTTTGGTTTTGCAGTAATTAGGAGTCAAGGGCAGCAACTCAGGTGAGTTGAGTTAGTTGAGTCTGGAGCGGGAACGGCCGAAGGCGTAGGGCTGGGAAGGCAGGAACTTGGGGGCTAAACACAATTATTATGAGGGAGTCTGGCTATTTTTTGTAATTGGGACGGATTTACGCGTGTCGGGTTAGTTCACTGGCGAACTTTGTACGGTTGACAATCTTTAGGTCCCGTTCGTATTATTTGTACCACATCGCAAAAAAAATTAGATTTTATCAATATTATTTTTAAAAATTAATTTTTTTATTTATTTAAATTTAGGTTGATTTTGCGATAATATTTTTTAAGTTAATGAATTTTTATTATTTTTATTTTTTGGTATTGATAGATCATCAATAAACAGACAAGCTTATAAGGATAAGCATGCTAGGCAAACTTATAAACAATAAGCATGCTTCAAGATTTTCACGTCATATCTAGTGTGATCGTGTAGCGTTAAATTAACGTAGGAAGAGCTTCTCAATGTGGAAGGCTTGGATCTGTGTAAGCTTGCAAAAGGAGCGTCGGGGGTTGGCCCGGCGTCGACTCTCCGACGATCAAGTTAGCTTTTTTGATCAAAGAAGTATATCTCAGTTTATATGTCTAATATTCAAGAAAATCATACCTTTAGATCTGGTGGGATCAAGTATATATACTAAGAGATAGTATAATGACATTCTTGTAATACCTTACAAGGTTGGAGGATATGCAGGTCACCTCTGGACCCAAATATCTCCACCTACGCGGAAGTCTTTCTGCCGCCGAAGTGACAGGCAATTCTAACACAATAAACCAGACATGTTTTCATCCTTTATGCTCAAAGGTGGACATACCTTACTCACACATCAGGTACAATAATTGTACAGTCTAACCGACTCATAATAGGCCAACCCTTCTTTAAGGAAGGGTTTCTACTAATATATTATGCTTTTTATCATCAACCTTGCTACACAGAAGGTCAATTAAGTGGACAGTGGTTGTCAACATATTTAATGGTAATTGTGTTTGTAGTAAATCAGTTTAAGATGTATTTTTGTTAGGATTTATGCTTGAATTTGATGATATAGTGTGGTGGCATTCTAAGTCTTATTGAAGGGAGTGTTTATGTTTCATTATGTCACTAAGTTATGAATTGTGATGATTAAGTGGTTGTCAACATATTTGATGGTAATTGTGTTTGTAGTAAATCAGTTTAAGATGTATTTTTATTAGGGTTTATGTTTGAATTGGATGAAATGGTGTGATAGCTTTACAAATTCACGTTTCATGTTCTTTTTTTTTTGTCTTCTCGTGTCAGTCAGTTATTATTTGCTATGATTTAGTGGCTCTAAACAATTTTGATGTTAAGTGTTTTGTAGTAAATATTATTATCAATCTGAAATATTTGATTTTGGGTTTATTTTGGTGGATAATTACTTTTTCTTTGGGAAATTTGTTAATATGATCAAGTTTCTACATGCTCATGTTATGTATTTTCCAGTAATTGTAGCTTTCGGAGGATGCATATCATCGCAATCTCATACAAAAGAACTTGTGAGAGTTATAAAAGTGAATTTTAAGGGTTTGCAAATGGTCAGTTGAAGTTTGAGTTATAGTTGATATACGCTAGTATGTTTAATATGAGTGAGGTAAAACGAGAGAGAAGGGTGCAAGTTTTCGGTTTCAATAACACGATGATCGAATTTACGAAGAAGAATTTTTTCTTGATGAGTGATCCGAAGTTTGGCCCTTTTCATAAGAGCCATACATCTTCTAATATCCATGAGACCGTTTTTGATAGCTAAGAGAATCTAAAGTTTTGTGAGATTAAGAAGGCCTTCACTGATAAATGCTCAAAGTTAGGTGGAGATGAAGATATAAGTTTGAAGCTAGCATTGCTTGTTTTCCTTTACGGTGTCTTGTTGACCAGTGACAATAGTGACAAGAACATCGACATGCATTATCTTCACATTGTTGATGATGTAGATGCTTTCAACAATCATCCGTGGGTAGTTGTAGCTTACAACTACTTCTGTAATTCGTCGTTTCGTTCATACGATCTTATGATGGTGATGGTGAAGTCTAAGACGAAGGAGCAACCTAAATTTGATATGGATGGATTTTTATTTGCTCTCCAATGCTGGTTTTATGAAATTCTACCAAGAATTGGTGAAAGAATAGGTGATAGTGTGATTGGTTGGAGAACAATTTATCCACGTATTTTATGGTGGAAGAGTTATGGAGCATACAAGTATGATGCGGTGAAACAAATTATAACTTGTAATGGTTTTATTTTTTATTTTTTTGGCAGAGACCTCTTGAGGCTGATCGATATCATGAGTGCATTCGACCCGGACTTTTTCAAATACTAACTTACGAGCTGATTAACCCGATGTTTGTCCAGTAGAGCGGAAAAAATTTGTGAAGATATCAATGACTTTTCCAGTAGGTGAAACATGCTCCCATGAGCCATCTCTTAAGAAATACCAGCTTCGTCGCGGTTTGAAAAATGACAAGTGTTGTGTCCAAAAATTTGACCTAACATTACAATTCCACCAGCAACACACCTCACGTGAATAACACCTCTGCTCACCTATCAGAACCACGTGAAAGGATGAGATTCCGACTCAAGCTCAACGAATAGGCCTCTCCAACTTCCTGCAAAGAGAAAGGGTCCGGAGGTTTTTCCGGTGAACCCCCTCCAATGCTCAAGTCAGCTCGTAAATGGGAAGGAAATGGAGAAGAGAGGATTAAACGTGCGCCTGACTGTTTTGAAAAAACTTCGTCTCTATCCACGATGATGTCATCTTCTGGCACGTCTTTTCAAAGAGGATTAGACGTGCGCCTCTTCGGTTTTCCCCCTCTTTTTCTCATCTATCTACATATCCTTGATATATTATTTTTTCGTTGCCTTAACTTCCCATTTTCACTTTCTTGAGTCACTTTCCCTCCCCATTTCCGTGCTTTCGACTACAATTCGGCGATGGTGAATTCCATTCGCTCTCTGAAGAAAATACCCTTTCCGATCAACAGTGATGCCCTTCTGGGGAGATGCCGCCTGAGTCACCACCTCATGATGACTCCTTCTCTGAGACGTCTTCTCATACCCAAACTCAGAGGAAGAAACTGATTACTCGCCGTTCTCGGAGCCTCTCTTCCCGCCGGACTGTCTCTTCCAGCCGTGACTCCAGCGTGAAAGACATTGTGGACTTAGAAGATGATTCAGCGTCTCCTCGCTCGGACCCACGGAGATCTACACCATTCACCGCCACTGGGGATGATGCCTCTCACAATGCGGGCACTCTTGCCCCCCTTTTCGCTTCTGGTGCGTTCACAGGTGAATCCCTCTTAACTTTAGAAGAATTAGGGTTAGTGAAGGCGTGGTTAGGCTGCTGTGACGCTTTTGATATTCGCATGCCTTTATCTCATGAGCGCCCTCACTCAGTAGAATTCCTTTTGGTAGTTTTTTGGTATCATCAAATTGAGGCAGGGTTGAGATTTCCCCTCGCTGACTTTGTCGTAAAAGTGTGTACTTTGCATAATCTATGGCCTAATCAATTTCTACCTTCTGCCATTAAAGTTCTACTTACCTTTTTCATTCTGATGCGCGGGAATGGAGGTCATCCCACTCCTACCCTTTTTCAAACAATATATGACATCAAACCTATCGATAGCCTTTATTACATCAGTGCGAGGCCTAGAGGCCCAGCACAACACCTGTGTAATGCTCGTAGCGTCGGGAAGGAATGGAAGGATAAGTATTTTGTCATCACTCCCAAGGATGGGAACTGGCCTTTTCCATATGCTCCGTGGCAAGATTTATGCCTGAAGCAGCCTCGTCCCAGTGTTCAGGCTATTCAGCCCATCGAGCATAAAGTGTTGAACAAGCTCACCATCAAGGCTCGCCTCAGCGCCTTCAAATTCAACGACTTACTATCTAACCCCTCCGTTCTTTCGTTTTTTGAGTTGGCTCTCCCTAGCGGGTGTTCTTTTTCCCCTGAGGGTGGGTCTTGCTCATTATCTCTTTGCTTTCCTTCTCATTCTTTTACTACTATTCGAATATACATGCACGTCTGCCTTTTGACATTAGTTTTTGCTTTGCTATTAATCGTGCAGAGATGAGCTGGATTGAGGTTGTTAAGCTAATGACAAGGAATTCGACTTTGATATTCTGCTTCAAGAGCAAGCTAGCAAAGAGATAAATCGAGCCAATGATAACAGTACCTTTCCTGACTCTTCCACCACTGTTTCTTCCAGCCTGACCTCTGGTCCATCGGAGTTCTAAGCATTGCCTAAATCCGGCCGTATACCTGTGAAGGTAACTTCTACTGGAGATTTGACCAAGCAACACCCCCCTTCTCTAGGTTTACCTCCTCCTGCTGGTAAAGGGAAGAAAGTCACTTCGTTTTCAGCGGGACTCAAGAGACCAGCCCCTATTCATCCGCCCCCAGCCGCTTCTAAGAAAGGTAAAAACATTCCTCGTCTTGAGGTATCTCTCCAGAGAGCTGCTGACTCCACGGGTTATGTCTTCCGGGGGTAGACGTCTAGCTCTCTCCGACAGCTACCCCCCTCTAAATACCTCGCTTTACTGCAAGCTCTGCCTTCTTCCCCTGACGAGGAAGTACCCTCGCAGCCTCCCTCTCTGCTCCAACTACAGGAGGAAAGTGCACAATGCCTTATCCAGGTAATTAGTTGACTATTTCTTTTCGCGTGTACCCGTGCTCGTTCTAAGTTTTCTGCCATGTATTTATCCTGATAACTGCTTCTTTCCTTTTACCAGCTAGTCAGATGCTCATGGGAAACTTCTTCAATTTAAGGGTGACACTCACAAGGAGGAGGTGGAGAAGCTAAAAGAGAGCATAGCGAGCTATCAAGTGTAGCTTAGGGAGCTTACCCATACAGTAGAGCAGCTTCAAATGCGGAACCGGGATATTCTGGATACCAGTAACCAACTGTCACTGGCGAACGATGATCTAAAGAAGCAAAATCATGAGCTATCCAAATCGGTAGAGAAGCTGTCAAACCTTTCCACAGAAAACGCTTCTTTGAGTGCTGTCAACGCGGACCTCAGCCACCGTTTAAATCAGGTTGCTAGGGAGCTCACTGAGGCTAAAGGCCTTGTTCGGGATGTTAACAGTGCTTATCAATCAGGCTATATAGAAGGGGTTCAGGGATGTCGTAGCTTTATCTTGCGCACCCCCATGGGCAGCATGCTTTGCAAATCCTTCACGAGGGTCTCCTAGATTCCTATAGAGCTTCGCCTGAATACCTTGCTGCCATTCGCAGTGACGTTGCTTACTTAGCAAAAAGGTGTGGCATGACCGTTCTGGCTACCGCTCGTAGCATGGGATTTGAGCAACCCCTTGAGGTAGATTCTATTGTCAAACGCCTGCCTCTACCTCCCTCTTTCAAAGGTGATCCAAAGGCCCGGCTTGGTACCTCCTGGTGGCTTCTCATGATGAAAGAGGCTTTCGAAGCTCTGACCGCTCCCTGTGACCTTCATACTGCCTTTGCTAATCCTCCCAATCCCATTTACGATTTCTTTCCTGAGGACTTTCTCCAGGTGGTAAGTCAGAACGGAAGTTATCTTTCCAAACTCCCCTCAGGTCCAGCTATCTCCTCAAGTATACTTTTGCTCTACACCTCCTATCTTGGCTTTTAATTCTGTTTTAACCTCCATGAGCACCTTAAGTGTGGGCGCTTATTGTTGTTTTTTTTTTTTTTTAACAGGTATTCACCCTTCCGTTTCTCCAGCCGAAGTTGATAATCCTACAAGCAGGACCCCCCCCCCCCCCAGACACAACTCCACCTTTGGCTCAGCATGCTGACGAGGAAACTACTATGGAAGAAGATACCACCTACTTCTTAGTGTAGTGTTTTACCTACTCGTTGGTTTCTTAAAACAATGTTTATTTTGTATGAGCTTGACTCTTTTATTTACCTTTGCTTTGGGCTTCTATTTGCCGTGCACTTTTAATTTCCTTGCGTTTATCTATTTTGCTATCTAAACTTAAGCTCATTTTGAGCATTATCGGTTTTAAGTGTGTTTTGCTACTTAATTTTCTGATTTTGCATTTTCAGTTTGCATTTTCATGAGGTAATCTGACCCCCTTTTGGGTGTAGGGTACACCCCTACTTCCCCCTACTCTGGATGAATTCGAACAAGTGCTACATTTTTCCTTTTCGAATCATTCAGAGTATATTACACTTTATTAACCGAATTTGCTTGTATATTAATTGATTCATCAAAACAGTGCATAGAATAATCAAAACTTTTCAGCCTTTATTTACCTTCAGCAAGTTCTCAGCGTGCCATTACAGGAATACTCGCCTAGCTGAACAAGTATCCTACCAAAAAGGGAGTTAAGAGACCTGGCACATAGGCTCTTTTTCTCCGAACAAAACAAAACAACTTTTCCTCTCCTTGGACGGAAAAATGCTCAAACATAATATTTCTTTAAGTTGCTGATGTTCCACGGTCTTGAGGCCAGCTTTCCTTCTTGGTCCATGAGCTCATATGCTCCTCCTGATAGGACTTTAGCTACCACAAAGGGTCCCTCCCAATTCGCTTCGAATTTCCTCATTGGGTGCATGGCGTCAGCCCTTTTCAACACCAAGTCCCCTTCTTCCAGTTTTCTAATTCTGACCTTTTTGTCAAACGCTACTTTGATCCTAGCTTTGTAAGCCAAAGCTCGCTGATGAGCTTTCTCCCTGACCTCCTCCATTAGGTCCAAGCTCTCCCTTCTGAGTTCTTGATTTAAGCTCTCATCATAGGTCAACGTTCGATATGATGAGATGTCACTCTCCACTAGCATGACAGCTTCTGATCCATATATCATGCGGAAAGGTGACTCCCCGGTGGCCGTTTTCTGACCAATCCTATAAGCCCAAAGGACGAAATCCACCTCATCTAACCACTGAGACCTCTCTTTCTCCAGTCTCGCTTTAATGCCATTCACTATGGTTTTGTTAGTTATTTCCACCTGACCGCAAGTCTCCGGCCGAGCTACAAAAGCAAACCTTTGCTCGATTTTCCTTGCCTTGCACACCAAAAAACTGTGTACCATTATCTGACACCAAAATCCTAGGTGTTCCATATCTACAACAAATATTTTTCCATAGAAACTTGATTACATTATCCTCAGATATCGAAGAGAGTGGTTCTGCTTCCACCCACTTACTGAAATAATCCACTGCCACTATCAGATGACACTTCTTTCCTTTAGCCATGGGCAATCTCCCCACTAGGTCTATACCCCATTTGTCAAAGGGACATTCGGCATACTGCACTCCCAATTCCTCAGCAGGTGCATGAATTAAATGCCCATGCTTTTGACACTTAGGACATTTTTTCACAAAATCTTCTGCATCTCTTTTCAAGGTAGGCCAATAGTATCCTGCCCTTAGCACCCGCCTTGCCAGGTCTCTGAACCCAGAATGGCACCCAGCTCTTCCCTGGTGAATATCTTTCAATACCTCTGCGCTTTCGACCTCCGTTAAGCACCTGAGTAGCGGCTGAGATATAGCTCTCTTGAATAGATGCCTCCCAATCATGCAATACTTAGCATAGATTCACCTTTTATGAGCTTTCACCCCCTCCAACAGCTCTCCTGTCTCTTAGAAGTGCAATATGGGAGCTCTCCAATCGTTTCTAGCTTCTATCGTGTTGACCTTTTCTTCTTTAGCGCACTCACATATTTTTTTGAGCAATACCACCTTCTCAGGTATTAGCTCTAATGTTAAGCTTGCCACTTTAGCTAGGTGATCTGCCTTGCTATTGAGATCTCTGGGGATTTGCTTTATGCAAACATCCACGAACTTCTCCTTCAAACTCCTTACTTTCTGGACGTACCTTGCCATTCTCTCTTCTTTCACCTCATAATATACTGTCAGTTGTTGAACCACCAGTTGGGAATCAGAATGCATTATAACCTTCTGAGCTCCCAACTCAGCTAACATTTCTAAGCCTTTGATAAATGCCTCGTATTCAGCCTCATTATTTGACACCTTGTACTCGAATTTTAAGGTGAAACATAGTTCTTCCTCATCAGGTGTTATGATGGAGACACCCGCTCCACACCCATTGACTGTGACCGACCCATCTACGTAGGCCTTCCACTCCGGCCATTGCATTGGTTTCGTGGTTTCCTGGATAAAGTCTGCTAAAGCCTGAGCTTTAATAGTTGTTCTTGGCTCGAAATCTACTTCATTCTCTCCCAATTCTACACTCCATTTTACCATTCTCCCCGAAAGGTCCGGCTTACTCAAGATTTGTTTGAACGGTAAGTTAGTTCTCACCACCACCTTGTGCGACAGGAAGTACAACCTCAGTCTCCTGGCAGCTGTCATAATAGCAAGGGCTGCCTTTTACACATCGGAGTATTTGTATTTAGCCCCTTGCAAAGCTTTGCTAACATAATAAAAAGGTTTCTGGTGAGATCTCTCCTCTCGTATGAGGACAGCACTCAGGGAGTGCTCTCCCACTGATATGTACAAATACAGTGTCTCGTCCGGTGTTGGTTTAGTTAATATTGGCAAACTAGCCAATATTAACTGATATGTACAAATACAGTGTCTCGTTACGAAGATGGTTTTTCAATTCTTCAAAGGCCTTTTGACAGTTTTCATTCCATTCGAATTTGCTCGCCTTCTTAGTACCTTGTAGAATGGGAAACTTCTTTCAACAGAGGTAGAAATGAACCTACTGAGAGCTGTAATTCTCCCATTTAACCGCTGCACCTCTTTTATATTAGTGGGAGCTGCCATTTCACGAACTGTCTTCACCTTGGCTTGATTCACCTCTATGCCCCTTGGGGTTACCATGTATCCCAAGAACTTGCCAGATCTTACCCCAAATGTGCATTTGGTTGGATTCAAACGAAGGTTATACTTTCTGATGACTGCCATTACCTCCTCCAAGTCTCTGGCATGGTGTTCAGCTTTCACACTTTTGACGAAAATATCGTCTACATAGACCTCCAAAATCCACCCTATCTGATCTTCAAATATCAAGTCCATCATCCTCTGATACGTAGCCCCTGCGTTTTTCAGACTGAAAGGCATTCTTACGTACGCAAATGTTCCACATATCGTTACGAAGGCTGTTTTTGACACATCTTCTGGAGAGAGCTGTATATGGTGGTACCCCTGGTACGCATCCAACATAGACAACAGCTCACACCCTGATGTAGAATCGACTAGCTGGTCAATACAAGGTAAAGGGTAGTGATCTTTCGGACATGCTTTATTGAGGTCTCTGAATTCAATGCACATCCTCCAGCTGCCATTACTTTTTGCCACCATCACCGCGTTTGACAGCCACTCGGAATATTGTATCTTCACAATATGTCCTGCGTCTAAAAGCCACTTGATCTCTTCTCTTATGATCTTTTCCTTTTCGGGCCCGAACGATGTCTTCTTTTGTTTTACTGGCTTTGCCTTAGGATCCACATTTAGACAATGCACAGCTACGGATGGATCTATTCCAACCATATCTTCTGGAAAGAATGCAAACAAATCAGCATTTCTCCTTAAACATTCTATTATGGCCTCTCGATGTTCAGCAGTCATCAACTTGCCTATTCTTGTGGTTGATCCCACCTTATCCGGATAGAGTTCTATCATCATCAATTCTTCTTCTACAGGTTGCATGTCTTCTCCTATATCTTCCACGCTTTCTAATTTGTTTCGGGAGACATGATCTATTACCTGAGCTCTTTTACTGCTCTGTTTAGCTTGCTTGATAGATTTTACGTATGACTCTCTTGATGTCTCTTGGTCTCCCGCAACTTCTTCTACCAGCCCTCTCGTTGTGCTGGAAACTTCATTTTCATGTGGTAAGTGGACACCACTACCTGAAAGTCATTCAAAGCTGGCCGCCCCAAAATGATGTTATACGCTGACGGTGTATCCACTACTAAGAATTTCACCATTCTTGTGCTCGATGCCTCCCCACTTCCCAGGGTAACCTGAAGGATTACCTCTCCTTTCGGATGGATCTCCCCCCCAGCAAAACCATACAATGTTGTATTCACCGGAGACAATTCTGCATTAATTTGCATTTTCTTAAAGCAGTCCCAAAAGAGCACGTTGGCTGCGCTACCCGTGTCTACAAAGATCTGAGCCACTCTCCAATTGGCTACCTCCGCACTAATGACTAGCGCATTGCTGTGAGGTTCCATACTAACGACATCGCCAGGTCCAAAGGTAACATGTGCTTTCCCAACCACCTCTTCTCCTGGGAAAGAGTCAACAACGTCAATTTCCATACCCATCGCGCCAACCAACTCTTGCACTTCTTTGCGCGGGCCAACTTTGGCAGCTCTTATCCTAGCTTTGCGAGCTCTCCCCGAATCACCCATGGCATTACCTCCCATTATCATGTTGATGTTCCCTCTCTTTTGTGGGGGGTTCTTCTCTTCTAGGAGAGGCTTTCTCCCTCTGTTCTGGCTTTTTTGCCTCAGGTTCTTTTCTTTTGTAATTTTTCTCTCTTTCCTTTTTGACAAACTGGAGTAACGAATCATCCTTTTTTAACAACCGCTCAATGGCATCCTTCAAGTGCCTGCATGAGTTAGTGTCATGGCCATAATCATTATGGTATTTGCAGTACAGATCAGATCTCAGGTTCCGGGGAGCTTCCTTATATGTGCTTGGAAACCTGAAGTGGGGGGACTTAGAGGCTGCTTCCATAACTTCTACCAAGGATGCATTGAGAGGTGTATATCTATCAAATCTTTCCGGGGTTCCCTTAGGCCTGAGGCTTCCCTTGTCTCGATCACCTCTCGCCATAGAGGCTGACCTTCTCTCTGAGGTCTCTCTTTTGAGCTTGGGAGATCCCTCTTTAGCTCTCCTAGCTTCATGAGCTTCCTCCAGATTGACATACTTTTCAGCTCTCTGCAGCAGCTCCTCAAAGCAAATAGGAGGTTTCTTGTTCAACGAGTCGAAAAATAACCCTGGAGTTAACCCTTGTATCAGCGCTTGCACCTTCACGTCATCCGAAGCCAAAGGTACCTGTATCGCTTCAGCGTTGAAACGCCCCAAATATTGCCGTAAACTCTCACCAGATTTTTGTCTCATCGCCATGAGCGAGGAGGACATTTTAGCATGCCTCCTTGCACTAGCAAATTGGTGTAAGAACATGGACTTGAATTCACTGAACGAACTTATGCTACACGCAGGTAGCTGGGCAAAGCACTACTGAGCTATCTTCGATAAAGTGGTTAGGAAAACTCTACATTTCACCCCTTCAGTATATTGATGAAGCATCGCTCCATTCTCGAATCTCATTATATGCTCATGTGGATCTGTGGAGCCATCATACTCCAACGTTAGCGTCTTGAAATTTGCAGGCAGTTGGTCGTCTCGGATATCTCTGGAGAAAGGAGATTGGTCATCCTTTATCCTGACGAATTTCTTGGGAGACTTCTTTGGTGAGGAAGCTTTTTTCTGGAGCTCTTTAAGTTGTTGCTTGAGAGCTACAATCTCAGCAGCCGTAGCCTTATCTCAGGATTTGGATATACGCTCATCGCCCTCTGTATATTTTTAGCATGTGAAAAATAGCAAAGTATGAGTTAAAATTGCTGTCTTAACCATCATTAATTCGTCTTACGCGCTTAACTAATCATTACGAACCATTTTCAGATTCAGTTTGAGGACTCTGCTGTCCTTCACTTTCATAGTGCTCTTCAATTTCGGGCTCTTCCTGCAAACAATCACGAAATATTCAGGTTACAAACCATCGTATATTGCTCATGGAAAGCTCAATCTTGCTACCAAAGGCATCTGTACCTCTCTCATCTTCTCTTTGGTTGCATTACTAACTTTCTTATTATGACTTTCGGGTGAAACCATGGCATTTGACACTGCTTGCTTTACCATGGCGCTAATTTGGTCCATCGAGATCACACACGTAACATTCGGCTGTGAAGGGGTTTGAAACTCATCCCCCTGATCCTCTATTTCTTTGCGAGCTCTCTCTTTATGAGGGCTCAAAGACTTGGATGATCCCTCTTTCTTAGGTGTGGTAAGCTTCTGAGCAATCATCTTCGATGCTTCGTGAGTTCTCTCACCACCATGCCTTTCTGGGGAGCTATCTTCTCGCATAGCCCCCTTAAAGAAAGGTCCCAGATCTCGGACCACAGTGACATCCATGGCTGTTAACACAAAATTGCTAATGGTTAGCTCACCATTAGATAAAATCATAAATATAACAAGCGTAAGTGTTCAACACTACGTTTCTTTCAGATAAGCTATGACAAAGCTCTCTTTAGGGTCAAAGGAACTAGAGAGCATAATCTATCACACTCCTTCTTTTTCTGTATCCCCCATTTTTACCTCTACCGAGGTCATACGAGACTCACTTCATGAGTTTCATGTTTCTTACGTTTTCTTCTCTCATATCGTGAGAGTTTTCAGAGTCTCTGCTTCAGGACCGCCAGATTTTTGGCAATATCATTATTTTTATTTTTCTTCAAAAAGTGTTTGATAAGACACCAAGGAAAATTAACAAGTTAGACCTAGCGCGAAACTTTGGGCATTTTAGACCAGATAGCTAGAAAGTTCTGAAAAAATGATGATAATACACATCCAAAAAGCTTTTGCATCTTTTACTTCTTTACACCGAAATACAACAAGCAAAGAGCTAATCTGCAAGGAAACTAGCAAATTCTAAAGGAATGAAAATTTTAAAGGAAACGTGAAACATGATTCCCACAGACGGCGCCAGATGTTGTGTCTAATAATTTGACCTAACATTACAATTCCACCAGCAACACACCTCACGTGAACAACACCTCTGCTCACCTATCAGAACCACGTGAAATGATGAGATTCCGACTCAAGCTCAGCGAATACGCCTCTCCAACTTTCTGCAAAGAGAAAGGGTCCGAAGGTTTTTCCGGTGAACCCCCTCCAACGCTCAAGTCAGCTCTTAAATGGGAAGAAAATAGAGAAGAGAGTGCGTGGGTTTTGTTGATGTGTGCATATATTGATCTGTGTTATAATGAGAAAATGAGATGATATTTATATCTTAACCTGTAAGGGTATGTTGGTAAATAGACTAAAGATCCGCTGTCCACCTGTGACATGAACTCGTGCCATTGGCTAACATTTCTGACGTTCACCTGTCGAATCCGTATTGTGACAGATAAAGGCTGTATATGCTTTTTGAAGGTGTCTGGCCAAATGAGTCCTTTACCATGCATTCAGCATAGCTTCCTCAGATGTTCTCTCACCAGCTCTCTGAACCCACATCTGACAAACCACCTTTATGTTTTCTGTAAACGAGCTAGAAATTCAGGTCTCGAAGAGACCTGAACTTTTTAGGTCACAACAACAAGGATTAATCTTCTATTGATAAGAGATCTCCCCGTTCCATCAATTCTCAGAAAATTTGTACGGTAATATTTGAATATAGTGGTTACTTTAATGGTTAAATGCTTATTTATTTTTATTTTATCAATTTTTTTTTATTTTTTATTGACAACATTGTCCATGTCAAAAGAAAGTTTTATCCCGCATACAAATCCTCGAAACCACCAATGCAGAAATGTCCAAGAATATCCAACTGATGATGGGGTTGATAACTAAATTGTGCAATAATGATTCATAAAGTTTGACGCAACTGAGAAGGCTGATGCAACGGGAGATGCATGTTAGGAGGTTTCTGCACATCAGGACAAGGGTTTGAATGAGGAGATGGTGTTGAATAAGGTGACGGTAGCAAATTTTCTACATGAAAAGTGTTTTGTTGTTAGGGAGGATTATGAAAAGAGGAATGCAGGTGTGGAAGAGATGAAAGGAGATGAACATTTAAAAGTTGTTGATGAGATTAATGCAGGTGTGAAGGAGATGAAATGTGATGTCTGGTGAGGAGATGAATGAAGATGACCAGATGAAGGCTGCTAAGAATGAGCAAAGTTTGGGAGATGGAATAACAAGGTTAGTTGATAAGGTTGTGTCTCAATTAGTCAAAGTAAATATTATCATCAATTTAAAATCTCTAATTTTGGGGTTATTTTGGTGGATAATTATTTTATCTTTGAGAAATTTTATAAGATGATCTAGTTTCTACATGCTCCTGTTATTTATTTTTCGTAATTGTAGCTTTAGGAGCATGCATATCAGCTTGATCTCATACGAAATAAGTTGTAAGAGTTATAAAAGCGAATTTGCAGGGTAAGGCTATAGAGGATTTCGAGAGATCATGCTTTAGTTATTTATTAGCCCTTGCAAATGGTCAGTTGAAGTTCCAGTTACAGTTGATATATGCTGGTATGCACAATATAAGCGAGGTAAAACGAGAGAGAAGAGTGCCACGATGATCGAGTTCACGAAGAAGGATTTTTACTTGATGAGTTCGACCCTTTGAATAAGGCTCCTACATCTTACTAGTATCCATGAGACAGTTTTTTATACCAAAAAGAATCTAAAGTTCTATGAGATTAAGAAGGCCTTCACTGATAAGTGCTCAAAGTAGGTGGAGATGATGATATATATGTGAAACTAGTATTGTTTGTTTTGCTTTACGATGTCTTGTTGTCCCGTGACAATAGTGACAAGAACATTTGATGGTCCCGATAATGAATATCTGGTGTATGGGGGGGGAGAGAATACACCAGTAGCAATTTTTATTTTATTAAAAGTCTTTTCACTGAGTTATACTGCTCAGGTCAGTTTGCTCAACAAATGGAAAAGTCAATTGAAGCAGCTCTACAACTGAGTTGCTCAGTTGGAGCCAATCACACAGTTGGGCACACAGTGGGCTCTTATACCTGAAGGTCAGCTGACTCTACCAATTGAGGTTTTAAAACAGTTTTGCGATGTGGAAGTTGGTGGAGTTTAGACTCGTTACGAAAGCTGAAACCTTTGTGAAAATGGTGAAGGTCAAGTTCCCAAATTAGTGCAATTTGTAAATATGCAATTTGTATGCAATATGCTGGGTCAGTTGGTTAGGTAAACTGAATGTAAATGCACAAGGTAAGTACACAATATTTTAACGTGGTACGTTCGCGACTTCCTTTTCGGGGAAGTAATCCACTAGATAAGCTTAAGCGTGCTTACCAAACGCCCCACTTGGATTACGGGTTCCAAGCAAACCTAATCAGTTCAATTACGAGTTCGAACAAGATTACAACATTTTTCCGGGCAAGTGCACAACCTGGTCTTAGATTCCAAGTTCTAAGGGACATAGTCTTGGATTCCGGGTTCCAAAGGACCTAGTCTTTGATTACGGGTTCAAAAGGACCTGGTCTTTGATTACGGGTTCAAAGAGACCTGGTGACTTTGATTTCGGTTTCAAAGTCAGACCTAAGGGTTGGGGATTGGGGATTTCTTCAACTATGAAGCCTTCAACATTGAGGGAAGTGGAGGCTTCAATCTATAATGATAAACTCGATCTTTTGGGAGAGAGTCTTGTCGGGACACAAACTGGGCAAGAACCTAACTTTAGACTCAATCAAAGAATGGACTTTTTGAGAGGCTACATGGAAGAACAAGAGGAGGTATGAACACTCTACTTCTATTGGACTTCAGCTGAGGTCTTCTTGCTGAGGAGAGAGGTGGTCTGCTACTGCTGCTACTTCACCTTTTGCTTTTCGTCAATTTGCGTCAATGAGCTTGGACGTAGAGACCTCTATCTATAGAGGGAAATCAAACTAGCCGTTGGAAAGAGTCGTTTGACCTCTACCAAAAGTATGGCACTCCACCTGCTTTTCTGAAAACTTTACTAAAATGGTAACTGCGACCTTTGCTTTTTGCACGTCGTTGTTGTCGGCCCATTTATGGTAAGTTCTTCAGCTGACTTGCGCTTCCTTCACCTGGTAAGTCCTTCAGTTGGCTTGTGCAACTCTTCTGCCTTCGATGACTTCAAAGTCTTCTCTTCTCCACTTCGACGACGTCTGACTTCTTCACAACTTCTCTTCATGCTTGAACTGTTTGCCTTCAGTTGCGTGTGTTAGTTGAGGAGTCAACTGAGCTACTGTCCAACTGAGTCCGTGCTTCAATTGTGGTTGATGTCTTAACTGAGTTTGAGTGTCAGCTGATTCTGGGCCTCAGCTGAGTTCTTCACGAACTCCCTTCTTTAGTCCGGCTGACTTCTTCTGCTTAAAACCTGTAAAGAAAAAATCCATACGCTCAATCAATGAGCTTTAGCTAACGACGGACTAAAGGCATTCATCTACTCGATTGGGTCAGTTGAGGTTTTGGTATCTTTTGAAACCTTTTACTAATTTTTCCAACAACATCGACATGCGTTATTTTTACATTGTTGATGATGTCGATGCTTCAACACTCATCTGTGGGGAGTTGAAGCTTACAACCACTTCTGCAACTCGTCGTTCCGTTCAAATGATCTTATGATGGTGATTATGAAGTTTAAGACGAAGGAGTAGCCTAAATTTGATGTGCATGTGGACTTTATTTACTCTGTAGTGCTGGTTAGCCTGATTTTATGAAATTATGTCAAGGATTAGTGAAAGAATAAGTGATAGTGTTGCTCGTTGGAGATCAGTTTATCCACGTATTTTACAGTGAAAAAGTTATGGAGTATACAAGTATGATGCGGTGAAAAAAATGATTGATGATACTTCTGTGGTTGTGGTGAGTTATATATGCACTTATAATGCCATATTACTTTAAAATGTTAAGTTGTTGCAATTATAACTTGTAATGTTTTATTTTTTTTGGCAAAGACCTCTTGAGCCTGATAAATAATTCTTGTGTGTTTAAAGTAGTAAAATTCTAAAAACCATTGTAATTGTATATAGTTGTAGAACTAGACAACATTAACACAATTAAAAAAAATAATTATTTCTTGATCGTCTATTATATTCTCCTTTTTTCCCTTCTCTCTCGAATCTCATTTTTCTATAACTCTCAATTACTATTCTCAGATAAAAATTAGAATTCACTTGAAAATCATTTTCATACAAATCAAGAATTGGGGTGTAGTTTCTTTCCCCACAACTTTAATATGCATAAATCTATACTAGTAAGTTGGTTCAAAAAATGTACTTCCTCCGTCTCGTTCAATTTGACTCATTTCTTTTCAGTACAGAGATTAAAAATTAAGGGATTAGATGTAAAGGGTGTGTTTAATATTCTTTGTATAGAATATGTGTTGATAATAAAGTTGAGATAGTTCTTTTTTATTGTTCTTTATAAAGAATGTGTTTAGTGTAGTTGGCATAGAATATTTTATTATTAATAATAAAGTAATCTTTGCTAAAAAGGGAAACGAGCCAAGTTGAATGGGAGGTCCAGAAAAATAATACAAGTCAAGTTGAACGGAACAAATATATATATATATATATATATATATATATATATATATAATTTGGACAAAATTCCTAGAGGTTAATGATAACCTCGAAAGTCTTGAAGCATTAATGCAATTTGTAAACTATTACTCAGTCCCATGGATTTTAAGATGGAATTATGTCTTGCAATCTCAAAAAAGAGAAAAGAAGAAATTCAATATTCTCCAACTTATCTGACAAGGAGAATTTTAATTAAATGGTGGCCCAAAGAAGATTTCTTTGGAGAAGGAAAAATGTATGACAGAAGAGGAATCCTCTCTATCAAACCATCTCAGATTATCCAGCAAAGTCTGAATTATCAAACTCCATCATCTGAGACATTGCTTAAAGAACTTTTCCAAAAAATGGATAAAGACTCCATCAAGTCTTTAATGAAAGAAGTTTATGGAGATGATAATTTATAGAATACAAAGGCAGAATGCTTGTCATCAAAATCAGTTTCAGAAAAATATATTTCTGACACTGAAATGGTTGATCTTGAAAATCTGCAAGAAGCACAAGACCTTTACGGTGATCTGGAACATTTTTTTCTAGAGGATGACAAGAATTAGGTATAATATACCAGCAAAGAGGTTGGCAAGTCAAAATCTATGAACTATACACCTTTTAATATTTTAAGGTGTATACTATTTACTTTTAATATTTTAAAGGTATGTTGAGGAAGAGGAAAGACATCGAAAAATATTCATGCTTTTTCCCTCTAAGATGTTCTCTCTTTCTTATTCTCATGTAATATAGCTTCTATTGAATAAAGCTTGGAAGAAGAATTTAATGTAAGTTCTTCTATCTTTTCTATGAATTTACCTTTAGATGCATTTGAATTTTGGAATGCGCCTAGAGATTTAGAATACAATAATTTTGGTAAATACTTAAATTATGAAAAGGTTGCATGTGATAAAATCACATTTATTCGCAGTTATATTGAATATTGTCAAAATTTGATTATTAATTCAGAAGTAGGAAATTCCTACAAAGAAAATTTCCTTTATCCAAGGTTAATAAAGTGCAAAAAGAGTTTAATACTCTTTGAGCAACAAGCCTCTTTATTATCTGCTTAATCAAATAAATTCCTAAAAAGGAATTACATATTTACACTCTGATAATTATCAGTTCCTAAATAAGAACAATGTTATATATATATGAATGGTCAAATGAAAACCTCACTCTAGTAATTAACTGAAAACCACTTTTGAACTTTTGATTTAAACTAGTTAATAGTTGAGATTTAATTGTATCATTTTGCAGATTATACTAGTACAGTAAAACCTTTATAAAGGAATACTCCATTAACGAATAAACTCTATTTAGGAATTTACGGTTCCAACTTGGGACCAGTTATGAAAAGGAATAAACTCTACATTTTCATGATTCATATTTTTTCAAGTCCCGCCTTAAGTAAATACACCTCTATTTAGAAATCAATAATAGTAATACAAATATATATTTATATATATGTATTGTTATAATAGATTTCAATTGATTGAATATACATGTTTAAGGTTTTATGTGACAGTGACTTATCTTTTGCCTTGTAACAACATCGTTTAACTTTTTTGTTTATTTAAATGTTCGTCTACATGACCATTTCTTGTTGAACCGATAATATTTTCAATTTGTCGAGCAAGATTAAAGCTTGTTTACATGAAACTTTTTACTATCATCCAAAATCTATGCATATACAATATTATTTTTGTTAAAATTATTCTAGCTATATATGTCTTTGGTAATTATAGTACTTATATATTTCACATACACTTTAAAATTGAAATACAAAAAATCATCTTATACCTCTACTTAAAAATAACCTCCTCCATTTAAGAGTTGTAGTCTTAAAAATATGAATCATTATATTACTAAAAGGAAAACGATTCTTGTTTTGAAAAAATCCTACGTGGCACCCCTTATATTCCTCCATTCATATTTATCTAAATTCTCAAATTTTTGAATTTTTAAATGTAAAATAATAGATTTTAAATATCTATAC
Source organism: Schizonepeta tenuifolia (assembly GCA_029490685.1). Classification (NCBI taxonomy): domain Eukaryota; kingdom Viridiplantae; phylum Streptophyta; class Magnoliopsida; order Lamiales; family Lamiaceae; genus Schizonepeta; species Schizonepeta tenuifolia. The sequence continues at coordinate 87,632,948 of CM055959.1, forward strand.
TAAAATCTTGTGTCCCACATCGGTTTCTCAATGAAACTTCACCTATTGAAAAACCTATAAATACCTAGAATCAATGTGTATTTTCTTATATTTTGCTCCACCAGTTTTATTTGGCCAACTAATTTATTTATCGGCCAAATAAATAACTATATTTTATAGTTTAATTTAATTTAATTTGGTCAATTTATTAATTGGCCGAATAGATAATTATTTTTTGTATTAGTTTTATCTGGCCAATTTATTTATTAATCGGCCGAATAAATAACTGCTATTTTTATAGTTTAATTTAATTTAATTTGGTCTATTTATTAATTGGCCGAATAGATAATTTTTTTTATTAGGGAAAAATTTATTAGTTGGCAGAATAAATGGTTCCAAAATAGTTAAATGTAAAATAATAGATTTTAAATATCTATACTAAAATCTTGTGTCCCACATCGGTTTCTCAATCAAACTTCACCTATTGAAAAGCCTATGAATACCTAAAATTAATGTGTATTTTCTCATCTTTTACTCCACGAGTTTTATTTAGCCAATTTATTTATTAATCGGCCGAATAAATAACTATATTTTATAGTTTAATTTAATTTAATTTGGTCAATTTATAAATTGGCCGAATAGATAATTATTTTTTGTAGGAGTTTTATTTGGCCAATTTATTTATTAATCGGCCGAATAAATAACTGCTATATTTTTATAATTTAATTTAATTTAATTTGGTCAATTTATTAATTGGCCGAATAGATAATTATTTTTATTAGGGAACCAATTTATTAGTTGACAAAATAAATGATTCCAAAATAGTTTGGATAATTTATTGGTTGACTGAATTAAATTTGGAAATAGTAATTTCTAATTTGTCAATTAATTAGGTAGACGGGCCAATTCTCAACTGACGAGTACCTCAACTCGGGATCCCACGTGACACATTTTCATTCTTTATTCTTATTAATTTAAAAATTTTCAATTTATTCATTTTTTATGTATTTTCTAAAATCTAGAATCGTCATAAATTGTGCATTTATAAATCTAAATCATGGTCAATGGGTCAATTCTGATCCGGAATTGTAGCGGTAGACGAGTCAATTCTCAATCAACACTCGAAATTTTTTTCATTTTATGTTTTTTTCTCATGTATTTTCTAAAATCCATAATCGACATCCATGAAATAATTTTTACGTTATTTGTAGTTGGGTTTCCAGCTTTGCATAATTTATAATTTTAATTAACGAATAAATCTATACGATTAAGGACGATAACGAATAGTACAATCATTATTTTTATTAAATTTTTGGATCTATATAAATTCTAAATAAATTTTATAAATTACGCACTTATAAATCAGAGTCGTGGTCAACGGGCCAGTTCCGACGTAGAACTGTGGTGGTAGACTAATATACGGATTTTTTTTCAGAAAGGAACACAAATGACTAATTTTTTAATCGGATTTTAAACAAGTACGAGTATATAAATTTCAAACAAGTTTGAATAATACTAAATACATCATCTCAAATTGTTTGATTAATCGTCTCTGTTGGAAAACGTAGAATATGTAGGAAAATTGGTAGAAAAAATAATAACGATTTATATCGACGAGTCAATTCCGACCAATAATCGTGCGCGTAGATGGGCCAATTCAGTACTTGCGGGACAACTTTTTTTTTTAATATATTATATAATTTTGAACTCATAAAATTAAGAATATTTATGGTCAACTTTTATCTTATATCATCGACTAAGTAATTTTATGAATCACAATCATTCCACATAAAGTTTTGTAAAAAGAAAAAACTACCAAGTACATAGTGAAACAATTCTTGAAGTTCTATTCTCAGTTAAAAAAGTTGTTCTCGAAGCTGGTAAAAAAGAAAACGAATGTCATCATTTATTTTTCTATGAATATATTTGGAAGATGATTATTTATATAATACTACAATTTATAATTAAATTTGTATTTATTAAATATTGTGTGAATTTTTATATAATTAAATATTAATTTCATGTAAAAAGAAAACAAATGTCATCATTAATTTTTTTTGTGAATATATTTGGAACATGATTATTTATATAATTTAAAATCAGTATTGTAGTCAATAGGCCGGTTCTAGGTCGGAACCGTCGGGGTAGACGGGATGATTGTGAAGCGGTGGTTTAACTTATTTTTTTTTCCTAATCTTGTGTTGAATTCATAATGTGGGGTATTTAGGGTCACTGTCATCTTACAAACAATCTTAATATCTATAGTATTATTCGCTATCTATATATCTCTTCTCTCTCTCTCACTACCCGCTCCTTCCCTTACCTTTTTTTCTTCATAAAAAGCTAAAAAATTCAGCTTAAGAGTCGCTTTCTTTTGAGAGTGAATTATATTTTTGTCCACATCGGTTTTGTAGAAAAACAAAGCTTTAACAGTTATCGAAAGTAATGACAACATATTAGTTATAATTTTTAACAAACATAACTATATGGGTTTGAGACGTAAACATGTGGTAAAATTACTTTTTAATTGAATTTGAGATGTGTTCAAGGAATATAAATTCTAAGCGAGTTTAGTAAATTGTATAATCGAATTATTTAACGCTAAAATAATTAACAAATAATATTTTTTTAATCTATCACATATTAGTACTATTTAATAATTTTATTAATATTTATAATTTCCCGTCGATTTTCGACAGGTTATACGCTAGTTAATAGAAATTCTACTGTAAATAGATTTTTTTGTTTTTGAGGGAAAATAGATTCTATTTTATTGGTGGACATAACAATGTGCATACGATAGTTTCATGGGCTGTTCTGGGTCTGTGCAAAGTGAGTGACGCGTAGAGGTGTTCACGGGCCCGGTTCCGGGTCGGAACCGGCCCGGAACCGCCGGTTCCGGTTCGGGAATGTTGGAACCTGAACCGGCTCGCCATAGTCACGGTTCCGGTTTCGGTTCCAACCCGTCGGTTCCGGGCCCGAACTGTCTAAATGATTTATTTATTTTTTATTTTTTTAATCATTGAAAATATAAATTATATTGTATTTCAAATTCATAATCTTCAATATAATGTATAGAATCGATATAAAACAAAATATATCTTCATTAATATAATGTGTGATCAATTAAAAACCTTATATTTTCACACGGTTCAACGGTTCCGAACCGGAACCGCCGGTTCATATTTGAACATTATATAAATATTTATTTTCTTTTTGGTCTTTTTCATTCCATTTATCGTTATAATTGTCATTTTTTATTTCTAAAACATACAATTAACATGAATTAATACAAAACATATTTTAAAACTAAAACAAGAAAGAAAATAATAAAAAATCGTTGGAACCGCCGGTTCACGGTTCCTAGCCATTTGGACCGGAACCGGCCCGTCCTACATACGGTTCCGGTTCGGAACCGGCCCGTTGACTACGGTTCCGGTTCGAAAACTGTTGACCACGGTTCCGGTTCAGGTTCGAACCCGCCGGTTCCGATTCGGATGAACACCTCTAGTGACGAGTGCATAAGGCGTTACTAAAATAGGGGCCCCAAAAGTTATTTGGGCTCGTACGTAATTTTATTTTCATCTTTATTCAAATTTCTTTTCTTAGGATGTATATATATTACCAAACCTTCAATAATACAGTTAGCCGGTTCAACTTAACTAGTAGAGCGTTTGGTCTTTCTTTTTGGCTGATCAAAATGCCTCCCTTTACGCAAAAATATTTGTTTCGATGCAATCGATGTATACTATGCACCTACTTTTATCTATAGTGTGTTTTGTCTTTTACTATACTTTAGTGTTTTTTTCTTTTTTTTTTATTTTCCAGCTTTTTTATTCCTTTTTCTGTTTTTTTTTTTTTTTAATTTCCAGGTTTTCTTTATTTTTTTTTTCAGTTTTTTTTTTCTTTTTTTCTTTTTTTTCTGTTTTTTTTTCAGATTTTTTTTTTTAAATTTCCAATTTTTTTCACCTCTTTTTTTTGTTTGCCTTTTCATTTTTTGTTTGCAGCTTATTCTTTGGTCAAGATTCGAGCGAGAGCTAGCCGAAGAAATACAAATTATTGCCCGACGATTATCCTTATATTAGTAATCGGAGCGAAGATAGAGCTGTAAAATCAGAGCAGAAGGCGGAGCCGCAAAATAAAATTTGGAAATTAAAAAAATAAAAATAAAAATAAAATAAATACAGACGCGTGCATGTACGCGCGTGCGTGCGTTGCACGCGCCAACACGCCGGGTGTATAGTATACATCCGACACACAGAAACACACCTCTTACGCAAATACTTGAATGAGACCTGCCGCACCCCATGCGACCGCGCACACGGCGCGTGGGGTGCACACACTTGTTTTTTTTTTTCGATTTTTTTTTTGTTTTTTCTGACTTATTAGGACACTTTTTAGAAGTGTCCTAATAAGTGTTTTTCAGCGTTTTTGTTTGTGTCACAACATCTAATTATTTTTTAATTATTTTTTCAGTTTTTTTTCCAGATTTTTTTTCTCTTTTTTTTTGTTTGCTGCTTCTTCTTTGGTCAAGATGCGAGCGAGGGGAGCTGAAGGCCTTGGAGTGAGCCGAAAAAATCCAAATTGTTGCCCGACGATTATCTTTATACTCCCCCCGTCGCACTTAACTTGTCTCACTTTTTATTTTGGGCGTCCCACTCTACTTGTCTCACTTTCCAGTTAAGGAAATAACTAAGAAATCACTTACTTCAAAACCTATTTATATTATATCAAAAACACTTTATATCACTTTATCAATTAAAAAATATTTTATATCACTTTATTAACTATACTAACCACACTCTTTATATCTAATCTCTTTTTTCTTAATCTCCGTGCCGGGAACAAATGAGACAAATAATATGGGACGGAAGGAGTATTAATAATCGGAGCGAAGGCAGAACTATAAAATCAGAGCCGAAATAAAAAAATTGAAATTAAAAAAAATTGAAAAAGAAAATATTTTGACCGGGTCAACCTGAGTTGACTGAGTCAACGCGGTCCGGATCCGATCGCTTGCCATGCAGCAGGTCGCATGCAAGTCATTCTCCTCCCTTTAAAGTTAAACCCAACAAAATGAAACTTAAATGAGCGCGACTTTCTCTCTCGTCGATCCTCTCTTCTCTTGGAATGATCTTATCATGTAATTTCAAAAGAAATTATAATTTAGTAAAATGTTTTTTAATTATTTATAATAATTTTACACATATTATTGTAATAATTATATAAATGAGTTAATTAAAATGAATCATATTCACGTAGCTTTGTGCGATATCTATTTTATTTATAGGAAATTAAAGTATATACATACACGTAAAAATTGCAACCGGAAAATTGTTTAGTAGAAAAATAGAATATTTTATGCATACGTTAGATACATAAAGTACTCAATTTGAAACATGGATTTGATACAGAGATGGACCATTTTCATCTTTAGCTAATAAAGCTGGTGCCTCCTGTCATCCAACCATCTCCACCTATATATGCATACAGATAAATTAATTAAAGAATGCTCATTAATTTTGTTGCATATTTTAGTTATTAAATATAAATAAATCCCATCACAATATTTGGCCTCTTCCATGAAACTACCCAAACATGTTACTAGTATTTCTTTTGATTCAATAAAGCATGACTATGACCACCTACTTTAAAGTCTTTCGAAAATATTAAGTCCTTGTATTTGTATTTTGTAGTTTCTCTTTTTCTTTTAGTTTGTCCATTTGTTTGCAAAAAAGCTTTTATTTGTGAAAAGAAAACTAAGTACGTCAGCTTTCATTTTTATAAAATTAAATATTTATATATTTTTGATGCAGCACAAAAACCTATAAATTTAATCTAATTAAAAAGTATAAATAAAGACTTAAAAGATTTAAACAAAAACCTAATCTCAACATAGATACAATATACAAAATAACCAATAAAGTAATTACCAATGGAAGTCCCAGCGAGGGCGGACTTTGGACATGCGGTTATGGCCGTAGGGGTAGTCGGTGGTGGCGCGTTTGGCGTTTTGGAAGGCGCAGCAACCGATAGAGTATATTCCGATGAGCACGATCACCATCACGATGTTTAGCACCGACAATTTGTGCCAGCTCCGCCGCACGTCCTCCAGCACCCCCGCCTTGCACGACTCGCATTCGTAGCACAGCACCGCCGCCGCGTTGTTCCACCGGTAGCAGTCCGGGTCCTGCGCCACCGACGTCGCCACCGCGTAGTTGCATGACGTCGGGGGCTTGCAACATCCCGACTGCACGCACCAAATCAAATATTGGCCAACTGAGCGTGTAGTTTCTAATATTTTATATACTTTACACTAAATCAAATTTTGTCTATACTGATTCGGGAGGAGGAGTATATATGATTATATTTTTTTTCCAAATTATTTTCAAGCTTTTTACTCGATTATATTTTAGGCATGAAAAGAAAGAGAGATTGAACATAATTTGTGCCAACATTCAGCACTGATGCTGATTTCTGATCGATGCAACATAGGAATATATGCTGTTTTTAGTGAGGATTTTATCCTTTTTTTTTTTTTTTTTTTCTCCTCACTGACAAGTTGGGGTAAAGATGCTTCAAAATATCGCAGCGGGAATCCTCTATTTTTACATCATATTTGAATTCTAGAATTTGTCATTGTCACCATTATTATGTATAAAAAAATATAATATAATAGTATGTTTCTAATATGATAAAAAGAAAAGGTGAATGTGGGTTGTGAAAGTTATATATATATTCTAAGCACCACTAAACTAAAGCTTTCCACTTTTCCACGTATATTCATGGCATTAATCAAGATCGAATAAAATATTATGCACATAATGGAATTATGAGCACTCAAGAACTCAACAAAAAAACAGTTTTTTTTTTTTTTTTTTAACTTTTTTTTAATGTGGCAGTTCACATTCACACACACAAACACACACAAGAGAAAGAGGGAGAGAAGATTAATTCTCGCACGGGGTTTACTCAGTGCGCACCAAAAGTAGCAGTTGCGGGTTCTCACGATATTAAAAAAAAAGATTAATTCTTCTCCGATTATCTCCGAAAAAGGATGTTAATTTTGCGATTTTCTCTAATTCTTAACAACAATGTTAAATTCAATTTTACCACACCACAAAAATTTATAATCAAGAAGAGTGGCATACTATTTGAACATTATTATCTTTTCTAGATTAGCATTTAATTTCTTGAATTAATTCCACCCAACTCTAAGCAACTACTTATCTTAACAAAAATAAATTAAAACAATTTTTCAATCATTGAAACCCCCTAATCAACCAACAAACCATAAAAACAAAAAAAAACAAAAAAATCCAACAAACAAATCAAATGAAAACTACCTGAATTGGAGTCAAATCTTTGGTCAAATAATCAAAGGGTGTCCACAACACAATCTTGTCACAAGCCTTAGACCCCAAAATACAACTTCTAATAGTCATCCAATAATGAGGGTCCAAAACCCTCTTCTTCAACCATGGTGAATAGCTATCCAAATGATACTCTCTATAAGTCCTTCCGGGCACGGCGGTCCCTCCTCCCGGGCTCGTAACGACGAACCCGAAAATGGTGAGACCCATGAGTGCACCTATAAGTAGCAGCATGATGACGAGGTAAACCCACAACGCCCATGCAACGTGGAAACACGCGCCTATGAAACCGGCAAGGGATATGATTAGGACAATGAAACCTACGACCAAAAGGGGTGTCTGGAGGAAGCTCTCGCACGTCGTGCTGCTCCTCGCCATCCACAACCCGGCCCCGATTATCGGAATCGAGGCCAGCAACGTCAAGAGGTTCAAGAATCCTATGACCGAGTTGCTGAATCTGTTCATGGTTAAGGGTTTTTGGCTCTAATCAATGTGTGTAGTGTCTTTTTATCTAGGGGGAAGTTGGGATTTGATTTTGTTTCTAGTTCTTAATTTGGGGTATTGGTGTTTGATCGTGATCAGCTTTATCTTTCTTTTTTGTGTGCGAATTGTTTGGTGAAAAAGAAATATGAGTAGCTAAAGTGAGTTGCTTTAGTTCTCCTTGGAATAAGGTATACTAATAGAGTAGTGGTTTAAATATTGTGATTAAGATCCATATGCTTCATATATTTGACCATTTTGCACTTCTTAGGCGCTAAGGAACTACTTTTTTTTCTTTCTTTCTTCAAATTCTTGAAGTTACCAAAAGTGCTAGCTTTTAGTAAAATGAGTGAACTTCGTTGTTAGGTCTTAAGGATAAAAAACATTCGTTTTTCGAGAATAATGTGTCATATCATGTTTTCAATATATTCTACTAATAATATTTATCGATGATTGATTAGTTTTTTTCCTTTCTATTTTTTGTAAGCTATCAATTATTTTTTTTTATAAATATAATAAAGCATATATTTTAACTTTTTAGTACAATATGGTATGTATATGTATTGCGGCTAGTTCCGTTCCAATTACAAGGTCTCGCTTTCTTTTTAGGGATATCCCAATAATAAGGTTTCATTCCAAAAATGAAAATAATTAACTCTTCAAAAGCTATAAGACACATCACTTTTCATCCATTTACTCTTGTTTGAGACCATGTTATTGGGACGGAGAGAGTAGTTATCAAATTCACAAGCGTAGCTTGTATGTTTTGTTAATACAGTCACTTGCATATTCAATATATTTTGCAGGTAGGGACGGGGTTTACTCGAGTAGAGAGTTTTTTTAGGCCCGTAACTTTGGGCAAGTTGCAATAGAAGAACATTTTTTTTTGCGGGCTAGTAATTATAGGACAAAATTTAAATAATGTGGCAATTGTAGGACAAATTTGAGCCCGATCATGCTAAATTACACATTTTTTCCACATAGCATGATTTAAGCAGCTCGATGCCTACGTGGATAGATATAACATTAAATTTTAGAGACTTATAATCAACATAAACCAAATAATATTCCTAAACCTCAAATATGGCCAAAAAAAACTATTTAGCAAATCAACATTTACCCAACTTGATTAATTAAAAGCAATATCAAAACTGTACAAAAGTAACAAAATTAAAGATATAAAGCAAGGTAAATGAGACTAAATTGACACATAAATATTCCAAAAGCCGAATGTTCTCCACATTGTCTAGTTTCTAAATATGGCTCAAATTAATCTCATGAAAAGCTAGAAGCTTAATCTCAATATATGGAAAAATGTGTAATTTACGATCGGGCTCAAATTTGTCCTTCAATTGGCAAATTATTTAAATTTTGTTCTATAATTGCAAGCCCGCAAAAAATTGTCCTTCTATTGCAAGCCCAAAGTTACGGGTCTAAAAAAGCTCTCTACTCGGATTTACTCAGTATAAACCAAAAGTAACGGTTGCAAATTCTCACATGAAAAAAAATTCAATATATGTGGCATGCATTAATAATAGTGGAATACAATATGTAAAAGGTAGATATGTCTGAGAGTTTATATACAACAGTTTTTTTATTTACTTTAAACCATGGTTAATTTCTTGATATTAACTTAACTTAAAACTATTAAATACCGCCTATCTTTTTCTTTTTTAAAAAGGCTCTAAAGTTGTTTCATCATATAAAATGGTTCATATCACTATCTTCAACTGATGTGAAACACAATTTAACAGCTCACCACAATTATACTGTCAAATTGCAAAAGGAATTTTCACCAAATCGAAAGAGATATATCCTTGTTGCCAGTATATTAGAATAAAGGTATCGAGTTCTCAGTTAGAGGTCCAAGGCAAGTAAAGAACAGAGGCCAAATCGGTCAATTCACTCTCTTATGTGGAGCCGAATTTTGCTTCTCAGCAAAGCATCACCCCAACATGAATTAGGTATTCAATTTTTTTATGATTTCTTAATTATCAAATCTTATCTTCTTTTAGGATTATTTCGATGATTATTAATTGTGCAATTTGAATGATCAATTTAATATTCATAAAGTTCAGCAGGCTTTATTTTCCCTTAGAGTGCCTTTATATAATTAGTTGTATAATGTAGTAGTATTATATTAGATAGTACACACACTAACTAGCTTTTCGCTCCTTAGTATTATATTAGATAGTACACACACTAACTAGCTTTTCGCTCCTTAAACTAGGTACTATTTAGCTCATGATAGCCATAATTAATTGGACTAAACTATTCGATACTAAAGTATTTAACTTAGCATTTGCATTCAGTTCGAAATAAATATATTAAAACCAAAATTTAAATATTAGACTAACCAAGTTATGTTATAAACAATAGAGAAACGAGAGAATAGAGAAGAAAATATGAATCGAGTGTATTCAATATGAGGACCAAAGATCTCTATTTATACAAGTACAGAGCTAAGATTTAGGGTTAATAACTTGATCAACATTCATATAGTATATATCTATAAAATCTATAAAATATTTACAACACTCCCCCTTGATGATCAATTCCTAAAACAAATGTTGCCTCATTAAAACCTTGCTCAGGAAAATCCAGAGGGATAAAACCTGATCGAAGAAAAAAGAGTACAACTGCTCCGCTTGAACTTGATCATTGCATATGTTGAATTGGCGCATGCCGATCTTGTATACCAACTTTATGAATATTGATGTCGGCAATGTCTTCAAGGATATATAAGTCCACCAAATCTGACAATGATACAAGTATAACACTTTCCATTCAACATTATTGTTGTGATGTGCATGTCTCATTAAAAATCTCTTCAGAAAAAACCCTCTAGGAAAAAAAACTTGATAGAGGAAAAAAAAATATGACATACATTTCTCATGTGTTGCATCAAGTTGTCTCGTGAAAAACCTAAACTAAGAAAACTCATTGAGGTAAAAACTTAGTAAGGAGAAAAAGACGAGTACAACCATTTGACCTTAGAGCATAATCTTTATATTTGCTCAAAACCTTCATGACCAAATCTTCACAAATATGTTGTAGTTTCTCACTCTCCCTGAAGATAATAATCTTCAAAATAACATATTTCAATACTATAAACATATCTTTATAGATGGGAGAAGAATTTAGTGAATAAATCAACAAGTTTATCACTAAACTAACAAACTTTTGTGGCCATGGTTCTTAAAGATCTCATTTGTGCAACACAAGTTCAATAATTTTCATGGAAAATAGTGGGGTACATTTCATATCATTACACCAAATTGAGATATGATATTGTATTATGAAGATGAGATAAATAATCAACATCCTAGTTGTCATCAATGTCAATCTCTATTTCATAAAATAGGCTAAGGTTGTTTTAACATTTAAGATAACAAATGATATACTTAATATCATTTCAATGTCTCATTGTGAGAATATCATTCAATGTCTCTTTGTGAGAACATTAAATTTCATCAATGTCTACTTATGAGAACATTAAACATTGCTAGCAAGTTAATTTTATAAGTTATATCAAATATGATAGAATAATGCTCAACACTTAAAGTAGGGAATTTATAGTTCCATAATACAATTGTCACAGCCCCAAATCCCGAGGGACGGCAAAGTCGGGGTGCGACTAGGGATTGGATTAAAGAAACGGGGAAGAAGGGGGAAAACATAAATAATCACAATAACTAAACAAAAACTGATATCTATGAACAAACTTTATTAAAAGAAAGAGAGTCGACCTCGAAGGATCGCTCGACAGAGTTGTTCTTAAAAGAAACTAAGTTCAAAGTACGGGACTTAGACCAAAAAAGATATACATTGGCACAAAAGAGTTTGGCAGCGGAAAACGTAGAACTTGCCACACTGTTCTTCTTTCTATTTACAACTCTACTCAACCTCCGCCGCTCCCGTCACTCAACCTGCACATTTTATAAAACATATGCAGGGCTAAGTATAAACATACTTAGTGGGCACATTGCCGAAAATATATCATAAAGTATAGATTATTCAGGCATTTTAAAAGTAACACATCGGGGTTTTTCATCAAATTCCCGTGCCTACTAAACATTTTCTTTCTTTTCACAATAGCTTGCGCAAGCCTTTACAGATGTTACGTTCAATTTGCCTAACTTCTGTTTCAACACCGGGGGAGAGTATACTTCTCCCGCGCACGTTCTATTCACCGTGGCTGGCTACCCCTCAACAGGGTACCACACACACCGGCTACCGTGTACACTAAACCCTAGAAAACCCTTATGGTTAACTCAGCGGTCCGATCGATTAGTTAACCCCATTTGGCTAACTCAGAAAGGCACAAAAGAACTCACATAAAACAAAGTATTTTCCTGCCTTGATAATCACTTTAAAACACAGTTATAAAGCGATAAGTAAACATTTTCGAGCATCGCTCATTTGATTTGATATATAGAAAAGCCCATCTTAGGCGATTACAGAACTAAAACACGAGCTTCCGGCTTTGGTCTTCCGTCCTGTCTTCTAAACTCGACTTCCTCCTTTGAACGTAAATAATCAAACTTAATAAACGGTCGAGACGATAAAAGAAAAGGAAATCGAATTCGTTTTATGACTTTTAGGCATTTGCACTTTAATTACATTCTTTTGATTAACAAAGAAACGAGACTTGTTCATATCTCGTTTAGAAACTAACTCGGTTCCTTTACTCGACACTTGGGTCAGTTAATTAACGGGAGTCTATAACTTATAACGACTTAGAAGTTCACAAGGAACGAAGTTAAAAAGAATTTAACTTAAGAAAAATAGGTTTCGGAAAATTTCTGCACAAGGCAGTAACTCTGGAGCTCATACAGAATCGAATTTTGCGAAACAGGGGATGAATTTGAAACCAAAAGAAAGCTACGAATGTCTAGTTTATTTTTCAATTTACGGATCTTGATTTCGTTAAGCAAGCAGGAAGTTATGACAGTTTCCGTAAAGGGTCGCAAAACAGTCCTCGGTAACCCTAATGCTCGATAAAACTCGACGCACAATTCCCTAGGTTCGATCAATGCTATACAACCTTTAAGCTCATGAAATTATTAACAAATTACAGTCATGACACATGTTCCTTTATCATGAATACTTTCACGTCTCTTGAATAACAAAACGACGAGCATTTCCTCGTCTTTTTCAACTATCCAATTACTAAACCAAATTTCATTTCGATTCCATTTCAAATCTTCTAACTTTAATCTTCTAATTTCTATTTCATATCTCGAATGGAAAAATCACCAACTACAAACTTGTTTATTAATCAACAACAATCATTAATACCAAATTAGTTTCCTCGTTCGACTTTCCTATCGACAATTAAGCTCGATTACTCGTCTCTTACCAAAATCTCAACTTTCTTAGAATTCGTTCAAATTTTCCGATTACGTTCCTTAACTACTAAGACTAGCGAATATTCAAACCATAAACATATATCATTATACAATCTCAACTTATCGACGATTCTTCGTCTCTTATTAAAAATTCAACATTCTCCGATTTTGCTCAAACTTTCCAATAACGTTCAACAACTACTAAGATTTACCAATATGAAAACCATATGCTCAAATTATTATCGAATCTTAACTTATCATCGGTTCTTTGTCTCTTACGATATCTATTTTATTTTTAGAAAAATCTAATTAAATTATATGTTCATCTACACACTTACTACATCTCATAAATCGTATTACATCATACAAATCATAACAAATACTTAGTCAAATTCATACTTCTTCCTCTCTTACAACTTTGTTTTTATTTTTAGAATATTACCAATTAATTCACCCAAACATCTATTAATCCATAGAGCAATAATCCATAAATCAATCATCTAAAATCCAACTTAAAACATTAAATCCCTAATTCTTAAATTTTCGGTAATTTCAATTATTATGGAGGGGTGATTTTCACTTAATTTCTACCATAGAAATCCAATCTTAGGCATGAAATAACATGTATTATACTTAGAACATCATCCTACTTCTTCATCAAATTTTTGAAAATAACAAAATTGAAGGAAAAGGATTTCGTTCGGTTCAAACTATAGAGGAAGCTCTTACCTTGACGATTATGTGATCGGATTTAAGATTGATCGGAAGATGATTGAGTTATCGAACTTGAAAGCTTGAAGAATTTGGGAGCTTCAATGGTGGAATGAAGAACAAAAGAGAGAGAGAAATGAGAGAGAGAGTGGCGACAATAGGTGGGAGAGAGGAGAAGGAAATAGTGATGAGGTGTTATGTTATAAAGTAGAAAATATCTAACAAGGTGGTGACTCACAAGGGGGAGGCGGTTTGGGGGATATTTTAGTCGAAAATATCTCGTTTTTCGGGTCTATTACGACGTTTATAAATCGAAAAATTAATTTCTTAGATAGTTACGTTTTTTACGAAATCTAATTCGACCATTAGATTAGAAATAAATCTCTTACTCGAAAAGTATAATTCGTTTTCCAAAATCCGATGAAAAGTCGGGATAACACAGTCCAAAATTTGCCCGGAAAAATAATAAAAACTGACTTTCTCTGGTAGACTCGTATCGCAGAAAAAGTGAATGTAAAGTCTGACGGTTTTTCGATCTGAGTTTTCAAACGAAAATTCTATCGGACGCGAAAACCCTAATATAGTAGTCGTTCAACCGACTTCTGGAATTTATTTTCGGAAATAGATTTCACCGTTAGTCTTAGAATCGAAAATCCTTAACTTAGGCGTGCAAAGCCATAATTAATAATTAAATTTTAATTTTAGCGACGGAAGAACTATCTGGGGTATTACATCCTACCCCTCTAACAAAAAATTTCGTCCCGAAATTTGCATATCTTCTTCAAACTGTTTGGGGTGTTTCTTTCTTATTCTTTCTTCAAGTTCTCACGTGGCTTTTTCTTGCCCGTGGTGATTCTATAATAGTTTTATTAACTGCGTTGACTTGCTTCTTAACTCTCGTACTCTTAGATCCAAGATCGATTGCAGTCTTTCTTCATAACTTAAAACTTAAATCGAAATCAAGAACTACGTCTTGCTAAAGAATCATGTGTTTAGAATCGAACACACATACTTTCTCAAATAAGATACACAAACATAATAAACATTCCATAGACTTGGCGACAAAGCCAATCTATACACATTGGAAACTATCTTTTCAAGAAATCTACTAATCATATAAATCTTTGTCTAAGCTTTATACTTGACATGAAATTAATAATATTATCCTTAGAAGGATAATCATGAGGAAAGTCTTGTCCTCATTCTCTAAATTTAAGTCAGATTGACATACATTGCTTAAGACTTTCGTCACTTCTAGACTTCCTTCTCTTTGGTTCGAATCATAAGAAAGAATTTATCTATCACTTCACCGAGTGAATCTAGTTCTAGATTTTTCCTATCACCTACCTCATCATATTAAAACGGTTATCTATACTTCTTTCTATACAAGGCCTTGTAAGCAGCAATACTTATCGTTGTCTGATAACTATTGTCGTAAGCAATTCGATTAACAGCAAAATATTCTCTCAGCTTGCACTTCGGTCTAATACTATCATTCCCAACGTATCTACGAGTATTTGAATCATTCTCTCGGATTGTCCATCCGTTTGGGGGTGAAAAGCGGTACTAAATTAAGTCTTGGTACCTAATTCCTTCTGTATAGGAATCCAAAATCTCGAAGTGAATTTGGCATCTCTATCAGACGTTATTTGACTTTGGTATTCCGTGCAGACATACAATCTCACGGACATACATCTGTGCCAATTTCTCTGATCCAAAGGTAATTTGGGATTGGTAAAAAGTGAGCTGATTTTGTGGGCCTATCAAAAACTAACCCAGATGGCAGTATTTTCTTTTCTAAACTTGGGCAAACTCGTCACAAAATCTATGGCTATATCTTCCCACTTTCACGTTGGAATACTTAATGGCTGCAACAACCCTTGTGGTTGTTGGTGTAAAGCTTTTACTTGTTTGACAAGTCAAACATCATTTTACTAATGAAGCAACATCTTGTTTCAATCCATTCCACCAGAAATTCCTTCTTAAATCATGATACATCTTCGTATTCTCTGGGTGTGCTGTATATGGCGTATCGTGAGCCTTACTCATGATATTTTTTTTTTAATTTGTCGTTATCAGGGATATAAAGTCTATTCTTAAATACGATCGCATTATTTAGTGCTTCGGAACAACCGTCCGGTTTATCCGTTCTTATCCTTAGTCGAAGCTTCTTAATCGACTCGTCCTTTCTCTAAGCACTTATGACTCTCTCTCGTAAGTCCGGTGTAGCTACTAATGGTTTGTTATCATTGTAGGTGTATCGAGCACTTCTATATCCATCATCTCAAATTCTTGTACAAGAGTTTCTTCCTCAACAAAGAGACACCCTAGCTTGGTTGGAGTCTTGCGACTCAGTGCGTCTGCTACCACATTTGCTTTTCCTGGATGGTAATTGATTCCACAATCATAATCTTTGACTAATTCGATCCATCTTCTTTGTCTCATATTCAATTCTTTTTGCTCGAACAAGTACTTCAAACTCTTGTAATCCGTAAAAATCTCAAATTTTTACACCATAGAGGTGATGTCTCCAAATTTTCAATGCATGCACAATGGCTGCTAGTTCTAAATCGTGGGTTGGATGATCGACTTAATGGGGTCTAAATTGTCGTGAAGCATAAGCTATCACCTTTCCTTCTTGCATCAATACACATCCAAATCCGTTCCTCGAAGCATCTGTATAGACCACGTATTCCTTATTTACTTCTGGGAGAGCTAACGCTGGTGCGGTGATCAACTTTTCCTTGAGCGTCTGAAAACTTGTCTCGCACTTGTCAGTCCATTTGAACTTATTTTCCTTCCGAAGTAGTTGCGTCATAGGTCTAGCAATCGTAGAAATTCCCTCGATGAATCTTCTATGATATCCGGCTAAACCTAAGAAACTCCTAATTTCGTTCGGACTTGTTGGCGATTTCCAATCGCGTACTGCCTCTACCTTGGCAGGATCTACTTTGATGCCTTCTGCTGATACTATGTGTCCAAGAAACATTACTTCCTTCAGCCAAAACTCGCACTTACTGAGATTGGCATAGAGTTTCTCAGCTCTAAGCATTTCTAACACTATACTCAGGTGTTCATCGTGCTCTTTCTCATTCTTGGAGTAAATGAGAATGTCGTCGATGAATACTAAGACGAATTTGTCTAAGTACGGGTGATCGATTCATGAGATCCCTGAATACTGCGGGAGCGTTAGTCAAACTAAATGGCATAACTAAGAATTCGTAATGGCCATATCTGGTTTGAAATGCAGTCTTAGGTATATCCTCGGGTTTGATTTTCAATTGATGATACCCAGATCTTAAGTCTATTTTCGAAAAGACACCTGCGCCCTTAAGCTGGTCAAAGAGGTCTTCTATCCTTGGCAAAGGATACTTATTCTTAAGGGTGATCTTATTTAGCTCTTGATAGTCTATGCACATCCTCATAGAACCATCCTTCTTTCTGACGAACAAAACAGGTGCTCCCCATGGTGAAACGCTCGGTCTAATGAAACCAACATCTAACAACTCTTGTAATTGGATCTTAAGCTCTTCTAACTCCTTAGGTGTATGCTCCATACAGAATGGCGCGAGATAATCGATCCATCCCATGGATTATATCTGCATCGAACATTTTTCATTACGTTCAGATCATTTGCTATGATCTTTAAAAGATCCTAAGTCCAATTCTATGTTCGAGAAAAACTAAGGAAGTGACGATAATTTGTCCTAAGGCATGGTTATTCTCATTTCATGATTAGCGCGCTCTAGTTTTACTTTTATAGTGTGAACAGGCACTAAAAAAAAAAAACAAATATAAAGCTCTGGTTTGAAGCAAAATTATGACAGGGTAATTTGGAAATTCGTCCAATACCTGCCAAATTTTCCTTGCCCCTATTGTGCGCCTCTTGCCTAATCATGAATGCCTTTGCACTCTGCTGCTGTTGATACTGCTGCTGCATCTGAGCCTGAATTGCCTTTAAAGGTTGGGGCTGGCCATACTAGTTTGGTTTCTCCGTTTGAGACAGTTTCGGGCAATACCTCTTCATGTGCCCCATCTGCCCGCATTTAAAACAATTACCCGTGCCTGCTTGACAAGCACCGGGATGCGTCCCATTACACTTAGGACAGGTAGGAAGAAGGATTTTTCCTTGGTTGTTTCCACCTTGATTATTGTTCCTTTTGTTGGGAAATTTATTAAAGTTTTGATTGATTTCAAAACCAACTAACTCCAACCGAGTAGATGTCGCCATATCCTAATGTTAGCATTTAGGCTCGCTGTTTGAGCATTGTTCAGATTTTATCTTTACAGGACTCCAGCTGAAGACGACAAAAAGGCTTTACTCGGATAGAACATCAGATGTAAGAAAGACAGCTGAGAGTTGAAGGGGGAAGATGTAAGAAAGACAACTGAGCGTTCAAGAGATAGAACATCAGATGTGAAAGACAACTGAGCGTTCAAGATACAGAACATCAGTTGCAGGCTATGAAGCATGGATACGAATACGAATACGAAATACGAATACGATACGATACGAAAATACATTATTTTTCAAAAAATTAAGATACGAATACGTTATAAATACGTTTATATTTATTTATAATATTTTATATTTGAATAATAATAATATTATGAAACTCATACTAATAAACTCATATAAACAATCTATTGTGTGAGAATCCTTTGAAATTGTGTAAACAATATGGCCTTGCTGAGCGGCCGGCGACGAAGACAAATAGTTTGAGGCGGCGATGCTTGGACAGAGTGAGGTACCGTGTATTGTGTGGGAATCCTTTAAAATTGTGTAAAATATCATGATCTATATCCATTTCCAATTAGATACATATTTGATTTCTAATAAACGTATTTTAATTGTTTTTTTTCGTATTTATTTTTTAAAAAATAATTAATTAAATTAAATTAAAAAAATACGTTTTAAATACGTATTTGGACCATATTTTTTTCGTATTCGTATTAAATACGTTTTTTTTTATGAATACGCCAGCCCTTGGAGCGTATCTATGCTACCTAGGTTGCAGGACTCGAACTGATAAGATCGACAACATGAAGTTCAAAGCAGCTGAGGGTTCAACTGTTCCTATTCAGACAGAAGGTCAGATGGAACATCAGCTGAAGACCACTCGGATGAAGACCAAAACTTCTCAACCGACTAAACAAGGTTAAAAGTCTAAGGTGGAAATTTGAAATTCAAAAAGGAAGTCACGTGAAGGTTTGACGTTCTGTCATTACCTCATTTGGCCCAACACAAGGCTGTCTCAGATGGAAAGCAGAAGTTCACAGTAGCCAAATCGGGAAAATCTGCAGAGATGAGAGACAAGCCATCGCTTTCACAGAACAGAGATCAACGGTTCATCCAACGGCTACTTGATTCTCTCCGCCTATAAATAGAGGCCTTCATTCATTCACCAAGATACCAAGAAGTGCGATAAGAGTCTAAACGAGCGAAAGAACCAAAAACTGCACACAAGCTAAACTGCATTCAATCTCTAAGAACATCACTAGTTGAGGGTTCATAGAGTGTTAGAATTTTTGTCTTGGTGTTTTTGATCTTGTTTGAGTCTTCGTTTGTTCAAGCTTAGATCCTAGCTCACTTCTTTGTTCGAGCTAGTAGTTGGAAAAACCCACCCTTATTCTCATCCCCTAAAAAGGATTGTTAGGACCCTGCTCTTCCCGAAATTGAGTAGATAGGTTGATAAGTACCCGTAAACTTATCTGTAAGGTTGATAAGTACCCGCAAACTTATCTTAACAGTTGCAAAACCAGTGTAAGCTTTGTTGTTCCAGTCCTAAAGAATTTGGACTGAGTTGTGTGGACTCACAACTCCCCGTGGACGTAGGAGTTCTCTCCGAACCACGTAAATCTTTGTGTGTTTGTGTTTTCTATTCAGTTATTTATTGCATATCCAACTGACCAACTAACCAGCACTCAAAACTGCATTCTTACATTCTCAACTGATTTGGTTATTGACCGACCTTGCATCTGAGCGTGAGTTATTTTATACGAGGTATTTTTTATCCACCACATTCCGTATAGCACCACTCTTACAGTTGAGTTTTCCTACTCAGTTGTGATTCCAGCTGAGTCCTATTACTCGGTTGTGATAATTTTCAGAGGGTTGTTTTTAAAATTCTTAACTGGTGTATTCCCCCCCCCCCCCATACACCAGAACTCGTATCGGGACCATCAAGTGGTATCAGAGCAGTGGTTCAAAAGACTGCTGACTCTGTTTCACTAGGTATGAATCGAGGTGTTTTTCTTCAGTGGTCAACTTAATAGATCTTTTTCACGGTAGTGCATATCTGCTTGCATCTGTTGTCTGTTTGTTGTGTGCAGATGGATGTTAAAGACAAGATTGTTGTCATGTTCTCGGTTGTGAATTATACATCCTGGAAGACTCGGATGAAGAAAATTCTGCTATCCAAGCATCATCGAATGCAACAAGTGATTACATCCGGACCAATCACCATCATGGAAAAAGTTACTCGCACTCCTACAAATCCCAATGATGGGGATGCAACTGAGGTGATGGTTGAGAAAAAGCTAGAAGACTTCACTCCTGAGGAAGCGAAAGTGAGCCAACTGGATATCTGGGCTCAGAGCACTATCATGTCCACAGTTGGACAAGAATATCTTCCATGGATAGAAGAGTGCAACACAGCTAAGGAGATGTGGGATATTTTGGCATCTCTTAGCGAGGGGAGTGATGAAACCAAGGAGAACAAGTTCTCCCATGCTTGTCAAGATTTTGACAACTTCTATCTAAGAGTTGATGAAACCATTGATCAGTTGGAGCTTTGGTTCATGGATATCATCTGAAGGATTCAGTCTATCAGACGAGAAAAATATACTCTGAGAGAGATCAACCTCAAAGTATTACAAGCTCTACCAGCTGAGTGGGATACCTTCACCAACATTCATGAAAGCCGAGCTGATCTTGGAGAAATGGGAACTGACAGACTGTTCTCAATCCTGAAAGGAAATGAGTACAAGGTGAATCGACGAAGATCAACTCAGTCCTCGGTGCAGACGAGTCGACATGAGGATGTTGGTTCAGGAATAAAGACAGTAGCACTTCGAGCTAATTATTCCAAGCCGCGAACATCAAGGGCAACAAGATCTGCGAGCACATCATCAAAGGAGCCAAGCAGAGAAGAGTTGTAACAGAGTATAGCCGCCTTGTCAAAGAAGCTAGCGGACATGGATACTCGGTTCGGAAAATATAAGCGGTTCTACAAATCCAATCGAACTCGAGATAACTCAAAGAAGGACACTTTATATGCGGTTCTACAAATCCAACCAACAGTTGCTTTGAATGCGGCAAAGAAGGACACTTTAAAGCTGATTGTCCAGATCTGTCGAAGAAAGATAGAGAAGCGTTGAGGGCCAAGCAAAATGCAAAGAACAAGGCCATGGTTGCAGAAGAAGCAGTTGACAACATGGACATCTTCACCGACACCGAAGATGAGGAAGAGCTGACTTCCACCAACAACGCTATCGGACAAGATCAATGTCTCATGGCACTTGGAACTGACCAGGATGATGCTGAGGTACATTCTAGTTCAGTTAATTTAAATTCTTCTATTGCTACTAACATGCAGGAAACAGTAGAGGAAGAGTTGGAACCCTCTTGGGGTGATTTCCTAGAACTCAGTGAGGAACTGCATCAGCAATCGGTTGAGTTTAAGAATCTTCAAGAACAGTTTGCCAAACTTGAAGAATCCTTAATTGAAAAGGACGATCTGATTAAAAGTCAAACCGAAGAGATTGATAATCTCAAAAGTCAACTGTATGAGGCCAACCAGACTAAACCTCCAACCGATGAGGAGTTGAAGGAGCAGATCAAGGAGCAGCAAGAGCAGTTGAACAAGCAAGAGGCACAGATCGACCAGCTGATGAAGAAGTCAGATGCACAGACCGAGCATATAGCTGTTCTCCTCAAGGATTTGCAAACTGAGAAGGACAACCTGATAAAGCTATATCAATCATCCAAAATCATCGAGAATCTCATCAGTTACCAAATACAAATGGATGACGTGTCTGGACTCGGTTACGACGTGGTCAAGGACACTGGAATTCCACCCGCAACCTTCATCAAGGCTGTAGATGTCTCGGTTGACAAGCCAATTCCGGTTGAGTCTGCAACTCCCCAACATAATCCAACTTCCATGTCACAACAAGAGCCTACAACACAACAAGCTAAGGGAACTGCAACTGAGAAAGGAAAAGAAGCTGTGATGGGAGAACTGAAGAATCCATCGGTTGGGATAACAACCGAGGGATAATGTTCCAAGACTCAGAAGAGGAATCAGAGACGTCGGAGATACAATCAGAATCAACCTCTGAACCGACCTCTGAACCGACCTCAGAAGGGATGGAATCAACCGAACCAATAGGGATTCAACCATCAGAATCAACATCGGTTCCATCATCAGAACAACCAGAGGTCCCATCAAAGTCAACCTATGTGGAACAATTCCAACAGCTGCAAATATTCATGCCACAACATGAATCAACAGTCGGGCATTAACAACTGTAGTCAACAGTCAAGAAAATGGAATCAGGCTCAGCCACACAGATTCCAAACTGGCGTCCGACCTCATAGGCAAAATCAAATGGATCAGAAACATCAACAAAACAGGGGGAACGCCTCTCCTCCTAAAGCTCACAATGGGAGAAATCAATCTCCTCCCAAGAAACAGAACACCAATAATAACAACAAGCCTAAGGATAACCGAGGTGTTGTTATAGTTGATGGAGAAGGAAAAGTAATTTGGAATGATAAATCTATCCGAATATACAGGGAAAAGTGACCCACAGTTCAAGGGGGAACTGGTTCTAACCCTCCAGGACCCAACTAAAATTGGGGACTGACACGCACCCATCGTATGGTACGATCAAAATACTTGTGTATGCCCCAGGCGGACACTACACGCTCCTATGCCCACTACCGGACTGGTTAGTCTTAGAGGTAAGCTAGGGTCGATCCCACGGAGAATGAGGAACTACTTTACTCTTCGGTGCACAAATTGAGTTGTCACGGTCTCGATCTGTATATCTGCACAATAAACTAAACGGAAATCAAATATAAAAAGGGGGTAAGATTTGGGATTGGTCATGATCATTGTTGATATGTTAATTCGGTCACGGGCACACTGAAGATCCGTCCATGCTTCGTATAAACTCAAGGCGTGGCCCAAAGATATTGGGGCGTTTCAAGAGTCTATACTCCACACTTGGGATGGTTGAATCCCTTGTCCTCGTCTTGGTCCGAAGGTCACGCTTCACCCCGGTCACAAGGTCGTGCTTCACTCCTCCTTAGATAGTAGTCATACCCGATCTCTTCAAGTATGACCCTCACCAACCTTCTCTCCCAAGCTTCCCATGTCCGCACCTACAGAGTAGACATAACTTACGGGATATCCATTTTCGGTATTACGTCCAACTGGTCATCGATATGTCTACGATACGCGAGATGAGTCCTTCGTTCAATAACCATGGCTTGATGCCTCGTCACAGTTGGTGGTTGATTGTTAGAGAAGCCCAAAAGCGAGAAAAGGCGCAGTATCCCTTTGCCCATTCCTCGCTATCTAGATCTACAGCACCATGTTAGGTGCTGTTCAGCTACTCGGTCATGGGCACATCGGACATTGCCGTCTGTCATGCCCTGCCTTTGCTTGATGTGGTATAGCTCCAACCGAATGGAGATCACCCGTTAGGTCAGGACTGTCCATGAGTTCTGCTCAGATCTATCCGGAACTACTGGACTCAACCGATGGCACAAGTGCCTCTCGAATATTTCACATATCAACAGTCAATCATTTCCCATACCCAAATCTCACCAAGTAGATTACTCACACATAATGATTAACAAAATAGAACACATGAATAAGAGGGAATACGAAATACTTGAATTAAAAGTACCTAAGGCAAACAACCTTGGATTTGTTCTTCACAGCGGAATGTAAATTAAAGCGGATAACTGTTTTGAACGTAAAGTAAATATAGAAACTGAAAGTAAAAGTGTTTTTCGGACTAAGAACTAGAGAATGGTAGAGTAACCAACGTTGTGCCAGCCACATTGGTTGGACTTTTATAGTAGCAATGGCAGCGGACAAAACCCTAAGCGAGTAGACTGAATCGGCATGATTGGTACCTTCCATGTTGAGCGAGATTCTGATTATCCCAGATTGACTTGATTGGTGATTGGCAATCTCCGATTAATTGATTGATTTAGGGTGATGCGCTGACTTCAGGATCCTTCTTTCCATAGATGCTTGGCAGATATTATGTAAATCTTCTCCACGCGACTTTCCTTCTTTAGCTCTGGCGACTGATTGGCAATTGTTGTGGTGGTCAAACTGGCTGCATGCTTCATGGTTTGATTCCTCGTAGGCAAGACATTTGCAAGATCTTCTTTGTTGTTGGATGCATTGCGTTAATACCACGAATGCGAATGATGAACAACAATTTAGCTTCAAGGTTCACATGGAATCCTCCTTTCAACCTCGTCTCTTGCTTCATTCATCTCCTGCGCTGCATACTCCTTTGCGTAATCCTTGCAACCGACTGAATTCACTTCAATTCTGCTCATTCTGGCCACCTTCCTTTGTTTGACTCGGATTGAGCTTCCTTCCCTCGAACAATAGCTTCCTTCCCCTAGACAGACACTTAACGACACAAAAAGACATGAAAAATAGGGCCAAATGGCCCAAAAGTCGAAGACGCATCAGGGACCTAAGCGTGTTTCTCTGTGCAGGAGCAGGAGGAACAACTAAGGAAGGATAAAGTATCACATACCATGTGGGTAATGGACAGTGGATGCTCGAAACACATGACAAATTTGAGGGATTTGCTTGGAAGTTTCGTGGAGAAGGAAGGACCATCAGTTACCTTTGGTGACAACTCAAAAGGTCACACCAAAGGCTACGGTACCCTTGAAACCAATCTTGTGTCTATTCCAAATGTTTCATATGTTGATGGATTGAAGCATAACTTGCTCTCCATCAGCCAATTATGTGATAATGGTTTCTCTGTTAAGTTTGATGCACAGGGCTGTAGGGTCAAAAATATCAGAACAAAGCAAGTCATATTGTTGGGAAATCGATCCCCAACCGAGAATGTCTAATATCCCCAACTAACTCCAACCGAGTAGATGTTGCCATATCCTAATGTTAGCATTTAGGCTCGCTGTTTGAGCATTGTTCAGATTTTATCTTTACAGGACTCCAGCTGAAGACGGCAAAAAGGCTTTACTCGGATAGAACATCAGATGTAAGAAAGATAACTGAGAGTTGAAGGGGGAAGATGTAAGAAAGACAACTGAGCGTTCAAGAGATAGAACATCAAATGTGAAAGACAACTGAGCGTTCAAGATACAGAACATCAGTTGCAGGACTCGAACTGATAAGATTGACAGCATGAAGTTCAAGGCAGCTGAGGGTTCAACTGTTCCTATTCAGATAGAAGGTCAGATGAAGATATCGATCGGATGGAACATCAGCTGAAGACCACTCGGATGAAGACCAAAACTTGTCAACTGACTAAACAAGGTTAAAAGTCTAAGGTGGAAATTTGAAATTAAAAAAGGAAGTCACGTGAAGGTTTGACGTTCTGTCATTACCTCATTTGGCCCAACACAAGACTGTCTCAGATGGAAAGCAGAAGTTCACAGTAGCCAAATCGGGAAAATCTGCAGAGATGAGAGACAAGCCATCGCTTTCACAGAACAGAGATCAACGGTTCATCCAACGGCTAGTTGATTCTCTCCGCCTATAAATAGAGGCCTTCATTCATTCACCAAGATACCAAGAAGTGCGATAAGAGTCTAAACGAGCGAAAGAACCAAAAACTGCACACAAGCTAAACTGCATTCAATCTCTAAGAACATCACTAGTTGAGGGTTCATAGAGTGTTAGAATTTGTCTTGGTGTTTTTGATCTTGTTTAAGTCTTCATTTGTTCAAGCTTAGATCCTAGCTCACTTCTTTGTTCGAGCTAGTAGTTGGAAAAACCCACCCTCATTCTCATCCCCTAAAAAGGATTGTTAGGACCCTGCTCTTCCCGAAATTGAGTAGATAGGTTGATAAGTACCCGTAAACTTATCTGTAAGGTTGATAAATACCCGCAAACTTATCTTAACGGTTACAAAGCCCGTGTAAGCTTTGTGGTTCCAGTCCTAAAGAATTTGGACTGAATTGTGTGGACTCACAACTCCCCGTGGACGTAGGAGTTCTCTCCGAACCACGTAAATCTTTGTGTGTTTGTATTTTCCATTCAGTTATTTATTGCATATCCAACTGACCAACTAACCAGCACTCAAAACTGCATTCTTACATTCTCAACTGATTTGGTTATTGACCGACCTTGCATCTGAGCGTGAGTTATTTTATACGAGTTATTTTTTATCCACCACATTCCGCACAGCACCACTCTTATAGCTGAGTTTTCCTACTCAGTTGTGATTCCAGCTGAGTCCTATTACTCGGTTGTGATAATTTTCAGAGGGTTGTTTTTAAAATTCTTAACTGGTGTATTCTCCCCCCCTCCCATACACCAGAACTCGTATCGGGACCATCACCTTTGCTGCCCTTGCAACTGTCTTTGTGGATTATTTCCCTTCCACTGTCCTGATTGTTTATTTCCTTGTGGTTTATTACCTTGCCACGGCTTCTTACCGTAGTTGTAATTCTGGTTAGGCTGCTGAAAGCCTCGTTGATTTCCTCTCTGGTTCCCCTGATCTTTGTAGTGCTGATAGCAGCCACTGTTATTTCCTCTTTCCCATTTTCTTTTTCCTTTATAGTTGTTATTGTTGTTGGAAAGGTTTTGAATTGGAGCCTGGGTTGGTGTTGGTAAGGACGCTATACTCTTTCTTTTATCCGGCATAACTGCCTCTATTTCTAGGACTCGTCCTAGTATTTTCGTATAGCTCAGTCCCTCGTGACTGGCTAATGCTACTCCTAATTTATGTTTAAGCTCTCCACGAAACTTCTTTGCTATTTTCTCTTCGGTATCCACTTGATCGGATGCGTATTTATCATAAAATGCCTCCTTAAATTCTTTCCAAGTAATATGAGCCATTTGTTCCGCCAGCATAACTTTCTGCCTAGCCTTCCACCAATAATTAGCTGGTCCGGCTAGTTGAAACGCAACACATGAAAGGCGCTCATTATCAGTATATCCTAGAAGCTTAAAGATTCTTTCTATAGATCGTACCCAAAGCTCAGCATCGCTTGGGTTACTGGATCCATTAAAAACAGGTGGATTTCTTTTGAAGAATAAATCCTCAATGTTACGATGTTGTGGGGGTAACGGGAGTGAAGGGGTTGCTTGATGTTTTTGCTTTTCTTCTCTTCCACGTTGTCCTTGACCTCTACCAGATCCTCTAGGACTACTAGGTCCTCTTCTGTTGTTAACTACTCTCGGCAGTATTTTGAAACTATAGGAAACAAGAATTCTTATTAGCACTTTTTGCTTTTAAGCATTCCCTTATTTACTAGACCCTTTTTCCAACTTAAACAAGTTCATGGAAAAGAAACAGATAATAACTTCGATACTAGCTCTTTAAACTTTTAACTTCTCAAGTTAAACCAGAATATTCATCTAAACTTTTCTTCTAATCACATTTAGAAAAATCTTTCACAAGATCAAAGCCCTTTCACGGGGTCATAAATATATATATACGTCAAAAAGAATACTGATTTTGCCTCCAACGAGAATTTATACAAAACCAGACTACGACTAGTCTGAACTAGGCTAACTTCCTATCTATTGTACAGGATGCACTAACAAATTGCATTTTTGTACCTACTGGAGGTACTAGAACGGAAACGATCCATAAAACTCTGTATCTGCATAGAGTACTACAAAAAGAAGTCTACTGATCCAACTATGTACAAGATAAAAAAGAAACTTCTACTACTACGCGTCTAAGACGCTCTGCTCAACTAGCTGCGGTTGAGTCACTGCTGCCCTCTACGGCCTGCAACTCCTCGGGGTCCTCCTCAGGGTTCTCCTCCGGATCCTCCTTCATCGGATCCTCTTCCGGATCTGAACCAAAAATGAGCTGAAGTGCCTCGTCGACTCTAATTGTGGAGCCGTCCCAAAGTACTAAAGGTTGTGGTGAAGGCATGTCCAAAACAATCCTCTCTGTGAAACCAAGTAATCCAAACTGGTCACTACTGTCCGCTTCTTCGGAGGAAGCAGGTGCTCGAGAGGTGAACTAGGCACGTACTCCTCTGTAGAACGGACCCTGGATAGTCCTGCCTCAAACTGTCCTCTGATCCTCGTCCACTCTGTACAAATCTCCTCGAGTGGTGTAAGTGGAGATGGTAACTTTAGCATAGCAGCAAGCTCTGCGTCTAACTCTAGGTATCCTGCTCCGGAATCTACATCCTCACTGGGTGCAAGTACTGGTGGTATCTCCAACAATGCTGCCATCTCTGGATCCATGTCCAAAGGCTCTGGTTTGGGAGCTGCTGGAATATGGAGGTAAGGAAGGTGCTCCTGAATGGGAACTGACACTATGTATCTGTTCTGAAAGAAACGCTCATGTACGACGAGAGCGAATCCTAAGAAATCACCTGTCGGCTCCGTGTCGTCACCGAACAGTGCAAGGAAGTACCAAGCCATATCATGTACCCATCCGCGCCACTCATCTGGTAGTCGTACAATCAAATCTTCTATAGCCTAACGCTCCGAAACAAAATGCCGGGCTGCATGGTAGACTGCTGCAAAGTTACTGACTATCTGTCCTATGTCGTCACTCGGGTCTGCCTCGTAGTCATGATACTCATCCAATATCTCATCTGCCCAAGTACGTTGTGGTAGGGGTTGGCTCTCCTGAGCTGTGACACGTCTAGTAGTCATCCTACAGGGTTTTAAGAAAACATGGATCAGTGACTGATAGGTTAATAACTTACCTTAAGGAATTCTTAAATTACAAATAGAATATTCCATTATTCAATTGTAATATCACCAACACCTAATCAACAACTTATCTTAATCATCTAGCAATTTTAAGAAATTGCACTCAAATAGTATATGTAACAAAACTATTTCCCGCTATTTCTTTCCATCTTTTTAACTTTTTATCTTATTATTCTTTATGTTATTTCCTTTAGAAAGGAAACTCTTACGGCTTTCATTTATAAAAACAAGTCGACTCCAACGAGTCTGTGTTCATGTCACTTTACGCATGTGACATTCGTTTATTCACTTTGATTCTCTTTATTCTGCCCTTCTCGTTCCGATCATCTTTTGAATATTTTGAAACCAAGGCTTCTTAAACGTCTATGTTCTCAATGAACCGGGAAGAATCTTAGAGCCATAGTCTAGGTTCTCATGCCAATATACTTTTCAAAATAAAGGAAATTATAGCTCAAATAATTTCACACACTTTCACAAAGTATAGTACTCATACTTTCACATAATTTACATAATATCACAAAGTATAATCACTTACACTTCATTAAGTTCATACTTGGCATACTTATTCTCAACTTACTTGCATACTTAATCAAAATTCTTCTTAAAAGAAATCACACTTCTGAAATTCTTTCCTTTCTTTCCTTCTTTGGTTGAGTCGACGTAGCGGGAGGTTAAGTTGTCGTCTACACTCTTAAACGTAGTGTTACGACCTAACTTTACTTGAAAGAAGACTTAGGTGTAGAGCATATACAAATACTCCACCTTACTACTGAAAGGAACTTGTATGCAGAGCAGAAACGACTGCTCTGATACCACTCTGTCACAGCCCCAAATCCCGAGGAACGGCTAAGCCGAGGTGCGACTAGGGATTGGATTAAAGAAACGGGGAAGAAGGGGGAAAACATAAATAATCACAATGACTAAACAACAACTGATATGTAATGCCCCGTAAATTCCTTACGTTCTAAAAACTTTAAAGTTAATTAAATAAATGGCTTTGCACGCCTAAGTTTATAATTTTTAATTCTAAGGCTAAGGGTTAGCGCATAAGAAAGGTTTTTAGTTTGTAAGCTAAGAACGGAAAATCGTCTAATTCTTACGTTTACAAAATCGCAAATACGAACACGTCGAGAAAATTTTTTTTTTACGTTTTTCCGGACGGAACTCGGACTTGTCGTCCCGAGTTTTTGTCAAAATAAATTTTATAAATTATTTTCTAATTAAGTTCATACGTTAGAATTTGTAAGTCAAATCGAATCGCGACAATTTTTTTTGTACCGAACAACGTTTTTCGTCGTTCGTTTTCCCGTAACGTCGGATCGCGCCGGAAAAACCCGTACCCTCCTAACCCCATGCATGCAGCCGTGCCACCTCTTTCCTTTAGGTGGAAGCTTGCATGTGAACTAAGCTTAATTTAATGACACCTAAGCCTACCTATATGCATGGTCAACATTAATCTTTTCAACATTAGACAAAACCATTTTTTTTCTCTCTCTCTCCCTATCTCTCTCTCGGCAGCTTTCTCTCTCTCTCTCCCTCAACTTCATCTTCTTCATCCTTCCCATCCTCCATTGAAGAACCTTCAAAGCTTGGAGAAAGAACACAAGTCCTCAATCATCCATCCAAACATCATACTTCTTTCCTTATTTTTCAAGGTATGATGATCCTCTTTAATCCTATCCAATTAGTTTCCATTTCTTTTCTTCTTCTTCTTGTTCGAAAATTTAGAAGTTATAGGATAGATGAATTGATCTTGAAATAGTGTAATTAGATATGCTAGATATGATAATTATGGATTAAAAATGATCAAAACCAAGAATCCTAAAACTTTTGTCAATGCAGAATTTTTTTGGAAAATTGTAGAATTTTTGTTTTTCTTCTTTTGATCATGAATTCATGCTTAGTATAGGTTTAATTAGTGTTTAGAATGAAAAGGGATTGAAAGCCCTATGTTGTAATGAAATTCAATTAGGGTTTGAAGTATGAATTTGGGGATTTTGGTATGTTAAGTGATAATAGAATTTCAATTGTTTAATTGGTAATATAAGAGTATGTTTAGTAAATAAATGTTGTTAATTTGAAAAGAAATTCATCCCCTTAAAGTATGTATGAAATCAGAAAATTTATAAGAAAGTTAGGAGTTTATACATATTAGATATAAGTGATGAATTGTTAATGGAATTATGATGCAAATCATGTTAGTTGATAATAGGAATTAATTGGAAATTTTCTAAAAAAAAGTTTAATGAAGTATAAGAGGCAAAGATCACTATATAAACTGAGTTATAAAGATACTAAGATGTGTTTGCATGCATGAAAACGGTTCCCATTAGATGTAGTTTAACGTCGTAAAATTTGAACGAAAACCGACGACTTTTAATAATCGCGTAAGAGACGAATATTTAGTTGTAACTAATAATTGGGAAGTCGGATGAAATTTCTAACTTCATATTATTATTTATAATGAAATTTAGAACATCTTTCCAGTTGACATCATAAGCATCCGAGTCGATATAATATGGGTTATAGTGATAATCGGGAACTAAAAAACGTTTGGAATTTCTTTGTTGGTATAGTACTTGATAGTCGAAATCCGACGTTAGAACGTCGTGCCTTTGAGCAAGTTGAGAAGGAGTTTGTCACGTACGGAGGTACGTGATGACTACTTAGGAGTCCAGTTTCTAAAAAAGTTGAATACGAGAATTTAAAACGAACCTAAGACGTTATACGTCGAACTTATTAATCAATTAGGGTTTCCACGGCAGTTTTGCGACCCTCGCCGGAAACTGTTATAACTTCCAACTCATTTATTGGATTTGTGATCCGTAAATTGGAGCTCGAACTAGACTTCCTAAGCTTTCTTTTGGTACAGGGCTCACCCCCTTTTTCCAAGTCCTCTGTTCTGGACAGCCCCCAGAGTTACTGGACTGTATAGTGAATTTTCAGCTTCTTGTTTTCTAAGTTGTTAGTTCACAACTTAGCTTCTTTCAATCGTTTAAGCCGTTTTTATCTATCGAACATCTACCTACTGACCCTAGAGTCAAGTATAGGACCTTGAGTGATGAAAACCAGTCGAGATCATATATTTTATCCCTTCTTTAAAGAAGTAATAAACGAGAACTTTCATAAGTCGTGAAATGAGCTATAAAGTAAATCGCCTAAGTTGATCCTTTCCAACTTAGCTTCTCTTAATCTTTAAAGTCGTATTAGGATATCGACTACCATCTCTACTGACCCGAGAGTCGAGTATGAGATCTTCCAAGTTCTAACGAGATTAATACGAGTCTCGTTTCCCGTTTAAGTAAAACGAATTAATTAAACGTGCAAATGCCTAAAGAATAAAACAACTTAAACCTTCTTCGATTCTTTTTAATCGATTATCGTTACGACCCGTTCTTAAGTATATTTATTTTACGATGAAGGAGGAAGCCAACTGTAAAGAAAGGACGAAAGATCCGAAGTTGGAAGCGTTTGCTTTAAGTTCTGTATTTATAAGGTGGGCTTTTATCTATATCAAATAAAATGTGAGTTTTTCCACAACTCGAAAGTATTATTTATCGCTTTGATAATTGTGTTTTCAAAGTGATAATCTTGGCATAAACTGTTTCAACTATTTTATGTGAGTTCTCTTGTACCTATCTGAGTTAACATTCGTGTTTTCCAGATTTCTGAGTTAACCTTCGGGTTTTCCAGACTTTTAGAGTTAGTCTATTTTTAGATTAACTAACGATCGGCTCTGAGTTAGCTGCTAAGTGCTTTCCAGAGTTAGTGCACTTTGTAACCTGTGGTGTATGTGGTATCCTGTTGAGGGGTAGCCAGCCACGGTGAATTAGTAGAGGTCAAGATTGAACATAGCATACCTGAAAATACTCGGCCGAGTGATTTATGAGAAAAAGTCAGAAAATGTTTAGTAGGCACGGGCCTTTTCAACAAAACCCCGATGCGCTACGGTTATAATATGCCATTTTATCAATAATTATAAGTATGTTTTCGGCATCGTGCCCACTAAGTACGTTTGTACTTAGCCCTGCATTGCTTTCTAAATGTGCAGGTTGAAGCGACGGTGAGCGGCGACGGTTGATGTTGAGTTGAAAGATAGGTTGCTTTAGTTAGAACTCTTCCGCTGCAGAACTCTGAACCTTTTGGGATGTACACTTTGAACAATTCTCAGTAGTCTAAGTCTGTAATTATGAACTTAGCTTCTTTTGTACTTTTGTCGAGTAATCCTTAGGGATTAACTCTTTCTTATCTATATTAAAGTCTTGTTCATGGTTTAATGATGTCTTTTCATGTATGTTTAGTCAGTTAGCCCCCTTCTCCCCCGCTTCTTTAATCCAACCCCAGTCGCACCCCGACTTCTGCCGTCCCTCGGGATTTGGGGCTGTGACATGATATCTATGAATAGACTATATTAAAAGAAAGAGAGTCAACCTCGAAGGATCGCTCAATAGAGTTGTTCTTAAAAGAAACTAAGTTCAAAGTACGGGACTTAGATCCAAAAAGATATACATTGACACAAAAAGAGTTTGGCAACGGAAAACGTAGAACTTGCCACACTGTTCTTCTTCCTATTTACAACTCTACTCAACCACCGCCGCTCTCGTCACTCAACCTGCACATTTTATAAAACATATGCAGGGCTAAGTATAAACATACTTAGTGGGCACATTGCCGAAAACATATCATAAAGTATAGATTATTCAGGCATCTTAAAAGTAACGCATCGGGGTTTTTCATCAAATTCCCGTGCCTACTAAACATTTTCTTTCTTTTCACAATAGCTTGCGCAAGCCTTTACAGATGTTACGTTCAATTTGCCTAACTTCTGTTTCAACGCCGGGGGAGAGTATACTTCTTCCGCGCACGTTCTATTCACCGTGGCTGGCTACCCCTCAACAGGGTACCACACATCCGGATACCGTGTACACTAAACCCTGGAAAACCCTTACGGTTAACTCAGCGGTCCGATCGATTAGTTAACCCCCTTTGGCTAACTCAGAAAGGCACAAAAGAACTCACATAAAACAAAGTATTTTCATGCCTTGATAATCACTTTAAAATACAGTTATAAAGCGATAAGTAAACATTTTCGAGCATCGCTCATTTGATTTGATATATAGAAAAGCCCACCTTAGGCGATGACAGAACTAAAACACGAGCTTCCGGCTTTGGTCTTCCGTCCTGTCTTCTAAACTCGACTTCCTCCTTTGAACGTAAATAATCAAACTTAATAAACGGTCGAGACGATAAAAGAAAAGGAAATCAAATTCGTTTTATGACTTTTAGGCCTTTGCACTTTAACTACATTCTTTTGATTAACAAAGAAACGAGACTCGTTCATATATCGTTTAGAAACTAACTTGGTTCCTTTACTCGACACTTGGGTCAGTTAATTAACGGGAGTCTATAACTTATAACGACTTAGAAGTTCACAAGGAACGAAGTTAAAAAGAATTTAACTTAAGAAAAATAAGTTTCGGAAAATTTCTGCACAAGGCAGTAACTCTGGAGCTCATACAGAACAGAACTTTGCAAAAAAGGGGATGAATTTGGTACCAAAAGAAAGCTACGGATGTCTAGTTTATTTTCTAATTTACGGATCTCGATTTCGTTAAGCGAGCAGGAAGTTATGACAGTTTTCGTAAAAGGTCGCAAAACAGTCCGCGGTAACCCTAATGCTCGATAAAACTCGACGCACAATTCCCTAGGTTCGATCAATGCTATACAACCTTTAAGCTCACGAAATTATTAACAAATTACAGTCATGACACATGTTCCTTTATCATGAATACTTTTACGTCTCTTGATTAACAAAACGACGAGCATTTCCTCGTCCTTTTCAACTATCCAAATACTAAACCAAATTTCATTTCGATTCCATTTCAAATCTTCTAACTTTAATCTTCTAATTTCTATTTCATATCTCGAATGGAAAAATCACCAACTACAAACTTGTTTATTAATCAACAACAATCATTAATGTCAAATTAGTTTCCTCGTTCAACTTTCCTATCAACAATTAAGCTCGATTACTCGTCTATTACCAAAATCTCAACTTTCTTAGAATTCGTTCAAATTTTCCGATTACGTTCCTTAACTACTAAGACTAGCGAATATTCAAACCATAAACCTATATCATTATCCAATCTCAACTTATCGACGATTCTTCGTCTCTTATTAAAAATTCAACATTCTCCTATTTTGCTCAAACTTTCCAATAACGTTCAACAACTACTAAGATTTACCAATATGAAAACCATATGCTCAAATTATTATCGAATCTTAACTTATCATTGGTTCTTTGTCTCTTACGATATCTATTTTATTTTTAGAAAAATCTAATTAAATTATATGTTCATCTACACACTTACTACATCTCATAAATCGTATTACATCATACAAATCATAACAAATACTTAGTCAAATTCATATTTCTTCCTCTCTTACAACTTTGTTTTTATTTTTAGAATATTACCAATTAATTCATCCAAACATCTATTAATCCATAGAGCAATAATCCATAAATCAATCATCTAAAATCCAACTTAAAACAATAAATCCCTAATTCTTAAATTTTTGGATAATTTCAATTATTATTGGGGGGGGGGGGTGATTTTCACTTAATTTCTACCATAGAAATCCAATTTTAGGCATGAAATAACATGTATTATACTTAGAACATCATCCTACTTCTTCATCAAATTTTCGAAAATAACAAAATTGAAGGAAAAGGATTTTATTCGGTTCAAACTATAGAGGAAGCTCTTATCTTGACGATTATGTGATCGGATTTAAGATTGATCGGAAGTTGATTGAGTTATTGAACTTGAAAGCTTGAAGAACTTGGGAGCTTCAATGGTGGAATGAAGAACAAAAGAGAGAGAGAAATGAGAGAGAGAGTGGCGGCAATAGGTGGGAGAGAGGAGAAGGAAATAGTGATGAGGTGTTATGTTATAAAGTAGAAAATATCTAACAAGGTGGTGACTCACAAGGGGGGAGGCGGTTTGGGGGATATTTTAGTCAAAAATATCTCATTTTTCGGGTCTAATACGACGTTTATAAATTTAGAAATTAATTTCCTAGATAGTTACGTTTTTGACGAAATCTAATTCGACCACTAGATTAGAAATAAATCTCTTACTCGGAAAGCATAATTCGTTTACCAAAATCCGATGAAAAGTCGGGATAAGACAGTCCAAAATTCGCCCGGAAAAATAATAAAAACTGACTTTCTCCGGTAGACTCGTATCGCAGAAAAAGTGAATGTAAAGTCTGACAGTTTTTCGGTCTGAGTTTTCGAACGAAAATTCTATCGGACGCGAAAACCCTAATACAGTAGTCGTTCAACCGACTTCTGGAATTTATTTTCGGAAACGGATTTCACCGTTAGTCTTAGAATCGAAAATCCTTAACTTAGGCGTGCAAAGCCTTAATTAATAATTAAATTTTAATTTTAGCGACGGAAGAAATATATGGGGTATTACAACAATCGTTATCTTCTATATTCACTTGAAATCAAGTAAAAAGACAATCATTGGGATCTAACTACATGTGATTTATAATAAAGATACATCTCTTTACAACTTTTCATATAGGTCGACTGGTGTAATAATAATATGCTCATTTATGGAGATACTCGATCTTTATATCGAGTTAATACTTAGTTTTAACTAAGTCTCCATTCCAAACTCTATCTAAATGAGTTGATTTTTTCATTAATAGAAGTTATTCTGCGACATTTTGATGAGTACGCATGTACGTATATTATTATTCACATATCCTTACTTCATAATGAATTCACTTACTTTGAATTTATATTTCTCTTTGTTAGAGATTTTGAATCTATCAAGGATTTTCACGTATTCACGTCCAATAACCCAACAAATATGTGGATTTATGATATTTATTGCTGCTAGCTATATTAAACAACTGAATATAATGTCATATGTAGGAGAATAGATTTGATCAAAATCAATTTAGGATTTCTGCCTAAATCAATAAGCTATTAACATCGCTTTATTCTCATCAATTTCTTTTCTCTTATTCAAACATCCAGTTATGTCCTAAGGGGAAACCATTCTTTATAATTTGTATTGTAGATCAAAAGATTATTTATTTATGTAGCGAGTTAAGCTTTGCCTCAATATTGCTTCTCTCAAATTTACTAAGTGTTTATGGCACTCTTGTACGTTCTTTTTGATTCTAGATCAAAAGTGTCATTTCAAAATAATATAAGCAATTTTGTGAAGACAAAAGTATTGTAGACAATAATATTTTTCATTCTCCAGAATTCATGGCAATTTTTACCAACCATATATTCATCATTTCTCAATGATATCTTCTTTCTGATTCTTCCATAATCCAGTACTTTGATATTTTGTGCACGTGTATATGCACTGGGATATTCGTCTTTAGGACAATCCTTTTAGTAGGCTTATATATAGAGTGATGTAATTTCTCTATTTAATTTTGTATTCCACGGATATCTTTATTTTGCACCAATAGATCTCTCATGCTTACAGCGTTAAAGAGTATCATTTAATTTATTTAGTTCACAAAAAACTTTTACATGGTGCATATACAATATGTATATGAGATTTCATCACTCATTTGACAGTTTATAATTGAACTTTCAAGTTCATCGCGTGAATATTTGATTCAACATATATTCCAATCTTTTATTGGAAAAAAAAATAAGACTTGAACTGTGCAACAATGTTCATAGATGGGAATCATCAAGTTCTCAACAAATAATAATTTGCAATAGGCTGATGACCTAATACGAACTGACGTTGTCACTTGTAATTATGCATATATACTCATTATTATTTTTTGCTATTGTTTCAATGTGATATCGATTACATCGGATATCTTTCTTACTAAAGTATGTAAGATATTCTATAATTTTATATCATAAATTGATACAAGCTCTTGTGAAGCTATTTATCATTTATGCAATTATGCACAAAATTGGGGATATACAATATCCAAATATTTAATTGCTCAAGGCATGTAATATTCTTTAATTAGAAATATTGTTTGTGCTACTTTAATAGCATCAATTTAAGATCTTGAATGTAATATTCTTCAACAATATTACTTGTGTTACTCGAATAGCATTAATGTATACTTTTTAGAATTATATCCGAAATCATCAATTATTATAACAAATACAGAGATTAAAGTAAATAAACATGATGCATTAAAAGCCTGCAGAAAAGCCGATAGCAATAATCTAAAAACATATGATTTCCTTTAATTTGCTTAAGATATATATGACAATTGATAACACAATATTTTAATACTCAATAGTATTCTCGACAGAGGATATTGAATGATTAGGAACATTTGTAGTATAGCAAATATATGAGTTTCGAATATTCTTCTAAGATTTAAGAACTTCTAGAGGTGAAGGAGTGGATCGAGAGAGGTAGAACAATCATGCTGATAACGTGTTATAAACTAGAGAGAAACGAGAGAATAAAGAAGAGAACATTAATCGAGAGGATTTAATATGAGGACCAAAGGCCTCTATATATACAAGTACAGAGCTAGGGTTTTAGAGTTAATAACTTGGTCTGTAATACCCCAGAAATTTCGTACTGACTTAAAAATTTAAAGTTAATAATAATTATGGCTTTGCACGCCTAAGTTTACGATTCTGAATTTTAAAACCAACGGTGAAATCCGTTTCCGAAAATAAATTACGGAAGTCAGTTAGATGACTACTGTATTTAGGGTTATCGTGTACGAAAAAAATTTAGTTCTTGAACTCAGAAAGGAAAACCGTCTGATTTTTACATTCACAAAATCGCGATACGAACTCGCCCGAGAAAGTTCATTTTTATGTTTTTTCGGACGAAACTCGGACTGTGTCGTCCCGAATTTTTGTCGGAATTAAGTTTTTAAATATTATTTTCCGATTAAGTTAAATACGTTAGAATTTTTGGTCGAATCGGAATGTGACGATTTTGTGCCGAGCTACGTTTTTCGTCGTTCGATTTCCGTAACGTCGTATCGCGCCGGAAAAGCGCGTAATTTTCTTCTTTTTCTCTCCCTAGCCGACATCACACACACATACAAGCATGATATTTTTGATTTTATATAGTATTATACAATGACTCACTCTTAGATATTTCACTTAACACTTTACACCTATTATGTTAATTCATATCATAACATAATTTAGTCATCTTCCTTACTCCTCCCCACCCCCAAAAAACCGAACACACACACTATACTCTATACTTCCATTTTCTTCATCACCATTGAAGAGTTCAAGTTCTTGGAGCAAGGATTTCACACAAGTTCTTCATCCTCCATCGAATCTTATTTCTTCCTTTACTAATCTTCAAGGTAATACTCCTCCTCTACACTCCTATCCATTCCAAATCCTTTTCTTTTTATTTTTCATATGGATCGAAAATTTAGTGTAATAGGATGGTTTAGTTATGGATCTATGATTAAAGTTGAAAGAAATCCAAGAACCCTAATCTCTTCTATGTACCGATTTTTAGGGCTTTCAATTAGGATGTTTGAATTCTTCAATTGATGGTATAATAATTCTTAGGAGGTGTTCGATTGAGGATTAAAACAAAAAGAGAACGAAACCCTTAAGAATTTGATGAAAACCGATTTTAGGCTAGGGTTTTGAATTGGGGATTTCTCAATTTAATGTGAAATTAGACTTGAATTGATTAATTGATGTTATAGTAGTATGATTAATGGATAAATGATGTTGATTGTTGAAGAAAATCACCCTCTTTAATATTATGTCAATACCGAAATTTATGAGAAAAATGGGGGTTTTGCATGTAGTTGATTTAGTTGAGGATTTGTTGATGAAATAATGTTGTTAATGATATTAGATGTTGTTATGAATTTATTTGGAATTTACTAAAAATAATTTGCGAGTCGTAAGAGACAAAGAACTCGATCTAAGTTGAGATTTAGTAATGTTATGAAGTAATGATATGCATGAAAATGATCTATGTTAGATGTTGTTTGATGACGTAGAAAATGAACGAAGTCCGATAACTTTTGAAATCTCGTAAGAGACGAACAAGTAGTCGTAATTAATAACCGAGAAGTCGAATAAGAATTCTAACTTGATAATATTGTTTCTTATGAACTAAGGTACGACTTTGTAGTTGACGACATGAGCTTTCGAGTTATTATAATATGAGTTGTAGTTAAAGTCGAGAACTAGAAACGAGAATTTGTTAACTTGTTTTGGTTTAGTAATTGGTAGTTGAGACGACGATGTTTAGAACGTCGTGCTTTTGAAACGAGTTTTGAAAAGGAGTCCTTCACGTACGGGAGTACGTGTTGACTGCCTTGAGAGTCAAGTTTCGTGAGAAATCGAGTACGAGAACTTAGAACGAACTTAGGAAGTTATACGTCGATTCTATCGAGCAATTAGGGTTAACGCGCCAGTTTTGCGACCCTTCTCGGAAACTGTAATATCTTATAGCTCGTTTATCGGATTTGAGATCCGTAAATTGGAGCGTAATCTAGACTTCCCAAGCTTTCTAGTGGTACAGGGCTCATCCCCTGTTTCCAATTCCTCTGTTCTGGGCAGTCCCCAGAGCTGTTGTAATGCGCAGTGATTTTCAGGATTCATTTTCTTAAGTTGTTTTCTTCGCAACTTAGTTTCTTTCGATCGTTTAAGCCGTAATAACTTAACGACTGCCTTCTCTACTGATCTAAGAGTCGAGTATGAGACCTTTCAAGTTTTAAACGAGATTTGTTCAAGTCTCGTTCCCGTTTAAAAATGAAACTAGTAGCGTGCAAATGCCTAAAGAAATGAAACGACTAAAACCTAATTCGAATTTCCATGTTCGATTTTCTTTTACGACCGAATTTAAAGTGTTATTATTTTACGATGAAGGAAGACCAGCAGTAAGGAAAGGACAGAAGATCAGGAGAACGAAAGCTAGTACTTAGTTCTGTAAACACTAAGGTGGACTTTTATATATGAAATAAAACGAGCAATGCTCGAAAACCTTTTCTTTATCGCTTTGATAATCGTATTTTCAAAGTGATAATCATGGCATAAACTGTTTAAATATTTTATGTGAGCTCTCTTGTACCTATCTGAGTTAACCTTCGTGTTTTCCAGATTTATTAGTTATCGATCGGCTCTGAGTTAGCTATTAAGCGCTTTTCAGAGTTAGTGCACTTTGTAACCTGTGGTGTATGTGATACCCTGTTGAGGGGTACCAGCCACGGTGAATGAGAATTTGTCAAGATTTGAACGTAACATACTAGAAAAATGCTTGTACAAGCTAATTTATATAAATGAGTCAGAAAATGTTTAGTAGACACGGGCCATTTTCAATAAAACCCCGATGTGCTACGATTATGAGATGCCTGATTATTTATACTTATGATTATGTTCTCGGCAACGTGCCCACTAAGTACTTTTGTACTTAGCCCTGCATATGTTGTCTAAATGTGCAAGTTGAAGCGATGGAAGCGGAGAAGGTTGAATAAAGTTGTCATAGGAAGACTTTAGTTAGTATGAATCGCATTTCCGCTGCAAAACTCTAGTATTTTGATGAACATGTATGTAATCACTGTAGACTAAAATCTGTCTTATAACTTAGTTTATCTACCGTGTACTTTCAGTCGAGTAATCCTTTGAGTTTAACTCTTCCTTTATGTAAATAAAGCCTTGTTCATAGAATGTATGACGTCTCCTATGTATGTTTAGTTCAATTAGTCCCCTTCTTCCCCGTTTCTTTAATCCAACCCCAGTCGCACCCCGGCTTCTGCCGTCCCTCGGGATTTGGGACTGTGACATGGTCAACATATAATATATATCTATAAGATCTATAAAATATTTACAACAAGTTCGATATATTAAACACAATTCAGTTTTTATTTATTTATTTCAATCCCAATAATAATTGTCAAATATATAATATTAAGTAATTCAGAATTCTAGATCGAAAATCCGAGAATTAATTTTTAATCCTTAAATTCACCACTGTAAGAGGAAAATGTTCAAGTCATGATTGGATTCTAAACTGCATCAAACTAATAAAAATAAAAAAATTATTAAATTTAAATAATAAATAATCTTAGCTATATATAAATCATTATATTACTAAATTTAACTAGTAAATCATTATATTATTAAAAGTAAAATAATTCTTATTTTGAAAAAAACTTACGTGGCACTCCTTATATTCCTCTATTCATATTTATCTAAATTCTCAAATTTTTGAATTTTTAAATGTAAAATAATAGATTTTAAATATCTATACTAAAATCTTGTGTCCCACATCGGTTTCTCAATGAAACTTCACCTATTGAAAAGCCTATAAATACCTAAAATCAATATGTATTTTCTCATCTTTTGCTCCATCAGTTTTATTTGGCCAATTTATTTATTAATCGACCGAATAAATAACTATATTTTATAGTTTAATTTAATTTAATTTGGTCAATTTATTAATTGGCTGAATAGATAATTATTTTTTGTAGGAGTTTTATTTGGCCAATTTATTTATTAATCGGCTGAATAAATAACTACTATATTTTTATAGTTTAATTTAATTTGGTCAATTTATTAATTGACCGAATAGATAATTATTTTTATTAGAGAACCAATTTATTAGTTGACAGAATAAATGGTTATAAAATAGTTTAGATAATTTATTGGTTAATCGAATTAAATTTGAAAATAGTCTAATAATTTTTTATTTAATTTGATAAAAAATAAGTAATTTTTAATTTGTCAATTAATTAGGTAGACGAGCCAATTTTCAACTGACGGGTACCTCAACTTGGGATCCCACGTGACACATTTTCATTCTTTTTTCTTATTAATTTTAAAATTTTCATTTTATTCATTTTTTTCATGTATTTTCTAAAATCTAGAATCATCATACATTATGCATTTATAAATCAAAATCGTGGTCAACGGGCCAATTCTGACTCGGAACTGTGGCGGTAGACGAGTTAATTCCCAACCGACGGTTACCTCAACTCGAGAAATTTTTTATATTGTGCTTTTTTTTCCATGTATTTTCTAAAATCTATAATCGTCATCCATGAAATAATTTTTACGTTATTTGTTGTTGAGTTTCCAACTTTGCATAATCTGTAATTTTAATTAACGAATGATTAAGGACGATAGCGAATAGTACAATTATTATTTTTATTAATTTTTTGGATCTACAAAAATTCTAAACAAATTTTATAAATTACGCACTTATAAATCAGAGTCGTGGTCAACGGGCCAGTTCCGACGCAGAACTGTGGCGGTAGACTAATATACGGATTTTTTTCAGAAAGGAACACAAATAACTAATTTTTTAATCGGATTTTAAACAAGTACGAGTATATAAATTTCAAACAAGTTTGAATAATCCTAAACACATCATCTCAAATTGTTTGATTAATCGTCTCCTTTGGAAAACGTAGAATATGTAAGAAAATTGGCAGAAAAATTACTAACTATTTATCAACGAGTCAATTCCGACCAAGAATCGTG
Source organism: Schizonepeta tenuifolia (assembly GCA_029490685.1). Lineage (NCBI taxonomy): Eukaryota > Viridiplantae > Streptophyta > Magnoliopsida > Lamiales > Lamiaceae > Schizonepeta > Schizonepeta tenuifolia. The sequence goes on from CM055959.1 coordinate 87,676,269, forward strand.
CGCGTAAATGGGTCAATTCAGTACTTGCATAAATTTTACGTTATTTGTAGTTGAGTTTCCAACTTTGCATAATCTATAATTTTAATTAACGAATATTACTATACGGTTAAGGACGATAACGAATAGTACAATCAATTATTTTTCTTAAATTTTTTTATCTATATAAATTCTAAACAAATTTTTATACTACACACTTATAAATCAGAGTCGTGATCAACGGGCCGATTCCGATACGGAACTGTGGCGGTAGGTTGTGCGCGTAGATGGGTCAATTCAATACTGGCGGGACAACTTTTTAATATATTCTATAATTTTTCACTTATAGAGTCGTGGTTAACTGGCCACTTCCGACGCAGAATTGTGGCGGTAGACTAATATACGGATTTTTTTTCCAGAAAGGAACACAAATGACTAATTTTTTAATCGGATTTTAATTAAGTACGAGTATATAAACTTCAAACAAGTTTGAATAATCCGAAACACATCATCTCAAATTGTTTGATTAATCGTCTCCATTGGAAAACGTAGAATATGTAGGAAAATTGGCAGAAAAATTACTAACGATTTATCAACGAGCCAATTTCGACCAAGAATTGTGCACGTACATGGGCCAATTCAGTACTTGCGGGACAACTTTTCTTTTTAATATACTATATAATTTTGAACTCATAAAATTAAGAATATTTATGGTCAACTTTTATCTTATATCATTGACTAAATAATTTTATGAATCACAATCATTCCACATAAAGTTTTGTAAAAAGGAAAAACTACCAAGTACATAGTGAAACAATTCTTGAAGTTCTATTTTCAGTTAAAAAAGTTATTCTCAGAGCTGGTAAAAAAGAAAACAAATGTCATCATTTATTTCTCTATGAATATATTTGGAAGATGATTATTTATATAATACTACAATTTATAATTAAATTTTTATTTATTAAATATTGTGTGAATATTTTTGGAATATAGTTATGTATATAATTAAATATTAATTTCAGGTAAAAAGAAAACAAATGTCATCATTAATTTTTTTTGTGAATATATTTGGAAGATGATTATTTATATAATTTAAAATCAGTATTGTAGTCAATAGGCCGGTTCCAGGTAGGAACCGTTGGAGTAGACGAGATGATTGTGAAGCGGTGGTTTAACTTATTATTATTTTTCTTAATCTTGTGTTGAATTCATAATGTGGGTATTTAGGGTCACTTTCATCTTATAGATAATCCCGCTCCTTCTCTTGCCTCTTCTTTTTTATAAAAAAACTAAAAGATTTAGCTTAAGAGTTGCTTTCCTTTGAGAGAGAGATATATTTTTGCCCACATCGGTTTTGTAGAAAAATAGAGTTTTAACAATTATCGAAAGTAATGAGAATATATTAGTTATAATTTTTAACAAACATAACTATATGAGTTTGAAACGTAAACATATGGTAAAATTACTTTTTAATTGAATTTAAGATGTGTTCAAGGGATATAAATTCTAAGCGAGTTTAGTAGATTGAATAATCGAATTATTTTACGCTAAAATATTTAGCAAATAATATATTTTTTTTTAATCTGCCACTTATTAATACTATTTAATAATTTTATTAATTTTTATAATTTTTTTGTCGATTTTCGACGGGTTATACGCTAATTATATGAAAAAAGACTATAGACGGTCGATATCATAGAAGAGACGATAAAGAAGCACAAAATTACTAGAATTTATAAATTAATAAAATGCAATAGTTCGACATTGTACTCTAAAAACTAATTTTTCTTTTTCTTTTTTTGGATACAATCCTAAAACTAATCAGTGAACATGAACATGACTTCTTAAAATGCACTTAGAATGCACTCGATCATACATACTTAAAATGCACTTAGAAGTAGACACTACTTAAGAACAGCATCAAAAATGAAAATGAATCCTAATTAATTACTTGGGACAATACTAACAACTTAAACTACGTCCCATTATTTGGAAGGAAAATTACTTCATATTTACAGAAAAATTGCAAGAATACTAGCAAACTGCCTCCACCACCAGCCTCTTTGAAATGGTCTTGTCGCAATTTGTTGCTCCAAATATACTCTCCGAAGCTTGGATCGAACAAGTTTCTTTTCCCAAGCAGGCCTATATATAATTTTAAAACAAATAATAATGTAATTAATAATATTGCCATTGTTATTTAAAATCCATTGTTATTTAAAATGGGCCCAAAAAAGAAAATCATAGACACGAATTTCCACCAATAAATAGTGACTGTGGAGTGTGGATATAAGAACACATATACATATTAAAGAACTTACATTTTTGACAATGGAGAGTGCGTCGTTTTGAGCTTCGCAGCTGCCCTTCTGATGAGAAGGGCAAGAAAGTCCTTTCACGTGACCAAAACTTGCAAATTTGATGTCCGAAATTGGCTTGCCCTCACACGACAGCTCCATATGTTTATTCTGGTATGCGCTACCACATACGATTCCTGGTCTAACCGTTTGAAACTTGACTAGGCTTGGATTCCCGCCTAATTCCTCAAAAACAACCAATTCATTCACGTCCTTGCTCATGAAGGATCTTGGGACATGGTACCTAAAAAACGTACATATATAAACAACGGATTATTAAATTTAAAAGTTAATAATTTTTCATAAGTCTCGACTTACCATCTTTGGGTAGGCTGGCCGCAGTTAGAGGTGCACTTATCCGCATGATACGCGCCGCGATAGTCGCACGGCTTGGATGAGCAGCCATCCTCCTTAGTCAAATAACTCGGCCAATAACGGCCGATGCTATTGCCGTTCACCCATGCTTCTCCTTTGCCCAGCCCTTGCATGTCCACCACCACCGGATCCTCTCCTAGAGGCGCTTTGAAACTAGTCTGATATAGTATCATTTAAGAGATTAACTGTAAACTTATTTCACAAATAACTAGTTTAAATTAGTCTAATTCCATGCTATTATATCATTTCTTCAAAAATAATTTTCCTCGACTTGAAATTATTACTAGTATTATTTATAAAAATACCTTGTACCAAGTCATCCTTCTCTGGATGGGGAGATTCTCTGTGGACCACTTAGATGCCACTTTTGTGTCCGCGTTGAATAATTGGTTGGTCAACCCCTCTAGTCCAACTTTGTAAGTCCATTTGTGGCGTGATATGTCCTTCACCACACTCTCGTCACCATTTCTACCAATTATCTCGATCGGTCCAGTTAGACCCGTTCCCACCAGATCAAATCTCGCTCCGTAGTTCTGCATCGTTCAATTTTTCATGTTATCAGAATAATAATAGAAAATACCTTACTATATGATCAATAATTCAAGTAAATGAAAATTAATTACCGCCAATCCAACGGTAGCACTAAGTAATGAAATCTGATTTTTCCCTGGGTTAAACTTCACAGATCTCTCAAATACATAGTGAAAAACTCCATACGTAGCCCATTGAGAACCTACAGAAGTAAATTGAATCATGATAAATTATAAAATACGAGATATGACACGAAATAAAAGAAAAAAAAATTATTTGTAACGTGAATCTCCTTACCAATGTACTTGCCATTCACGTAGGCATACATCACATGTCCACTTCCATTTACTCGAAGACTCATGTCATTACTCATAACTGGATCATTACTATCAAGATCCACACTGTGACAACCCAAAATAGATATGTTATATTATATTGGATATAATAAATGGAAATTTATACTTGGATAAAAATAAAGAAATAAATAAAGGAAATACCTAGTCATGTACCACATGTAGTCACTAGTATCATTAGAAGTTTTTTGGTCAACGAGAAAGTCAGCAGAGACTTGACCCGATCCAGATACGGCAGTCGGGTCAATAATTTCGGGTGTCCACTTCCATATCAGTGCATTTGGCTCATCTTCAGCTTCATTTGATTTCTTTATCATTACTGAACTTTGTGTATTCACCTACAAATCCTCAAATATAATAGATATTGAATTTTATGTATATAATTATACTAATGGCAAAAGAAATACAGAAGAAAAAAAATCTTTTAAATCTCGAATTGATAGTAATTCATCTTTCACGTTCTTGATTTTTCGATGAAATTCGAAAGGAAAGGTACCTTGGCTGAGTTGTAAACTTCATTTTTACAATCTGGGAGAATGCTAACAGACCATGCAGGTAAAATGTAGTCTACCCCTTGGTAGTTTATTGTGTAGTCACTTGAAGTATTTGCATTGGTAAAGAAACAACTCTTCTTATCATTAGTAGAATAAATAGTTCCCTGAAAAAAATAATATATATACATAATTAAGTTCAAAATTAATTAATGTGGTAGATATTAATTAATGATAAATGAGAGATTTGATTGAATTTCCTAAAAAAGTCGACGTACAGTAACAGAATTTTCGAAATCCATGGAGGAAATATTGCCATAAGTTAGGGTATCTTCGATTGAGTGCAACACATCGTGAAGTTGCTTCAAATGGCCATATTTTGGCTGATTCAATGTGCCTGAAAAAATAATTGTAATTGTAGGATATTAATATTTAATTAATCTTGAAAATGTACAAAATTAATTTGTCATAATTGGATTAATTTCTGTTTAATCGTACCGTATTCGTTGAGAGGGGCATCATAATCGTATGAAGTAGTGATGTATGGGCCACCAGCTGTTCTTCCGAAATTTGTTCCACCATGATACTAGATAATAAAATGTAAAATATTACTAGTATTTTAGAAAAAAAAATTATGTTTAATGAAAATACTAGATTAAAATTTAGTATTTACCATGTAATAATTCTGGAAAGTGCCTCCATGCTGAAAAAATCGTGCAACTGCAAACGCCAGATCTTCGGCTGTTCTGAGAGGATCTTTACCACCCCAATTCTTGAACCTAATTAAAATATACAATATTAGATAATCAATACTTATCATTAAGCATTTAAATATTATTTATTCAAAAATAAGAAAGAAGGATTACTAACTAACCATCCAGTCCAATTCTCCGTCCACATTTTTGGGCTATTTGGATTGTTTGGAGTGAAGGAATCACAGTAATAGCCATTGCATGTGTTTATCTATCACCATTTATATTTCCAGAAATAAATTATTTTGAAATAAAATAAAATGAAATAATTATTTACCTTCAAATAAATGTGATTAATTTTAGTAAATTGAGGAAAAGTACCACTGATGTAGGAGCATCACTTTCTTGGCACATAATCCATGGAACACCAATATCCAAAGAGTTAGCAAAATTGGCACACCAATTCATGTAAGTTTTCCCAGCATCTCCATATGATGAAATAACATTGCCATATTCATTTTCAATCTATAGAAGAAGAAAAATTAATTATAAAAATCACTCTTAATTCTAAAACAACTTCATAACTATATACGAAGCATGTATACTAACTTATTAATTCAAACCTGAGCAAGAATAATGGACCCTCCTTGCGATGCAAATAGTTTCTCTTTCTTTACCATATCGACTATCAACGTGGTAAAATTTTTCATTTCATTCTAAAAATAAAAAAAAATCCAGTTAAGCATTATTATTAAAAAAAAAAATAGTAATCCACTAGTTTCTTTAGAAAAAAGAAAAAGAAAAAATGGCTCACCATGAACACATCGTTGGCAGTACGAAACTCAATGCCCTCCATATTATGCAACCATACAGGAAAACCCCTGAAATTAAAAAAAAAAAATTAACATATTAAAATATATTTCTAATTATTATTTCTTAAAAATAAAAAAATATGTTTGAACAAAAAAAAAATACCCATAATTCCATTCAGCACAAACATAAGGGCCAATGCGAAGGACGGAATAAAGGCCTTCATCTTGAATTGTCTTTAAAAATCTAATAAGATCCAAATTTCCATCAAAATTATATTGCCTTCTCAATGGCTCGTGTGCATTCCAAAACACATATGTTTCGATAGCATCCAATCCTCCCTCTTTGGCTTTCCTTATCAAGGAAGGCCACATCTATCGTCACAAAAATAAATTAATAAATAATTAGAAATTACTAATCATATCGAACACATATAATACAATTAGGACTCAATCTAAGTCGATGATAAAAAGAACTCTAGTTCACCTCGTGTGTTTCTTGTTGGATATATAGTTATAATAATAACTAAATTTAGAAATCAAACGACTCGACATATATGAAATTAAGTACAAAGGATTTAAGTAGCACGAACTAAAGTTGAATTAAAAAAATTAATTAACGACTCTATTTGATACCTCAGATGTGCTTCTAGGATAGTGAATAGAGCCAGAGAGGATAATTTTACGTCGGCCGTCGATGGTGATGGCTCTGCCATCGTGTGAGACGTCAATTGAAAATGTGCAAGCAGTGAGGATTGATAGTAGTAAACACAAAAGAAAGAGTGAAGAATTCATGATTATGGGCGAATGATTGTACTGTTTGAGTGAATGGCAGTATTTATAGATGATTTCATGATATGTTTTATCCAAAAAAATCTTTTTGGTTGAGAAAAGATAGTATCCAAATTATCCATTTAGATTCTACTTAATAATATATGAGTTGAAATAGGTACAACTATAAATATATATATATCGGATTGGCAAAAAATTAAGTCAAACATAAACTCGAAATTTGTTAAATTTCCAAAACACTCGTCATATCGCATGCAGTAGTTTTCTTCACACCATAATATCAAACTAGTTTATCCATTCAATACTCATATAAACTAAATTTATCTCTATCAAATCCAATCGAAAACAACATTTGTCACATCTATCTAATAACGGCCCCCAATCTCAATCTAGCAACATTTAATAATATTATCCAAATGTTCAAAAATTAAGTGATCAAGTTAAATCTATTAATTTAATAAAATAAATGTGACACTATGATCACAATTGAGATGTAACAAATTTTCAAAAATAAATGTGACACTATGATCACCGTCTTTTTGTTGAGATGTAACAAATTTTCGAAAATAATATCTATTTTATCCATTAAGATTGTACTTATTTTTTTTTTTTATCCGCAACCGCTATTTGTAGTAGGTGTAACAGTCCAACTATAAATGCATTAACGCGAATTGAACATAAAATCTTTGGCCTCAGAGATCACTAAATTAAAGTCATGTTAAGTTTTGAAATAATCCGAAATGAAATAAATCGAAATTGTTATTCAAATTACTTTTTGGTTAAATTGCAATTAATGATTATCATGTTTATTCGAGAAAAGTTGTATTATCATTATTGTTATCGAATGAGATCTTTTTATTTTGGTATGAAAATTATAGAAAAGAATTATAAATTTATCGATTTTGTATAAACTTATTTAAAGTGAAACATGCCTATTTATACTCGAGATTAGTTATAAGTTATACTAATTAATGATCAGGAGTTTACTAAGACTAAATGGGTTCAATTACCCACATTAAATATCTAGAAATCCCATCTACAATAGTATCTAGAATATTTTAAAAGAAAGGAGTATTAAATATTTAGCTAGATTTAACTTCTACTACTTTGTTGTACACTAATGTTTTAAAATTAAAATAACTAACAATAACTCAAATTTTATTATTCTTCACAACAAATATCAAAAATCAAGTTTATTCGTTTATGACTTTATTAAATCCAATCGAAACGGTTTTTAATCCAACAAAACCACCCACTTTTATTGTATTTTGACGATAAGTTGAAAAAATCTTGCAAACAAAGTATAACAAGATGTGCTAATTAAACTAAATAATCTATATATTATTAAGATCACTCATATAGCCACTTGATTAGGTGGAGTACAATATTTGTCATGAAACTTAATATTGTTAAATTCTAACCAATTTGCGTGATTTTGGACGATTTTACGCTTACTTTTCACTTTTTTTCCTTTTCTCTTTCATTCTTTTCTCCTTACCTTTCTCCGCTTTCATTTTCTGCTCTTTTTTTTCTTATGTTTCTTCTCTCTCTCTTTCCTTTTCATTTTTTTTTCAATCGTTTTTCCTTCTCTTTCTTCCCACTCAAGTTGGTCGCCCTCTCGTCGTCGTTCTCTGATAGAGTAAAGGTGATTGAGAACAAAAAGCAAGATAAAACACAGATACGCTCCTCAAAAGAGGCCTTCGGCGAGAAGCTGACCACAAAATAATATATTTCATATCCAAAACTTGCAGGAGCAAATCCTATTTAAACATCCTAACCTCTAAGCCCATAAACGAAGTTATTACTACGGGATTTACTCTTGAGAAAAACTAAAGATCCAATAACTAAATAAGACTAGACCCAACAGTAACCAAATAAATACGACATAAAAACATATACGACTCTCAACAATAAATAAGTACGACTCTCAATAATAAATACGACTCCCCATACTAATCAACCACCCTACGCGCATTCCTCAAATAAACGCGCCACGGTGCACCGCTAACAATTGTCCCACCGGTCGAAACAACATTGTCCTCAATGCTAAAATAAAGTAAGGAAATTGTCCACGAACATCAACCACGTCCAGCCAAGATGCTTCATCACTACTCAAACTAAGCTACTTCACCAATACCTACTCAACCTGCTGACCCTCGCAGTTAATAACCCGTCGCTGCAGCACTTGCTCCGGAAGGTAAGTAGGATCAACTTGTAAACGTCAGCAGGTAATGATGGCTCCATCGAGCTGAACCGATAGCTTTCTTCAGAAGAGAGATGTTAAAAACAGGATGAATCCGAAATGACGGAGGCAACTTTAGACGATACGCCACAACACCCACCCGATCCTCGATCTGAAATGGCTCAAAATATCGTGGTGCTAACTTTTATCCAAACTAATGTCTTCCCACACCAATGTCGAAATAGGGAGCAGAGTGAGCACCCCCTGGTGACTTCGTCTCAAATTTATTGCATTGGCAAACCTCGCATGCTGCTACAAACTTAGTCACGCAGCGCATCATTCCAGGCCAATACACATTCGCAGCAAGACGACGATATGTCCTATAAGCCCCAGAGTGCCCACTTGTTGGAGTAGAGTGGAATTCTACTAGTAATTTGGAAACCCAATCTGATGCCGGTGGGATAACCAGTCGCCCCTTGTAAAACAAAACTCCATGCACTAAGGAATAATGTTTGGGAGTTGATAGTCCCTACTCAAGTCCCTGCACAATCGCAACTAGCGAAGAATCGCTGCGAACATGTCACACCCTGACTCCCGAGGTGCGACTAACGATGCTAACACTACTAACCATCCATCAACTCAACTCAAATAAGGGATTCATGCTCGGGGAAAACAAGGGAATATTGACTGAAAGCGATAACAAATAAGAACATGCTTCCAAGTCACAACTAAAATATCAACGAGCATGGATAATTTATATATCAAACCGAAACAAAATAAGTATTTCAAATTCTCAAGAAACGAGAATCAACAAAAATCATAAATTGTACCAAGCACATCGCTCTTAATCAACAGAATATCAAAGTATTGATTCAAAAACATATCAACAGACATCATTATCATAGCATTGCAGCGGAAACCTCGACTCGATCCCAACAACTACATGTATGACGACATGTAATTGCCAGTCAACTTTCGACTAAAAAAAAACACACCACACCACCAAGCTGCCCACGCCATCCACATCCCGCTAACCTGCACGTTTAGAAATACATGCAGGGCTGAGTACTTCGTACTCAGTGAACACATGCCAAAACATTTGAAAACTTGCTCTTAGAGCTATACAATTGAACTTGCCTTGCCGAAGCATCACAAGTATTAATGCAATTAAAAACGTTTACTTGTGAATGCAAAAATATTTTCTTTTCTGAATAGACTGCGCAGTCAAAATCATAATATATACTCAACATAGGCATGTATCATCTACCACATTAACTCTGTGCCGAGAAGTAGGCCTCCTTCTCAAATACTGTGACCGGATAAACCGAAGTAAAGCTCACAGTCACCTCAAACCATTCAAATACCACACGTGGGTTCCTGTCTTTTACAGGACATTCATATCTTAAGCAGATGATAAAGCATACCAAAACTCATGTAAAAACGGCAAGTCAATCGAACTTCAAAACTCATATAATAATACTCAATAATAATAATAGCATTCATCGGAGAATTTGGTTTTAGAAAAGCCCACCTAACTTCCGAAGACTAGCTAGGGGGCTTACTTTTGACTGTCCTTGCTACTTGTCCGTCCCGCTCGGTCCTTCACAATTGGACATCGATAAAAGAATAAGACTCGACGCGAAAGACGTAAAGTAGATTTTGGCTTCGACTGAAGGACTTCTACTTGACTCGACTCTCTCTATTTTTATCTTTTCTAAATCAATATCCTTTCTTGACTTTCTCGTTCTCGACTCGTCGACTCTACTCGGTTACTAATTATTTCGTCTCGTACTCTCGTTATAAATTATTATTGCTAATTAGTAATCGACAAAATCTTAGCATTTATCATTAATTAATGAAATATCATTTATCTCCATTTCATTACTCGAATTCCTACTCGCATTCTCAACTCAACTAACGTCATATCAAATTAATCATGTCTTATGCACGCATTCTCAACAATTTGAACAAATCAATTCATCATAAACAAAGTACAAATATTTTACGTAAACATTGAGATTCAATCAAGCACAACAACTTCAACATAATTCATATTCCAAACTCAATCATGAATTGACTCGACTTTGCATGATTTTAGTTTTTAGAAAAGATGTTAACTTTGATAAAATAATTTCATGTCTTTTCAATAAAGCGAATAAAAGTTCAAGTAATAAGAATTTAAAACTCAAATAATCACTTAGCATTTCTCGACTCAATATACGACATTATTTCAAAATACGTCATTTTTCTCAACCACATACACATACTCGCATACGTACTATTATTTATTCTATTATTATAATTTCTCTTTTATTATTCTCCATTAAACTCATATTTAATCGAAATTCGTTTTCTATTTAAAACTCAACTCGATTTATTATTCTCATACTCTATTATTTCTCATTTTATTAAGAAATTCTTTTTAGATTATTTAATTCTATCTTTATTATTATTTTTTTATTTCAAAACTTCTCGATTAATTTACAATTAAACGAGTAAACGAACTTGACTCGATTAATCTTCTCATTAACTCCTTACACTTGACTCCTCAAACATTATCCTCTTTAAAAGAGAATCTATTTAATTTAAGATTAAATTATTATTATTATTATTATTATTATTTCTCGTTGTTTCTCGTTCAAGCGAACGACTTAACCTCGACTACTCGTCTCAAATTTTATACTCGATTTCCAATTCCATTTCTTTAACTGTAACTCGTCTTTTATTTTTCAATTATCATCTCTTTTAATTCTCTATCATTTATTTTACTCAATTTTCTCCCTTTAACTCTAATTATTTAATAAAGAACTATTTTTCTTTATTTTTCTCAACTTAATGACTCATTATTAATTTAATAATTTTTCTCTTTTATTTCTATTTAATTTTATTTTTTTCTATTTCGAATTATTTATTAATTAAATAATTAATTTTATTTTATTTTATAATTAATTTTAATGTTCTTTAAATCTTCAAAAATTACACCAAGAACACCTAGAACACCAATAACACTCATTCAAAAACACATATTTTCACCAAGAACACCTAGAACACACACTAGGCATTCAACTCCTAATTTTCGATTTTTTTTCATATTTTTATGCTTAGAATTTCATTTTCTTTGTCTTAAACATCCTCATTAAACATCTAACACTCAAAATCAACTATAATCATACTCATATCATCATATCATCAAAATTCATCATAAATCACTAAAAATCATCAAATTATTATTTCTTCCTTCTCATGCATATATTTCGATTTTTCTCATATAATAACATAAGAAATTAAATCATCCATAACTCGTATTCATCTCATGCTCATAACATCATCAAATCATCAAGAAAAATATCAAAATAATTTCTCCTCCAAGGCCTATAACTCACGGCATTTATAAACAAAATAAGGCATGTATTTTCTCAAATTTCTCATGCATAACAATCACTCCAAATATACTCAAAACACATATAAATCATCAAAGCATCAATAAAACATGAAAATCGATTTTTCTCTTTTTCTTCCCTATTTTCGGTTTTAATCAAATTTTAGGGGTTTTTATTTTTCTTTTCTCTTTTAATCATAGATTAATTTCCTAAGCTCGATTTTTCTAATGATTTCCTCACTCGATTCTCACATCGAATCCTAGTTTGCCTAAGCATAAATTAAAGACATGCATGCTTTCTTTTCTTTAGGGATTATAGATTACAAATATACAACTAATCAAATGATTAACATACTTAAAAAGTTAAATCGACGCTTCTCTTCTTGATTCTTCTTTGGAACCAAAAATGAAGGGAAAAAGGAGCTCAAATCCTTAGCTTGGAATTTCCATAATGGTTTTCATCTTGAATCCTCAAAAAAAAATGAAACAATAATTAATCATCTCCCCAAGGGCATGTATGCCAAAAAAAAATTAAGAAAAATAGAGATGATTTGGATTTGATATTGAACTCAAGAATTGATAATTTATTACCTCTTCAATTAGGGTTTGAAAGATTGGAGAGGATGATGATAATCTTCTTTGGATTTGGAAGCTTGGAAGCTTGATGATTGAAGCTTCAATGGAGTTTCTCCATCTATGTGTGTGTGTGTGTGCCTCTCGACAATGAGAGGAAGAGAGAGAGAGAGAATATTTTTTTTTCTTTCTTGGCTAAGGCACGAGAGAGAGAGAGAGAGAGAGAGAGAGAGAGAGAGAGAGAGAGAGTGAGGTTGAGAGAGAGATGGATGCATGAATGATGATAATGATTTTAGCTTTCTCCATAAGACATAGAAGAAATTAAACTAAGGGAAGTGAATATAATGATGATATTCCCATAATAGGTGTTGACAAATAGGGGCCTAGGAGAGATATTAGGGAGAGAGAGAGAGAGGGAGGTCGGTGGTGAGAGGGAGAGAGATAAGAGAGAGATTCCCATTTTATTACGGGTATAATTTTCCCCGGATGAAAAAGTTTTCCGGTAGAATATGTCCGTGTTATTTCATTTATACTGAAAACGGCTCTAAACTCTCCTCGTCTCGTTTCCGACATCGAAAACACCTCAACTCTATCTCATGTCCCACGAAATAAATCAAGGATTCCGAATATCTAATTTTTAGATTAAAATTCCAAGTAACGAAGAAAACCTAAAAAATAATTGGCTAATTAACCCATTAAGAACTAAACTCTTAGAATTCTCTCAGGTGATCTCGGATAAGCTTCTAACATATCTCAGGGGTCTTAGAATTAAATCTAGATTCAAAAGACATTAATTAGGTCAAATTCTAAGTTCGTTGGTGAATAGTGTTTTCTCGGTTCTCGTTACTATTCACTGAAAAAGTAAAAATTCTCAAAATTCTCCAAAAGTCATACTCATGCTCAAACTCATATAAATAAACTCAATCAATGCATCACAAACTCGATTCGAATAATCAAAACGAGAAAATTCACGTCAAAGCACATAAGGGCAATTTGGTCATTTCAAGCAAATTCCTTTTCTTGAGAACAATCTTATTATTCAAGGCATATTATAAAAACTCGGGGCATTACAGAACAGCTCTTTCAGGAACGGAAAGGGCAGACAACAGAACCTCATCTTTTTACCTGTCGAGATAGTGCATCAGCAGCTCAATTCTGAACACCTTCTTTATTTACGATGGTGAAGTCATACCCAAGCAATTTGGCTGCCCGATTCTGTTGTGCCGGTGTAGTCAAGGGTTGAACCAGTAAATTCTTCAAACTCCGTTGATCCGTACGAACCATGAATCGATGTCCAAGGAGGTAAGGCCGTCAATGTTTTATGAACAAGATCAGTGCCATCAATTCTTTCTCGTACGCGAATTTCGCTAGCATTCAAGATGACAAACTCTTACTAAAATAAGCGATAGGCTGTCAGTTTTGCATGAGCACGTCCCCAAGGCCTGTACCTGACGCATCACACTCCACCTTGAATTCTTTGGTAAAATCTGGCATGTGCAATAACGGTGCTGATGTGAGAGCAGATTTGAGTTCAGCGAATCCTTGAGCTGCTGCCGGGGTCCATGTCCTTAGACTCGGTACATCTTTCTTGAGAAGGGTTGTTAATGGTGCTGCTATCCGCCCATAATCTCGAATAAAACAACCATAATAGCCAGTGAGACCGAGAAATCTATGAATAGCCTTGGGACCTTTCGAAGTGGGCCAGGTGAGCGCTACTGAAATTTTTGCCAGATCCATTCGTACTCCCTCTTTGGATACGATGTGACCAAAATACTATACCTCGAAATGACCGAACATGCATTTCTTTGGGTTAAGACTCAACGAGTGAGTACAGAGAAGCTCAAAAACCTGTTGAAGGTGCTCTAAATGATCAAGCCATGTTTGACTGTAAACCAAAATGACGTAAAAACAAACTAAGACAAACTTGCGCAAGTGGGGTCTAAATACATCATTCATCAAGCTCTGGAATGTTGCCGGTGCATTGCTCAATCCGAAAGGCATGACAAGAAATTCGTAGTGGCCCGAGTGCGTACGGAATGCCGTCTTTGGCACATCCCCGAATATGGTGATAGCTAGCGCGAAGATCCAATTTGCTAAACTATCAAGCCCCATGCAATTCGTCTAAGAGCTCTTGAATTACGGGAATAAGATACTTATTTGGCACAGTGCATTTGTTAAGCTCGCGATAATCTACGCAGAAGTGCCAGGAGCCATCATTTTTTCTGAACCAATAACACCGGGCTAGAGTACAGGATATTTCTTGGCTGGATGACACCAGCAACTAACATCTCAGATACCAGTCGTTCCAATTTGGACGTGATTATAGCGGTAAGGCTGTACCGACACCGGTTTTGCATCTGCATGTAAGACAATTCGATGATCCATAGAACGTGCTGGAGGGAGGCCAGACAGAGGGGTTGCAATATCAGAAAAATAATCCAAAATGGTGGCCAAGTCGCAACGATCAGAGGCAGAAAGGAAATATGATAGCCCGAACTGCGTAGGGTTCTCATTGATTTGTAGCGACCACAAAACCCAACACTCATCCTCTGGCTCTATCGCCCGAAATTCGTCTAAAGTTAAAGCTCTATGAGACAAGATGGGATCGCCCCTCAAGTGTTGCAATCGGCTTCGAATAGAAAATTCCATCGTCATAGTAGCCCAATTTGCCTTAACATCACCCAATGTTTTGAGCTAGGAGATACCAAGTACCATATCAACGCTACGGAGTGGAAAAACATAACAAGAAATATGATGTAGTTGGCCATCGAGAAGGAGAGAAATACTCTTAGAAAAGCCAATCGTGCAGACACTAGTATCATCTCCCAACACGATCGAGATATGTGAAGCTGGCTCCATAGGCCACTTCAATTCTTCCGCTACCTCTTCGAACACAAAGCAATTGGTGGCGCCACTATCCACCATAATCAATAGACGTTTATCAGAACGCGACCAAAAATTTTATGGTTTGTGGACTGTCGAATCCATGGGAGGATAAGGCAGAGAGTTGTAGTGTAGCGATATAGATTGTGGTGTAGGCTCATCGTTGTCAAATGTCACAGCTGTTGTCTCAGTGGCCGAATCTGAACAACATCACCCTCACAGTCATCAGCATATACAAGCACATGTAGGTTATTAGGCGGGCATCGGTGAAGAGGTCCAAATGTGAGTCCACATATGAAACATGTACTCATTTTTCTATGCTTCAAATATTCAACATTGGAGATTTGCCGAAAATTACGATTATCCCGTTGAAATAACAATGAAGACTGCTGCACCGAGGGTAGAGAAAACTGGACAAAGGGCGATCATGAGGGTAGTTGTGGAGTGGGTCGATTGGAAAATTGAGATAGCGAGGCCAAACTCGAATAGGTGGTAGGTCGAGAGGCATGAGGAGGATGGTCGCGACGAGCGATCAATGCGACGTGCTGCCTGGACTGCCGACGAGTAATCTGTAAGCGTAATGTCCTGCATTTGATCACGAATATAGTGCTTCAAGTTTCCCAGAAAAAACCCACATAACTCCGCATCACTCAGGTTGGAAAGATGCGACACCCGACCCTCAAAAGCAAAAATGTATTCTTCCAGGCTACTCGTTTGTCTAGATGACACAACGGCTTCATAAATGTTAAAAGATGAGTCATCACCAAAACATATCAGTAGTTCGCGACAGAAACTCTACCAATCCAATAAAGGTCATCGACACAAGAGCACTTGCACCCAAGGTTGCGTTGGACCAGCCATCGCGATAAGCACAAGGTGTAGTTATTGCCCAAATGGTATGTCGTTGACAAGGAAGTATTGATTTGCACGAGCGATCCATGCAAAGGCATCAATACCGTCAAATGATGGTAAATCCATCTTTCGCAAGAGTAGAATAGATGGAGAAACAAATGATATTTTACTAGGAGGAGGAACATACCTTGATTTATTACTATCTAAGTGATTGAGAGAAAATAAGATAAAACGCAGATACGCTCCTCAAAAGAGGCCTACAGCGAGAAGCTGACAACAAAACAATATATTTCATATCCAAAAGTTGCAGGAGCAAATCCTATTTAAACATCCCAAACCCTAAGCCCATAAACGATGTCATTACTACGGGATGTACTCTTGAGGAAAACTAAAGACCCAATAATTAAATAAGACTAGACCTAACAATAATCTAATAAATACGACGTAACAACAAATACGACTCTCAACAATAAATAAGTATGACTCCCCATACTAATCAACCACCCTACGCATACGCCTCGAATAAACACACCACGGTGGACCACTAATATTCTTCTCTCTCTCTCTCTCGCTCCTTTTCCCGCTCAAGCTCAAAACCGTGCTCTCCCGCTCCTCTCTCTCTCTCTCTTACTTTTCTCTTTTCTTCCTGCTCTCTCTCTTCTTTCTCATCGCAATCGATCACTGCAATTGCACTATTCACATTGATTCTTTGAAATATTGAAGTCAATTTCACGATTTTCCTTCTCTGATTTCGCGACTTGAAGTCAATTTTGAAGTATTATTTTGTATTATGTAGCTTTTTAAGTTTGATTGATGGATTAGTTGTTGAGGTTTTTCGTATCTGTGTTTCATAGTGTTTCGCTGTATATTTTATTTTTTTACAATTTTGTACTATTTTCCGATTTGTTACCGTTTTGTAGTTGTTACGAATTTTTGTTTTCGTAACTGCAATTATCATGTAGTGTGTTGTTACAATTTTGTAGTTGTTACGATTTGTGATTTTCGTAACTGCATTACGATATAGTGCGGTGTTACGACTTTGTAGTTGTTACAATTTTTCTATTTTGTAACTATTATAGGTACATATTTTTAGATGTTGCCAATACGAATTTAATATTTCGTAACTATTATAGGTACATATTTTTTGTGTGTTGTTTTTGCAGTTTTGCAAGACAAGCCCCAACGACATATATATGTGCATCTGATAAACATCCATTTTGCAGCAACTAAACATGTTTTTCTATCACTAATTGCCTTGTTTTACCTTTGAATGTGACATGTTTTAGATTGATTTCAATATTTTGGATTGGTTTCACGTTTGGTAGAGTTTGTGCATGTGTGTAGGATAAGCAAGGGATGCTAAGCTGAAATGAAAGGGCCGTAGAAGAGCGGAGTCGAAGAAACGGGACGGAAAAGTGAAGAATTGCATGAAAATGAGTAAATATCAAGAACCGGCGCTTTGGAGTGAAATTTCGGCGGTTTGGAGTCAAAAACCGGCGGTTCAGGGGTGAACCGCTGGCCAAACCGCTGGCAATCTCGGCATTCGAAGACAAGAAGAAAATAAGAATCGGCGAGTGAACTGGCGCCTGGGGCCCGGACCGTTGATTTCGGCCCTGGACCGCCAATTTTCACCCTCCCAACTGCCGATTTCACAACTTTCGTCCAAAAATGGACAATTTTGCCCTTTTCGCATTTTTAACTTCATTTAGTACTTTTTCCTCCCTATATGAGGGGACAGCCCCAAAACATGTATCAATCAATCCCTAGCCTAGATTCTCATTCAAATAGTTTCCAATTAGGGTTCTAAACACTTTTTATCATTGTATTAGTGGATTAAGGTTGGATTTGAAGAATATTTGAAGATTTCATCATTAGGTTCCTAGTTTTTCAATTATGCAATCATTTCTCCTTTGTTTTGTGTTAATTTCATTCATGTCTAGCTAAATCTACTTGTTGGTTTTGGGGATTTACGATGATTTGATGATAGAATGATCATAGCTTGTTGATTCTTTTTGCCTTCTTCTAATTAATTGTAGATTTGGTGATTATCTTCATGTGGAAATTGTTGATCACCCTTCTTGCATGCCAAGTGTTTGTAGAAATCCTTGATAGGTTTTTACTTGCATGGAATTCAAATTTCACTTCATGTATTGATTTGAGACTTAGTAGGTGATGATCTAATACATGGAAGCTTGTGATCCTCATGCTTTTTGGAGTTGTTTTATAGACTCGAGTCTTAGCCGAGAGAGTCGATAGAATGATCCTCTTTTGCTAATTGTCGAGAGAGATTAGTGATGATTTTGGTGATTGCTTCTTAATTA
The DNA here is from genome assembly GCA_029490685.1 of Schizonepeta tenuifolia. Classification (NCBI taxonomy): domain Eukaryota; kingdom Viridiplantae; phylum Streptophyta; class Magnoliopsida; order Lamiales; family Lamiaceae; genus Schizonepeta; species Schizonepeta tenuifolia. Next base: position 87,694,835 of record CM055959.1, read on the forward strand.
GAAGATTAAATTGGTTTTCATGAATTAGGAAGTCGTGATCAAGCTATCTAGAATCGGATTGAATCTCTAGAACCAACCTTTGTTCCAATTTGTTCCTCAATCGTTTGTTAATCGTTTGTTTTATTGAATTTGCATGATTTTGTCAATTGTATGCTTATTTACTTCAATCTTATGTTTAAATGTTTGAATGAATTGCCAACCATGTGTTTGATGAGCTTGAATAGTAGGAATATGCATAAACCTTGTTTTCACTAAGAATTCGAACTAATAGTCCTTGTGGATACGACATTCGATCCCTAAAACTACAATTACACGATCAAAGTGCGGATTATATTGCTTAGAGAATTAGGTGATCACTTTTTGGCGCCGTTTCCGGGGACTCTTAAGAATTTATAGTGTTAATGATCTTTGCATTGAGAGTACTAGTTCAAGCATTACTTGTTTTAAATTATCTTGTGAATCTTAGTGTGTTCTTGGTTGGTTTGTGTGGGTGAATTGGTGCATGATCACAAGGAAAAAGGAAGGCGAAATCATTCCTTTAGACTTGGAGATTGAAGTCACTCCGAGCTAGCCGAGAACCAAGAAGGAAGGCAATGGAGCACCAAAGGCCTAATAATATGGCCGACTTGGAGCGTCAAATGCAAGAACTCCGTCGTCAAATGAATGAGCAACAAGCTCAAAGAGATAGAACACCACCGCCTCTAATCAACCAAATGTTTGAGCCTCAAGTGAATATGTTTCAAGATGGAGGTTGTGGCAAGTGAATATGTTTGAATGTTTTCTTGTTTCACTTATAAGATTTGCATTAATTGATAGCTAGATTTCTACATTAGGTTTAGACATTTGATATTTGAAGACTCTTTGCCTAATTTAGTGGATATGTGAACTTTAGTAGTGATTCTTATTTTGACATTGAGAATTGTGGACATGTGAATTCTAATTAGTAGTGATATTTGTATATTGATTTATTTTTATATTATTTGAAAAATTACGCATCTAAGTGTCATACAATTGACGCAATATTTTGACATTATAATAAATTGATGTAAAATCTATTGGATATTTTGGGACTTAATTTGAATTTTTGCATCAATTGTTATATGTTGCAATACTATGAGACACTTTAAATATGATGTTACATGTGCCACCAAAAGTTGCGTCACTTTATTGCATTGCCACAAATTATAGTGTCATATTTATTACTGTCGTACGAGTGATGCAATTTTTGTGACATAATAATAAAATATGTCGTATATTTTGTGACATAATATGAATTTTGCAACTTCTTTTATATGCTGCAATATTATGCGACACCTAAAATATGACGTCGCATGTGTTGCAAAAAATTATGTCACATTGATTGGAATGCCACATGTTAGTGTCGCAAATTATGATGCGTCAATTAAACTAATGTCACCTCATGTGTCGCAATTGGACATGAGTCATAAAGTTTATTGACACATAATTTGTCGCAAATTTTATGCGACAATTATTTAAGTGAAGCACAAAGTGTTGTATATGTTGCGTCACAATCGAAAAAAATTGACGCAAAAAAAAACAACATTACTATTTGCGACACTATTGGTCATGACGCAAAAAATGTCGCAAAATAGCTTTTGCGACATTAAAACATAAATTTGCGACACATTTTTTATGTCGCAAAAGCTCTTTTCTCTTGTAGTGATGCATACTAAAACGAAATTACAAAATTCTAAGAGCAAGTCAAGGCATAGTAATTCGAATGCCAAAATTGTAATAAGGAATCAAAGCATAGTAATACGAATTGACAAAATCTTAACACAGAATCAAGGCATACTGATACGAAATGATAAAATTGTAACAAAGAATTAAGGCATAGTGATACGAAATGACAAAATCTTAATATAATATCAAGGCACAGTGATACGAAATGACAAAATCGTAATAAGTAATCAAGGCATACTGAAACGAAATGACAAAATCTTAATAGGAAGTCAAGGCATAGTAATACGAAATGCCAAAATCGTAACAGAAAATCAAGGCATACTGAAACGAAATGAGAAAATCTTAACAGGAAGTCAAGGCATAATGATACGAAATGACAAAATCATAACAGGGAATCAAGGCATACTGAAACGATATAAATAAATCTTAACACGGAATCAAGGCATCACAACGTGATAACCTCTTTAAAAATTCATAACGGTATTTCCACATCTCAAACAAAATAACGTTACGAAATAAGAATTTCGAATTTACATTAATTGACAACACAACATAAACTTAGTTACGAAATGTTTATTTCGTACAGGGTTACCACATCATAACATGGTAACCTAGTTACAAAATGGTTGTTTCGTACTGGATTACTACATCACAACATGATATCCCATTAAGAAATGAATAAATCGTAACAACTGTAAATTCGTAACCATGTATGTAAACAAACCAAAAACTAGATCCAAAACACTAATACATCCAAATTATCCAGAAATAATCCAAGTACACCACGAATCACCAGGTTTCATATGAAATCTTATAAATCATAAAAAATAGACACGAAAAGTAACATTAATTCCTGCTAAATTTAGGATTTTTTTTTTCTAAAGTGAGAGATAGAGAGAGTAAGATAGAGATAGAGAGAGAATGTAAGATCTCCAACCTGAATTCCGATGAGAATATTGCAAGCACTGCGATGGTTTGGGTGGGGCAGCAGCAACGGTGGAATGTGGTGAGATTTTGAATTTTTTAGAGAGAGAAATTGAGAGAAAGATGAGAGAAAAGGAGAACGTGAATGGGCAGCGTTGTAGATGAGTAGACGACGGCGGAATTAAGGCTGCGACGGTGGGTGGCGGGGAGAGATAATGAATAGAGAGAAGAGAGAAATGAGAGAAATGTGATGTTTACGGGAATAAGAAATGGAGAAGAAAGAGGAGAGAAATAAGAATTTAAAAAAAAAAAAGAATGTGAAAAAGTAGGTGGGTTGGAGGGTAAAATCGTCCAAAAGTACTCAAATTGGCTAGAATTTGCTCAAATTAAGTTGCATGACAAAATTTGTACTCTAAGGGGTCTAAATGGTTACTGCCCTCCTCCTCTCTATTATTAATACCAATACGGATTCGAACTCTCTTTAATTTTAAGTCCTGCGTGGCGCAACCTCCATTCGATATTTCTATTTATCTTAAATCCTCAATTTAAGCTTTTCTAATTAATATGTATTTTCATTTAATTGCTATTATATTCGGCCCCTACACCCAACATGGTATAAGATCCAATTATGACATTTTCATATTTTATTGCTATCCATATAATATACGGTATGGATAAGAAATTTATGTTTTATTAGAAAGAAAGAAATAATATAATGAATCGTGTTTAACGATGCTAAATCATCAAATATGTCTATTAATTAATTATAAAAAGTACGTATATGTAATTACCCATATATAATACGCCTAGAAATAAAGTAATAATATATATATATATATATATATATATATATATATATATTTGATAAAGAAGATATATATTTGAGCATGTATAAATCACGCAAATATGGTATAATATATTACGTTATTAAATTTATCAAAAGTTATAATGATACTTCTATCTATAAGGGGATAAAATGAGCGGGGGAGGGAGTAATATTTTCATAAGTATTACAATAATTAATGTGGGACGAGATGATCAAAGCTCTGCATGGTTAATAATATGTTGCAACCTCATGAGTACAATAGCGACAGAGATCTCAAAATATTAATTTGTGACGAGATAATCACACATATACAACGATATTTTTGACATATTGTGAGGTAACTAGAAAGTTAATTTTTCATATTAAAATTATGTTTAGTTTGTACAAAAAAGTAGTTTGGTTTCTTGCCACTAAAGAAAGTGGAATAAAATCAAAAAAACACTCTTTTTAATCAATTGTCGAAATATTATTACTCCAAAATAATATTAATTAGTTTTAATATTCACGCTTATATATTGCAAAATAATATAATAAAATTATAATATTTGTTAAATGAAGTGCAATTAAATTGAGTGTACTAAAATGAACACTATATTGAAGTACATTTTAAGGATGAATATTAGGAGTATAGGAAAACTGCTAACAATTAATAAGGAACCAATAAAATTAATCTATATTTATTAATATCGATGTGGATTCGAGGTCTCTCCTTGAATTTAGGTCACACATGACGCAACTATAATTTGACATTCTTATTTATCTTAAATCCTCATTTTATATAATTTTTATTCATATATTTTGTTATTTAATATTTATATTACCAAAACTATTATAATTAAATATGAAATGGAAATATTGTGATTCTGCATTTAATCATTGATGGTCTGTGTAAGTGTAAGAATAAATATATTTGATTAAAAACGAACATGGTGGATATACCATTTATTTATTTATTTATTTATTTTTTTGAAGAATCCACATGGTAAGAATCAGCAAAATGATTTTATTTTGATTTTATTTCTACAACACAAATCAAATCGGATCTTTTATTGCCTCTCTATGTGACATTTCATGTTGCTTTAATAAAGAAATGACACATGACATGACTAAGGATTCAAGATTTAGGGTATATATTATCCTAAATTATTTCCTAAATCTTACACCATTAATTACGCCATGTGTCATCTAAAAGTCTTTATTTTTCAAATTTTCTAAAATCTTCTTTGAGGTAAATATTTTAATAATATGTCGATTAAAATTGAACTTAAAAAAGAAAGAAATAGTAAATGAAGATGGGAGAATCGCAGAATAATATTCTTGAATCTTACTGAAGTATGTGAATTAAATTGAACTAAAAGTATCATAAATAGTAAATGAAGATGGGAGAATCGCAGAACGATTTTTTTTTAATTTAATTAGATAATAAAGATTTTCACTTTCAAATAAATTTTTATAACTACCAAGCAAATTGCATCTAATATTTAAATAATATGTGGATTAAATTAAACAAAAAAAAAGATAAAAAAATAGTAAATGAAGACAGAATAATCGCACAATAGTTTTCTTGAATCCTACTAAATAAAGCGTAATTGAACTGAAATGTTTAAAAATAGTAAATGAAAACGGGAGAATCGCGAAACATTTTTTTCTAATTTAATACATACTAAACACTCTCACTTTCAAAATAAATTTTATAACTACTAATATTTTTAATAATCTTAATCAAGTGTTTGAATTAAAAGTAAACCAAAAAATAAAGAAAAATAGTAAATGAATACGGGAGAGTCGCTGACTATAGAAATTAAATTGAGGTAAATTATTAAAAAAAATAAAAATTAAACGACAAGTTGTCTTTACAATAATCTTAAGGATGTAGAATTAATGAACCATATGGATTAAAATTGAACTAAAATAATAAATAGAAGACGGGAAAATCGTGAAATAATTTTCTTGAATTTAATTGGATACTAAATATTTTTACTTTTAAAATAAATATCTATTACTACAAGGAAATTGTGTATAATAATACCCCGTCGAAAATCGATAGGTTGCACACTAGTTGAAAAAATAATAATTATATTCGGACATACTATGTCTAGACATACAATTGTCCGATTGCCTTCAAAATTTCTTTTCTACTCGGACCTCATTCCGAAATATCAATCTCACGCACACCGGCTCCCAAATTTTACTCTCATTCATACACAACTCCTAAACTTGTGAATTTATATTGAGATGAAACTTTATAATTAAAATTTTAAAAATGTATATTTATTAATAACCAAACTGTCGAAACTATGAAATTAAATTATTAGCTAAAAAATTTCGTCAAATTTCTATTTTTACCATTGTATGTCTGGATATAGTGTGTCCAAATAGCACTACCCTTGAAAAAAAATAGTAAAACATAAAATCTTAATTAAATAGGTGTACTCGCCAACATTCGATTGGCTAAGAAATGCCTAAATAGAGTTAAAGCAAGCTTAGGCTGAGATAATGGAACTTCATGGCCTGCCCCTCTTACTGTAAGATATGTCAGCCCTTTATATATTTCGCTCCATCCACCAACCTACTTAAAATAGATTCATCAATATAATAACACTAATAGTAATATACAATCAGGATCGTAATTAATTGGGGGTAAAAAAGCAATTACCTGTTGTTTGTCATACCACGCATACCAACTGGTATTGACTTGTAGATTTAGAGCTTTGAGAGAATAACGTGTTGCAGTTAGGGGCAATACAGCATCAGTGTCGCCACTGCCAATCACAAATTCATTTTTAAATTAAATTAAAATAAAAATTAAGATTCATGCCAATTAGTAAATCAAAAATATCATAGTAGTGAACAATATGAGATTATTAAATGTAAAGGAGAATTATGCAATTACCTAAATACCCATATTCTGAGCCCAGCCTCTATAAGCTGTTGAAATATTGGAAGCATTGATCTTGGTGAATCTTTCCACCCCCCTCTTACGGTGTCGCTGTTAGATTATAGTATACGTGACTAAATCAGAATTTCCCATTTATAATATTATATTTTATTCCACCTTAATTTCAAAAAATATTAATTAGAAATTATAAAATTATCGTATCGACATAATAACGTTACCTGCAGGTGACCCAAGGATGAGAAATGCCAGTAGTGTTTGCATGTAGAGCCTTTTGCACATCTGCTCTGTTCATATACACCTTCGTGTACTTAACAACGCATTGATCGTTCCCTCTAAACTTCCAAGGCTAAAACGGTCCAAATATTTCCAAAGTAAATAAAAAATAAAAAATATATATCAACCAAACAATATTGGTATAACATAAGATTGGCTGACTTTATAATTTAATATTTCATTTCACCAATACAGGTCATGTTTGTGAGTCAAACACATGCAACGACTTACCAAGGAGGCTTTCCCGAGTGTCCCGAGGTCGTCGCAGGGACTTTGGTAGATGGCGTAGGGATTGATGTTGCCGAACTCGGAGTAGGCGGAACTCAGAGCTGTGTAGCAATCATCTGAAGGGAAGAGGAACGAGTCGCGCGGGCACGACTCGTTGAGTGCGGCGTAAGTCGAGTCACCAACCAAACCATGGTTCCACCAGAACTCGAACGTGCCAATGTTGTCGTAGAAGTCGTCGATCAATGGATTGCCAAGCTGGAAAAAATATATAATATATAAATAATAAAGAAAATTATTTTTTTTGCTATAATTTTGCTAGATTTTTCAAGAATTGCGCTCTCACCAAGAAACCTTTGAAGTTGATGATGGGATTGTTGACACCTTTGTTGCGATCCACGATGATTTTGGATAGCTCCGGAATATAATGCCCTAAGATATATATTTGAAATATTTATGTGTATTTTCACCTATGTCTTAGAGTTGTGTGTGTGTGTGATATAATCAAAAAGAATAATGATATTCGGACACACTGTCACCAGCCACACGCGTAAAAAAAATAGGAAAGTTAACTGTAAAAATGAAAATAATCACATTTCCCACTAGGGTTTATGCTTCCCAATTAGGGTATATTTTCATTTTCAAAACTTGTATTACTATTTTTAGCGCATATGACTGGCCACAGTGTGTCCGAATATTAGTTTAATCTTGTATTTTTTTTTAATCTTTTAATTTTGGTGTTGTATATACCTGCATAGCTTTCACCAGCAATGTAAAATGTTCTATACTTGAACTGGGGGAACCTTTCAAACCATCTTCTCAGGAAATTGTAAGCATCTTTGCCTATAAAAATTTTGATTATAAATTATATTCCAATTTAGTTAAAAGATGAACTAGGAGCAATATATAAGATATGTATAGAAATGTATATATGTGTGAAATAATTAGGACCTGTTCTATTGTCACCAGTAATTTGATCAGATGAAGTATTTGAATATGAAAAACCAACCCCAGCTGGTGAATCAAGAAATAGCAAATTGGCCTCTGCATCAACAAATTTCATGACATTATTATGATAACTTGTAAATTAATTTTTCAATCACATCCATCTTGATTATAAAATTATACATCATCATTACCTTGATTCCAAGCATAAGAACTCAGGGAGAGCGTCCGGCCATCAGGCTGGACACGAAACGGCCCGATTTCTTCCGATGCTCCATAAGCAATGGAAGAGCAGCCCGGCCCGCCATTGAGCCACAAGACTAATGGTTTCTTTCCGGGCTTCTTGGTTGCCTCCACCAACCAATAGAATAGAGCCCGGCCCGCCTTAGCATCTACGGTGACGTAGCCCGAGTATTGTGAGAAATTTGCATTTAAAGGTTGTCCGGGAAGTCTAGTGATCCTATCTCTCAGTTGTTGTTTAGGGTATTTTAGGCCGAGCGAAGTAGCAAGAGGAAATGCAAACAAGCATAGTAGTAGTGAGATGAAGATAGACCCGAAAACACATCGGAGAGAGAAAAGGGAAAACTCCCTCATAGCTATGATTGTTAGTAAACTAACTTTAGGTTATGTAATGTGCATGGCTATTGAACAGTTTTAAAGAAATACAGAATGTGATAGGTTGTAACATGTAGATCTAGTAGAATTGAAGCAAGCATGAATGTGGAAATATAATATTTTGAAATGGGGTCATGCATGTGATCAGCATTGATGGTACTTTTAGCAAGCAAATCTTGATCCATTGCCAGCCTAACTTTGTGATCCAAAATAGATCTTAGGAAATATCAAGTGTGATTATATATTGACCTAAGTAACCAAAGGTTTTGTCAATAATCCAACATGTAGGATATACATTTATTATAAAAATGAATTATATAAAAGAATAAATATTTAAGTCTAAAACAGTTATCATGAGTCAGAAATTAGATATATTAGATGTAGAATATACAAGTTTGACTACTAGGTGTTAGATATTAACTGGTTTATCTAGCTTATATGTATGACTGAATAATTAAGAAGCAAACTTTCGAGAAATGTTTAATTCTATACAGTTATATACAGAAGAAAACTTGGATAATAAAATAATTGAAAGCCATAGAATTTACAATTGTCAAAAGTTTAGAATTAAATATCTATATACCTAGGTTGCTATAAAATACTAATAATTTAGAGACATTATTGTTGATTTGGCCAATCTTAACAATTTCTTATGATACAATTAGTATATCAATGTGACAATTACGTCAACCCTTTGGAATAGTATATTTTCACAAGTATGAGGGTTTTGAATATTATCAAAAAAAAAATATTAAAAAAGATATAAAAATATATTTGATATCATAGTTTTTCATTCCGAAAGAATTGGGTTACAATAAAATAATTTAAAAGGTTTGAATGTAAGAGTATATATTATTTATGTTATCAGTAATATTTTTTTTTTCCAGTTTCGTTAATTTGCATAAATCTCGATATATACTATACCTTTAAAAAAAATCCTTTCATGGAGTTCAATTCGCTATGAATTTATGTTTCAACATAATTTTTAACTATTAATTGATGGTGGTGACTTGCATATTATAAAACCTCCAAAGGCTACGTTTACAACTTGACACGTGATGTTAACTGTTAAGTGTATTCTAATAAATTTAGCTAGGATATAGGATTAATTTAGCTTTTTTTTTATAAGTGTATTCTAATAAATTTAGCTAATATATATAATTAATTTAGCTTTTTTTTATAAGTGTATTCTAATAAATATAGCTAAGATATAGGATTAATTTAGCTTTTTTTTTTCTCTCTTAACACTTATAATTAAGTAATCTTATGTTTGGGGAAGTGATATATTTCTTGCTTGGCGACGAATTGTAATAGCAGCAATACAAATGACTTATTTTTATATCCATATATACTTGTCCCCTTAGAGATGGTCAAGTGGTAAAAGTGAACGTCAAAGGCTGAGAGCTATCAAGTTCGAATCTTATGAAGCGCCTGTATAGGTCGAGCTTGTCACACTTGTACTTAGAAAGTATGGTTTACCTTCCTTATGTAGTTTACAGGCTACTGCCCAAAGAAAAGGGGTTTACCCAATGCGCACCGAAAGTAGCAGCTGCGGGCAGTGGCAGATCCAGAATTTTGAAATTGAAGGTACGAAATATTACGGTATTTGAAGCATTCGCCGGGGGTTACAGGGGGCTCGGCCCCCATGCTCGAGGGTTTGGGGCCGAAGCCTCCGAGAAATTGTTTTTAGTTGTCCAATAATAAAAATGATTTAAAATGCACACAATTAGATAAAATTTATATAAAGAAATATTCATAGAGTTCAAAAGGAAGTAAATTATTCAATAAATACAACTCAAGAGTCGAACCCGACCCGACGAGTCTTCATTCTCAGGAATCGATCCATGACATCTTCATCAAGAACTTATATGAACATTTTTTTCTCAATGAAAGAACTAAATAATCATTTAACAATTGATCACCCATGTTGTTTCGCAACTTATTTTTGACATAGGTCATCCCTAAAAATACTTTTTCCACACCTACAGTAGCTATTGGGAGAATCAATACCAACTTGATCAATAAATAAATCGTCGGATAAGTCACATACTTTTTAGTTTCTACAAGCATCACCGAAAGGATACCAAAATCATTCAAATTCCCAAATCTAATATTACATACTACCTCGGGTCCCCAAGTCTCTTCTTAGAAGGAAGTGACATGGGTATTAAGAAAAAAGTTGTTGAGTTAAGGCTATTTGTATCCGAACTTGAAGCCGGGTGCTCGAGCGGGGATCGAGCATGGGGTGGCTCGAGCGCTTTGCGTGGCGGGGAGAAGGAGCTCGAGACGTGCCCGAACGCTCGAGCGGGGCTCGAGTTCGGCGCGTGCATGGGATGCGCTCCCATTTCCGAATAAAAAAAAATTAAATGGCGCGTGTTTTACACGCGCCGACCATTAAAAATTTAAAAAATTCGACCGTTAGGCCTTTGCAACGGCTATGGCCGATTAAATTTTTTTTTTTTTCTTTTTCCTCCACTATAAATACATTCTCACAACCCTCATTCATCTCACACCAAAAATACATCCTCTTTCTCTCTCAAATTCAACTACAAAAAAATGTCTTCATCTTCGCTGAGTTTTTCATCTTCGTCGTTGGAATATGTTAAGGGCGGCACCGACGACGAGGTACTTGAGATGATGGTGGATGTGGATCGCTACATACGTGCACACTTAGCAACGGAGAAAAAGAAGAAGAAGAGGGCGCGGGGGTTCGTCGACCGCAACCGAGAAGCGGCGTGTGCGGTCCTACACGCCGACTACTTCGCCGACAACCCCACGTACGGCGAGCATTTTTTCCGACGCCGTTTCCGGATGCATAAGCATCTGTTCTTGCGCATCTGCAAGACGTTGGAGGAAAACGTCCACTACTTCACGCATTGACAAGATGAACTCGGACAATGGAGTCTGACGTCGGTGCAAAAATGCACGATGGCGGTGCGACAACTGACCACCGGTGGTGCTGCGGACTCTTTCGACGAGTACCTGAAGATCGGAGATAGCACGGGCCGTCTTTGCCTAAAAAAATTTTGCCGGGCAATGATCGACCTTTTCGGCGAGCGGTACTTGAGGAAGCCCAACGCTGCCGACACCGCACGTCTGCTCGAAATGCACGAGGAGCAGCATGGATTTCTGGGGATGCTCGGGAGCCTGGATTGCATGCACAGGGCTTGGAGGAACTGCCCAAAAGGGTGGGCAGGTGTCCACACTCGCGGCGATCAAGGCGTGCCTACCTTAATCTTGGAAGCGGTGGCGTCGCAGGATTTGTGGATCTGGCATGCCTTTTTTGGGTGTGCTGGCTCCAACAACGACATCAACGTCCTCAATCAATCGCCCTTGTTCACTGACGTGCTTGAGGATAGAGCTCCGCCGTGCAACTTCACCGTCAACGGAAACCGCTGCGACAAGGGGTACTACTTGACCGACGGGATCTACCCTTCTTGGGCAACACTGATCAAAGCGCCGAGGGTTGAAAGTGACCCAAAGACGGTGAGGTTCAAGAAGATGCAGGAGTCGGCCAGAAAGGACATAGAGCGGGCCTTTGGAGTGCTCCAAGTCCGATGAGGAATAATCCGCTCTCTGGGTCGGTGCTGGTACAAGAAGCATCTCCGAGACATCATGTTCGCGTGCATTATTTTGCACAACATGATCATCGAAGACGAGCGGGAAGATGTGAAGAATTGGAGAGACGACTCCGGTTCTCTGTCCACTAGCGGGATATCCCGGAGGACCTGTCCGATCGCCTTTAGGACCTATCTCCAACGGGAAGCCGACTTGAGAGATCAACGAAAGCACATTCGGCTTACCAATGATCTCACCGAGCACCTTTACCAGAAATTTGGACCTCTACGGGAGTAGTCGAGCATTTTTAATTAATGTAACTTTTTTTAATTAATGTAATGTTTTTTTATTTTAATTAATGTAAAATTTTATTTTATTTGAATTAATGTAATGTTTAATGTTATTTTTATGGATGGAATTTTATGAATTAATTTAATGAAAATGGGGAATTGTTTAATATTGTGCTGGAGCACCCTTGGAGCACCCTTGGGATACAGGAGTAAAGGTCTCTAAGGGTGCTCTAGTGCTGGAGCACCCCTTAGAGCACCCTAATGGTCTCTAAGGGATGCAGATAGTCTAATTGTAAGTAGAGAAAAAGTGATTGAATTTGTTGTGAGTGGAGAAAGGGTCTCACATTGAGGGTGGTGGTATATTAATTAATTGAGATAATGGTGTGTCATATATGGTATTTTAGATAAATAAGTTGATAAAGTAAGGGTGAGAGATAAGAATTTGTTGCAGGGTAGTGTCCAAAAATAGCTAAGAATAAACTTTGGGACTCGAGGTAGTATAATATTACATAATACGGAGTATATATATATAGTAAAAAAGAAAATTGGGGGGACGGCACCAATGTGGGTCTGTCCCTGGCTGCGGGTTCCGACGACATAAAAAAAATACAAATGACTTACGCAGTTGGCAAAAACTTGAATATGACCTGCCGCACCCCATGCGACCGTGCGTGGGGTGCACGCGCCTCACCCACACGCGGGCGCGTGGGGTGCACACGCAGTCTTTTTTTTTCGATTTTTTTACTGACTTATCAGGACACTTTTCAGAAGTGTCCTAATAAGTATTTTTCAACGTTTTTGTATGTGTCACAATATCTAATTATTTTTTTAATTATTTTTTTAATTATTTTTTTAGTTTTTTTTTTCAGGTTTTTTGTTCCTCTGTTTTTTTGCTTCTTCATTTTTTTGGTTGCCGCTTCTTCTATGGTCAAGATGCGAGCGAGGAGAGCTGAAGGCCTCGGAGCGAGCCGAAAAATCCAAATTGTTGTCCGACGATTATCCTTATATTAATAATCGGACGAAAGCGGAGCCGTAAAATTGGAGCCGAAGGCAGAGCCGAAAAAAAAACTGAAATTAAAAAATAATTGAAAAAAAATAAAATTAACCAGATTAACCCGACCCGGATCCAATCGCATGGCATGAGACCTGCTGCACTAGAGACCTTCTCTGCGCAGTTTGTCTAATGCATGTTGAAATATGTTTATAAATAACTTAAGAGTTCCCATGATATCGAAAACAAATCACACTTCTGTTAAACTGATATGAGGCAAGACGGCGACAAATTTGGAATTATTTTTCTTGCAAAAAGTTGATGAATCAAATCAGCATCAAAGACTTGGGCAATGTACAGTCAAAAAGAAAATACTACTCCTTTCGTACTTGAAAAAATGCCTCATTTACTCTTAGACATAGAATTTAAGAAAGTTAGTAAAGTTGTATAAAGTGGTGTATAAAAACTTGAGGAGTAGTGTTAATTTTGACTTTTTAATTGAAATTAACACTTGGTGCTTTAAAACCCCCAACCCCCCCCCTCCAAATTAAGTCCCACCCATGTATAAAATATGCACGTCGTTTTTATAATTCAAATTTCATTTCTTGATAATTAAAAATATGTAGGTTTATTAAGCAGGTTTAATTAAACAACACAAAATAAAATAAAATTAAGCGGGTATTATTAATAAGGTTCAAATGGTAATGGGCTGGGTAGAGTTAATTTGGATTGGGTCATTAGAGTTGGGTTAGGAATTAATTAATTTGAGCTAATAAAATGGGTTAGTAAAAGTAATGGTATATGATGTAAATAAATGTGTTTTGAAGGGTATAAAAGTTCATAAAGTGAAACAGGACATTTGATAATGTACAGTTGAAATGTGGTAAGTAAGACATTTTTTCAAGTACGGAGGTGTACTATTTTTGGACCATACCCCACCACACATATTATTCTTCGTGTTTCATCTTATTTACATTTTTTCTCAAGCAGGACCCATCACAATTCTCGCTACTACCCTTTTTATTGATTATCATTTTTCTACTACAATTTTTTAAAACTCGTGGTCAACAGTGCAAACTATTCGTGGACAGAAAGAATACTTTTGTAATATTTGATTAATTAATATTAGTATATTTCAAGTAGGTTTATTAATTTTCAATTATGATAGTATTAATTATATTTAAGCTTTACTAATCAGAACTTAAAAAAAATAAAAATAAAATCATAATAGAATCGTAGCACCTCAAATTAAATGCTTTAATGCTTCATGAGTACAAATAAATGGAGCAAAACTAATAAATTGTCAATAGCTGTGCGTAGGTTTCATACCAGAAACATGTGATGAAGCAAATTAGCTCTTCATTTTAAATACAGTTACAAGATGTTGCTGAGAGTGCAACTTCATTTCAAAGACTAAAGCTATATATATTAATACTATTACACAACAACATATATATGAATCAAACTATACACGATCTATCTTTCAATGAATCAATCGAGCTACAAACAACCGTGTGATTTTGATCCTACCACAGACGACGAAAGAATAATTGTACTCTAGTCTGTCTTCTAATCCTACCACAAACGTACCTTATTATTTTACTATTCGTGTCGAAAAACAAGATTTACTTCGGCATCGCCTTGTTCTCCAGAAATGATCTGAAGAGGATGTAGGCTTGTCGGGGGCGATGTGAGGGCACCTCATGGCCTGCTCCCCTCACTGTCACCAGAGTCAACCCCTTGTATGTTTGGCTCCATCCACCAACCTACGTTCGTAAAGAAGGCGAGAAGAAATACAAAGAGTGATGAAAATTGAGGATTTGGAAGCAGCGTTGCTGTTTGAACTTCGAACGAACAATGATGTTATCTGGCTTACTCCTTACCTTTGCATTGTCATACCAAGCATGCCACTTTGATACAGTTGGAAGCTTTAAGGCATCGATTGAGTAACGCGTTGCAGTGACTGGGACGACCGCATCAGTATCCCCACTAAGAGAAATGCATGAATTTTGTCAACAATTTTTCATATATCAGAGGAAGATCATAAGTTGCATTACATGATTCTAACCAATCAAGAGCTCAACTATTTGAAATCAAGTTTGCAAGTTTGAGGCAAAGATGAAGAAAACTATTTTTCTTCAATTTATTGTCACAATTTGAGGCAGTCAGCAAATGATAGTAATTGTTTCAACAGATCTAATCACATTAAAACAAGCAAGAAAACTGAAAGAAAATGCTAAAGATGGACCAAATAAACCAGATCAGCCAGAATCAGTAAAGAGATTAGCAAATTAGGCTATACTAATGTCAGTATACTCGAACGAGGAATGTGGGAGGAGTTTTTCATACCTGTATACCCAAATTCTGAGGCCAGCTGATATTAGTTCTTGATAAATTGGAAGCATAGACAGAGGAGAATCTGTCCAGTAATTGCCGACTACATCACTGCAACGAGAGTACTTTTTAGAGAAATGAGTCTTGCACAGTAAAAGAGAAACCAGAAACTGCAGAATGGTGAAGCTACTACCTGCATGTCTGCCATGGATATGAAAGTCTTGTCACATTGGCGTGCATTGCTTTCTGGACATCGAGGTGATTGAAGTATATCTGGGAGTACCTTTCTGTGCAAGGATCATATGCTCTTGACATCCATGGCTATGTTTCAAGAAAACCAGAGCTAGTTATAATCTTAATCATTTTCCCACAAAAGATATACGTAAAAATAGAATTATTAGCTACACTATCACATTCTACTTAGCAAACAGAACAGGTTCAATATTGATTTCTACCCATAAGTGGCCTTATTACTCTACTTCAACTCTTTCATGAGTTTAGTAAGTTAGTAAGCCTAAATATTATTACTCAGACTTACATAATGACCCCTTAATCGGCGTCTAAGCGCAGCAGTATTTTTGCAAGGGGGGGTGTAAATGCTGTAAGGGTCAATGTTGCCCATCTCCCTATCGGCCAGATCAAGAGATTTAATGCAGTCGCTTGAAGGATGTGTAGCAGATCCCATGTCACAGGTTTTCCGCAGAATGCTGTAAGTTGAATCTGAAATTAAGCCATGAGTCCACCAATACTCAAACGTGCCAATATAGTCGTGGAGATCATCCGTGACAGCATTCCCAACCTAAACAGACGATGTGGAGAAACAAAGATGAGCCAAAACAGAGATACAGAACCTAGACTAGAATAGTAGAATTCAACTGATTAAGCATTAATTGTATGGTACCAAGAATCCTTTGAAATTAATAACTGGATTCTGAACACCCTTGTTTCTTTGGTGTACAAGTTGAGATAGCTGAGGAACATAATGCCCTGAAAGGATGAGCAACGAGCACGAAGCCTATGATTAGATACATTATCCTCTCGATGAACAACATAATCATATTTTTTTAAAAAGAGCACATAATAAAGACCTGCATAACTCTCTCCAGCAATGTAGAATTCTCTATGTTTGTATTGAGGAAACCTCTCCATCCAGTTCACCAGAAACGCGTACGCATCCTCAGCTAGAATTACACACCAGAACCAAAAGGCATTCAGAAATGAGCAGTTTAAGCACAGCCACATATCATATCTTGATCATTTCATATATATCTCAAACAATTGCAACTAAACAATGGAATACTCAAGATTCAAGAATCAAAATTATAGCAGAACACATTACCAGTTCTTTGATCACCAACAGTATACAAATCAGAAGAAGTATTTGAATACGAAAATCCAACACCAGCCGGTGACTCCAGAAAGAGTAAATTTGCCACTGCAATAAAACATAAACCCAAAAATAAGTATCTCAACATAAATGCAACACAACAAACACAAACAATTCAAACTACCAATCTCATAAACAACATACATTTGTTCCAAGCATAAGGGTTGAGGTAAAGGGTTCTCCCATCCGACTTGATCCGAAACGGGCCGATCTCTTCAGCAGCTCCATAAGCTACAGAAGAGCAACCAGGCCCACCATTGAGCCACAAAACCAGTGGCCTTGAATCAGGGCCTCTATCCTTAGGTGCCTCAGTTAACCAGTAAAAAAGTGCCCTCCCATTTTGCTGATTCACAGTTATATAGCCAGAATATTGGTTAAATCCAACACTTTGTGGCTGCCCAGGCAAATATGTAATCCTATCATTTTCTTGATCTACATTAAACAAAGAGTAGCAAATTCCCACAAAAGAATTCAACAATAAGAAGCAAATTGCAGAGATTATTAAACACCCCATCACTATAAATAATTCAAGAAGAAAAGAAACAAGAGCCCAGAATCAAAGACAGCAAATTGGATTTAGGGCTCCAAATTAAATAGGAATGTATTTACAGAAGAATGTACTGACTACTGGAGTTTTCAGCCAAACATGGGGTGGTGTTCATAGGTATACTGATTGGCTGAATCAGTGAATAGAAAAAACAATATAAAAAGACAAAATCTCATCATCGCAAATCCCTATAATATTCCCAGATTCAAGAATGGATTTTATTTTATTTTTTGCATAAAAAAATGGAAAATGATAAGTCAGCTGTTCTAGTTTTCTACTGCTCCATTAATAACAATAACAGCTCTCTAATCGACTCTGACAAACCACATGAGTCATGTTTCATGAGAAAAATTGATGAAAATGACCCGCGAAATTAACAACAATTGGGGTTGGACCAATCGGCATCGGCCAATTCCAACGCATACTTCCGCAGAAAAGTAAAAAGTTAATGGTTTTGGGGAAATTTTGGCGCCAGTGATGATTTGGACATTTGGTGGTGTGAGTAAAATGATTAGACTAGCAGTCAATGGACGTGACAGAGTTGTTAACCAATTGTACCATCCATTTTATTCGCGATTATTCTAAATGCTAAACTGGATGAAAATATTTTACCCGCTAAATTAGAATAATACTCTCTTTCTCCTGCCTAAATAATTTTTATAGTTCTTAACATGAAAAAAAAAATAGAAGTAAACCATCCATATAGTCATTTTGACTACAATAGTTGTCAAGAAACTTAATACGGTTAAATTATAGTTAAAAATGTGTGTTTTTGACAAAAATATCCCTTCTTTTTTACTTTTTCTCTTTTACTATCTCTCATCTTTATCTCTTTTCCTCTTTCTCTTTCTTCTCTTTTATTCTTCTCTCTCTTTATCATCGTGTTTTTCTTCCTACTACTTTTCTTCTTCATTTTTTTTCTTCTCTTCTTCCTGTCGCCCCGTCGCCGTCGCTCTCTCTCTCTCGTCGCCGCACTGCGCCCCTCCCGTCGCCCCTCTCGTCGCCGCTGCCATTGCCCTATGCTCCTTCCCGTCGTCGTCGCTCTCTCTCTCTAGATCTGTTGTCGCCCCTCCCGTTGCCCCTCTCGTCGCCTCCTTCGTCGCCCAGCGCCCCTTCCCGTCGCCGTCGCTCTCTCTCTCTAGATCTGCTTTCGCCCCTCCCGTTGCCGCCGCCCTCGATCTTCTCTATTTTCACACTTTTTTTTGAAAATCTTCAATTACCTCAACTTTTCTGGGCTGATGCACCGTTTCTCTCTCTCTCTCTCTCTCTCTCTCTCTCTCTCTCTGTGAGTTAATGAAAGTTGTAATCATAAGTTGTTTACATGTTGTTTTTTTGGTACGCCTGTTACGAATTTAGTAAATTCATAATGCTAAGTGTTACGAACTTGATGGATTCTTAATGTAAAATGTTACGAAGTTACCAAATTCGTAATATGAAATTTATTAATTCGTTGCAAGGAAATTGACGATGTTGATGTTACGAATTTGAGGAATTCGTAATCTGTTATGTTACGAATTTAGTAAGTAATATGAAATCAACGATTGATGATAGCCAAAATCGTAATCTGTTATGTTACGAATTTAGTAAGTAATATGAAATCAACGATTGATGATATTGTTGCTACGAATTGTATGAATTAGTAATGTCTTATGTTACGAATGTATGAAATTCGTAACACAAAATTAAAGATTGTTTTTGTGTTACGATTTGTTGTTTTCGTAACTGATTTATTACTACTTGTTGATTTCGCAACGAAATGATTTGTTACGATTTTGTTTTGGTGTTACGACTTGTTTGTTTTCGTAATTGCTTTATCATGTAGCGTAGTGTTACGAAATCATAAATTGGTAATAGAGAAACAAGACACATTTGATTCGAAATATTGAATTCGTAACATGGAATCATGACAAACTGATACGAATTCATAAGATCGTAACATGGAATTATGACAAAGTGATACGAAATCATAAACTCGTAACAGAGAAACAAGGCATATTGATACGAAATGTAAAATTCGTAACAGAGAAATAAGATACGAAATGTAAAATTCGTAACATGGAACTGATACGAAATGATAAAATCTTAACAGAAAAGTCACGGCATAGTGATACGAAATGACAAAATCGTAACATGAAATCATAACAATGTGATACGAAAGCGTTAATTCGTAACAATGAATTATGACTGTGATACGAATTCATTGCTTGTTGCTTCAACGTCCGGATAGATTTGTTGCCGAAGGACTCAAACACAAACCTAATATCATTCACTGTGCACTCACCACCGGTTAGCATGATCCGGTGATGCTTGACTGCAAGATTATTTCTCTTGAATGTCCATTCGATCTTCAATAAACAAACAATTAAACCAATTCAGTAATTCATAACATGTAACACATGTAACGAAATTATAATTTCGTAACTTCAAATAAACTTATGAAAATGTAAAGTTAGTTACGAATTTCACAATTCGTAACATTATATACGAAATTCGTATATTATGTTGCGAATTTCAAAATTCGCAACAACATATACTTAAAAATTTCAGTTTCGAAACCTTCAAATAGTCACAAACATGTTACTAAATTGTAATTTCGTAACATGTTATAACCTAAATTCTAAAAACGTGATACGAAAATATAAATTAGCAACAGATTATTCAATACGAATGCTAATTTCGTAACATAAAATGATTCATTTCGAAATTTTTCAATTGTCACAAACATGTTACGAAATTCTACTTTCGTAACTTCAACTAAATGAATCAAAATGCATAGTTAGTTACGAATTTCACACTATATACGAAATTCGTATATTATGTTGCGAATTTCAAAATTCGCAACAACATATACTTAAAAATTTCAGTTTCGAAACCTTCAAATAGCCACAAACATGTTACGAAATTGTAATTTCGTAACATGTTATAACCTAAATTCTAAAAACGTGATACGAAAATATGAATTAGCAACAAATTATTACATACGAATTCTAATTTCATAACATAAAATGATTCATTTCGAAAATTTTCAATTGTCACAAACATGTTACGAAATTCTACTTTCGTAACTTGAACTAAACGAATCAAAATGCACAGTTAGTTACGAATTTCACAATTCGTAAACACTATATACGAAATTCATATATTATATTGCGAAATTCAAAATTCGCAACATCATATACTTAAAAATTTCAGTTTCGAAACCTTCAAATAGCCACAAACATGTTACGAAATTGTAATTTCGTGACATGCTATAACCGAAATTCCAAAAACGTGTTACGAATTAGGGTTCTAAATAGATATGAGAAACCAAAAACCAGATCTGAACATTCAAACAAGTTCTAAACACAAATTCGTATATAGTGTTGCGAATTTTGAAACTATATACGAATTCCGTAGCATGTATACAACAAAATTCCGTTGCAAAACATTCAAATCGACACAAACATGTTACGAAATTCTAATTTCGTAACTTCAAATACACTTATGAAAATAAATAGTTAGTTACGAATTACAACATTCGTAACACTATATAGTGTTGTGAATTATGAAATTCGTAGCATGTTACGAAGCGAAACATTCAAATTGCCACAAATTGCCACAAATATGTTACTATATTACCGAAATTCCGAAGCGAAACATGTTACGAAAATATGAAATAGAAACAGATCTGGGAACAAAAACGGATCTGAGAAAAAAAATCCCAGATCTACGCCGGGATATGAGAAATTCAAATTTTACCTGTTCCTCGCTGCTGCCGTCTACGCCGTCGTCGCTCGCTTCACTATCGGCGGTGGCGCGACTGTCTTCATCATTTTCTTCTTATTCTACCTTTTTCTTCCCTTTTTTCTTTTCTTTCATTTTTTTCTTCTTCGACAATTGGGCTTCACCAGTTTTTATCTTGCTCGCTTCTTCTTCCTCTCTCGCCGTGATTCGTCGCCAGAATCCGACTCATTGTCGTCGTCTTTGTCTTGTTTGGCTTCTGGTTCAAACGCTTCGACTTCATTGGCGGCGGCTTCTTCTTCTCCGCCGAATTCGGCCGCTTCTTCTTCTTCTCCTATAGGTTGGCGGAGTAGGTGGTGGAGGTGGCGCGACGGCAGAAATGGAGGTGGCAGATATGGAGGAAAATGGTGGAGGAAAATGGAGAGAAAAATAGGGTTAGGTTTTGGAGAGAATTTTTCAGAGAGAGAGAATGTGGCAGACGTGAATGATGAGAAATGGTAAATTATGTTTTTGAATTGTGGTGAAAAATGAAAATAAACTTCCATCCTATAGTAAGGGTATAATTGTCCAAAAATCACGAATTTGACTACAATTTTACCATATTATGTTGCATGACAAACATTGTAATCTAAGGGGGCATTTTGCTATATCACTCCTTCACTCTAAAAAATACTCCTACTTACTATTTTTAAAATTCATACATTAAGAAAAAGTAGATTATAGATAGAAATAATTCAATCAAATGTATTGAGAATAAAGATAAAATATGATCATTAACATCATTTTACAATTAAAAAAAAATTGAGGAAAAAAACTTGCATTAATCAAGTGAAATCGGCTTTAACAATATCCAAGAGCCAAGACGGAAAATCCGACTTGCAAATAACAAAATATCATTTTATTTATAATAATTCTCATTTTTTTTTTATTCATCTGCATCATAAAATCAAATGTACTGAAGTCTTTGTAAGTAGTAGTATTTTTAATATTTTACACATCAAATATTTTTAAACAAATTTCGTCTTATTTAAGAATACATAGAATAAAAGCAAATGGATTAGAAGGTCAAATCATGGACAAAATTAAAGATAAAATGGAAAAAGACTCAAGCTACATCCATGATCGAATTTTGGTTCCTTGCATAATTTTTCCACCAATTACGCCATGACATTTTTTTGTTTTATATGAGAGAAGAATGAGTGATGGGATTTGAACTCAAAATCTCACTGCTTAAAAATGGAAATTGTATCGATTCTAAACTTTAATTTGATAATTGCTTCCCTAATGAAAGGTGTTTTTATGTGATTGGCTTGTGACAATTTTGTCCTTATATATAATTAGTTTTTTTTTAAATTACAACAAGGTACGTATATTATCAAATAAATTATTAAACCATTATAATTGAGACCTTTTAAACCTCATAAATATGGGATCACTATACCATCACACACAATGTGAGACACTTTTTTTTTTGGAGGGAACATACCATGGGACACTTTCACCACCATAAGGAGTGACAATATTGTGTTTAATATAGTTTGAGGCATGAGGGTATGCAATTACGTACATGCGTTGATACCTAAATTATTGGATTTATTCGAACTTGAATATCTATTTTATTTTAAAGCAGATGGCTGATATTTCACGTTTTTTTTTTTAATTAGAATATTTCACGATTTCTTTAGTTTACTTCTATTTAGAGCAAATCTTGTGATTTGTGAGGGGCTAAAGAACTTAGGCTCGTTTTATATTATATATTTCTAACCGACTTTTTCATTTAGTTACAATATTGGATACTTAAAATATGTTTTCCCATTTTATTTTAAAGCAAAAACACTATTGTTATAGAAAAATTAACCAAATTATTCTATTAATTGATAATCTTATGTTATGGGCTCATTCCTTAAATATTCATTTTTTCTAAATTAACCACAAATTTATATTGAACTCGCACCATACAATATGGAACAAGGCAACAAGCCAAACATATATATTTTCAATTTCAAATATCCCATCAAATCCATTCATCCAAATACAGTAACAATTCACTCAATAAACTAACACGAAAATTTGCCCCACACACACACACAAAAACCCTAAATAAACAGCAGTAATATACTGAATATATCCACCCCACGAGCATGAGATAGAGAGTACGCTGCAATAATTAAGGTCCTCAAAATATTAAGAAAAACAATTTTATTTCTAAGTTGCCAATATCTAAATTAGTTCACTTTTTGGCTTAAATTGTTGTAAAGTGCACGTTTTAATATTTTAATACCAAGAAATAAACTTAAGTATATCTGCAGAAGTATTTTAAATTTAGATATATCCCTTTTTAACTATTTACAATTTAATCATGCATTGTTGAATTGGAGAATGTAATATGATAATTTTGCATGAGGTAATCAAGATTTCATAATTGGTCGATTCATAGTGTACAATTATCGTTAAATATATTAAAAGAGTTAGTTTGGACCATTATAGGAGAAGATCAATAATTTACTAAAGAAAATGAATTCTTATTGGTCTAGAATAATGGCAAAGTAGCAATGACCAAATATTGATGTGCATATGGTGGGACCATTAAGCGCCGTCAGGGTCAAAAACGTCAATTTTGATGTGTGTTAGTTGCCGACACTCAATTTCAATTACTCAAACCATCAAGACCATCCACAATCATCACTAGGATGATCGTAGCTGCTGCATTTTTTGGTAGGTGATCGTGGCGATCTCCACGATCATAAGAAAATGAATGGATTTACGATATTCTCAAACTCGCGATAGCTGCTACTTGTTGGTTGGGCAATCACATGACCGTTACAATTGCAACAGTCACCACAATTTTTTTTTATTTCCTATTTTAATCTTATAAATACACACTTTTATCCTATAAAAATCTCACATCATTCTGCTACTTCTCCTCCAATTCTCTTTTAAATGTCTCTCTATTTTAGCTTAAAAATGGATCTAAATGCCAATTTCAAACCAATTGGCCTTTTTCCGAAGAGATCGATCGAATAACCCGAGCCATCGGCCATCTTCGATGCAAAATACCCATTCTCCCATCCCCACATGTGCTCTATTCTCCTTTCCTCCACCATTTGTGCCTCAATTTTCAACATAATGAGCTTATGTTCCTCAATTCTTTTTTTCAAGGGCATTCGGTCATACCAAACCGTCGGCATGTTCCGGACCCTATCCGACGCATCCCGCACCGTATCCCGACGACTTTGCCTCGGCCATCAACTTGGACGAGGAACAAGATGAGTTCGAGACGCCATCGAAAAAATACGAGACATCTCCGGCCAAGAGAAAGGGTAAAACAAAGACCGACGGAAGTGGAGCGGTCATGGCAGCAGACTGGACGGCGGGAGACGGTCCGGTCAAATACACCGATGTCGAAACGGAATTCTTGACTCGTTCTTGGATCAACATTAGTCATGATAGTATCGTCGGCAACAGTAAAAAAAAAGGATACATATTAAGCAACGTATCTGCGATCGATACAACTTCATCCAGCCTGAGGGCACTGCAGAGAGAACGGCGAAGAAGCTCCGCCTACATTGGGACCAAACCAAAAATGTGTTGTTTGAATTCCAACAAATGTACAAGGAAGCGGAGTCGTAATACCGAAGAGGCGAGAGCGATTGCGACGCTTTTTTCCAGGATCCTAGTTGAGTGGTAGAATTCCTGTCGCTCAGCATTCAAGCACTTGGATACGTGGAGGATAGTGCAAAAAGCTCCAAAGTTCGTCAATATTGTTTTCTCAAAGGTTGTCATTGGAGGAGCGGAAAAGAGAACAAAGACAGACGAGCATGAGAGGTACACTACGTCGGCGAACGATTCAGTCTCGGGAAGTAATCTGAGCATGAGCACGCGGCGGTCGGGCATACCGTTGTCAAGCACTCCGAGCATGGTCAGCGAATTTGGCTCGGAGTCCAGTCGCGTCTAGTGGCTAATGGGTAAAGACATGGTGAACTCGTCGACAAGAGGAAAGAAGAAGGTTGGAGAACTGAGCTCGCCAAGGCAACCACTGCCATGAAAGACGTAGCCTTCGTATTGGATAAAATGGCCGACTACCATATCCTCATGAGGGACAAAAACGCTATGAGACCCGACGAAAGAAAAGTCCACGAAAAATTTTGTCGGGTGCTAAGAAAGAAATGAGATATTGATTCCGATGAGGAGTAGTTTTGTAGATTTTTTTTAGTGTATTTTTTAAGTGTAATATTTTTTATTTAATTTGAACAAAATTAAAATTTTAAAATATCTTTTTACAATTATAAAATTTAATAAAAAGAAAAGCAAAAAAAAAAAGTTTGATGAACGTTGTTGCAATGAAAAAACACCAATTTTGACAGGCCCGCCCATTAACCTAAAGATTGGACAACGAGCATTACTTTGTGATCGCCATTGCCCATGATCTGAAAATGCAACTTCTAACAAAATATGATCTCAACTCAAAGGATAAAAACAAAGTTAAGAACTATATTTAAATTACATATATTTTATACTTGCAATAATTAATTATTTTAAAAAAAAGTAAATTAAATATTATATTTTAATGTTTATTTGTACTATTTCAAAAGCTACCTCATCATTAGCCTTGCAAAAGTATATAAAGTAACAGTGATGCTTAAAACAACGAGTAGATGCGAGTATGCGACAATATAAGTAATAAAGTGACAGTGATGCTTAAAATAACGAGTTGATGCGACAATAATATGTGACTGCCATTTATCTCTAAAATTACATCATAAATTATGATAACATTGGTTTTGGGCCTTTTGGCCGAGACTCTACTAGAAGAGCTGGGTTATTATATTAGTTATGACGAGAGCAAATTTTTATGGTTGTCGTAGTTTTTATCACAATGATCTGCTTAGATGCGTCTTTCCAAGATCGAATTTTATTAAATAAAAAAAAATTAGATACTCTTCCGTTCACAAAATAAATTCATACTTATCACAAAATATTTGTCTATAAAATAAATACATACTTACCTTTTTTCGTACAATCACACCCTCCTACAATCACAAGGTATATATATTTGCGGATAAAACACTACACATCATATAAGTGGAACTTTTACACCACCATATAAATGAAACCTCTACACCACACAAAAATGAGAACATTACACCGTACGCAGACGAGATCTACACCACCATACGAGGTAGAAATATACTATACTGCATGCAGACAGAATTAAATCCAAGATCTCTCACTAAAGAAAGACTTATAATAGCTCAACCAGCCATTTAAATTAGGTCTCATCGGGAAAAAAAAAAAAGACATTAATTTTTTATGTTTCTGTATTTCAATGGTTGCGTACAACTTATAATTGTATGGATGGTAAGTAACTAAAAAAATATATTAGGCGGGAGATAGCATGTAAGTAGGTGATTAAAATTTTCAGATGTGATTAAAATGAATTAATTAATCTATACAGTATATTCTACCCTTAAATGTCAAACCTAAAATTATACTGGTAGTACATTTTTGTTGACCAAGGAACTGGACCAAGAAGACGGGTGCACATGGGGACGGGTGGATATCACGTAAGAATACCTTTTTCACTTATTATAATTGTAATCAACTATAGATGTTGAAGAATGACATCATATTAATGTATGTGTGTGTGTGGCCGTGTGGGTGTTTGCATGAAATGATGCAGCATGTGTAGTGTAGTGTAGTGAAGTCAACTAATAAATTCTTGATTTGGAAAGTCTCAAATTTCCAAGGATTTAACTACTCTATCAGGCTAACTAGCGGATAACCCATCGAAAATCGACGGAAAATCACACTATGTTGTAAAATATGCAACGAGTTAATTTCTTTTATACAAATCGATTACTTTTTATACTAATTA